>OX458973.1:11341980-12683961 GCA_949774945.1 Hoplodrina ambigua
CCGTACCTACGGCTAAGTGTTAACTTCCCAATAACACAGTACCTACGTACACCTCAAAATTCGCACACGGTGTCGGAAAACCGTTTTTTTAACCAATGTGTCAATATATTGCTTAGTGAGATTGCTACTCCATTAATAACCGCTACTGTAAATTCTAAGTTTATTTTGGACACCATCGTGACGAAACCTGAACTAATAACATAATTGTTACACAGTGATCAATGCTTCTGCCTTCTCTGTATGGAAAGAAACCTTTGACTGCAGTGGGACAATAATAGGCTAGTATTATTCAAATATTATTCATTCAACATCATCCCTGAAGGGTTAGAGGTACGAGGCCGTTACTGAGAAATTCCTGATGGAAAATTCCAAAAACACTTTGCCCGACCTAGGAATCGAACCCGAGACCACATGCTCAGCAGTCGCGCTTTGCAACTACAAGACAAACGAAGCAGTCCTATTCAAGACGTATTCATATTATTATTTTATTTAGAAGACAACGTTATTATGAAGTAAATATTTGAGTTGAATTTTAGTTACAAATTGAGCTATGAATCCAGAGATAATTTAGACTAGAACAATGTTGAATGCCTGAAGTAAACAACTAATTAAATAATTCTCGTATTTCTGTATTCTCAACCTTAATATTCGGCGTAATCTAATATTTGCCAGAATGTTCAAATATGCTTGCTTTGAATTTAGTTAATTTGTATCTCAACATTATTATGAATTCTAGTTAACATTCTATTTCGTAAACACTATATTTCAGTTATTATTTATGAAAAACAATTACACTCTAACTATTGTTTTGTAATCAATCTGCCTAGCCTTTTCCCAATGATATTAGGGTCAGCTTCCAATCTAATCGGATGCAGCTGAATACCAGTATTTTACATGAAGCTACTATTAAATTAATTTGTTGTACATATTTTTATTTTATTTTTAGTATCTTATTATTGTACTTCGACCAGTGACGGCCTCGTTGGTCTAGTGATCGCAAAGCGCAAATGCTGAGCATGAGATCGTTGTTCTGATTCCCAGGTCGGGCAAAGTGTTATTAGGTTTTTACATTAGGAATTTCTCAGTAGCAGCCTTGGAGTCAGGATTTGTTCCCGGATAATCGCAATAGACTCGCCTCCTATTACATGGGACTTCAACATAACTGGTGAAATGTAGGTGTGCTATTGGGTACACCTTTGCCTAATCCTTCGAGGATTACAGGCGTGATGTTATTTCTATTTATTTTTTTAATTATAAACTAACATTTTTTTCATCTGAAAAGATGCATTACAATGAGACTAATCTACCTATTAACATAGCTCATCAGAGCACCAGTAATAATCCTTAAACAAACGTCTCACACCACAGAAGTCTTACCAAGAACTACACAAAACATAACCTTGGAACTTCCAATCGATAAACTACACAGAAAAGACGCAAGAACTATAATTTAAGACAGTCGACACCAAAATCCGCGCGACACGTCATGTCATAAATCGCCAACAATCCTCTCCATGATATTAAAATAAATGTTTCCGTTCTCAAAAGGGCACGAAGAGTGTCGTATCTGGAAACAGGTGGTCCTATTTAGGGTAATCCTTGGTAATGCTGCATCTGTCTTCTCGATATATCACTCCTTTTTAGTGCAGTTTTGAAATATGCTACCGTCTGAGACATATGTTAAAAGTTTAAAGCTCGCAAGTCGATCAAGCGATGAACCGTGCGTTTTTTTTTTTGCTTGGGGTTTTTAGTTGAAGAATTTGAGTGTAAACGATAACTTTATTCACTATATAGGAGTTCATCAAGTGTTATACAATTTGTTTGTTACAATATACTAATATAATAATGCTGGAGAGATTTTTTGCTTGTGTGTTTATTTAAACACGTGTTTATACACTATCTATTGGACTGTTAGTCGGAAAAAAAAAGTCAGTAGTCTTGACTGCCTCATTGGTCTAGTGGTCGCAAGCGCGACTGGTGTGCATGAGGTCTTGGGTTCGATTCCCAGGTCGGGCAAGGTTTATTCTGTTTTTCCATCAGGAATTTTTCAGTAGCAGCCTCGGAGTCTGGATTTGTGCCCGGTTGATGGCAATAGGCTCGCACCCTATTAAATGGGACTAAAAACATAACTGGCGAAATGTGGGTGTACTAATGGGTACACCTCTGCCTAACCTTTCGGGGATTACAGGCCTGATGATGTTATGTCAGTAGTCTGTAAAATATTGTACTTATTGTTACAAATAAAATAAATGATGTGATTTGTTTTATTTGCTAAAGCGGTTTCTTGAGGTGATAATAATTTGTATCGGTATCCGCAAAGCAGGTACCTTATTACGGATAACTTTTTATCTCATAATAACATCACATTTATGATATTTAAGCCGCCTCGACTCACATTAGCATTTTCACGGCTGTCATTCAAGCCCAACGCGAGATATCAATCTAATTTTAAAAAAGAACATTTACCTTTGTTTCGAGGAAGCTTGTGTAAGAATATTTGAATTTGGAAATATGAATAAGGCTGGCCACACAACGACCGGCGTCCCATTTGCACTGAATCATGCATGTGCCAATAGTAGTAGAGGTTGGCATTGGTATTATTTTTCGGATTCAGAAAATATACACAATACGGATGCATCCAATGTGTATGACACCGTAAAATATACATCGAGTAAGATTTGATTTCAAAAATGTTATAACAAGGTATCGCTTAGTGAGATAATTGTTTAGGATGAAAAATAACATAGTGCTATATTTTTCAAAACTTAGGTTAACGATCAAGTGTGTGGCCGACTTGTTTAGCAAAGGTTCTGTACAAGCGTACAATATTTAAAACTACATACAATAAAAAAACCGTTTCTTGTGTGAATACCTCTATTTAATTTTTAACTATATTTTTATTATTCGTTGCTATGCTGTAAGAAGATATTGAAAAATCCATAGTTTGATTTGTCTATAAAACTAAGATGTTGCTATAAAAAATATTTCTGAATTATTAACATTAAAATGTAAAATCTCTCACCAAAATGATAATTCTGGCCAAGACAGTGCACTGCGCCCAAGTCATATCCAAGCTGCTCGGCAGTGTAGTCGTTAAACAGTGACATATGGCTGTCAGAATTAGTCGGATTAGTGATTTCACGGAGCCGCACGGCTCGGATCCAATTACATACGGCGGAACTTGAAAATTAACGGAAAAAAACAAACATGACAATTGGGTTTTAAAAACGGAGCGGAATCCGTTTATGGATGTCAGGTTTGTTTGAGATAGTGCGGGATGAATTTAATGATCCTTTTTTGCATTCAAGAGTTAAATAACGTTTTTAGTTTTGTTTATGATATTTCATTGCTGTTTAATTTAGTAGTAGAAGGTACTTATTGGCTGCTCCGTTGGTCTCGTGAGCGTGGGTTCGATTTCCAAGTCAAGCAAAAAATGTTGTTAGGTTTTTCCATTTCGAATTAGCCATTAGCCATTAGCAATCCGGAATTTGGACGTTGGTGGTGTCTCACCCCCGTACCTCGGAAAGCACGTAAAGCCGTTGAACTGCGCCTGATCTCTACCCGGTTGTATCGAATCAAGAACGAAAACTGAACGGCAATTCTCGTAATTAAAAACGTTAAAAATCTAGTCGCAATCTCAACTCGGCGACAATCAATGTCAAAACTTGTCAAAAGTAAAGGTAAAAAAAATATAGAAACATTTTTGACAGAATGAGACAGAGCGCGGACATTCCTAGAAATTACTAGGAAATATTAGGAACTACTAGGTACCTACTGTCAATAAATAATTCTATCTCTTTCTATACAATTGCTGGAATTCTATTACATTGCCATTTACTTTGGTAATAGTACCTATTTACTGTAAGGTTTAGGTTAAATAGTTACCTATTAATAGAAGTCTTAATTATAATTTATAAGTTCCTTAGAACTAGAAGTATGTTAATAAAGGTCAAGAACGAAAACTGTTTGCGTTGAATAAATAACTAGTGCCTCTATTTATAACAATTTTCTTTTAAGGTTAATTTTGGAACTAATGGAAGCTTTATTACCCACATTATTGTAGACAGTTACCTGAATAGCCTTCTTTGAAAGTTCAAAGAAGGTTCAATAAACTAGGTACAGATTTATTTTAGTATTTTTAGTTAAAGTGAACCGAAGTAAGCTACGTCATTGTATTCATTATTTTAAAAATGGAACAAAGATACAAAGGCGAAAATAATGCTTTAGATTTACCAGTCAACCAAATGTGGTAAAGGACTTACATTATTACAAGTGCAAATTATCATTATTAGATAATGTTCAAATTTAATGATAAAATTTTATTAAAAGAACTCATAAACGACTGCACAATGCGCCTGCGCATGACACACCTAACGCCATCTATCAACAAAACATAAAACTATTAAAGTATGCGCTACTCACCGCAAGATGGCACTTTAACACAAAGTCATCAGCTTATTTATTGAAAACCATATCCCATGGCAGTCATTGAAAATTAATTATTTAAGTGTTTTAAGATAATTCACTAATGGCCATCCATCTTCCGAATCCCTTGTCAACGAAACGCTTTCCTCACCCCCGTTATTAATTCAAAACTTTAATTAAAACAATTCAAAATTATAACTGGAAAATTATGAAATAATTTCGCCCTTTAAGCCGCCTGTCAACTAAACAATTCTGTACAGTCCATCAAAATTAATCTAACCTAATCCGGAGGCTGTCTCAAGTTTAAACAAAGATATTGCAAACTGAATATCAAGTGTAGAGGGGAAACACACGGGTAACTGTAGCTTGAGAATCCGTCTGTGATAAGAAACAACTGAAAATCGAAACTTCTAAAGTCGAGATGTCGATAGTAATATTAAGTAGGTGACAATGACATAAAAAAAAATATAGTATCTTCACCGTTTCAGATACATTCAAAATAATTTGAGTATATTTTTTTTAGTTAGGTATTAATAATCCAGAAAGATTAGGTTCCTACTAGGTACTTCGATCCACAAGATACAAGTATCCACCGAGTTTTTTTAATCTCTGTTTTTTTAGGTAATATGTAGATGTATTTTTTAATAAGTTATAGGCTACAACTTACTACAAAGTCACAAGTTACTACTTTTAGTAGCCCAATAAGGTTCATATTTTTAAACTATGAAAATAAAATTCTTATTCTTCTAATTCGAAAAAAACACAAATAGCATGTCAAATGTCATTTAATTTCCTTTAAAAGCTATCAAATAGTCACAATCAACACACGTTACGAACAATCGCAGCGTGCCATCTCAAAATCCCATCCCCTATATTTGAAACAGCTAAAATGTACCGTATCTGTTGAGCCCCTTTATAATCGTCGCTTATTATTAAGCTCTCGCCCTTCTGAACACAGTTTATACGAGTAACGATCGAGTTTCGACGAGTAAACAATTTGGCAATTCGATTCGGAACTTTGCAACCTTGCGCCCCGAAAGGGGTTAGTAGCTGTAGTTGAATTTAACTGTTTCACACAAATTAAAACTTTACAGTGAAATAAAAATGTTACCGTGTTTGTGGTTTAGGTTGTTTTTCTAATTAATTAAATAAATAATAGTACTAGCAGACGCACAAACATTGATCGCCACACTTTCTTAAGGCGGATTGGCGATTTCAAACTTATCTTGGACTTCACTGATATCGGTGACTATCTTGGACTTCACTGATATCGGTGAAGGAAAACATCGTGAGGAAACCTAGACTTTATAAGTAAAATCCATAAGTTTAAAATCGCCAATCTTCTAGTTGTAGTCAAAAGAATACCTTCACATACTGTTTGTTGTTTTTTTTTTTTTATTCTTTGCTATTGCCTTTTGTGACTGAAAAATATCGCTTCAGATAACATTTTGAAATAAAACCTTTCCCGAAATACGTACTTCCTACACTACCCCATTCTACAATACCAAAATAACGAGCATAAGTCATATTTTATTAAGAAACATACATCACGAACTACCCCTATTTTTTCTTCCGGCCGAAACAAAAATGATAACAGAAAAAAAATGGCTCCGATTACTCCAATAGCAATAATACTTGGTATTTGACCGTTAAATGTCTCGGGGCCTTCCTCAACCCTCGCAAAGGGCAGCATGGCAACATGCAAGCTTCTAAATTCGAAATTGCATCGCGTGCTCGTAAATTGGTCTAAGGCATCGGCAAATTATTTGAAAATCCCTACCGTTTATTTGTTACGGCCCTTTACTGTGATTTATTGATGTTTCCTGGCGACTTCAATCGATACCAATGAGTGTGAAAATAGACATCGAGCTTTCTGCTTCCGAGAAATAAACATAGATACGATATTGTGCTGTTTTGTTCGTAAACAAAGTCTAAGTAACATGGACTGACATAACTGTCATACAAAAGATAGAATGTTTTTTTTTCTTTTAAACGCTATTCTATTTTTCTTGTACGTAAAAGTCAGAAGTCAAACTTGAAGCGTTTATTTCAATTAAATAATTTAATCAGAAAGTTAAAGCAGAAGTTGTCCGTTCGCAAATGTAGGTCTCTATAAAGAAAAACGAATGAGAAGCTCCACGAACACTTTTCAATCAAGTTTGTACAAAATCATGGTAGCAATACTCTTGTTGCTTACATTTGAAAACAATGTAGGTAAAGTATAAAGTATAAAAAAGAATATTAAAAATAAAAGATAGGTATTAGCCTCGACAGTTAAGATATGAACAATCTCAACATACAGCGCCCGTTCACGAACATGACGCATGATCATCGTAATTTTCCTCGACTATCTTGAAAGGAACAGAATTATGGCATAAAACAACACCATGTCATTAATTCAAGACGACATTGGTCGACCTCAATTCCGATTCCAATTTACACGACAAAAAAATCGGCACTACATAAAATTCCATATTTACGCTCAATTTAGTATACACCAAACAGACCACAATAGGAACAAAGGGCCCAACTAAATTCTAACGAGAAATAAAACCACAAAACCTATTATTTATCGCCGAAAACCGATCTCATTATTTTTAACGAGGCGAGCTAACACGTGGCAAAAATCATACCAATTTGTCGTGAAAAAAAAATTGCCCGACAAAATAAAAATAGCCCCGTAAAATAAAAATAGCCCAGTGATTACATTGGTATTGTCCGTGGAAAATACTCCTTATGGTGCATAGCTTTATGGGCTGGCTATTATTTCACAATAACCAATCAGTGCCATACATGTCACTTGCCTGACGCACCCCGGCACTGTGTTGGGGTGACGTTGCTACCGTTAATGTTGTTTCATTCAATACCGTGTTTTGTTTTTTTTGGAGGTGTAACCCGATTGTGTTCATTATTAATCATTTTTATAGATTTATAACTTTTTTATATGTGTTTTTCTTCTTTTTTATTTCATATTTATTATTAAGCTTAACCCTAACCACAATGTAGGTACCTACTTTAATGTTTTTTTTTATTTACTCATTACCTTTTTTATGTAATGCTTTACAATAAAGAGTAGAATCTACGGCATTCAATATGAGTACATTAACAGGAATATCACTGTTCACTGGTGTTTACAATATAAAAAATGTGACTTCAGAACAATTTTTAAGGGAGAAAACAATTACCTACCCTTTGAAAGTTTAATATTGAAAATGTGCTTTTTATTTCAGGTCATTGATCAAACTCTCGGTAGGTAACACCAACAGTTAGGGAGCTACTAAAAGTTTTAAAAGGCTATTACTTAGGTATATTTTTAATAACATCATAGTACTTTTTTATTGTAAGATAAAAATTATTTTGTTCTTACGAAATATAGCGGAGAGAGTTTTTGCACCTACTCCTTTGTTTCAATCGTACTAATTAGTGACTACCTACTGCTAAGATTATTAAAGAGACACGCTTATACATCGGTCACACAGCTGACACATTAGTAAAGAACTGTAACGAGCATAAAATAGGTCAATACTGTTAGAATTAAAAATCGACAAAAAAAAACATAATACAATTATTTGCCCACTGCAGGACAAAGGCCTCTTCACACACAGAAAAAAAACGTACGAGCAATGATTACCACATGATTGGATTGACGATTTTAGACTTAAGTACATTCATTTTAAGTTCAGGTTTCCTTACGAGTTTCCTTTACCGACTCAATAAATACCTAGGAACAAATTAAACAACAAATCCAGAACAAATGGAACATCCAATCCAATACTGTGAACACAAAACTATTCTCCAGGAAAGCGGTTAAACAATAAAATCGGAGTACCACAACTTCGTTCACTGCAATTATACAAATTGAATGTCGCTGAACTATTCATTATGGAAAAGCTGACGTGAAATACTGTGTTTTAAAACTATTAAAATAGCGTCGTAGCAATTTTTGTATTGTTCGTGCAATAAAATAATGGCTATTGGCTAGTTGTGGCCCGTTTTTGAAACCATAAGGGTTAAAATAAATTAGCAATGTTACTGCGTAAATTATAATTATTATGTTCTTATTTTGATAACGTTTATAACTATTATAACGTACCTGTTACTGTAACTGTTACCACCTATAAGATTACTTAATTTATTAATCCAAGTAAACTAAATGAGAAAATAGAATTATTATTTTACGTAAGAAAATGTTAAATCTACTGGAATATTCTTGAAAACCGTTTTGTGACATTGGAAAAACTTAATTATTTTAGGAAAAAAAAAAGGATAGTGCTTGCACTTTTTTCGTTAACATTCCAAATTAGAATTAGAACGAAAAAAGAGTTACATGAAACAATTACGTAGGTATTTTGTCCCATAACATTTTTTTTTTAATCTAAATCTATCGCATCGTAGAAGGCGCACTCGCTTTGTTATCTCTTCACCACCTTTGGTTGACTGGTAGAGAATGCCTAAAGGCATTAAGTCCGCCTTTGTACTTTTTTGTTGCATAAAGTTTAAATAAATAAGGCGGTAAAATGCTAAAAGATAACAATTTAGTATTTAAAAATAAGTAAAAGGGTAACTAAAAACTCACTATCAAAAATCTGTGATCAAAAATTATCTCCATCTGCAATCTCGTCTAACAACGTGGGCACTGAAATAAATCAGAACATCAAAGCCCACCTGAAATGCGATAAAGGAATTCATTCACTCAATAGACGGGGAAAACGATAACCTCGACCGGATATCCGGTTACGCACTCCAATCAAAGATGGTTGCCAAATTGTACGAAGCTGAGAAAGATCAGTCGGAAAAAAAAGGGTGACAAAATTCCAATTTTCCGGAACGCTCGGGATATAGAAACTGAGGATGATTGAGTTGTCCGCCTTTAGGAGCGCTGCAAACGAGCAAAATGTGAACGAGAAAACTGTGGGAAAACAATTTCTGCGGTACATTGAATCTGGTTGCTGGTTACTGTAGTAGTTCCTATTCATTGAGTTATAGCCACCAAAGAGTAGCTTGACTCTAAAATAATGAATGGTAGTCAATCAGTCAAAGCATTTATTTCAATTAGACCATTTACAGGCACTTTTTAACGGTCAAGGAACAGGCCAGTTAGGAAGTTGCTCTTTCCATAACGTAGGTAGATCTCTGACAAAGAAAAAGCAATAAACTTCATGGAAACTCTTTTTAATTAGGTTTTTGACAAAATCCTGACTATTTAAGTTGTTTTTATATGTAAAAAAGGAAGGAGGTGAATATAAAACAATAATAAAAATAGTATGTTGACTATTTATTTATTAGCTAGTAGAAAAATGATTATCATCGCGGTAAATAAATAAAATAAAAAACACCATCATTTGCGTTAAATAAAATAATTAAAAGAAACAACCACCTCATTAAAAATTAAACGCCCAATGTCACTCAGAAATCCTCTCGCAAAACCCATTAACACTATAAAATTACGTGCTATAAATGTCATTAACAACGACATCGGTATCTACCTACCCACGTAGGTATAAATAGGTTTTTCAATGCAACGTTCTGCCGGTGACCACTAACTGCGGCCGCCACCGAAATCGCCCCTCACCATTACTTCCCTCGCCCGTTCATTACCGGAAACCTGGCCGAAAACCCAACTATTCTATACCTGGATAAAACAAAAGAGGATATTCTGGAACAGGCGAACATATTCTATTATCAAAAATACATTGCTTTTCGGGTCTTGTATTTGGAGCACATTTATAAAATAAATACAAATCTTACTTACACAACCACTTTGATACCAAAATGCCTATCAATACACCTTTTGGGATCTAGGCCGTAGGTAGTTACAATTTATTATTCATTTCTAGGGAGATAATAATATTAATAATGTTGTATCATGTAGCGTAGAGACAATCACGACAATCGTGGCCATTTTTAATTTGTTGAGGAAGAATGAGATCTGATATTCCAGCGTTACATTCCTGTTATTTAATTAGTATTATTAAAGGAATCAAAAATTAATGACTATTCAAAATATATCTACTTACATGATATTTTAGTTGGTAGGTCTGCATGAATCATTTCGTTGCAACAGCTAGAAGTACTATAAGTAAAGGAATTTACTGCATGTTTATATCGGATACAATTCACTGCGACGATACACGATACGACCCAATAAATCTAAAGACTACACGGCTGAGTTTCGAACTATTGTTCGAAACGCAGGTGCCTATATTGTCCCACTGTTTTATCCGCATTTAACTTCTCAATAATTTTAAAACAGAACGCTTCTTTCGTATTTTTTGTAAAATGCAATAAATTATTTTCTGGACCATGAAATTACAAATACTCGTAGTGTGTGTGTGTAATGTGTGACAACCAAGATTAGGCTTTTTTACCCTAAAGGCTTTGGCATTTACCATAATCATAGTGACAGAAAATTCCATTCCTGTCACAACGTAATCCAGGTTTTGATACAAATTCCGTTCGTTTTGCTGGAAAAACTGACCATTGTGCGCGCGCCCCGCTGTTTGCTCGACCCCTGCGAATGAAAGCGTTAATGAAATCGATTATTATACGATTGCCGGTGATAAATCGTTACTCTGAATCCGTGTCTGTGGTTTATATAAATTAATCGGTGCGTCAGAAAATATTCTATTTTATAATATAATAAAAATCATGCCAACAAAGGCTATAAAAATTACCTAACCTAATAGCTTACCAAATAAAATATTGGAATGGAAAACTTCCCTATTCAACTTTATGACTTTCGTAGGAAGATGAGGTATACAGTATAAACAGAGGGTAAAATAACCACAACACTTTTTGTTTTAATTAAATATTCAACAAATTAATAATGAACCATCTGAGTAACTGAGTTCTTCGAAATCAAATTTCCCTCTCGATAAATTTTGCTTAAGGATAAAAGTGTCACATATTTAAAAGTTCCCTAGAAAACCAATTAAAACGTACCCACTCATGGCTTCATCCTTGTACCTTGTTACACTATAAAATAGAGATTTATGATAACCGCAAAGTGTATAAAAGTGTTTACAAAATTAGTCACTGCAGGACATAAGTCACTGAAAGTAAAGTGTATCTCAGAAAAATCGTTGTCAATAAAATTTATGGGATTTCATACGACGACGTCGTAAATTTTAAATTCTGTGCGGTCGTTGATACATTGGTAAATTTATTATGAACTCGGGAGCATTTCGTTTCCGAATTTATTTGGCATTCGCAATGGTCAACCGCAGGAGTTGCAGTTCACATAATGACACACAAATATCTACCTTATTGCTGCAGTAAACGGTGCGTTTTTCAAATATTGATGTAGCAGTACTCTTTAACATTCTATTTATCCTACAATAAGACAGTTGGCAGACGAACACCACATTTGTGGCGGTTGAGAGTTGTTCCAAAAAGACCAAACTAGATAACTCTTATACAAATTATCTCACTTTGGAATTATAAATAAGCTATTTACTACTGAAAATAAGTGTAATATCGTGCATACATAATTCAGGAAAATGCGAACCAATAACGGCCCCAAAAATTAGAAAGCGTTTTCACAAAACTACTTTTGAGAGTATCTATCAAATACCA
This sequence comes from Hoplodrina ambigua, assembly GCA_949774945.1. Taxonomy (NCBI): domain Eukaryota; kingdom Metazoa; phylum Arthropoda; class Insecta; order Lepidoptera; family Noctuidae; genus Hoplodrina; species Hoplodrina ambigua. Next base: position 11,353,981 of record OX458973.1, read on the forward strand.
TGTCGTAATATTACAAAATAAACTCGACGTTTCGCATTCCCCTAATCTGAAACGGATCTTACACTATCACATAACAACGTCGGTAAATCTCAAACTTACGTAAATACCTTCAACAACCAATGAATCACACGAATGACTCAATGGACCATTAAATGACCATAATTTATGACTTTGATTGAGTATCTACGTTTGTGACCATTTTTACGATCATTCGCCTTTTAGCCTTATCTAGATTTCGTCTTAGTAGGTAATTAATTTTTGGTGCACATTTCACTGATGACGCCCGATTTTGAATGATGCATCTGATAACGCTTTTAGTATAATTTTTACTTTGTAACTTGATTCTCGATCTGATTATAAGAAGGGAAAGTGAAAATATTGTGAAATATATCAGGAATGTGATATTTTATACTGTGTTTAAGGTTTTATGATGTAACTATGAAACATGCGTTTGGAAAATTCCACAATCTACTTGGAAAGGAAAAAAATCATCGGTTGAAAAGTTTTTTGATGCCCTATTTCTTGTGATGCCCAAGGCTATGTCAGTCTTAGTTTATTTTGAATATCACTGACATCAGTAACGGAATACATCGTAGAGAAACCTGGAGGTATAAATAATATAGTTAAGTTTGAAATCGCCGATCTACCTTCATCAAGTGTGGAGATCTATATGCTCGCGCCTTCTCCGTATGAGAAGAGGCTTTATTAAAAATATGAAAAATATATTTTGTATTATTTCTGGTTTTAAGTTGTAAATAATAAATAACTTCACTATGCAAATTACTGATATCTAAGTGTTTTTTTTTTTTTAATACTGTTTCTTTATGTTCTTGTTTCTTAAGAAAAACGTCCAAGGAGGTTGGTTCGATGCTACCCAGTGGTTTGCTATAAAGTCATTCATTTTAATTAAGTACTAATTAGGGTCCTGGTACTCATTTTATATATATGTTACATTAATTAACCACAACCAGAGCTCTTGTAGAATATTAAGGTGATCAAAATTTTCCTCCAACTATTTCCTAGAGAAAATCACAGTGGAGGTACATTATGTGAGGGTGCTTATCAACCTGCTTCAGAGGCAAAAGTCAACGGAGGGGAGAGGGTTATTACGGTGCTTATAAGCAATGGACTGACTACACATCCCTAACTACGTGTGTATGTATGTACGTGTAAACTAGGAACCCTCCTTGGGCTTGCGCTGTATTCATGCTGGGATGATATTTGCACGTAACTGTGACACTGAAATAGATAGTACGTGACACCCACACAGCTGTCTATTTTTTGTACTGTAAGGATTAGTATTTTGAACCGTTTTGTCTCGAAAATAAGTTTGCTATTTAGACAGCAAAAACTGGAGCTACTTAATAAAGATTGTTGAAACCTCTCTCAACTTAAGTTAAATTTGGAATCATACTTCAAAATGGAAGCCAAATTATGAGTATTCGAGCGTACACGCGATGACGTCACTTCGACGTCTGGCGTCAACGCCTACGCCAAATAAACTCTCAATGTGAAAATTTCTAAATACGTGCTTACTAATTTAGAGCAATAAAGTATATAAATATGGCCTTTGTGGAAGTTGAACTTGACCCAGAGCCAATCTACAGAAGCCTCTCGTAATACTGCTTAGTAAACAAACCTTACTATATAAATAGCTAGGTACATACCAAACAATGTATCGGGTATATTAATTCGGAACCAGACGGTATACTGATGTCACAAATTCAGGAAATTGGTTCCATTGGCTGAGCAAACTTTCTGTATTCCCTCGCGGAGTACGTTAGAAGTAATGTAAGTTCGCAGACAGGGTACGCTGCTGTCGTTTTTAGCCAATTTCAGTACTAGTGAATAATTTATTTAAGTTTCGAACGTTAATATAACTTTTTTAATACATCACCTAGTTTCTGGAAGGCCTGAGTTTTTAAAGTTCTTGCACATGTACGTGTGTACGTGGATCGTGGGAGTATTCGATTGATTTTCATCATCGAATACAGCTTTAAGATTTGTGTCTTGAAAAAATGAACCGTAACTGCTACAGAAATAAAGCTCTACCTTTTTAACACAGATAAAGCCAAGGCCAATAGGAGGATAATTTTTGTATACTTTTTCATTGATTCGAAATACTTGCGTAAGTATTTCGAATCAATTAAAAAGTTTAAAACTTTTGAGAAAGTATCTGTTTTATTCCTATGATGTCAAATATTGCATGAAAATAAATAGCCATTCATATTATTATAATACTAGCCTATATTGTCCCAATGCAGCGATAAGGCCTCTTCTCATACAGTACGCATCCTGCAGGCAGGGATTAGCGATTTCAGATTTAAATATCCAAGTTTCCTCAAGGATTTTTCCTTCACCAATGTCAGTGACATCTTATCATTATCATATATTATAATGATAAACTAAGAAAGTGCATATGAATTGAAACCTACTTGACCAGTATCCTTAACTATCAAAACATTATTAGTGTAAGCTTTATTAATTTAATCAATAACAACTGAAGCTCTTATTTCAAGCTATCTCACTGTCGACCATGCCTATAATTAAAAGGACAAAAGCAAAAACAAATGACAATCATTAACAAAAAATATGCACTCATATTGTATGCAAAACATCTTCAGTATGCCAGCGATCCCCAACAAATGTACACGTCAAGGGCTAGTGTTAATTTATTTTCGCATCTTCTAAATGCGTATGCAAAAAGTTAATTAAAGGGAAAAAGCATAGACATTGAATGACGAGGCGCCACGCCCTTTGCGTATCGCAATTTATATGGTTCGCAATACTCCAACCTTTCACATGCTTCTGCATCAATTACTGTTCGAGTGTGTTCGCAGTTGATCCCGTTTTATTGTATAAGGATGGTTGATTTGAGATTAATCGGTGTACTACGCATGTGAGTAGTTTATTTTGTTGAGTTAAACTATGTTGTTTTGCGAATGCAACTTAAGTAAATTTTTGATAGTCTATTTTTTTTTTATTACTAAATGGGCCCACTCTGGTCAATTTTGTATAAGTCTCGTGAACTTTGGTGGAGTAAACACTAAGCGTGACATAGGAACAGGCAAGCGTAAGGTGGGACATCCTCGAACTCGGTGGAGTGACGATTTACACTAGATTTAAACTCCTACTTATTTTGCTTTAAAGTGTTATTGAGGTTTTCCATCAGGAACTTCTCAGTAGCAGCCTCGGAGTCTGGATGTGTGCCCTGTTGATGGCAATAGGCTCGCCCCCTATTACATGGGACTAAAAACATAACTGGCGAAATGTGGGTGTACTGATGGGTACACCTCTGCCTAACCCTTCGGGGATTACAGGCGTGATGTTATGTATGTACTTATCTTGCCTCTTTTACTGTGAAAAGCAATTTCACAGTAAAAGACAATAGCTATAGGTACAGTTTGCAATTTGGACTCGCCGTGTAAGACGGCTCCCAGTACCTTTCTTAGATAATTAACGACACGGTGTCATTTCTCTACACCCATGTACAAGTAGTGGTGTAAGGAAAACATAACCCGTCTTATGTAAACTAATCTTAATTGACTCACAAGGAACCTCATTACACCAACACAAGTTGATAACAACTAACACGTTTCACCCTTCAGTTTTGTATCAGAACATAGAATATGTTGTCTTGAACTTAATTAGTATTGAAGGGTTCATAAAGTTTTCTTAATATTATTACATTATACTGAAAATCGTATACATTGGTGTTAGTCTTCATTTTGACAATACATGGTAAAGAAAAGACATAACATAGCGCCTGTAATCCCCAAAGTGTTATGTACATTTAGCCAGTTATGTTTAAGTCCCATGTAATAGGGCCGAGCCTATTGCCATCAGCCGTGGACAAATCCAGACTCTAAAGCTGCTACTGAGAAATTCCTGATGGAAAAACACAATAACACTTTGCCCGACCTGGGAATCGAACCCAAGACCTCATGCTCAGTCGCGCTTTATGACTACTAGACCAATGAGGCAGTCAAGGTAAAGAAAAATATTAACAAATTGGTCACCACTAATTTATATGTTGCTAATTAACATTTTAATCAAGTTTCCTCTCAACGTTTTCCTTATTAACGTCAGCTAGAGTATCCGCAGAATTAAAGTATAGCCTAAGGAGCAGTACCCAGGTCGTGCAAAAGTGTTATTGAATTTTTCCATTAGAAACTCAATAGCAGCCCGGAGTTTAGAAGTTGGTGGTGTGACACTCCCGTGCCTCGGAAATCACGTAAAGTCGTTGGTCCTGCGGCTTAATCCTGCCCCGGTTGTGTCAGATTGCCGTCCCATCGGACTATGAGAGTGAGGGAAGAGGGAGTGCACCTGTGTTGCTGCAAACACTTGTGCACTATAATATCTCCTGCGTAATTAGCTAGTGTCTACTGCGATTGACCAAAACGGTCTGTGGAATATTATTACTAACTCGTTAGAAGCCATCGTAATCTCAATCTATCAAAAACGTCTCTAATTTACCTACATTTTTAAATTTTTTGACATTGCCGAAATGGTGAGTTGTCATCCCACCTGATGCTAGGCACTGACAGAAATACTGAGGGATATTTAAAATAGCACTGCATGTCGGTTTTCTTTAGACCACCATAACAAAGATAAGGCACAAGATTTTACGTACACAGCCTGTACATTTTCAAAATTACATAATTACATTTCACAAACAAGTAAATATAATCTGCGTACCCTTAACTTAGAACACTATTAAGTTATCTCTTCCAATCAATATCTTAATTGGTTTGTTATAATTTTCTTTGAGCTGACGTTACTTGGGTAATTATCTCTGAAATAATTGAATTATGGAAAGGCAAGATTTTCACTAAAGCATTAATTTTCTTTGCGCTGATTCGAGGGAACTTTTTCGGTTTTCGAGTGGTTATTTTATTTTGATATTGATTTTATTAAAATTAATCCTTTATTTTGTCTTGTTTATATCCCACTTCTCTGTGTTTGTTCTCTCTATGTTTCATTTCGTTGTCATCTACAATCATGTAATAATCCATGATAAAAGTTTTTGTTACGATCTTTCTTCCACCCATTTTAGGTTTGTAAGTAAATGATAAACAAAGCCGTCTACTAAGAATTTAATATAAAACCCGTAGCCAAGACTAGTTTATTAAAATATTAAAACAAACGCAATTTCTTTGTAGTGGCATTCTGTATTAAAATTTATAAGAACGCCGTCTGGCATGGTTTTAATTAAGACTCGCATATCCAGTCACATCTGACGCTTGTGATAATAAATAACTGGATTTTATGCAGTTTTGTGTATCGATAGATATGAGGTTGCAGTTTGTTTCTTTTTTATGACAGCCCTGCAGAGGCAATTTTTTTTATAACTAGTTAGGCAATCTAAAAAAACTCGTGTTTTTTCTTATATATTTGCAAAGCAAAGCCGCTAACTAATGCAAGCATGGAATATAATGTAATTGCTAAATTTTATTGATTACGGGTGATTACGATTTAGAATATAAATCTGGTCCTAACTGGCGTAGTGGAACAGTGCACGGACAGACCAAAACTGAAATTACTGTATTTTCTTCCACTAATAGTAAAAAACATAAACTACAAACCTTTATTCCTCCAAAAATCTTAACTTTAAAATATAAATTCTATAGTTTCAACAACCATATTATATTAACACAAGTTTCCAACACTCGGACACTTTTATAAATTACAGAGGAGTATCGTAGAGCTATAAAACTTGTCACAGTTGACTGTGCAATAAAAAGTAAGCATTTCTTGAACTCTTATTAAATTTTTCAGGCTTCCCCTCTGCGACTTGTCCTACTGAAATGTTAGAATATTAAATGGGAAACGGTCTTTCTGTCACCATATCGTATGGGACCCCTTGGGTTCCCGCTGTACATTTCCAATAACCCGTCCTCTTATTTATGTGTCGGGTTAACAGCGACAAATTGTTGGAGAAAATGTTTGGACCAACGCTTGAAAATTGTCTAGCTTTCTGAGAATGGTCACACTTTTTCCAATGGGACCAAAAGACCAAAAATAATTATTTACTTATAAAATCTGAATGTGTAGTTTTAATAGTGACCGCTTATTTTAATATTAAAATTGAATCAAAAAGAAATTAACTAATAAAAAATATTGAGTAAATGCCTTTTAAATAAAACTAATTTATGCAGGTCGGATTAATTTCGTCGTTAGAATTTGGATTCCGAACAAAAATCATCGCTGTACGCTGCTCTGATTGGTTGTTAATAATTCATTCAACCAATCAACCACAATAATTTTGTCTTATTTATAAAATTATTCGTTCGAGAAACCGAAGTCAACTATGACCCTTTTAATTTGAAATCAAATTGTCTAGCCAGGCAATATTTGAAGCAAGAAAATCATACTAAAGTCTTACATCATTCGTTACTTGTCGTAATGCACTTTTCCATTTCGTTGTTCCTCGATTTGATGATATTGAAAAATTGCCGTGAAATATTGCAATCGGCGCTTTGACTTCGCAGCTGCATTCACCGGGGAATGCCCATCGTAAGACTACTCACTGAGATTGCTTTGCCTCTTTGATATTGTGTTCGGAGGTGAAAAATTTACAGCGCAGTTCAGACATCGCACGGGAGTAAAGAAATTAGAACAAAAATGCAAACTGCCGCTTGGAAATAAGGAAACTTATTGCACGTTTTCTGGGACTTAAAGAATATGGAATGTTTTGGCAGGTTCTTGGTAAAAATTTAAAGATCACTAGGGAAATTATCTACGAAGACAATGGTTGTTTTCTATTGGCTGCTTGTGCGGATCTAAGGACCAGTATAAACATACTCGTCAGTAATTTTACTTGGAGATACGTTTTACACACAACTGCAACCCAACTAAGTCAGAAGTTAAAAACTCGCACGAACAATACCTACAAAAAAAATATAAAAAAAAAATGGAATTCGACAGAGAAGAAAAAACATAAAACTTCAGAATAGCTGTCGCAAGTCTGTCTCAACACGTCACATAGCATGTCGATAACGAGTACGAATAGCATGTTGGTAACGCCACCTTATTTATTTCCCATTATCAAAAACTGTTCAATGAAGCCACAATGAAGCTTTCACTTCAATAATTAAAAAATAGTAAAATAAAAATAGTCTCTTCTTCTTTTACATAGGGCTCAAATGTAAATGGCAAGTGGTAGGCGTACACCTATGTTTGATACTTCAAGGAAAACAAGTGTGTTGTTACAACGCGGCAACATATTGAAATTCGACGAAAAATTTGATATTACACACAACACAAAACCGAAACATCTCTTGATATTTACTCCCACAGTTTAGTTAGTAGGTTGGTATTAAGTAGGCTGAAGGCGAGAAAATCGAGCTCGCCAATTAGATATCTATACATTATAAAATGCTTTGGCCTGAATGACTGACTGACTGACGAATGAACCCACAGCCTTAACCTCTGATCGTAGAGACCTGAAACTTGAAGGATGTGTTTTTTGTATGACGTAGACAATTAGACATCTGTCAAGAAAGGATTTTCTAAAATTCACCCCCGATAGGAAAGAAACGGGGGCTCAAAGTTTGTATGGAGAAATCAACTTTGTAGTTCTAGTATAATATTAGTTTGCCGACAATTAAGTACAATACCTACCAAAGCGTAGTGAAACAGTCAAGGGTCGTAGGTCTAACTATTCAAACCTAGACCTCTCAAACTTGTGATCTTTATAGAACTACATAGCTATATAGGACACGGTTTCTACGCACTTTGTGTTATAAATATAGCATTTAGCGGAATTTAATATTGCTTTTGAAACAGCACAATTGGTCGGCCGTTTTGGAAAAAGTTTTTCTAGAAATTTCTTTTCCGTAAAATATAGTAGACTATTTTGTAGGCTAGAAGTTTTGAATGGCTAAATTATTATTATTATTTATATTGGATATAGCGACTTAAAGTACTTGTGCACATTTTTATATATCTTTTAAGTACTTGCCTAGTCTCCATTGAGACTGGCCGGCGCGCCATGACCGAAATTCGGTGAGAAAAATATTGATGCGCGAACTATATTGACTATTTAAATGATGTTATTTTAATAACTGCCTCGACTGCCTCGTTGGTCTAGTGGTCGCAAGCGCGACTGCTGTGCATGAGGTCTTGGGTTCGATTCCCAGGTCGGGCAAAGTGTTATTGGGTTTTTCCTTCAGGAATTTCTCAGCAGCAGCCTCGGAGTCTGGATTTGTGCCCGGTTGATGGCAATAGGCTCGCCCCCTATTACATGGGACTAAAAACATAACTTGCGAAATGTGGGTGTACTAATGGGTACACCTCTGCCTAACCCTTCGGGGATTACAGGCGTGATGTTATGTATGTATGTATTTTAATAAATATTATCATTAATGATGCCATTAAACAAACATAACAGCGCTTTAATTTGCAAAAGAACACAAAACATTTTGAATTTGCCCACCCTAGCAGGTTCTAAGCAAATAAGCGTTCAAACGCAGCATATATTAAGCCGAGTGTGAAACATACATGCATACATGCATACATGCTCTCTAGGTCGTCCAGTACCATCTGAGACCGTCTGGATATGATTGTCTTTAATTAAGACCTCTCGCTTCAACAACTGTCCTCAAGGCATACGTCTATACAGGGCACTATAAGTACGACAAGTATGTTTACAAGCATGTCTGGGGAATTGTAACTTACGACATTTCGGTAAATGTTTGGTTTTATTTCTACTATAAGTAAAAGTATTTCGGGACTATTCTTTTTTAAATGTAGATAAAGTTGAAATACTTTCAGAGCAATTAATTTCAAGCCCAATACTGTCGTTTTAAGTTGATTTTTCCTGTACCCTGATAAACATAAGTTACCAATAATATTGTTAATCATGCTTTAAGTTATTCACACAAGCGCTTAGGATTCCCAGTTCCCAGACATATCGCTATCTTGAACGTTCCTTAAAAAAAACTTTTATCATGCAGCAAAAACCCTCGAATTTTTTGTTTAAATAAGATCAAAAAAAAAAAGTAAAATTCTGACATGCCAAATTACTGGAATTCTACACGTTTTTGACAAAGCATTTTCATAAAACATAATTTACTCATAATATTCTACTATTAGGGTCATATGCAGGCACTGAATCAAATACATAGTATAACAAAATACTCGCAGCTTCCTCTAGCAGCTTGAAAGAAGACACAAACAACGTGTAAGCTATTAATCTTCTCATACAATTCATTAAAGCTAGCTGGAAACGTGAGTGTCGTCGTGTGCTGCTTAAACAAAGCTAAAAGAGCATGAGGCTGTTGGTTATATTAATATGTAGTGTTTACGTTGAAGCTTTCTGTAACATCTTATGTAATTCTCTAAGGACAGATATTCATAAATTGTTTTTTTTATTTAATTACTGGTTGGTATATTCGTTGCAAATAAATAAATAAAATTTTCTAATAAACTGTTTAAAAGAGTTTGTTTGTGTAGGAAAAATTTTTTTTTGGGATAAGTAATTGATGAAAATGAAAAGAATAAAAAAAATAAGGCAAATAAAGGCCTTTTTTAAGTTTCGATGTGTGACTCAGTCTTTGCCGTAATTCGTTTATAGTTATGTCTTTTTTTTGATTACGGATATAAAAACTTTAAAAGTGCTCAGAAGGGTAATTCTTCTAGCCAAAAACCTTGAACAGCAACAATCAAATATGTCAAAAACTGATGGGAAATTGGAGAAATTTTTGGCAGACTGTAACTGAAATTTGATTGCGATGGTTTCTAAACAACCGTAGAGTTATCCCCTAGTACCCTGTATATATACCCCTGTACCCCGGCAGGCCGATGCCTGCCGGGGCTGCGGGTTGTTCGAAAGAGATACCGCGCCCCCGGAACGCAAAGGGCACAAGAAGGAACATGGATGGGTTTTAGTCAGTAAAAGTCTGACACTCCCTCCCGCCCCGCCCAGGGCGGGGGAAGTCATTTGATGATTTCCCATCGGTAAAAAAAAAAAAAAAAAAAAAAAAGTACCCTGTATATGAAACTGTTTTATAACATAAATAGTCTTTTATTCCATAAAAAAATTACTCCAGTACAACAAACCTACTCACAAAATGAACATTTATAAAACAAATTTCGCCAAAAAAAAAAGAACCAAAATCGAAACGGCCATCAGGGTTTTAATTAAAACATCAATATTGAAATGTTTGAGATCGATAAACGGAGTGAAGTTATTCATAGCAATTAAGATGACTGTAGTTTGTGTACGATTGCATGTAACGGAGTTATTTTTTTTTGGGTCGTTATAATTAAGTTAAAGTGTTTTGAATTTTGTTGAATCATTCCGATGGAGTTTTTATGGTGAACTAGCTAATGACCGCGACTTCGGTCTGCTTAAATCTCGGTTATCGGCGTGTTTTTTTTTTGTGAGTAGAGCCCTAATATTTATTTTTTAGAAAAGCCCTACTCAGCTGCCAGTGAAAGTTCCGTCAAAATCGAATCAGTCGTTTTGGGGATTAGCTGGAACAAACCGACAGCCAGACAGACAAAGAATATTTTTTTGAATTATTACATTCATATTCACGTACATACAGTCACTTTGATTTTCTAATTGCATAGAATTTAATGACCCGCATTTTATGAAGATTTGTAAAATATTTTATTTTGTGCTAATAACCTAATAATTGATCATTGGAGACAACTAATATCGACATTGGTCACAGTAAATGTTATGCTTTACTTTTTATCCATGACTAGATCTGCCCATGACTTTGTCCGAGTAAAAGTAGGAAAACAGTTGGCGTAATCGCTAAGCGATTAACTGTTGCGCTGCGTGCCGTGGCTTTGATTCCTGCAAGTTCCAAATATTAACCTAACCTACAGATGTTCTAAATGTTCTGGCTGTTTGTGTCTGTGAATATAATTTAAACGCACCCACGATGCATTAGAAATTCTTGGTATGGAGCAACGTTGTTTATAAGCACAAACACAACACAAATCTCTTTCAACCGATTAAAGATACCTTAAACGCCAAAGGACCAGCCAAAGATAATGTCTGCTTAATTTTTTATTTAAATTCAAAGCAATAAGTTAATTATTTCATTCAATAGCTTTCCTGCTTAAGTTATAAATCAGTGCTATCACTTCAGATCTCTATTAAGGGCTTATATAAGACCATGAATCGTGTCGTATCTTTGCCTTTAACATAAGATAAATGAATAAATTGATCTTAATTAAGACCGCATTTTATGGTGGATTTTTTCGATTGATATCTTTATCTACTTATAATGTGTTATGTGGGCTTGTAACACCTTCATTTTGGTTTATTTTTCATACGTTTGTTCCACATTATAATTTTATCTCTAGTATCAGGTGTGTTTACAAACAAATAAGCTCACAGACAGACAGACCGATATAGGCCATTCAAATATTTGTTCTGCGCGGGAATCGATTGCTCAAGCACTGAGCAAACTGTATAGTTAAATTGCATGAAAAATGAATATTCCACAGATACAATTTCACTAGTTAAAAACGTTCAAAAGGTAGTCGCAATAAAAAAATCTTAATGAGTTGGAAATCTTTTTGACACGTACTGAGATTATATTGCGAGATCGTTCCTAAAAATCAGTTGTATTGCTCCCTGTTGACAAAATTAAAATCTGCACTTTCATTACAAATAATTGACTCATCCGATTGGTTGACCGTTTAACTCACCTTCCTAAAGAGACAGATTATAAACGAGCATTAAACGTCATTAAAAACCGTAACGGCATCAAAACATAATTTGTTATACTCTTAAATTATCCCTATAAAACCGAAATTAATGCGCCACAAAGCACCAATTGCAGTATTTATCCGTATTGCCGTTTACCGTCTTATAATAACCTGAATTTTTCAATCTACTCACTGACGTTATCTGGTCATTGATTGAGGCAGGCATACATCAGCGGCTATTCTCGGCGCAGGCTCTTTGACGTCGCCTACCGCGCGCTTATTAAACTTATCGATAAGGCCGATTTACACTGATGAGAGCCGTGGTCTTGCATATTAATAGTAGGTGCCGTACATTTGCTCTGAGTAAATCTTTGGTGAAGATTTGATCGTATGACTTGTATCGTCAACATTAAACGTAGGTATTCTCCTATAGAATTCTCCTATACTGGTACCTACAGACAAAACTGTAGATACAAGTCATAGTTAACAACATGTTAAAATAATTAAAAAAAAACTTGTCCAGAAAGGTTCAGGAGATTTAGCAGATGCGATGGAGGGTTTTAAGTGCAGTGAATCTTACCTATAACGTTAAACCAATATCGTTTATTTCAATATGAGCATATAATAACCGTCGTTATTTCACATTAAATACAAAGCTATGCAGGTAAACTATTTGTCAATTTTAGGGTTGGTCCTGTATTAAAAAATTGTTCATAATTTTATTATACATGAGTACTTTAACCACGTGAAAGTTGCACAGTGAATCGAAAGTCAGACAATATAGAAGACAATAGTAGAAAAAAAAATTATCCAGTTTAGAATACTGGTTGTAGAGGAGTTATTAAGTCCCCAACTTTGGACACCTAACCCACTTTATCTACGGAACACACGAGCTCAAAATTTACATACAGTACGTAGCATAAACAAATATTTTTCACTCCAAATACCAACATAAACATTCCAAAGCTTTTGTCCAAATATTTTTTAAACAGAAAAAAGCCTGCTGTTACTTTTTCAAGTTTGATGAACACTGTTATCCTATACTGTGACAGATTTAGGCGTTTGACAAAATTTCTAATATATATGTGAACATAGCCCTCGTGCAACACGATATATACCTATCATCAAAGTAATTGATAGTTCTACTGAAAACTGTATACGGACCAATAAATAGAATGAAAACATGTCGAATTTGAAAGCGAGCCGATTGAAAACGACCCAGTTTGCGTTTACAAATATTACCCGGATATTTTTGGTGATATGAATAAATTGTAAAGTGTTTGTTGATTACAGTTAAAATCGGTAACTCCCACAATATTTTGTAAAGGGAAATTAGCTCGTATATACTGTGTAAATAATGTAAAGCCAGTTCATTATTCAGTCATCAGCTTCCATCAAATATTTGAAAAGAATTTTAGATTTAGATAAAATTCGGATTAGGTTATGTTTTTGTGGCTTACAGTATAGTTTTGTGGTTGATTAATAAATGCGGTTGGTGAAAATTTACCGCTTTGGTGTTTAAAATTAACAAGTAAACTAATATCAATATTTTAGGTGTGAGTCAAATAGACCGTAGGCTTTTATAAATATTTATTTTATACAGATTGGACTAGCTAAACTGAAATACTGTTACCCAGCTCTTGTGCTGAAAAAATTTACAAAAAAAAAAGTTAAGTAAAACAAAAAGAACACTTTACGTTTTTTTTCAAAATGTTTTGTTGTTTTTTATTTATTTTTTTTCCATTAAATGTACATTGTGTTCATTTAATTTTATCCAAGGCTGTATTTAATTTCCACGTAATATACAGTCTAGTCAGTCATCGTCTACACGCTGGTTCAGTAGAAATGCTTAATCTCATTGTTAGATCATACACACAAACAAACTACATTTAAAATAATTATGTAAAGCAAAACACATTGAAAGAAAAACTTTCATAATAATACTTGTAGTAACGACAAACAAAGTACTCGTTTCCACAATGGAATAAAACTCGAAGAAAATCACGTTTTTCTTCAAACTACACACATGAGATCGCTTCAAAGGAAGTCCATAATAAGGAGTCTGTCTCCACACCGGCCAACGTTCCGGACAAGGGTATTGTTAGCTTATCGTATTTATTATAATGTTGAGAAGGTCCACTCTTAACAATATGCAAAACTAAAGACAGTTCTACGGTGGGCATATCATGAACGCGCAAAGGTAACAAAGTAATTTCGAACGATTTTTGAATGTCGAATGGGTACCAGCTGCTGGTTCACGCATGTTTATAGCTTATATTTTATTAATTTCAATGGGTGATATTACTAATTATGCATGTCGTATGTAAACTGCAAAATGCTAAAGAATAGTCATATTTACAATTCAAAAATCGAATCGTCTACTTTTTCGTTACAGTCGTGTAGCTTGTGTTCTGTTGTTGTGTTTTTTTTTATTTACAAACAAAATCAGATGCCACGGATGAATACATTTTTTTTTTCTTTAACCTTTAATGTTTTGTACTTCGAAAAACGTTTTCTGTTTTATACGGTTGGACCTTCTGTACAACTATATTATGTTACGAAGTTACACTGCAAACACTTATGTATCTGTCTAGGGTACAAAACACTGTTTCGGACCTCACTTCGCTTTGAACTTGCATTAGCTGATGAAAGTCCAAAAGTTTGCCTAGGCCGTACTCATTCAATTTAATATGGCTGAGAAAATTATTAAGTAAGCAGTTTGGTTATATTGAACGCCTCTTCTGGGTAATAGCCAAAATACACCATAGAATCAGCGATATCTACTTAAAATACTCTGAAATTCTACTACTATTAGGTACCTATAAACGCAAAAGTTTGTCAGGATAATTATATTAATGGATGGATGGATGTTTTGTGACACTTTTACCTTTAAATGGATGAATATACCTAAATATTGGTCTGGCTTCACACGTCGGATGATTATTTGTAGCGCACTTTTTTGTTCCCGTGGGTTAATTTAGAATTTAAAGTCTACATCAAACGAAGTCGCGGGCTTGTTACAGAATAACTCGTTCATTTAAGCATAGAGAAGTAAAGAAATTGCAATTACTAAATATAGAATTGTCGATTGTAACTTTATGTTAGTCCCACTTTATGATTGTAATGATTTATTGGATTAAAAATATTAAAGTCAATCAACATGAAACGTTCAGAAACGATTTTGAAACGTATATTTGACACAATGAGGGTTTTAATCAGCTTACATTTGCTGTATTCTTCATGCTTCACCGGGGCTTCAAGCTGCATTAACACATACGTACTTTAATCGTCCCGGACGAGTGAGCTATCAAAACAACCAAAACATTGCTGACTGTGTCCATCTGCAGCCAAAATAATAATGTTACCCCTACAGATTCCTTTTAAGCCTGCCCGAATTGAAAGACAGTACGTAACCAGTGACCTATGTCGAAAAAGTACTAACAAAAGATGTTTAATACCACTCGGTCGCCCGCATAATAAGGTCTCAGTAACGAGGTCCCACCAAAATAGAAGAATAATTCTTTTCCAACACCCTTTGTATATTCCGTTCTGGTCTCTCCACTGACGATCCAAAGCTTTGTGAATACTGTGAATAGTCTGTCCTCTCGGTAGGAATTTTAAAGCAATTGTAGAATAGATAGTCATTTGCGCGTTCTATACAAATGCATTAATTTTATTTTGTGTCTAGCACTTTCGAAATGTCTCTGGTATTTTGTGGAAAAGTTTATTTGAGTGCTGCGAAGAAAATCTAGGAAGTATTCAGACTGAAGTACAGTCACAAACAACTGTATTTTGTGTACTTATTCATGGTGCAAGTCCCGGTATTTCGTTGTTGCTTGGAATTATTTTCTTTGAATTCTACGGTTAAATTAATTTAGAATCTGAATATTTCCATTCATAGGTTTCTGTTTGGGCGTTATTTAGTTAGTGAAAATTGTCTTAAGACCATGATTTTTCTTCAATCGAAAAAAAAACTACTTTTTGAAGTAATTTGTGAAAATGATTTTTAATATTTAACGCTGATTAATTTTAAATCTGTTCTAAGCATAAATATGGAATGTCATTGACCTGTTACTTAACTGACCTGAACTTTTGGTGCATAGATAAGGAATATTTAAAACTCGTAGCAGTAGGTTGCTTTTCGTGGTTTCTCTCTACATAGGTGGAAAAAGGCATGTGTTTATGTATGTAGGTATATAACATAACATAACATCACGCCTGTAATCCCCGAAGGGTTAGGCAGAGGTGTACCCAATAGTACACCCACATTTCGCCAGTTATGTTTTTAGTCCCATGTAATAGGGGGCGAGCCTATTGCCATCAACCGGGCACAAATCCAAACTCCGAGGCTGCTACTGAAAAATTCCTAATGGAAAACCCCAATAACACTTTGCCCGACCGGGAATCGAACGCAAGACCTCATGCACAGCAGTCGCGCTTGCGACCACTAGACCAATGAGGCAGTCAGGTAGGCATGTAGGTATGTCTAATTGAATTATTCAGAGATGGATTTGGAAGAACTAAGTTCAATTGAAGGTACGTAGCAAAATGATTACCCAATAAAACATCCCACGGTTTTCATTCACTTCCATATCAGTACGCATAGGTTTTACATGTAGTAAAATGTTACAACCAATACTTATTGAATTTTACCTTTACCGCACTCTCCAACACGGTTTACCCCATATAAACAGTACCCAATACGAATAAACCTTAAAAAAAAAATACAACCCGTCTTTTGAGAATTCACTTTTCGTAAAAGCAATTCCGTTTACGGTGACATTACAGCGCTCACAAAGGTACACGAACTCGTAAACCTTATCATGAAGATAATAAATAACACTTTTCTTTAACAAATTTCAGTTTCGGAAGTTCGTGCAGATACTGGCGTTGTATCTAAGAAAGTATAACTAAAGTACTGAGTCAGGGTTCCTTATCGTAAGTATTGCCGCCTCACTGACAGGGGTCTTCATAAAAATTTAACGTCTTTAATCTTTAAAGCCCTTCAAACTTTGGGCCGATGATAGCCCTGAGTTTACGAGGAACGCGTAAACTTCCGTGATGGTTACTATGTACTACGTTGTTGCAGAAATTTATGTTCCATATTAAGGTTTGTAATGACAATGATGGTTGCTCAGATAAGTGGTGAACAAATTTGGGATATTATAATAAAATTTTGGGGGGAATTATTTTGTTGGTGACTGTACAAGCGGAACCGAAACAATAAAATACTTTTATTGATGACTGAGCTTGACGATACTTTATCTATTTTATTGCATTAAACAGAGGGGGGTAAATAAATGAGCTCCGTAAAGTTAGTTTTTGATCGAGTGACAACATGTTTGGCGCAGTGGCTGAGTGATTGGCTGTTGCGCTGAGTGTCGCGAGTTCGATTTCCGCACTAAACATAAATGTGTATGGCTTGGGTAATTGTTTTAAGTCTAGTTGATTGGGTAGGTGAGTTTATGTGTTTGTAAACTCATCCAATATACAGAAAAAAAGAACAAAAGAAAATCTAAGCTGAAGAGAGCCAGTCGTTTTATTATTTGGATGCCACAACCTCACTTACCTGTTAGTATACCTACTCGTATGGTGGGTACATAACGCAGCAATGCTCTTGATACATCTATACAAAAAAAAAATAAGAGAATGTTTGTAAAAAAAAATGAGGGTACTTACAGATTTTTGTCTATCTGTCTGTTCGTTCCGGCTTCGCAACGGCTGGACCGATTCTGATGGGACTTTCACCGGCAGTTAGCTGATATTATAGTAGATAGTAACTTACTTTTATGTTATAAGAAGAATTAGGGTTACACCCAAAAAAAAAACAAAAACCCGTAATTCACAGTCGCGTGAACCAAGCCGCGAGCATAAGCTAGTATTAAAAATAAGAACTCCGCATCTAAAGCACCTTATCGCCAGTTCATTCAGGCTAGTGCTGTAATAAGCATGGTTGCGTGCTCGCTAAGCATAAAGTATCGCTTAGAAATGAAAGCGTGCTTATTGTTTTAAATTGCCCACCCGCCCTCGGTGTGACAGTGGGCGGAATGCGTTACTCTGCTGTTATTACGAGTAAAAAAACCCCCATGACGTTTTGTAGTTGACCATTTTGTAAAATTAAATAGTTTGTAAATGTTATTGGATTTTCCCATCATTTCTCAGTAGCAGCCTCGGCGTCTGGAGTTGTGCCCGGTTGATGGAAACAGGCTCGGCCCTATAACATGGGACTTAAACATAACTGGCGAAATGTGGGTGTACTAATAGGTACATCTCTGCCTAACCTTTCGGGGATTACAAGCGTAATACTATGCATGTAAATAATGTGTCAGGGATTTTTTAGGCAAAAACTATAAACGAAATAATGTCAGATAGATATTGTAGAATGATAAAATACTCCTTTACAAGCAATATTATAATCAGTTGACAATTGTCAACCATAATTCTTCCTCCGAAGCCTAATCTAGGCTTCCATTCAGATAACACGACACAATTAATAACAAGAATTCAAAGCAGCCCCTAATCTATAACATTTATTCGTTAAGCTTTACCAGTCACGCAATATAGAGTATTTGGAGCATTAAAAATCAACGACTAAAACTAACGTTGTCGTTAAAATATCAAAAAATACAATCACCAACAGAAGTGGGAGTAAAACGTACTAAAATTTTAAAACCGTACAAGTAACATTTGCATAGGGTTTCGTGTTGTCTGGCTGACAAAGAATGTGGCGTGCCATCTATTGTGTCCGCGACAGCTAAGTTATTATTTCAACGGTATTTTTTTTTATTAGAAAAAGGAGGCGTTTACTGGAAAATAAACAGAGCTATTGACATATCGCTCTGGGCTTTGTGCTCGACCTTTACGCGTAAATTTAATGTCGTTCTAAAATCGAAAATTTCCTTATCCACTGCGTTTTTACATCGTCCTTACTAAATCATGTACGGAACAGAGCGTGCGATGTATAAAACACAGTGTAGTATACGACGGTTTTAATTGATTTTTTTAATGTTCGCAGTACGGTACCGCTCGCGTGCACGTCTAGCGTGATTTGTGCGCCTCGGAATCGCGCGTGACGTCGCTCGGGGAACCTTCCCTCCACAAAAGGGGGAGGTCAACTGAAACCCCGCATACCACCGGGTACAGTAACATGTCCGACCCCGTTTTACTATGAAACGACAGTTTTATTCCCCCTAAGTCAAGACAAGAGCAAATAATCAGATTTATTCGTGAGTCTTTTAGTGAATGTTGAAACTTGTGTTTTGTTGAGTTTGGTTGAAATTTCAAGAGAGTAATGTATTTTTCTGTACTTTATAAGTAAAGACCTGTAATTGGCTGTCAGTATATTTACTGTTCCTAGTCTACTTTTTTTAGCTGTAAATCTTCCATATTAATTAAATAAATAAATAAAATAGTATCGTGTTTTTGGCAAACTGTATTTGATACATTAGTGTGATAAATTAAGTATTCCTTTTCTTTTTTAATCATAACCAAATACGCTTACGTACGTGTGTTTTATCTGTTTCCTTTTCTTCGGTAATCCAAAAACTTACGTTCAATTTTAATTTTACATAAGTTCCACCTAATTAACATAACCTTCACAATACATTAGCATTGTATTATATCGCATAATGTACATTAGTCTAATTATAATTGACATAATAGGTAAGTATCAGACTGAAACTTTACAAAAGATTAGAAACGGTTTATTTCTTCTTTGCTCTTCCAGCAATATGACGTCGCGGATTTCTGAAGACAGTTGATTATCGAAACGAGTCCCATAAAGGAGCAATGCTTGGTTTCATGCCGAAGTAAATGTTCACTAGAAGAGACACCATAGCTACATTGAGCACCATATATTCGTGGTTTTTGGTGGACTGAATTAGCTGTACGAAACAGCGTACTGTATGCTTGTTACGTAGTCGATGAAAGAATTATGTACATACGGCTTGCAGTAATACTAAAGGTATATTGAGTATTTCGTCCAGATACAATAGTACTGAGTAAATTTAACGTAAATTCGATAAATTTTCATAGTAGAAATAGATATCCAGTTCATACACAACATTTATTTAGTTTCAAGTCTTTATTGAAATCAAAAGGTGATACTACTTGTGATTGTTGTATAAAATTAAAACAAAATGCTATTATTTTGTCATAATTTCAATAGACTCTAATCCAAAACGATTCTAATCGAATACTGTCACGACAGCACACCCGTGCTAAGTTTTTGCGAGCGAGTGTGATTAGTCACAACGTTGACAAATCTAAAATGTTAAAAACATTGATTGATATGCAAAATGAAGGCATTATATATAAATAATTATTTAAATACACCTATTCTTATCGTCCGTACCGCTTCCATTCCATGGACATCTTTGTAACTTCAACAAAGCGTCCACAGAAGCAAGAGTAAAAAAGAATGAATATTACAAATGATTCAATTTTGTGAGACATTATTTTTTGTTGCTCCCTTTGATACTTGCGATTTCTTTGGACGATAATATCACTTATTCGTCTTTTGTGTAACGAGGGCAATGATATTCTGCGGTATTTTAATAAGACGTCTTATAACCTATTATTGACCTTTTCACCTCGCGTACCTGTAAAGAATTTTCAAATGGCTTGTTCTTTATCAAACTTGAAAGAATCTTAAATTAAATTCTGAAAGAATCCCAGATCAAGCTTAAGTATAGGCTTTAGTGAATGCCAGGTACGATATTATAATGTTTGAAAACAATAGTGTTTATTTTTAATTGTTTGTTGACTGTTTTTGTTTAATAAATGTTTTTTTGATTCATCAAAGTTCTGTGTCTATATCTTCTATGAATGACGTCATATCCGTAATTTGTTTTCAAATTTTTATTGTTTGGAAATTAGTAATTAATATCGTTTAAAATTATAACTTGGTATAGATCTATTGTAAAACAACAAGCATCATTGACGACAAAAGCTTAGGTATGTAAGATATGATGATGTCTTTCATTCGTAAACTACAACCCAAAGTTAAAATTATGAGTAAAAAATTGAGAAAGTAACTAACTACTAACTCTTTTACGAAGGTAATGAAATTATTTATCACCCCTAGACAAGCTAGCAAGGAATACTAAGCAGCTAATGAAATTAGTTTTTCTTTCATTAGCAGATGGTAGGTACCTAGTTTCATAAAACAACCTAATACCTTTAAAATGTTCCTGACGAAAATGGCAAACAGCAAAGAATTTCTATTTCTTTCAAGCGGACCAGATAAAAATTTAAAGGATATTTTTAAATTCTCCGACGCTGGGCGATGGAAACTGAATACAAGATTTGCTAGCACTTACGAAAATCAAGCGTTTAGAATTGTACTGGTCCAAGATGTTTAAAGAATTTGTAAATAAATGCCATACTGTTTGGACTGCCTGGTTGGTTTTGTGTTCGATTTCCATGTTGGGCAAAGTGTTATTGGGTTTTTTCATCAGAAACTTAGTAGCAGCCTTTGGAGTCTGAGTTTGTGCCCGGTTCATGGCAATAGGTTCGCCCCGTATTACATGAGACTTAAACATAACTGGCGAAATGTGGGTGTACAAACGAGTACACCTCTGCCTAACCCTTCGGGAATAACAGGCGTGATGTTATGATGTTTTGCGATATTGTTTAAATATCAATCTAAATTTGTTGCTATAGTAGACTATCAAATCTGAAAGGTGTATCTAGTAGGTATTTGTGCGTACTAAACGATAACACTCAAAAATCGAATCATAGGAATATTGACCCAAAAAAATATCGGTACTAACAAAACATCCATGATTAGAAATCCTAACAAACTTCATCGTAGACGGAAGTTATAAAAGTGTCATTACTAAAAGCGATGCCTACAAACTTGGCCTATGCCGCAAACTTTATTACGTAGAAATCGAATTTACCTCATTGGTCTTATGGTGTTCTGGTCGAAGGAATCAGGCCGTTTCTGGCTACAAGCCAACATTGGAACTACTGGTCTTTTTACATTTAATACTCTTAAGTTTGATGTAGTGCACTGCCCAACTTATAAGGGAACTGAGATTAATAATGTTTATATTGCTAAGAGGTTTAGCTCAAATTGCTTTCGGGAAAATTGGTATCATGATTTTTTAGTTTTCTTCTACGTTTAGTCTTTCGAAGAAAATGTTCTTAGTTTTACGTAGATAGGTATATAAAATAGTCTCAAAAGATGAAGTCAAAGTAATTATTTTATTTAAACCATCTACAGGCAATTACGAATTGTCAACTTATAGAGTCGATCAGTTAGTTAGAAAGTTGAAGGCTTATTTGCATTTATCAATAAGATAGGTGTGATTGGAGAAGATCGAGCAAAAAAACACTGTTTTATCTTTAAAGCTTTAAAGTTTTGAATCAACTAATTGGTTGCTTAAAGCAACCAATCAGTTGATTCATCTTTAAAACTATTTTATTTCTACACAGTATTCCTGTTTTTCAACAGAAAATCTGTCATGCAAAACGATTTTTTAGTTTTTTTCTACAATGTTTAAAGAAAACGTTATTAATATAACGTCTTTATACAGAACAAAGTCTCTCCCAAAATATGACTGCATTATCTCTGTATAGTTTAAAGCAATAAATAAGTGTACAAAAAATATTTTATTTACACGGTATTTCTGTTTTCCAACAGAAAATCTCTCAAACGAAAATAAAAACAAAAAACAATAATGTGACAGCCGTTTGACAACTCCTGCAATTCGTAGCCATTGTGTTTCGCTTCCGTGTAAATAATTTTTAATTTCCTCTTATAATTTTCATTCTCTCCCTGAAGCCCTGTAAATGTCAGTGAATATAGCTTTATTTTCAACTCGCAGCATTCATGAGCAAGTTTTTATTATGCCCATGTCGTTTGTCACGCCGAGACAGAGGGAAGCGTTAATTTGACAGGGGATCTCATGCCATACTGACCCAGTTGCGTACTGGATTACTTTATTCTACGTGTTGGCTTGTCACAATTTTTCGAAACGTTATAAATTGTGTTAGAACGTTGTCTTCGTGTCAGTCGTTTGTGAGACTTGAAGCTTTTCTTTTTGAGGTTATCTCTTGTTCCGTTTGTGTTCGACTTCTTCAACATCGTCGATAATAATTTATAATAGCGTCCAAGTCTATGATACATATTCGCTCTTTACCTATTCACTATGTCCATAACTACCGGCTGACTAATGAATAAGATGAACATTCACTATGGGACCCACTTTGAAATATGGTTTTTATATTCGGGTGTTTTCCCATTATGTCATTTGTTCATATTCATGAGTACTTTCACAACCACAAATAAAGCACTGTGTATTTAAATTCTACCTTTCAAGCTGTGTTGCTGCTAAAGGTACTAATTTTAAACATTCTGCCCCTTCCTACAATTATTACACTATTATATTATTACATATTATTATATTATTGACTGCCTCGTTAGTCTAGTGGTCGCAAGCGCGACTGCTGTGCATGAGGTCTTAGGTTCGATTCCCAGGTCGGGCAAAGTGTTATTGGGTTTTTCCGTCAGGAATTTCTCAGTAGCAGCCTCGGAATCTGGATTTGTGCCCGGTTGACGGCAATAGGCTCGCCCCCTATTACATGGGACTAAAAACATAAATGGCGAAATGTGGGTGTACACTTCTGCCTAACTCTTTGGGAATTACAGGCGTGATGTTATGTATCTTATTACATGAAGCCATTACTCATACTTTCAGAACAAACTTGAATCCTAAATTACGAGATATTCCAGCATTTCCACACAGGAATAAAGTTCATAAATAAATACTATCAAAGGACAGCGACCTGACTCAGGTAGTTTAAAATGTCGTAAATATTTGAGCAAGCCATTCCCAATTCCGGGGGTGTATAAATCTGACAGATGAAAAGTTCATAACTAGGAAACTAATTGGTCCCAAACGGCCTGATAGTCATAGTGGATGACTCCTATGGGACGAAATAAACCTACGAATATAGGAATACTGGTATATTG
Source organism: Hoplodrina ambigua (assembly GCA_949774945.1). Taxonomy (NCBI): domain Eukaryota; kingdom Metazoa; phylum Arthropoda; class Insecta; order Lepidoptera; family Noctuidae; genus Hoplodrina; species Hoplodrina ambigua. Next base: position 11,377,634 of record OX458973.1, read on the forward strand.
TTTAAGGTACACAGTTATATTATGATGTTTTGTTTTGTACATATCTTCTCTTTCATTTGTTTTTGTTTGTGTAATACCTATAATATTATTTAGTGGTAAACGACCTTTTAAAGAGTAGCATAACTTTGAAATTTTGGCACATTATTTCTTTAGGTTTACTTTTCTGACTTTATACTGTTATTATTCATAGTTTTGTTTACTTAAGAACTGAGAGTAACTTTGTATAAATATTGTGCTTCTACTAATATCGTTAAGGTAAGGGAAGATACTATTGTATTTTGTAGTATTTGGAACACAGACATCGTTTTAAACTAACTTTACTGCTTCATCTATTCCAAGTTTTCTACTCCCGTTTCTATTAAGCCTTTGGCTCTGTTACAAGTAATCGACCCAGATTTATTTCGCAAAAGGAAAAAAAAGAGAAAAAGATTTAATTTTCACACTATCTCTAACGTACTAAATTAAAACGAATTTAAGATCGCATTAAAAATTGATTCAGCTACCACTGCTCTCACACACGATTCCACTAAATTGAATACAGCTGCCGTCAGGGCCATAAAATAGCATCGTCCAAACATAAGCGACAACGACCACTTTCGAATATGAAAATCAAAATATAATGACACGCCTTCCCTTACCCTAATTGGTGGCAGCAAAGCACCGGCAGTGAGATTACGGAGGTCAAATTAAATCAGTCGTGTTGTATTCAAAGAGCGAGTGCGATTTTATGATCCGTGAATATCGCGCAGGCATTTCTAGATGTTCGGATCACATTTTTATTGTTATGGAAATACGAGTTTCCCGTTAGTTGGAAATTTCAAAAGGGTCGATTAGGACGTCTGGTTTTGAAGGTTCTGCACAATACGGAGTCCCCCCCTCCTTATTTGTAAGATGTACCCCTCGGTTGAGTTGGGCTGCATTCCTTTCAAGGGTTTCCAGAATTTTTAGCCGAAAGATTTCTTTGTGATGTTGGAGTGACTTTTAAAGTTCACGGTATTGAATTATGGTTCCTACGCTCGATTGAATTTTTACTACGCCGTGAAAATCTTCTTTTTAACTCGCATATTTTTTATGCGTGGAGCTTTATGAATACGTGTTGATTTATTTAGAGACGAAACTTAATAAATTTTCCTTTTTAAACAGTTGCATATGAAAATGTAGATATTTATGAAAAGTAGAAAACACAAATTATCGTAGACTGAACTGCGAAAGGTCACTCACTGATTAAACATGAAATCTTGACCTATGAAGCTGACATTAGGCAGGTGGGTCATTTAAAGGTGTCAAGATTTCAGCTAAGAATGGATTTGACCTTGACTTTAATCCCACTGGTGCGAAGTCGTAGCCAAACTATTAAATAATATAAAGAAGTTAATTGACAAAAAAGGAATTAATGTCCTTTAGTATCTACAAAGAAAAATATATGATAGTGATAGGCTGTATCGTCTCTTTCTTTATCTTATCAAACTGTTCTATAATTAATACAAAAGTTCAAGGCAAAACTAATTTGACATCGCTAACTTAGTTCTTTAATTTCACCGTCCTTTCCGTTCGCTGTAAGAGATGTTAATTCTCTAAATTTAGTCCAGTTTGTGAACAAGGGAATCGGCACCAATATCCTACTACATAGACACTCATCGTTATGAGAGATCAATAAAGCCCTTTAAAATTGAATTCAGTAAGATTTTTCTGACCATTACACAGATGCTGACTTAAAATAACATTACGTCCACGTGTTACAACCATTCAAAAGTCTAGGCTGCAACAAATGAAGCCAAGTTTTGGTCGCACAAACTATGGAATCGACTGACGAAATTTTATTGAATTTTCCGTCCAATATAAGAGCCGAGTCGTTATTGATGGACGTGGCGTGACGTGGCATCAGCGCTAAAACAGCGCTTTTTATCGAAAATATGAAATAAGTAAAATTTTTACGATGTGTACTAGAAATATTGCTAAAGTTGGCATATTATAAAATAAAGCTTTGTTGACTTTAGAACGAACAAAAATTCAGTATGTGCACTGCAAAATAGATTTAGTTTTAATATTTCTTTTCGATTTTGTAGAAATGAAAGGCAGAAAGGAAGATAAATAAGAGTAAGTTTTTAGATTTAGCTATTCTTATTTCAAACGCAAACACAATTTAACCCACACTCATGGTCACGCTTTCATAATTAGCGACATGTGGGTGTACTAATGGGCACACCTCTGCCTAACCCTTTGGGAATTACAAGCGTGATTTTAAGTATGTATGTATTATTCCTAATGCAACCTATAATAAATGGTCAATACTTTTATGCTTGACTTTAGTTTAGCATTTTTACCAACGCCCCTCCAACATAATTACAAAGCCAACATTTTAGCTACCCAATTGGTGATGAAATACGGAACAATGTTTCATATCAAATTTGGGACAACTTTGTATCTTTTTAGGAAGGCATATCGATCACCATCGCTGAAGATATGAGAATACCTCCTAACTGGTGTTCCATGAATTATTTGATAGATCGCCGATCGGCTACAGTAGGTTCTGTATGAAAGCATTTTGTACCAAACCTATCTTTCAGGGCACGGATTGATTGATCGGTTACTAAAGATTTATACACGAAATATGTAGCCTGATTAGTTGGGTACGGTCTGAGATTTTGTTCCGGCCGAGAAAATCTTTGAGTAGGCGAAGTTAGCGTCACGACAAGAAACATCATAATATGTTATAAATAATATCTTTCATCAGGGTCGCATAATTCAGAATTCATTAGGAATTCATCCATTCTGAGATTGACTGGGATTTTTATTCAACGTTCTTTTCATTTTTTTTTTTCTTCTAGTAATCGTAATCCATACCTACTTTTTAAGCAAAAAATTGAACTTTAGGTAAATATGCACTGATTTATTTCTCCAAATATAATTATTTCTACAAATTACCCATACTTTCTTAGCCAACAATTAACTTTAGGGTAAAAACGCTTCTGATTTTTCTATGCCTACACATTTGAAGCATTTCAGTAACACATCATAAAATTGTGCAATCGTTCATAAAATAATAAACAGCCCTACAATACTCACACACCATTTATTACCTTACAAAGTAACACAGGACATAACGTACACTAACCACACGTTGATTTGATCCGGAACAAATAAATCATGGCCCTAAATGAACCTTTACTGTTCAAATATTCCATACCCGAGGGTCTGAGTTCAAAACAATGTGCTCATGCATTTTTAGTCAGCATTGCACTAGTGAGCGAGCGAGCAAATATGACAGCAAATTACAGTTGCATTTGATAGGAAAGTGACTGGATTTAATCATGCGAGTCTTTATTACACACTATGAATATCTTTTTTATAAATAATTACTTACTAGCTTTAGTAATTTTTCCGTAAATTTGCGTCTTTGGTTACTGCGCCTCTCCCTTTAGTCGTAGCGTGATTTTATATAGCCTATACTATTTCTCTTGTATCTGACTATCCAGGCTATTTGGTAATTCCAAATATAAGCGCGTTTAAACAAACAAAAAACTCTTCAGCTTTACTACATTAAGTATAAATTAGCCATTTCACCTGTCTCGGTATCTGTAATCACACACACACACACAACAAGTAAAGTACAAGTTAGTTTTGATCCGCTTCCTGGTGTTCGAGTAAGCTGAAATTTTTCGTAAAATATATGCATCAACATACATAACATCACGCCTGTAATCCCCGAAGGGTTAGGCAGAGGTGTACCCATTAGTTCACCCACATTTCACCAGTTATGTTTTTAGTCCCATGTAATAGGGGGCGAGCCTATTGCCATCAACCGGGCACAAATCCAGACTCCGAGGCTGCTACTGAGAAATTTCTGATGGAAAAACCCAATAACACTTTACCCGACCTGGGAATCGAACCCAAGACCTCATGCACAGCAGTCGCGCTTGCGACCACTAGACCAACGAGGCAGTAACAAATAAAATAAAATAAAAAGTAAAGTAAAGTAAAATATTTATGCACTTTCTTTTAAATCAAATATTTTTAAATAATAAAAATGTCATAATATTTTACCCTTATTAGATGTTTCATACAAAATAAGTGATGTATGAAAAAGACTTGTTGAAACACTTAAGTAACGGTTCAAATCTCGCAGAAAAGCAAGATGGATGTGTGCTGTACATTTGATGCCAGAAATTGTGAGACGGCGACTGCATATTGTTTTTAGGGTTCCTTTACAGAAGCCTGGGTAAAACACGCAACCGTTTTATAAAGGACTAGAATAGAAGAATAGGGAAGTTGCCTAAATGAGAATGTTTTCTATATGAAGTTAATAATATTCATCATCCAAACTACTAGCACTGATAGCCGTGCCGGTTGAAGGTTGAAGGTTGAAGCTACCTTGTTCCCGACACCTTCACCGGTCAGGTGGTTGTACATCTTTTTATTTTCAATATTATGTGTTCCCAGGTCGGGCAAAATGTTATTGGGTATTCCAACAGGAATTTCTCAGTAGCAGCCTCGGAGTCTGGATTGGTGCCTAGTTGATGGCAATAGGCTCGCCCCCTATTACATGGGACTTTAACATAACTGGCGAAATGTGGGTGTACTAATGGGTACACCTCTGCCTAACCCTTCGGGGATTACAGGCGTGATGTTATGTTGTATGTTATGTTATATTATGTTTTTAATTTTGTAATGAGTAATATTTTAAAATATAATATACATGGTGTATACAAGTGCCCAATGCTTGGCTTAATGTATGTGTGTATTGCTTGTTGGTATTTCTACCCAAACATTGTTTCTTCGTGAACAAAAATCTGTGGGAATGAATTCAATCCAACTAAAACGTAATAAAACAAATACAAACATGATATTAATCTTCTTAGAAGATGAGTCATAAAATTTTGAGGCCGACAAGTTGATTCATAGGGTATTAAAAACATATCAATCTAAACAGGAACAAGAAAAAAAATGTTAAAACGTTAAACCTATTCTCAGAAAATATTGAGGTATTCAAAATGAATCACTTAACTATTCTCTCCTTTGGTTATGTTTTACTAATGGTTGTTGTGAGATGAAAGTGTGGTTGTGATTAATAATAGCAGATGTTTATATCAATTAGAACTTTATTAAGTTACAGTAAACACAATGCTACCTACACATAATACAAGGAACTAAAATTGTTGCGTTCCATTATTCCTAACATACATGACATCGTGCATAACATCACGCCTGTAATCCCCGAAGAGTTAATCAGAGATGTACCAATTAGTACACCGACTTTTCGCTTATGTTTAAGTCCCATGTAATAGGGGGCGAGCCTATTGCCATCAACTGGGCACAAATCCAGACACCGAGGCTACTACTGAGAAATTCCTGATGGATAAACCCAATAACACTTTGCCTGACCTGGGAATCGAACCCAAGACCTCGTGCTCAGCAGTCGCGCTTTGCGACCACTAGACCAACGAGGCAGTCATTACATTATTCATTATTATTCCTAACAGATTAGTCATAATTAAATAATTTAGTATTTAAAAACGATCGCATTTTAACAAAATTATCTCTAATCTATATATTTTTTTCAAAAGCTTTTGACATTGATTGTCACTGAGACGAGAATGTGACATAATTTTGAACGTTTATCATCCAAATCCGTTCAGCCGTTCTGACGTGATTGAGTAATAAATATCATTCCATCCAAACTTATACCTAATAGTAGTAAGATTTGGGTTAAGCACGGAAATTGCCCTTCCAGTTCCCTAGCCAATATAAAAAAGTGCACGGAACCCAGGAAAAGCTGCGACACAATTTCGTCAATTTTAAAACTTTTCAGGCATGCAAATTACGAGAGCATACTTCAGAAATAGTATTTTCGCAATGAAAAACGAACTAAGTTGTGCTTCCTTTTTCTCTGGAGTCGTACCTGCTTCTCTTAAAATGCATCAAACAGAAATCTCGCGAGTGCACGGAAAATAGCAAAATTGTTAGTTAATTTTAGAGTAAAAGGCTCCTAAAGAACTCATGAACGATTCCAAAAGAGAGTCGAAGCGAACATTTTTGTAGATGTACGATACTTTTATACAATTTGGGTTTTAATTTATTTTTTGTTTAAATATTGATGTGACGACAGCAAAAATCTACTGGAGTATTTGTTCAGTAATTAGAGGATATTAAAAGGATTCAAATAATAATGCCAAACCAGCCTATTACTTACATTACCAATTCAGGGCAAAAACCTCTTTCCATACTGAGAAGGCACAAGTATTGATCACCACAATTGATTAAGGCGGATTGGCGATATCACACTTAGAGTCAATTTCAATTATACTGAAAATATGTACTTAATAGATAGTTTCAAACAAATTCTATTCTATTTTTTATTATATCTGGTGAGTAGTATCTACTCAAGTGATGAAATAGGCATTTTTTTTGTCATAGGCGATTTTGTAATTCGACGCAGTTTTTTGCCTTAAGTACTTATCCTATTTACCACGATGTAAGACTCTATATTGTGCATAATGTATTATTATTTACATACAAGTCTTGTAAACATTTAATTATTATATTTAAATAGAATAAACAATACATACTTTCGAACATTCCGGATTTCATTGACCCGACCTTGACCAACATTGGTCATAATCATAATCATAACTGACTACCTCCAGACGCCATCTAGCCTGATCCTGTAAATAAAAGTAATTACGTTCTCCATAACTTTTATTACAGTAGTTTGTCTCGTTATTACCGAGACGTAGTCCCGAATTCATAGAATCCCGGGATAAAAGTATTTACTTTAATATAAACAAACGGCTCTATATTATTATGTATCCTATTATCATTCGTTAAATTCGTATTACGAGAGCTATGAACTGCGGTACATAATACAAACAGCCATTATGAGAGACTAACCAACTCAAGTAACGGCCCATTTATATGTAAATTTTGCAGTACAAAGATAATTTAAGGGATTTTACTTCTTAAGATCTATTTGAGGTCATACATAGGTGAGTATAAGGAGGGTAGGAGATAAATTATCTAAGTTTGAAATGTCAGCTATTTTGAGTAGGCAATTTATAAAGGAAAAGGACTATATGATTTAGATGGGTTTAAGTTTGTTCAGGTACTATGGTCATGCGATAGTGTAGACATACAAGTCGATTTGAATCTGATACTTCGAAATTTTCGGCATTCACGAGATTATATGTTTATTAAATTGATACATAACATAACATCACGCCTGTAATCTTCGAAGGGTTGGGCTGAGGTGCACCTATTAGTAGTTTAGTACACCCACATTTTGCCAGTTATGTTTAAGTCCCATGTAATAGGGGGGGAGCCTAACCGGACACAAATCTAGACATCGAGGCTGCTACTGAAAAATTCCTGATGGAAAAGCCCAGTTACACTTTGCCCTACCTGGGAATCGAACCCAAGACATAAGCTCGGGAGTTGCGCTTTACATCCACTAGACCGTGGAACGAGGCAGTCCAGCAGGATTAAATTGATACCTACTTCAATAATTTGAGCAAATTATTATTGACTGAGCTATCTCAAAAGTATACAGTTTTTTAAAGAAATCAGCAAACTATTTATTTTGCAATAAAAACATCTGCTTACATGCACCAATTTTGAAGACTTATTTTGATGTCTTAACGAGGCAATTTCCTGCTCAGTGCTATGATGATTTAAAAAAATGCTGTAATCAAAATCATCGAGACCGCTGATTAAATAGATCAAGCAACAAAAACAAACTAATAATAATAGACTTGATATTCCGTAACAAAAACCGTACATTTGCAACCGATAAACATTGAAGCACAAAATAGATGGTACAGAAGAACTACTCTATACAAAATCTTAAAGCAGGCGCACACATACACAGACGCGAAAGTGCGTTCATCATAGGCAGGATATCTCAAATGTTGGTCACGATTGGGCTTGCACTCATTGTCGTGAAACGTGTCGATGTGTGCGTGAATTTTCGATCATACGGGATAACCTTCTACACGTATCTATATTGTGACTAAAGTCAATAACAAAACAAGCCCTAACAACAAAAAGTACAACCAATCATAACATAATGAGCTCAACTCAGATATAATCAAGGGAAAAAATCCAATGTTTAACAAACAGGCATTTAGAGCTAAACAAGTTTCAACATGTCATCAATCATGACGGATTGACGGACGGTGTCAAGTATGACAGTAATGAAATTTTACGCCCGCATCATTGCATTTGCTTCGGTAATTACGTGTTAAACTGGACGGGTTATATGTCAGATTTTTTTAATTGATACTGTCGGTGGGAATGTCGTTAAGAAAATTGGTTGAGGCCTTTTTTTGAGTTGAGACGTAGCTAATTTGAATATGCTTAAGTTATGATAGGTACGTACTTTACTGTTGTTGTTTATTCTTGAACTATCATTTTTAAAAAGTTTTTAAAATGTTTTTACCGATTTCCCTGACGTAACTAACACTTAATATTATTTTTTTTAATCCTTATCTGGTCGCCGAATTTGCCGGACAAACTCAGTGATCATGGCATTATTAAAAATCAACCAAAATAAAACCACATCACATTAGCATAAAAAATATATCAGCCTGTCACAAAATCACACCATCCTTAAAAGGAATCTCATACACTTTAGCCGTAATCCAATCGTCAATCACAATTGTCAAATTATAATTTACACCAGTCAAACCTTTAAATGCAAGCTTCACTTCTTTTAACCGAAACCAGGGCGAGCTAATAAGACACGTATTAAAAAGCTCTTAAATCGAAACGGCATAACACAGAAGCAACAAAAACTGACATCGAAATGTGGATACGAATAAAGAAGACGCTCTGTGACAGTCGGAGATTCCAAGATATAAAAATACAAAGATAAATCTGCTACTACCAAAGCCACAGATGAAGGAAATGTAGCTCTTGGAGCTCTTGCAATAAAGGTCAATGTTGTAGATGATTTGGAAGTTGTAGATGAACAGTAATCTCGATGTCTTTAGGTGTAAATTATTCAAACGCGGCTCATCCAAAGACGCCCGGCTGATTCTACTTTTTTACCGCCGTAAGCCCGTCTTTAAACATAAACGAAGGAATTATTTAGAGAGCCCGGATCAAGAATTAAACCACAAGGTGTCACTGTTGAATGCTGATTACAACCCAAATCAAGGTTCTGGGAGAATTTTTAAGTGACAGTATCAGAGAGTTCGGTCTTTGTTATGAATTGTAAAACGTACACGAAATGAGAATTCGGTGTATTTTTATAATTTTCTTATGACACACTTAAGTCCTGATTAGAAAGGATTATTTATTCTGTCGAAATTAAACATATTCAATCCAAATGACCCAAAAGTAATTCGGAAAAATGTTAGTAACAGTTTCTTTGTCCTATAATTCAAGGTTCACTGTTGAATTCTCGCTTTGAAAGATACTATTTCACGTCGGCAAATCCTAACCCGCATGAGCCAAGAAACATAGTTTTAAGCTCAAAATGAGATTGGAATTGTTGCAAACTTCATGAGCATGCCAAATGCTTTAAAGCTTTATCACTAGCTTGTTCTAATTTCGTTATCTATTTTACTACTGTGAGATTGTGTTTATTTGCACTTACCTACTTTGTTATCCTAATGATAGAAGACACTTTCGAAATTTTCTCCTACCCAATTTTGAAGTCTTCATATATTTTGAGTTTCTTTATCAAAACTCAAACTGTTTAATCCAGATGTATTAAAATATTTGTTCGTACAATATACTATAAACTATGTATGTATATGCACGAATAGAGTATTTACTAATTCTTAACCATCCAATTCACCCCTCCTCGCCAGTGTAATACCACCTTTTTACATGATAAAAATCATCAAATGGCTCCTTCCGCCCTGGTTGGGGCAGAAGGGACTGTCAGACTTTACTGACTAAAAAACCACCCTGTTCCTTCTGTTGCCTTTTACGTTCCGGGGCCACGGTATCCTGTTAAGGCGTCCCGCAACCCCGGGTGTAATATCACCTTAAACTACTTTTTTGGACATTCCAATAGTGATACATAGGTCTAGAACAATTGAAAAACTAAACAGTTCGCAGAACAAGCCCTTAATGGCACCATTATCCGTCTAATAAGTATAAACTATTCTAGTAACTGTCGTAAACTCATATCGGGGTTAAAATGGCGTCTGTAATTACACAAACCGTCAATAATAGTATATTATTAAAGCTCCAGTGTACGGAAATAGCGAAATTGATTAGAGGAATTATGTATAATGTGTCGACGAATGTGAGTTCCACTTTGTTCTAGTAGTCCAGTGTAATTATTTATTGTGTTATAGGGAAAACATTAAATAATGCCATTCAATATAACATTAGGAAAATGACGTTACAACGTTGGTTTTAGGATAACGTTCCTTTTATTGTTATTCCAATGTTAACTCAAAATAAGCTCGGTTATTTTAGTTTTAAGTTGTTATGTGTTTTTTTTTTTCATTTATTTAGCGTAGCAGTCTCGGAGTCTGGATTTGAGCCCGGTTTTTTAGCCCGGTTTCGTAATATGAATATACAGATGATTATCTAAAACTCAGTAATCTGTTCCTGTAGCACTCCCTTCTAAACAAAATACCTGACTTTAATACAGCAAAATAGTGGATAAACTTTTATTACCGATATACCGTTTCATAGCCACCTCAGGTTGTAACATTATCAAACGGAGCACACCGTATGGGGATCAGAAACCATGTAGGGACTAACATGTATGGCGACAATCCACCGCAAACTACGCGAAAAGAAAGCTAACCCGGAGCTAAGCGATAAAAGTACTTATAGTACGCTACTTAAGGCTTATTTTTCAATCAGACATAGGTGATGTTTCATGTCTGTTAAATTATATGTGACGGAAAAATTATTAAATTATACCGATTTTTATTGAAAAGTTCAAATTTTTTTTTTGTAAATTACAAATTTTTACTACTTTAGTAAGGCTATACATCTTTTTCACTTTAATGGAATTTAATTGAATCTGGTGCTATAAAAATCCTGGGGTCAGAAGTCCTTAAACCCTTGGAAGATGCTTTTCACAGACTTGTTACTTAAAAAAAAAAAGTTTTTTTTTTAATAGTCCTATTTCCCACGTTAGTTGGAGCTATAACCTGTATTATTTTCTACACAAAAGCTGACAAACCCCTGTATTAATTTCTCCGTTTGTATGAATCAACTGACAATTGAAAAATCGGCTTTTACTCAAACAGGAAAAATTACAAAAACATTATGCCAAAATTTTTGTTGTGCTATTTTCAATTGTTTTTTACCGCCGTAATTTGTCATCTGTGGGATATGGGTCATTGTCAGCAATATGCCAATCCTTTAAAGGTTAATTGTGTTATTTTATTCTGATGGTGTTGTTCTATTTTCATTCTCTATATGTTACGTAATAATTATAACAGAGTCAAACCCACGCATCGAGATGAAAACCAGTATTTTGTTTAACTAATTATTCATGGATAGGCTTGAGGACTCAAGTATAAAATATGTACCCAAGATTATAGGACACTTTTCACGAATTAATAATTAATGAACACGTCTTACTTATTTTTAATTGATAGCGCCAATCCCTACGCCGTAGATCATGAAAGAGATGGCGGGAGGACTTAGACGGTTTCCTTAAGTATTTGCAAGACGTAGAACAAAGTCGCTACCGATGGGAGCAATATGGAGGGAAGCCTTTGCCAAGCAGTAGGATAGTACAGGCTAATTAATTATAACCATAATAATAACCACTACATTTCTAAATATTCATCTATTTATTTGAAAAATAGCAAAGAAATATGAATAAGGCCGTACCTAGAACGACGATAAAACTGTACTGTATAAATCGACGTAAGACTCCCACACCTAGCTATGAATTAATAAGTACAGACCAGATAGAAACAAATTTATGAGACAGCGAACCATTAATCGCGTCGCTTCCAATGTAGGACGAGCCTCTAGGTGCACATCGTGACCGTTTGGCCATTCGCCGCGCACAAATCGCGCTGTGTCGCCCGTACTTTATAGCACTGCCGGCGGCATCTCACCATGCCCCTGTAGACACACGCCTTACTTCGTGGACACCATTTTTGGTATTAAGGTTACATACAGACTGATATAAAGCGTCACTTTCTTGTTATAGAGCGAAGATTTCTACGCTGATAGCTCGGACGTGTGTGTGGTCGTGGATCGATGTTAGTACCAGGAAAGGAGACGATGAATCGTACGGTTAAAATTATAATTTGCTAGGATTCTTTGATTCTAATGTTATCTTGTACTTCACTGGCATCGGTGAAGGAAAACATCGTGAGAACACCTGGAAAGACAGACACACTTGTGTAAAGTCAAAGTTTAATGACCTAGTCTATTTCAATTAGGGCATTTTTTTAATCAACAGTTAACTATTATCGGCGGGTTAAATATTATTCTTTTGATAAAAGTTATCTATTGAAAAATCAGCCCTTAGACAATTAAAAGGCACTCTTGAATGTCGTATAAAAGATTAAAAAAATGATTTTGTTGCTCCTTCCAAAAAGTAGTTACGTATGGGAAAGAATGGGCATCAAACTTCATGCTTATTCTTGAATTAAAACTTACTTTTAACAATAAATAAAGGTCTGAAATTTCCAATCCTTGAACAATCATGGTGATTAATTCTCGCCCCTTCTCTGTATGGGAAAAGGCTTTTGTCCTGAAGGGGGATAACAATAGACTGGCATTATTGTTATTATTATAAGATTCTTTTAAATCAATGGTTTCTAGGTATTGAATCAGTTTTCAAAAGCATTTAAAAAAATATTCAATAGATTTACACCAAATAAATTGGAACGCCTGAAAAATGCTATTCAAAAAATTTTGGTACCGTTATCAAAAGACCGTTCACTCGTAAAAATAAACTCTACCGTAAATAGGTATTTGAAAATTTTCCCGCGTTGTGCATATTAAAACATTTCATTCGCCGTTTCAGTAGTTGCTCTGCGGGGCGTGCACAACTCGACGGGAGATCGGTTGAGTGCGCACTACAAAGGTCGAATGTGATGTGTTTTCCTTTTATTTATGTGAACCTGGTGCACTGGGCCACGTCACTAATACACAACGTTCGTACATTGCAAGTTAGGCCTTGAAAACGAGCAGGTAAAGTTTATTTTGCTGTGCGTAAAGTAGTGCTCAACTGTGGGGTTGTGATTAGCTAAGTGTGATGAAAATTGCGTGCTGTGTTTATGAGTGTTTACTTATAATTAGGTCATATCAATTTGTAAATATAATATTTTATTAAACTGGTTTAAATAAAGAAATGCATATGAAAACAGCCTGAATTCCCCTAAGGGTTAGACCGAGGTATATCTACCCACATTTCGCCAGTTTTGTTTAAGTTCCATGTAATAGGGGGCGAACCTCGAGAATACAAAAAGACTCCGAGGCTGCTATTAAGAGATTCCTGGTGAAAAAACTCAATAACACTTTTCCCGACCTAGGAAACAAACTCAAGACCTCATGCCCAGCAGTCGCGCTTTACGACTACTAGACTAACGAGTCAGCCAGTAGGTATATCTTATTATTATTATATCAAACTATCGTCAGACATAATTGCAACAAAAACTTCGATACAAACACAACGAGTTAACACTTCCCATCCAAACCCTCGCAATATTTCTCCCATTCTCTATCTAAAAAATCCAATTTCGCATCCGTCGACAACACGTGACGCCGAAAAAACGCCGAGTCTGACAAAGCCGTCATAAAGTCCCCAAGTAATTCATAAAGTGGGAAAGTGCCATTCCTCCTGAACCCAGACGATTCGTCGCACGACAGAGACCTATTAATTTTTACGATCCATTTAATTCTTTAACCTGGCGGAATCAATTTATAACAGTTTTATCGCCGGCAGATTTAACGTGCGTTGTAAAGCTTCTGTCGGTGTCTCGATACAGTATTGCATCGCAAGCACGCTATTGAAAGCGAGTGAGAACTTCTAATTGGATTTTCTACATCATTTTGTATAGATAAAATATGTGGCCATTGTACGGATAGCATCTGGTATTTGCCGTGAAAGATTGCGCAATGTTTCAATTCATTAAAGGGAAATTAATGATGAAAGCTTACCAATATTTATTCGATTTGCATCGGAGAATGAACACAAAGTATCCAACCGACTGCTTACCATAACTTGAAAGGATATCTGGTGAAAATAATCCTTCTATACAAACAAGAGACCCATAATTTTGGGCTTCCAATAACGGGGTCTTGGCAACAAGATAATACTGTGCTCAAAACTCCTAACCTACATCATTTTAATGAAAACATTTTCGTAATACATTTTCGTACAACAGACACGATAAAAATCCTCAGTGAACAGAGGAACTCTTAAACATTGAATGTGAACACAAGGTCAAATAACAAAGAAAAGTTACCTCATCTATGTCACAACCCCTTTCAACATGAATACGCTGATTAAATTACATACAAAGAAGAACTTGAGCGACGTTGCGACCTCAAAAGAGCCTTGAAATTTCGCTACGAGATTAAAATACGGGGAAAACTACAAGAAAATTAAATGTTAAAGAGATGAAAGACTTCAATGGAAATAGAGAACAGACGAAAGAATATATTTTGCCCATTCATTGTGACGAATAATACGAGGATTACTATCTACGGTCATGAATTTATAAATAGTTCGATTCATATTTTATTTATTGTGGATTTTGTCCTATCTTGTGCTAGTCAATTTTTCTGGTACAGATTCTTCCCTCTACCACCATTATTCCACCACCATGATTTTGTTTTATTTCTTCTGTTATGGTGAATCCCCCCGTTCTTTTAAAAATAAAATACAAATGCTTAAAAATACTAAAACACACCATTGTGTCCGTCATAATTATGTCCAAAGGATAATGACATTATAATAATTTCCACCCTAATAGACAAACATGGGGTGTATTTGTCCACCCCTAAACCCGTCCACAAGGTTTTAATACCCTTGAGACATAACAAAATAGCCGTAACTACCCAGTTATCGACGTTTCAGTAAACGCAACGATGGGCAAGCGTGCGTTTCAATCGTAAATCAATGCGAGTGCAGTCGCTTTGCATACTCAGCCATTAGCACAAACCACTGCGCGCGGGCCGCTGTTTTAAAAGCGGATTACTGCGGTAAATAAAATATAAATAAATATGTGTTTGCTTTGAATTATATTAATGTGTTGTGTTTAATTTACCAGTTAATGTAACTTTACACAAGTTTATTTATTTATTTAAACTTTATGCAACAAAAAAGTACAAAGGCGGACTTAATGCCGTAGGCATCAAAGGTTGGGTTTGGGTTTTAATTGTTACGACTACATTATTATAGTTTAAAGGTTCAATTTCATTATATTATATCAATTATTATTTTCCAATGCCAGGCAAAGGACTCTTCTCGTACACAGAAAGGACCAGTAATCACCACGCTTGCTCAAGGCGGATTGGCGATTTCAGATTTAGGTATATTAATTATGTTATGACTCCAGGTTTCCTCGCGATGTTTACCGTTAACGATGTCTAAGATAAACTTAGAAAGACAAATGAATTCACATTGATACATACCCGGTATCGAACCCGCATCGTCATGCATGAGAGCCTCTGCGCCATCACGACATTTCATTCTATTATGGGGTCATAAAATTGTTATCTGTGGTAGTGGAAATTATGTTTTTTATTACTGCTACGCTGTTCTTTTCTGATTTATTTCGTTGCGAGAATCAAGACAGTAAAATCGTTTCTTTCTTCCAGACTCGGCGAGTTTTATTTCTTCAGCGCTCTTCTGGTAGTCGCCACTGTTGATTTTAGATTTCAGGAGTTGCAGTGGTAGGGAATGGTGTGGCGGCTTTGTCACAAAAACAAAATGTTATCTGTGTAGGTGCCTATATGCGCATTGCATGTTATGTACATAAAGGAGCTCGTGGCTAAATAATAACAGCCACACGGGTCGATCCGTCAGGTAAGCTAAGCTTGTCGGGGTTGATCCGTGGATGGGATCTTAACTCTTCGAAACTCCTCCGTGCTTCGGAAAGCACGTTAAATCGTTGGTCCCGGCTATCATACGTGGATATTTGACGGTCATCACAGGTCGTCAGAAGCGCGCAAATCTGACAACCAGTAAGACTGGTTATCGTATTACCTAATTACTGGGTTGTCGAGCTCAAATAGGTAGTCGCTCAATGTAAAATACTGGTATTCAGCTGCATTCAGTTAGGCTGGAAACCGACTCCAACATAGTTGGGAAAAGGCTAGGCAGATGGATTGATGTCCTGTAGATTATAGCATGGTCTAAAATAAAGTTTAAATTTAAAAACTAAACCATTTTATATTTGAATTCCTAGCGTGAAATGTTTCGTTTATTTCAATTACTTTAAATCGATCTTCGAATTACAATTCTGAGGATTGCATTGCAAATAAATTAGAATTTCTGTTATCCAATGATTCGAAATAATCAAAATAGTATTGGTATATAATACAACGTGTGCAATTGAAAATCTTTGGTTTAATTAAATTTAGGACTGCTTCGATTAATTTAAACAATGATTTTGCTCCTACATTTGAAACGACTTACAAATAACACTAAACAAGCATTAAAAATATTTGTTAACGCAATATACAGTACAGTACAATATACACAATGACCCCTTTTAAGGTTTCGGGTATATTTTCAACTACACCTATATGATCTTTATATGTATGTATGTTCTTTATTTAAAACTGCCTAACTCAATGTAGTACAGTTCAAACATAAACTTAAACAATACATGGGACTTAAACATAACTGGCGAAACGTGGGTGTACTAATGGGTACACCTCTGCCTAACCCTTCGTGGATTACAGGCGTGATGATATGTAAAATACGGAAGTTTTTAAAAATACGATGCAACACGTTCCAACGTTTGATTTTCATATCAATCGTGTAACTCTGTAAATTGTTGTCATTCGCGCGTGACTGCTATTTCAATACAAACTAGATTTTAACAAGCGTTCGTGTTTTGTTTGTGTAGTTTTTCACTGTTAACTATGTTAAGATAACATTTGTAACCATTTTACTTTTAAATTACATACAAGACTAATTGGTACCTCATGGTTAAAAGCGCAAAATTATAATTAAATATTTTATAGGTTATAAAAAGTAATGAAAATAATATGCTTAGCTACTTTTAGCATAATTATGTTTCATTTATAAAATCCAGTCAGTAACGAAAGAAATTGCTGGATTCAATGTTTACTTATAAAGAAGCATTTATTTGCTTTTTTATTTCTAAGAGACAAACTCTGGAATTACTGGAACAAATATTAAATCATTAATAGATAATATACTCTTGCTTAGTGTCGGAGAATTTATTTTTTGTTATATACTTGACTTCCACGCGAATGAAATCTCTTGTAAAAATAAAATATGTTTTATCTTTTTATTTAAGCTATTTTGCTAAGACTTTCTGAAATATTATGAGTTTATTCAATAAACGCATTGCAAACCAACCGGTTAATTCTGGATATAATCTCGAATTGAATTATTTCTCACTTCCCTCCGACAGATGAAGTGAGAAAACAAGTCACATTACTTGTTTCCACCGAGATACATTTTTACAGAATAACCCGGCTATTAAGAAAACCCAACGATACTCCGCATGAAAGATAAAACATAATACTTACTAGATAAAAAATACGGCTTCATTTTGAGCCATTTCCAAGATCATAGATAGCTGTGGATTAATACTGACCATTTCTCAACAGTGTCCTACAGCCTGAATGTTATATCGAATAGAAAATTTAGAATCAGTTAGATCTTACTGCACAAGACGTGAAATATTGGTTTAAAACGTTTGAAATCTTATATTTATAAAGATTTCAAGTAACCATTAATTTTACATGTTATTGATTGGCTCATTGGTTAAGACGCCCACCTCGAGGTTGGGTAAGGCCCCATGTGACTTTTCCAATTCATTTACAAGTACCAAGTTTATCTTGGACATCACTGACATCGGTGAAGGATAACATCGTAAGGAAATCTCGACAATCCGCTTTTAGCAAGCGTGGTGAATGGTTGTGCCTTCTCTGTATGACTAAGGGGTAATTTTTTAATAGTCAGATAACTCTTAATGGACTTATAAAAATGGCGGTTTGACAGCTTTTGTATAGAAAATATGTCAAACTGTCATATTTATTATTTGGATAACTTCAGTGGGACAATAATAAGCTAGTTTTCTTGCTAGCGACTGCTTTACTGCCCCACTGTTGGGCAAAGGCCTCCTAAGCTAATAAGATAGTATTATTTTATAATTATTAACTGGTGTAACTCATCTAAGCGATCTGATTTACACGTTAAATAAAATAAATAAAAGTGTAATACTGTAGTGTAATACCTACTTACTTAAAAATTGTTACTGAATGAAAGTAAAGTATTGTCTATGTTTAATTTAGTCTTCTTTAGAGAGACAGTTGCCGTATGCTTAACTATGATCGCATTACGATCTCATTCTTAATGTTAATTTGCCACCTCATATTTGCCCACATTATCGCTTAGACTAAAATATGAACGTTTTAAGTTACGAGCATTGACCTTCAGATCATTAGTGCTCATACCCGCCCCTATTAAGTAAGACGTAAAGACTACGTTCCTGTAACCGATACCTAAATCCAAATAAAACCCTCATTAACCCCAAAACATCATCGTATTTACGTAGTAAAATCAACGTCATTAACAGACACACTCTTCGTAGTCGTACATCAAATAACACAAACGCGTTCATAACGCGCGTTCTAATCAAAACTGATCGGTTGAATCAGCGAGTTTGCAGTGCATGCATTGAAATCATAAATCAATTGGATAGCCTATTACTTTGTGTGTTCAGCCATTAGCTAGCTTCCATGTCGATGTAAGTGCAACCCCTAACTTGGAAACTGACGATATTGTAAACTGAGTGGGAAATAGTGCTGTGAAATTGAGCGTTGCAATTAGAAGTAGCTTGTTTACTATTTTGAGCAGATATTATTATGCAGCGTTATGTTTGGCTTGTATTTATGACGGTTATTGGTGGTTAAGACATACCCTTTATGCATGTGGTTTTGGATTCAATGACGGACAAGTAGGTACCTACTTTTTTTGTGCCGTGAGGTGAAAAATCCTTATGGATGTCCCCCGCCCTGAGGGTGGGGAAGTCTGTCAAACTCTTATTAAAGTACCTGGCAATGTAACTTTTATAATTTATATATACTTTATAAGTTCATCTTAGACAATACTAACATCGATGATGGGAAGCATCGTGAGGAAACCTGGAATTTTAAAATGAATATAAATTTGAAATCGCCAATCCGCCATGAGCAAACGTGGTAATTAATAGTCATGCCTTCTCTGTATGAGTCTGCCTTATGCCTTACATATCCTTGTTTGTTTGTTTGTTACCATTTTACACCTAAGCCACTGAATCGATCATCCTGAAAAAAAGTACTGTTCCCGAGAAAAATCACAATAACGTGCTTATGATGATAGATGGCGCCACACAAATCTTTCGAATTATGATCGAATTTTAAACTTAATTGGCGAGCGAAGCCGCGGGCGAAAGCTCGTATCTTTATATACCTTTGCTCAGCAGAAGAACATTAAAAGGGTGGTATTAATATTTAAACTGTAATTCTTAAAAACTAAAAAGGTACGTAGTAAATAAAATAAAAATCTTTCTGCTTTTTATTTTTTCCACCAGAAAAGACCCTCCTTACCTCATCACTATTCTTCCTATGACATTTTTATGAGCAACGAGCTATAAGCAGAATCATTATGCCTTCATTATAGGCTGCTTATACTTCATTTCGTGACTGCAAATGATATGGAAAGTAGGGAGGGAACCATTATCTTGTGTTAGGGTAATTGAGACTACTTGTTACTTAGTTTGAACATTGTAGTCTGGGGTGCATTTGTCTAACATGACAAAAAAATCTTCTTAAATAATTGTACCCCTTTTTATTGGTTTACTAGTATCTGCTCGCGACTTTGTTTAATTAAGAATAAGGTCGAAGAAAAATTAAATTATTCATAATATTTTTCACAATATATTTAATTATTATATATTGTGTTAAACTAGATCAATATATATGTGTACCTAGGTAATTCCATGCAGTGAATTAAACAAAACACAATAACAAACATCCATACATCCATCCTCACCAACTTTGGCGTCTATCATGTAGCAGGATTTTTTTATAGATACTTAGACTGATTATTGCACAATTTAAATTTAATATTAGGCAACATTATACATCCCTAAATTCCCAGTCAAGACTTTAAAAACAATAAAATTAATATTCTAATTTTTCTTTTAAAAGATTTTTAATTCTTCTCACCCTGTAACAAGATTCTCGAGACTCTTTATTCAACCGTTCCTTTCAACTTCCTTTGTTCGAAACAAGGTATGAAAAGTCACAAAGACCCCAACACTGTACGCACACACAACTTATGACTGATGGCGGAAAATCAATTTCCATCGACCCCTGACGTCTCACTTACTACGCAGTCCGCACCCTCCCCTACCACGCACTGATCTAGCTGTTTTTCACCTTCGTTACACACGTCAAAATAAACAAAAAATGATGAATATACTTGGAAAGGAAATCGCTTAATGTGTATTTTAATGATACGTGGTAAGGGTCGCGTAATTGATGTTACTTTCTTTAGAGGGTACCGAGATCGATTTTTTGGAAAATATTGCTGTCCCAATAACGAATATAAGAACCTAAATGGGGATGGGAGGGATATCGCAACAAAAACTTTTACCATAGATTCAGTAATTTATAAATTTTTATTTACTTAATTTTAAGACAACCCAGCGGAAACATTTTAGTCATTTCCAAAAAAAACAGCTGTTTGATACAGTTTAACCGAGTATGTCCTGTATGAAACAGCTCTTTTTTCTTGACAATGTCCCTTCCACCGATTTATTTCGTTGTAAAAATAATATTAAGCCAGCTACCCATTAGAGCGCGTCCACATTGAGATTTTTGTCGCAGAAATATGACATAATACATTCCAAACGCAACTCAAAAAAAAAATTACCTATGTGGTATTCGAGAATCTATCTCCATACCTTTCATCCAAATCCGTTCAGCCGTTATATCGTTATTGAGTAACAAACATTCAACCAAACTTTCGTATTTAAATATGTATGTAAGTGCTCTCTAAGGCGGTAAAGAATCACAAAGAAAATGTGTAAAATCGTGCTGTAAAAAATCTCATCGCTCCCTCTTACAAGTTTTTTGAGTAAACTGACCTGCGTGCTAACGTAGGTCACCTTAGTCATTGAAATAGCGTTTCATTACGTCACGACGATAAACTTGGTCTCAGTCGCTGTTCGAATAGGTAGGTATGTCAGTCGCCCGGAGAGTCTGATATCCGAAAGTTTGACAGACCGCTACATAACAGAGATGGTAAATGCCTACACTATTAATGCTTCTAAAAGGAAACTGTGAATGTGTTAACGACTCTGACTCATGGTAGGATGACTATCTTATTTCTGCCTAACCTTTATCCCAACTACGAGTGAAGTCAGCTTTTTACCTCCGGGCTACTACTGAGAAATTACCTAAATAAAAACCCAATAACATTTTACTTGTTGGTCGTAATCGTAAAGCGCGACTGCTGAGCATGAGGTATTTCGTTCGATTCCCAGGTTGGGCAAAATGTTATTGGGTTTTTCAATTTCTCGGTAGCAGCCTTGGAGTCTGGATTTGTGCTCGGTTGATGGCCATAGGCTCATCTCGTGTAGGTGACATGAAATTTAAACAAAACTGGCGGAATGTAGGCATGCTACACCTCTACACACCTCTGCCTAACCCATCGGGGATTACAGGCGTGATGTTATGTTATTTTCCCTGAAATTGGAATGCTCAGCAGCCGTACTTACACCACAAAACCAGCGGGGTGAAAGTGCGTGACTTTTTTACGATTCAATCGTCCACGAATTCACTTCAATACAAGAATTTTACTAGGGTAAGTCAAAAGCTGGATAATAACCCAGCAATACTGATTACTTCAAACTTTTAATTGTTGAACGTTTATAGCAGTTTTGTTACGACTTTGCGATCGTTATCACTATTTTGTGGGGTAACGTTGTCAACGAAGTAAAGTTTCATAGATTATGTAAATGAATACGATGAGAAACGTAACGTAACTTCGTTTTTCCGTCGTTTTAGTATAGTGAGGGTTGGCACGTCACTTTTATGAACTAAAAACAGCCACAGAGGTGTTGAGAGTCCAAAGATATGAGCTTTATTTTGTTATGTAAATAGAAGCGAAAGTTGCTTGACATGCGATTTTTCGATGATTTTTCTTATGTACCTCTTCATAATATGATAGAACGTCTTTCGTATCGTAATAAAAATATTACCTAAGTACTTGTCTAGATGGTTGATAATGCAAATTTTCGAATTATCAAAATTCGAGTGCACCTATTTCGACCAAGCCTAAACTGCATTTATTAAAACATTAGACAAAAGCGGTCAAATATATTTATATATTTATATGAACTGACGATACAGTTATTAGGTCATATTATTGAAATAAGTACCTATATTTTAATGGTATTTTTTAATGTAAATGGCTAATAGTAATTTTCATTGCCTTGTATTTATCATTTAACTACTGTTTAATTATGTAAGTACGCTAAAGCGACAACTCTTGCGGATCTCTTTTCTGAATAATCGTGAAATAACGATAAAGTAGCTGTTCGTCTATTATTTATTTATTTATTTAATCTCCAACAAAAACTTTATAGAAGTCACAGCACGCATAATACAGATACCAACTACATATGTAACAATAATGAATGAAGTATTTTTAAGTGTGTTGCAATTATTTTTCACCAACAATTACTAACGCATCACTTCCCTCGCAGTCGTAGATTATGTGCAAATGATACGTAGTACCGACCTGTCCGAACGAAGCGTAGGGGAAGCTTCGCACTTCGCGTGACGCTCCCCATCGCATCCGGGGTGAGCCCCGCGTGCAGCACTGACGTTATAAAACTGTATATATTTTAATACTGATCAAAGTAAATCTATGCGTTTGTTGACTTCATTTGCTGTGATAAAGAGGCTTCATTTGTTTTTGCTTTTGTTTTATGCGTAAGCCCTCTTCATAGAGGTGCGATGTTATAATAACAGAATTATAATAGGCATATCTTTTGTAGAACAATTATTATGACATTGAACTATTTTTTTTTTCAAATTTTATAATTCTAACCCCAGCATTAAAGTTTTTTTAAAAAGAGAGTTATTTATATAGTCTTCTTTCATTTTAATTTTTATGTGTACTGATGTATGTTTCTATCAAATTCAAAATTACTTGTTAGTAACGTTTACTTTATTTTTTTAAACTCGTAAAGTTTTCGTAATAAAAAATTCAGTGTGACAAGAATGAGTTATTGGGCTGAAAGAGATAGCAAATGACATCTCCTATCGGCCTATTCGATTTGGCAAACGATACACCGAACAGCCTATATAAATCCTCTTTTTTTAAGTCGGTAAAAAATACCCTTTTTCCAATCTATTTTCCGTTACCTCTCTCACAATTTACGAAACCCCAAACAGGATTAAACCTACAAAAAAAATAAGACGAAAAACTACAAACAACTACAAGCCCATTGAAATGTTTATCCGTTAACAAAGCATCGCACATTCCCTGCCCGCTGCCACCATTTGTCGCCCTAAGTTTGACACGAAACTTGCTCGTCGAAGGGAAAGGAGAGAAAAAAGTAAATATTTCACGGCCCTACTGCACCCTTGCTGGTGGAATCACGCGTCGCTTGCGCGTGTTTTCACAAAGATGGATCATTGATACGAGCGACAAGTTCACGTGGAGACGAGCGGTTGACACGCTGCGTTTCGAACGCACATTTGGAAACAAAAGTAACTTTAGTTGCACGCTGTAATAAAAAAAAAGGTAACACAATGGGGGAAAAAAAATAGTGGTCCCGCTACTAGCATATCATAAAAATGTTATAATTGTAGTAATTCGAATGTTAATATCTCCCCCCCTATTACATGGGACTTAAACATAACCGGTGAAATGTGGGTGTACTAATGGGTACACCCCTGTCAAACCCTTCAGATTGCAGGCGTGATGTTATCAAGATAACTATTGTTGTAAACAGTTATTAGTTTAAAATAAACCGCCAAGCGTCCGAACCGCTCGTATGCACTTCCAAACCCCCTCGAAGATGGATCATCGAGACGGCGCGGCGGGAGGGCGAGCGATCGCGATAACCGACGCGATATGGAAAACTGCGGAATGTGAACACCTAGCTACCTCACGATGCAACTACTCGTATGCTGTTTGTATACCTACTGGTTCACACCTGAATATACAGTGTGTTTGTAATATGTTTGAGATGTTTATTTTGTTTAGTTATTGTTTTTCACACTTAAACATTTCAAAGGCAATTTATGTTTTATTTTAAAAGCTGGAAATGGTTTTGGGCGGGCCAAACTGTAGCACGTGGCATTGATCGCGGCAGAACCAAGAGAAGATGGCGGGGGATGTCTCAGATGGCAATCCAAAACATCGGCGAGATGAGCATAAACATAAAGTGACAAGTAGGTACATGAAAAGGGGAGAAGTCTTTGCCAATTTTTCAATTGAAAAAATCAGACAGTACAAGCAAAAAAAAGAATATTTTGACAAAAATCAATTAGCACTTAAGCAGAACAATAAAGAGTCAGGAATTATCCAGAGGGTTCGAAGGTCAACAAAAGAGATTTCTTATAAGTTTTCTTAAAAACCAAAAAAATAAATTGGCCCAAGAACCAACCTCAGCTGGCATAGCACGGATCAACCCGTGCGGTTGTTATAACTTAACCAGGAGCACCTACAATATTAGTTAGTATAGAAGTAATAACAAAAGAATGTCTTGAAAATTCTTCTACAAAACATGAAAACAACATCAAAGCAGAATAAAGCCACTTTAAAATTTCAAGTTGCCAAGTGACAAACCAAGGTCCACACTGCGAGACTAAGTAAAGAGACTTGTTAACATAACTCAACAATCTAGGCCGCCTGTCCGGACGTAAAACAGAGAAATAATAGCCTATTAAGGCTTGTGGTATATTCGTAAAGACTGTAGTACTTAGGCAGAGGTTCTTAAACATTTTTGTACTGCGCCTCCCTTTATGGAAGGTAATTTTGTTTGCGACACCCTTCGAATAAAGGATTAAGAAGAATTTTTAATGAAAAATGAAATTAAGAATTAGATAAAGAAGAATTAAATAAAATTAAGAAGAATAGACATTAAGATTACATACTTTATTCATTTTTCATTAGAAAACATAACTGTAATAAGATTACATAACAATTACAATCAAGCCTGTACACCCACATTTCGCCAGTTATGTTTAAGTCCCATGTAGTAGGGGGCAAGCCTATTGCCATAAACCGGGCACCAATCCAGACTTCGAGGCTGCTACTGTGAATTTCCTAATAGAAAAACCCGCTTAGAAAAATAACACTTTGCTTGACCTGGAAATCGAATCCAAGACCTCATGCTCAGCAGTAACGCTTGGCGACCACTAGACCGACAAGGTAGCAGTAATATTTTTAAATAATACCGTTTTAAGAGACGGAGGCCTCCTGTGCCCACCGTCGCACGCACACCTCAAGATAGCTCTACGAAGCCCCAGGGTGGAGCGACGCATAGTTTGGAAGCCCCTGACCTAGGGTGTGTAAAAATTTAATGTTAGTACTTAGGTCTTACTTTATAACTTGTTTGTTGCAGTTATAACCTTTACTGTAGGTACAGACTAACCGACTATTTGGTATACAGGTAGCTAATTTGCAACTAATTTTGAACGAACTTGGTACGCGGGGTATTTTCTGTTTATTTTCAAAAATCTATATTCATTTCGATTTTCGATTTTTGAAAAAAAAAAAATCCTAGCCCAATAAAATACGCACTCTATTTTCCATTACAATCTTTTAAATCCAGTTCAGTGTTATTTTAAGTAAAATGTAAAATACTTTTAAAAATAATTCTTCAAATATAAACAACTGTCGAATTTAAGTGCCAAGTTTGTGTCAGACGCATGCGTTTTCCTTGCCACCATCTTGTGCAGTAAGGCTTAAGCAAATATTAACATTTACTTTTGGCATTTTCTTTTCCCCTATGTACGCCCCTCTTTTAGTATGCGGAAAGGTAATTTCGATAATATATCCGAAAGTATCTGCAAATATATAACTAGCCACTACGTGAAAATTCATAACTATTGCTATTATTATTAACTCGCATAAAATACAAGCAAAAACAACAGTACTGTTATAATTATAATTAAATGTTGTTATGATAAACTATACAACAACAAAAGTATCATAAGTTACCTGTCGCAAACAAACAAAGTATTGAAAAAAAATATCCGACGTACCAACGGATACAACGCAGATAAAATTTTCAATAACGCGGCACGTCCCTACGTTCGAACAAAGTTACAAAATGGCGCTGTACCAAAGAACACACACTTAAAATGGCATTATCTTCTTATTTTTATATTAAACTTGAACTGAAGGAAGTCTTGTAATCGCCTTAAGCTTTTCATCATTCAGAGACAGCTGTCGCCCTTGCGACATGCTCCCCGGATTTTTTACCAAAACTTTCTTTAAATTTTATTGCGATATGGTTTAGAAGTCTTGTAAAATCTTTTTAGGCAAAGTGTTCTCTGGTTTTAGCTTAAGAAAGAAAATGGTTTTAGGATAATTGACTGTATTGTCAAAAAGTTTTAGAGATACGCCTGTAATGTATACAGTATACATTACAGGCGTATCTCTAAAACTTTTACTAAAAACTCGTATAGAAATATAAACAGTATAATACTGTTTATATTTCTATACGATAGATATACAAATATTATGAAGAGAGTTTGTTTGCTTTTTTATTTTGTTTTTATGAGATGATCTCTGAAAGTAGTAAGTAGTCTGGTTACAAAATAATAACCTTTTACTGAAAGAAAGCTACAATAATGCTGAGAGTCATAGTATATGTCGGCGGGTCGCCACAATTCGATAACAAATAAAAACACGTTTCCGGAATAACCTTAAAATCAAATTAGATTTGTTGATTGTAACTAAGTCAAAAATTGTATTTCTAATCATTTAATTATCAAATTAGTAATACTTATAAGAATACAGATTATTTTCAATGTATGTCACGTTGGTGAGAAACTACATTTCAAAAATAAAAACACGTGGTCATTATTTTACCACGTGTTAACATTAAAAATAGATTTACGCATGTTATAAAACGTTTGTTTATAAAATAGTAACATTTTATAATGTAAAAACTAATTTTATTGTGCGGAAGTGGGTGTTTTGTTCAAATGAATGACACACTCAATTCTACTATAAAAAGCCGAGCGCTCGCCGGACTCGGGCATTCTTACTCGAGCCGTCGTAGCGATCGGACCTCCTCGGTAAGTTGAAGAATAAATTACAGAAAGCATTTACTGTGTTTATTTTCATTATTCAAGATGAGCAGCAACCCTGACCAGGATATTAGTGACGTCAGCAACGCTGACGTCACGTTTTTTAAAAACAACCGCGAGGACCCTGCGTCGTCATCAGAAGTGGGATCAGAACAAGCTCTGATTCCAACCACTTCCTCTGCAGCTTCGGTTCAACCTATCACGTCTGGAACAGTGCAGGGCAGTACCAGGTTGATAAACCCTGCCTCATTGAACGTTTCACACTCGCTAATTGGTGCGAACAACTTCAATGCCATGCAGTCCACCGCGACGGGAATACCCGCAGGCATGACGTATACATCAACCGCAATGCCAACTGCTCCGGAAATACCAGCTTTCACAGGGATGCCATTCACGTCAATGGCATCCACCGTGTACAATCAAGGGAGCCTATATCCTCCAGGGGTACCCATCGCCGCTGGATCGTCCGACACGACGACTGTGCATCCAACTACTTCAACAGTTGGATTTCCGCCCCAGTTTATGATGCAAATGATGGAGATGATGCAGAGAATGTCCGAACGGTTGTATTCTCCTCCAGAACCGCGGATCAGGATCAAAGACATCTATCTACCATCGTTCGATCCGGACAGTCATGTTGGCATCAGGGAATGGTGCCAGCATATTGATAAAGCAGCTGATAACTACAAACTAAACGACCTGGACCTACGCACTAAGGTGTGTGGATTACTGAAGGGGCGTGCTAAGATGTGGATCGATGATTGGTTGGTGACTACATCCTCATGGGAAGAGTTTCGCGAAAAGTTGGTCACCACATTCGAGCCAGAGAATAGATACTCTCGCGATATACTACAGTTCCGGGAGCATGGCTACGACTCAAGCAAGGATATATCTGAATTTTTGTCCCGCGCCTGGGTTCTCTGGAAAAGGATTACAAAAGACAAACTGGATGATGAACTTTCAGTGGAAGCAGTGATAGGATGTATAAATGATGAGTGCCTACGCATTGAGCTGTTGAACGCAAAAGCAAATACGGTTCCAGAACTCATCTCTGTGGCTTCCTCATTACGAAAGAAGCGCCGTCATCAAAATCCTATTACATCGATGCCAATACGTGCACGTTTTTCAGATACTGCTCAAACTACAACACGTTGTCAAATATGCAAAAGGACGAATCATAGCACTAACGAGTGTAGGTTCAAGCCTTCGGAATCTACTTCAAATCCGCAGAAGACAAATACTACAGCAGCGGAGACATCTAAAGGTCTGATTACCTGTTCATTCTGTAAGAAAACGGGCCATACTTTCGAAACATGCTACAAGCGTCAAAACGCATTGACATCAAACGTGAACTGCATAACTGGAACCAATCAAGCACCCATTACTGTTACAATTGGTGCAACAACAATACGTGCCATCTTCGATAGTGGAGCAGAGTGTTCATTGATTCGTGAATCAATTGCTGCAAAATTACCGGGCCAGCGACGCTCTGCAGTTAACCACCTCAAAGGGATTGGCAGATTCCCGGTAATTTCATTAGTCGAGATGAAGACTGTCTGCACCATTGACTCCATAAGGATAGAAATACTATTCTTTGTGATTCCTGATCATGAGATGTCAACTGATGTATTAATTGGTATGAAATTGATCCATGGTACCAACTTAAGCATGGTGATAACGACAGATGGAACCAGACTGATGCATCAGCAAATGGTTCATCATATAACGACAAAAAGCATCAAATAATGACAAAAAGCTGCGACCTGACGAATCCTGAAGAACTAAACCAGTTACGCACGTTACTAGTCAAATATGATCACCTATTTATCCGAGGATATTCAAAAACGCGCGTTAATACGGGAGAGCTCGAAATAAGACTGAAGAATGCAGACAAATATGTCGAGCGGAGACCTTACCGTAAAGTAATACGTAAAGGAAACCGGCTCCAATATGCTGATTTCTTTAGCAGAAATCACAGTAAACTTACAGTAAATGTCATTGCAAAAGATGTGGAATGGTTGAAGGTTGAACAGCGACGAGATGAAGAACTTCGACCAATATTGAATAGCCTGATTGACAACAATCCGGTAGAAGGTTTTACCTTGGAAGACGGGATACTGAAGAAGTATGTCTTAGATCCGATTTCCGGCCAACAACTACGAATAGTAGTACCAAAGTCGTTCCAATGGAGTTTAATTAATACCTTCCACACTACACTCAAGCACCCAGGTTGGGAGAAGACCCTACAGAAAGTTAAAGAAACCTACTGGTTCGATAAGATGAGCACCACGATCCGAAGATACGTCGATAACTGCGTGGTATGTAGAACTAGTAAAGGCACATCGGGTGCAGCACAGGCACAGCTGCCATCCTATTGAAAAGCCAACATGTGCATTTCAAGTGATCCACATGGACATCACAAGTAAATTGGGAACCCAAGAAGACCAACAGTACGTCATTGTAACAGTGGATGCCTTCACAAAATACGTACTCTTATACCATGTTACTGATAACACCCCACACAGTACGCTTGCCGCCTTAAAACGTACAGTACTTTTATTTGGAACACCAGTTCAAATAATTGTGGATGGAGGAAGGGAATTTTTTGGCGAATTCGCACAGTTTTGTGAACAGTTTGGCATTAATATTCATATGATAGCACCAGGCATCAGCCGAGCGAATGGCCAGGTGGGGAGAGTGGTAGCTACATTAAAAAATGCCCTGGTAATGATCAAGAACTACGAGACCGAACAGTGGCACAGCATCCTTGAAGAGCTACAACTAGCGATGAATTGCACAGCACATCGTGTGACAGGAGTAGCACCACTCACGCTCATCACGCAACGACCGCATTGCGTACCACCAGAACTGCTTAAACTGGTTGACATTGACCACCAAACAGTCGACATAGAAGCGCTGACCAGACAAGTACAGCAACGAATGACTCGAACCGCTGAGTATGACAGACAACGCTTCAACTCTCGCAAGGCTAAAATAAATAATTTTCAACGTGGAGATTATGTCCTGATTAAGAACAATCCACGCAATCAAACGTCACTGGATCTCAAATTCAGTGTGCCCTACGAAATTATCAGGGTACTTGAAAATGACCGCTATATGGTCAAAAAGGTGGCAGAGGACGCTCTCGAAAAGTTGCTCATGACCAACTTCGGCGTGCGCCACAACCGGGAGACCAAGGTGCCGTGTCAGCGGGAGAAGATCTCGATACACCGCTAAACAACATTACAACCGCTCCCGATCCGGTGCTATCCACATCACAAGCTGGCCAGCCAGTTCAATTAGCTCACGACGACGAAAACTTATCATCGGATTAAAACCGGTGAGTTAAAAATCATTATTTTCATAATATTTTCAACCCTAATATCTTTAATAACAATCTACGAGAATAAAAGATCTGGAGAGTGATACCTCTGAGCTAAACCATGTGTTACCCTTGAGCTAACTATGGGTCCTTGATGCATCCACTAGTGAACCCTGAGATACCGTTGAAACACCTTGTGGAACCATGGGTAGACACGTATACATCACAGATTCTAAAGTAACAAGGCAGGGCACGAGAGACGTCTTTGTGTACTGTGCTTACAACAATAATCATAATAATAATAAGCAACATAGGTTGCTAACGGATACCTAGTTCAAAGGAAAACGTTTTCTTAATTTCAGGCATCTAACCTCACAACGCAGGCAGATGCAGAGCACGCGCCGCCTGTCAGAATGGCCGTGTCGGCGGGTCGCCACAATTCGATAACAAATAAAAACACGTTTCCGGAATAACCTTAAAATCAAATCAGATTTGTTGATTGTAACTAAGTCAAAAATTGTATTTCAAATCATTTAATTATCAAATTAGTAATACTTATAAGAATACAGATTATTTTTAATGTATGTCACGTTGGTGAGAAACTACATTTCAAAAATAAAAACACGTGGTCATTATTTTACCACGTGTTAACATTAAAAATAGATTTACGCATGTTAATTGGTTTAAAAATGTTATAAAACGTTTGTTTATAAAATAGTAACATTTTATAATGTAAAAACTAATTTTATTGTGCGGAAGTGGGTGTTTCGTTCAAATGAATGACACACTCAATTCTACTATAAAAAGCCGAGCGCTCGCCGGACTCGGGCATTCTTACTCGAGCCGTCGTAGCGATCGGACCTCCTCGGTAAGTTGAAGAATAAATTACAGAAAGCATTTACTGTGTTTATTTTCATTATCCAAGATGAGCAGCAACCCTGACCAGGATATTAGTGACGTCAGCAATGCTGACGTCACGTTTTTTAAAAACAACCGCGAGGACCCTTTTTTTTTTTTTTTTTTTGATGTGGTAAAAATCATCAAATGACTCCTTCCGCCCTGGGTGGGGCGGAAGGGACTGTCAGACTTTTACTGACTAAAAAAGCCACCCTGTTCCTTCTGTTACCCTTTACGTTCCGGGGCCACGGTATCCTGTTAAGACGTCCCGCAACCCCGGCAGGCGTTGGCCCCGTTGGGGGCCCCGTCCCTATGCTGACAGCTCTTTGAGGCGCGCGCGAACAGAACGCGCCGTCGACCCGGGCTTGGTCCTTGATCGGACGGCGAGCTACCCATTACTCGCCGTCCGCAAGCCCGCGCCTACGGTGGCCGGATGTCGCCTCGCGACGTCCGACGCCCTGGGCGTCTCCCGCGGCGGCTGGGGCGTGAGGTAGTACTCTCCCTCACGCGGCCCGCCTCCTCCTTCGCTAGCATTACTGCTTCGCAGAAGGAGGTGACTGCATCCCATTCCCTCTCGCCCCGGAGCATGGCCTGAACCAGGTCCGGACGCGAGAGGTCGCCGCCGCCTATCGCCTCCGTGAGGACACGGCGGTGGTCTGCCCAAGCGGGGCAGTCTTGCACCGTATGCTCCACCGTGTCCTCCGGACGATCCACACAGTGGTGACACCCGGCCTTTCCTCCCGCCCTATCCGACACAGGAACCTCCCGAAACTACCGTGCCCGGTGAGGACCTGCGTCAGGCGGTAGGTGAGGACGCCGTAGCGCCTCTCCAGCCACTCCTCAAAGAGGGGTCTTACCGCCGCGATTGCGGCGTGCCCGAACTTGGGTTGCGACAGTCGCATCTCCCATTCCGCCATGAGATCGCACCGGAGCTCGCCCCGCAGTGCCACGATTTGCCGCGGCAGCAGGGTTTCGCCCCGGCGCTGCGCGTCCACACGCCACTCGTAGACGCGCTGGAGGACTGTTGCCTCCAGATCCCACGGCGGCAATCCGGAAAGGAGGCTTGCCGCTTCGCCGGAGACCGTACGGTATCCCCGGATTATCCGGATGGCCATGACCCTCTGGCATGCCACCAACTTGGCTGGTAGTCCGCAGGGCGCCCCGGCTTCTTGATGAGGACCAGTTTCCCCGTCTTCTAACGAAGCGGAAACCGGCCCCTCTCCAAACATGCGCTTAAGAGCCCCCCCAGTCGAGGACCGAGAGCCCCCGAGGCCAGGACCCAGGTTTTCCCAGGTAAGCCGTCGGGTCCCGGGGCGGTATTCTTGGCCTTCAGCCGTTGTACCGCCACTCTCAGATCTACCTCGGCCACCTCCGGAGCATTGTAGACGCCGTCGTCGCCGTGGTCCGCGTCTTCGTCTGACACCGCCAGGGGCGGAGCCATGGGCGGGGGGGTATGTTCCCCCCGAGAAGGGAACAGGGCGCTCACTACGCCCTCCACGAGTTGGGGCCGGAGACTCTGCGTCAACGGGGGGGCCCAGGGGCGGAACTTTTCCCGCACCCATTTGTACGGGCGCCCACATGGGTCCCTGTCCAGAGACTCCAGCATCTCCCTGCGGGATAGATCTCTAGCCCGCAGCATCCCATCTCGGAGGGCGGTCTTCGCCGCCCTGTACCCCTCGTACAGCTCCGCCTCAATGGCTGCCGCATTCGGAGGTCGGATGGACTATCTGACGGATAGAGCGTCTGCACCTCGGAGGTGGACCGCAGCGACAAGTGCTTCCGCTGCGGTCAGCCGGTCACATGGCCGCCTCGTGCAACGCCGCGCCGCACTGCTTCTCATGTGCGGCTGCTGGCAAGCCGGCCGATCACCGGGCAGGGGGAACGGCCTGCGCCCCTCCCGCCAAGGCCAGGGGCAGGGGTAAACCCTCCGCTGCCGCTGCCGCTGTCGCTGCCGCTGCCGCCGTAGCCTCCACCGTCGCTGGTGCGGCTCCGCCCTCGAAGAGGGTCCTGGAGGGGGATGCAGGGGACCCCTAATCACGGCTCCATTGCGCCTCCTCCAGGCGAATATCAACCACTGCGCCGCCGCTCAGGATTTCTTGGTCCAGAGCATGGCGCAGTGGCTGATCAACATCGCGGTGGTCGCCGAGCCGTACTTTGTCCCACCCAGGGATGACTGGGTGACGGACCTCGACGGCTCGGTGGTCATAATCATATACAGGCGTCGCGCGTCAACGCACGCCTCGCGTAGCGCCGTTATCTCGCGCGACCAACAGTACACCTGACGCCGGGCGCTTCCTGGCCGGGCCCGGGGCATTGCCATGTCGCAGATCACAGACATGGCCTCCTGGAACCACTCCGCCTCATCGTTGACGTCGGCAGGCCTGTCTGGTGATGACACCCAGGCCTGCACGATCGAGGCTTCCAGGAAGAGCTCCCGGTCCAGCTGCTTCAGCGCCCATCGCGGACCACTCGGGGTCTGTCGGACCGGCGCATCTGGGGTCTGGGCGGAGACGTCGAACCGGATGTACCGGTGGTCGGAATATGTCTCCACTCCCTCCTCTACGCGCCAGTCAACGACACGCGGCGACAGAGCGGGGCTGGTGAACGAGATGTCCACCACCGACTCGCCCCGCATCCGCACACACGTGGGGACAGAACCCCGGTTCAGGATGACCAGGCCTGTCTCCAGAGCCCAGTGCTCCACCATCCCGCCCCGCGCGTGGTCCGTGTACCGGGAACCCCAAGCCACGTTCTTGGCATTGAAGTCCCCGAGGACCAACACGGGGAGGGAACCGAACCTGGCGACGACGACTCCCAGCTCCCTAAGGGAGACGTGGAACTCGGCGAGAGTTCGGTTCGGGGAGAAATAAACACCTACCACGGCGATCTCCCCGAACCGTGCTGCCACACAACCCCGTCCTCTCTTGACGCTCTCGAGAGACGGGGTACAGGCAGCGGCCGACGCGATTATGACCACCGAGCCGTCGAGGTCCGTCACCCAGTCATCCCTGGGTGGGACAAAGTACGGCTCGGCGACCACCGCGATGTTGATCAGCCACTGCGCCATGCTCTGGACCAGGAGATCCTGAGCGGCGGCGCAGTGGTTGATATTCGCCTGGAGGAGGCGCAATGGAGCCGTGATTAGGGGTCCCCTGCATCCCCCTCCAGGACCCTCTTCGAGGGCGGAGCCGCACCAGCGACGGTGGAGGCTACGGCGGCAGCGGCAGCGACAGCGGCAGCGGCAGCGACAGCGGCAGCGGCAGCGGAGGGTTTACCCCTGCCCCTGGCCTTGGCGGGAGGGGCGCAGGCCTTTCCCCCTACCCGGTGATCGGCCGGCTTGCCAGCAGCCGCACATGCGAAGCAGTGCGGCGCGGCGTTGCACGAGGCGGCCATGTGACCGGCTGACCGCAGCGGAAGCACTTGTCGCTGCGGTCCACCTCCGAGGTGCAGACGCATGCCGTGTGGTTGCCCACTTGGCAGCGGAAGCACCTCAGGCGTCTGGGCTCGAGCAGTTTGACCTGCGCCGAAACCCAGCCCACCAGGAGCCTTCGACCCTCCGCTATCCTTTTGGCCGCCGACACGGGGCAACTAACCATGGCGGTTCGAAGCCCCGCGAAGTCAGGGCGGATGGCGCCGACGTTGACTTGGTCGGCAGCGCACTCTCCAGTCCTGACGAAGGCGGCCCTCAGGACCTCCTCCGCTACGGAGTCGTCCAGGCCCATTATGCGCACGTCGGCGCACTTGACGGGCCTGGACACTCGGGCCTCCTCTGCATCTAGGGACGCCCTGAGCTTTTCGGCCAGAGCGTCCGCGATAGGGCCGCTGTTCGCCCCGGGAACCTCCAGCATCCGGGCGCCCGTCGCGGTGACCTTAAGCCGTAGGCCCCCGACGACCCCGAGCTCCTGGAGGTTCACCGCCTCCTTCGCCTTTGCGAGCACTTCGCGGTACGACACGCCCCTCTTGACCGCGTCTGGCTGTAGCGTGATGACTACAGCTGCGGTCTTCGGGGCGCGGAGTCGCGCCGCGACGCTACGCTCTTGGCGCTGCCGCCTCCTCCTCGCCGATCTGGCTTCCTTGCCAGCCTTCCTCGCCTCACCAGCCACCTGCCAACCGACATTGTCTGTACGGGCCTCCGAAGACGGGGGAGACTGGGTCGGCGGGTTTCCCGCCGCAGCTCCCTTGCCCTTCTTTCGCCGGCCACCTTTTGTCGCCGGCTTGGCCGGAGCCGGAGCCGGCCAAGCCGGCTTTGCCGGAACTGATCCCGCTGGAACCGATGCCGCGGGAACCGGCCGTGCCGGGGCCGGTCCCGGGGCTGCCTTTGCCGTTGCCGGTTTAGCGGCGGCGGCAGCTGCGGCGTAAGAGGTCGCCGCAAGTGGGGGGCGCAGAACCCTGCTCTCCAATACCGAGAACCTCTGGTTGAAGGAGGCCAGCTCCTGCCGCACCAGTTTGAGGAGAGGACTCTCCTCTGGTGCGGGCTGGCTGGGCTTCTCGGTCCCCCCCTGTGGCGCCTCGCGACGACCGGCTCCTTGGAGCCCGGCCAGGTCCGCCTTCAGCCGGAGGTTCTCCCTCCGGACAGCCTCGATTTCGGCCTTCAAGTGGCCGACCTCAGTCCTCAGCTCCGACACCAGGCCTGCCACCTGAGGCCCGGTAAAGGAGACCGCCGCCGCCGCCAGAATGGAGGCCGTGGCTTCGGTGATGGCCTTGTCTTTCGATGCCTTCGTCTTTTTCAGAGCCACCCGTATGGCCTTCTCCACGGCCTCCTCCAGTTCCACCTGCCCCTCCTGCCTCGAGGCCAGGCCGGTGTCGGACTCGCCACCAGACGCCCCGGTCGTGGGCCTCTTGCGGGCAGAGGACACCTCCCCCTCGGAGGATGTCCCCTGTCCTTTCCCTGGGCGCGGACGCTTGAGGAAGGACGTCCTCCTCTCCTCAGCTTCCGCCCGCTCGCGTCTAGAGGCCACGCTCCGGACGCTCGAGGCGTCCGATGACGAGTCTGACTCCGACTCGAGCACCATCGCGCTCCCTCTTTTTGAGCTGGCACTAAAAAGCTTTGGCGCTCTTTAAGAATGAAAAGCAGAATTATGATTAAACATTTCTTCAGCAGCATTAAATATTTAATCTTATCTTCCTTCGCCTTGTTCTACTTCATTTTACTTCATGTAGTATTATTACACTTCGTGTTAGTTTATTCAGCATAATAACGCTTCGCTTCTCTACTGCTATTTTATAATTTTAATATTTAAAGAGCGCCAAAGCTTTTATTTATAGTCTTACGAATACAGAAATACCGTGAAGAAATACGTTAAAGGTATATTTTTGTTGAAATATATTGAAGGCCCAAAATTGATAAGCTCAGACCCTTTGTCAACCCAAAACTTATTTTCTCCTTTTTAGTACATTTTTTTGTTAAATAAAAGCTTTTTAAAAAAATCATCATCATCTGCCTAGCCTTTTCCCAATTATGTTGGGGTCGGCTTCCAGTCTAACCGGATGCAGCTGAATACCAGTATTTTATATAGTAGTATTAGTATTAGTGTAGTTGTAGTATTTTACCAGTTTTTTATTTTACATGGAGCGACTGCCTATCTGACCTCCACAACCCAGTAACTGGGTAATATGATACCCCTAGGTAAGACTGGTTGTCAGACTTTCGGGCTTCTGACGACCCGTAACGACTGTCAAAGATCCACGTATGACAGCCGGGACCAACGGCTTAACGTGCTTTCCGAGGCACGGAGGAGTCTCGGTGTGTAAAGATGGTCACCCATCCACGGACCAACCCCGGCAAGCGTAGCTTAACCTGACGGATCGACCCGTGCGGCTGTTATTACTTAGCCACGAGCTCCTCTTCCTTTTTAAAAAAATATATTTTTTATTTATAATTCTATTCGCCTTATTCTGTCCTTCGCGTTCTAATCTTAAATGCCTAGTTTCTTCGTCTTCTTTTCCAAACGTCGTTTCTTTTGTGTCGCTGCCCAGTCGGTTTACTGGTTTTTTGTTTGTTTTTTGATATCGATGTCTTCATTTTTGGTCCCATGAGTGTCGGAGAAAGAACGGTCCGCCTCCCCAGAGATCCGTATAGAGAGGTAAGGGTAATTACAACAGGAGGGCTCCCGGTGACATCTAGCGGCATGACATCTTTCAACACCCTCATGTCATTCAGCTGTCGGCACTTACTCACGTTAGCATTGGTTTTTTATTTAGCTATGGCCACATTTCAGTTCCATGTAATAATAATATTGCATTGTCATATAAGACGTCTGGCATTTTGGATTTAGAATGATGTGACTTTACTAATTGTTGTTTCAAATAGAAAGTCCTTTTGTTTGATATCCATATCGTACGAGTTAATATTGATATTTTAAAAATTGCCATTTTGTGACGTCCGCCTGATTGTTAACCGTTGAGGAGTTCCCTCGTCTGGAGCCAATCCTGGTAGCAGCACCACGTCATGCATATCATAATCATGCATTTTCATTGGGACTGGACCAGTATGTAAAATTTCATGTCCCTACTGTTAACTGTTGAGGAGTTCCCTTGTCTGGAGCCAATCCTGGCAGCAGCATCACGTCATGCATATCATAATCATGCATTGTCATTGGGACTGGACCAGTATGTAAAATTTCATGTCCCTACTGTTAACCATTGAGGAGTTCCCTCGTCTGGAGCCAATCCTGGTAGCAGCACCACGTCATGCATATCATAATCATGCATTTTCATTGGGGCTGGCCCAGTATGTAAAATTTCATGTCCCTACTGTTAACTGTTGAGGAGTTCCCTTGTCTGGAGCCAATCCTGGCAGCAGCATCACGTCATGCATATCATAATCATGCATTGTCATTGGGACTGGACCAGTATGTAAAATTTCATGTCCCTACTGTTAACCATTGAGGAGTTCCCTCGTCTGGAGCCAATCCTGGTAGCAGCACCACGTCATGCATATCATAATCATGCATTTTCATTGGGGCTGGCCCAGTATGTAAAATTTCATGTCCCTACTGTTAACCATTGAGGAGTTCCCTCATCTGGAGCCAATCCTGGTAGCAGCACCACGTCATGCATATCATAATCATGCATTTTCATGGGGACTGGATCAGTATGTAAAATTTCATGTCCCTACTGTTAACTGTTGAGGAGTTCCCTTGTCTGGAGCCAATCCTGGCAGCAGTATCACGTCATGCTTATCATAATCATGCATTGTCATCAAAACCAAACGTGTGTGCCAAATTTCAGCTCGATAGCTTTAGTAGAAGTGGATGAAATATTGATTGCAAAATTCCAGGACATACATACATAGTTACATACATACAGGTGAAGTTAAATAAAAGCTTTTAATAATTAATAATAAAAATAATAATTAAAATATGTTCGAAACAATTAAGATAAAAAACAGTAAACAGTTGGGTCACTTAAAATGTTCAAATTAATAGTATAATATTAGTGGTACCTATATACTATCTATATATATCGAGCTTTAAATATAGAGTTTGAACATAACATAACATCACGCCTGTAATCCCCGAAGGGTTAGGCAGAGGTGTACACCCACATTTCGCCAGTTATGTTTTTAGTCTCATGTAATAGGGGGCGAGCCCATTGCCATCAACCGGGCACAAATCCAGACTCCGAGGCTGCTACTGAGAAATTCCTTATGGAAAAACCCAATAACACTTTACCCGACCTAGGAATCGAACCCAAGACCTTATGCACAGCAGTCGCGCTTGCGACCGCTAGACCAACGAGGCAGTCAAGAGAGAGAGTCGAGAGTTTAAACATGTTAATTTTAAATGAAAAACCGTTGATAAACTTAGAAATAAACATTGATCACGCATGAGATCTAATACTCCACACCCAGCTGTGGAATAATAAAGGTTAAATAATAATAACTTTAAGTACAGTAAAAATAAGTGTAACGTAAATAAATCCATTATAACTTCACTATAATACCTAAATAAAATTACAGCGTACCCGAATGATCCCATTCGATTCCCAACTATCGATATTATGGCTTTACCCTTTTACTATCGAATAAAGCTTTCATCTTTCGGACATTTGGTTCGGCCATTTCGCATAATGATATTGGCAACTCTTTTACATACTCCGCGCATTCGCTCTTTATTACTTTTTGAGAAATTCAATTCAGAGTTAAAATATAATCAAATAGTGAAAAAACTTTTAACTGTTTGTGTTTCATAAAAAAATATGCATGAATTGTAGTGTTGCTGAATTTAAATTCATTTTCTGCTGCGTAGTATTCTTAAATAGTGCGAGGTTTGCGAGGAAATGAATAAAGCATGAAGTCGTTAAGCTTTTAAATTAATTATTATTTTTATTGTATTTATTGCTGTCCTACATTAGAGATAGAATAAAATAGAATAAGTTTTTATTTGCTTAGAATGTAGGTACATAAGAATAAGTTGTTAAATTATATAAAAGGATCCATGTACATACCAAGCCAAGTTATACTTACGTTAAGACCATGTTGTACTAATTCTTTGATCAAGTTTTATTGTTATCGTTGCAGCACAACCAGGAGGCAATTCAAATAACTTTTAGAAACGTTTGCATTCTAATTATAATCTGTCAAAATTCCCTCAATTTTACCAAAATTTTGACATTGACTATCGGTGAGATAAAATTGCGACTAGAATTTAACGTTTGTAATTAGAGATCTCTGTTATACACAATTTTCAAATTCTATAACCGTTCTATGGATAACTGGGCTGACGTATCGTGTCTATACCAATTGGCCAATCAAACAAATCTGTTTTGGAGATCATTGTATCTCAAAGAGTTTTGATTGGATAACTCAACGCGTATCGGCATCACACAGTAATGTAAAGCCAGCTTTCATAACGAACCCTTATCGCAAAGTCAGGTCCAAAAATAACGACGGACAAATTGGCATCCGCACCAATTTTTTTACAAGCATAACCCGACTATCTATATTCCGTTAGTAGCTGATAACTTATCTAGCAACAAATTGCCCTGTATAATTCATAGAGGTTGCTAGGTGACAGGGGTACGCAATTCAGCCCTAAATTATGTGCATACATTCATA
Source organism: Hoplodrina ambigua (assembly GCA_949774945.1). Taxonomy (NCBI): domain Eukaryota; kingdom Metazoa; phylum Arthropoda; class Insecta; order Lepidoptera; family Noctuidae; genus Hoplodrina; species Hoplodrina ambigua. The sequence goes on from OX458973.1 coordinate 11,418,382, forward strand.
TATAAATGTTTCTTATACCTATTGTTAGAGTGGAGAAAAACCCTACTTGTTTGTTTGTATTCATTATTTTGAAAGCATTATGCTGTCCCTTTGGACGTAAAGGGATATTTTTGTTACATAAAGGTAATGAAATGGTATCGAGTGGCTGTTATTATTACTGTGTTTTGGTGAGATTGTATCTCATTTACTGGGTGTGAAGTTCTTTTTCCGAATTTTCCGAAAATGTCGTGTCCTTGTCATGTGATTATGATAATGTTACTCAGTTGAATAGATATCAAATCAAATAAAGATAAAAAACAAGAACTTTTATAAATAACATATTTTTCTCACAGTTTCTTAATCAAATCAATGCAAAGAGCGGGAACTTCACATTCCCTTGATTAATGCTTGGTTCCTGAAATGTTTTAACAGATTTTTACATTATTTTATTAATTCGATATCGCATATAATAATATTCATATCTCAAATTAAGCCCACGAACATTTCCATAGGTTCAATATCTAAAAAAGGCATGGTGTGTCTATAAAAAAAGTTAAGTTTCCATTTTGAAGCTGCTGTACTGGCCATCATGTTGGTGTCATCGTTGTTCCAAATTTGAATTCACGACCATTAAAAAAGTTGTACACAAAAAATCTCCGACAAACCAGTAACTTTCGAGAGTTTATCTGAAGAACTTAGGCATCGGGTAGGTATATATAGCCGAAACTATAAAACTGTAAAAGCTAAAATAGTTGAATAAGCGAAGCCCTACATCCCCACAGTGTAAGGTGCGCAACAAAAATTTAATTTTGCTACAAAACTTTCTATGGGCTCTCTTAAATTACTAACGTGGTACGGGTGAACTTTTCTTATTAGAGATCGCAGACATTTTCGAACAACTCCCGCCGGACATAGGTAGCTATTTTATGTCTTTAATTTAATGATAAACTTTCTCATTTTATGTATTGGAAATGAATGTTTTGTTATTATGGGCGATGGTAATGAACTGATTTGTTTATATCATCTAACTTCGTTTTTTTATTGTTTGCAGTGGTTTTTTTTTTAATTGACATGATTTATCAGGTTAAAAATTATGGAGGTTATTTATTGTATAATGCAGATAAGTATTTCTTTTTTATTATCTTTTACAGTTTAAGTTAGGCATACGTATTTAACTGTTGGTGTATATTTTTCATAAATAAGACAATAAGATTTAACAGTTGAAATGCCGCGTATTTAATATCGCCATTATTTAATTAACTCAAAATCAATTCAAAATTTAATCTTCAACTATCAAACAGCATTAAAGTCTATAATATGTTTCCTTATTTTTCCTTCTATTACCTTCGGGTTGTGGTCCTATCGCACTTCGCAATAAAGTCGTAGGCTCCCACGATTTATGAGTGGTTGGTTGGCCCTGATAATAGGAAAAAACTTAATATCTGACGATAGCTGTGACCTTGAGCAACTTTATTTAGTTCTTACAGATCGTTCTTGGGAGTTTTGGGAGGTTCAATTTCTTTTGTTCTTGAGGACAGGAAAGTTGAAGAGCGAATGTGAGAAGTTGTATAATTTTGAATATGGAAAAGTTATTTGATATAGTTGACACATGCTTAATTCTTTTACCTATTAGGATGAGATGATATCTTGAGGAAAATATTAATATAATACTAGCTTTTAGCACACAGACGAAGTACGCTTATCTGTCCTTACATATGATCAAGCTTTTATTTGGCAGGTTCTTTAAACTGCTATATATATAGTTTTAAAGATTTCGTGTTTAGTCAGTGACTATGACTAAGTTGTGAATCACCATATTTTAAGTAGTATTTTAATAAGTTTCATTTTATTTTAGCAGAATTAGGTTGTTTTTTTTGGAAAATAAAATAAAAAACACTTTATTCGGATTCCTATTATTTTTATAGTAAATAACGAATAAATGAATGATCTTTACTTTTATGTTCATAAGAGGTATAATGCTTACTTAATTATTTTCCAAGTATTTATGTAAAATTAAAAAAGCAAATCACACCTCCAAAGCAAAGTAGAACAATATTCAAAAAACTCAGAATTTTTGAACAACAAATAAATGCTTGAATTTTTTTAACCGTGTAACATTATGTATCTAGCATAACATTCTACACAACAACAAGGAAATCCCCTTCAACTCACATAACTAAAGGAAATCACGAGAGAAACTTGGAAAGATACATCTTTAACGGTCGATAGAGTTTTGAAAGATGCCGGAAGGAACTTTAGTCATGGATAATAAATACTTTTCAGGAGGCAACTATGTAGGGAGATGAGCAAAGTTGGACGACTCGGGCGTATTTTAAATATACGACCGACGCGGACGACCGAACGGCTAATAATGTGATATATTTGAATATGAATATCGTTTAAAGTTTGGTTTGGTTTTGAAGGTTGACTTGCCCCCTATTATATGGAACTTTAACATAACTGGTGAAATGTGGGTGTACTAATGGGTACACCTCTGCCTAACCTTGCAAAACCTAGGAGTAGATATGACTCGAGTTAATAAGTGTATCATCGTTGTGGAAAATTGAGCAGTTCTGCTAAAACGAGCCAACCCACTATTCCTTAATAATTAAATTAATTACGTTCAAACTAATTCAATATATATATATAGCTAATTACAAGCCTCTACATATAGTTTACGAAAAAAGAGATATTACAAGAAAAACTGTCATAGTATTTCTATAATATATAATTCTCTCATAGTTTCCACACAGATATCGCTTAAGCCATAAGCAATGTTCAACCTGAAGTTCACTGAAACATACCCAAAACCTTTATACGAACGAAAACGATTTGATTTATACTTTCAAGACCGCTTTCCGTGTCACGGGACATGAGAAAAGCATTTTAATATTATCTCCGCACGTAGAAAACAACGAAAAATCCAACGTTTCCTACACGAAAATACGTTACTTCATATCCCCGGAATAATAAATCTAAGGGGGGGACGCATCTGTCAAAATTGTAAAATATGTATTTCTTGTAACGCCTTGCCGTGTCTTTTATACTTAAGAGGAAGATGCATTATAGACTGAGATGCTTGAGTCGCTAAATCTACGCCATTTACGTCTGAAAATTGGACATTACTCAGTTTTCAGATATCAGAAAGTCAATTCTATGAAATAAAAACATTCAAAAACTGATCGCAATATAATCTCAGTGACAATCAATGACAATATTATTTAGAAGCATTTCTGACAGATTGAGTCTGAGATTAGATTGCTATCGTTCCTAAAAGTTAGTAAAATTGACCCCTAGAGATATTATCTCTAGGGGTCAATTTTACTAACTTTTCTACCTGATAACAGATATTTGGCCCTACATTCAAACTAGCTAGTGTGCATATCGCATAACTATATATTCCTCTATGTATTTTCAATATAATTTAGCCGCATTAGAATGACGTACATCTGATGGCTCTGGAATCTTATACTATTGCTGGAGCCAGTTTTAAAATATATTTTTGACGACGTTTGTAACATATAACATTATTTTCAGATTTCCTTATTGCTATGGAACTTTTCCGAAGAAGTAATGCTGTATTCCACCCTTAGCTGCAATCCAGGTAAGAAAAATCATACACATTATTTAATTTATTGAACAAAGATCTGCAAGTTAATAAGAAGCTACAGCAGGAGCTATATTGGTGATTAACTGCTTTAAAAGGAAAATGCGATGTTTTGTTATCAATGATTGGAAAGCAGACATGCGGTGCGATGGATTTTTAAAAATGACATAATATAATACGCGTATATAGACACCTTAAAAAAAGCAAAGACACAAGAGGTCTACGGGATGAGACATCGTAATAAAAAGTTTAACCATATTTTCAGTTTACTTAAAATCAACAGCTCCATACATTTTGCCTGAGTATGCGTTGAGCTGTTTTAAAAAAGGATTTAGAATAATGTACTAAATACATGGTAAGTTTTTAACTACTTATTATATGTGTATACGTGTTAAACTTCACTTACATTTCAATACAATTTCTCTAGGTATCTTCACTAGATATTTAGGTATGCATATATTCTTCGTCTGACGTCAACGTATCAATAGTTTTATACGGTTTCCTCGTATTCCCGCCCTAAGTTTATAGCTTTGGGCTAAGTTGTAGTCCTATCTCTAGTACGGATCTGCAAACCAGTTGTAAAACTTAAGTGGGTTTTTATTGGATCCATTTTAGAATACATTTTCGAGAAATCTATTGTAACAAGGTCTAATACATATTGCTAACATTTTGAGATATGCTATCGTAAAAGTACAACTGACAACACGTTTGACGCAGTGGCTGAGCGATTGACTGCTGCGTTGCGTGTCGCAAATTTAATTCCCGCACGGAACAAATATTTGTATGGCTTACAGGTAGTTCTGTTTGTGTGTGTGAGTTTATAATATATGTTTGTAAGTGCACCCACGATACAAGCGGCAAGCGTAGCTTAACCTGATGAATCAACCCGTGTGGCTGTTATTATTTAGCCACGAACTCCTCTCGAGGTATAATACGAGTAGTTTATAATAGGTATACAGGGTCTTTCAATATTTACCCGAAACCTGAAGTCATCATTATGAACAACTATTACTATGGAACCAACCCTATAATCTTGAAAAAAAAAATCTGCTGTTCCCTACAAATATACTACACAACACGATCGAAATATATGGAATAGCTGTTTCTTTTTTTTTTTTCTTGATTTCAAGGTTAGTCCTATAGTAAATATTGTTCATAATGATGAGTACAATGCCCCCTTTTTAGGTTTCGGGCAAATTTTCAATGACCCTGTATTGACTATAGGATACCAGAGAATATTGTTTGGTGACTTAGCTGGTGATTTCACACAAATTACTACACCATAAGGTGGAGGTTTAACAGCGAAATGTAGCCAAGGGAGGCTTGGCTACATTTCGCTGTTAAACCGTACGACCGTAGCGACGTAGATGGCGCTGCCATAACGTAAACATTGAGCTCTCGACAATTTATTTAAAAAAATAGATATTGCCACTATAGTGATATTAAAAGTGTCTAAAATTGTTAAATAACATTCAAATTATATGAGTAATCGTTATCTCGAACTTTGGAGAAAGTAATATGTAATTATAATATGTGTTACAAATCTCTAGTGTATAAGTGAACATTGAAAGTATTACAGTCAGAACATACAAATTAAGCAACAATAACTTTAATATTAGTGCCATGAACAAAGTTTATTCCGTGACAATTGAAGAAAAGACAGTAAAAATTGTGATAAACCTAATTTAAATAATAATCAAATCGTTATTTTTATTTAAAATTCTAATTTGTCGGTAAAACAGTGAGACACTAATAGCGACATCTATCAGTGAATAGCAGAATCACACATTTCATTCGATCCTATTTTGACACTGACATCTATGTGGGTTGCCATGATAATTTTTTCATTTACCCCGATAGCGAGTGTTACCAGTAATTAAAAGTCTGGTCAAACAAGGGAAAATTTATTATTAAAAAAAAATATTTGTCAAAGTTTAAACAAAGAATGACATCTATTGAGCAAGAATATATAACATAAACACTTGTCACTTCATAATAAGAAGCACAATTTCACCGTTTTAGCACAAGATCAGCTGGTCTAGTTGGTTTAAGCGCCTACATTTAGAGTGTACAGAGACCGAGTTCTAATCCAACCTAAATCTTTCATATTTTAGTTTTTGGTTTCTTTCACGATATATTTATATAAGAGGATAAAAGATGAATTTCTTAGAAAATATCACGTTTCGTCGTACTCGCACTCGATCGGAGCGCTCGGAAATAAGCGACAGTGACAACAATAATAATATTACTTCGCAAACACTGGACGGTACATCTAATAGTATGCCGGAAATGTCAGATGATGATGAACATAATCAACAGATTGAGTTATTGAAGAAAAAAGTTGAAGAATTAACTTCACAACTGAATAGCGCTCATAGAGAGATTGATCTGCTTTCATTGGAAAATAATAATTTGAAGAAAAATAATGAAGATTTAACAAAGAAAAACATAATTTATAGGAAAATTGCTAGTAGTCCAAGTAAACCCTTAACACCAAACAAGAATACCGAGAAGAATGACCCAACTAAAAAGAAAAAGACCCAAATAAAACAAAATAATAGGATTTCTATTGAAAACAATAAAGAGAACGAAACCGAGAGTCAAAAAAGAACAACTTTATCACGAACTACAGAAGATGCTCCCCGCACCACGATTAATGAAACCTCATTACAAGACTCACCATCGTCTCCGAAACACAAGCTGTGTCTCATCAGTAGTGAAATCACAAACAGGCTTTATACTTTAATGGAAAATACCGTTATATCTAATTACGCAATATGCCACTATCGTAAACCCAAATGTGGAATAGAGTGTATTCTTAATAATATTGAGGGCAAAGTCAATAATTTTAATAAGTCCGATTTCTGCATTATCTTTATTGGTGAGGAAGATTTTAAGAAAACGCATAACTATAGAGAACTTGTCGTGTTTATTAATAAAAAATTAACACCACTACATCATACTAATTTCGTAATTTGTCTACCAACATTCAAATATATGAATAATTATAACGTGATGTTCAATAGCAGAGTAGAAGCTTTCAATAATTTACTTTATATGGACACTGAAATCTATAAATATGCGTTTACTTTGGACTCGAACCTTAACCTGCCATATACAAGTGATACCTACAATAAACGTCTTGGAACATTAAATAACAAAGGTCAAATAATCGTTATTAACGACTTACAGAACCTTATTCAAGATTTAAGCGTACTAAATACTGTCCACTTAGAGGTTGATAGTTTCCGATTAAATGAAAAAGAAATTCTCACTGAAAATAATTCAAGATTAAACTCACAGTTTTTTCTTTAATTGGATTAATATTCTGCACCAAAACATAGCGGGACTTTTAAATAAACTAGATATGCTTGTAGTCAAATTAAGTGAACTGAATGACAATGACAGAACTGTAGATGTCATATGCATAACGGAACATTTTATTCAAATAGGATATGAAGATTTGCTGCAAGTTCCGAATTACTGTTTAGCTGCATGTTTTTCGAGGAATGTTAAAAGAGGGGGCGCTTGTATACTTGTGAGAGAGGGTGTCCAGTACAAAGAAATACCCGAGATAGCCAAACAATCAATTTCAAATGTTTTCGAATGCTGTGCAATTGAATTGATATCTTACAATATTGTCATATTATGTGTGTATAGAATACCTAAAAGTAATTATCCAACATTCTACGAAAAGTTAGAGTGCATACTAAAACGACTTAGTTTACAATCAAATAAAAATATTGTTATGTGTGGAGATTTCAATATAGACGTACTCAAAAGAAACAAAATAACATTGGAATTCGAATGTTTCCTCCAGCAATATAATTTAAGACTAGCCCTTTACGAGCCTACTAGATTTAGCAGCAGTACATGTATTGATAATTTTGCACACAACTATCGCGCGGCATGTAAAGCAGAAGTAATCGATCTAATTCTCTCAGATCATACCTCTCAGATACTCAAGGTACCTGTCAAAAAAACATGTAAACTTAAATTCTGGAAAACAATGAAACAAGATATATGCGAAGAAAACTTAATTAAATTCAAATCACATCTAAAAAGTCTATCTTTTATGAATGTTTATGATGCTAAGGATGCAAATGAATCGTTTCAGAGTTTCATAAATGACTTTTTACTTTTATATAAATTATGCTTCCCAAATAAATACGTTACTATAAAAACTAGCAAATCTACCAAGTGGATCTCAAATGGTATAAAAATATGCAGCAAAAAACAAAGACGATTACTTTGGGAATATAGAATGCAACGAAATCCACAAAATAAACTTGTTTTTAAAAAATACTCTGCAATATACCGGAAAATAATCAGATTAACTCAAAAAGCCCAAAATAATCATTTTATTAAATCCTCTAAAAACAAATCCAAAGCTGCTTGGAAAATAATCAACAAAACTAAATACAATTTTCCCCAAGACTCAGTATTATTATTAAAGACAGAAAACCGAACTATTACCCATCCGAATGAAATTGCAACGACATTTAATAATTATTTTATAGATTTAATTGACAATGATAATATAAAAGACGACTATGACAATACAACTATTAACAATTTTAACAATTTGACATCTCAATCTTTATTCATGCTTCCAGTGACACCGTTAGACATAATTAAAATAATTAATGAATTAAAAAATACAAATACTGTTGGCTACGATGGCGTATCTACAAAAGTAATAAAGTATGTTAAAGATACAATATCACAGCCTCTAGCTCATATTATTAACAATTGCACAATCGATGGCATATTTCCTACACACCTCAAAAAAGTTATTATTAAGCCAATTTTCAAAAAAAATGATAAATCCAATATTAAAAACTACAGACCAGTCGCAAAAATTCCAGTATTCTCAAAAATCATAGAAAAAGTAATATATAATGCTCTTTACAACTACTTTGAAAAAAATAAACTATTATGCCACGAACAAAAAGGATTCCGGAAAAACTTTACAATAAATATGGCACTTTATGACCTATTATTAAGCATAATGACATCTGTAGACAAAAAGAACCCAGTATGCGCCATATTCACTGACATGTCAAAGGCATTTGATTATGTAGATCACAACCTACTACTAAAAAAACTATATGGCTATGGAGTAAGAGGCAACATCCTTAACCTTCTAGAATCTTACTTAAGTGATAGGTATCAATGTACTGAAATTTGTAGAATATCTCCTCAAACTAAATTAGTGACTTCCTATACATCCCCATTCAAAAATGTTAAATACGGCGTGCCGCAAGGCAGCGTACTGGGTCCGTTACTATTTTTAATATATATAAATGACCTTCCAAGAGCAGTAAAACAAAAAATGGTCCTCTTTGCTGATGATAGCACAGCAATTATTGAGTGTACAGACCCTAACGACTACGAAAATAATATCAACGTTACTCTAAGCGAGATCGTTAAATGGCTTAAAAATAATAACTTAAAAATAAATTTAAATAAGACTAACGTAATGCATTTTCACCAACGACGCGTAAATCCTACCATTTCTGTAGCCTACGACAATAAAATAATAGAAGAGGTTATGAATGGTAAGTTCTTGGGCATAACCATTGACAATAAGCTAACTTGGAAAGTTCATGTAGAATTGTTATGTAAGCGCATAAGTAAATCTGCCTATGCACTATTTCAGCTTTCAAAAAAAGTAAACATTGAAACACTAGTCACAGCATATCACGGAGTAGTTGGTTCAGTCCTTCGCTACGGGGTTATGTTCTGGGGTCAATCGACTAACAGTGAGATGGTATTTAGAATGCAAAAGCGTTGCATAAGGTCAATGTGCGGTCTTCAAGTAACAGATAGCTGTGTTCCTTATTTTAAGTCCTTGAAAATATTAACTCTACCGTGTTTATATATTTTAGAAACAGCGTTGTTTGTAAAAATGAATTCGAATCTGTTCCCTAAATTCTCAGCAGTAAAGAAAAACCCAATGCGATCTCAACATGCAAATCAGTTATGTAATTTTAAATGTAAAACAGCTCTTATGTCTAAAAGTTTTTTCGGATTAGCTCCTAAAATCTATAATAAATTACCTGACGGCATAAAAGACATGCCAATGGCTAAATTCAAAACAGCTCTACAGAAAATTTTAACAGAAAAGTGTTATTACAGAGTGGACGAATTTTTAAACGAGAAATATTTATAAAACTAAAAACCTAACTGTACATAATAGTTCCTAATTATATTTTAAACTTATTTTATTGTTATAGTTTAATATTTGTTATTATTATTCTAAGCATGTGAATCTAGTTAATAAGTTCTCAACAAAAAACATTTGTATGCCAATGAAGCAAAACATAGAGCTACTATTATTTTTTGTTTAATACCATCTATGTAAAACCTATGTTTACAAATGAATAAATGATTATGATTATGATTATGATTATTACCTCCGTATGCTTGAGCCCTCATTCGAAATCAATAGGAAAATGATCTCCCAATAAACTCAGTTTATTTGTCCACAAATAACCTTAGTCCCAGTATAAATTCCATTTCGTTACTTGATGTTACGAAACGGAATATGCAGAGCCTCTCACATTAAACTAAATTAGGTCATATATCCAGGGTAATAGATTCAAATCCGCAACAAGTACAGTTCTGAACGATTCTGGCAATACCGCTTTGATCAGTGGCATCCGCAAATGCTCTCACTGAAGGATGTCTGGCCGGTCATGCAGAAGTTATCGCTTATTGAAATCGATACCGCGACCGGTACCGGTAACCGAGATTTTTCACGGGACTATTATGATGTGACGTAACGGTTGCTTGAATCATGATAGCATGAAAGATTGGTCGATGTGACGGTAGTAAGTAGTTGTGATCAAAAACTGAGCTTTGAACCATCAAAATAATTAGGTATGTAGTATTTTTATCTCATTAAAGAAGCTGCTTACTAGATCTTCCTAAACATAAACGAGATCTAAATTTTGTTACTAATCTTGTGTACCAAAAATAACATTAGGTATGACTGCAATTGTGAAACTTATATTATAATTTTTCGTACCTTTCTAATATTACATGGGACAAGTACGTGGCTTGTGATAGCACCATCGTTACCAAGACACACTAGTCAATGGTAAATAGGTATTCCATAACTCCAATAGCAACAAACATATATACTAAGCTGTAGGAAAACATCAGTAGATCTAGTTCGAAGAGGAAAAACATTGAACCATCTCATACCTCGCCCAAACTTCCTCCTCAACAACATCTTCATCGCTACCGCACGCTCGGTTGACTCGCGTCGTTGTCACCTTTTCAGTTTCGCATCAAAGGCTCCCTTTTGATCGGTTTCCATGGCCCTAATTAGCAGTACCTCGTTCAACATTCGTTCGACTGGAAGATATTGTTTATTGGCAGTAGATCCGCCGTGCCGGAACGCGAAGGGGCCCATTGGCACGGAAAATTGAGGCAAAATCGCGCACTAAACGCCTGCCCCCATTCTCTATGAATCTTGAATTATTTCGATATGGCGTTCAAAACGCGAACTTTGCCGATTAATTAGGACTTTCGATTAATTACACGTATGACGTAACCGTAATTAAATTAGTTGTGGTGTTGATTGGTGTGTAATTTGAAAATATTGAGCTTATTTTCAGGGTTGTTTTTGTTGACATTATGTGTTTAATATACTAATTACAACTAACTATAACTTGAAAGACACAGTAAATAATTAAATATCGTTTTATTTGCTAGTATCATCACTTAATATCACATACAGATAAATGAGAAACGCAAACCTTTTCATAATTAAAAAAAGCTTTTTTACAAAAAAATATGACCGCCTTCAAAAACTACAAAATAAAAAAAATAACTTTAGCTTGAAAGTCGGCGGCTTTGGTTTTGTTTCTTGTTATGTAGGTATTGCCACCGACTTCCAAGCTAAAGTTATTTTTTTTATTTTGTAGTTTTTGAAGGCGGTCATATTTTTTTGTAAAAAAGCTTTTTATTTTTCACTTTTTAGTGCTTGTGTGTTAACTTTTGAAATCCTTACATAAAGCCCTTTCAAACAATACCTCACACGATATATTAAATTTTGGAAAGTGGTAGGAGGGGGGTTGACGTACCCCCTCCCCACTTCCTTCAGTCAGTCATCGACTACACGTATAAACAAAGCAATTTGTCTTGTTACGGCGGTTCTGCTGTGATTTTATAAGGAGTTCCGTTCCATATCTCCAAAGTTCATCATCAGATCATGACAATATTCCTATGGGACCTATTCGGAACTATACTCTTCCAAACAAAAAAAGAATCATCCAAATCGCTTTACAATTGGCGGAGTAATCGTAGAACAAACACACAAAAAAAAAAAAAAAAAAAAACTTACGGGTCGAATTGAGAACCTCCTCCTTTTTGAAGTCGGTTGAAAATACATGAGACTTAAACGTAACTGGCGAAATGTTGGTATACCTAATAATGGGTAGGCTACACCTCTGCCTTACACATCGGGGATTATAGGCGTTATGTTTATGTATAATATTTACGTATTTTTTATGTATTTATTTAGACTGCCTCGTTGGTCTAGTGGTCGCAAGCGCGACTGCTGAGCATGAGGTCTTGGGTTCGATTCCCAGGTCGGGCAAAGTGTTATTGGGTTTTTCCATCAGGAATTTCTCAGTAGCAGCTCGGAGTCTGGATTTGTGCCCGGTTGATGGCAATAGGCTCGCCCCCTATTACATGGGACGTAAACATAACTGGCGAAATGTGGGTGTTCTAATGGGTACACCTCTGCCTAACCCTTCGGGGATTACAGGCGTGATGTTATGTTATGTTATGTAATATTTACATTATTAATTTTCTGATTTATCTCCATCGGCAGATCCGCAAAGCACGCAAAATGCTTCATTTTCATTGCGTAATTCGCCATATACATTTAATAATTATGCTTTATTGTACACCAAAATTGTAACATAGCTCCTATACAAAATAAACAATGTCATGTGTATTTTCGATAATAACCTCTATATCTACCAAAACAGCTATCATAGTCAAATGGCATATATTTCTGAATCTCCCATTCCAACCCACATTAGTCGCTCCGGCCACGCCAGCATCATTGGAATTAGGCCACGGCCGTCGTCATAACGCTTGACAACTGCAGGCGCTGTCATCTCGCTCCAATGACTGTGCTGCTTGTCAGCAACAAGCTAAACGCGACAAAGTTTTGTAGATAATAATGAATTAGCATTTTGAATTAGATTTTCACTAATTATTCTGTAAGTCTCGCTGCTGTGTCGTGGTTTGCGAGACTAAGCGAGACTGTTGAGTTGAGGTCTTGCGTTCGATTCTCAGGTCGGGCAAAGTGTTATTGGGTTTTTCCAGGAGCAGCTTGCAGTTTGGAAGTTGATGGTGTGATACCCGCGTGCTTCAAAAAGCACGTAAAGCCATTCTCTCGTCTTCCTCTTGCTCGCCATTTATGTGCTTGACCTATAAAGTCAAATCAAAATGTACTACTCGGCTTCCATAGATGGTAGGGCGATGTTTTCTAACCTAGACTGTTCCTAATGAATCTGGCGATCATTTATACAAGTATTTTTACAATCTGACTGGTAGTGTTAGAGATAAGCGCGTTTAAACAAACACACAAACAAGAAAACTCTTCAACTTTATTATATTAGTACCTAATTTTAGATAAAAAAAGATTCTTTTCACATTTCACCAAAAGAATATGAAATAAAAAAAAATACATCTTTTGTCTTAAATATTCGCGGTGCTTGTAAATAAATTAGCTAGACCAAAGTTACCTCGTTCGGAAGATATTGCTTATTGGGAACTATTACTACCCTATAACTGTGGTAATATGAGCATTCAACCATATAATATAACCTTACGAGGCTGTTTATATTGTTGCAGTATTTTTGACATTCCTTCCAGTATGGTGCAATAAACATAAAATGCTTACCGTTTCAGGATATCCATATTATATTAATATTATAAAGCTGAAGAGATTGTTTGTTTGTTTATTAAAACGCGCAAATCTCTGGAACTATCAGTTGGATTGGAAAAGTTATTGTATAAACAGATTCACGAGGAATTGTATATGCTTTATAATATCACGCTTCGACCCACAGGAGAGGAGCAGTAAACAAAGACATAACTTAACACGGGTGACAAAACCACGCATACGAAGTCTCAAGTAACAGCTACTCGTAGTTATATTGTAAAACTGAAGAGATTGTTTGTTTGTTTGTTTGAACGCGCTAATCTCGTCTACTACTTTCCGATTTAAACGATTTTTTTTATATTATAGCACGTTTATCGAGGAACGCTATGGGTTATATACTATTACGGTGGGTGAAGCCGCGGGCCCTTACTAGTTGTTGATAGAACGAATGAGTTTGGTTAATTCCCTCTCATTTTCTATGTTACATTGTTCTTATCCATAATCAAATTGGGCTACAAACATGAAATGCAATCTTGGACCACGGAAATGATATAATCTTTTGATGGAATAAAGTTAACTCAAAATGAAGGGGAAATGATAATGGTCATGAGAAATTACGATAAAGCGATTTGAAAACCCGAGTTGGCAACTTTTGTTGAAAGTCTGAAATCTCTTTATGTCGTTAAAAAGGATACTTTTAATTATTTCGCTTTTATAAGGATTTTTTGATATTATTCAATTTTTTTTTTCAAATTTAAAATTCGTTAACTTTATCGTGTAACACCAAATCTGTTTTATTTTATGAAACACTAGCTTTTGCTCGCGATTTGATCTGAGGAAATTTGCTAACAAATTCTTAATTTTTTTATACATAATATAGCCTCTTGTAGCACTCATGGATAACGCAGCTTCCCATTGGCTAAAGAATTTTCGAAATCAGACCAGTATTCTGAAGATTGGCGCGTTCAAACAAAAAACCAGTTTTTTTCTTTTTTATTCTATTATTTATTAATTATTATATTCCAATCACATTAGAACTGTTGGTGTGACAGTAAAGAGACGTAAAAACAACCCACAGAAAAGTAACCCACGGAATAAAACCAGTGAAATTGTAAATACAATTAACGTGCAAAAATATCAGCGGGAACCAGTGTCTGACCTTTTTAATTACAAAACATGACGGTGCCGGGAACTTCCTCCGATAAGAATCTATGAACCAAGTTGAAATTTAGTTTTGCGGACTGTCAGTATTGATATTCGAACAAGTTTTATCATTTAAAACTTCGCTCTTTTTATTATCAACGTCTATTTTTAGGGTTCTGTACTCTAAAGGTAAAACCAGATCCTTTAACTAAGACTCCGCTGTCTGTCCGCGTGTCTATCTGTCCGTCTATCACTAGGCTGAATCTCATGAACCGTGATAATTAGACAGTTGAAGTTTTTACAGGTGATGTATTTCTATAGCCGCTATAATAATACATACTAATAAAGAATAAATATTTAAGAGGGCTCTCATGCAACAAAAATGTTTTTTTTTTTTTTTGCTCGTTTTTATATATATTTTAATAGTACGGAACCTTTCGTGCGCGCTTCCGACTCACACCTAGCCAGTTTATTTTTTTATCGTTTCTGCGAAGTCTCGGTAGATGAAAATGTCTTCTACAATTCTTGCCGAAGCGAATTTTGTTAGATTGAAATCCGCATATAATTTTGATTTTTATAGGTAGCCATTTGATTGGCGCCTGAAATTCAAGGAAAAAATCAGCAGTAACAAGGCGTGATGTTCCAATTTCAATCGAAATTTTATGAGCTAAAATATCTTTAAATAAAATCTTTTTATAACTATGTCAATTTTATCAACAATTTATTCACCTATAAATAAAAATACTAATAAATAAAAATAAAAAAATGACTTAAAAAAATTATTCGCATCTCCGTCAACTGAATACGTGCCCAAAATACTGGTGGCACTGCCACGTTGAACTGGCAATACTTTGCCTCTGGCTAAGGTAAGCCAACGCCAATAGCTAACCCTTGGGTCACGGGAAGTGTCAACCAACCGTTTAAACAACTCCTTAAAATGGTTATGGGCACAAGGATTTCACGACCCGATGGTTTCCAAAACAATATTAATTTAGGAATACACATGCACTATAAGTAACATAAATCAACGGAGTAACAACACAACTGCAAGAAAGTATGCAAGTAACTTGCATGCCATTGTGACGTTTATCAATTAGAAATTTTAATGGCTGAATAGCATGCAAGTTCTTGCATACTTTTGTGCAAGTTAAAGGTATATTTGCTTAACTGCCCACCTTAAATAATGCTTCAAGTAGTCGATATTTATATAGAATTAAATAAATAATTAATATTTGCAAAGACTTTCATATCAAACTTACAGTAACTCGACTAACATTATCAATTATGTATGTATAGCTAATACGAATTATATACTTGCTTGTAAGAATAATTCAGGTACCAGTGAATCTATTCTGTAAAGGCAAAGTAAGCATGAGGTGACTTATCTGAAGTCAAGAATTGATAGCTCACCTCACGCGAACCTCACCTAAACTTGCTGCGGGAATTTCTCACAGGCGAGTACAGCCGTAAACGTTAATAGGATCCTTCATCATTTAAATTTTTCATAACGCTCATAAAAAGTCGTACCTATTTGATAATTCACAGATAGCAATAAATTGTGATCAAGTCCCAAAATGTAGCAATAAAATGCCACGTGGTGAGCGGTTTATTGCTTGAAACGGAAATTTAATTAGACAGTTTCTATCTTCAGGACTAGGGTGAAAATTTTAGTGGCTAATATTTTTCAATTAAATATTATACTAGCTCGTTACGAATATATTAAAACTGACGTTTAATAGCGGTGAATGTGTTAAGAGCTGAGAATCGGTTAGGTAAATCTCGATGGTTCTTTGGTACGCTTAAGGATTTATTATGAGCAAAATGAAATCAGTAAAAGACGCTTCAAATGAATGGTCAATTCAAATTACTTGATATCAGCTTTTATTAAGGACCCATGGCTTTGATTGTAAAAGTCCTCATGACATTTTCATGGCTGTAAAGGCTGGAAGTTTCAGTAACCGACCATAACAACGCGCCAAGTGCCTAGCCCAATCACTAATGCATCGTGTCGTCCCCGTGCAAAAAACCTTATTGTATACAGGTAGCATTTCGGCCAGTATTGATCGAAAGGCTAGACGATCCGACACGCCCGGGGACCATACTTCTTCAATTATTCAGCTGCCTACTTCCAAGGCAAAACTCGTTTGTTACATCTTGAGTGTATTGCTATTCCTCTTTTATGGTTTGAGGAAATCATCTGTCCTTGTCGTGTAGCGTAGTAGTCCGAAGACCGAACCGTCTCCGCGGGAATGTTAATAAAAATGTATTTTGCTTCCCAAATTCGGACTGTTTTATTGCTGTAGCGACATGAGTTAGGATGTAGGGGAGGAATTTGAAATTTTCGCGTAGTGTGAATTTGATCCTTCAGTACTGGAATTTAAAGGAGTATTCATTTTATTATTTTGGTAACAAAAATAGGAAGAAAAGGAAATAGTGTCAAAACATATACTTAAGGTACTGTCAAGATCTAAAAATGCATTTTATATTATTTCAAATGTATTTTAGGATAAATCTAATGTGTTTATGGCAGTGGGAAAATTGAATATCTGAAAGATATTTTATGAGTAATGATTAAACTACATTTTAAGAAAAATTCTCGATACAATAAACGTGAAACTAACCACTTAACTTGACCTTAAATTAAATCCTTTTCAATGTTCGTTATAAAAAATAATAACAATAACACAGCATTTAATTATACGGAAAGAATTATTGTTATTTTGTTTTTGATTACTCAATTAATTTATGAGGAAATCGAAAATTGACTTCATATTGTTGTGTTATGCCACAGCTCATCTTTTTCTTTTTTATGCAGTCTGACAATGACCGCAATTCAACTGTTGAGTTTATCTTAAACCAATAAACAAACGGACATACATTGGTTCCGCATACTCTGAAAAACAGAAATACATAAACACACACAACAATTCTAATGCACTTACAATAGCATTCTGTAAAAACGCTTCGTATAGAATGTCCAAAAATTACCGCACTCGAAAGTCTGCAACAAAACCTTTACTAAAAACCCTTAAACAGGGTAAATTTTGTCAACGTCACAGCACTTTCAGGAAAACGGTAAACGTTTAGCAATAACGTAAGCGGTTACAGCACCAATAACGATAGGTAACTGCATGGACAAGTCAATAACCGTTACAACTACCGACCCGCTCTGCATAATACGCTTAATAGCAGTGCTTATAGTGTAATATACAGTGTTGTATACGGGAATAGGCTTGTAGCTATTTTTGTTGCGTAAGTATGGCTTTTATTGGTAGCTGCGACATTGGCGATAGGTTACTTTTTGTTAAGAAAGTTGATAGAATTGTACTATGCCTTTTGTGAATTTTGCAAGTGTATTTGAAGCTCTTGTTCATACTACGTAGGATATGAGTACTGATGAACAATTTGTCACACAAATGGCTACCTAAAAATATTATTGTTACGGCTGATTTTTCAATTGACAGATAATTGCTATCTGAAGAATAAATCACAGTTTTACATAATATTTTCTATACAAAAGTTGTCAAACTTACCGTCTGTATCATTCCGTTAAGTTATTCATATTTTCCAAATTCATTAACATAAGAATAATAATACCTACCATCGCATTATCAACCATTGCAGGATGAAGGCCTCTTCTTATACAGAAAAGGCACGAGCGATGATCATTGCATTCTTGATAAAGGCCGAATGGTGATTTCAATCTTATCTTAATTAGGTATAAGTCGACTTTTCGAATGATGATATTGATGCCTAATGTTATAGGAATGTTCTGCAATATACCAACATACTCACCTATACACTTGAGTATTTACTTGTAACGGAACATCAAGCCGATCATGTAACAAACATTGAGCACGACCCTCAACGCTTTGTTACAACTTAATGTTACAAAGCAATAAGCGAACATTATATCGAGCACATACGGCCTGCGAATCCGACATATCATCGTAACAGTCAATGCAAAATAGAATGGAATATTACAGCTCACTCGCGATGAGCATTACGTCGAACACACGAGCATTCGCTGAAATGTTACATTACATGGAAATATGCTCAAGAAAATGCTCAAGTTTATTATATATTTCTTTAGATAACATGATAACAGTCCCTATTAAGTTACAAGTTCATGGTACTTTCGTTCAATATGATAGTAAGTTAAGTGGTCAATTTTCTGGTAATTTTAGAAAATCACTCTATTAACTCCAAACTGCTATGTAATAACTACGACATATTTTACTTAGAAACAGCGGTCTTTGAGCCCTTATTTAGTATTACATTAGACTTCTTGAATAAATATTTTCAAATAATGTTTTTTTATTACATAAAAATGAATTTAGTTTGTAAAATGAAGAGCTTTGAAGGAAAAATATTATTTTTTGATGTCTGTTTATGACCATATGACTTTGTTTGTAATAATAATACCAGCCGGTTCTACTACAGGGCAAAGCCTCTTCTCATTCAGAGAGAACATAAGCATTTTTTACCACCTTACTCAAGACGTATTATTCAGGTTCAATTAAAGTACCTACAGGTTTTTCCACAATATTTTCCTCTACCGACGTCTAATATAAACTGAAAAAATACTTGAATATTTTTTCACAGTGTATACACAAACAAGGATACAGTCTTTTTTCTCTCACTATCATAGTCCAATAGAGAGGTCATCCGACACGACACTCCTGTCCCCTTGTCTATTGTATGCCCTTTGAATCTGGAACATCAAATCATCAACCACTGCCACAATAAAATTTTCCCCATGAAAAATATAGAACTATATTGTGCACTGCCACATAAAGAAATCTAAAGGACATAATTCTAAAGCATTTCCATCACAAGGCAGCGGTTTTCACACAATATGCGCCCTTTCCAAACCGAAGTTAATGTAGCGCATCGGCGCTGTAAAGTGGTGTATGACATTTTTCAATCGCTTAATGGTGCAGCATTATTGGCTCATGAGGCCGTCCATACCGGAATAATGTGTTAGGGTGACTTAGGATTACGGGAAGTTAAGAATTGTCCTGGAATAATATGGAATGTTTATCGTAATTTAATTAATAGAATTTGCATAACCCATTTTTTAAAACACTAAATTAATAATTTATTTGTCATTTTCATAAATTAAAATATTTTTATTTTTTCCACAATCATTAGGACAATTCTGCTAATTTTTAAGAACGATCGCAATCTAATCTCAGTCTGAATCTGTTGAAAATAACTTACCTACATTTTTTGTCATTGATTGGAGGTAGCTGAGATGAGATTTTGACTAGATTTTTAACATTTTTCATAAGTAGAATTGGCCTTCAGATAAAAGCAAATTAAAACTAGGGTTATTGACGTTGATGTTTTCAGTAGAAAAATAAAACAAATTTTATTTATATTGAATAGAGTAACACCAATAGGTACTAACTATTTTTATCTTATATAAGGTCCGATTAGCACACGTTCACTACGGTACCCTGAAAACAAATTCCTATCTAAATTAATTTAAATCGTAATTCATCATTGATCGAATATTAATTATGTTTAATCATAGCACTAATTTATTAATCTCTGCTAATCGACTTTGGCAATGCTCCGTAATCAGCTATTAAGGTTTATCAATGCGTACGTATGTGATCCGTAAGCCAAACCAGATTAATTAAGATTACGCCATACGTCGACATTGTCTGATTAAATGTAGATAGTTGGTATCTATAGTGAACTAGCCTATTTACGAAGCGGAATTTATTTATTCATTGTATTAATAACGAATTCTTTCACACATAGAAACCTCCACTATTTCCAAGTGCCAAAAATAAGTCAAAATTTAAAGTTAAAAACAACGTTTATATGTCTCCATCCCTTAACAATTTGTCTTGTTACGGCGGTTCTGCTGTGATTTATATTATTTATTATTATTATTATTATTTATTTATTATTATTATTTATTTATTATTATTGTGCTGTGTTTTATAAGCAGTTCCGTTCCATATCTCCAAAGTTCATCATCAGATCATGACAATATTCCTATGGGACCTATTCGGAACTATACTCTTTCAAACAAAAAAAGAATCATCCAAATCGATTCATAATTGGCGGAGTAATCGTAGAAAAAACAAACAAAAAAAAAAAAAAAAAAAAAAAAACATACGCGTCGAATTGAGAACCTCCTCCTTTTTGAAGTCGGTTGAAAAGGAATAAAAGTATACTTAACTAGAATTCAATAGCTATAAATTATCTTTAAATGAAATTAGCTTAGGTACAAAGAAAAATGCCTCCCGCATTTTAATTTGTGCCTTTGAATCCCCAAAAATTTGCGCTATTACAATATTGTCCTGTATTATTCTAAACATGGTATCCACCACAATGTCCGCTGCAGAATGTACTGACAAGCAGTTAATGCGATCGTTTGCAAACCATTTACAACAGTAGTACAAAACAAAATGGCGAATAACACAAAAGCTTAAATTAACAATAAATTACCAATTTATTGTTACACTAGCCCATTTTCATTTCTATATTATTTATGCTAATGAAAATAATTTGAATACAAATGCGTGCTTTGATAATTAGGCCAATGTTTGGTAAATAAATGTTTACTAGACTAATGATGATTTTTTCACTTGTTGATATAACAGTGCCGGGAGTCTACTTGGTAGGCACATCATCTGCCAATAACTGACGGGGTGAAGAAGAATGATCAGTGCAATCCCCGTGCCCTAATCTAAGGTAAAATGAGGAATAGAGGGGGGGCACGAGCAATAATCACTACGCTTTCTCAAAGCATGTTGGTGATTTCAGGCTTATAAAAAATATTTTTTCGGATTTTCGTACAATGTTTTTCTTCGCCGATGTCAGTGATGCCCAAGATAAACTTAAGTACATATGAATTGGAAAGTCCCACTGGTACTTGCCCGGTATCAAGCCCACAAACTCAAGCGCGAGTGACGTCTCTTGACCACTGGACCATCAAATTAATTAGGTACCTATAATGCTGTTATTTGTTGCTTTTCATATTCTACTGATATATTTATATATGTACATCAGCACATCACATTAATTTATATCTACTCGATGAAAACCGAAATAAAAATCTTAACCACTTCAATTGTATTTAGGAATCAATGTATAAAACAGGTTGTATAAAAAACAATATTTATTACAATAAAACATATTATTATTAATGCCACCTATTGAGAAACGGACCAAAATCATTACAGTTAGCTTATCGTCAAAAATTCAGCAGCTATTAGCGATATCTCGCTCGACGATTGTCCAATTGCTCAAGTTTGTCGATTAAAACGCGGGCGAGAGTTGGACATTTAGTACAAAACTGGCACCAGCAGAGGCCAACTAAGATAAAACTTCTCAATTCGACGATTGGGGACTTTGAATTTGCTATTGTAGTATGCTAACACTTGAAAACTTATTAAATCGTACACGTTATTCCGGTGCCCGGTTCTGCAGCTAAAGCGAAACAGATCATGCTTGTGAACCTGGTCAGCGCTTCACGATGAAGGTTGATATCTACGACGTCATTAAACACGATGTATGGAATGAAATTAATAGCCGCCATAGGCTCGGCAGATGCTGCTTGGGCTGCTTTGTCCAAATCGTCTCCAGGAGCTCGTGTAACGCAGTAATCAACGTTAATCAGATCGACACCAACGGCTTGAGCGCAGAGATAAGATCCTTGCAAGAAAGAAGGGAAGGGGCTGGTGAATTCACAAGTCATGTAGTGGATCTGTGCAGCTTGATTGCCCTTCAACATGTCCAGAACGCATCTTTGAAGACGGTTTGCCCAGCAGTCGTTGACGCCAAACCAGCACTGAATGTTTCCATCACTGTCCATGGTACTTCTTCCCCAAGGTACGAATTCAATATCCAGATAGTCTCCATATAGACGGACAGCTTCTCCCAAATGGTCACGAATGAAATTCACTGTATCGCCACATCCTGACATCGTGCCTATCGTTACCTTAATCCTTCCATTGACTGTTTGCAATCCTTGGCCGCTAACTTGCGTTAAAGCTAAGCACGCAGCGATGAAAACCAAGTATCTCGCGGCCATGATGACTATCGTGCACCGCGCGTGTGAAGAAACTAAAATATTTGGAGCAATGGCGTTACCCACTGATATCGCGATATGATTATTTTAATGTGACATTTTAAATAATCTGAGCATGCGATAAGACCGATAGGAAAAACTTACGCCCAAGTATATAATCCGATTCAGTAAAGAGATATGTATACTAAATTGTATGAAACACGAAAAAAATCTCTTAAAACATTTGTTTGATAATAAACTTTGGCAAATAAAAACAACTGTAAAACAATTTTCTTTTTCGCTCTCTCCCCTTCGAAAGTATTTCAAGGTAATCTCTTAAGATTACAACACAAAAAAAATACTCGAACTCTTTAAGCCTCCATATTTTCTTTATGCGAAAAATATGTTTTTGTGGCAGCAAGTGGCCCGCCTAGAATAATAAACAGAAAAAACTTATTAACTTTCCTAAGAAGAAATATGTACATGCAGCTTTATTGGGGATCCGAAGGTACGAAGTAAAATGCCTCCCCTAAGCTAATTTAGTCTAGTTATACTTTTATTCCTTTTTGAAGAATGGAGACTTATAAATTTTGACTTAATTACTTTATGGTTTTTTTTAAATACACGTGTTCTTCGACTTAATAGCATGGTGAGCCCTAGAATAATTTGTGTTTCATTGCGGTGGCAGAAATCTGCAGTATTCAAAAGTTTAAAGAAATGCGTAGATTTAGATAATGCTCACTCGTGGACCAAAAGTAGTAAAATTAACTCAGTACCTCTTGCTTTTAAGGTGCGAGGAAAAATCTACATTAATAATTGACTATCCCCAACAGATTTTGATAATTTTCGCATATGTAAGTAAAATAACTTTTGGTTGCTGTCTGAACATAATGTTCACTTTAATAACGACTAAGACAAACCAGAACCAAAACAAAGTGAAAAAAGAAATTCAACCCCAACAAACTCCTCCAGAGCACCACAAAAAGCCGGAACCGAGACACCTTAATCTTAATTCATTGCACAGAGAGCAGGTATTCAATTACAGTTAATATGTTTAAAAATGTACGCCCCCTAGAAGGGTACCAACCGCAGTATTAATGAAATTGACTTCCCCCGGGATGGAACTGGGGGCCCTTGAAACGTGTCCCCCCTAGTAGTTTAAAGCGCAATGTTCTAGGACAGAGACAAAGGTATCGATGCCGTATCAAATTAACGAGTTGCTGTCAAACATCAAGTTCCCAAACTTCATATTGATGATGCTTTGTAAATAAGAAGGGTAAGCGACAATGGGGAAACTGATGCAGTGATTGAAGTTGGAAGTGATGATCTTAGTGACGTGTTTAATGAAGACGGTGAAGATAAAAATACAACTAAATCTAGCGTTTTTTTTTCTGATTGTCTAGTTGTGAAAGCCATAAAAACTTGAAGAAACAAAAATAACGCTCCGTCGATACTGAGTTTTGTTTTTATGAGAGCAAGCTATTCAACGAAATGAAAACTAATAAAACACCAAATTAACAAATCGCTTTATAGCGTACTCATCAACCGGCACAGAGGAGCATTCACAGCTATAAGTTAATGTACGGCTTATGAAAAACTTTTCCCGGCACTCTCACACAATCTGATTTAAACTTTTTACGAGCGACCACGCAATCTCATCAGCTGTGTCGCACACAAGGGAAATGTGTAACACCCACGAAATTCTCGCTAATTTTAATTAATTCAAACTGCACAGTGAAAGTCAACTCTTAAACACCCTTCTCGACCATAAAGCTGAATCCTGTCTACAAACGACTGTTAGAACTTAACGAGTTCATACATCCCCGTCTACGGTTACAATGGGGCTCGTAAAATTAATACCTTACCTCTGAATCGTCGGGCTGCCTCTCTAGATGGTAATTCCCCCTAAATATTTAAGTTTTCTGTGCACCCTCCACCCGCAACAAGATTCAATTTCACGCCCTAAAAAGGGGTCCGCTTTGGGCGATTCTCGGCTTCTCAAATGTCAAGAGACATGAAAGCATCCAACCAAACAAGAACTCTATCAATTACTAGATACCAGTTTTCGAATGTTGTGTTTGTTTGTGCTTTAAAAGGCGTAGGAGATCACGTTAAGATGGTGGGAACATTGAGTAGAAACTCTTCAAGTATTATCCGGTTGCATACAAAATGGAAATGTTGGAACTCAATTGAATCAATCTTGCGTCAAATTGGTGAAGATTTGAAGGGAAGTTCGCATTTTAAGTTTATTTTCTATCTAAGATTTTCTTTATACAGTTACCTATCGTATTCCTTTTAAAATCCTCGACATACATTTTTGTGTTACAAAGTTCCACACACCTACTTGTGTATGTGTGGGATGTTTTAAAGGCGTACTAATTGTGATCGAGAACTCGACTCACGTATCGTTCGATATGACCCCTTAAATCACATATAACGCTATCAAACCGCATGATTAATTTGATTAGCTACGTGTCTAGCCTTAATGATATCTAGTGTGGCTACATTATTCACCAAGACGTACAAAATTAATCAGTTAACTAGTTTATGGTTAGATGAATTGATTTTCATTACAGTGGCATGAGCTACTTTTGATGGATGATAGTAATTGTATTTACTAATCCTTATTTCTTTTATCTTATAACGTTTATGGGTTACTTAATGACCTTTGGGAATCATATCCTCGAAATTTGGTGTTCTTTTTTAATTTGTGTTTATTGGACATTTTTTCTGATTACTCCATTGACATTCTGATTGATTCCAGAGGTCCCCAAACTGAAAAGATACTCTGATTATATCATCAGAGTATCTGAACTGATCTCGAAGATGTGTGTATCCAGATGCAGATAGTCACATAGTTTGATCATCACTGTCTTCAATGTCTGTTTACTTTAATAAGTTTACATTTTTGTGACAGTGAATATTAAAAGGCTTGGGACTCTAATTACACAGACAAGATCATTAAAGTTTTAAGTTAGTTAACCAGTTTGCTGTAAATAGAATCTAAGTTTAAAATTCTTGGCCATAAAATTCTGACATTTATACAGCGATATCTTCTTCTACCATATTCTAAACTTCATTTATTAACCATTGTTTTCTACCTTTCTCCTAATATCCTTATCAAGGGCAAGGAAATGATTCAACTGTCTTGAATTCCGCATCCCAATTAACGAGAAGCATCAAGCAGGAGGCAGGACCTAGGTATGCACAAAAGGCCAGTTGCCTAGGATAAAGGATTAAAATTAACGTCATTTATTGGGAAGACTTGATTCAAATAATAGGTACTAAATGTACCTTACCTAAGTAATTCCTCTTCAAGTTTATTGCTAACTTTAACGTTTAACCTAAAACTTGTACCTAACATGGCTAGGAGCCATAAATACCCCAGCATTTCGCGAACAGAATACGTAAAGCACAAGACTACGTGATCTATATTCCTAGAGTATTAGTTACTTGTGCTATATAATCTTACTTTAGTATCAGTAACTACTAGGTACTGGTATTACGAGTAGTATGTAGAAACACCGAATGTACAATGTATCAAATATAATCGTGTATTTACATCGTTGGAATTATTATAAACTAAAGAGACGCTGTCATACGAGTATTTCTTAATCCTCCGCTATTGTTTTCTGATTAATGCCGTTGCGGGATCCAAGACAGTTGGATCGTTTCTCCGGTACTCATCGAGCTTCATTGTCTCGACCATTGCTTCATAGTCTTTCTGGTGGTCGCCACTGTTGATTCTAACTTTTAGGAGTTGCAGTAGTTGGGAACAGTGGAAAGGATAAAAAAGGCGCTATTTAAACACATAAGCGGATACACATTCGGTTCAGCGTTGTCAATATAACTTTTGATAACGTTGTATTGAAATAACCAAAACGAAATTTCTATCACCGATTTTAGCTTTAAAAGTGTAAATTAAATTCCTCCTTATTTCTCCTGACTGCCTCGTTGGTCTAGTGGTCGCTGTGCATGAGGTCTTGGGTTCGATTCCCAGGTCGGGCAAAGTGTTATTGGGTTTTCCATCAGGAATTTCTCGAGTCCGGATTTGTACCCGGTTGATGGCAATAGGCTCATAAACATAATTGGCGAAATGTGGGTGTACTAATGGGTACACCTCTGCCTAACCCTTCGGGAATTACAAGCGTGATGTTATGTTATAAATTCCTCCTTATTTCCGCACCAAAGGATTCGATCCGCTTACTCTTACGTACATTGCCACCTTAATAATGCAAGGCTTTTGATTCGTTATTATGTATGTCTGATAACTTTTAATGTATCTATTCTTTGTAGGCTTCTTTATTTGCATTAGTTCCTTGTTATTGTTATAAACCGCGATTTTTGTTTCATTTCAATAGAGGAGTACCCTTACATGGAAAGTAAAAGGTTACGCGTATAAATAAAATATGAATTGATATTGTTCATGTTTATGAATTTAAAAATAACGAGTATTCATAGGTAACCAATTCTATCTGTCGGCATAAATGGAGGTACAATATTCAGGGCTGGCACGTGGACTGTATGAATAAAAATAATATTTACAAAATTAGAATGGCATTAAAAACAAAAGCTATCGAAATATTAACAAATGATCTAAATAATTTCTCCGTTACTGTCAGTCAACGTTTTGATCTAGCTAACATTCCTATGGGAGGTGAAGGCAGCGAAAGAGCCTTTATGTAAAAATATGATAAATAGAGTAAATAGTAAACGGTTGAAAGATATAAATTTAAGAAAAAAATTGCTGTACCGCCGCCTTATAAAATAATTTCTGCTAAAAAATTAAACTTGTATGAGCCAAAACTTTGATTTAAAATCAATTAGGTTTTTTAATAAATAAATAAACTTTTCGTCTAATGAACTTTTTAGTTTTTAGCAGTCAAGTCACATCGTATTGCTATCAATGCTGATTTACACCAATGCATCCAAAGCTAAGTGCTTCTACTACATTTAACAAGTATTTACAATACATATGATCAACATTCTCATACACGTGTGTCCCACACCGGTAATCATAATTCAACAAAACAAAAAAGAAACAATTATCAAAGACATTTAAAAAGACAATCAGGGTCATAAAGTTTAGTGACCATGCAGTATTTACGAGGCATCCCTATTGTGCTAAAACACTGGCTATTAGCATACAAAGAGGGCCCATGCGTCGCCCTGCAGTTGTCGCTGCAACGAGCCCGCTTTGTATTTGGACAGCCCTAATAAAATTATTTAAATTGCTCTATTAATTTCTTTGTGACTGTTTATTTTTCATGTGTTGCTGTGTTATTTGTTTATAATTAAGAGTCTATATAGTTTTAATTGGGCTTTAAACGTAGCTTTTTAACACTCGTATTAGGAGTCAAAGTCAAATTATTTATTTCAATTAAACCATTAATAGGTACTTTTGAACGTCGCTTACAAGAGAGAAAAATAATAATATTGAATCTAGTTACTGTATTCTAGGCAGAGTGGTGTATTGAGTAAGTATTTACTTTTCGATTTAATTGGTATGTTTCTCAAAAATATACACCGTGTATATCCTCAACAAACAAACAAACAAAAGGCTCCCCCAATAGTACTTTTAGCAATTAACCCTAAAAACGTCACAGAAAATAATCCCGCACCTTTCCCTCCAAGAATTTAGTGGCGGACAAGTTTAAGCTTTGGGATAGAACGCACGAACTATCTCGAACCTCGCGTGATCCTAGCAGGGAAGCCATAATGGCCACCCGACTATTAGGCACACGGCCAGCCCAACTTAAGGCCGACTCACTTGAGCCAGTTTAATCTGGGATTGAAGGAGACTCGAGAACTTATTCTTGGGATGCTTGAGTGTCGCAACATATGGTAGGATAATAACGTGATAATTTCAGGGTTTGTAGATTTTGGTAGTTTGATCAATTGCTAACTTAACGTAGTTAGGTTAGAGTGAAATCCATGCGAATATTATAAATACGAAAGTTACTCTGTCTGCCGGTCTGTTTGTCTGTATGTTACGCTTTCACGGCTAAACCACTAAACCGATTTGGATGACATTTGGTGCATGGTAGCTTTGAACCCCAAAAAACGACACATAGCTTTTTTTCCGCGACTTTGTCTGTGTCCGCGATAACAGATATTTTCGCGGACCAAGTCGTGGGCAAAAGCTAGTGATAGATAACTTCTTTAGAATCTTTGATTTCGTTTGATTACAAAATGGTGTCGAAGATCATTCGTGGAAATCTTTTTCATGAGTTGTTTTGTTGTCCAGTCGAGTCCTTTGTACAGAAAGTGGTACCTACACCAGTGTGCCATACATACAGGACCACTTATGTAAGAAAACATACTTACGAAGGAACAACAATGTACTTGGAAATCTCAGAACTCTTTCATTGTTTGCTTGACGACCAATTGTATAGACTTTTCCGGTATCCGCACGTTGAAAGTAATAAAAATATAATTCTTTGTAAGAATAAGGCACCATTATTATTGTAACATAGGTTAAAAAGATCGGGTTTCACTTTCCACGTGGAAATGCTATATACCTTTATACAAATCGGTTTCCACGTGCAAGAAGAAAATTCATTCGAAGTGTATTTTTAAAACCGAGCGTCTTTGCTCAAGCGAAAAAATATAATTCCATTTCTGTATACATGGATTTCAGTATTTATCTGTTTACAGTAAAGATTTAATTTTGAATATACGGAGGCATCTCAAGCTTCTAAGTCAAGTTTATTAGAGTACACTACACCTTGTATATTAAATAAGATAATTCTGAAATCACCAATCTGCCATAAGCAAACGTTTTGAGCAATCCATACTAATATTATAAATGAGACAGTAACTCTGTCTGTCTATAACGCTTTCACGACTAAACTAGTGAACCAATTTTGATGAAATTTGGTTTAGGGTAAGTTTGAACCTTAAGAAAGAACATAGACTACGTTTTATGCTTCGTCTGCGACTGATAACTGATATTAAAGCGGACAAAGTCGTGGGTTAAAACTAATAAAAAAATAAAATAAACATATAATAATTTAACGCTATCCCAGATTCTCTGCCCATGTTAATACAATTGATAGACATAGCAATTGAACATAAATCTTAGTTCAATTAACACTCGAACATGGAACTAACACACTAGTAAATTCACTTCATAGACAATTGTACGTAAATCTGAGATTAAGCGCTAGACTACCGATTAGCTGGGCCATGCCATCCCAGTATCGGCCCATTGCGTCTAAGCTGTACTAACCGTCCCCCTAATCCTAGGATTGTTAATATTATAACTGAAATATTGCTGTTAATTGGGTGCTTTTAGATAAAGTAAAGCTGTTCGGGTTTTCAAAACAGACACATTACATCTATACAAACTTACTTTTTAATATAATAAAGCTGAAGATTATTTTTTACTGTATCGTTAGTGTAGTGGTCGCAAAACGCGACTGCTGAGGTCTGGCAATTTGTTATTAGGTTTTTCTTCTAATTTGTCGCATTTTATTAAAAATAAATTCCTTTAAGTATTCATTGCTAAAAAACTGTTTGCCTAATCAATGCCTAAAGTGATAAACGAACAAACCTGTATAGTCCAAGCAAAACGTGAACAAAAAAGAAATTAATTTAATAATATCGACATACAATTTTTTAAATATTTTGAAAATAGAATCCAATCTACGCAAAGCACTCATATTTCCACACAATGACACGAGCTACCCAACACTTCATCACTCCGGTAACGTCTTCACAGAAAACATCAAAACTTTGTACAATTTGAAACATTTTACGACTTCCAAATGACAACACACTGACATTGAATCCAACAATGAGAAGGCATGAAAGCCCCTCTCCGTCCAAAAGTCTTTATAGCAAACATAATAATAATAATTTCCAGCTCGTCTCAACATACTCAAATTAATTGAATTATGTTGACATTGCTAACAACTCGACATAATTACTTGTGCATTAAACACGCATTGCTTCTGGAAATGCTTATAGAGTAAATAGTTGATGGAGTGTTCAAGTTGAGAAATAATTATCTTGTCAAATGCATAGCATTGCCTCACTTACGTATTATTGCATCTGTTGAAGTTTTTTTTTGCTATTCTATGTTGCTACTATATTTAAATATTTTTCTATTAACAATATACTCAAAAATTAACACCATATTAAACAGAAACGGATACCTAAAACCCGGCGATTAATGTATCTTGAATTTACAGTGTTGGCTCAAGCGTTTGTACTGTAGGGACTCTGGCTGGATGAGCCATAAGCAACCTTTTTCGTTTATGAGATAAATATTACTTTTGACTAGCGAAATATGGGTGTACCCTTCGGGGATTACAGGCGTGATGTTATGTTATATAACTTTTAAAAATAAGTATAGAATAGACAGACTATGGGTCGACGGTCGTCGGCTGTGAAGCCTTACAAATAGAAATAAAATGATATTAATTGAAAGTTAATAATATACGAAGTTCTCAAGATTAATAAACGCGTTTCAATCATAAGTAGATTGATAATATCCCGGTACAAGAGTGATCCACGACTCGGGTACTACAGTACCCACATATTGGCACTCCATTTCCTCCCAACTCTGCGTCCATCATGGTATCATTCCTTATTCATTAACAGAGCACGGGAGGAGGCGAACCAATTAAAGTGATCAAATATGAGGGGCTCCATGTTTGCACATAGACGGGTATGGCTTCCATCAGCAAGGGTGCTGTAATTGTGTGTACTGGCATACGGATGTTAATACTCGATAAATATGCATTGTTTAATCGTCGGGAAATGTGGGGCATATGAAATTTTAGTACAGTCACGTCGACTTGCTTGCTCAGTGTGAAGAAAATCTGATCAATCATCAAACTATTTAGTTTGCGCA
Source organism: Hoplodrina ambigua (assembly GCA_949774945.1). Taxonomy (NCBI): domain Eukaryota; kingdom Metazoa; phylum Arthropoda; class Insecta; order Lepidoptera; family Noctuidae; genus Hoplodrina; species Hoplodrina ambigua. Next base: position 11,449,916 of record OX458973.1, read on the forward strand.
AAACCGCCTTAAACAAGTATCAATGTTCGAGCCTTCTTTGTATGACAAGAGGTCTTCGTCTTACAGTGGCTTTTTTTTTAACATGCTTCTTTGTTTTACTATATTTGTTTACTATATTTTTGTGTATATACATTATCGATAGAATAAAAATACAATTGATAGGTACATAGAGCATCTTATTTCAATTCCATTTATTTATTTAATATACATATATAATTACATTTTTAAATATCATTATTAAAAAATATAAAAACATTTAAAAATATAAAAAATAGTATTCCACCGGCGTCGGGAACAGGGTCCAAGCCACCGGTGGTCAGGGCTCCTGAGAAATGAATCTCCTACAATACGCGCCGTGTCCAGGAGTACCGCTTTCTGAATCAAGCCCTTGATCCAACCGCCCAACGAGAGCCTCCTAAGGTGTTGGTCGAGGTTCTTGGCTATTATGCCATTGGAAGTAATTTCAATTATCATTATTCTTTTTATTTGATTAACTTTTTATATTAAGGTGCCTTACTTTAATTATGTGAATTTCATTAAAACAACAACATTGTACCAAGCGCGGGCTCATAGAAGATATAAAGGTTGCAACAAAATGAACATAAGCGGATCATCGCCCAGACGCAGCTTAGTATTCCGTGCCCCAGTCAGTAACGGCACATATTAAATTAAACCGTTCTTGCTAGATAAAGATAACATGGAACGAGCAAATGGATATTGCGACAGGGAAATGTGTAAACACGCCTTGATATAATATTCGTTCCGTTTTTCTTTTAATAATCATAAATCATCATATCCCAAGGGAACCGTAAATTAAACCGGGATAAAAAGTAACCTATATTCTATGTCAGATTATGACCTCTCTGTGCCGAACATCCAGATCCGTTCAAAAAACATTAATCTATCCAAACTTTCGCATTTATATTAGTACTAATATTTATAATATTATTTAAAATTTATTATTAGTAAACGAACACTCCAACTCGGCAACAGCACGCCGAAATCCAACCGTCAGCTGCCAGCACGCCGCCCGCAAGCCGCGACATTTTTTTTCTTGTCATTGAAAAAAAATATTTTGATGCACACGATTTAAAGATCTAACTTGAATGATGTGTGTGTGAATTATTAGATGCAAATCAAAATGATAAAATAATTTATCTTTTAAACTTCACAATTTGCTAATCATTATGATACAGAATTACAGACCAGTTGTTATCGCAGTATCAATAATAATTCCTGATACAAATACATTATCTACTTATCAGATAATTATAATCATGAATTGCGTGTTCTATTGAATGAACAAAACTTTATATAAAACTAGCTTCGGCCCGCGGCTTCGCCCGTGTCAAAGTTGATTCTCCATAAAAACTTTGGACCCCCGTTTCATCTGCTTAGGGGGTGAGTTTTGGAAAATCATTTCTTAGCGGATATCTGCTAACTATAAACTACCTCCCTGCCAAAATGTCAAGCATTTTTTTTTGTATTTCGTGATGAGTGATTCACTCAGACAGTCACTTACACACAGTGACTTAGACAGTGCTTTTAAATATATTTAAATAATAGCGACTCTATAAAACTCTGTCCCAGACTCGAAACATAAAGTCGCTAAGCGAACACCACTAAGTAGCTCCAAGAAAATATCGATACGGAACCAAAAAATAATAATCCCACGTAATCCACTGAAACGCTATAAAGAACACGGACAATATTTCAAAGCAAAACTTAAGTTGAATGGAATCTGATTTTTAATTAAATTTTTCATTCAACATAATATTATTTGTTCATTTGGAAATCTGAGCTCCTTTGAATATTATTCAAGTTTTATTTTATACTTTTCCCCTTCACTTTTCTACCGCTTTTCCTGAATACTCTTTCAATGTTGTCCTTGCTGGTTATTCTTTATAAGTTGAGATTTTATTTTAAGTGACTGCTGAGCATGAGGTTTTGGCTTCGATTTCCGGGCCGGGCACAGTGATATTGGGTTTTTCTATCAAGAATTTCTCAGTAGCAGCCTCGGAGTCTGGAATTGTGCCCGGTTGATGGCAATAGAGTCACCCCCTATTACATGGGACTGAAACATAACTGGCGAAATGAGTACACCTCTGCCTAACCCTTCGAAAATTACAGGCGTGATGTTATATATTTTATTATAAGTAAGTACCTTTTACTTATGTCAACCTCTAAACGGTAAAACTGTTAATCGTTTGATAAACTTTTGTTTGTTAATCCCGTGCCCCCACTTTTTCATCTACAATGTTGAGAAAGTTTTACTGGATTTATAGGGGCAACCTTTAAGACAAAGTGTCCAATAGTCCCCATTCCATCTACACGGGCATACAAAAGGAAAACCACGTCAGCATTCACGTTACGCACGCTGTTCCTATTACAAAATTTAATAGTACCGTATCAGCCGCCGCCGAGCTAACAAATGCGCACGGGTTTTCCATTCGAAATATGATTTCATACAGATGGATACCCACAATGACTGAGTAGCAATTAGATTGAGCAAACACATGAAACCACTCGTGTGGAACAATATGAGAAAGGGTGCACAGCCTAACAAACAAAAGCTTTATTGAAGCTTATGGTTGTATTGTAACCTGTGATATTGTGAATCGAATTCCTGCGCAATTAGCGACCTTATTGCCTGTAATTAGAGGTCAAAGTGGCAAATAAACAGAGGATTACACACAATGTTGTGCTGAATCGAAAAATAATAAGTTGATCGTTTCCGCGTTCAGTGAGCTGAGAGCAAAATTTGCGTGATTATTGTGTCGGTAATTATTTTGCATGTACGAGATAAAAGGTTGTGTTTGTTTTGACGGCAGTGCAATATTATTTTAATAAGGCCTCTGATTTTCAACATAGAAGTGGAGTTACAAGAGATACGAAAATAATTATATAATATAATGTTTCCGAAAAATTAAAACCTTTCAGCCAGGTTGCCTGGGCATACAACCTTCACAGTACTGTCCTCGCCTTACTCAAGCCAAGATTACAACAAAATCGAACAGAAATTACACCGACAATTACACAATTGTATTCCCAAAGCGTTGCATTCGAGACAACCGAGTTACAATTACATTCTAACACAATATGAAATCCGAATCCTATTAGGAACAGAAAAGGGTACAATTTGTATCGCGCCCGCATCTCTCGCTGCAGATGAAGCCTCAACAATGAAAGCAACTGTTAAGAACGTATAAAGGCAGCGGGGGTTAGAATGGACGTAGTCTGGTAAATGTGGAATTATGGTTGTCAACGATAGCAGTTTTAGCAATATTTGTACAAATGAGTGTACCTATTTTGATAATTGTGTTTATAATGGTGATAATCAGTCAGTAAGGTGGCCAGAATCACTAGTCTCATAGCTGAGTCAAGGAGTTAATTTTTTTTTTTTATGTTTTTACAGAATCTCGGCTCCTTAAATTGAGCCTACGCAATGACGTATCGTTTCTTTAACTTTAAAATTGACTCCTGCCAATATACTCGTTTTAGTTTCTATAAACTGCAAACTGTAGCAATGATTTGTGGTTTTTGTCATATCTAAACGCCAAAAACGTTCAAAATGTAGTCCAGTCGCAATCCCATCTCGGCAACAATCAATGTATTTTATTTATTTATTTTAAACGACATTTGGAAAGTTGACTATATATGCTTAAATTATACCAAGCATAAATAGTCAACTAAATAAATATAGGTAAATAAGTGGCATTTTTGGCAGGTATTAGATTGCAATCGTTTCTAAAAGTGAATAGGTACCTAGAAATGCCTACCTGTTTTAAATCAATCAAACGTGAAAGCAAAACGACAATCATATTAGACACCCTTCAAAATCCTCTCCATTATATTTCCAAGCTCATACGTCCCTCCAACCATCGTCGGCCGTGCACAAGCAAGACAAAACCGGCTTTTGTTGCGGCCGTCCAACGTAATACGTTCTATGACAAATTGGAATTTCAACTTGTAGGGACAGCAGTGCTATTCTTGAAAGGCTCGATAATTAGTCCCGAGGACCATTTCTATCGTCTTCGTCGCTTTGAAACGTTCTGTTGTGTTCTGGGCGCCTGGTACAAAGTATTGATTGATATTGCTTGCAGTTGGGCCATTGTTTGAAGTTGGCGGCTTTAAGCGGTATTTTGATAACTGTGATTTGCTTTTTAATAGACGTAAAAGGTAATTTAGGAAACAGTTAAGTAATCTATTGTATTCTGGTAATTTGGTAGTAATTCGAATTTGGTTTCAAAAGGAAAGTAAAGAAATATTGAAGAATTAAATCTCTCATGTTTTCTGACAACTTGGTAAAACAAGAAAAGTGGGTAAATAGTTACATAACGTAACTTGACTCATCCAAATTTATATTTGTTAAACTATTTTTTTATATGTCATCTATATTCACTTAGGATGTCAAAAACTAATATCAATTAAAAATTTCTGCTTTTTGACGTGGCGGTCAAAGAGTTAATTGACGACTAGTATTGAATTGTATCGAAAAACAACAAAACACAGGGTTATGATTAGCAGTACGCCTATAAATAAATAGATACAGCAAACTAAAACCAATCTATATTTTCTACAAAATAGTACAGACATGTTCTTTAAAGTTACTAGATAAATACGAGCCACCGCTCATGATCAAGCTAAGCATCGGATTAGCGTCCAGATATTTCGAGTCAGTTTGGAAACTACTAAGACTAGACGCAGGTGGACCTATTCCAAACTCCTTTTAACTTGAGTGCTTCTGCTTATAATATTAAAGATAGTACTTAATTCCTTTTATAATCAACCAAACTGATGTTCTAAGACTTAAAACTTTTACGCTAAACTGATGGTAAGTACTTTGTGTGAGGGATGAATGAAAAACATAGTAGGTACAGTTACTGTAGTATAAACTGACTACTGCCTGGAGTGCAAATGTAGCACCTATCATGTTGTGCGTGCGCACTGCACTCACTCTTCAGGATTTGCTGATCGCTACTTCTAATCGTGTGGGCAGTAAGGTCTTACGACCTACACACACCCTAGTGTCAAAGTTTCGAAATCGCCACAAGAGCCTCTGACATGGTTTGAATGGGACGGATAAAAGTCCAGGTTTCCTCACGATGTTTTCCTTCACCGATGTCAGTAATGTCCAAGATAAACTTTAGAAAGTACATATACGCTCGAGACGCTACTGGTGACTCCAAACACGTGTGTAATACCTGGGCCTACTCTTAAGAACTGCTATCGACACACTATGAAGCAAATATTTGAATAATACGATGTACAGCATTGCTTGTCCAAACCCTTAAGTCACTGTTCAGAAAGATACCGTCCCATTTCTGTTTTATATAAAACTCAGACAGATGCTTCAGTGTTATCTTTTAGCTCAACCAACATACGAATAACAGTCTGATCGAACTTTGATACATAAGTAGGTATAGCCAGACGACGGCATTGACTATGGACGATATAATCCCGAACAAGCTGCACTCGAGTGTACCGACCTTATGTACCCTGTATATAATACGTGTAATGCACATATTTATATGAATGCCATGCCTTATCGTTTTTATATCGAAGTCCGTTCCATTGCGAATTTGAGTCTCCTTTATATTTTTCTTAATCTATACTAATATTATAAATGCGCAAGTAATTCTGTCTTGTGAAATTTTGATAAAATTTGGTACGTAAGTAAGTTTTTTGTTGGGGTCCAAACTTACCCTAAGTTTGGACCCCAACAAAAAACTTACTTTTTATCCGGTTTTGACTTCGTCTGCGTCCGCGATAACCAACAACCGACATTTACGCAGTCGAAGTCGCGGGAAAAATATATAAATATTGACTTATATTTCTCAAAGATAAATCATTAGATAGAATAATAATAAAAATCTGTGTAATTCTTTGCGTCACAATTGAATGTTTGCCATCTTGACCCAGGGTCGCTACAAAGCGAATCCGCCTATCCGGTTCGGCATACTCAATACAACTTTTGATTACGTAATGTACTGAAAATACCGAAACCAATGCATTAAAAATGTTACGTCATCGGCTTAAGGCTTTAAGGCCCAGCCACAACGAAGCAGACAACACACAGTCGTATTTGTATAGACAGACAAAATACCTACCACCTACTGCAGTATTGGAAGCCTACTAACTGATTGTGGTTTTTTTTGTGACGACACGTTTGTCTCATTACCTGAGCGATTGACTGCTGCGACGCGTATCGCGAGTTTGGTTCCCGCACAGAACAAGTTTTTGTATGGCCTATAGGTACTTGTTCCGGGTCTGGCTGTTTGTGCATGTAAGATTATATATTTGTAAACGCACCAACGATACAGAAGAAATACCCAGCGTGAAACCGCAAACCAGTCGCGCCAGCAAGTCGCCCGCTCCGATGTAGCAGAGCCTTAACAAGAGAAAAAGAACAAATGCATCCGTACAGCGAACAGAGAACAGACGCTAAGCGCATCTCGATAAGTGCTGAAGCCAGCATCGGTTTCTGTTACACTCACACGAAATCTAATTTACTCTTCAAAGTTTCACAAGTCTAGACACAAACGACGCACGATAACAGTCTTGGTGTTTAGTTTCCATTTGTGAGGTGACTTGCTAATTATTTTCGACTGTCTGCGTCTGTGCGTGTCATAATATTTGTGTAGGCAAGTTACATTGTATTTTATTTTTGTAATTGGGAAAATGGCGTGTGTCGACACTCAATGAAGTCGAATTTTACATAATTCTTCTCATTACTGTGATTATTTCTCTGGTATGGATCATACTAGATATTGAACATCTACGTTCCAACTTTTTATTAAGAAAATACTATAACATAATCTTTAAATAATCACGCAGCCCCTGTACTGTGTTATACATAGAACTACAATGTCTCTAGGTCAAAGCAAACACCACAACAAAATAAATACATTTTCAGACAAATTCTCTCACGAACTGTAAATATTGTAACCATATTCTGCTCAAATTTCAAATAGTTGTTGTAGTTGTATAGTACACATTTAAAAGCCTTTCAATAGATTTAACATGAATTGAAAATGTTCAAAAACTGGCCGCAATTTCATCTCAGCGAAAATCAATGTCAAAAAAAAATTAGTAAATTAAACGCATTTTTGACAGATTGAGACTAAGATTAAAAAGCCATTGTTCTTCTGTTACTCGTATAGTCCTCTGTACACATTACTACGTCATCGAGCGCATGCACAGATCAATATTCAAAGTGTGTACAACTTATTTATTCCGCCTCCGCGCTCGCGGCACGCCTCCGACATGCCTCCGTCGGCTCCTCGTCAAAATAACCAACGTTTACACTATCATTTACGTGTTGTGGCATTGTTTTATATTCACACATATGTAAAGGGAAATATAAACAAGAGTTCACCTTGATGTTTTTGTTTTTGGGGCGCTTTTTGTTTCGTGATTAAGGAAGGAACTCTTTGAGGAAAGATTTGCTTGTAAGAAATAACGCTGGCATTCGTTCTAAGAGGTACATTGACACTATCAACCTTGTAATAAAGGTTATCTAGAAATAGGCGCACTATCACACTGTGGCTTCGGGAAACTCACGAGCAGCGGGAACTTTTTGCGTATTAATAACAAGAATTGACCCGCGACTTCGTGAAAGTCAAATATACCATAAGATTTTCTCTATAGCAATCGTCATAGTTTCTACAGGTGAAAAAGTTTTGCAATCGGACCTAGCTTCTGGAAGAAGATTGTTTCTAGAGATTACTTCTTACAAACAAACAAACTTTATCGCTTTACAGCAGGAGTATAGATAAGTAACATATTTATTAATTAAATGTGGGTAATTATTATAGTCTACAGTTACATAATCTTTTTTTGGATTTCACTTTCCAGCTTTCCTAGTCAAGTCAAATTGTCACACTTCCAAATATAAACTCACCTTAATTATTATCCACTAACTTCTATTCCCTTAAACTTTCCGTAAAAGTTCATAAATAGCCCACAAAATACTCGACGACAATTTTGTTTGGTATAAACATTTTCAAGGATCGATGCATCTGAGACATGCAATATTGATTTGCGAGACGAAGGCAGTAAATAGCGAACGGTATGGAAGTGGACTCCTTTGGGGACAGGGGGTGTATTCTCTGAGCTTTTATTAGTCTTTGTCACTAGTCGACATAATATGGAGTAAAAACGGACACATACTCATATCAAACTAAGTAATTTTGAGCAAAAATTATTACTAGGGAACCGAATTCTGGTTGTGGTGTGAGAAATCACTTTTATGCTAATGTGCAATAGACCAGCCTTTTTTATTTTGTTTTGGTGTTCAATTTTTCTTTTATGTTTTGTGGGTCATTTTCACGTGAATAAATAGTTTTTCTTTCTTTAACTCACACTAAACATTATTTTAGGTGCATGTAACAGTAGAGGCCGTCAGGGTATTACCAGTTTAGTATTTTAAACAAGTTTCCTTATAAAATAACCTGCAAAGTTGAAACTGTCACCTTCAATATCAACTATCTGTCAGTGAAAGACCCGTCAAAATTTGTCGAACTTTTTCAAAGATTAGCTCGAACATAGAGATAGACAAAATTTCAAAAAACAAATGTTTTTAATACAATACATATCTACCGTGTAAATATTCATATGCATTTAGTAAAAAGTTGTTATTTTGACATTACAAACAGACACTTCAATGTTTTTGTTTGTATATAAATGATCTCATCATGGCCAAAACATTATCGCTCGCTACCAAAATCCATCACCCTAAAAGGGGAAGTTTCGACTAAGCTATCACACACTCCCGACTATTCCGCCAACACTAGCGAGGTACAAGGATTTGCAAGCTCTTTTTACGGATCTACTAAGTATAGAACCTAGTATAGGATACGAGTTTTAGAACTTTAAGTGAAAATAACCAGCTGACGGTATTCCTTCGGATATTTGTCGGATATTGTTTCTCGAACGAAACATTTCACTTGATAGTTTATGAAGCTGTCTTTAAGTGAAGCTTTCTTTTTAGTGATGCAGTGGAATTGTATTGGTTTTGCCTTTGTTTGAGTGAGTTTTGTACCGAGCGGGGCTAGATTATACATAGGTGGTTCGGATTTGAAATTAGAGGTAATTCTACTGACTTTAAGGATCGATTCCGAATCTGTCAAGAATGCCTTTAATTTACCTACAATTTGACAATGATTGTCTCGAGTTGGTTGTTATCTCACAGCACAATGATTTTATCTTGGTAGTACAATCGACTTACATTATTTTTTAATAGAATCTAAAATTGTAGTAACAAATCTCAAAAGCGACTTCGAAACAATAAATATTTCCTTGATGAATGTTTAATTGTTTGAAAATGAGAACTTATCTTTATAAAGAACTTTTTTTTTTTTTTTTTTTTTTTTTTTTTTTTTTTTTTTATTGGGACAAGCCCGCCACACTTTTCCCACCCACTGCAACTCCTGAAAGCCAGAATCAACAGTGGAGGCCACCAGAAAAGCGTCGAGGCAATGAAGCTCGACGAGTCCCAGAGAAACGTATAACTGTCTTGGGTCCCGCAACGAAATTAATCAGAAAATAATAGCGGAGGAGTAAGAAAAAAATAGTTTCCACTTCCCTCCATACAAGCAGGAGACAGAACAGAACTAGGCCAATAGGCACAAAGGGACGTTTGCAACTGGGAAAAGCCCAGATTGCCAAGCACCACGGATTGCAATTATTACAAAATTAATGGGTCCTAATGTGAGCTGTTACTTTTGATTCCAGTAATAGGTATGGCAAAAACGCTTGAACGCACGGAAATTAGTTCTAGTTTCTACAAGGTCCGCATAATAAACAACACCGGATGTAGCCTGTACACTATCTAGCATAATATTGCGTTCATTCTGCCAAAGAATACACTCCCATAAGATGTGATGAGCAGATTGTTCATATTCACAGTCAGATGTAGAACATTGACACAAAGGAGTAGCAACAAGCTTGAAAGAAAATAATTTACTCTTAAAGTTGCCATGACCTGTGAGAAATTGGGCAACACAGTGGTCCACCTCCAGCCATGTTCTGGCCAGCCGCTCACGAACGGATGGAAAGAACTGATACAGGTGCCGGCCCTTGATAGAATTATCCCACCTACATTGCCATTCGGTTAAAAGTTCCTCCCAGACGTCAGCCTGCGGTTTAAATAATCTAGAGATCTTAGCACGGTCCCGTTGTGTCAGAAAGTTTGTGTCCATGGTCTCTCGTGCGGAATAGTACATTGCAGCACGTCGCTGCACCTCAAGATCGACTGGAAGTACACCTGCAAGTACTGGTAGGCCTTCAGTACTAACGGTCCTATACGCTTTACATAAAAATATTAAAGCTAACCGTTGACTTTGAAGCAATTTACGTCGTACCGCCCCTATGGTGGCCCTATCGGCCCAAACAGGTGCACCGTAGCACATACAACCTAGATAAGTAGCCCCATAAATAGTTTTTAGAGTTAAGAAAGATAGGCCCCAGGTAGCTTTAGAAATTCTCGTTAAGGCATAAAAGTTCTTCTTGGCTTTATTTATAAAGAACTACCTATCAAAATTACAGTGCGTACTTGCAAACTGTACACAAGTCACTAATGACCTTACATAACACAAGCAACCGTTAATTTATAACCTGTATAATCTTCCCATCGCAACACGAACTTTACCGTAAAGTTAGGCCCACCTTCACGACAAAACAAAATGGTTTCTACAAATAAAAATGGCCGCCATTCGTCAGCAAGAATTAACTTATCACGTTGACATACGGCACTGCCCTTAGAATTAGACATAATCTGCATTAATTAATTAAGACCTCGTGTATACCGCAATATGGAAAAATGGAAGGTGTTTCTTTTTTCTTTATGACTTTATTGTGCTGAGATTGTTTTATGTCATTTAGTTGAGTGCTGTATGGAAATAGAAATGTGACCTAGAGAGACCCGTATTCACTGACATTTAATCTGCCGATTGTAAAATTGAAACAGTTCCCCGTGCGTATCTTTAGAATTTTTTAAATGTGGAACTGTTTAAATACTTCAGTTATTAGGATTCTGGCGCACATTAATCTAATTTGTTCTTATTTTGGCCTATCTGCAATGTTTTGTTTTTAATTAGCTACCATATTTCTTAATATGCCATATACAGGTTTTTTTTTAATAAGATTTAAGTAGTCGATTTTTTAATTTGATTTTGTTTTCTTTTTAATTTGTAAACCTATTTTTTTTACATCAAAAGCACATTTACACTCTTACAAGCACAAATTATTGTCCTTATTCTATTTACAATTTCATCGAAGTTTTATTACAATAATATTGACCAAAATATGACCAAATTACGCATTGTCGGTACAGTTCTCTCAACACAAAGGTACGTCAAACGTGATTACGTTTCACGTTTCAGTGGTCACTAATACGGTCAACCGAAGTGTCTACGAGCAAACACAATCTCCAACCCGTCTTCTAAACAAATAATTATACAGTAGTTACCTGTGATTGGCTGATACAGTCCCAATTCCCTTAAAACAAAAGACTAACATAGGGTAGAAAGGACATTGTGAGATAAAATTTACCATGTATTCAATTAATGATTGTGAACCCACCAGCGATAAAAAATTTAGTCGAAAACTACAGCTATTCCATACATTTACGGTCCGTTATTCATTGGCGTCGTACAATTATCGTTTATAACTATCGTCATAAAGTTCATAACATAGCAATTTTATAAGTTTTACAACATGCGCATGAAACCATAGCAGTAATTATTGTTTTTGTTTGGATCGGGGTGGATTTATCATCTTTTTACGAGATACCAACGTCGTATAATTACTGTCGACCTTCACAAGTAAGTTCGTTTGATTATTCAATTATATACCTACTAAATCCTTGTAATGTCAAAATAACTTACACAATTTTTGTCTCTCTGTCTGTCTGTTTTGTTCCGACTAATCTCTAAAACCGTTGGGCTAATTAGAAAATTGGCCATTGGCTATTGGAACTTAGCCTATTTTTTTTATTTTAGATAAAGAATTAGAATTTAACGCAAAGAAAAAATCCTGTAAACAAAGTCGCGAGCATAATCTAGTATCGAACGTATCGAATAAACCTCAAGAAATCCAAAACGAAACTCAATAAAAGCTAAAGTAATTTAAACTTAAATCAAACATCGGTAACACAAGTCGTCGACGTTGGACATCGTCAGAGCAACTACCGTCGCGGAATACTGATGACCCCCCGAGGTTGTATGCATTATGTATCCGTCTAAGCCCGCCCATATGAATGCAACAGCCAAGATAAACAACACACATGTGTCGAACGAAGAGATACTGGAAGAGAATGTGGATAGGACAAAAAATGGCAATATTAGGATCTGGTACACTTGCGCGAAAGACATTTCCGTCACTTTTTTTACAAAATATGCGTCATGGGTGTCGTGTCCATGGTTTTCGAGGGTGCTGATGACGAAAATGAGGTCTAAAAGAAAATCCAAGATGGCGGCCGGAAAAATTTCCAAGATATCTTTCATGGGTGTCGTGTCCATGGTTTTCGGGGGTGCTAATGACGAAAACGGTGTCAAAATGAAAATCCAAGATGGCGGCCGGAAAATTTTCCAAGATATGCTTCATGGGTGTCGTGTCCATGGTTTTCGGGGGTGCTGATGACGAAAATGAGGTCTAAAAGAAAATCCAAGATGGCGGCCGGAAAAATTTCCAAGATATGCTTCATGGGTGTCGTGTCCATGGTTTTCGGGGGTGCTGATGACGAAAATGAGGTCAAAATGAAAATCCAAGATGGCGGCCAGAAAATTTTCCAAGATATGCTTCATGGGTGTCGTGTCCATGGTTTTCGGGGGTGCTGATGACGAAAATAAGGTCTAAAAGAAAATCCAAGATGGCGGCCGGAAAATTTTCCAAGACATGCTTCATGGGTGTCGTGTCCATGGTTTTCAGGGGTGCTGATGACGAAAATGAGGTCAAAATGAAAATCCAAGATGGCGGCCGGAAAATTTTCCAAGACATGCTTCATGGGTGTCGTGTCCATGGTTTTCAGGGGTGCTGATGACGAAAATGAGGTCAAAATGAAAATCCAAGATGGCGGCCGGAAAAATTTCCAAGATATGCTTCATGGGTGTCGTGTCCATGGTTTTCGGGGGTGCTGATGACCTGCTGATGGCAAGCCGGCCGATCACCGGGCAGGAGGCAAGGCCTGCGCCCCACCCGCCCTCCGCTGCCGCCGCCACTGTCGCCGCCGTCGCAGCCGCTAGGGCGATTCCGCCCTCGAGGAGGGCCCTGGAGGGGGATGTAATGGAGGGCTAGTCACGGCCCCATTGCGCCTCCTCCAGGCCAATATCAACCACTGCGCCGCCGCTCAGGATCTCTTGGTCCAGAGCATGGCGCAGTGGCTGATCAACATCGCGGTGGTCGTCGAGCCGTACTTTGTCCCACCCAGGGATGACTGGGTGGCGGACCTCGACGGCTCGGTGGTCATAATCGCGTCGGCTGCCGCCGGTACCCCGTCTCTCGAGAGCGTCAAGAGAGGACGGGGCTGTGTGGCAGCACGGTTCGGGGAGATCGCCGTGGTAGGCGTTTACTTCTCCCCGAACCGAACTCTCGCCGAGTTCCACGTCTCCCTTAGGGAGCTAGGAGTCGTCGTCGCCGGGTTCGGTTCCCTCCCTGTGTTGGTCCTCTGGGACTTCAATGCCAAGAACGTGGCTTGGGGTTCCCGGTACACGGACCATGCACGGGGCATGATGGTGGAGGACTGGGCTCTGGAGACAGGCCTGGTCATCCTGAACCGGGGTTCTGTCCCCACGTGTGTACGGATGCGGGGCGAGTCGGTGGTGGACATCTCGTTCGCCAGCCTCGCTCTGTCGCCACGTGTCGTTGACTGGCGCGTAGAGGAGGGGGCGGAGACATATTCCGACCACCGGTACATCCGGTTCGACGTCTCCGCCCAGATCCCAGATACGCCGGTCCGACAGACCCCGAGTGGTCCGCGATGGGCGCTGAAGCAGCCGGACCGGGAGCTCTTCCTGGAAGCCTCGTTTTTTTTGCTAATATTCCCCTTCAAACTACTGAGGCTTTGAATTCCTCCCCCGCTCTCTCTGCTGCCTTACTTAAAAATAATGTTAAGGCTTGCCCTGTGGAATTTAGATTTCAACATACTAACCCCCAGGCTGTCATAAAAACTTTTAAAGATCTTAAAATTAAATCAACAGAAGATCTTTGGGGAATGTCTGTAAAAGTTAGTGGGTCTATTATCGAAACCATTGCGCCCTATTTAGCCTTAATATTTAACACCAGTGTAGACCAAGGAGTCTTTCCCGATCTGATGAAACACAGTAAAGTCGTACCATTGTTTAAAGCGGGTGATAGTAAGGAACCCAACAATTATAGGCCTGTGTCGATTCTCCCAGTTCTCAGTAAGGTATTTGAAAAGTTAATGCTCAATCAAATGTTACGTCACTTTAATAAAAACTCCATCTTTCATGAACAACAGTACGGTTTCACCAAAGGGCGTTGTACAACTGACGCTGGTGTCACCCTACTAAAGAACATTTTTAACGCCTGGGAGGAAGCTCAAGATGCCGTTGGAATCTTTTGCGACCTCTCAAAGGCGTTCGATTGCGTTAACCATGAGACACTTTTGTTGAAGCTGGAGTACTACGGGATTAGTAAAACATCTCTTGGTTTACTAAGGTCATATCTGATAGGTAGACAGGCTAAAGTTCAGGTAAACGGCGTAAACTCATTGGGGTCTGAAACGACTATGGGCGTTCCTCAAGGTTCGATATTGGGTCCATTTCTATTTCTAGTTTATATAAATGATTTGCCTCAATTACTGGAAAATGAACCGAAGATGGTGTTATTTGCAGATGACACCTCATTGATTTTTAAAATAGACAGGCGGTCACAAAATCTTGACGACGTGAATAACTCTATTCTTCAGGTCCAAAATTGGTTTACAGTTAATAATTTAGTATTAAATGAAAAAAAAACTAAATGTATTAGATTCAGTTTACCAAACGTTAGAAGTAGCGAATGTGATATAATATTGAATGGAGAAAAACTGGAATTTATTAATCAAACGGTTTTCCTAGGAATCACGCTCGACAACAAATTACAATGGGGACCTCATATAACATCTATTGCGGGACGGTTAAGTTCAGCAGCGTATGCTGTTAGAAAGATAAGACAGTTGACAGATGTAGAGACTGCGCGATTAGTCTATTTCAGCTACTTTCATAGCATTATGTCTTATGGCATTTTATTGTGGGGTCGGGCTGCTGACATTGAAACCATTTTTATTTTACAGAAGAGAGCTGTCAGAGCCATTTACAATCTACCTCGTCGCGAATCTCTTAGGGAAGTATTTAAGAAGATTAATATTATGACAGTGCCTTGCCAATTTATTTATGAAAATATTATGTACGTGAGAAAAAATCTAAAACTTTTTAAGAAAATATGTGATAGACATAATATTAATACCAGAAATAAAGATAAAATAGCTCAACCTTATTTTAGATTGTCTAAAGTAAATACATCTTTTATGGGGTACTGTGTTAAATGTTACAACAAAATACCTTCTGATATATTAAAATTAAATGAAAGAAAATTTAAGACACATATTAAAAGTACACTTTGCAACCAAGCATATTATAAATTAGAGGATTATATTCAAGATAAGACTGCTTGGAAACATGCTGGTCCTGCTCCATAGGACAATTACTATTCATTCTAGACAAAATCAAGCTGGTTAATATTAATTTTAATATATATATATGTGTGTATATATATTTCCTTTTTTCTTTTGACATTTTTATTATATTTTTATATTTTTATTTTTTATTTGATTTTTACTATGGGATTGCGCAGGCTCACACGCTGTTTCATTGTTGGTTGAGATGTTGAGAGTGGTTGTCTACAGTTCCAATATTTGTTAACATGTGAACATGATGTAACTTTAAATATATATTTTTACCATGAATTCCTAATTTGTAATATAAATTATTTTTGTGTGTTATTATACAGTAGTTTTTTTTATAGAAGGTACATTGTATTCACATGTAATTACGTATGACTATGTATACAAATAATAACATTGTAAAACATTGATTTTAAAAGAGTACGTATGGAGTTTCTTGCCCATTCTTCTCCATACAAAACTACCTTTTGGAAGGGGCAACTAGATTCAATTCTATTTTTTTTTTTCATGTAATGACGTTCAAAAGTGCCTTATAGTGGCCTAATTGAAATAAATGATTTGACTTTGACTTTGACTTTGACTTCGTTCGTGCAGGCCTGGGTGTCGTCACCAAACAGGCCTGCCGACGTCAACGACGAGGCGGAGTGGTTCCAGGAGGCCATGTCCGTGATCTGCGACATGGCAATGCCCCGGGCCCGGCCAGGAAGCGCCCGGCGTCAGGTGTACTGGTGGTCGCGCGAGATAACGGCAATACGCGAGGCGGTGCCGCATCCGACTACGAATGCGGCAGCCATTGAGGCGGAGCTGTACGAGGGGTACAGGGCGGCGAAGACCGCCCTCCGAGATGGGATGCTGCGGGCTAGGAATCTATCCCGCAGGGAGATGCTGGAGGCTCTGGACAGGGACGTCAGGCGACAGGGCGTCGGCGCCCTGTTTCCTTCTCGGGGGGAACATGCACCCCCGCCCATGGCTCCGCCCATGGCTCCGCCCATGGCTCCGCCCCTGGTGGTGTCAGACGAAGACGCGGACCACAACGACGGCGGCGACTACAATGCTCCGGAGGTGGCCGAGGTAGATCTGAGAGTGGCGGTACAACGGCTGAAGGCCAAAAATACCGCCCCGGGACCCGACGGCTTACCTGGGAAAGCCTGGGTCCTGGCCTCGGGGGCTCTCGGTCCTCGACTAGGGAGGCTCTTAAGCGCATGTTTAGAGAGGGGCCAGTTCCCGCTTCGTTGGAAGACGGGGAAACTGGTCCTCATCAAGAAGCCGGGGCGCCCTGCGGACTCACCGTCCGCATACCGGCCCATCGTGCTGCTCGACGAGGTGGGCAAGCTCTTTGAAAGAGTAATTGCAAACCGCCTCGTCGGGCACCTGGGGAGATCCGGGCCGGACCTTGCGGAGAGCCAGTTCACAGCCGCAGCCGCTCCACGGTGGACGCCATCATGCGCGTCGTCTTGGCGGTGTCTCTCGACATCTCCAATGCCTTCAACACCCTGGCCTGGAGTTGCATCAGGGAGGCACTCCGGTATCACCGGATGCCGACCTACCTTCGTCGTGTTGTCGAGGACTATCTGACGGATAGGGCCGTCATCTACCCCGGCCAACGGGGAGAGTGGAACCGGCGAGAGATGTCGTGCGGTGTCCCACAGGGATCGGTCCTGGGACCGCTTCTGTGGGACATTGGATACGACTGGGTGCTGCGCGCCGACCTCCCTGACGGCGTCAGCGTAGTCTGCTACGCTGACGACATGCTCGTCCTGGCACAGGGAGAGTCGCACCATGCGGCGGCCGACCTAGCGACGCGAGGGGTTGCGACAGTCGTCGAAAGAATCCGGCAATTGGGACTCGAGGTGGCATTGCACAAATCCGAGGCCATGTGCTTTCATGGTCTTCGGAACGCGCCACCGTCGGGTTCCCAAATAACGGTGGGAGGGGTTCACATGGGCGTCGAGGCGACGATGAAGTATCTGGGTCTCGTCCTCGACAGCCGGTGGAGCTTCAAGGAGCACTTCCGACGTCTGACTCCGCGATTGGACAGGGCTGGGGCTGCTTTTTGGCGGCTCCTGCCCAACCTCGGCGGACCAGGCGCCTCCTACCGGAGGCTTTACGCCGGAGTCGTGCGGTCCATGGCCCTCTACGGGGCCCCTACCATCAGGCGGCGGCCACCAGCCAAGTTGGTGGCATGCCAGAGGGTCATGGCCATCCGGATGATCCGGGGATATCGCACGGTCTCCGGCGAAGCGGCAAGCCTCCTTGCCGGATTGCCGCCGTGGGATCTGGAGGCAACAGTCCTCCAGCGCGTCTACGAGTGGCGTGTGGACGCGCAGCGCCGGGGTGAAACCCCGCTGCCGCGGCAAATCGTGCACTGCGGAGTGAGCTCCGGTGCGATCTCATGGCGGGATGGGAGATGCGACTGTCGCAACCCAAGTTCGGGCACGCCGCAATCGCGGCGATAAGACCCCTCTTTGAGGTGTGGCTGGAGAGGCGCTACGGCGTCCTCACCTACCGCCTGACGCAGGTCCTCACCGGACACGGTTGTTTCGGGAGGTTCCTGTGTCGGATAGGGCGGGAGGAAACGCCCGGGTGTCACCACTGTGTGGATCGCCCGGAGGACACGGTGGAGCATACGGTGCAGGACTGCTCCGCTTGGGCAGAGCACCGCCGTGCCCTCACGGAGGTGATAGGCGGCGGCAACCTCTCGCGTCCGGACCTGGTTCAGGCCATGCTCCGGGGCGAGAGGGAATGGGATGCAGTCACCTCCTTCTGCGAAGCAGTAATGCTAGCGAAGGAGGAGGCGGGCCGCGTGACGGAGAGAACCACCTCACGCCCCAGCCGCCGCGGGAGACGCCCAGGGCGTCGGACGTCGCGAGGCGACATCCGGCCACCGTAGGCGCGGGCTTGCGGACGGCGAGTAATGGGTAGCTCGCCGTCCGATCAAGGACCAAGCCCGGGTCGACGGCGCGTTCTGTTCGCGCGCGCCTCAAAGAGCTGTCAGCACAGAGACGGGGCCCCCAACGGAGCCAACGCCTGCCGGGGTTGCAGGGCAACAGAAGGAACAGGGTGGTTTTTTAGTCAGTAAAAGTCTGACAGTCCTTCGTCAGTCGGAGTCATTTGATGATTTTTACCACCTAAAAAAAAAAAAAAAAAAAAAAGCTTTGCTGACATCACACTCTTGGTTATTTTCCATCTTCTTCAAATAAAACACTTTTTACAAGGACGACAGTATAAACATTTCGTTGCGGGACCCAAGACAGTAAATCGTTTCTCTGGGACTCGTCGAGCTTCATTGCCTCGACGCTTTTCTGGTGGCCTCCACTGTTGATTCTGGCTTTCAGGAGTTGCAGTGGGTGGGAACAGTGTGGCGGGCTTGTCCCAAAAAAAAATAAAAAAAAAAAAACAAAAAAAAAAAGAAACAAAAAAAGTATAAATATGACTCACAGAGATGTGTTCCGTCCGACGGCTCGTGCGCAACTGAGCCGCTCTGTGGCTGTCGCCTGTATTTATAGACACTAACCACGTGCTCGGCGCACGTGTTTGATTTTTTAGGTTAGGATTCTAACTTTGAAAATAAATGATTATTTTTACAATCTTTTGGAGTAAATAAACTGATAATTAATTGAACCATACATTATAATTAATAAATCATCTTCAAAACATAAAAAAAAAAACAAAAAATAAAAAAAAAACAAAAAAAGTATAAATATGACTCACAGAGATGTGTTCCGTCCGACGGCTCGTGCGCAACTGAGCCGCTCTGTGGCTGTCGCCTGTATTTATAAACACTAACCACGTGCTCGGCGCACGTGTTTGAGTTTTTAGGTTAGGATTCTAACTTTGTAAATAAATGATTATTTTTACAATCTTTTGGAGTAAATAAACTGATAATTAATTGAACCATACAATTATAATTAATTAATCATCAATAATAATTAATTAACCCTCAAAATAAATAACATTAACATAATTTGTGTTTTTAAACAATTAATTCGTGATCATAATTGTAATCAACTCTTAATCTAATTATTCGTTGATGTAGCTGCATCTTATATAGTTGACGAGGTTCTTTAAATAATGCACTTGCGCCGATACACATGATTACCATAATTTTGTTTTGAGCTCTATCTAGTAACGAAGATTTTGTATAAGTTGGTAATTACAATATTTGTTAAGTTACATGTTAAGACATTTTGTATATTGGTATTGTATTGACTGCCTCGTGGGTCTAGTGGTCGCAAGCGCGACTGCTGTGCATGAGGTCTTGGGTTCGATTCCCAGGTCGGGCAAAGTGTTATTGGGTTTTTCCATCAGGAATTTCTCAGTAGCAGCCTCGGAGTCTGGATTTGTGCCCGGTTGATGGCAATAGGCTCGCCCCCTATTACATGGGACTAACAAAACATAACTGGCGAAATGTGGGTGTACTAATGGGAACACCTCTGCCTAACCCTTCGGGGATTACTGGTGTGCTGTTATGTGTTATGTTATGTATATTGGTACTGATGGTTAGTAATTAATATGGCATATTTAATTACTTTTTTAAATATTGTGGGTTGACTTTGTTTGGCAAATCTAAGTTCCATTAAAAGGTTTTCGCCTTTATTTAATTAGGAACATAATAAACAGCTGTGTTTATATTAACAATAATAAATCTGGGATCTGGTACACTTGCGCGAAAGACATTTCCGCGCCAGACACTTGCGCGAGTCCCTTTGCGCGCCAAGACACATGCGCGAATGGACTTTTGCGCGCCTAGACCTTTCCGCGAACAGACACTTGCGCGAATGGACATTTCCGCGCCAAGACACTTCCGCGAGTCCCTTTGCGCGCTGGCCACTTGCGCGAAAGACACTTCCGCGACAGACATATGCGCGCCTATACTTGCGCGATAGATACTTCCGCGAAATATGCGCGAAGTATATTTTTATAAAGGACAATGGGCAAAATTCTTGAATTAGGGTTCCGTTACTTTTTTTACAAAATATGCGTCATGGGTGTCGTGTCCATGGTTTTCGAGGGTGCTGATGACGAAAATGAGGTCTAAAAGAAAATCCAAGATGGCGGCCGGAAAAATTTCCAAGATATGCTTCATGGGTGTCGTGTCCATGGTTTTCGGGGGTGCTGATGACGAAAATGAGGTCTAAAAGAAAATCCAAGATGGCGGCCGGAAAAATTTCCAAGATATGCTTCATGGGTGTCGTGTCCATGGTTTTCGGAGGTGCTGATGACGAAAATGAGGTCTAAAAGAAAATCCAAGATGGCGGCCGGAAAATTTTCCAAGATATGCTTCATGGGTGTCGTGTCCATGGTTTTCGGGGGCGCTAATGACGAAAATGGTGTCAAAATGAAAATCCAAGATGGCGGCCGGAAAATTTTCCAAGATATGCTTCATGGGTGTCGTGTCCATGGTTTTCGGGGGTGCTGATGACGAAAATGAGGTCAAAATGAAAATCCAAGATGGCGGCCAGAAAATTTTCCAAGATATGCTTCATGGGTGTCGTGTCCATGGTTTTCGGGGGTGCTGATGACGAAAATAAGGTCTAAAAGAAAATCCAAGATGGCGGCCGGAAAATTTTCCAAGACATGCTTCATGGGTGTCGTGTCCATGGTTTTCAGGGGCGCTGATGACGAAAATGAGGTCAAAATGAAAATCCAAGATGGCGGCCGGAAAATTTTCCAAGATATGCTTCATGGGTGTCGTGTCCATGGTTTTCGGGGGTGCTGATGACGAAAATGAGGTCAAAATGAAAATCCAAGATGGCGGCCGGAAGAAATATCTTGGAAAATTTTCCAGCCGCCATCTTGGATTTTCATTTTGACCTCATATTCGTCATCAGCACCCCTCAAAACCATTAATACGACACCCATGAAGCATATCTTGGAAAATTTTCCGGCCGCCATCTTGGATTTTCATTTTGACCTCATTTTCGTCATCAGCACCCCCGAAAACCATGGACACGACACCCATGAAGCATATCTTGGAAAATTTTCCGGCCGCCATCTTGGATTTTCATTTTGACCTCATTTTCGTCATCAGCACCCACGAAAACCATGGACACGACACCCATGAAGCATATCTTGGAAATTTTTCCGGCCGCCATCTTGGATTTGCATTTTGACCTGATTTTCGTCATCAGCACCCCCGAAAACCATGGACACGACACCCATGAAGCATATCTTGGAAAATTTTCCGGCCGCCATCTTGGATTTTCTTTTAGGCCTCATTTTCGTCATCAGCACCCCCGAAAACCACGGACACGACACCCATAAAGCATATCTTGGAAAATTTTCCGGCCGCCATCTTGGATTTTCATTTTGACACCATTTTCGTCATCAGCACCCCCGAAAACCATGGACACGACACCCATGAAGCATATCTTGGAAAATTTTCCGGCCGCCATCTTGGATTTTCTTTTAGACTTCATTTTCGTCATCAGCACCCTCGAAAACCATGGACACGACACCCATGACGCATATTTTGTAAAAAAAGTAACGGAACTCTAATTCAAGAATTTTGCCCATTGTCCTTTATAAAAATATACTTCGCGCATATTTCGCGGAAGTATCTATCGCGCAAGTATAGGCGCGCATATGTCTATCGCGGAAGTGTCTTTCGCGCAAAGGGAGTCGCGGATGTGTCTTGGCGCGGAAATGTCCATTCGCGCAAGTGTCTGTTCGCGGAAAGGTCTAGGCGCGCAAACGTCCATTCGCGCATGTGTCTTGGCGCGCAAAGGGACTCGCGCAAATGTCTGGCGCGGAAATGTCTTTCGCGCATATGTCCTGATACCGCAATATTACAGTCAGGCCGGGGTGTGGTCGCAAGCGCGACTGCTGTGCATGAGGTCTTGGGTTCGATTCCCAGGTCGGGCAAAGTGTTATTGGGTTTTTCCATCAGGAAATTCTCAGTAGCAGCCTCGGAGTCTGGGTTTGTGCCGGGTTGATGGCAATAGGCTCGCCCCCTATTACATGGGACTAAAACCATAACTGGCGAAATGTGGGTGTACTAATGGGTACACCTCTGCCTAACCGTTCGGGGATTACAGGCGTGAAGTTATGTTATGTTACAGTCAGGCCGCCGGGGGAGCGGTAAATGCTTTTGCGAATCACCTACCATAGGCAGAGGTGGAACACCGCAGTGGTTTTAGCCGGTTAGAGTCCAGCATCCCCCTTCCTTACCCCCACGACGGAGGACGTCCATGAGGATTATCACCGTGCACAAAAAAGAAAAGTATTATAGTCATGCTTATCGCTGTTTAATCTCTGAAAGGTCATGTGAACCCTTTATTTATGTACTTATATGTCTGTAGCTTCATAATTATGTTCATCATAAGATAAGTCAGGTTAGTGGTGCACTTAGCACAATTTTGAATTCACGAGAAAAATTTTACTAATTGTACTACCTCACTATATGTTTTTGTTATGGCGTGTGTTTGCAATTTTTAAAGTTGTGGTAGATTTCACCTAACGTTTTACTGCCAATTATTAATCCAGTAGAGAGATACGTAACTATATTGAGTGATAATTATTCTGTCAAATATTTAGACTGATACTTAGGCGAAAAATTCTGAGATTTATTTAGTCTTAAGAAGTCTGCCCTCTACACCTTATCATGACCATTACAGAAACGTGACAGACAAAGCAAAATATTATTTGTATTGAAAAGTATGAGACTATGTCCGTCCGTCCGTCCGTCTATGTCCTGTGTCCGTCTATGTTGTTGTGTAAACCGTTCTGTCACCGATCAACGCCGCTGGGTGCCAAGCAGGGAGCGTCAACAATTTTCGGTTGATGATACGTTCCAGTTGGTGGTTCCATAGGGCTCCGTGTCACATTTCTTTCTATGTCTGGAACGGTTATGGAATGGGTAGTCTCCTTTAAGACGCTACTCCTAAACCGCTGACCCTCAATGTCATACGACTTCTAAGAACGCGGTCTTACCGCGTCCTCACGCCACAAAACATTCCAGACACGCTCCCTTAACACATCTAGTTGTATCTAAGTCCGCACACATTGTCCCCTACCATCGTGTGTCGACGTGTATCTGAGGCTAAACGACGGAAATAAAAATCCTATAAATATTGAACAACCATATTTTTCTCACTTTGTCGCCGAGAACCCGCCGTGTCGTCCGTTTGTCGCCTTATAAGGCCGCTGTAGACCGTAGTTAGAGTGTTTACACATGCCGGCGACCGGTCGCTGAATGCTTTACGGAATAACGGACAAAATGTTTGAGTTATGGATTTATGGATCTTTACTGATGTTATAAAACTGGAGAGTTAGTATGTTTGAACGCGCTGATCTAAGGAATTACTGGTCGGATTTGAAAAAAATCTTTTGCGATGTAGATATAGATCGTTTATTGAGGAAGATTATGGACTATATAAAAATTTAAACAAGCTACTACTCACTGTAGTGTCACAGTAATTAAAAACATGACATAACGCGTGTAAAACCGCGGGGAAGTAAAAAGAAAATATAAAATTGACAAAAATGACAACAGCAATAAAATGGAGACACATACTACAATAGCTTTATTACCAAACCTATTCGGTAGGTACTTAAGAAACTTTTCAAATACCCAATTGAAATTGGTCATAAAAGCTTTACGACATTCCCTTCAGTGAAATGCAACGGAAACTTTTCAAATTTAAAATTTTATTTGATATTTCAACTTTGGTTGAAATCGCTGCGATTTGTAACAGTGTGTTTGGTCTCTTAGATATATTTAGAGTATGCACTGCGCACAATGTGGCCCCGAATTCGATTTTTTAGGGTTCCATGGGGAACTGACTGCGTTTGGTTTTATGGGCGATCATTTTTGGGGGATCAGTAGAAAATTGGTTGCTTTTGTACTTGCAAAGGATTTAACAGTCGAATGGGAATATTTCTCACAATATAGGTACGTGATCCTCCACTGCTGGGGGTCGAGGTATTGATAAATCCTTACTGAGAGGATTTTTCTGTAAATGCTGTATGTTTTGACTCACAAATCTAGCTTTTTAGAGAGTTTAATCTAGTTAATAAAAGAGTTAATCATGACAAAAAAGCTTGACGACTTAAACTGAACACGGACTATACCTTCGCTCTTCAATTATAATAACCGCGTTTAAAGGTAAATATTTATTTACTTACTTAATAAAATACATGATTTTTTTTTTGTTTAAGTTTTTTTGTGTATAATTTTATCATTTAACAACAATTTTTACTTACAAAATAAACATTTTTTTGTGTTTGTTTTAAGTAGTTAACTTTAATAATTATGATGGCATACCTATTTAACTTTACACCCGGTGTTCTTCATATAATATTTTTAACAACAAAAATACTTACGAAACTAATTATTTAGTTAGACGCCTAACAAAATTTCAAAACAAAACACACAGAGATACAAACGAGTAACCTCATCATCAAACTTGGCAAGGAAGTACACTCAATATGTACCGTACAAAGTTATCCGAAGAATAATAAATAGTCTACCACAAATAGTGCACACCGGTGGTCGTAAATGATAAACTCGTCCTGTGGATTATACAGTAAATTGGAAGTTAGATTGTACACTAGTACGGCCAGGTGGAGCTGCAAAGTGGGATAAAAAGTTTTAAAGTTTATTGGGGTTCCCACTGTTGGTACCAACAATATCGGTAAAATGGATGTCTTTTAAAATAAAAATGTATTTTTTTTTTGGATTACCTTTTGAAATGGACAACTAAATTCATTATTAATATTATTTTCTTGTTAATGACGTTCAAACGTCTATTAGAACTAAATGATTTGACTGTTAATGCTTTAAACCAATAATAGTATAACTAACCATTGTCAAAGATTTCCTAAATAGAGAATTGATGCAATTTTTCAATTTTATTTTAATGCTCTGTCGTACTTATTCAATAGTTTGTCTGTAATTAGCCCTATTTACTATTTATATATTTTATTTAAAAAAAGTAAAGTAGGTACAAGCCAAAATAAATACTGTCCATGTTAAAAATAACAAATTAGATAATTAATTATATCCTAATAAAAAACTTTACCGTACAAACAAAACCAAAACTCATATCCACCATCTTCCTCGAGCGTGGTCACCTTAACCACGGCGGTAGTCCAGTAAACATTACGACTTAATCTCGACTAAATTGCCAGTTATCTGTTCTGGGGCAGGCTTGCATAATTGCAACTTTTTAGTTCCTCCACCCGGTTTAATTAGAAGACATTTGCCTTATAAATAAGATAAGTGTGACGTTATCGCTGGATGTTAGATTAATTACTTAATTATGGTAGGGTTTGCGCAGTTTTGTAAGGTAAAGGGGACGATTGAAATGTTTATTGGTCAAATAATTAGGTAATAAATGCATGGTGATTGTGGGAAATGTAATTAATTAAGAAACTACTGACCATTTTATTATTTGTGAAATGATATAAAAATTTTTGGCGAGGGAGTAATTGATTGATAAACTTCACATGGTTTCGGTTTATATTTTTGAGTGGTTAGCGATGTAACATAACATAACATCACGCCTGTAATCCCCGAAGGGTTAGGCAGAGGTGTACCCATTAGTACACCCACATTTCACCAGTTATGTTTTTATTTCCATGTAATAGGGGCGAGCCTATTGCCATCAACCAGGTACAAACGAGCCCAGGGTTAGGGATGTGTTTACTAGTAATAATAATAATATAGGGCTACTATAGTCTCACTGCAGGGCGAAGGCCTCTTCTCATACAAAGAAGGCATGAGCATTAATCACCACGTTTTCTCAAGTCGGATGGAGATTCAGCCTTGTGTTAACTTTTAGATTTTCTCACGGTGAGTTTTTCTTCACCGATGTCAATGATGTCCAAGATGAACTTTGAAACTGAACATGAATTGAAATAGTCACATTGGTATATAGTGTATCGTATCCTGGGTCATATTTAGTTGTTCAAAATAACAAGAAAATAAAAGGGAACGGAATTCAAAATATACTTCCAACCATGTGCGTTAGTAAAATTCTCAAAATAAATAAAATACATAAGTATAAGAAGGCACCTAATACTCGTTATTGCATTCATTTTAAAATATACTTACGTTCCGCCAAAGCGGGGAAAGCGATGTCTAATCAAGCGAACGACAGCACGGAGAAGGCTTTTTACACTAATGGAAGAGCTCTCGCGATATGATAACACTCTAGACAATTTTGCAGCAATTCAAAAATCTACTCGCGCGACGTCGAGCGTCAAATGGGATTTTTCTGTTTCCACATTATGTTAAATGTGTCAACGCAAAAAGTTAGAATCTTGATGCTGAAAATCATTTCTTGGTTACGTTTTATTGGGCTGTCTTTTTGTATTCGAGAATTAAATGTCTTCTGTCAGATTAGAAGGTTTTATTCGGAATTTAATGTTAACGAAGTGACATATCAGAAAGCAAAAAATAGATACTTTATATTTTATAAGACACTAGCTTTTACCCGCGGCTTCGCCCGCGTTTGTTTAGAATTTGACAATCAATTCGGGCTGTACTCGGCTTGTTGTCCGGCCAGATCCAGAATTATTAAATACCTACAGACCAACAGAATGTGACTCATAAAAGTCCGTCGGCGTTCAGTTTGCATTTCTGCAAGAGAGGTCCTTCTCACCTGCGACTATTTTAGAGTTTCTGTCGCTGTAATGGCTGAGCTTGTTTTCTGAGACGAAGTTGTGTTTGATTGAAAAGGCGTCTCAGTTGCTCTTACAGCTCTCTGGCTTTCGGCTTGTTCCTCTAAAAGCAATTGCGTTTAAAAGGGCGTTTCAGTCACTCTCTGAGAAGCTTGGAGGGCGAACGGCTTGGCTCTCTAGTCTTTCCTGGCTTTAAGAAAATGTCTCATCAGCTCTCAAATTTACTTGTCGCTCCGGTTGTGCTTGCCTTCTTAATGCGGCATGAACGGAAGATTCCGAGGATTGAGCAGTAATTTTTGCTCGGGCTCGCAATGAGCTTTTGGTTGTGAGTTGGACCTGCGAGATATTCTAAAATTGAAAAACGTAACCTACCTACCCTCATTAAAACACACCGGAAATACCTCTAACGAAAAAACACTCCGGGAGTGCCGGCAGAAGTGAAAACTTGATTATTAACGTTGAGCATGTTTGATATTTTGGAATGGTTAGGGAATAATTTTGCACCAATTGCTTTATCAGTATAAAAGTACTATCATTTATGTGGTAGAATACAATATTCATTTATTGCGCACAATTTATCGTACACAAACATGACAATTTATATTACATTAAAAATTTAGCACTTTAAAACTATTACAATTATTTTACATTAAAAAGTTATACACGAACATTCGCGCAAGCGCCCTGCGCTGCCTAAACGAAACAGTAGGCCCAGGCATACATTTTCGCCGCGCCGTAGAGTGGGGATAGCTGTCTACTCTCCATCCGTCTTACGCTTTTTCGATCAGGTCACGTGTTCTGACGCGAGTTTAAGATTTTATACCCATTACAAAAAAAGTGCTCAACGCCGCTAAAGAAGTTTTCACTTCAATAAACAGTACTGAGGGACAAACTTAACTTTGCCGTTGAAAAACTGTTGTCTACATACATCGACATAGGTCACGGTTAGTTTAGCAACTAACCTCTTCCTTCAGTCAATCATCGACTACACGCATTAAACAAAGCAATTTTACTGTTAAGACAGTTCTGCGCTGTGATCTTATGAGGAGTTTCCTTTCCATATCTCCGAAGTTCATCATCAGATCATGACAGTATTTATTTGGGACCAATTCGAAAAAATAAACAAAAAAAGAATCATCCAAATCAATTTACAATTAGCGGAGTAATCGCAGAGTATGCTTCATTGACAGAGCGTAGGTTCACCTTTATTCTTCCATGCATCCTCTATGAATGCGTTTACACCTGTCAGTGTCAGTGATGACAGTGTTAGTTACGCAGTTTTTCTGTATCCTTGACAACGTATATAAAGTGGGTCACAGACAAACGCGAAATGTTGTGGCGGCCGCGTCAATTGCAAATTTTAACAACCGGCCGCGTGTACTGCTTTGTAAAATGACGCCAAATGTGGAAATTGTAATAGAAATAGTTGAATTTAAATAATAATTTAAATTTAACTCACACTTCTCTATTCCTAAGAGTAATATGCGATGCTAATGATAATATAGGTAGAGATAAACTATTATACCTTGACGCTTCCCTCCATATTACCATTTCAATGTGTGTAGTCACATTCGTATGAAAGACTTTGTGAGTAATCGTCTTCAGTAGCAGGCTAGGATATTTTTTGTCAACTAATCATAAATAGCCGACCGCCCAAGACGACGTACCCGTCTTTTTCATAGAGAATTTCAGTGCAGCGCCATACTAATAATAATGAGTAATTTTTGACGCCGCTAGTCGGACAACAAATCGCTGATTTGTTTTTGTCTCGAGAGCCGTCTCAATACGCACACATGCGTTGTGAGTATTTTTAATACTATTAAAAACACTTTCAAACGTTTTGAATTGTGGAAGGGCGCGTCATGTTACTGTAGTTTGTGCGTCATGTTATCTCTACCTCACACCTCAAGTGTTTAAATAAACGGTTTTCCTACCTTTTTTCTTATCTTCTGAGAGGACTAATGAGTCATGAGAGTAATAAGACAACGTTACGGTTAGCCATATTGACTGACGTCCGATTGCGACGTCCGATTGTCTGATTGTAGCACAATCACCACGCTAATGACACTTCAGGCCGCCACTGTGACCGCGGTGGTGTGTTTTTGGAGCGTTAGGAGCCGCGGCCTGCGGTTTGCCGTAACCGCAAGTCCGTCCGTCTGGAAGCCACTTTATGCAAAATGTCAGGATACTCTTCAGCGGTTTTGGGCATGAAAAATTATTAAGCAAACAACTTTCGTACTCCTAGGTTGTTTACTTGAAACTGGTCTATCGACAGTCTAGACTCATAATGTATTACTTGCTTAAACTTAAAATTTAATCATGATCCGATAGACACGTGGCGCCATCTACTGTCATAAGGACGTTTTTGTGATTTCCCTCGGGAACAGTACTTTTTTTCGGGATTAAAGGTACCCTATGTTCGTCCCTGTACACCTGGCAACGTATATGCAAAATTTCAGGATGATCGGTTCAGTGGTTTAGGCGTAAAATGGTAGCAAACAAACAAACAAACTTACTTTCACATTTATAATATTAGTTAGGATATCGAAAAGATAATAAATTTACCTACTTAGCTGTTTATGCTCCTGTAATTATAAGGTATTTAGTGAGCTATCAATATAAAAAAAAATGTATCAAATCTTGAAGATGAATTCTGCGAATAACATTTATTGTTAACTAGCTTTTACCCGCGGCTTCGCCCGCGTTTGTTTAGAATTTGACAATCAATTCGGGCTGTACTCGGCTTGTTGTCCGGCCAGATCCAGAATTATTAAATACCTACAGACCAACAGAATGTGACTCATAAAAGTCCGTCGGCGTTCAGTTTGCATTTCTGCAAGAGAGGTCCTTCTCACCTGCGACTATTTTAGAGTTTCTGTCGCTGTAATGGCTGAGCTTGTTTTCTGAGACGAAGTTGTGTTTGATTGAAAAGGCGTCTCAGTTGCTCTTACAGCTCTCTGGCTTTCGGCTTGTTCCTCTAAAAGCAATTGCGTTTAAAAGGGCGTTTCAGTCACTCTCTGAGAAGCTTGGAGGGCGAACGGCTTGGCTCTCTAGTCTTTCCTGGCTTTAAGAAAATGTCTCATCAGCTCTCAAATTTACTTGTCGCTCCGGTTGTGCTTGCCTTCTTAATGCGGCATGAACGGAAGATTCCGAGGATTGAGCAGTAATTTTTGCTCGGGCTCGCAATGAGCTTTTGGTTGTGAGTTGGACCTGCGAGATATTCTAAAATTGAAAAACGTAACCTACCTACCCTCATTAAAACACACCGGAAATACCTCTAACGAAAAAACACTCCGGGAGTGCCGGCAGAAGTGAAAACTTGATTATTAACGTTGAGCATGTTTGATATTTTGGAATGGTTAGGGAATAATTTTGCACCAATTGCTTTATCAGTATAAAAGTACTATCATTTATGTGGTAGAATACAATATTCATTTATTGCGCACAATTTATCGTACACAAACATGACAATTTATATTACATTAAAAATTTAGCACTTTAAAACTATTACAATTATTTTACATTAAAAAGTTATACACGAACATTCGCGCAAGCGCCCTGCGCTGCCTAAACGAAACAGTAGGCCCAGGCATACATTTTCGCCGCGCCGTAGAGTGGGGATAGCTGTCTACTCTCCATCCGTCTTACGCTTTTTCGATCAGGTCACGTGTTCTGACGCGAGTTTAAGATTTTATACCCATTACAAAAAAAGTGCTCAACGCCGCTAAAGAAGTTTTCACTTCAATAAACAGTACTGAGGGACAAACTTAACTTTGCCGTTGAAAAACTGTTGTCTACATACATCGACATAGGTCACGGTTAGTTTAGCAACTAACCTCTTCCTTCAGTCAATCATCGACTACACGCATTAAACAAAGCAATTTTACTGTTAAGACAGTTCTGCGCTGTGATCTTATGAGGAGTTTCCTTTCCATATCTCCGAAGTTCATCATCAGATCATGACAGTATTTATTTGGGACCAATTCGAAAAAATAAACAAAAAAAGAATCATCCAAATCAATTTACAATTAGCGGAGTAATCGCAGAGTATGCTTCATTGACAGAGCGTAGGTTCACCTTTATTCTTCCATGCATCCTCTATGAATGCGTTTACACCTGTCAGTGTCAGTGATGACAGTGTTAGTTACGCAGTTTTTCTGTATCCTTGACAACGTATATAAAGTGGGTCACAGACAAACGCGAAATGTTGTGGCGGCCGCGTCAATTGCAAATTTTAACAACCGGCCGCGTGTACTGCTTTGTAAAATGACGCCAAATGTGGAAATTGTAATAGAAATAGTTGAATTTAAATAATAATTTAAATTTAACTCACACTTCTCTATTCCTAAGAGTAATATGCGATGCTAATGATAATATAGGTAGAGATAAACTATTATACCTTGACGCTTCCCTCCATATTACCATTTCAATGTGTGTAGTCACATTCGTATGAAAGACTTTGTGAGTAATCGTCTTCAGTAGCAGGCTAGGATATTTTTTGTCAACTAATCATAAATAGCCGACCGCCCAAGACGACGTACCCGTCTTTTTCATAGAGAATTTCAGTGCAGCGCCATACTAATAATAATGAGTAATTTTTGACGCCGCTAGTCGGACAACAAATCGCTGATTTGTTTTTGTCTCGAGAGCCGTCTCAATACGCACACATGCGTTGTGAGTATTTTTAATACTATTAAAAACACTTTCAAACGTTTTGAATTGTGGAAGGGCGCGTCATGTTACTGTAGTTTGTGCGTCATGTTATCTCTACCTCACACCTCAAGTGTTTAAATAAACGGTTTTCCTACCTTTTTTCTTATCTTCTGAGAGGACTAATGAGTCATGAGAGTAATAAGACAACGTTACGGTTAGCCATATTGACTGACGTCCGATTGCGACGTCCGATTGTCTGATTGTAGCACAATCACCACGCTAATGACACTTCAGGCCGCCACTGTGACCGCGGTGGTGTGTTTTTGGAGCGTTAGGAGCCGCGGCCTGCGGTTTGCCGTAACCGCAAGTCCGTCCGTCTGGAAGCCACTTTATGCAAAATGTCAGGATACTCTTCAGCGGTTTTGGGCATGAAAAATTATTAAGCAAACAACTTTCGTACTCCTAGGTTGTTTACTTGAAACTGGTCTATCGACAGTCTAGACTCATAATGTATTACTTGCTTAAACTTAAAATTTAATCATGATCCGATAGACACGTGGCGCCATCTACTGTCATAAGGACGTTTTTGTGATTTCCCTCGGGAACAGTACTTTTTTTCGGGATTAAAGGTACCCTATGTTCGTCCCTGTACACCTGGCAACGTATATGCAAAATTTCAGGATGATCGGTTCAGTGGTTTAGGCGTAAAATGGTAGCAAACAAACAAACAAACTTACTTTCACATTTATAATATTAGTTAGGATTAGGATTAGGATTCACAGAGTTCAATTTTCAATGTCCGTTGAAGAATGAACTCGAATCGCAAACAATTCGAGTTCATTTAGCAACGGATATTGAATGTTGAACTTTGATTTTGATAAGGTAAAAATCATACTCCTATAATTATTTACCAATATATTTTTTTGTATGAGACATTGGTAGTAAGTGTCTTTCCAGCACTGTCCTCCCCTGACCTTTCCTCAATTCACGATCGCGGGCTTTACTTCTCAATGTTGCTGATAATTTCAGGGCGTCCTACCAACTCAGATCTGCCTCTTTTCCTCATCCCTCCTCTCTGGTTCCACTAAGACCACCTTTGACCCATTACTCTATTCTACTATGTATTAGAACTGAGCGGCCACAACTCCAAAAAGGACTAAACTGGGGACGGTATTAAATTAAACTTGGTTGGATATCTTAATATGAAACTTTAATAAAAAAGGTTACTTTTAAAATTAATACTCCTAACTTCTAATCCTTTACAAAAACAATGTCTCTCGACGGTATGGGCGACAAAAAGTGCCCTGCCGCCCATTTTACCTCAAACATCTTGAAGTTATGGCGGGTAAATCGAGCTCTCCCATTGGCCCATGTAATATCAGTCGCGTCGTAAAACTATCGAGCGTTCTATTTCCCCGCCATTGCTTCCACCAATCAAAATTAGTTCAGTGTTGATATTGCAAAAATGAACAGATTACAAAACAATATTTGAAATTGATAAAGACATTATAAATATTTATTTCTATAAACAAACAACAAGTAAGGAATTAAATTATTTAAACAATTATTCTTTTAAAAATACAATTGAATATTTAAATTTAAAAAATTTAACTCACACGATGTCAGGACGGACGATTGTTAGGTTTTACACCTAACAATCGTCCGTCCTGACATCGTGTGAGTCCCTGCACACGACACCAGGTGGAAACCTAACAATCGCAATCTTGATCAGATATTTGATCTCATTCAAGTATTATGTATTAGAATAAAGAATATAAACTAGCAATAAAAATAGTGGAATGCACATCATTATTATATCATACTAACTATTCTTAGATAAGTATGCAGAACAAATACACTAAAATCGGATAATGCAAAGAAAATACACTTGAAACATACTGTTACATTCATTATACTCGCATTTTAATTCATATTACAGGAAATTAAAAAGAAAAACGATATCCATCAGCAATCGATTTGCTGGATCAAACAAAGTGAACCCAAACGATCGATTAATTGGGTTATCAAAGAGTAAGTTCACGACCGATCGATTATATCGTGAAACAAACTAACAAAGTGAACCCAAACGATCGATTAATTGGGTTATCGAAGAGTAAGTTCACGACCGATCGATTATATCGTGAAACAAACTAAATCCCTGAACGATCGATTAATCAGGGTGCCCTAACTTCCTGAACGCTCGATTAATCAGGATACCTATCGACGCCAACACTAGCCGATCGATATATGCTCGTGATGGCAGCCGAAAGGATTTGCTTTGACACTCGTTACATCAAGCCGCGAACCGATCGATTCTCGCAAACTTGATCTGAAACAACAAACACTATTCTGTACATAATAGTTTCTAGCAATTATTATTAGGGTTAAAGTACTCGTAACTCAACAAGTAAGGTATGTTTTCTAACTGGAATTACTGCCAGTGTTATCGTCATCACTATCGCTACTATCATCGATCTCTAAGGCTGCCACATGAATCCATAGCTTCATGCGGTCTGCAGCGACAGTGGTTGGGCGTTTGCTTTTGTGTCAACTAATTCCTGTATTGGTGCTACAACATAACGATCTATACCTAGAATCTTGCTACCACGATATGGTGCTACGAATGATGGCATAAGTTTCTTGCTCTCTATCAATTCTAGCCTTAATCTCATCACGGATGTTGGACCGATCATTCTTATTACAAGAAACTAATGTGACATCGTTAAGCATGGGATTAATTTCATCGGTTAGACAGGTTCCGAACATTTCCTCTCTAAAGGTATCCTTATGATGGTTTTTTTTTTTTTTAAATGGTGTTGTTCAGACCTCATTGGATGTTACCCAAATGACTGTCCCAGGTCTTTTCACCATATTTAGTACTTAACGCTTTCAAAGAATTGAGAATTGTGAGGTTGTACCGCTCGACTTGCCCTGACCTGAGACTAGCTAACGCATTTAAAACGTGTTTTATTCCTCTACCCAAACAAAATCATTTGAATAAATGAGAGGTAAAACAGCTACCATCCTAAACAGTTTGCAATTCAAATTCAGCATGCGATAGTCTACACACAGCCTTCAGGTACCATCCTTCTTAAGTACGAGTAGAATAGGGCTAGCATAGTTGGACACGAAATCTCGTATCACACCCGCGTCTAACATATCTCCAACCATAGATCGCACCTGTTCCCTCTTGTCGTGTGACGTCCTGTATGGGCAATACACGACTGGACGCTGACTGGTAAGCTTTTTATTCATCTCGGTGACGCCGGTACATCCAAGGTCCTTCAAAGAGGAGGCAAAACATGCTAATATTTTCAAGCATATTCATCAAAGTTAGCCTTACATCTTCACATACTCCTTTACCTACGAGTACCTGGCTTTCATCAAATCTTGGCTCTGCTTTTGACTGCTTACTAACATAATAAAAAGGTAACCCTAGGCATGACCAATAATTGATATGTTCATTGACGGAACGATTAAGTCCTCCAACAATGTAATTCATTATTAGGCTGTCCCGCTACACTATTCTTCACCAGAACTTCACCCTCGAGTCACTTCACCTCGCAAGTCGAGTTTTCACCCTAATAAATGTTGCACCATAGTCTTCAACTGTACCAAGGAACGAAAACCGCAACAAGGTGTCACTAGAAAGAGGCGATTCGTTTCCAATATTATAGAATTGCAATTTGCTCCTAACTTTATACACCAATATGTGGGACTACTCTGTGACCATTTGCCCTATCAACACAGGAAAATCTAATATAAATAGAAGGTCCGCTACGACTTAGCAAGCTACTCTAGCCACTACCTCATCGACACTCATGTCAAGAGTCAAATTTCCTTGCGACGGGACTAAATTATTACTAAATCCTTTCTAAAGTGTAGGGATATTATCGTGAGACACACCTAACTCTCAGGCAGAGGATTCCTTAATCAGAGTAACATCGCTTCCAAAATCTATAAAACTTAAGTGAACAACCAAAAGTCAATTCTCATGCTTTTTGCGCTACAGTACTAGTGTTTGCTGGTTTGTCACCTGACTTACTGTAACACTTTTCCGCGGTATGACCGATTTTATTACAGCTTGTGCACCTCACCAGTGGCTTAGTGCAGTGCAAGAAACTATGTCCCTTTTCTTTACAATTATAACATCCGCTGCCCTGGCTGGCCCTAGTGCTTGCTGCATTAGGACCGTGAGAATTTTCAAGATTCCTAGCCTGAGATCGATCAGGGCCATGTTGATTATAATCTCTATTACTAAGTAAATACTGTAACAGCTGATCGGGGTGGGTGCAGCGTAGTGCTAAAGCACCTGATTTAAGAGTCTTGTCTGTAATACCATGTATTATGCATTCTGCTGCGCGGGTGCCTACTATATCGCATTGGTTCACTAGGCTTAATTTTTCATAATAGTACACCTCTATAGATTCGTTATATTTGCTTTTTCTTTTGATCATATCTTCCAAAGTCTGACCATAGTTTTGTTCGCACGGAAACGAGTTTAGCAACTTATCCTGCCATTCTTGCCAAGTAAATAGGATAGTATTTAAACTTTCATACCACGTTTTGGCCAGACCTTGCAATTTTTGCATAGCAAAATGAGTGGTGGTTCTTTCATTCCAACCATACACCAAAGCGCACTCATTTACCTTTTTTAACCACACGTCCATTCGCTGGTTTTTAGATGAAGGATCAAAGTTTGGCAGTATATTTTTATGATCAATCTTTTGTAATGATTGTGGTGCGCTTTGGTTCACTGGTGGTAATGCTAGACCATCACTTAAGTTCTTAATAATATCAAATAATTTTTGTTTTGAAAAAGAAGAGCTACGTGACCTGTCTTTCCGTTCTTCTCGGTAATGCAGGAGTGGTCGCTCCTGCCGTTGCTCTGCATGTACCTCGTTGGTGCTGCGGCGATGGCTGTCCGCTCGCAGCTCGGTACTGCGGCGACGGCTGCCCGCTCGCAGCTCGTTGGTTCTGCGGCGACAGCTGTCCGCACGCAGCTCGGTACTGCGGCGACGGCTGCCCGCTCGCAGCTCGGCACTGCGGCGACGGCTGTCCGCACGCAGCTCGTTGGTGCTGCGGCGACGGCTGCCCGCTCGCAGCTCGGCACTGCGGCGACGGCTGTCCGCACGCAGCTCGGCACTGCGGCGACGGCTGTCCGCACGCAGCTCGGCACTGCGGCGACGGCTGTCCGCACGCAGCTCGTTTGTGCTGCGGCGACGGCTGTCCGCACGCAGCTCGGTACTGCGGCGACGGCTGTCCGCACGCAGCTCGTGGGTGCTGCGGCGACGGCTGTCCGCACGCAGCTCGGTACTGCGGCGACGGCTGTCCGCACGCAGCTCGTGGGTGCTGCGGCGACGGCTGTCCCCACGCAGCTCGGTACTGCGGCGACGGCTGTCCGCACGCAGCTCGTTGGTGCTGCGGCGACGGCTGTCCGCACGCAGCTCAGTACTGCGGCGACGGCTGTCCGCACGCAGCTCGTTGGTGCTGCGTGATGCATGATGCAGGTCTTCGGAAACACGCAGACGGTCACGCTCTCGACGTACTTCATTCTCCAGCATTCGGAGCCGCACGCGGCCCATCTCGATATCCGACTCGGGGCTTCGACTTCGGCTCCGCATGGCAGAGTGGAGCTCCCCGCGGCCGGGAGTCATGAGCCTTTGGCGACCCGGTGACTCGGGCATATCTGAAACCTCACGGCAGAAGGATTTGAGTGAAAACTGTACCTTTCAAAGGTGTAACCTGATGAATAGTTAATGTTATTATATTCGTTAAACTTGTTCCTTTTACTATTGGTAAACAAAATAAGTGAATCAAAATAAAAAGAAGAGTATTATCGTTTCAGTCGAACTCACAATTACACCATTTTTTTTTTTTTTTTTTTTTTGCTACTTAAATATTTTAACATCTCATTAAGCATCTTTGTTCTAAGAATAAACACCTAGTCCAACAATTAATATTCGTAAAGTGGGTACTTCGCACTCATCGGCTATTGCCGTATAAAAAAAACGGGGTGTCGGTCGGCGCCATGGCACTTAAATGACAAATCTCTACCTCTTACCAAAAATACAAGGGATAAGATAAGATTCTCCCGCAAGCATACATTAGTATTCGTATGCGCATAGAATAAATGAACAAAGGGTGTTGAGGACGGAGTGAACTAAGTAACTCGATTTCCACTACTACAAGATATTATTGTATTTCCACAGGTTTTAACGTTCACTGGTTACGGACAAGTATGGCTACAGTTTAATAATTCTATACGCGATACAATACAATACAACTTACGAAAGTAGTGCACTCTTCCGTGTCTCGAGGCGAACAGGACAGTGCAACACACGAAATGTGGGCGGAACGACGATTAACTTCCGGTTCGACCACAAAACACTAGGTAATAACTCTAGAACAATCTGGAACATTCCAACTATTTCCTACAGCATTCCCTCTAGTGTCGAGCGGAGCACATCATGACATTCATTCATAATATTACACTATTTCATTGATAAAACAGCGCCCCTAGCGTCGGGAAGCGTATGTAATCGATCGATACACGCATTGATTGTTCTAGAACTCTGACGCCCTCCAGTGGCAAGTCGCGCGAACGAGGTGACACTTATTGTTGACTGCTTCTACTACGCGATAACAGAGGACGCTACTCGTATATTAGTCACAAAGAGAATAATCATTATAAAAAATATGTAGTACTTAGTACTAATTATGAGTAACGTTCAAAGGCACTAATGATGGTAAAATTTAACAACAAACTATTTAGTACAACATCAACGCAATATTATAAGTCTATCACGTATCACATACATTCCGACAAAAATCAGTAATTTTGATCACAGCACACAAACAAGATATTCAATTTTGGGCTTGTACTTACGTTTTGGTTCCACTTGTCACTTCTGAAATATTAGAACTGAGCGGCCACAACTCCAAAAAGGACTAAACTGGGGACGGTATTAAATTAAACTTGGTTGGATATCTTAATATGAAACTTTAATAAAAAAGGTTACTTTTAAAATTAATACTCCTAACTTCTAATCCTTTACAAAAACAATGTCTCTCGACGGTATGGGCGACAAAAAGTGCCCTGCCGCCCATTTTACCTCAAACATCTTGAAGTTATGGCGGGTAAATCGAGCTCTCCCATTGGCCCATGTAATATCAGTCGCGTCGTAAAACTATCGAGCGTTCTATTTCCCCGCCATTGCTTCCACCAATCAAAATTAGTTCAGTGTTGATATTGCAAAAATGAACAGATTACAAAACAATATTTGAAATTGATAAAAACATTATAAATATTTATTTCTATAAACAAACAACAAGTAAGGAATTAAATTATTTAAACAATTATTCTTATAAAAATACAATTGAATATTTAAATTTAAAAAGTAAAACCTAACATATGATAAACCTGAAAAAAAATCATAGAACAGATGACTAATTATACGAGTATGTATGCTAAAACAAATTTTAAAAAAGTGCGTAAAAATGTAAATGAAATAAAAACTGAAAAGAAAAATAAATTTAAAATCATAGAACGTACTTAGCGACTTAAACAATTGGGACCCGGGTGTGAGTACCATTATTTAAGCCGAAATGAAAAATAATTGAAAAATTGAATTAATAATTTACACATCTTTTACGAAGCTCGGTATCGATTGATCTAATACTTAGAAATAATAAAAACTACAAGAGAATGCACCTTCAATATTGAAGTAAAGGAATCCATCACGTAAAGGGATATCATTAGTACTGTAGGATTATTTTCATTAAATGCATAGTTGTCCTCGGGCATTCGTACGTGCGCTGAATGGAGCATATTGTGACTTGCTTCGTCATTTGCTGTTTTAATTGTTATGTCTCAATGCTTCTTGTTCATTTAATTGTTGTATTGTTTCTTGGCGTATTGGAAACTGGGACTTATAATTATGATGTTAGTTACTTTGACATCATTAAACTGGTTTGTGTCATTAACGAAACATTTGGTTGAATTGGTGGGGTCTGAAAAGAAATAAGCACTGGTGGTTTAATAAATACTTTAATCTATATAATTACTAATTTATTAAAGCTGAAGAGATTTTTGTTTGTTTAAACGCTCTAAACTTGGAAACTATTGGAAAATCTTCTCAACTAACTTTGAAGACCTAGTATCCTGTATAGGTGTACCTAAGAAGGTTTATTAACCGCTCAAGGCACAGCTATCATAACGGTATGTCAGAACAGTAGATAAACAATTATATCTAACTAGCTTTTACCCGCGGCT
The DNA here is from genome assembly GCA_949774945.1 of Hoplodrina ambigua. NCBI lineage: Eukaryota > Metazoa > Arthropoda > Insecta > Lepidoptera > Noctuidae > Hoplodrina > Hoplodrina ambigua. The sequence continues at coordinate 11,490,154 of OX458973.1, forward strand.
TCGCCCGCGTTTGTTTAGAATTTGACAATCAATTCGGGCTGTACTCGGCTTGTTGTCCGGCCAGATCCAGAATTATTAAATACCTACAGACCAACAGAATGTGACTCATAAAAGTCCGTCGGCGTTCAGTTTGCATTTCTGCAAGAGAGGTCCTTCTCACCTGCGACTATTTTAGAGTTTCTGTCGCTGTAATGGCTGAGCTTGTTTTCTGAGACGAAGTTGTGTTTGATTGAAAAGGCGTCTCAGTTGCTCTTACAGCTCTCTGGCTTTCGGCTTGTTCCTCTAAAAGCAATTGCGTTTAAAAGGGCGTTTCAGTCACTCCCTGAGAAGCTTGGAGGGCGAACGGCTTGGCTCTCTAGTCTTTCCTGGCTTTAAGAAAATGTCTCATCAGCTCTCAAATTTACTTGTCGCTCCGGTTGTGCTTGCCTTCTTAATGCGGCATGAACGGAAGATTCCGAGGATTGAGCAGTAATTTTTGCTCGGGCTCGCAATGAGCTTTTGGTTGTGAGTTGGACCTGCGAGATATTCTAAAATTGAAAAACGTAACCTACCTACCCTCATTAAAACACACCGGAAATACCTCTAACGAAAAAACACTCCGGGAGTGCCGGCAGAAGTGAAAACTTGATTATTAACGTTGAGCATGTTTGATATTTTGGAATGGTTAGGGAATAATTTTGCACCAATTGCTTTATCAGTATAAAAGTACTATCATTTATGTGGTAGAATACAATATTCATTTATTGCGCACAATTTATCGTACACAAACATGACAATTTATATTACATTAAAAATTTAACACTTTAAAACTATTACAATTATTTTACATTAAAAAGTTATACACGAACATTCGCGCAAGCGCCCTGCGCTGCCTAAACGAAACAGTAGGCCCAGGCATACATTTTCGCCGCGCCGTAGAGTGGGGATAGCTGTCTACTCTCCATCCGTCTTACGCTTTTTCGATCAGGTCACGTGTTCTGACGCGAGTTTAAGATTTTATACCCATTACAAAAAAAGTGCTCAACGCCGCTAAAGAAGTTTTCACTTCAATAAACAGTACTGAGGGACAAACTTAACTTTGCCGTTGAAAAACTGTTGTCTACATACATCGACATAGGTCACGGTTAGTTTAGCAACTAACCTCTTCCTTCAGTCAATCATCGACTACACGCATTAAACAAAGCAATTTTACTGTTAAGACAGTTCTGCGCTGTGATCTTATGAGGAGTTTCCTTTCCATATCTCCGAAGTTCATCATCAGATCATGACAGTATTTATTTGGGACCAATTCGAAAAAATAAACAAAAAAAGAATCATCCAAATCAATTTACAATTAGCGGAGTAATCGCAGAGTATGCTTCATTGACAGAGCGTAGGTTCACCTTTATTCTTCCATGCATCCTCTATGAATGCGTTTACACCTGTCAGTGTCAGTGATGACAGTGTTAGTTACGCAGTTTTTCTGTATCCTTGACAACGTATATAAAGTGGGTCACAGACAAACGCGAAATGTTGTGGCGGCCGCGTCAATTGCAAATTTTAACAACCGGCCGCGTGTACTGCTTTGTAAAATGACGCCAAATGTGGAAATTGTAATAGAAATAGTTGAATTTAAATAATAATTTAAATTTAACTCACACTTCTCTATTCCTAAGAGTAATATGCGATGCTAATGATAATATAGGTAGAGATAAACTATTATACCTTGACGCTTCCCTCCATATTACCATTTCAATGTGTGTAGTCACATTCGTATGAAAGACTTTGTGAGTAATCGTCTTCAGTAGCAGGCTAGGATATTTTTTGTCAACTAATCATAAATAGCCGACCGCCCAAGACGACGTACCCGTCTTTTTCATAGAGAATTTCAGTGCAGCGCCATACTAATAATAATGAGTAATTTTTGACGCCGCTAGTCGGACAACAAATCGCTGATTTGTTTTTGTCTCGAGAGCCGTCTCAATACGCACACATGCGTTGTGAGTATTTTTAATACTATTAAAAACACTTTCAAACGTTTTGAATTGTGGAAGGGCGCGTCATGTTACTGTAGTTTGTGCGTCATGTTATCTCTACCTCACACCTCAAGTGTTTAAATAAACGGTTTTCCTACCTTTTTTCTTATCTTCTGAGAGGACTAATGAGTCATGAGAGTAATAAGACAACGTTACGGTTAGCCATATTGACTGACGTCCGATTGCGACGTCCGATTGTCCGATTGTAGCACAATCACCACGCTAATGACACTTCAGGCCGCCACTGTGACCGCGGTGGTGTGTTTTTGGAGCGTTAGGAGCCGCGGCCTGCGGTTTGCCGTAACCGCAAGTCCGTCCGTCTGGAAGCCACTTTATGCAAAATGTCAGGATACTCTTCAGCGGTTTTGGGCATGAAAAATTATTAAGCAAACAACTTTCGTACTCCTAGGTTGTTTACTTGAAACTGGTCTATCGACAGTCTAGACTCATAATGTATTACTTGCTTAAACTTAAAATTTAATCATGATCCGATAGACACGTGGCGCCATCTACTGTCATAAGGACGTTTTTGTGATTTCCCTCGGGAACAGTACTTTTTTTCGGGATTAAAGGTACCCTATGTTCGTCCCTGTACACCTGGCAACGTATATGCAAAATTTCAGGATGATCGGTTCAGTGGTTTAGGCGTAAAATGGTAGCAAACAAACAAACAAACTTACTTTCACATTTATAATATTAGTTAGGATTAGGATTACATGGGACTTGAAGTATTAAAATCAGTTCATACATTTCGAAATGTAAGGACATGAAAGTTTTTATACACCTCGGTGGTGACTGCCTCGTTGGGCTAGTGGTCGCAAGCGCGACTGCTGTGTATGAGGTCTTGGGTTCGATTCCCAGGTCGGGCAAAGTGTTATTGGGTTTTTCCATCAGGAATTTCTCAGTAGCAGCCTCGGAGTCTAGATTTGTGCTCGGTTGATGGCAATAGGCTCGCCCCCTATTACATGGGACTAAAAACATAACTGGCGAAATGTGGGTGTACTGATTTGTAACCTAACCCTTCGGGGATTACAGGCGTGATGTTATGTTACGTGTGAAAGTTTTTATGAAATTCTGTACGGCGAAATCGCTCTTAAGCTGCAGCGATTAGTCAATTAAATCATCAACGACGAGTTAACCAATCACAGCAACTTACGTTTTCTTAATAATTCGCCACAACAATTTTGCGTTGATTTTCATTCGAGTAACCAGGGGTAAAAACTCAATGAATTCCTGAACCTCACAAAAACATTATGGTGACCCAAAAAAAGAACGTTTCACAAAACATTACAACATCAAAACCTTTACAAGACAAACACTAATATGACAGAGTAACACAACATACAAAAAGATTCGTTGGAATTTCACCGCAATATATTCTGGCGAAATTAGGTGGGACCGTTTCGGTCGGTGACACAGCCTCGTGACTCATGACATGGGTCAGCCTCGTTAAATTTATCCGGTAACAACCCAGGTATGCTGCAAAAATGTGGATACCGGGATTTGTATACATACGGATATGATGCACTTGGAAAATATATGAGGGGAAATGAGGATGCTAGAGATTTAGGTCTAGCTGCAACTGTTTTATGTGGATTACGAACTAATTTTATTTACATAAACATCACATAACATCACGCCTGTAATCCCCGAAAGCACACCTAGTACACCCACATTTCATCAGTTATGTTTTTAGTCCCATGTAATAGGGGGCGAGCCTATTGCCATCAACCGGTCACAAATCCAGACTCCGAAGCTGCTACTGAGAAATTCCTGATGGAAAAACCCAATAACACTTCGCCCAACCTAGGAATCGAACCCACGACCTTCTCGGCAGTCACACTTGACGCTCGCAAACGGTGAGACAAACGCGATAAAGTTAAAGAAGTTACTTAAGCCGACAAAGTCATTAAGACAAAATAGAAGCAAGCAAAGCCAAATTAGTCTGAAATGAAACAGATTTTTATTTTCAATTAAGTTCTGATTTCGAAAGCCTGTGATTGGCTGACTAGAAAGTAGCAAACAGCCAATTCTTTTTTATATTCTTGTTACAACATTTTAATATTCAACAAAAAAGTCAGCCAGACTTATTAATAATATTCAATTTTGTAGAATTATTATACAATATTTCAGTGTGAAACTCTGTACCTACAAGTCAAGTCCAGCGCTCTTGTATTTCTTTCTTCCTTTGAAACAGTACGCTTTGTGACCGCCGAAGTCGTATAAATGAATTAAAGGAAACAAAAACGGATTTTCCTTCAATTTCTTTGTAGTTTGTAGCTCATGGATTTGCAGAACGTTTTAGTAAAAGTTTGTAGGAGCGTTTTTTATTATTCATCTATATTTCTACATCTATACTATAAAACAGACTGTTAGTGTAAACACCGTTGTCACTAAAACCATAGGTACTTGATTTATTATAAAAAATGTTTATCTGAATTTAAGAATAAATAAACAAAGTTTTATTTCAAAAATTAAAAAAAAATCTGTCCGACACCGTCCGTAAATTCATGGATACTATGCGCCCGAGTTACTTAATCACCGCAAAGGGCGTTGACCTGCTGCACTGGCCGTCCGTTATAACTACCTACATAAGTTTTAACTAATTACATCATTGTAATATAGGGTGAAATAATTTTGAGGAAAAATGGAGATTTTACTTAAAAAAAAAAGATTTTTTTTCATTGAATTTACGTTCTATTAGTGAAACCAAACCACTGGTTACAAGGATAACGGTGTTTACACTAACACTCTGTATAATAAAACCATAGAATTGTTTTATTTGTTCGAATTCGCTCAGCTGATGAACTGCCAGTCGGATAAAAAAAAACTGTACATGATAGCCAGATTAATAGGGAATAGAATAGGTTATTTAGTATCACGCTATGACCCACAGGAGTGTAGCAAGCACGAAAGGTAAAACTACAAGGAAGGGCAACTGCGGGGTATAGCAAGTTAATATTGCAAAAACGTAAAATTATTAATTTACTAGCTTGTGCCCGCGACTTCGTCCGCGTTAATTTCTGTTGTCGCGGACACAGACGAAGTTGCGGAAAAAATTACCCATGTCCTATCACTTCAATTCGAAACGACAGGTGGCGCCATCTATGATCATAAGAACGTTATTGTGATTTCCCTCGGAAACAGTACTTTTTCTCGGGATTAGAAGTACCCTATGTTCGTCCCTGTACACATAGCAACGTATATCCAAAATTTTAGAATGATCGGTTCAGTGGCTTAGGCGTAAAATGGTAACAAACAAACAAACAAACTTACTTTCGCATTTATAATATTAGTAAGGATTTGTAAAAGGTAATCTCTGAATGCAGTGATCCGATTTTAGAAATTATTTTACTGCTAAAAAGCTATTGCCGAGTGTCATAGAGTATGTTTTATGGTATATTAAACTTCCACGCAGACAAAGTCGCGGGCAGAAGCTAGTTTCATTATATCAACTCATTTCAATAACTATTGATTTATTTAAAGGTCACGTAAATAAATATTGCTATTTTTGAAACCTAACAAATAAACAGAGAAAATGTAGCACCTACTCGAAAATATTTTTTGAGTACGAAAATAACTTTTTCTCGTTAATATTAATTTAGAATCTAATTTTATACACACGTGCTTACGCGATCCATAAATACACGTATATAATTAAATCCGCAAAAATTTTCCTGTTTTTCTCAGACTAAATATGGATTCCGGAATGACATCTATGTTTCTGTAATGAAAGAAAAGGTATCTCAGATTTTCCGGTTATCTTTCAAACAAAAGACGTTCAAACATAGGTTTTTTAGCAGCGATATATCTGCCTAGCTTTTTCCCAACTATGTTAAAGTCGGCTTCCAATATAACCGAATTCAGCTGGATACCAGTTTTTTACATTGAGCGACTACCCATCTGACTTCCACAATCCAGTTACTGGATAATACGATACCCATTGGTGAAATTGTTTTTCAGTCTTTCGGTTTTCTGTCTAAACTCCGGGATGCTACAGTGATTTCTAATGTAAAACCCAACAACGCTTTACCCGACCTGGGAATCTAACCGCACTCAAGAGTCCAGATTAAGACCACTAGAACAACGGGGTAGTTTTATAATAAAAGGTATTTAAAAACTCCATACTAAGCCTCGACAATTTATTTAACTTTAAACATTTAAAAAAAGAATCTTTCATATTCCATTCGTTATTCGAATATTCAAATTCGTGTTATATTTTTTTAACAGGTCCGTTCTGACACGGCAGGGACATGTCATTCGTGGCACGGATAATGACGCGACATTTTAACACTGGCAACTCTGCTAATTGCGTGTCAGACCTATAATAACATGGATTTCGAACGCCATCGCCGCGGATTATTGTACTCTTGGTAATCGTATTTTTGAGGATTTACTTTTGTAAAATTCTTTATAAACAATATTGAAATTACCGAGTATGATCGAGTTAAAGGTCCGAGATACCAGAGTTTCCAGACCTACATCATTTTAGCACATTAATATGTAGTTAAGAAGATATGCGTACTTGCTCATTTTCAACATAAGTGAGTGAGATGCTTTTTATATCTAACTGGCCGTGCCTTGCAAAGGCTAGCCACATGGTTTTCTCAACACCCTTAAGTTTTTTTTTTGTTCACTGCCTCCTATACTGTAATTACTCGTGATATTTTATGATATTTTTCCAATCCGACAGGTAGTTCCAGCGATCAATGAGTTTGAACAAAACAGAAAACTCTTCAGCTTTATCATGATAGTTTAGATACCTGAAACTAGAAAATAAGCACGCCTCAACAAAATATTCTTCACGTTTTCACAAAATATTTTCCACGCAAAAAAGGTCTGGCAACTACGAAACAACCCAATAGCAGATAAACGATTTTGAACAGATTCTAGAATACAAATTAAATTCCCAAACTTACTAGTATCAGCATTTAACAGTCGAGTTTATAAAATTATCCACACTCACTAAACTCGCAAGCGCTTTGCACGGCTTCCCAAAATCTGAATAAGGTAACACAATATTTGTTTTAAACCCATACCCCAGTAATCTGCGAGAGAGTTTGCATAACAACTTCCAACGAAAATTAAACACTAAATAAACTAGTATTGTGAGTCGCAATTTAATTCCCTACTTCAAATAATTCTATGCGGAGATACCCTTTGTCTGTCTCTACATCCCTCAATACGTATTATTCGATTAGTCAGTCTAACTTTACAGTACAAATAAATCCGACTGCATTATTCGCTTTGGGGCGAGTATTGCAAGGGAATCAGGGTTTAATCCGGACTAAATTGCTTACCGTCTGCTTGAGGCTCGACCGATTATCTGTAGGATGAGTCTTTAACACTCTGGCGAATATTTAACTTATTTGTTTTCATTGTTGGGTCTGTATTTAACTTTTATGTTATGTTTGTATTTTGTATGAAGGAAGAAAGAGAAGAAGTGTGTTTGGCATAGAGAAGGAAAACGGTTTAGCAAGATTAGGAACTCATAACATCATAACATCGCGCCTGTAATCCACGGAGGGTTAGGCAGAGGTGTACCCTTTAGTACACCTACATTTCGCCAGTTATGTTTTTCCAGTTATATTTTTGTCCCATGTAATAGGGATTAGGAACACATACTAATAAATTTAAAAAAAAACAGGATTCAATGCCATAATTTTAATACATAATAATATTATGTAGGTAGATAGATTTATGATTACTTGTGTAGGTTTCTCTAACATAGGTAGGTGTGTAGGTATCACATTATAAAATACATTGTATTGTAAGTAGAAAAGAAGATTTACCATTGTTGATATACCACAGATTTTAACCAACCATAGAAAAGCTTAAAATAGAATTCTCAAAAATAAAACAAAAGAAGCAGATTTTGGACCATTTTAATTCAAACTTTTCTTAAGACAGTTTAAAAATAAAAACAAAACAAAACGTTTCTTAATTTTTCTCCTTTCCGCATTTTTAATATCAATTGTTTAGCTACTAATGCTTCCTTTAGCCCAATCCTTGTTTCACAAAGAGGATTTCCGTTTTGTTTGTTAATTTTACGCGCGGGCGCACACGCTCGGGCCTACTTAAACGCTGAGATTGTAGCCCCACAAGTAGCGGCTTTGTGGAAACGAAGACGAAAATAAAAGTCGCTTGTTTTATTCAGGTTTATTTTTATAAAAATTACTTACCTGGTTCAAACATGGAACATTTTGTTGAAGAACTGTTCTTTATGAACTTGAACTTGAGAAATTACAATAACGTAACCATGTCAATCGGATATGGAAGAGGATGGAGCCCATATATAGATAGGGTGCCCCATGGAATGACGTCCAACAGAAAACTTTGGAAGCTTGTTTCCATGGGCGGCATTTCGTGTCCAGCGATGATTTATAATTTAGGAGCTAAATCATTTTTAATCATAACATCACGCCTGTAATCCCTGAAGGGTAAGGCAGAGGTGTACCCATTAATACCCACATTCGCCTGTTATGTTTTTTAAGTCACACGTAAAAGGGGGCGCGCCCATTGCCAACAACTGGACACAAATTTTGACTTTTTTTTAATACTTATTGTTTTTTTTTTACGATTGTTGCATGGGTTATGGTGTAGGTATAGCTACAAGTTGTGCTGAGCTATTACATCCACGCCTCACGATACATCACTACATACTCAATAGCACCGCGGCATCGAAGCACTGGCACACTGGTGCGTTATATAATTCTTGACAATATTCTGTTGGAAGAACTCTAAAGCTTTAAGGAAAAAACGACACAGATGATTGCTCTCGATCTTGGATATTATTAACTGCTGTATCTTCTAAGATATCTTTATTCACTCTTACTGTAAATAAAGTAATCTTACATACATACATACATACATAAACTCACGCATTTTTCCCATGGGGGTAGGCAGAAACTACAGAACGCCACCTGCTACGATCCTTACATACTCCTTTCGCCTCATCTACGTTCATACATCTCGTCATACAAGCACGCCGGTTACGAGTACTCCGCACCTGACCTTTCTGAAGGACCTCACCAATAAGGTCAGTGTAGGTCTTCCTAGGGCGACCCCTCCCGGCGTTACCACTCACCTCTGCCATATAAATACCTTTTGTCAATCGTCTTTCACTCATCCTCTCAACATGACTGAACCATCTAAGAATACCCTTTTCTATCTTTGTCACTACATCTTCTTTTAATTTTTTTTAAAAGTAATCTTATTTTCACCATAATAAGTATTTTCAACCGACTTCAAAAAGGAGGAGGTTCTCAATTCGACTCCGCCAATTATGAATCGATTTAGATGATTCTTTTTTTGTTTGAAAGAGTATAGTTCCGAATAGGTCTCATAGGAATATTGTCATGATCTGATTATGAACTTTGGAGATATGGAACGGAACTCCTTATAAAATCACAGCAAAACCTCCGTAAAAAGAAAAATTGCTTTGTTTATAAGTGTAGTCGATGACTGACTGAAGGAAGTGGGGAGGGGGTACGTCAACCCCCGTCCTACCACTTTCCAAAATTAAATATATCGTGTGAGGTATTGTTTGAAAGGGCTTTATGTAAGGATTTCAAACATTAACACACAAGCACTAAAAAGTGAAAAATATAAAGCTTTTTTACAAAAAAATATGACCGCCTTCAAAAACTACAAAATAAAAAATAACTTTTTGATACCATTGTTCCCTTTCCCGGTTTTTCCTTTTCACACGCTTATTTAAAAGCCAACACATAGGTGCCACAAAGTAGTCCCGCACATTACAACATGTTCCCGGGTGTCATACTGCGTCACTCTCACGTCACATTCGATTACAAAGGGACAATCCTTGTAACAATAAGTTTATCCGTGACCTTTATCCTCTTTTGTCTTTGTTTGTTACGTCAACGTGTTAAAGTAAGACGTTTGTTGATACGTGTGTCCCTTTGATGTTTATTGAAAACAAGTCTTCTTTTCTCTTTTTGTCTCGAATGTTTTCTAAATTTAAAAAACGTAGACATACTATTTTTTTTTTATTGTCAGTTGTCCTTTTTGAGCTGTATAAAAAACGATGAAAAGATTGAGAGGAAACCTGGGTTTAAAGTTAATAATATAAGATTGAAATCGTAAATCCGCCTTAAGCAAGCGTGGTGATCAATGCTCGTGCCTTCTCTGAATGAAAAGAGGCCTTTGCTCTGCAGTATACGTATGTGTGTAAGTATTTTTTATTATTTTTATATAACATAACATAACATAACATCACATCACGCCTGTAATCCCTTAAGGATTAGGCAGAGGTGTACCCAATAGTACACCCACATTTTGCCAGTTATGTTTAAGTCCCATGTAATAGGGGGCGAGCCTATTGCCATCAACCGGGCACAAATCCAGACTCCGAGGCTGCTACTGAGATTCCTGACGGAAAATCCCAAGAACACTTTGCCCGACCTGGGAATCGAACCCAAGACCTCATGCTCAGCAGTCGCGCTTGCGACCACTAGACCAACGAGGCAGTCAGTATTTTTATATATTGTGAGATTATTTTTTAATTTCTAATTATGTTCGTTTAAGCTCTTATGACTTGCACCTGCCATGACATCTCTTCACCACTTTTGGTTGACTGGTACAGAATAACTTGCACATTTAGATCGCTTTGGTACATAAAGTTTAAATAAATAAATAATAATATATATTCACTTTAAACAACTTTATCGAATCTATTGTTCAATTAAAATTAATCATTCTCAAAATTCTTTGTTTTGTAATCCTATTGAGTTTCTTTAGAAGTCTTAAGTCTGATAGACTGGAAAATAGCCTTGAATCCTGTTTTGTTTTCATTATCTATAGTTTGTTCTTTAGCTTTAAACGTTGATAGATTTCTACCACTTTTATAACTTTATTTATGTTCGACTTTCCTAACTTTAACAATTCACTAAAGATTCTATATCTTTAAATATTTTACTTTGATCTTGAGAACGTCGTCATCTCATTGGTCGTGATGGGCCTTCTCTCATGAATTAGGTTGCGGGTTCGATACTGGGCATGTACCCAAAATGTGATTCTATAAATTCACTAGTTTTTTTAACCCGCGTATTACATAGGACTAAAACATAAATGGCGAAATGTGGCTGTACTAATGGGTTCACCTTTGCCTAACTCTTTGAGGATCACAGATTCAAATTAGCGTGATGCTGTAATATTACTATTTTTATGAGAGTCTACATTAACTGCTCAAGGCCCGGCCGACCTACTGGTACGACAGAATAATAGAAAATCAATTGTGTCGCATTACGTGGGACTTGACTAATTGTATTTCTTCTTTTTGTAGAAAAAAAAAATGCCATTGCACCAAATACTTTATTACTTTGCTACCATTAGGTCTTGTAAAAAAGCATAGGATTCAGTCACTAAGTAAATTTCCTTTGCGTCTTTTTATTCGCATCTTTAGTTATCGGCAGGAAAGTATTGCTTTTTAATGTAATTTCCGAAACGGAACGCCCGCGTTGCCGGTTGCTTCCTACGGGAATCGACTAATGGATTTTGTTCATACTTCCCTCGGAACTCAATCTATCAGTTAGATTTCACATTTTAAGTAGTTTTCATTTTATGCCAGCTTTTTTCTATATTCCATTCATTTTTATAATGTCATTATCATTTTCTCTCTGGAATTTCTTAGTTTCTTTTGTTAGAAGAGAGCATTTCTTAAGAAAATCATGTTTTAAATATCTACGTAAAGTAGTTTATAAATATCAGTTTTTCCGCCAGCTTAATTTTAATTAATATTATTCTAGATACGAGGAGCTCGTGGCTAAGTAATTAAAGCCGCACGGGTCGATCCGGTTACACACCGAGACTCCTCCGTGCCTCGGAAAGCACGTTAAGCCGTTGGTCCCGGCTGTCATTCGTGGATCTTTGACAGGAAGCCGACCCCAACATAGTTGGGAAAAGGCTAGGCAGATGATGATTATTCTAGATACAGCGAAAATATTTAGTTTTTAGAGTTCCGTATCCAAAGGGTGTTAAACGGAAACCTATTTAAAACCAAGACTCCGCTGTCCGTCTGTCTGTTACAGGGCTGTTTGTATCTTTTAAACCGTAATAGGTAGACACTTGACATTTTAACAGAGTCTTTATTACAATGGTCGCTATAAAAAGTAATCGCAAATATCAAAGTAATGGCGGTCCCCATGCAAGAAAAGTGTTTATTTAGATGTAGTATTCAATACCCTATGGTCCCGTGTAACCATACAATAATTACCTTCGGGTGTAAGTCTGATTCTAACATAGCCGATGATATTACAATTTTAGTTACTATAACTACAAACTTTAGTATTACAACTGTAGTAGTGTATTGTGTGTGTTGTAGTTGTGTGGACTTACTGTAAATCCAAATAAATTATATACCTACAAGCTACTGTAATAAAAAAAACACGACTGCAAAAATTGCACATATTTGAACTTTGTTTACTCGTCAGTTTTTTTTAGGACGTTTTTTATTTATTTATTTATTTATTTATTTATTTATTTATTTCCAACTTACATCTATCATTACAGACTACTCCATTGCGATAGTGTACATCAATAACCTTATCTTAAAATAAAAATAGATACTACAACTTATAATTTAGCCTTGTAACTTATTACAAATAATGCATTCTTTGTGAACTCACTCAGAGGACAACAGAATAGGTCCGTGTCACTAGCTATGAGGTTGAGAGTGCGGAGTGCACGCGTCAGTGGCGCCTCACCTAAAAGATTGGTTCGAGCGCGCGGCTCCGCCAACAGCCGTGGCTGTCGTCGTCGCCATACGTACCTGTCTGGCACACACAAACCTATGCTCCCTAATATGTCCGCATTATGTACCCTTCCTCTAAGTACTTTGAATATGTACGAGGTGAGTGCGAGTTCCCTCCTGACCCTCAGCTCGTTATATCCAACCATACCCAAAATAAATAAAGTTGGGTACATTAGCGGATAAAATGGGTATACACCATACAAGCGCAAGTACAAGTACCTCACAAACTTGTTTTGTACTCTCTCCAGCATGAGCCTATATTTAGATTCATGTGGTGCCCAAATGACGGCGTTACATTCCAATTGGCTTCTAACTAAAGAATTGTATAAGGCGATAACCGCTTTTATGTTATTAAAACCACGTACCATACGGAGCATAAATCCTAAATTACGGTAGGCTTTTCTGCAGCAGCTTGTGACGTGATCACGAAACGTTAGCCCAGTGTTGAACTTCACCCCCAAGTCCCTAACTTCCGTAGCCCTAGCCATTGGCAACCCATCTATATTATAGGAGTATAGGATAGGAGTGCGTGCGCGAGAGAAACTGATTGTGACGCACTTTGAGGTGTTGAACTGCAAGAGGTTATCCTTGCTCCAGGTCACCACTCTGTCTATGTCTCTTTGAAGCCTGACACAGTCTTCCACATTACTTATTTCCAGTGATAGCTTGAGATCGTCAGCAAACAGTAAACAATTGGCGTGTTTGACCACTTCTGGCAAATCATTTATCATAAGAATAAATTGCAAAGGCCCAAGGTTACTGCCCTGACTTACGCCCGACCTGGTAAAATATGGCTCTGATTTATGGCCCCCATATTCCACGTACTGCTGCCTACCGCTCAAATAACTTGAAAAAAACCCCAGCAGATGTGGAGTGAAACCAACGGCCGCTAACTTCTTAAGCAAAACATCATTGTTCACCAGATCGAAGGCTTTTTTAAAATCGAAGTAAGCGGCATCAGCTTGCCCCCCACTGTCCACTGTAGGCACAAGATTAGCCATGTAGCTCATGAGATTGCTAGTAGTGCTTCTTGCTGGTCGAAATCCGTGCTGAGCGTCTGAAAGCTGGCCACTGACCTGTTGAAATATGCTCTTATGAATAGCCGATTCCAAAACTTTAGCTGGAGTTGACAGCACTGCGACAGGCCTGTAACCATCCACTGTCATCCCTGAGCCTCCCTTCGGCACTGGTACGACGCGGGTAATCTTCCACTTTTATTTACAGTGTTATATATTTTAAATCTACTTCTCAAATTCTAGACGATAAACACAGACACGACCTGATTCATTAAAAAAATAAATTGAGACTGGTATTAATTTACGTTTTAAAGTGACCACACCGGTTTCTCTATTTTTTTAACTAGCCTTTGTTACTCGGAACGATGCAAGGATTGTAACGATACCCCATACATCTAAATCGGTTCAGGCGCTTAAAAGTTATGGTGGAATAAAGAAATTCACATACTTACATACATACATACATTAACCCTGAACACATAACACTCCTTTTGTTGGCACGAACGTCAGCGTTGCTGACGTCACACCTTTTAAAAACACTACGGAGCTTACTACTCCGTCATATATAATTTATATATAAATCAATTAAGAAAAGAACTCCTCCTTTATATCCTTTTTATTCTAATTATGAAATATATTTTTATTGGTTCAATATTAGAAAAGAAAATAGGCGAGAGCTAAACTTTGAATTATAACTTTTTACTTGTAGTTATTCAGTCGGATCTACAGTTGTCCTTTTCACACACCGAGGCTTACAGAGCGACAGCGATAGTTTCTTCTAATACGTAATTTTCAAAAATCTCTCCGCCCGTTTCTCCTCGTAAAGGGGGAAGTAAAAGGAACGGTTTTAAGACATAATCCCTTTGGGAACAAAGGAGACATGGGCATGTTTGTTTCCCAATTTTACGCTTTGCCGGGTACGCCGAAAAGAATCTAGTAGCGAAATGAATTCCCGTTTCTACTGAACTTATGCTTCTAGTGGAAGGTTTAATTGAAACTATGTTTAGTTGTTCTTGTTGTTCTTCTATTCCTTTGTCGTCTGTTAACTACGTGATAATTATTTGGTGCCATTCCTTTTTATTTCATTTAGAACAATTATTTTCTTATTTATGTGTGTTATGTATTCGTTTGTCATGTGATGTTTTGAAGCTACATTAGTTTCTTCAACTTGGCCGTCGTAACAGATGTCATACGCACAAGTACCTAACACAAAGAAAAATGTAATTGTATAGTTATTTACTGAAAACATTTTGTAAATGTATACCTACCTAATTATTTATGTGTATGCTTATTAATGGTCTTTAAAATCAATACCTGACATTATTCTCCCTTCATTATTTATTTTTAATTTTATCATTTTTAAATCTACCGACACAAAAAAAGTTATTTTTTGTGAGATTTGCACACGCGTCCTTTTCTTAAACTTTCGAAACAAAATAACAACAATTGTTTATTTTAAACACATACAATAACAAAACAATAAAAAGCCATCCACAAAAAAAAACACTGAAATGAAATTACGAATTTGCTGTCGACATTTTTTATGGATAGAGATTTCACACCAAAAGTAAAATTCGTTTCCCAGCAATAATTTTTGCTCAATGTTACTAAATTTTATGAACAAAATGAGTTATAGACAGCTATACCTAAGGTGTGTCTTTACACCTTGCATACACTCTACTCACACCACAATCTACCAAGACAGCTTTCAAGCTTTCATTAACTTAAATATCACTATAAAAATATTCCCGCAGCGCATCAGTGCCTCAAGAAAGCCTTCTACAACGATTACCATATAGAGTGACATTTACACTGCGTCGCCTCTCAAAGACACGTCGCTTTGTGGCCGTCGGCTTTGAGGCACACATTGATTTTATTCCCCAGAGAAGAATTGGATTAGTTAGCGAATTAATTGTTAGTAGATGCGCATTTGTTTACTAGATTCTACGAAATTGAGACACTGAATAGTTTGTTATTTGGTTTAGACGGGTAGCGGTATTGTGTAGCTTCATGTAATTAGCGGTGCGTTTATTATACTTTGGTAGGTTTATTTATTTAATACTAGCAATACCCCGTGGTTTGAGTTACGTTTTTGATTACTGCTACGCTGCCGAGTGTCGTCGCTTAAAGTTATATAACATCCTAGCCTTTGCCCGCGACTTCAGCCGCGTAAATGTATTTTGTCGCGAAATAAAAAGTAACCTATGTCCTTTCTTGGGGTTCAAACGTACCTCGTACCTAATTTCATCAAAATCCGTCAAGTTGTTTAGTCCTGAAAGCGTAACAGACAGACAAACACAGTCACACACAGACCATTTTAATATAAGTATGGATAGTGTTCCTCAATAAGCGCGCTATAGGTAGGCATAACGCATTGCTTTTTTAGTTTGCTCTGAGATTAGCGGATTCGAACAAAACAAACGCTTCAGTTTCATAATATTAGTAACAACAATATATACTACAGTATAGAATTTCAAGAAAAAATAAATTGGATCTTCTCAAAATATTGTTTGCCAGACCTTATTTAAACTTAGGTTCTTAACTCAAATGTATTGGAACTCTTCTATAATTCTCTTTCATAAAAGTAACAAGACAACAAAGCTACAAAGAAACACATCGAAGGTAACATCACAGGCAAAAACGTCGATAAAATTGCTCACAAGAAAAAACGTCCCCAAGCTCAAATCAAAAGGGCTATTACGCCTTGTTAGTGGAATTGTAAGAAGAATTATTAATGAACACAAGTCGCTGGCAAAACCCAGCTATATTATCTATGCAGTTACGCATAGGATCGTAAGTTTATAATTAGTTATTACCGCAATGGGCCCGAAGCGATCGCTTTATACAGCGGCTGCAGCAATTAACTTCGTTCATGGTTGCACTGCCAGCTAAACACGCACTGCCACGTCTGTTTGTACTGAATAGTTGGTAATTAGTTGCAAATAACAGTGTTTGAATGTAGGTAATGGGAAATTATTGTAGCGACAAAAGTGCAAATAGTAATACAAGCCTGTTATTGTCAGACTGCAGGGTACATAGCGTTTTTCTTATAGAGAAGGTACAAGCATTGAACACTACGCTTGCTGGTGGATTGGTGATTTCAGACTTAATCATTATTATCATATCAGTCATAGCATAGGACGTCCACTGCTGAACAAAGGCCTCCCCTACAGATTTCCAATAGGACTTGTTGAAAGCAGCTTACATCCAGCGCGATCCCGCGGTCCTCATCAGATCGTCTATTCATGTTGCGTGCACTTCATTCGAAAACTATACGGCCCCATCAGTGCATTTCAGACTTATATTAATTATAAGCCCAGGTTTCCCCACGATGTTTTCCTTATAAAATATATTTTAAAGAAAAACTAGCTTCTACCTAAAACTTCGTCCGCATGGAGGCTTTTAATTTAGGCTTTTTTATATTATAAAAATTTTTGTTTACAAAAGCCTAAAATCAAGACAAGCGGTCAAAGCCCCCAAGTGGGACGAAAATACTAACCAAGATAAAATAACTGTGCATTCGAAAATATTCAGCAAATAATGTATTTCATAAGTTCAAGATCGGTTGAAATCGAGTCACCAATAAAAAATGTGAAATAAATAAAAACAACTTCTATTGACATAAAATATTTAAAAGCTTTTACTAGTCAACACTAAAATTTTAGCACTTACTTATGAAATCAGTTATTTAGAGTTTCATTCAAAAAAATTACGAAAGTAAAAATAAACGTAAAAGATTAAATTTTTCGTTGAGCAAAAATAACTCGATTCTAAATAAAATACAGGCAAAGTGCGCCACTTAACTACCATTTAATATTAGAATCGAGCGAAAATCACCGAAAGAAAAGTTTCTTATACGCCATTTCATTTTTTATTTATTTTATTTTTATTATTTGTCAACCAGCCACAAAAATACACACTGTTAACATTTCAACTCTACCTATTACAGTACATGAGAAACAGCAAGACAGACAGACAGACGGACGGACAGCGGATAGGTCCCTAAATATGAAAGAAATAGGTAAAAATCATTACATAAACCATTCAATAACAAAGTTAAACTGGGAACTGCGATATCTTACGGTGAACTCATTACAAAATTGTAAAAAAATACAAACTGAAATGAACTAGACCCATATTTTAATTTCATGTAATATTGTGGGTGCTACCTACTAGAGATTTTATGGTGGTACTCAAGTCATACGCGTAAGCGAACTATACCTCCATTTTTTTTTTCTATTGCCTACGCTTTCCCACAGCTCGGCAAAGGCCTCCCCCAAACACATCCAGGAACTCTTTTCCCGCGTCATCTCGAACCAGCCGTCGCGGTACAATACGCGCCACGAAAAATGAGACTTGACACACAAACTTTATTATTTCGTGATAAATGTACAATATTGTTATGAATTTTAATCTAAATGGCTTCGAAAAATCCCTGAACAGATACACAAATTATGGATTGCTATTTCATACATCCATACGTGCGCAAGCTTTACTGACGCTTGTCAAGCCTCACGACCCCTGCACTGTTGTATGGACACAGAAGCACAATAATTTGTGCGTGTTACATTACATGGTACAAATCATAAAAAATATTTTTTTCGCATTTTGAAAAAAGTTCGACTCACAGCAATAGTTTTTTCAACAGTATGCATACATACATAAACTCACGCCTTTTTCCCATGGGGGTAGGCAGAAACTACAGAACGCCACCTGCTAAGATCCTTACATACTCCTTTCGCCTCATCTACGTTCATACATCTCGTCATACAAGCACGCCGGTTACGAGTACTCCGCACCTGACCTTTCTGAAGGACCTCACCAATAAGGTATGCATAGAAAACGGAATTATGTCATGTGTACTTTTTACACCTCCTATATTATAAACGTCAGTTTTGATTGGTCAGGAAGCCCGCGACTGCCTCTAACATGCACAATACAAGGAGTGGCAAGCTGCAAGCCACTACGCAACTTCATAATTACCTATTTCCCATTTCGCCTCGGGCCCGCCGGCTTTACTGTGAGCCTTAATTAACTGCACTATGTTGTAATATTCCAAGCTTCAGTTATATTCCAAGGAATATAACAAAACAAACTCCAGCACTGCTCATGTGGATGTTCAAGCTAGAAGTTTCGGTGGAGGAAATAAATTAGTTGGAAAAAAATATGAAGCTGAAAATTATGAAGTTTTTCTAGTTCATTAAGACGGGATTTAAGGAAGACTAAAAAATAATTGGATGAAGTTCTATTTCTAACTCACGTAAAAATTTCCACTATTCTATCCTATTTTTCGATGTAATTGATATAATTTTGGCTCTATAACACTGAATAATTTCAAATCTATTCTTAACAAGCAACGGTTGAACCTTTATTGCTGCATTACAGTCTAGCAAACACACTTGGCATATTTAATTAGTTTAATGAAATTATTTAATCACTTAGTGATTGTAGGTTGAAATTTTTTATTTATTTAAAACAAAACATCACGCCTGTAATCCCCAAAGGTTTAGGCAGAGTCCTTTAGTGCACCCACATTTCGCCAGTTATGTTTTTAAGCCCCATGTAATAGGGGGCGAGCCTATTGCCATCAACCGAGCATACAACAAAAACTTAAGTAATAACAAAACAGAATTGAGGTCAATTAAGCTTTCATATATTAAATTAACGATCTCCGATGTGTAGTAAAGAACTTACAATCTACCTTGACATGATTAAAGGTATATATAAAATCGTATTATTTACTTTACATATTTCTTTCTTTCCTTATTAAGTTACCAAAGTTATTCACAAAAAGGTTTTCCTTAAAAAGTCCAGTAATATTGCTCACGTGTATTTCAACTTAGTATTCGCGACGAAAACATGCGTAGTACATACAATGTGAAAGTACTAAGTTTTCAGTCTCTAATGTAGAAGTGGTAAGTTTTACTTAAGTTTCCTCAAAGGAAGAACTCTCCACTCTCTTAGGTACAATTCCGAAGGTGACGGCAGTGGCAATGTCGAACCGCAGTGACTGTACTACTTAACAAGCTACTATTAAAATAATTAGAAAACACGACTGCAAAAATTGCACATATTTGTATTTTGTTTACTCGACAGTTTTTTTTTACGACGTTTTTTATTTACAGTGTATATATTTTTTTAATTGTACTTGTAAAATTCTAGACGATAAAAATAGACATTACCAGTTTCATTAAAAAAATAAATTGTGGCTGGTATTAATTTACTTTTTAAAGTGACCACACCGGTTTCTTTATATTTTTAACTTGCCTATGTTACTCGGAACGATGCAAGGATACCCCATACATATAAATCGGTTTAGGCGTTTAAAAGTTGTGGTGGAATAAAGAAACTCACATACATTAACCCTGAACACATAATACTACTTTTTTTCGGGCAGTCGTATTACTAGCAAAAAAATGTACCTATAGTATTAGAATAATACTACTTACAGACATAATGGTTTCATAACAGTTTTATAGTAGTGTTCAATTCGACACATTAGTGACATATTATTTATTTTTCTAGTTGAGTAGTTTCTATACAACCTTATATTTCATTTATTTATTCACTCCAAACATACAAACATCCTTGTGTCGGATAGGGCGGGAGGAAACGCCCGGGTGTCACCACTGTGTGGATCGCCCGGAGGACACGGTGGAGCATACGGTGCAGGACTGCCCCGCTTGGGCAGAGCACCGCCGTGTCCTCACGGAGGCGATAGGCGGCGGCGACCTCTCGCGTCCGGACCTGGTTCAGGCCATGCTCCGGGGCGAGAGGGAATGGGATGCAGTCACCTCCTTCTGCGAAGCTGTAATGCTAGCGAAGGAGGAGGCGGGCCGCGTGAGGGAGAGAACCACCTCACGCCCCAGCCGCCGCGGGAGACGCCCAGGGCGTCGGACGTCGCGAGGCGACATCCGGCCACCGTAGGCGCGGGCTTGCGGACGGCGAGTAATGGGTAGCTCGCCGTCCGATCAAGGACCAGGCCCGGGTCGACGGCGCGTTCTGTTCGCGCGCGCCTCAAAGAGCTGTCAGCACAGGGACGGGGCCCCCAACGGGGCCAACGCCTGCCGGGGTTGCGGGACGTCTTAACAGGATACCGTGGCCCCGGAACGTAAAGGGCAACAGAAGGAACAGGGTGGTTTTTTAGTCAGTAAAAGTCTGACAGTCCCTTCCGCCCCACCCAGGGCGGAAGGAGTCATTTGATGATTTTTACCACCTCAAAAAAAAAAAAAAAAAAAAAAAAAACATACAAACATCCTTACAGGATAGACCCAAGGCGATATTGTAGCCCACTTAAAAATTAAATAGGTCCACTGTTTGTACTATATACATTTAGCAAATTCGATTCTATAGATCGATATTCTTCCGAATTTACTTAAAGCTCAGATACAAACATTTACAACGCGCTCATGCTAAGCCATAAGTAATGTCATTACTGGCCATCACTAGCAGATGTTTTCATAATTAAAAATAAAATTGCCGTGGTGACGTCACATTCGAAATAAAAACCGTGGCGGCACTATCGATTAAGCTTGTTGTCAACCACGACCTGGCTGCTGTCTGCGATCTTGCCCCAAAAAATTACTTGCTAAATAGTCAATAGTGACCTACTCTACATAACAGTTCAACGTTAGCTCTCAATACAAAAGACCGACTTATAAAACAAGGCATTCTTGTTAACAAGTTAAAACAGTGGAAGCCGAAACTTTAATTTAGGGGCACGATATTTGCGAACACCCCCTCCCCTCCGCCACCCTTACCCGCGCCGCCCAACTGTCAACTGCAAAGGCTTTCGTGTAAGGAAATTTAAGGTCGGTCACGCGGACCGACGACGCCAGTCTAGGGTTTACAACGGATCTATATAGACGCTGGATTTGCTTGAACTGTTTGTAAGTAGGAAGTTGTTGAGTGGTGTTAGTTTCCACTTTAGTTTGGGCGTACTGTTTGTAGTTGTCTAAGAAACGAGGGGAGAAAGTGGTAACTAAGGATCCACGAAAAGGAAATCTATACATATAATAAAATCGTAGAGACGTCAAAACTGTACATTTAATATTTTTGAAAAAGAAAAAGTGCTTAGGGGTCTTTGAATGATACTTATGCCGAAAATATTTTTTTTTTAATTTTTGTCTGTTTGTCTGTTTGTTTGTTGGAGCATCACGCAAAAACTGCCGGATAGATTTTGTTCAAATTTTGAATGAATATTCCACAATTACCAAATTAGAACATAGGCTATAAATTATCACGCTATTTGTTTTGGGGGATTAGCAGACTACAACAGTTTACTAAAGGATTGTAAAAAAGACGAAACAAAATGTAAAAATATAATAAATAGCTGCAGACTGAAGTTCTAAAATAGTTATTATCACGCTATACCTTCAAGGAGCTAAGCAGTCAATCATGAAAAACTAGAACGGCTATTTCAAACCATTTGTCATCAAAGCAAATTGCCTAACGGTTCGGTGACCGTCTTGCGAAACGATGGGCGGCAGTTCGGTCCTCAAAGTCAGCTATTCTTTTTGTATTTTTTCTAATATTTTTTTGAATGTTTTTTAATTGATTTATGAGATTTCCTAACAAAAAAAATAAAATAAAAGTAGGAGTGCATGTTTCTACCACAACTTTGATTTGTTAACGTATTTTTTAAATATTAATGCAGAAAATAATATCTATGCATAGTTACACAACACATAAATCAGCAGCTAAAGAACTTTTGCCTGTTTGCACGACTGCAAAGCATAAGGTCTTGGGTTCGATTTCCAGGTCGGGCATAGTGTTATTGGATTTTTTCATCAGGATTTTCAAAATAGCAACCTCGGAGTCTGGATTTGTGCCCGTTTGATGGCAATAGGCTCGCCCCCTTTTACATGGGATTAAACTATACAACTATATAAATATGTGTTGGTAAGGATTATCGCAATTTGGCTATTATTCTTAAACATTTTACTGCTGGATTGCTATAAAACGACACCAACGGTAGGTACATACAATACTGCAGTTAGTTATAAGTTATAATTTATTATCTGAAATCAAAATCATTACGCCATAACTACAAGGAGCTACTCAACACACAACAAGTGACGGGCGGCCTATCTGCAAACATTTTAAGTATACAATATTTTATTACCCGGGCTTAGCTAAGCCAATCATGGCACAATAATACTGCCAAGTATACTACTGGAATACCAACGGACGAATATTAGCGAGGAGTGGCAAGTGTAATTGTTTTACGCAGTAGTAGGTAATTAGTATTCATTTCGTTGCGCTTCCGAATTTTTTTATTTTATTAATAAAAAACTAAGTGTAAAATGAGTGATTAGGTACTAAAAAGAATACTTCTATTTCAATGGCTAAATAGAAAGAATTTGGCAACAACCGGAAGTGCACCAAAATCAATTAAAAATCTGTTACAGTAATTCTCCTGTCGGGAGAATGTCTCACAGACTTCAAGCTTCCTGGGTACTTGATTTTGATGAAGCGACTGTGATCGCAGGCATTGTACATTGCCACAACACCAATCATCTGCTACGACCCCTTATTTCTACCAACTAGCAGCACCCGATGTTTTACGCAAAACTGTTACGTCTTTATGCTCCTTCTGCTGGTGAATTTGCGTGTTCAGTGTGTCATTGACCAAAAAGCAATATCATCCTTAATGAGACGTGTAAAATTATATCGGGGCTGCCTGAAACTGACTGCTCAATAAACCCTTCCTATTGGCTGGCATTGCACCATCTGTCATTCGAAGGTATCTATGTAGCATGCACATATGAAACAAATCAAGAATCCGCTTTCTTACATCCCCTCTATCAATATGCAGTAGCTCTGGGTAGATTCAAGAGTCGGAAGAGTTTTCTTCGATGCACACAGGCCATACATGGTCCATGTCGGCACCCACTATCACACAACTTCCACCAAAAAGAGTTCAACCCCAGAAACAAATGGCACTCTGTTGAGATCTTTAGTGGCCTATATGGAAAGCGCTTAATGGACTGCGCACTCATGTAAGCCGCTGCAAAGGTAACCTAGCCAAATGAGGAGTTATAGATCCCGCAGACACTCAGGGCAAGTGTGGTGGTCCTTTTATATGATGGCCCACTTACTACAGCGCCCGTGGAACACCTGGGCACAACTGGACCGGAAAAATATTTCAAAAAATCGGTCAAGTGCGAGTCCGAATCGCACACAAAGGGTTCCGTTTCACCATACAATATTTAACACAACAGAAAAAAAGGTTAATAATCGCATAAAAAGTAATTATTATGACAACATGGCATTGCGTCTTGCCTTTCATGATTCTAGGTCAACGGGAAGTTCCCTTTATATTTGGTTTTGATTCCCCAGCGAGCGTCAAAATATGCGCCATAAACGACCTTATCTTTAGTTTGCGGTGACTTAGAAGTTTAATTTTTTCACTGCTCTGAGGCATTGCACACCAAAGTATTTTATTTTGCGTGGTGAAAATCATCATAATTATGAGTCCTTCTGCCCTGGGTGGGGGCGGAACAGACTGTCAGACTTTTACCGACTAAAAAACCACCCTGTTCCTTCTGTTGCCTTTGCGTTCCGGGGCCACGGTATCCTGTTAAGACTTCCCGCGACTCCGGCAGGCGTTTGGCCCTGTCGGGGCCCCATCCCTGTGCTGACAGCTCTTTGAAACGCGTGTGGAACAAAACGCGCTGTTGACCCGATTGAACGAGCTACCCATCACTCGCCGTCCGCAAGCCTGCGCCTACGTCCTCTCCTCACGTGTTCCGCCTCCTTCTTCACTAACTACTGCTTCGCAGAATGAGGTTACTGCTTTCCATTGCCTCTCGCTCGGGAGCATCCAACGCAGGAACCTCCCGAAACAACCGCGTCCGGTGAGGACCTGCGTCAGGCGAGAGGTGAGGACGCCGGGGCGCAATTTTTGCTTGATACCTCCACGCGTTCCTTAGAAAGGGTCTTTACAGACAGACAGTCGGACAACAAAGTTATCCTATAAGGGTTCCGTATTTGCCGACTGTGGTACGGAACCCTAAAAAAGATAATATCTAAAATCATCGATGAATCGTGATTTAAAACGGTAAAACTTTGCTTAGACTTTAAAAAAGTCTATGTTTACTGGGTTTTGCTCATACTTTCTTTTAAAAACATGTAAGTCAGATTCTGATTTCAGTTGCTCTATCGAATCTAATATCTAAATAATCGAAGCTACAATGTGAGGTACAATATTAAAACAGTAGCTATTGAACATGCGTTTCAATGGTTTGGGATCGAAAAATAAGTCAATTTTGATACCACTTCATAATATTTTGGAAAGAGGTAATCTCAATATACCTTAAATAAACATACAAAAGCGAAACTTCACCACTCATCACGAAATATCGAAAATTTCGCAGGGAGGTTTTTATGTTAGTTAGTAGACGTCCGCTAAGTAACGATTTTTCAAAATAAATTACATATATCCCAAAGAGTAGGTATGAAACGGGGGTCCAAAGTTTGTATGGAGTTATCAACTTTGACGCGGACGAAGTCGCGGGCATAAGCTAGTAAGAAATAAAACAGAGATTTGAAAGTCATACAATAATAAGTAGGTTATCTATCTATCAAGAGATATTGCTGTTATTTATTACCATTGTATGCAGCTCTAAGTCTTCCAAAGTCCTCAAATAAATAAATAAATAAGAGAGGGGACAGGGCCTAAAGGAACTAGTTTTTTACATCAATGACAATGACGTAGTAAAGATTCTGTAGGTAAATTAATATACTCAATACCCAATATCTTTATTGCTTTTCTATATTTATGCTTAGGTGGTAACTTATATAATATGACTATCATATTATCTTCACACACATACATAACATCACGCCTGTAATCCCAAAAGGGTTAGGCAGAGGTGTACCCATTAGTACACCCACATTTCGCCAGTTATGTTTTTTAGTCCCATGTAATAGGGGGCGAGCCTATTGTCATATTATCTTCCTTTAAAAAAATACGTTGCCCCACACTATAAATTTCTCTGGTATCCTAGATCCGTTTACAAACATAATTATACTTACTTAAACAAACAGCCAGAACCGAAACAACTATCAGTAGGCCATTTAATATTTGTTCACCTTACCTAAACATCAAAATAATTTTCCCTTCAAACATACTCTTTGTATTTGAAAATCTATTCAAACAAAACCCACTTCATTTTCAATGCACAACATAGCCTCAAGCAACATCTACTTATGACATTTCCATTAAAACTGCAAATCTTTAATACCGTAGGTTAGGACAAACACGCTACGTTCACGTCAAACTGTCTCGACTTTGAGATCCAGGTTTTAAATTAGCGCAGACTACTCGGAAAACAAGGAGGAAACCAACCTTAATCTGTTTAGGTCACGCTATAGTAACGTAACGCGGGAAGTTACGTTTGGGAGTAACAGCGTTTGAATTAGTGAATTTGCAACAAGACGGTCGCTGTTTGGACGCGGTTTCCGTTTTGATGGCAAAAAGCGAATAGGACTTGACACGTGGGTTTGTTATTAGCATATAACACGCGCGTACGGTTTTTGTTAAGTTGAGCAATTGTATTTATTAAGTGGAACGTTATTAATTACATTATGAAAATGTTGTGAATCTAAATGGAAAAATAAACAATAGGGCGAAGCGGGAAATACTTTAATATTTACTTACTGAGGGCGTAACAAAAATTCGTTCGATTTTTAAATTTCAAATGCCTGTTTCGCACGCTAATTATCTTTGAATAATTTAAGGCTTTATTCATATGAGTAAGAGATACTAATTTGGTTTGTCATAAAAATTAAACAAATTCATAAATCTAATACTTTTTCGTCAGCGCTCGTGTTCGAGGCCTGTGATATTAAAAAGCTAAATGATGAAATATTATTTTTTCACGAGACTAAATCTGAGATACCTAGTATCTACCTACGCAGTTTTATTAAAATTAATGAGCAGCTTTTATTAAAATAAAAAGGCATATTTATTAACTATTTGCTTTTTTTACGAACTATAATATTTTGTAGTTAGTATATTACTAACAATGCAATAATTATTTTCACCTTAATTAATAAACCAGACTGATCATTAGATCGAGCAATCAAGTCAGAAATCTTAATTATTTTATTACAAAACTAGAATTTATTAATTCCAAAGATCGCATAGCACTGGACAGTAACATTACGCCAATTAATTATACAGTACAATGCAACACTGGCCACAGATACCCAGAAGTGACACGCGCACGCTTCACGGACATTTGCAGGCTTGAGGATTATTCTATGCTTAGATACATTAGATATGGATGGTCAGCACCAGGACTTTTGATAGATACTGTTATTTATCTATACATATAATAAAATCGTAGAGACGTCAAAACTGTACATTTAATATTTTTGAAAAAGAAAAAGTGCTTAGGGGTCTTTGAATGATACTTATGCCGAAAATATTTTTTTTTTAATTTTTGTCTGTTTGTCTGTTTGTTTGTTGGAGCATCACGCAAAAACTGCCGGATAGATTTTGTTCAAATTTTGAATGAATATTCCACAATTACCAAATTAGAACATAGGCTATAAATTATCACGCTATTTGTTTTGGGGGATTAGCAGACTACAACAGTTTACTAAAGGATTGTAAAAAAGACGAAACAAAATGTAAAAATATAATAAATAGCTGCAGACTGAAGTTCTAAAATAGTTATTATCACGCTATACCTTCAAGGAGCTAAGCAGTCAATCATGAAAAACTAGAACGGCTATTTCAAACCATTTGTCATCAAAGCAAATTGCCTAACGGTTCGGTGACCGTCTTGCGAAACGATGGGCGGCAGTTCGGTCCTCAAAGTCAGCTATTCTTTTTGTATTTTTTCTAATATTTTTTTGAATGTTTTTTAATTGATTTATGAGATTTCCTAACAAAAAAAATAAAATAAAAGTAGGAGTGCATGTTTCTACCACAACTTTGATTTGTTAACGTATTTTTTAAATATTAATGCAGAAAATAATATCTATGCATAGTTACACAACACATAAATCAGCAGCTAAAGAACTTTTGCCTGTTTGCACGACTGCAAAGCATAAGGTCTTGGGTTCGATTTCCAGGTCGGGCATAGTGTTATTGGATTTTTTCATCAGGATTTTCAAAATAGCAACCTCGGAGTCTGGATTTGTGCCCGTTTGATGGCAATAGGCTCGCCCCCTTTTACATGGGATTAAACTATACAACTATATAAATATGTGTTGGTAAGGATTATCGCAATTTGGCTATTATTCTTAAACATTTTACTGCTGGATTGCTATAAAACGACACCAACGGTAGGTACATACAATACTGCAGTTAGTTATAAGTTATAATTTATTATCTGAAATCAAAATCATTACGCCATAACTACAAGGAGCTACTCAACACACAACAAGTGACGGGCGGCCTATCTGCAAACATTTTAAGTATACAATATTTTATTACCCGGGCTTAGCTAAGCCAATCATGGCACAATAATACTGCCAAGTATACTACTGGAATACCAACGGACGAATATTAGCGAGGAGTGGCAAGTGTAATTGTTTTACGCAGTAGTAGGTAATTAGTATTCATTTCGTTGCGCTTCCGAATTTTTTTATTTTATTAATAAAAAACTAAGTGTAAAATGAGTGATTAGGTACTAAAAAGAATACTTCTATTTCAATGGCTAAATAGAAAGAATTTGGCAACAACCGGAAGTGCACCAAAATCAATTAAAAATCTGTTACAGTAATTCTCCTGTCGGGAGAATGTCTCACAGACTTCAAGCTTCCTGGGTACTTGATTTTGATGAAGCGACTGTGATCGCAGGCATTGTACATTGCCACAACACCAATCATCTGCTACGACCCCTTATTTCTACCAACTAGCAGCACCCGATGTTTTACGCAAAACTGTTACGTCTTTATGCTCCTTCTGCTGGTGAATTTGCGTGTTCAGTGTGTCATTGACCAAAAAGCAATATCATCCTTAATGAGACGTGTAAAATTATATCGGGGCTGCCTGAAACTGACTGCTCAATAAACCCTTCCTATTGGCTGGCATTGCACCATCTGTCATTCGAAGGTATCTATGTAGCATGCACATATGAAACAAATCAAGAATCCGCTTTCTTACATCCCCTCTATCAATATGCAGTAGCTCTGGGTAGATTCAAGAGTCGGAAGAGTTTTCTTCGATGCACACAGGCCATACATGGTCCATGTCGGCACCCACTATCACACAACTTCCACCAAAAAGAGTTCAACCCCAGAAACAAATGGCACTCTGTTGAGATCTTTAGTGGCCTATATGGAAAGCGCTTAATGGACTGCGCACTCATGTAAGCCGCTGCAAAGGTAACCTAGCCAAATGAGGAGTTATAGATCCCGCAGACACTCAGGGCAAGTGTGGTGGTCCTTTTATATGATGGCCCACTTACTACAGCGCCCGTGGAACACCTGGGCACAACTGGACCGGAAAAATATTTCAAAAAATCGGTCAAGTGCGAGTCCGAATCGCACACAAAGGGTTCCGTTTCACCATACAATATTTAACACAACAGAAAAAAAGGTTAATAATCGCATAAAAAGTAATTATTATGACAACATGGCATTGCGTCTTGCCTTTCATGATTCTAGGTCAACGGGAAGTTCCCTTTATATTTGGTTTTGATTCCCCAGCGAGCGTCAAAATATGCGCCATAAACGACCTTATCTTTAGTTTGCGGTGACTTAGAAGTTTAATTTTTTCACTGCTCTGAGGCATTGCACACCAAAGTATTTTATTTTGCGTGGTGAAAATCATCATAATTATGAGTCCTTCTGCCCTGGGTGGGGGCGGAACAGACTGTCAGACTTTTACCGACTAAAAAACCACCCTGTTCCTTCTGTTGCCTTTGCGTTCCGGGGCCACGGTATCCTGTTAAGACTTCCCGCGACTCCGGCAGGCGTTTGGCCCTGTCGGGGCCCCATCCCTGTGCTGACAGCTCTTTGAAACGCGTGTGGAACAAAACGCGCTGTTGACCCGATTGAACGAGCTACCCATCACTCGCCGTCCGCAAGCCTGCGCCTACGTCCTCTCCTCACGTGTTCCGCCTCCTTCTTCACTAACTACTGCTTCGCAGAATGAGGTTACTGCTTTCCATTGCCTCTCGCTCGGGAGCATCCAACGCAGGAACCTCCCGAAACAACCGCGTCCGGTGAGGACCTGCGTCAGGCGAGAGGTGAGGACGCCGGGGCGCAATTTTTGCTTGATACCTCCACGCGTTCCTTAGAAAGGGTCTTTACAGACAGACAGTCGGACAACAAAGTTATCCTATAAGGGTTCCGTATTTGCCGACTGTGGTACGGAACCCTAAAAAAGATAATATCTAAAATCATCGATGAATCGTGATTTAAAACGGTAAAACTTTGCTTAGACTTTAAAAAAGTCTATGTTTACTGGGTTTTGCTCATACTTTCTTTTAAAAACATGTAAGTCAGATTCTGATTTCAGTTGCTCTATCGAATCTAATATCTAAATAATCGAAGCTACAATGTGAGGTACAATATTAAAACAGTAGCTATTGAACATGCGTTTCAATGGTTTGGGATCGAAAAATAAGTCAATTTTGATACCACTTCATAATATTTTGGAAAGAGGTAATCTCAATATACCTTAAATAAACATACAAAAGCGAAACTTCACCACTCATCACGAAATATCGAAAATTTCGCAGGGAGGTTTTTATGTTAGTTAGTAGACGTCCGCTAAGTAACGATTTTTCAAAATAAATTACATATATCCCAAAGAGTAGGTATGAAACGGGGGTCCAAAGTTTGTATGGAGTTATCAACTTTGACGCGGACGAAGTCGCGGGCATAAGCTAGTTATTTATATATTACCATTGTTTTATATTTATCCTTTAAGACCTTAATTACCGCGCGTGAATAGGATCGAAGCTACCTGTGGCCAGGATTACTAAGAGAGGATTTTTCTAACATTACGCGCCAGGTCCTGGAGTACCGGTTTCGGTACCGGCTTTTTCTTGTTCTAACTGCCAACGAGAGCTTCCTCAGGTGTTTGTTGGTATTACTTTCTACTAGTCATTTTACAAGCAAACTTAATAGGATAATTTTAATGCGAGAAAACCTAATCAACACTTAACTCGAAGATTTATTGAACTCATTTCGTTTAATATTTTAATTAAATAAATTGCATTATTAAAAGTGTTAAAGGTATATTACATAGTATTACCACCTACCACCTATTATTACCTTCATCAAAATCAAGTTCCCTTTCAATAAACAAAGTCCATTTTCCAAATTGAATAATTAGCGAATGACTATCCAACACTTCTAATCTTTGGACTCAAGTCGGTCTCAGTTATTGTCGCCAGAGTGGCGAGTACAATCGAGTAGTTAATTACGGCTCCCGTAGGAAGGGCTACGGATCGGAGGGTATAGCCAATTATAAAGTTTGAACCACCACGACCATTTCCCAAAGACCTTCAGTCGCCCTACACACAGAAGAGAAAAAAATCAAACGAGAAAAAATGGAGAGGCCAAGTTATACTGGCAGAATATTTCCCTCTGTTTGCGTTTAGGTGAAAACCAAATCTGAAAGTTTGTCCTAAACAGTGTTTCGTGTTTGCATTTTGTCGCGTGGTGCGAAAAGTGTAGTTACGTAATTTGTGAGAATTTGAGCGTACAGTTTGCGAGTGGGAGTCAGTTTGTAACATGTTTTTGTTATGATAATAATTTCGGTAGGGAACGACATGAGGTTCCGTATTACAGTGAATATGGCTGAATATTTTGAGATGAAACTTTAGATTCAGCTTTTGTGTTACGTAGCTGTTCGAGAACATTTTCATAATCAAACTGGTTTGTAAATAGTTACGTTATACATATTATGATGACAACTCAATTTTACATCATAATTATTATTTTTTCAGTTTAAAAATCCCCGAACTTTTTCTAAAGAAACTCCTCGCGTAAACTGTTGTGATTGGTTGTTTGTAAATACATCAACAGTTCCCGAGCACTTGACAATTTATCGCAATAATTTTCCTTTGATTTTCGGTTGAAAACCGTAGAACATGGAACAAAGATGAACGCCATCGAACATAATTATGTTCTACCTACCTGAGGCAATTGAGCATTTGACCCCACCAATCAATTGACATACTTTTTATAAACTGTCAAAACGCGACATAGATTTTGTATGGCAAAAGTAAATTGTGACGTCTTATTTTTGCCAACTAAGTAGGTAACCTATTTTTTTATTTCAAAGTAACATAAAATCTTATTTAACATGGCTAATGTAGTGCTTTTAAGCAGTTTGTATCTTAGATTTATTGGTGTCAAACAATAAATTACAAAAAATAAAAATAAAGCATAATTATAGCGAAATAAATCTCAATTAATAAGTAAAGAAAACATAGATACAGAAAATCCTCTTACCACCTTAACACCTGAAAGCGAAACCAAACACTCAACCTAATTAAAGCAACGTCACAAGAATATAACCATCGAAGTATATCTGAAGACACCCCAATTAATACCGGGGTTCGTTAATCAAGTGCTATTAAAGACTTCGGACCGATAATTACATTTACTTCCCAAGGCGGTGGTAAGGTAAACAGATTATAGATACCTATATGTAAACATCATTTGACGTACACCCCTAAATTGGTGTCATATATGTTATGTTTATCTTTAATGACACGAAGAGCTGAACTCATTATAGCGAACTTTGATGTTCATGTCTGAAGGATGATGTAATGGGTGAAAAGTAGTGATTGACCTTTTTGGTTGGCGTGTTTCGTTTATGGAGAAGGGCCATGTCGAACTGTGATATGGATATTGTTGATGAAATAACAAGGTTGGTTGGTTAACCTTTAGTGTGTGTTAAAGATATATAGTATATCCATATATTGCACTAATTACCGTAAGGGCCAAGTTGGTTTACACAAAAAAAAAACATCACTAGTTAAGCTATCTATGTTATATGTTATAACATCACGCCTGTAATCCCCGAAGGGTTAGGCATAGGTGTACCCATTAGTACAGCCACAGTTCGCCAGTTATGTTTTTAGTCCCATGTAATAGGGAGCGAGCCTATTGCCATTAACCGGGCACAAATCCAGACTGCGAGGCTGCTACTGAGAAATTCCTGATGGAAAAACCCAATAACACTTTGCTCGACCTGGGAATCGAACCCAAGACCTCATGCACAGCAGTCGCGCTTGCGACTCTAGACCAACGAGGCAGTCTAAGCTAAGCTATCTATCTAAATATATAAAAGCGAAAGGTAACTAACTGTACTCGTAACCGGCGTGCTTGTATGACGAGATGTATGAACGTAGATGAGGCGAAAGGAGTATGTAAGGATCGTAGCAGGTGGCGTTCTGTAGTTTCTGCCTACCCTCATGGGAAAAAGGCGTGAGTTTATGTATGTATGTTCCTATATAAAAGCGAAAGGTCACTCACTCGTCACGAAATATCAAAAACCACTTAACGTGTAAAGATAAAAGGCAGGAAGGTAGTTTATAGTTATTAGACGTCGTCGGCTAAGAAAGAATTTTCCAAAATTCACACATGAAATGGGAGTCCAAAGTTTGTATGGAGAAATCAACATATACGCGGACGAAGTCTCAAGCAAAAGCTAGTAATATATTTATATATTTTGCATTAACATTGAATTTATTTTATAGTCAAAGCATTTATCCAAATAAAAACCATTTACAGGTACTTTTGATTTTCAAGGAGTCAGTTCGTTACTTAAAAAGTTGAAACTAGTTACCTGTTCCAAAACGTAGACAGGTCTCTATAGAGAAGGACAAAGCAAGAAACTTCACAGACACTCTATTCAATTAAGTTTTGAAACACCAGGACACCACGAAAAAAGAACAAAAATTCAGTTCAACAAACTCACTGAAATCTGAAACAACGAAATCCGAAACTGTACAATATTACATAAAAGTAATTACACCACATCGTACGTGATATAATATTGCGAGCGAGTGCGAGCTCCGAAAACGCATTATTTTAATTAAACTTGTATAAGACGGTATTAGTTGTGAGGCGCTGTTTCATTAAAGCTGTGTGCTTATGTTTTGTCGACAGACGAAGCAAAGACTGTGTTATTTAGGAACTGAGTTTAATGTTATTACGTCTTCTGAGACTTAGGGCTTGAATATGACTACCGCAGGCCTTAAAATAATAATCATAAATATGTAACAATACCGGACTATTTTTGTCTTACTTCAGGATAAAGGCCTCTAATCTGAGAGCCTCTATAAAACGTGTAAGGCCTGGTTCACATTAGGTTGGATCTACAGTTTTATTAGACCGGCTAACAACTCACAACTGCTTGTCTCACAGTTGGCTGTGGTAAAACGACGGTAACGACGGTGGTTTTCACACTAGGTCGAATCGGCAGATTCTAGTGTGAACATCAACATCCGACAGTCGGTCAATAAAACGGTTGGTCCGACCTAATGTGAACCAGCTCTTAGTCCTATGACATTGCATATATTTATAGGCGAAATCATAAAATCCTTCATTGTTCTAATAATTGCATTCAGTAAATGGGTGACCTTTACTTACTTATACCGTTTTGGTTGTTATTAAATACCATCCTGTTATTGTCCAAGCGCAGGGCGAAGATTTCTTCACATACAGACAAGGTATTGCATTATACAAGCATTGATCATCACGCTTACTCAAAGCGGATTGGCGATTTTAGACTTGTATTTATACGTCCAGATTTCCTCACCATATTTTCTTTACCGATGTCAGTAATGTCAAAATTAAACTTACGACTTACTTCTTATACGTTTAGATTGATAAAGTCATATTGATACTTGTCCTGAACCTCGCGGATGAGCCTCGAACCACGACATTTGTTTTTCATATTGACATATAATCGTAATATTACATGTATAGTACATATGGTATATGGTACCTACAGTAAACCGTGCAGCAATAATCAATTTATTATTGAATAAAAATAAATTATTCACTAAAGATCTAGCTCTAACGCAAACTTCCACTAGCTCTCGTCAAAACAATTACGTAATCATAGACGACTGGGATAAACGTAGTCTACTAGAGGTTATTATAATTATACCGTTCGATCAAAGAAGCTGAACTGGATGTAGAGCAAACGCACGCAAAAAGCACGAAAATCCTTTTTCTTTCTCTTTGACATTTTATATGGATACAGCAAAACAAAACATTCCTCTGTTTTATTTCTCCTAGATCTACGTCAAAAAAACAACAGTTGCAAGCAAGCAAACCTGTCGGTTTTTACTTTCCACTCCGCCGCATACCTAAAGAACTGAACAAACATACAGGGCTAACATACAACTGAATACATACAATATTTCTGTCTGTGAGTTGAAACAAAACACGCGCTGCAGTGTAGAAATAAATTCAACATGGCCGGGGCCAGCAGCTTACAGTTGATGTAATGTTGGTTCAAATCAATTCATTGCTGGGTCTGTCTGATGTATTGCCATTCAGTCCACGCTGTTCTGTAGTAAACGTAACAAAGGCGGGGATGAATATTTTTTAATGAATTTTATTATTTTGTGTTTATTCGCTTTTAGAGAATTGTGATTATATCTCTGTTTTATTTACAGAAATATAAATGATGTTACAGTTAATGTAATTTTTGATTTTTTGTTTATGATTTTGGACTACTAATGTTTAAACGAGATACAAATCTTTCTGAAAAAAAAAATCTGCAGTTCCATACTTGTACTTCATTTATGGAAACAGCTGTTTTTGTATTCATATTTTAATATTCATATTGTTATCTAGTTTTTTACTCTCTCATTCACTCACACATATGTAGAAATCATCTTTGACGCGTACGAAGTCGTAGGCAGAAGCTAATTCTTAATGATGATACTTTTAGCTCCTGAGTGATCAGTAGAGAATTAAAAGTCATTCTGCATACGACGACAAACATTATTACCTCATTTTCTTTATTTTCTATATTTTTACACATATTTTCCTTTAAAAAACAAATAATATAGTAAAAAAAAAAATGTATAAAAATAGTGCTCCGCCTGCAACGAGGTGGTAAAACCCAAGCTACCGGCGGTTAGGGATCCAGAGAGAGGAACCTCCTCACTATGCGTGCCGTGTCCAAGACAACCGCCTTCTGCATCTGACTCTTGATCCAGCTGTTGAGAGAAAGTTTCTCAAGGTGTTGGTCGAAACTTTTCGCTATTAAACCGTTCACTGAGATGACAATCGGAACAATAATTGTCGAGTCCATACCCCACATGCTGGTCACCTCGTGAGCTAGATCTAAATATTTAATGTTTTTTTCTTTTTCAGCTTTCACTAGGTTCTCATCATGGGGAATAGTGACATCAACAAGTGTTGCACGACGCACTGACCTATCAATTATCACTATATCAGGTTTATTAGCAGTAATAAATCTATCAGTGATAATTGATCTGTCCCATTAGAGCGTGATCTGACCATTATCAAGAACTGGTTCAGGATGGTATTGATAATAGGGTACCTCGATTTCCACAAGGGCATATTTAAGGGCAAGTTGTTGATGGATTATCCTGGCTAGGTTATGACTATGCAAATACTCGCCGTTAAACTAATATAACTATTATAGCGAACAGTCAAACACAAAAGCTTAACTGTTATGACGCAGCTACAAAGTGAGACTTGGCAAGTTAGTGAAATAAGATCAATTAGACAGAAGTACAATCGAGATCAGATGGGCCGGTATTACCGATCATCTCCCGGGAAATACCGATATTGTTCAGCTAACTTCGGTAAGTAACGTTCTTTGCTTTTATCATTAGGTTGATTGGAGGAGTCGAAAACAAATATTTGATCTAAAAGGAATGTTTTAAAAATCTGCAGTCCTATTCAGTAAAAATCTCCCTCGTTAAATTTAGTACCAGACGAAATAACAGCTCACCTCAAACTCACTTCACATACATTCAGGAAAATATTTTTTTACAGAATAGACCTGCTGATTCTATGGATTGGCAGTTCATCTCAAGGTCAAGCACTACACCTAAATTCATCGCAGAAGATTTTAGAAGTTTTTTTTTTATATAATAACACTTTTCGACGGTGTAAAGAAGTTGATACCTATACTTTTTTCTTTGTGAATAATTTATTTTTATTGCAATATATTATATTCTCATAGTGAAAAAGAAACGGCTTGACTTGCGCTTCTGTAAAAAATTTGTTTATTGCCAATTCACATTAAAAACAATTTTCATCGCTAACTTCAATATTTATAATAATTAACTCTAATAATTAACAAACATGAAGTTACAAATTGTCCCTAATTTGATTCGATTGAACCCTATCGATAATAACCGAATAATTTGATGAACCAAACTTTGTAAAGGATCGATTGACCGAGGTCTCAGATTGTTACAAACTATTCCGATTATTAGTAATCGAAAACCAATCGAAAGGGCTTTATTTCAAGAGGGAATTTAGGGAAATTAATACTCGATATTTCATGGGAATCTGTAAGGGATCATGGAAATAAACTGATAAAATAAACTCTGGCGGGAAATGGTTAATAGGAAATGGCAGATTTAAAATGAACTTTTAAAAATATTTTTCTGACGAAAACGTGATTAAAGCAGAATTATTAAAATTACAGTTAATTTTGTGTTTAACTTGCAGAGAGGTTGCAAAATTGTAAAACACACCAGCAGCTTATGACCTGTTATTACCAGACTGCGCCGTTGCGAAAAAGAGATAGTATTATTGGTCATGTATTGTTCTGTCCTTGTCATACACTGCAATTAAAGATACATTTTCACTTCATAATCCGACCTCTGTTCTTACGACAAAATCATTGCGCAATCATTGATTTAGTTTTTCTTAAAAACGTTATTCGTATTGACAAAGATTGTAGCCAGTCATAACATAAAAGAAGCCTTACTACTCTGAATATCTGAGATCAATTTAAAAAGCGAACTTCTAGTAATTCAAAGTCCTATACTGTAAAATAGCAGGCCACCTAGAAAAAGAACGACTTGCAACGTACAAAAAAAAAAGAAAACGTAGTCAGTAGGTATTCTAAACACGATTTGAAATGAAAACTTCAGACGTTTTGGTCCTCTATGAGGGAGTACTTAGTCATTATACAAAGTCAAAGGAATTAAAAAGCCGGCAGTCTTTCTGAGGCGAACTGGCATAAGTTAAGGCGTGAATGTGCACTCTCTTTATTTCTCCATGTTCGCGAAGTCAAGGCTTTGAAACGAGCGAATGAAAGCTCTTTAAATGCCTTCTTTCATATCAATTCTATGTGATCGGGTAAGGAAAATGTTTGCATTCAGATTCTTGGCAGTTTTTTTATAGATTATTTGGTAGGGTAAATAGCTGTGAACGAGCAGTTTACAATCAGTTTATTTTTCATTTTTATGACATAAGCTATGTACAGGCATGACCATAAATATTTACACGAAATTAAAAAGGGATATTCTCGTGAAGCGTGTGCCACTGTTAGAAGACATGGCATAATATAAAGGTTTAAAAAAAAATTAAGTTCCTAACATTACACTATTTTGATTAATCATCATCGTCATCATCATTTCAGCCGAAAGACCTCCTCTGCTGGACATAGGCTTCCCCTAAAGATCGCCACAAAGACCGGTCCTACTCTGCCCATGTCCAGCTGTTTTTCGCGACCTTCACCTGGTCCTCGTTCGTCGCCATTTGAGGGCCAAATAACCCCATAAGCCTGTTCTACGAGCTATGCCGCCTGCCCATAGTCAATTGACTTTCACAGTTCAGAGAGCTGTATCAGTTAACTTAGTTCTTCTACGAATCTCCTCATTTCAAATTTTCATAAAAAATGGTTTCAGAATTTTACCTAAA
This sequence comes from Hoplodrina ambigua, assembly GCA_949774945.1. Classification (NCBI taxonomy): domain Eukaryota; kingdom Metazoa; phylum Arthropoda; class Insecta; order Lepidoptera; family Noctuidae; genus Hoplodrina; species Hoplodrina ambigua. The sequence goes on from OX458973.1 coordinate 11,528,811, forward strand.
TGTAACATATTTTATTCTATGACTGTAGCTTCTAATAAACGTGAATAGTGGGTTTCGTTTTATTACAATGTTATGTTATAAAATGTAACCTACTTTCCGCAACTGTAAGCCTCGCTTGAATTACTCTAGACAGAATAGTATAATGGTGGCTATACATGAACCTGAGTACTAAAACATGTAATAGATAGACCACGTTATTAAATACTACACATCATAATGAAAATACTTCAATATCAACTCTTTAGTAGCTTTTGTGGAATAGTTACCTTCTTTTATTTTCTTCGGCATTATGAATGAGGTGTAACTATTTCTTCTCCAACAAATTTTAATTTAATTTAATGTTAGTTTAGGGTGAAGACTGAAGTAAAAAATTGTGACAGGACGCGCAAAAGCCTACAAAGTTTATTACATTACAAAAAGCAAGAACGAACATACGCAATAGGGCATCTTACATATTTTTAATATACTAACTCTTGCCTGTGACTTCGTCCGCGTTAAAGTTAATATATTATCCTACTGGGACATTATTCCGTAATAAAAAGGCCTACATGCTTTTCTATATTTATAATCTATCTCTGTACCTACCCAATTTCATACAGATCTGTTAAGCCGCTCTGCCGTGACTGAAAATCAAACATCCAACCATCCAATCTTTCGGTTTAATAATAGTACTAAGATCATCAAATACTGGAGATTGTTCCAAGAACTTTCGATAGGTATTTAATATTGTTATGACTAATGAAAAGTCAAGTAAATAAACACATTAGTAATAAAAACTAAAAAAGAAACTGTGATTTGCGTTCCCTCGGCTGAAAAAAGCCTTAGCTTACCTTCAACTATCTTTCAAAATTGTAAACAGCTCAGGTATTTACATTCCGCCCCTTCCTAAGAGTCTCTGTATGAAGAGTTCTTTCAGGAGTCTGCCTCCTCAGTAATGGGCCCCTCACACAGCCTTTGAAACTAAATATTCTGTAAACACGGAGTTTAGAACAAAGGTACCAAATTTCCCCTTTGTTCAACCTCGGTCACCCCATCTAGGGCTATCGATGTTTGGCGACAACATAAAATTAGTATATGAGGTAACTAATGAGGCAATAATTATTGAATGCTTGAATTTCTTTATTGCTGAAAATAGACATGCAATGTTCATATGTACACACAGCAAATTAGATAGGTTTGCAGGACTCACCAGCATTGATGTTGGTGTGTGTAAAATCAATGGATGTATTACTTCGCCTATTTATTTATTATGTACTAGCGAACTGCCCCGGCTTCGCTCGGGTGCAACCTTTTAGGTGGATTGTCCAAACAAATTCTTTCATAAAAACCATGTCCGGAAAATTACGAACACAACAAAAAAAGAATCGGCTAAATCGGTCCAGCCGTTTTCGAGTTTTGCGCTTACCAACACATTTAGCCATTCGATTTTATTATCTATACATATAATAAAATCGTAGAGACGTCAAAACTGTACATTTAATATTTTTGAAAAAGAAAAAGTGCTTAGGGGTCTTTGAATGATACTTATGCCGAAAATATTTTTTTTTTAATTTTTGTCTGTTTGTCTGTTTGTTTGTTGGAGCATCACGCAAAAACTGCCGGATAGATTTTGTTCAAATTTTGAATGAATATTCCACAATTACCAAATTAGAACATAGGCTATAAATTATCACGCTATTTGTTTTGGGGGATTAGCAGACTACAACAGTTTACTAAAGGATTGTAAAAAAGACGAAACAAAATGTAAAAATATAATAAATAGCTGCAGACTGAAGTTCTAAAATAGTTATTATCACGCTATACCTTCAAGGAGCTAAGCAGTCAATCATGAAAAACTAGAACGGCTATTTCAAACCATTTGTCATCAAAGCAAATTGCCTAACGGTTCGGTGACCGTCTTGCGAAACGATGGGCGGCAGTTCGGTCCTCAAAGTCAGCTATTCTTTTTGTATTTTTTCTAATATTTTTTTGAATGTTTTTTAATTGATTTATGAGATTTCCTAACAAAAAAAATAAAATAAAAGTAGGAGTGCATGTTTCTACCACAACTTTGATTTGTTAACGTATTTTTTAAATATTAATGCAGAAAATAATATCTATGCATAGTTACACAACACATAAATCAGCAGCTAAAGAACTTTTGCCTGTTTGCACGACTGCAAAGCATAAGGTCTTGGGTTCGATTTCCAGGTCGGGCATAGTGTTATTGGATTTTTTCATCAGGATTTTCAAAATAGCAACCTCGGAGTCTGGATTTGTGCCCGTTTGATGGCAATAGGCTCGCCCCCTTTTACATGGGATTAAACTATACAACTATATAAATATGTGTTGGTAAGGATTATCGCAATTTGGCTATTATTCTTAAACATTTTACTGCTGGATTGCTATAAAACGACACCAACGGTAGGTACATACAATACTGCAGTTAGTTATAAGTTATAATTTATTATCTGAAATCAAAATCATTACGCCATAACTACAAGGAGCTACTCAACACACAACAAGTGACGGGCGGCCTATCTGCAAACATTTTAAGTATACAATATTTTATTACCCGGGCTTAGCTAAGCCAATCATGGCACAATAATACTGCCAAGTATACTACTGGAATACCAACGGACGAATATTAGCGAGGAGTGGCAAGTGTAATTGTTTTACGCAGTAGTAGGTAATTAGTATTCATTTCGTTGCGCTTCCGAATTTTTTTATTTTATTAATAAAAAACTAAGTGTAAAATGAGTGATTAGGTACTAAAAAGAATACTTCTATTTCAATGGCTAAATAGAAAGAATTTGGCAACAACCGGAAGTGCACCAAAATCAATTAAAAATCTGTTACAGTAATTCTCCTGTCGGGAGAATGTCTCACAGACTTCAAGCTTCCTGGGTACTTGATTTTGATGAAGCGACTGTGATCGCAGGCATTGTACATTGCCACAACACCAATCATCTGCTACGACCCCTTATTTCTACCAACTAGCAGCACCCGATGTTTTACGCAAAACTGTTACGTCTTTATGCTCCTTCTGCTGGTGAATTTGCGTGTTCAGTGTGTCATTGACCAAAAAGCAATATCATCCTTAATGAGACGTGTAAAATTATATCGGGGCTGCCTGAAACTGACTGCTCAATAAACCCTTCCTATTGGCTGGCATTGCACCATCTGTCATTCGAAGGTATCTATGTAGCATGCACATATGAAACAAATCAAGAATCCGCTTTCTTACATCCCCTCTATCAATATGCAGTAGCTCTGGGTAGATTCAAGAGTCGGAAGAGTTTTCTTCGATGCACACAGGCCATACATGGTCCATGTCGGCACCCACTATCACACAACTTCCACCAAAAAGAGTTCAACCCCAGAAACAAATGGCACTCTGTTGAGATCTTTAGTGGCCTATATGGAAAGCGCTTAATGGACTGCGCACTCATGTAAGCCGCTGCAAAGGTAACCTAGCCAAATGAGGAGTTATAGATCCCGCAGACACTCAGGGCAAGTGTGGTGGTCCTTTTATATGATGGCCCACTTACTACAGCGCCCGTGGAACACCTGGGCACAACTGGACCGGAAAAATATTTCAAAAAATCGGTCAAGTGCGAGTCCGAATCGCACACAAAGGGTTCCGTTTCACCATACAATATTTAACACAACAGAAAAAAAGGTTAATAATCGCATAAAAAGTAATTATTATGACAACATGGCATTGCGTCTTGCCTTTCATGATTCTAGGTCAACGGGAAGTTCCCTTTATATTTGGTTTTGATTCCCCAGCGAGCGTCAAAATATGCGCCATAAACGACCTTATCTTTAGTTTGCGGTGACTTAGAAGTTTAATTTTTTCACTGCTCTGAGGCATTGCACACCAAAGTATTTTATTTTGCGTGGTGAAAATCATCATAATTATGAGTCCTTCTGCCCTGGGTGGGGGCGGAACAGACTGTCAGACTTTTACCGACTAAAAAACCACCCTGTTCCTTCTGTTGCCTTTGCGTTCCGGGGCCACGGTATCCTGTTAAGACTTCCCGCGACTCCGGCAGGCGTTTGGCCCTGTCGGGGCCCCATCCCTGTGCTGACAGCTCTTTGAAACGCGTGTGGAACAAAACGCGCTGTTGACCCGATTGAACGAGCTACCCATCACTCGCCGTCCGCAAGCCTGCGCCTACGTCCTCTCCTCACGTGTTCCGCCTCCTTCTTCACTAACTACTGCTTCGCAGAATGAGGTTACTGCTTTCCATTGCCTCTCGCTCGGGAGCATCCAACGCAGGAACCTCCCGAAACAACCGCGTCCGGTGAGGACCTGCGTCAGGCGAGAGGTGAGGACGCCGGGGCGCAATTTTTGCTTGATACCTCCACGCGTTCCTTAGAAAGGGTCTTTACAGACAGACAGTCGGACAACAAAGTTATCCTATAAGGGTTCCGTATTTGCCGACTGTGGTACGGAACCCTAAAAAAGATAATATCTAAAATCATCGATGAATCGTGATTTAAAACGGTAAAACTTTGCTTAGACTTTAAAAAAGTCTATGTTTACTGGGTTTTGCTCATACTTTCTTTTAAAAACATGTAAGTCAGATTCTGATTTCAGTTGCTCTATCGAATCTAATATCTAAATAATCGAAGCTACAATGTGAGGTACAATATTAAAACAGTAGCTATTGAACATGCGTTTCAATGGTTTGGGATCGAAAAATAAGTCAATTTTGATACCACTTCATAATATTTTGGAAAGAGGTAATCTCAATATACCTTAAATAAACATACAAAAGCGAAACTTCACCACTCATCACGAAATATCGAAAATTTCGCAGGGAGGTTTTTATGTTAGTTAGTAGACGTCCGCTAAGTAACGATTTTTCAAAATAAATTACATATATCCCAAAGAGTAGGTATGAAACGGGGGTCCAAAGTTTGTATGGAGTTATCAACTTTGACGCGGACGAAGTCGCGGGCATAAGCTAGTATAGATTAAGTGTGTACATAATTATATACTGACTAACTTATAAACTAACACCTCGTGTATCTCGGTTTTATTCCTTTTCCAGCTGATTCCATTTTTTTCTATTTTTAACTTTTCTTAATCAGATAGCGTCTTTAACATTTCTAATGGCATCCACGCAATATTAAAAGGCAAAATGGCAGACAAGCAAAAAACTGGACGTAGTCTTTGTTTGTCTGCCTTTTTGCATTCTGTTATAATAATTTTCGTTTTTTTGGCCTACGATCTCTAGTCCTGTATCTTGTCCATCTCCATTTGAATACCATACTTCAAGCTTATTGTCATTCAATAAGTACAAATCCGGACTCTGACTTGCTGCTGAGAAACTAATAAAAAATCCCAATAACACTATTTACTGATCCGTAACACGAACTCCACTCCCACGCCACAACTAGACCGAAGACCCTTCTTATTTGAACTTGGAAGTCTTATGAATAAGTATAAATAAAATGAATTCAAAAGCTCGCCATTTATAAAACACACACTCTTCAGAAAGAATAAACAAATCTTGCGTCACGCCTGACCTTCCCCATGGTCTGACGCTTTTAACCTTTAATAAATCTTATCGTCACCTGTTTCTTTATACACAGACTCTTGTAATTACACCTCACTTCAAATTAAACGAAATAAAAAGAACATTTTCCATTTGTTCAGTTGACACTCAAACCTAAACATAAAAATTTCTTTAGGACTTCTGCAGGGCTATACTGGGAAAATCAACCTTGTTTAATTTTGGTGACGTGTGTTGTCAATCCAAAAATAAGCCTTCTGAAGAGCAACAAAAGATCTTTTTGGATTAATCTACCTAGTTGAATTTTGGTGACGTCTTTTATCAAACCCTGTCCTCAGAAGGTCTATTCTGTAATATCTCCCCCTTGATGTATTTTGATGACGTGTGTTACCAATCCCTAATATCAACAGGTGTATTCTGACCAAATCCTCCTTGAATTTAGATAAAGTGAGCTTTTTTTTTTTTAGGTGGTAAGAATCATCAAATGACTCCTTCCTCCCTGGGTGGGGTGGAAGGGACTGTCAGACTTTTACTGACTAAAAAGCCACCCTGTTCCTTCTGTTGCCCTTTACGTTCCGGGGCCACGGTATCCTGTTAAGACGTCCCGCAACCCCGGCAGTCGTTGGCCTCGTTGGGAGCCCCGTCCCTGTGCTGACAGCTCTTTGAGGCGCGCGCGAACAGAGCGCGCCGTCGACCCGGGCTTGGTCCTTGATCGGACGGCGAGCTACCCATTACTCGCCGTCCGCAAGCCCGCGCCTACGGTGGCCGGATGTCGCAGATAAAGTGAGCTTGAGCTGAGCGGTCAGTCCTTAGCATCAGGCGAGATGACATCTCACCTCAAGCTCACCTAAATTCACCGAAGGAGATACAGAACAAGACCGCCCGGAAAACCTTAAAGCTCATACACAAAAAAATACAAAACAACGTCGACCTCTTCTATTTGTTTAGTGCTTAAGGAGAATATTATTAGCTCAGAATCTAGTTAGGCACATGTTCCGCCTAGCTAGGGGCATCACTGGCGAAGACACTCGTTATGGTTTGAAGAAGGTATGAAGATTGTTTAAAGAAATCTATATTTTAATACTAATATTACCTAGATAATGATTTTGTTTTTGTTTGTAAGACGTTATCTATGAAAGTACTGAACTGATTACACACAAAGTGGACTCATAAGAGTTCTGTGTTTTGTTTTGAGATAGGGAACCCAAAATCATTGAAAGAAAGCTACCCTATTTCCGAGTATTAATTTATTAATTATATATTAATTATATATATTAAATTAATTAATTTGGATTAATCTACCTAGTTGAATTTTGGTGACGTCTTTTATCAAACCCTGTCCTCAGAAGGTCTATTCTGTAATATCTCCCCCTTGATGTATTTTGATGACGTGTGTTACCAATCCCTAATATCAACAGGTGTATTCTGACCAAATCCTCCTTGAATTTAGATAAAGTGAGCTTTTCTTTTTTTAGGTGGTAAGAATCACCAAATGACTCCTTCCTCCCTGGGTGGGGTGGAAGGGACTGTCAGACTTTTACTGACTAAAAAGCCACCCTGTTCCTTCTGTTGCCCTTTACGTTCCGGGGCCACGGTATCCTGTTAAGACGTCCCGCAACCCCGGCAGTCGTTGGCCTCGTTGGGAGCCCCGTCCCTGTGCTGACAGCTCTTTGAGGCGCGCGCGAACAGAGCGACCTCTTCTATTTGTTTAGTGCTTAAGGAGAATATTATTAGCTCAGAATCTAGTTAGGCACATGTTCCGCCTAGCTAGGGGCATCACTGGCGAAGACACTCGTTATGGTTTGAAGAAGGTATGAAGATTGTTTAAAGAAATCTATATTTTAATACTAATATTACCTAGATAATGATTTTGTTTTTGTTTGTAAGACGTTATCTATGAAAGTACTGAACTGATTACACACAAAGTGGACTCATAAGAGTTCTGTGTTTTGTTTTGAGATAGGGAACCCAAAATCATTGAAAGAAAGCTACCCTATTTCCGAGTATTAATCTTACACATGGACGAATTGTATAAAGAAAAATAATTCATATCTATAAAAACTATGTTGCCCTGTAATGATCATAATCAACTAGTGTTTTCGTTTACATTTGTTTTTATAATGCAACCTTATTAAAATCAGGAAAACTCATGAGTCATAAGAACACATATTTCCGAAATACGTATAAATATGAATTTATTTTTTTATACAAAGCGATGTAACTAAAATCTCTTGACTGTGGCGTTTTCAAAAATGGAACGATACCTAAAAATAATTGCATTCTTTCTTTCCGCTGCAGATTGTAAAGAGTTATGTAAGAAATACTAAGTCCAAAAGTAGGTATTTACATAACAACAGCCTTATAAACTACTAAGGCCGCATAAAAGCTAAGACATTTCAACTTAATCAAAACGCTACGCTAAAGACAACATTATCTCAAGTGTTTTCATAAATTAAGTAAAACACGGGCCTGTCCTAGTTTCGTAGCTCGTGCTACGGCGTAGAAGCGCTACGATGTGCTACGTAGCCGTAAGGCGTTGTTATACTGTTACTAAATTAGTGAGGACGCGGCATCTTGACCTATTTCAAGGCTTGACACGTTGCCACTTGTTAGTTCCGACACTAACGACCTTAGGGCTTAGGTATACACGGTAAAATCGGAATATGGAAATTCTACGTAGAAAATATGGAAAATTTTAAGTTTGCTCGTAGTATTTCTTCGTTTGCTGCCATAGATACTCATAACCTTAGCTTATTAATTATCTATTGGTTAATTCCTCAATTTAATGTGGTTATACTTATTTTCCTTTTCAATTCTGACACCTTTGAGTAGGTATATCCGTGCTATGCCCGATTAACTAGGTACCAGTAGGTTCTTTGGTATCGAACTTTTAAAAAAGACTTTTTTTAAACTAAAAAGATCACATCACATCAAAAGACCAAATTCAATTAAAAACGTTCAAAATCCAGTCGCAATCTTATTTCAGCGACAATGAATGTAAAAAAAAAATAGGTAAAGTATTTTTGGTAGATGGCGAACGAGATTAGAATATGATCGTTCTTAAACGTAAATAGAACCCCCCCCCCTTCCATAATTTCCAACAAAAACTCCAACTGAACAAGATTTTTTTGAATTAGGAACAAAATTTTTGCTGTAGTTCAAAGAGAGGTGTGTGCTAAGCCTAAAACCTATTTCATCTACACACGTGAACTAAATAAATAGACGCCATATTTAATTTGGTGCCGGCTCGCTCCCACGTCATCTAATGAGATGACGCCGTAAGCTAAGGATTATGATGAAAATGTCTTTAGAAATTCAGTGGAGGCATTTTATATGAGAGCTCTTTTGTGCTCATAATGGTTAGATTTATGGAGCAAGAAGGCGGAACTTCTACTGGAGTATTAGTTTGAGGGTCGTATAGAACGTGAGAGATACTAAACTCCATTCTGGATTACATTAGAAAAATATTGTAGAAATAACAATAGTTACATAAATACGGGATGTATAACTGTATAACATACCCAGACAAATGACATACCCGTTAAAAATCATTGTTGGGAAATGTTTGTTTTTTGGTGTGAAAAATAAATATTTATGTTATACCATAACCATGCACACACGCAAATTACTGTGCTTGTGGGTGCACACAACAGTACAGGAAATTCAGTTGGGATATTTAAAACTAGTTTTTGTAAAAAACGTAGTGAAAAGTTTGACCTTCACTATCTCCATAACCAGTGGATTCCCAGGTATGATGTAGTAAAACCTAATTGAAAAGAGTGCCGTGGAGTTTCTTGCTCGTTCTTCTCCATAGAGGCATGCCTCCGTATGGAACGAGCAACTAACTAGCTTCATCTTGACAATTCAAAAATGACATAGTCTAATTAAAATAAATATTTTGACTTTGACCTTGACATTAGAAAACTATAATCGTAATATTAAACGAACCTACCCACGTTAAAAAGGCTCCCATTTTTCGAAGTAATTCTATTGATTTTAGATATCTAACTTTAAATCTATTCTAAGCAAAAGTCGTAGATGTACATTCACCTATTCTCGCCGGATCGTAACACAATTAGCATAAGTATTGATTATTGAAAAATTGTGGGTTGACTCGTTTTAGCAGAACAAAGCTCAACCTTCAAATAAAAACAGGAAACAGTTAAAAATATTCAATTTCCCGTAAGTGGGTAGCACGTACAAGTCGTATAAGGTCTAATTGCTGGTTATATGGCGTCCGTGGCCTGCCCCCAGTTCTGGTTGAAACGACGCCCTAATTAAAACAATGCTCCGACAATTACAGTCACGGAACCGTGTGTCTACCGCACTAAATGAGGTTTTGGAACATATGGACTAATATTTTTAAATATTCTATTTTCTTTGTTGTTCTGTGAACTTTACATTTAAAGTCAAAGTCAAACTCATAACACTTCAATTAGATCGTGAAAAGGCACCTTTAACCGTCAGTGTTCGCAATAAAAAAAACGATTGAAAATAGTTTCTCCGTCTTAAAAGTGATTTCTTTTATTATTAGTTACAGTTTTTTTTTTGTTTGTTTAAATGCTCAAATATTTAAAAGTCCCAGTCGTATAGCCAATTTCTTTTTGTAAATGATAGCCAGACTCAGGCTTAATTACATCGCGCTAAGACTCACAGAAGCGAAGCAGTAACCAAAGACGTAACATGCCGCGGGTGAAAAAACCACGCGGGCAAAGTCGCGGGTAGAAGGTAGTTTCATATATAGGTGAATGGAAAAGAAACTCCATACTTTCTTTAAAAAACATTCAGAATTGACAACATTTTGAATAATAATTCTATGGACATGAAGACCTATACATACATACATACATACATAAACTCAGGCCTTTTTCCCATGGGGGTAACTACAGAACGCCACCCGCTACGATCCATACATACTCCTTTCGCCTCATCTACGTTCATACATCTCGTCATACAAGCACGCCGGTTACGAGTACTCCGCACCTGACCTTTCTGAAAGATCTATAAATACTTATACATATTTTAATCACCACAAACAAAAAGCTAACTTAACTTGTTGTTTATTTTTCTTTTCAAATTTCGAATTGCTATTCTCGATTTTCACTTATTTTTGTAAACGGCCAGTATAACATGATGTAAATTGTTTGTAAGCCTTGCTATAGGTACCTACGGAACAAGGACAGAAACCTTCATCTAGCAAAAGCGGAACATTCTCTAGACGGAGGGTTCTCTTGTTTATTAAACCGCAGTATGTTGTTATTAAGTACGAAGTGGAGAAGGGTGGGTGTTTTGGGGTCGGTCCTTTTAACCTTTGACCTTCAAAAAGTTCTAATTTTCATTCACATTAATTTGAGTGTTTTTTTTTACACGACTGCCCCAAAGAAAGGAGTGTTATGTGTTCAGGGTTAATGTATGTATGTATGCATGTATGTATGTATATGAGATTCTTTATTCCACCATAACTTTTAAACGCCTGAACCGATTTAGATGTATGAGGTATCGTTACAATTCTTGCATCGTTCCGAGTAACATAGGCTAGATAAAAATAAAAAGAATCCTGTGTGGTCACTTTAAAACGTAAATTAATACCAGCCTCAATTATTTTTTTTCATGAATCCGATCGTGTCTATGTTTATCGTCTAGAATTTGACAAGTAGATTTAAAAAATATATAACACTGTAAATAAAAAACCTCGTAAAAAAAACTGTCGAGTAAACAAAGTACAAATATGTGCAATTTTTGCAGTCGTGTTCTTGAATTTTTTAAATTATAGTAGTTTGTTACATTATTCTTTTATGCTTATCATGTTGTCTTTCATGCATGTTACCTCAAGATTGGACCTTGAAACTACTTGGGTGTCGTGATAGTCCGGTGGTAAAGACGCCCGCCTCTCATGCATGGGGTTGCAAATACCGATGTGACTTTTTCAATCCTTTTATGTACTTTCTAAGTTTATCTTGGACATCACTGACATCGGTGAAAGAAAATATCGTGAGGAACTTGGACTTATACTTAAAATAAGTCTGAAATCGCCAATCCTCCGTGAGCAAGCATGGTGATCAATGCTCGTGTCTTCTCAGTGTGAGAAGAGGCCGTGCAGTGGGACATTAATAGACTAATAGAACATTATTTTACCTATTATTATTATTTATTTTTATTGGGTTTTCCATCAGGAATTTCTCAGTAGCAGCCTCGCAGTCTGGATTTCTGCCCGGTTGATGGCAATACGCTCGCCCCCTATTACATGGGACTAAAAACAAATGTAACTGGCGAAATGGGGGTGTACTAATGGGTACACCTCTGCCTAACCCTTCGGGGATTACAAGCGTTTTATATGTGTTTACCTATTCTTCACGCATAAATGAGTTATATTGTCGAAGTTACAATGTTGCTAACAATTACTCTTGCGTTATTGCGCTTATGCATTTTATTACGATATTTAAGCAAGCCATTAAGCACGGCTTGTTTCATTACGTAACTTAGCAGTGAGCCGGTGTGGTCCGCGTCTAAAAGTAGATTGCGTCATCTATACTAATAATATGAAGCTGAAGAGTTTGTTTTGTTTGAACGCGCTTATCTCCGGAACTACTAGTCTGATTATGATTTCTTTTCGCAAATAACTTTCTAGGCATAAGCAGAATACATAGGTCTAAAAAGTTAATTGAGAACATTCAACTTAAAATAGCTTGTAATAATTCAATGCCGTGAATCAAAGAGTACAGTTTAGAATACAAAGAGTAAACTGTAAAAAACAAAACAAAAAAAACTATCGTGTCCAATAAAGGCAAATTTTCATTAATAAAAAAATCTGTTAATTTAATTAATAAAGTTCCAAGTAGGTCGAGTTGAGGATCAAAATAGATTAGATAGACAAAAAGCTATTTCGCAGAATATTCCCAAAACTCTTTACAAACAACTGGCGACGCTTCAAACAATCTAATTTCCAGACAAAACAAAAACAGAACAAATTGAATTTCACGTTTTTTGCGTTCAGAAAAGGCTTTTATCGTATTTGTTTATTTTTACGAGTAATTAGTAGCACAGAGGGATTTTGCGTGGAGCTGCTAGTTGCTCAAAGTTTATGGAGGGCTGGCGTTACGCTGACCGTGCATTGCGCGGCTCTATAGATTTTTTGTGCCTATGATAGTACTGTGGGAAGATTGTATTTTATTTCTAGTTAGATATTTTAAACATTACATACTTAACATCATACCTGTAATCCCCGAAGGGTTAGGTATAGGAGTACCCATTAGTGCACCCACATTCCGCCAGTTATGTTTTAGTCCTATATAATAGGGGGCGAGTCTTTGCTTACCTATTTATGGTGATTGAATTAATGTATACGTTAATTATAGGCTTATAACTCGTAGCGTGTCATGAATTAATAACAAACAATTTCTTCCTCATTTGACCAAAAGATAAAAAAAACATTAAATTCTCTTTTTTAAAGGAAAAGTTGGCCCCAACTTGGTCCAAAAAATATATAAGTAAGGTATTTTTCAGTCAGCACTAGAGTTCCAATATTTTAGTTTTTACTAACTTTATTCACTGCACAGCAAAACCTATGTATATTTTAAAATACATGCAGGTTGGTACACCGCATGTGATCAATAACTATGCATGGAATAACTTTCAAAATAGTGTTATTTAAAAACATACATTTTTTATTCCCCACATCATACATAAATGTATGTAGGTATACGTAACTAAAATAAAATCCCGACCCTAAGAACACTTGCGTCCCGGTCCTGAACTGCAGTGGTCTATCTGGAAGTCACTGAATCGACTGCGCACTCACGTAGGCCGCTGTAAGCATAATTTGGCAAGATGAGGCATCATTGACTCGTCCGACACCTAGTGCGATTGTGGAGCTCCTGATTAGACTATGTCATAAATACTGGAGTGTCCTAATTGCCCGTAAATCTGCACCCTTGACGACCCATGCAACGACGCCTCTGATGCGGCAATAAACGTGGCAACCCACTGGGCTCAACTATTTTAAATTTCCCGTGTAAATCGTCGGTTATTGCGGACGAAATCAGAGTCAAAGTCGAATAAAAAGTAGCCTATCTTCTTTGTTGGTGTTCAAACTTATCCTGTACCAAATTTCATCAATATCGGTTCATTGGTTCAGTCGTTAAAGCGTAACAGACAGACAGACAGAGTTATTCTCGCATTGATAATATTAGCATGGATTTATATCATCAAAACAAAAAGGAAAAGACTGAAATAACAAGATAATCTTTATGAAGAAAACCGAATATTCCTATCGTTTAGTAAGGCAGGCAAATGGCTATCATTGTAGGCTCGTAATGGCCGACTCACGTTTTAAAAATAAAAAGAAATGAAAACGGTTAGGAAAATAAGGAAGCAATGACACTTCTTAGTTGACACAATTTCCTTCTGCGAGAATCTAAAAAAGTATGCTGAGAATAAAAATGTATTTTTAAAAGAAACAAAGTATTCTCTTATTTTAATGAAAAATATATTGCCCAATTTCATTTGTTTTTGTAGTTATTTAAAATATTGAGTGTTCGGGCAACACTGGGCTATTTTATTGAGCCCATAAATATTCTTTAACAAACACATCAATCATATTCGGACAGCACAAGAACTGTAATTAAGTGGGTAATAAATATTGGTAAAGTAAATGAATGTGTGAGTAGATATATAAATATTCTATTTTGAATTAATTAGCGGTGCCTACTACATATTGAAAATATTATAATGCTTTATACCTCTGCATAACTGTTCGGGGATTACAGGCGTGGTGTTATGGTATTATATTCTAGTGTTGACACCAAGTGAGAGTACTTAAGAAAGGGGATGAATTTTTGACTAGAAACCAACGAACCAGTATATTAGCGACTAGTTTCTAACCACGGCATAAAAGATGGTTGTCGCATGTCTTATGCCGTGGTTAGAAACTAGCCTATGGCACTCAATGTTATACTAGTTTTCTATCAATTAAATATTTTTTGTAATCGGACCATGACTACTTAAAAAAATTACCTCTCACAAACAAACAAAAACGAACTTTACTTCTTCATAACATTACATAACATCACGTACATAACATAACATAACATCACGCCTGTAATCCCCGAAGGGTTAGGCAGAGGTGTACCCATTAGTAAACCCACATTTCGCCAGTTATGTTTTTAGTCCCATGTAATAGGGGGCGAGCCTATTGCCATCAACCGAGCACAAATCCAGACTCCGAGGCTGCTACTGAGAAATTCCTGATGGAAAAACCCAATAACACTTTGCCCGACCTGGGAATCGAACCCAAGACCTCATGCACAGCAGTCGCGCTTGCGACCACTAGACCAACGAGGCGGTCATTAACATTAGTATAGATACACAAACCTCAAAAATACGCTCCTCCATCACGACAACAACACAAAACTAATATAAATTTCATTGCGCACCCCGCTTACCACAACCACGTAACTAATATCAAACGTTACATTGTAAATATAATTTCCCAGAGGCATCTAATAAACCGTAACTACTAGCAAATATTAACGCGTTTCATAAAGTTTCGTCTTATCAGGAACAGTTGCTAATGGGGCCACCATAATTAAACTGGCTCAAACGTGTCTCTTATTAAACTTTGTACTACAACGATATATAGCTTGAGGGTTTAAAAGTTTAAACAGATGTGTAGGGACTTGAGTATCGGGAAATTGTCTTGATTCCGTCGATGACAGATTATATACAGAATGCCTCGAAATCTTCATTAACATTTTAACAATTTTTACTCTTCAGCTCTTCTTTTCTATTTGATTTTGTTGTGGGAGTAGTAAGGCTTTGAGACTCGTTTGAAAATTAAAAGATTTTTTTTTTTGTTCCTTTCGTGCTTTTATTTTCTTTAATTTAAACTACGCTGTTGTTACTCTTTTCGCAGTGCATTCAATTTTGCATCAACCTAGTTCTATTATTATCTTCATGCTGCTGAAATCTTAATTTTCTTTATCAACCCTTTCTTCTATTTTCGTCATAAATGTACTTATTAAAAAGTCCAATATTTTACTTCTCTTAATCCGTTACATCTCTGACAATAGCATAGAATTCGTTCTAGAATAGCATTCTCCAAAATTCGTCCTTGTCTGTCCGTTACAGGCGGACAGCGTTCTGTCTGAGACCGCGGTTCGTCTGCAGCTGTAACCGCAGCCAGCATTCGCACAGACAGAACAACTGTCTTGTATTGTTTGAGGTTATAATACTGACCTTTAGGGATCTTAAAATGAAGACTAGATTGACTACACTTGATTAGGTATTTATTTTATTACTGTTATCTTCTGCCTATACAATTGACAACTTATCGGATCTAGATGTTTGGTACAGAGATACTCTATAGTCTGGCATAGCACATAAATGCTACTTTTTATCCCGGAAAATAAGGTTCCCGTAGAATATTATAGTAACTTTGACGCGAACGAAGTCACAAGTTCTGTGCGCTTATGCAGCTGAACTAAAGGGCTGCTGGACCGATTTTAATGTAAATTTTTGTGTATGTTTGGTTTAGATTGACAATTGAACCCGATAGGTGGCGCTGCAAGCTAACGTTCGGGCAGGACAAAGCCTATCAGGTCAGCTAGCGATCCATTCGTACTCTATAGAACTAGTGTCATCATGCTATATTAAACAGAGAACATTACTAATTCTCCTAATCCTCATACTCAAAAGATAACTTAAACATCATCCCTTCTCCCCATGGAAACAAAACATCCAGCACACTATCTAACTTTGTCCCCAAATTAACCGAGTCATAAACATAGATACAAACTTTAACTTCCAATTTAAATGTGAAACATTCATGCTTTATGATAAGCGTAAACAAACTTGACTCATCTGCAACTAACCGCAGGACGGTGTCTCTTGCACTCTTGACCAACCGACGCTATGTTTCTCGTCGCTATAACGACAGATTAACACATTGTATATTAAGCTAATAAGTAAAAAACAGTAAATCTCTTAGAATTGCAACAATTATCTATACTAATCTATAATATAACATAACATCACGCCATCATACTGTAGTACCTGAGACGTGGGTTACTACTGTATCGGGATATTATCAATCTACTTATTATTGAAACGCGTATATTAATCTTGAGAACTTCGTATATTATTAACTTTTAATTAATATTATTTTATTTCTATTTTTAAAGGTTGTCTATTCTATTCTTACTTTTAAAATTCATAACATAACATAACACCACGCCTGTAATCCCCGAAGGCTTAGGCAAAGGTGTACCCATTACTGCAGCCACATGTAGCCAGTTATGGTTAAGTCCCATGTAATAGGAGGCGAGCCTATTGCCTTCAATCGGGCACAAATTGAGACTCCGAGGCTGCTGAAATTCCTGATGGAAAAACCCAATAAGCACTCGCGCTGTACGCCCACTAAACCAACAAGGCAGTCTCTTTAAAATATGGGTACTATATTTGGGCATTGTTGGTAAAAACAAGCAGGTATTTATAAGGAATGGCACCTTTTTGATTGTTCATAATTTCTTCGTCTTTCTTTCTTCTTCGCAATTTGATGCTAAGTAAAGTATTTTTTTCCAAAGACTTCGAAAGGGGCGTTTTCTTAGCGCGGAGAGAATATTATGTAAGTTGTAATAAGTGATAAAAAAATAAGTTGAAAAAGTCGGCGTTGTGTCTAATAAATATGAGATGTGTCTGAAAAGTTTCAGCAATAAAAATATGAATTTGATTTTTTTAATCTCTGCAATTTTGAGCTTTATTTAAATACAAAATTTAGCCCGCGATTTTATCCACGTGAATCTTATTATAAATCCCTATTTTTTTTTTGTAATAACATAAATATACCCTATAGCTCTCAGAGATAATGAAGCTTGCAATTAGCGAAAGAATTTTATCCGAATCACACCAATAGTTCCAAAGATTAACGCGTCCATTTTTGTTTTTTTTTTTGCACTTTATATTTATTTATTCGTAACAATGAGTACAACATCTTACAGACTACTCCAAGTCGAGTATCGTGTATTAGTATTGAATCTATATCTATAAGAGTTGGTTTGTTTGTTTGGACGCACTAATCTCCGCAACTACTCTCATGAATATTACGAACCTATATCGTAAGTTTGAAATATTTATGATATTTATGAACTAATATCTTTAATGAGCTGTCTAACAATGTTTATAACAGATAAGTACTTACATGTTAGTGACAAAACGTACGTTAAGGTTTCCAACGCATACTTAATTGCTTAATTAAATCATACTGCATCTGTACGTATGGAGTTTCTTGCCCATTCTTCTCCATACAAAACTACCTTTTGGAAGGGGCAACTAGATTCAATTCTATTTTGTTTTTTGTGTTTGACGTTCAAAAGTGCCTTATTGGCCTAATTGAAATAAATGATTTGACTTTGACTTTGACTTTGACATCGGCGCCTGATAATATTTACAACATGTCAATATCAGGCGTCTGAGGCATCGTGTACCTAGTTCCTGTTTGGAGCCACACTATTAAATAGATTCTTGAAATAGTTTGACGATATTAAAGTTTGAATGAATGAATAACATTTTTTTGACTGTCAGAGACAATGAAATTATTTACTCTTATATTTTTGAGAAAATAACCAGCGCATGCAGACTATTATTGTGATATATCTTTTGTTCTAGACCATACCTGGGAACCTTCTGTTTACCGAGATATTGAAGGTCAAAGATCAGTCAATTTTTTTTCAATACCTCCACGACCCCTGTACTATTTATAAGCACAAAATTTAGCCTGCATTACAAAGAGCGCTTTCAAAAACCAGTGATATTTCACAACAACAAAAAAAGTCGCTTTCCTGCAATCATTTTTGCTCAAAGTTACTTAGTTAGAAGGGCAGTTAACGGCTATATAATTTGTTTCATTGCATCCCGGATTTTTAAATATTAAAAACTGAATAAACTGGTGTACGTTGCTGATTAATTTTGAATCCTAAAATCTATTTTGTAAAGTTTATTTGGCTTAAATCTATTGTTGTCAATTAAAAGAACTAAACCATCTTCCGAAGCCAATTTCCCATGTTCAATCTCATCATATTCCAATTCTAGTGTGTGTCACAAAAACTAATCTGTAGCCGTGTGTAGGAGCGACATGGAGGCCATGACGTCACTGCTCCCAGCGTCTGTGACCGCAATATCCTGTCCGATGCAGCTCTGGTATACAAATTAAACCGACGTTAGGGAATCATGTATGGTGACGTCATGTCTGTGTGTGTGTGTGTGTGTGCGGTGGGGTTTAGCTGTTTTTAGTTTGCAGTCCGTATTATGTTCAGATCTTTGGTGAATGCAATGCAATGGTATTCTGTAAACCTTCCTTGGTAAATTTAGGTGAAGTGAGCTGAGTGTGAGGGAAATTTAGGTAAAGATAGTTCCACCCATGGTGAATACCACTGCTGATCAATAAAACGGTTACCTACTATCAACTAGCGTACATGGTTTTTCAGAATCATAACTAAACAAATCATTTCTGCTAGAAGAAGTGATTACAGAAAATATTATTTCTCAAAATAGCCTCAAGATAAGGTTAAAACTTTCTGGTAACATTCAGTGAGCTGAGTAACTTTAAAATTAAAACAACACAAGCAAAAAAAACTTTGCTAATAAATCATTTTTAGTTCAACCGTAAATTCTTACGTGACTTTCAACTTATCATGTTTAAAATGAATGCGTAAATATTCTTAATCTTTTTAGATTTACTTACTCGTATTTTCCATCTCGCCAGTTATCAAAAGGCAGGCGAAAGGAAACTCTTTACATTCAAACGAGAGCTAAGGTATCTACACATCTTCCAACGCTCAGTAAACGCATGCGGATCGCTCATTTTAATTCCGTAAAATTTCAATATTTCCACTGAAAATTTGTCTTGCCTTTAAGAAATATTTACCTTAACTTAACAGTTTATTCATATAAAATGTTGATCGTGTGTAGGAACTTTGGCTAGATTTACCACATTCACCTTATTTTAATACTTCATGAATTGAATTTAGAATGAACTGTTCCATAAAACTAAACTAAAATACCGACAGACGGTTTTTGTAGATGCATTAGTTCCATATATTTAAATATCTTAATCTCCTAGTTATCTATTTATGGTTATCAGAGTTTAATTTCAGTAGAAATATTACCTAGTAGATTCTAAATAGCACGAAATTCCATAATGTCACAGACAACGTTGACAACGTTGCAGCAGCGTCGAGTTTCCGTATCAAATAAGACGTCTGCTTTACCACAATCGCCCGTGTGAAGACTCTTAACAAGGCACAAAGGACCGGGACTGTTTTCAAAGACACGGCTTCTAATTAAACTTACTCGTAAGAATGTTCTTTATACTTGATGTCTGTTTCTTTTAAAATCTTTTCTCATAATTTGCATGCCACTTCTAAGTGCTGTAATAGAAGTTTTGTAGCGGTATATCGCGACCCTATTTCAAGGAGAAAATACTCGACTTTACTGTTCAAGTTTCTTGTTAAAAAAGTGTTCTGTAAGCTTTTTTTTTTCTAGGTCTTAGGAACTGGAAAAGGCGATCTTGCGAAGTAACCTTTTAGTTTTTTTGTATTGGCGAATAAAATAAATCTTTGACCTGTCGTAGAGTTTTGTATCAATATAGAAGAATATATGTACCTATTTCTTAACAATTAAAAGGATGCGGAAAACGCAGAACCTGTCATTGTGCCTACCTTTATGGAGGGCCTATGTCCAAGAGTGGACATCGTTCGGTTGATATGATGATGATGAAAAAGCAGATAATTTTTTACCCATTTTAATGGCCCGACGGTTCAGGTCTCTCATGCATGAGATTGCGGGTTTAGGCACGTAGGTATCTATGAGACTTTTTCAATTTATATGTACTTTCTAAGTTTATCTAGTACATCACTGATATCGTACACCGATGTCAAAACACAAAACATGGAAAAACATCATAGGAATTCTAGTTAATACAAGTTTGAAATCGCCAAACCGCCTTGAACAAGCGTGGTAATCAATGCTCGTGCCTAATCTTCACTACTTTTGGATGACAATAAATATCTAATCTTTTTATATTGCAAACTTATATGAATTGGAAATTTGCAAGCACTTTATTTTCAATATCTATTATGTATCACTAAATATATTTTATGTATTATAACACTCAAATTTGTATCAACGCACTGTTCAGAAAAATTCTAAGCAAACATAAGTAATAATCCTACTTCTCTGTACAATAACTCATCGTTTGTTTTGTACAATTTCTAGAATATTATTTCAACTACCACCCAGAGTATTTACTCAAGAAATATGATGCTAAGAACGAGTCATAACCTCAGGTATGCGCGAGTATAACCTAATTTCCCTGGAGCGAATGTGTCGAGCCATCACTTTGCGTTCCTCTGTCTAATTGATCGTATTTCAGGCGACACCCTCGAGGGTTTTGCGTCAGTAACTCTAATTATTATGTGTTTTACCCAGAACCCTGTGAACTGAACGCAAATAACTTTGACAGCTCTGTTTTATGTTAGGATGAAGTTACACTGTGATGGCTAATAGAAGACAATTTATACCATAAACATAGTCCTTGGAAATAATAGTAAATATTTATAAATATTTAATAATAAAAAAGTTTATGTTAGACATCACTAACATGGGTAAAGGTAAAAATCATAAGGACCTGGATTTAAAATAAATAAAAATCTAAAATTGCCAATCCACCTTGAGCAAGTGTGGAGTTCAGTGCCTTGCTGGTGATGCCTCTTCTATACAGGAAAAGGCCTTTGCTTTGCAGTGGGTCTATAAAAATAAATGAATTATTGTACCAATGTTTCTTTTCAATTACACGATTTCAATGAGCACTATCACTAATGTCTCATTTACATAAAAATGGCATGCTTCTAAGGCTTATTTGCATCCAGCAGGGTTAATCTTTAACTTCGAATTAGTTGTTAACCCGATTTCAAACCTATTATCTGTTATTTATTTTGTAGATTAACCTCAAGTTATCAACTAACTTTAAGATTAGTTTTTGGTGCTATTAGTAGAAGAAACAATTCAAAATACATTGCATGAACAATTTTAAAAGCGAATTTCAGGAAACTATAACAAGAACGGAAGCTTTACCTCGCAAACTTTTGTCTAAAAGGAAAGCAGAAAGCCTGTTACGTCCCAAAATAAATTTCACGAAGAAAAGTCAAATATAAATTCTTTGTCATTACCTTTTGTTGCGAAGACGACATTTTGTTACATACTTATTGTGCCTACAATTTTGTGTAAAGCAGTAAATCCATTAAAAGTGGTACAAAATAACATCGTAAAAGTTCTTAAAGAAAGGCAATAAGACAGCTCGCATCTCAGAACAGCCAAGAACCATTCCAGAAGTTTTTCGCATTCGTCCTTCCTTCATTTTATATTCTTAATGGACTCACCTGCGGGTTTACGTGATATTATAGAAATTACGAGCGCTTGCTTTCTTTTATATTTACGTTATTATCGTGTATAAGGCGTGAAAGGATTTGAGTTTATTATAGGTACACTGCAGTCTACAAGTGTTAGGGTCAATTTATACTAGCGCAGAGTCGAAGCGCATCGAAGCGCCTTTCCAAAACCAAACATAACAAATTCAACCTTAACTCCGCAGCGTAACGCACACATTACTTGTGAGATTTTAAAAAGTCGCGCGCATTCTTCGGAATTCGCGCGTCTGCGCGTGAACAACGCTGATTAGTGCGCGCGTATTAGTGTGTGCGTTAAGCTGTGGAGTTAAGGTTGAATTTATTATGTTCAGTATTGGAAAGACGCTTCGATGCGCTTCGACTCTGCGCTAGTATAAATTGACCCTTAGATGCTGTAGTTTAGGGAATTCCGATTAACAGCAAATAAACTATCTTTCAGAGTGTAACAAGCGTATTTAAAAACCATTGCAATGCTATAAAATAGAAACTCAGAAGACATATAAGCAAAATAATACATACTAGCTTCTGCCCGCGACTTCGTCCGCGTCAAAGTTGATAACTCCACACAAACTTTGGACCGCCATTTCATACCTACTCTTTGGGAAATGGGTAATATATTTTAATAATTTAAATTGGTACTTAGCAGACGTCTACTAACTAACATAAACTACCTCCCTGCGAAATTTTCGATATTTCGTGATGAGTGAGTGAACTTTCGCTTTTGTATATTTATTTAAGGTATATTTAGATTACCTCTTTCCAAAATATTATGAAGTGGTATCAAAATTGACTTATTTTTCGATCCCAAACCATTGAAACGCAAGTTTAATACACTACTGTTTTAATACTGTACCTCACATTGTAGCTTCGATTATTTAGATATTGGATTCGATAGAGCAACTGAAATCAGAATCTGACTTTCATGTTTTTGAAAGAAAGTATGAGCAAAACCTTGTAAACATAGACTTATTTGAAGTCTAAGCAAAGTTTTACCGTTTTAAATCACGATTCATCGATGATTTTAAATATTATCTTTTTTAGGGTCCCGTACCTCAGTCGGCAAATACGGAACCCTTATATAATCACTTTGTTGTCCGTCTGTCTGTCTGTAAAGACCCTTTTCTAAGGAACGCGTGGAGGTATCAAGCTTAAATTAAAATGAAATACTCAGGTCTCGGACACGCCGCAATCGCGGCGGTAAGACCACTCTTTGAGGAGTGGCTGGAGTTGCGCCACGGCGTCCTCGCGTCTCGCTTGACGCAGGTCCTCACCGGACGCGATTGTTTCGGGAGGTTCCTGTGTTGGATTCAGCGGAAGGAAACGCCCGGGTGTCACCACTGTGTGGACCGCCCGGAAGACACGGTAGAGCATACGGTGTAGATCTGCCCCGCCTAGACAGAGCACCACCGTGTCCTCTCGCGTCCGGGCCCTGGTTCAGGCCTTGCTCCGGAGCAAGAGGGAATGGGAAGCAGTAACCTTCTTCTGCGAAGCAGTAAATGTAGCGAAGAAGGAGGCGAAACACGTGAGGAGAGGACATCCTCCACCTCACGCCCCAGCCACCGTAGGAGACCCCAAGGCGTCGGACGTTGCGAGACGTCATCCGGCTACCGTAGGCGCAGGTTTGCGGACGGCGAGTGATGGGTAGCTCGTCGTCCAATCAAGGACCAGGCCCAGATCAACAGCGCGTTTTGTTCCACGCGCGTTTCAAAGAGCTGTTAGCACAAAAGAGCTGTCAGCACAGGGACGGGGCCACGACAGGGCCAAACGCCTGCCGAAGTCGCGGGAAGTCCTTACAGGATACCGTGGCCCCGGAACGCAAAGGGCAACAGAAGAAACAGGGTGGTTTTTAGACAGTAAAAGTCTGACAGTCCCTTCCGCCCCACCAGGGCAGAAGGGAAAAAAAAATATTTGGTCTGCAGCCGTGAAAAATGAAAAAATTATATTATTATATACGCAAACTAAAGATAAGGACGTTTATGGCGCATATTTTGACGCTCGCTAGGGAATCAAAACCAAATATAAAGGAAACTTCCCGTTGACCTAGAATCATGAAAGGCAAGAAGCAATGCAATGTAGACATAATAATTATTTTTTAAGCGATTATTAACCTTTTTTTCTGTTGTGTTAAATATTGTATGGTGTAACGGAACCCTTCGTGTGAGAGTCCGACTCGCACTTGGCCGATTTTTCGCAATATTTTTCTGGCCCAGTTGTGCCCAAGTGTTTCACGGCCGCTGTAGTAAGTGGGCCATCATATAAAAGGAACACCACACTTGCCCTGAGTGTCTGCGGCATCTATAACTCCTCATTTGGCTAGGTTACGTTTGCAGCGGCTTACATGAGTGCGCAGTCCATTAAGCGCTTTCCATATAGGCCACTAAAGATCTCAACAGTGTGCCATGTGTTCCTGTGGTTGAACTCTTTTTGGTGGACATTATGTGATGGTTGGTGTCGAGTGTCGACCTGGTCCTGTATGGCCTGTGTGCAAGGTATCTAACCTTCGAATGAAAGGTGGTGCAGTTCCAGCCAATGGGTAAAGCTTAATGAGCAGTCAGTTTCAGGCAGCCCCGATATAATTTTACACGTCTCGTTAAGGATGATATTGCTTTTTGTTCAATGACACACTGAACACGCAAATTCACCAGCAGAAGGAGCATAAAGACATAACAGTTATGCGAAAAACATCGGGTGCTGCTCCCTAGTTGGTAGAAATAAGGTGTCGTAGCAGATGATTTTTTGATTGGTGTTGTGGCAATGTAGGTAAATAAAAAGTTAGTGCTCTGTCCAATATAACATCAGGGTACTTAGGGATCTACTAATACTCTACGTAACTTGCTCGCCACGAAATACTAAATGTCCTGTTGGCGAATCTATTGTAAAGATGGAAAGATTCTCTTAGAGAGTCTTACAGCACAGCCGCGGTAATAAGTAACCTAAAAAATGTAATGCCATTTAGAAATTGATTTTAAAGCGTGGGGAATATGAATGTGACGAATACTATTTACGGTGCCTATAAAAAAAAACTCTTCCTGCGATCACAGTCGCTTCATCAAATCAAGTACCCAGAAAGCTTGAAGTCTGTGAGACATTCTCCGACAGGAGAATTACTGCTACAGATTTTTTAATTGATTTAAATGATTTTGGTACACTTCTGGTTGTTGCCAAATTCTTACTATTATATTTAGCCATTAAAATAGAAGTATTCTTTTTAGTACCTAATCACTCATTTTTCACTAAGATCTTTTTATAAAATAATTCGGAAGCGCAACGAAAAGAATACTAATTAGTACTGCGTAAAAAAATAACACTCGCCAATCCTTGCTAATTTATCGTCCGCTGGTACTCCAGTAGTATACTTGGCAGTATTGTTGTGTTATGATTGGCTTAGCTAAGCCCAGGTAATAAAATATTGTATACTTAAAATGTTTGCAGATAGGCTGCCCGTCACTTGTTGAGTTTTGAGTAGCTACTTGTAGTTAAAGCGTAATGATTTTGATTTCAGAGAATAAATTATAACTAATACCTAACTGTAGTATTGTATGTAACGTTGGTGTCGTTTTATAGCAATCCAGCAGTAAAATGATTAAGAATAATAGCCATAATGCGATAACCCTTACCTACACACATTAGTTATGTTTAATCCCATGTAATAGGGGGCGAGCCTATTGCCATCAACCGGGCACAAATCCAGACGCCGAGGTTGCTATTGTGAAATTTCTGATGGAAAAATCCAATAACACTTTGCCCGACCTGGGAATCGAACCCAAGACCTCATGCTTTGCAGTCGTGCAAACAGGCAAAAGTTCTAAAGCAGCTGATTTATGTGTTGTGTAACTATGTATAAATATTATGTTCTACATTAACATTTAAAAAATACGTTAACAAATCAAAGTTGTAGTAGAAATATGCACTCCTGCTTTTATTTTTATTTTTTTGTTAGGAAATCTCATTAATCAATTAAACAACATTCAAAACAATATTAGAAAAAACACAAAAAGAAAAGCTGACTCTGGGGACCGAACTTCCGCCAACAGTTTCTCAAGGCGGTCGTAGAACCGTTAGGCAATTTGCTTCGATGACAAATGACTTCAAATAGCCGTTCTAGTTTTCAATAATTCACTACTTAGCTCCTTGCAGGTATAGCGTGATAATAATTAGTTTAGAACTTCAGTCTGCACCTATTTAAAATATTGTAACATTTTGTCACTGAGATTTGCACAAAAATATGAACATAATGCATCATAGCTCACCCCCCAAAGCCAATAGCGTGATAATTTATAGCCTATGTTCTAATTTGGAAAATGTGGAATATTTATACAAAATTTCAACAGAATCTATCCGGCAGTATTCGCGTGATGCTCTAACAAACATACAGACAACCAGACAAACAGACAAAAATTCTAAAAAAATATTTTCGGCATCAGAATCACTCCCCGACCTCATAACATTTACTCTTTTTCAAAAATATTAAATGTACAGTTTTGACTTTTCTACGATTTTATTATATGTATAGATGAGTGAATATTGACGATGCCTACTGTATATAATTAAAGAAAAAATATTTACCTATAGAAATCACATCTTAATTATCTCGAAAACATTCAACAGAAAATCATTTGTAAAACGAGCGCTAACGACCGTCTTAAAATCATGAAAATAAAGCTCATCACAAAAGGCGACCTAAAATCTTTCACGAAAGCAATAACAGGATATCTTAACCAACATATCGTTTATTCTTTAGCTAAAACCATCCTGCGGGCTGGCTGTGGGAATTTTCATGAGCACTTAGATGTAACGAGTCCCGTAAATAAGACTCCAGTTTGGTAATAAGAGTATGTTTGCACGAGTAACGCGGTTTTAGTTGAGTACCTATTTTATTGTTCGCGGTCGTAGGATTTTTAAAGGTGTTCTAATTTATGCTAGCCTAGTACTTTTTGGTGTGGAACGTGGTAATTTAATTAGGTGTTGAGGCGAATGCGTGAGTAGGAATAATAATTAACCTTTTCAGTTTTAAGTCAAATAATAGGTGTAAAAAAAAAGATAACCGCCTTCAAAAACTACAAAATAAAAAAATAACTTTAGCTTGGAAGTCGGCGGTTTTGGTTTTGGTTCTTGTTATGTAGGTATTGCCACCGACTTCCAAGCTAAAGTATTTTTTTTATTTTGTAGTTTTTGAAGGCGGTTATCTTTTTTTGTAAAAAAGCTTTTTATTTTTCACTTTTTAGTGCTTGTGTGTTAATGTTTGAAATCCTTACATAAAGCCCTTTCAAACAATACCCCACACGATATATTTAATTTTAAAAAGTGGTAGGAGGGGGGTTGACGTCCCCCCTCCCCAATTCCTTCAGTCAGTCATCGACTACACGTATAAACAAAGCAATTTTTCTTGTTACGGCGGTTCTGCTGTGATTTTATAAGGAGTTCCGTTCCATATCTCCAAAGTTCATCATCAGATCATGACAATATTCCTATGGGACCTATTCGGAACTATATTCTTTCAAAAAAAATAAGAATCATCCAAATCGATTCATAATTGGCGGAGTAATCGTAGAACAAATATACAAAAAAAAAAAAAACAAAAAAAAAAAAAAAAACATACGCGTCGAATTGAGAACCTCCTCCTTTTTGAAGTCGGTTGAAAAGACACTTATAAACCCGAATGTTGCATGTCCTTCACACCTTGTATAGCCGATAGGAAACGCTTCGCTTATTACCAAAAGAAATTTTCATTATCGGATCAACTTTTCCGGAGACTAGCGCATTCAAAAAAAAAAACAAACATACAAACTCTTTAGCTTTATAACATGTGTATAGTAGAGTATAGATTTGTATTCACACGCACTAATGTGTGATACTCTCTTTTGCCATGAAACACTAAACCACATCAAATATCGACATGTCCTTGGAATTGTGCCATAGGTACCTACCTACATAGAATCTATGAAACTCAACACGTTAAGACTTTGCACATTGTTGACAACATGAACTTGCTCCAAAATAGCCCAGAGATAAACTCGAAACTGTACATCGGCCTTATCTATTGTGTGTAACAGGCCGTTTACGAGACAAAGTTCCGAGTTTAGATTAAGCGTAACAGAGTCGTAACGAGGAACAACAGACGCAATTATACAACTAACTCACTCAAGTCTCCTTCAGAATAAGACTTCGGCGTATGAATTAGACAACCTTCAAAACGAAATAATAACTACAGCGGTTTGGCAAAAGGCTTGCGCCCTATTACATGGGACTTAAACATAACTGACGACAGTGCACTAATGGGTACACCTCTGCCGGACCCTTTGGGAATTACAGGCGTGATGTAAATAATACAAGCTTATTAATTGTCCCTTTGGCCTTTTCTCATACAGAGACGGCACGAGCATTGATCACCACGCTTGTTCAAAGCTGATTGGCGATTTCAGACTCATATCAATTATAAGTCCAGGTTTGCTCACGATGTTTTTCGCACGTTATCAACCTACAGCCTTGTATTTAAGAAGCGTGCGCTTTAACTCCTGGGCCATCACAACATTACCTTTAAAAGCATCCTTTTAATACCGTAAACAAGTACCGACTCTTTTATTAGTTTCTTTGGCTCGATACAATGATTAATCGTAAAGGAATATTGTGATAAACGCCGCGTTTCTTGAATAGATTCTTCACACACATCCAAGTACTTAAAGGTGAGTATTAACTTTTGAACAATTCGCTAGGCTTTCCTTATTCATACGCAGACAAAGCTTCCTTAAAAACTCCTCAATTAAACAGGATCGTTAAATGAAAGGAACAAAAACAATACTTAATTAAGTTTCGAATTGTAGAAACTTTACAAGTGGAATTCAATGAGACTTGTTTCTTAGATGCCTAGTTTTAAACGCAGATTCATTGGACTCTGCTAAACTTTCTTGTTATATGTAAATTACGCTTCGTTTTTTTGAAGGGAGGACATCTGACGCCCAACGATACCTAGTAAATCTTTTATAGCAAAAAACTTCTTGTAAGCAAAAATATTTTCGACTAAAGTGCTCGAGTTGTTTTTTCGTCGTCGGTTTTAGGGTCCCGTACCTAAAGGGTTCCAAATGGAATTCTTTCACTTAAACGACGCTGTCTGTGTGTCCATCTATCTACCCGTCTGTCACAGGGATATAATTTTTAAACCGAAATAGGTAAATAATTGAAGTTTAAAGAGGGTTACAAAAAACGTATTTTATTTTTTTATACGCAGTGTTCAATATTTTACAGTGATAAGGAACCCTTCGTATACGAGTCCTATTTTCACAAGACCGTTTTTTTTTTTCTATACAGCTTAAAGTGTTTGTATTCTCCCAATTGTTATCTGCTATCTTGTAAACAAAGACAGACGACGTCCATTTGTTTTATTTGTTTAAGGAATAAAATACATTTTAGACTTGAAAAAGACAAAGTATTTTAATTGCAACATAGTAATAATAATCTCTCCTATAATAATAACACTGGTCTATTATTATTTCACTGCAGGATTAAGGCCTCTTCTCATACAGAGAAGGCACAAGCATTGATCACCATGCTTGCTCGCTTGCGGATTGGCGATTTCGAACTCAAATCTAAATAAATAAAAGAGAAAGATCATATACTCACTCATTAATTAATATTAAAAACCACTTTAGAAAATTCACAAATCATTTTAGAAAATTCACCCCGTAAGGGGATGAAAAAGTTAGTTTATTATAGTCCAGGTTTCTTCCCAATTTTTTCTCACACCGTCACTGTCAATTATTATTTTCCAAGAAAAACTTAGAGAGTACATAATCTTCTTCTCCTTATCGTGTGGTAGTAAGGCCTTACGACCCTACACATCCTAGTGTCAGAGTTTCTAAACCGCCTCAAGGGCCTCTGACATGGTTTGAGTGGAACAATAAGTCCAGGTTTCCTCACGATGTTTTCCTTCACCGATGCCAGTGACGTCCAAGATAGACTTTAGAAAGTACATATGAATTGAAAAATTCACATTGGTACAAGTACCAATGTGAATTTTTGAATGTACCCAGTTGCGAAACCACAGCCTCGTGCATGAAATGCAAAGTAAGTACATTACACAAAATTTTCCTAAACACAACCTAAAATTATTTGTTTCTATTTTTTCCCCAGAAATATGGCGTCGCATTTTAAGATATTAAACTTGTTCGCATAATATATGCGTCCCCCTGCGCCTATTTCCTTCGGGAGGAGGCTATTTGTATTCACAAGGGAAGAACAGTGAATGCATTCGCCCGCTGCAAGCCAGAGATTCGTGACGAATTTTTCATATGAAATTTCATACACGAAAATATTTATATTATTTTTGTTTTGAGCTTGGAATACGTCGCGGAAATACTTGTATGAATGTAACATTTCTGCAACTGTATGTTATCTAATATGAATGTGTGTTGAAAGGGGAAAAGGCGTGTTCGCTAATATGAAAATAGGAAAATGGTAGAAAATATTCTGTCTTTATCTGGAGAATATGTACCCATGCAAGCTATTGTTACTCTTTTTTTCTTTTTTTAAGTAAGTGTGGAGTTTATTACAAATTCTTTACTACGAGTACCTATACGGAACTACCTTTTGGAAAGGGCAAAACTAGATTCTTTTTTATTTTTCTTCTGTAAGAAATGCCTGTTAATGGTCTGACTTAAATAAATGATTTGACTTTGACTTTGATAGAGGTACATTTTATGTTTACAGTTTCTTAGAAAATATTATCAACATATGTATTATGTTCCAAGGTACATATTTACATACTTACACGAACCTTACCTGTCCTACGTTTTCTTTAATTACAACGTAAAGTTTAAACGCAATTTTTTCCTTTATCTATGTCTGAGGTAGACTTAAGAATATTTGAATTGGAAAAGTCACATTGATACTTTACCGGTATCGAAAGCGCAACCTCATACATGAAAGGCGAGTGCCTCCGCAAAACATAATAATAATTATATACTTCCAGGGGATTCGTAAACTTAAAAACCCTATAAAAATCTGATCATACACTTATAACTATGTACACAGCGTAAGAGTTCAAAGACTTTGAACCAGCCAAGCACTTTACCGGATGACTTTCCCTCACACATTATACAAATGTACAAGAATGCTTAAAGATCATCAGAACTTCCCCATTTTTTCTCTACTCCCCAAACCGCTAATAATGCTTAGCACGGTCCATTGCGTCCGACTTACTGTAGAGCTGAAACTTATTCCGGGAGCTCGGAGCTATCTCCATGCTATATCGCAGATACTTTGCTCAGCTAGCAATAATCTAATGCATATACTCATCTAATCTTCAGATGTTGGATTGGAATGGAATGGACTATTTTATAAAAGAAAATCCTGCTATTCAGAGTTTATTGTGTGCATTTTTTTTTTAATCTAAATCAATCATTTCTAGAAGTGGTGTCCAACTTTTGTAAATCGAAAACGAACTTTAGGTAAAATGTATCTATTTTTTAATAAAATAATATTATCCCTAGAAATCGTATCCATACTCGTACTTTTTTGGCGAAAATTGAACTAGCTGTAATAAATTCTTTTACCAGGTCGATAAGATGGTGTTTAGAAAATTGGTTGGGCTTGGGAATGATACTAGGCTCAAGGATATTTTTATTGTGGTCTTTAGGAAGCCATGTTTTGGAAGTCTACATTAAAAGTTAATATTTATCATATTACTAGATACTGCCCCTGACTTCGTCCGCGTAGCCTTTTCAACCACGTTAAGTTACACCTTCAGTTACTGCTCAGCTCCAATGTAATGTACAGTCAGCAACAAAAGTCGATTAACATTTAAGTATGATTTTTAAATCCTAATTACATATTAAAATATTAAAAGTAAAACGCAATGAATATAAAAATAAGACAAAATAAACCCTTAGCTATTGCCTGAAATTCTGAAAGCCATTACGTGTTTAGTGTTTGTTTAAATGATATAAAAAAGTAACATTGTTAATCAACTTTTGTTGCTGACTGTACCTACTATTGCTCATAAATCTGGTTATCACATACAAAAAAACTGAAACAATCTGACTGGTAGCTCCACAGAACTTAGAACTTGTTTGTTTAAACAAAAAAACTCTTTAGCTTTATATTAGTAAAGATTATCTTCTCCCTTTTATTAACGTCTATCATTCTTCTACATTATATTATATTATTTATTCAAATTCTTTCCTCAAACATCTCCCAACATGTCCAAACGAGCGGAGTGTGTTCTCCCTCATTTTTACGTTCCTCTTTTTCAAATGTACCCAAAGCTTTCACCTCCTCATTGCTTACGGCGTCCGTATGGTGTCGGCGTTTTATTACCTTATGCGTATGGAGTTTGGGCAATAACTGAGGAAATAATAATAAAGCGCTCGGTTTGTTTACCTTTCGTTATAAACTGGATCAGATTCAAATCATGAATCTAATCTTATTTTATGAGGATAATATTGTGGTAATCATTTCCTTTGGGCCTAATATTTATATTTTTACTCTAATAATTTCTTGATGGCCCTGCGGTTGAGATGCCCGCCTCTCATGTATGAGGTTGTCGGTTCGAATCCGGGCAAGTTCCAATGTCACTCTTTCAATAATTATGTACACACTACCTCGATGGTCTAGTGGTCGCAAGCCCGACTGCTGTGCATGAGGTTTTGGGTTCGATTCCCAGGTCGGGCAAAGTGTTATTGGACTTTTCCATCAGGAATCTCTCAGTAGCAGCCTCGGAGTCTGAATTTGTGCCCGGTTGATGGCAATAGGCTCGCCCCCTATTACATTGGACTAAAAACATAACTGGCGAAATGTGGGTGTTCTAAAGGGTACACCACTGCTTCACCCTTCGGGAATTACAGGCGTGATGTTATGTTTGTATGTAGGTACATACAAATTGTATTTTTTTTCAATCTCTCATATTTTTCAGTTGCCATTTCTTTGCAGATAATACTTGAAACAAGCAACTATAATTAAAAAATTAAAAAACACGACTGCCAAAATTGCACAAATTTGTACTTTGTTTACTCGGTAGT
Source organism: Hoplodrina ambigua (assembly GCA_949774945.1). Lineage (NCBI taxonomy): Eukaryota > Metazoa > Arthropoda > Insecta > Lepidoptera > Noctuidae > Hoplodrina > Hoplodrina ambigua. The sequence continues at coordinate 11,561,787 of OX458973.1, forward strand.
TTTTTTTACGACGTTTTTTATTTACAGTGTTATATATTTTTTATCTTATCTTTATCTACTTGTCAAATTCTAGACGATAAACATAGACACGGCCAGATTCATTAAAAAAAATAATTGAGGCTGGTATTAATTTACGTTTTAAAGTGACCACACAGGATTCTTTTATTTTTAACTAGCCTATGTTACTCGGAACGATGCAAGGATTGTAACGATACCCCATACATCTAAATCGGTTCAGGCGTTCAAAAGTTATGGTGGAATAAAGAACATCACATACATACAAACATACATACATACATACATTAACCCTGAACACATAACACTCCTTTTTTTGGGGCAGTCGTGTAATGAAAATAGTTTCCATTTGAACTCTTTTTTTCCTTCCCTTCAATTCTTATACCATAAAAATGTAAATAGGTAGGTACATTCCACCATCATTCAAGAGTAACATAATCCCATACATGGTCTCGTTAGCTCCAGAATACGTTTTCCGTACTAATGAGTTTTAGCCCTTTCAATCAGCGCCCCTCATGTAAAAAAGATCAACCCTTGTAAACGCACTTCGCTGATTAATTACTGACTTGCTTTATCCAGTCGGATGTAGGGTACTGGAGGTACTGACCCTTATACAACTCATAGGTTTTATTGGGTAAGTGTAATAAAATGGGGAACGAAAAACACTGAACTAAGACTTCTAAGGCTTGAACAAAAAAAAAGTACATTTTAGTTAATGGATACTTTGTAGTAATAATTCTAATAAATAAAACCAGTTATAGTCCCACTGCAAAACAACAGCCTCTTTCCATTTATAGAAGGTACGATCATCAGACTTGCTCAAGGCAGCTTCGTGGATTGGTGATTTCCAGCTTAAATTTATTATAAGTCCAGGTTTCCTCACGATGTTTCACATATGCCAGTGATGTCCAAGATAAACTTAGAAAGTATATTTACAATAGAAAAACGACGATTCGGTATTTGTAGTGACATAATAAAAACATTAATTACGTAAAATGATAAACAATTAACTATTATCAAAACTTTTATTTTTACCGTCCACACCAAGCTCAAACAAAGCTATGATATTAACAAAGCAAAGAAATATCCGAGTATCATCATGAAATATTATAAAGAAACATGTTTATCTTGTAATAGATCTCATCCCACACACCCCAACATCTTTAAATGCTTACCAGCAAATATTTATATCACCAGCAAACATTTTCAAAAGAAAATCGAAGAAAAACAATTCACTCCGGCGCTGTTGAGCAAACTTTGATGCGTTCCCTAATCTCCTACTTATTGGGGTTAAACCGATGAAGTCATCAATTTGAATGAAATCTATTCCGGGACTCCGGCCCGCCCCCTCCCTCGAGCTAATCAAAGAGTACAGAGGTTAATACCAGTGATGTTTTACTTTTTTTTTTCAATATCCCTTTGACAAACAGGGTTTGGCTTCTTTGAATGCTGGCTGGAATTGAGATTTTGAATTTTAAAATTGGAAGGCCAAGGTTTACCACAGCTCGGTTAAGAGTCAATACTCTTTGCCCAATGAATTTGTATACAAACTAACTTAGTGCTTCTCGCCTACCTGAGGCTATTATGTTCAATTCGATATAATTCGCCAATCTAAATAATGGACAGGTCTTCAGGTCAACAACCCACATGTATGACCTCCGTTTTGAACTATGCCTATAACTAAGAAATAAACTACACTATGCCAAAGTTAATCTAAGGGTTGATGAGTTGAAACTTACACAATCAAAGAACACAATATGTTTGTTCTAAGAAGACGACATAAACAGAGGCAAATTGAATGTTAAAACTTCGTCACAGTATAAATAAATGGTTCTACCAGCCCACACATTCTGGGACATTCACACCCTGCGTTGTCAAACTTTGTTCCTCGCACTCATTGATATACTGTATTTATTTCCACACTATAAGCGACGTTGTCTATCCACTTCGCACTTGTGATTTCCCCCGGGTAGCCTTGTTTAATAATTCAAGTCGTCCCATGTTCGGACCTTACCTTAGTTACAACGATGCCGAATAATTAATTTACAAGTGCCAGAACAACTTTGGGCTTGACCCACTTGGAGTGTGACGTGCTCGGTCCGATTGTTTGCTTAAATTGTTATTTTATTCTTCTAGGTATATTAGATGCCTTAATTTTAATCAGTTCTACGAAAATAGAAGTACTGCTAGTAACAGTAGGTAATACAATATATGCACAGTTGGGGGTGGTCACAAAACCAGTTGATACGCAGCATTATAAAAATTTGGAAAATGTAAATAAAATAAAATAAAAAAGTGAAAATAATATATTGCCTTCTTTTCAATGAGGAACTAAGATTTTTTTTATACCTCGACCAGAAGCTCAATAGAAATTAGCATTGTTTGAGTATTACAGCCTAGTTCCACATGTCAAAATATCCAAAACAACAAAAAAACATTCAAAAAAGAGAAAAATATATTTTCAATAACAATAATATCAGCAATTGTAGACCCTTATATTGCCTTCTTTTCAATGAGGAACTAATATATATTACTAAGATTTTTTTTATACCTCGACCAGAAGCTCAATAGAAATCAGCATTGTTTGAGTATTACAGCCTAGTTCCACATCTCAAAATATCCAAAACAACAAAAAACCATTCAAAAAAGAGAAAAAAATACATTTTCAATAACAATAATATCGGCAATTGTAGACCCTCATATTATAATAATTCGAATAAATTTAACAAGGTCCCTTTTGCAACGTGTTTCATACATCAATAACCCAAAGCATTACATACAAATGTAGCGAATATGTCATGAGATAGGGTTACCATCCATAAGAAATGCGTTGGGACAGGTGTGGAGGCGAACGGACCTTTTACATTGGACTCGGTGTAAGAATTGATCGAATTTGTGTCACATCAACGTGAGGTAGAAATAAAAAACGAAAATATTGTTATCTGTTTCGTAGGTGGCAGGATTTGCAAAAATAATAACATCCGAAGATATGTTTTTGGGCACAGAATAAGACAGCTCACTTCTTATCGAGGATCGTACCTTGAAATTGGCTACAGAGTTCATAGTCGAAGCGACTGCTACAAACTTTCTGTTTAGCTTTTTGCAGAAATTAAGAAGGCCAATCTAATAGTCAATTAGAAGCTCTTTTTTTGTCTTGGCTAATGAAAACTCATTGCCGCTCTCCAATTTCGCTTAGCGTCAAAATCAAAAGTGAAATTATTTATTTTAACAAGACCTATAAAGGGAACGTTTTAAGTTCATTTAAAATAAAAAAAATATTTATTCTAGTTGACCCTTCCAAAAGAAAGTTTTGTATGGAGAAGAATGGGCAAGAAATTCCTTACTTACTCTTTTATTTGGAACACAGAAATTATAAAATTACACGTAATATATTCTATAGGATTTCTTAGGAAGTCTAAATAATAAATTGAAATTAGACCTTCAAAAGCTTATAAAAAATGGTCGGCGTTATTAAGAAACTTTAGATCTCGCAAAAATCCGAATTCATGGCTATTCTCCAAGTACTTGAGGCTACACATGTCATTCCCGAATGAGACCTCAGGTGCAATATTGCACAGTCGTGCCGTGCGTTCCATGGCGACAAAGAAATACGCGCCATCTTTAAATTTGGACCCGCCCCAAAATATCACCTTTATTGCATCGTCTATAAATATGAATTTCATTGAAAGAATTGGCATGAGGTTTTTACGATTTTTCGGTTATTTATGGCTTCCAATGCGTGTGCAGGTATCGGTTTCGTTATTTTCCCCCTAGGCTGTGCATAAATATTTCAAAAACACACGCGGAAAAGTACTCTGTTTTCCAAAACCAATTCAAGTCATGTTTAAAAAACAAAGTTTGTTTCAAAAACAGTTTTTAGTTCTTAACACCACTTCCCAACGCCTATTTAATTTTGTAAGCAAGATTGACCTTATCCGATGAACCTGTAAGTGCTTACTACTTACAGGGACGTACTTAGTTATAACTTTATACAGGATCAAGCAAAGTTTATTCACCCCACGGACAAGTCCATTTCACTCTCGAGCCAGTACCTATTACGTCGATATGTTGTAAACAATAGCAGTACAACCCAATATTATAGATGGACTTGTTACTTTACACATTCATAAGTTATCCTCTCCAAATAACTTAGTTACTAGCTTATGACCGCGACTTCTAATGTCGAGTTATCATGAGGATTTTTTTTTCGTTGAACCCTTAATTCTTTTTCTAAAATAAAAGCCTCGGTCATTACTTATAATATTAACCAGTGGAAGTAACGTCAAGATCGATCCAGCCCTTTCGGAGATTAGCCGGAACAAATTATTATTATTTTTTTTTTGCAAAAAGCTGTTATTTTCATTACAAGACTCACTCAATTGTTTTGTAATGTGTATAGATGTAAAATTACCGCTCGTAGGTTATGACCACACGTTGCTAGTAAAACATAAACTGTCAAAACTTCCATAAAAGTTTAACGGCCCGTGTATCAATAGAAATCATTCGGGACTCCGCTCTCTCACACACCATTGATTTTCACGATAAATGTCGTATTGCGAATAGTTTTTGTAACAACAGATGTTATTCTAATACGAGCGATTTGGGAATTATACCTTTGTTTCAAGGAATGTTAAATTTTTCGTGAAATTAAATAAAGCTAGCAGCAGGACAAGAATTTTCTTTGAGCAGTGCATCGGACTTGAAAACTGTTTTCATTTAGGTCTACATTGGTTCACTACATAGTTTTCTGGAATCATCGCTTATGTTTGTACTATAAAATCTAGATGAGGTAGGTACTAGAAAATTCAATCCACTCGACTGAAACGCACTTTGAATTACGATTTCGTATATTGAGCTAATTTTATAAATGCATAAGGTTAGATTGTTGGATGTTCGTTACTCAATCACGCCGGAACGGCTCAACGGATTTGGATGAAATTTGGCACAAAGATAGATTATAGTCTGGAATAGCACATAGGATTATTTTGTAAAAAGCAGAACCTAGTAATGGTATATTTTAATATCGTGTAATAGTCAGCGTGGGGGACTGTCAAGTCTTCTTAATTTTAAATAGAGTTTATCTTGTAATAACAATAGTAAAAAAAATGTTTTATTCGACTTAACCAGCCACCAGCCAGTCTCTACAGTAAATACTTATATCAATCGTACGTTGGTCAGTCAGCCTCCTATACACGACAGTAATTTAGAGAAGGCGTGCCTCAGCGATCATTCACATTCGGTTCGGCATTCTTAATACAATCCTGAGTGTATATCAAGCTTTATATTTAACAGGTAACCTTATACAAGTAGCTAACAATAGTGGAAAGCAAGTTGCAAGCTTTTAATCAAAATCAGAACAATCGCAGGTACCTAATCTTATCAGGCAGTTCAAAGACCTTTAATAGACCATTAGCCGGTCGTACAAAAAACATGCCATAAATTAACAGACCACAGCCATATGTCTTGCTCCCCTAGTAAATTTCATTGCGAGCGATACCCCGTATTTAGTGCTAACCCATCGGCCCTATACGACTCCCATTATGGGATTGATGAACCCATAATAGTAAGGATTTATCTGTTTCATTGTATCCGGGATGGAGTTGTGATGGAGGGTGGTGCAGATATAGCCACGTGGAATATGTATAGGAAAAGTTAGTTCAGTCCAAGGATAATAATCTAGTAACTTTGTAGAATAGCGTAGTAGCTTTGTTAAATGTATTATTTTACTAAATTTAATGTAGACACCTATTTTCCAGTTTACCTACTTAAGTAGCATAACATACCTACATAAAATAAACCTTCAGGTTGAAGCTATTTTTAATGCAGTTTAATATGCCATTTGGTGGAAATCATCCTTAAAAGTATTATTTTAAACTACTTTTCAGTATTGTTTATTATTTTCAGATTATTTAATAAAATTGATCTGATCAAGTACATGAAACCCATTAAAGACATGTCAAAATGAGAGGAAATTATTTACAATAATGAACTCTGAAACCGACCAATCTTTCATGACATAATATGACAAAGAAAACCGGGTCCCCCAATAAAACAGGCTACAATGTATAAAGAAACTCAATTCGTTATATTTGATTTTATATGGGGATCAGTTGGTAGCCATTGAATAAATTTCCTGTATGTCAGGCCCGTGGGGCATGTTCAATAAATCTCGCAAATTATATTCATAGACTGACTGCCGAATTCTGATGCTATCAAATCATACAACGTTACTTTAACATCGACCTTGAATACTAGATTTGCGAAGATAGCTTCCATTGATCTGATAAGCCAAAAAATATTCCTTGTCTTTCCAAGAAATATCTACTTCCCTTTTAGCTAACAAAGGAAGTCCTTGTACTAACATCTAAGGCTATATTTCAGACATGTCATGGTCGCAAGACTTAGTCATATATTTTGATATTGTCTTTGTTCTATGTTAATGTCCTTCAGTTTACTGCTATTTTTTGTGCAATAAATTAGTTTTTTTTTTTTGTAATATTTCGTTAAATATGTATATTTTTTTCGCATTAATTTTTGTATTTTTATTATTGTCTTGTATTCAATTCCCAAGTCGACCAAATTGATCTGGATTTGTGGCCGGTTGGTCTAAGTCAAATCATTTATTTCAAGTAGACCATTAAAAGGCACTTTTGAAGGTCATTTACAAGAGAAAAATATAATATTGAATCTAGTTGCCCAATTCAAAAGGTAGGTTGATGGCAATAGACTCGCCCCCTATTACATAGGAGTTAAACATAACTGGCGAAATGTGGGTGTACTAATGGGTACACCTCTGCCTAACCCTACTGGGATTACAGGCGTGATGTTATGTAATGTCTTTTCATTGGAAATATTTCATTAAACGCTTTTAAATGTTTTAGGAACAAAACCACGTTCAGCGGATTACAGAATTAAAACCATTTCAGATAAAGGATCGTAGTGAATTATTTAGTGGTCGCGAAATTAATGGGTTGAGTATTTTGACAATTTGTTGGCATTTTGTTTGTTAAAGTACAGTAGTAACTACTTACTTATTTATACTTTGATAAAACCATTAAACTCATTAGCACTTTAGCTTAATTATTATTTATTATTTTTTTATTTTCTTTACTTTTTGATTTACATTCTTTTTTAATTATTTGTTTGAAAATAATACTTTTTGAAGTACCTATGTAGCAGACTGGTATCGGAAACAAGGTAGCTTTGTTAATATTCTTCTTTAATCATTGCTTAAGCATTTAAATTGTATTTGGGATTATAATTGCAATCAATCATTATTGTAGCTTCAAATATAATGTTAAATATGAATATATAACATACTAGATTTCGCCCGCGGCTTCGCTCACGATAATTTAGAATTTGCCAATCAATTCGGGTTGTACTCGGCTTGAGTGCATAAGTGAACCCTTCATTTTCTGACACCCTAGTACTTTTTTGATAAATCCAGAATGTTGACCTTTCCACTCTGACTAAAACTTTTTATTTCTACTGCCATAGAGATATACCTTTTTTATGACACCCTAGTACTTTTTTTCTTGGGTAATCGTAAGTTGGTTGTAATAACCCCGAATTATCAATAATCGATTTTATGACACCCTAGTTGAAGCTGGTCCATCGACACTCAAAACTGACAAAATGTATTAGGTACTTAAATTTCAAATTCGAACATGGATCGAAAGTCATGTGGCGCCATCTATCACCAAAAGTAGGTTAGTGTGATTTCCCTCGGGAACAATACTTTTTTTCTGGATAAAAGGTACCCTATGTTCGTTCCTGTACACCAGGCAAAGTAAATGCAAAATTTTGGGATGATCGGTTCAGTGGCTTAGGCGTAAAATGGTAACAAATAAACAAACAAACTTACTTTCGCATTTATAATATTAGTTAGGATGAACAAGATAAATCTTCAATATTCAATGTAAATATAACCCTAATTACTAAACACAAACGAGAGAATCTATAGCTTCATCTACGTTAAAACATAGCTACCATACACCCTGTAACAATACTAATTCAGATATAACTTTTTGAAGCGCGAATCTATACGCCAATGAACATGATGGTACCTCAGTGTTAATTGGTGTTCAAACTTTGGACAACGACCCAAAAACATGAACTGAACAACAACTAAAAAGCTGAAACATATCCATTCAAACTGTTCGACAATAGGAGATATGCTGGATTCAGAACTAGGGGTCCTATTATCCAAATAACTAGTGCGTCAGAAAGTCCAGTACTGTATGACACCTGGTTCGAGTTCCCCCTTCATTGTGTCTGGATTTCTAAGCCCCCTTTGAAGGTATTCTTCAGAATAGGCGCCTAGCAACAGTTGATGGATTCAGCTTTGCGTATGACGGAGTTGTGCGTTAACGTCCCTTTTGATTGTCAATCATAAGCCTTGCAGTTACAATTATGCAACGTGAGGCAACACTCCTGTTATTTCGTCATTGAAAACCGTTTTAGATTCAAGCAACATAACGTATGTAAAAAGAAACACTTAACGAAGCCAAAAATTGTCATGTCCTTCCCATGGATTTTGATTTTCTTCTGGGTCATAACTAGGAACCTTCTGGTTACGAAGACCAACTATTCAACCATTTCCAACCATTGTTTTGAAAAGAGGTTTTAGATGTAAATACCTCTACGACCCCTTGTGCTTCTGCATGCACCTCTCGCCTTGTTGTTGTTTTGTTTCGTTGGATTTTTAACACTAAAAATAAAAGCAGCAGTTTCCCAGCAATAATTGTTAATTAGTGTGACTTAGTTTGATGGACAATATGCATAATTAACGATTATGTTATGTGTTTTTCCCACCCCGTAGTTATTACACAGTAGATTCTGAACCTTCAAGCTTTCTGTATCAGTCCTCTACAGTCTACAGTCTATTGTAATAAGCTTCTTTAGCTCATCAACTTTATATTACACCTTCAACAAATCTGTAATAATCAAAATTCTACTTTAAACACTAAAACTTAAAGAAACTTTTACCTCGTCACCAATAGTTCACTGTGACGTCAAAAATCAAACAGAAGAAAAGACAAACATTGGCAACAAACGTTGGGTAAACAAAGTGTACTGAAAGTCACGGCACGTGACGAGAACTTCTTATCGGAGGCACTCGTTAGTATAGTGACGGATACGGGTAGGATCACTGTTGTGTACACACGAGTCACTGATGTAAGCAAAAAAAATATAGTTCTTTTCATAAAGACATACCTATATTAATGTACAGTCAAACGGCATCAATAAGAACTGTTATTTTATTTCTATTTTTAAATTTTATTTAGTTTTACTTTTATTTTATAATTTTAATTTTACTTTTACCCTTTGTTGCTGTGCCTTAACAGGATCCGTAACTGTACCTTAGCTTTAAGCCTTATGTAAAAGCTAATAAACACATTATAGTATGTAAATAAATCAATATGAATATTAATCGGGAAAGTCTGTCGGGCATAGTGTTATTGGGATTTTCCATCAGGAATTTCTCAGTAGCAGCCTCGGAGTCTGGATTTGTGCCCGGTTGATGGCAATAGGCTCGCCCCCTATTACATGGGACTACAAACATAACTGGCGAAATGTGGGTGTACTAATGGGTACACCTCTGCCTAACCCTTCGGGGATTACAGGCGTGATGTTATGTTTTTTTAGAAATATTAATCGGGATGAAACTTTAAAAGGGATTTTAACGTTGAAACAATATAGTTTGTTGCAAAAAATAACACTATATCGTAAACAAAAACATTGCGAAGCCTTTTGGCAGCAAATTCAACATAAAAGTCTCTTTTAAAGTTCCGGCCCGATTTACTCCTGCATCCCTATTTATCCTGTTTGACGATATATAACTACAAACGTATGGAATGTAAAGGTTTCTAAGTTTCCAAATTATTTCACGTTAAAATTCTTAGAAATGATGCCTATTTCAAAGGTCGACCGTATTATTAACTATACAAGCGATGTTTTATTTATCGGTTTTGTATTTCAATATTAGATGAATATTGGATAGATACAGAACCTACCTGGCTTCGGATCTCATCTTAAATTCAAGACTTATAACGTCTCTCCCAAATTGGAAAATCTACTGGATACTTGATGAAACTCCCTACGAAGAACACTAACACTTTAATGTATATGACCTTTAATATTGCTACCATCAAAATATTATACAAAATTCAATAATAAAAAAGTACTTTTCTAAAAAAGGATCATTTCAATACGTTGATACAAAACTCAATTTACCCCTGATCAAAAGCGGAGACGTAAACAACGAGTGAAATATCTCTTATAAAAGTATCAGTTACTTCAGTAACTACATTTTGGTCGGAAAATAAAATTATAGAGTACCTTTTCGACGGAGGAGAGCGTAACACACTTGGATCGCGAGCCGCATACTAAATGTAAGGAAGCACCCACGTGAAAGGTTCCCGTATCGATTTCTTGAAATTTCTACCCTAAACACACTTGCTCGGATAAAATATAAATAAGACACTCGATGTTTCCACATTCAGAAAACCACTTAAAATAATCTTGGTTTCTTCTAAAAATAAACAATTTATATTTTCCAAAAAATCTTCTTGCTCATCGTTCAAATAATGTCGAGTGTGCATTTAATAATGTTGATGCTGACAAAACGAGGCCAAATCGGTTCAAAGATTTAGAACCTTTTTCTTACTGACCTGAAAACAGTTTATCAGCTGCGGGTCTTCCCACGGTGCAAGAGTCATTCCAGGAAAATGGGTTAGTAGATATTATCCTTATGAGCTAACAAACATATCGGGTTTACGATAACAGATCGTACTTTCTGGGGTAGAAGGAAAATGTAATAGCGTTACAAAGTATTTAGCTAACTACACGTAAAGAAACCAATAAAAGAGCACTCTCATCACACAAGTTGTAAAATAAACGACAATTTAAAAATCTATTCGCTCGTCGAAATGTGAGTACCCATCCTACACATACACAACTGGTAAATATTTTACGCGTTCCAAAATGACGACTTCGCAAATGTTTTGAAGCAAATGCTACATTTAGATGCATGAACCCATAAGCCCAACTCCCGACGAATACGTAACACATTTTTCAGTCGTTCTAAATAACGTAAGCTTCAATGCAGGGGATCCGACACAAACTTCTGCTCTAAACAAAAATTGTCACAAAAGCAACATTCACGCGAGAACTATGAGGGGAAAAAATAAAGGAGTAAAGTGAAGTCCCGTGTCCGCGGAACGTGCTGTACCTGAATACAAACGACAAATAACAAAATTGCTGCGGTCGAAACACTCGAGGCTTAGAAGGGGTCAACCCTTTGAAAAGCTTGAAATATACCCGACAATTTCTTGTGACTTAATTTGATGGCTTTGGAAACTTACAGAAAAAAACGAGGCATTCATTCAGAAATTTCCTGAAATACAAATTATTGTTAGTTTGCTTGCTGATTAAAGTAAAGTACCTTCCTAATAACATAATAAGGTTGATTTCCGATCAGTGAAGATTCAGACATCACGTAAACATTTTTCGTCGGTTATTTAGAAATAAAATAGCTGGCCCATACATTTTGACCTTGTAGGCATTGTTTTTTTAATACCAAACGAAAAGTTTCTTACCTCGGGGGTCTAGAATCACATATTGAATCCGTAGTAAAAGTTTTCGCTACAATATCCCTTCCAGCCCGTATAATTTCGTTCAATTGTTTTCCTATAATTTGCAGTCACAGATATACTACAACAAAAAGAAAATAAGCGACGAAAAATTACAAAGCAAAAACGTTTTAGGAGTTAAGCCTCGCTCCTGATTGAGTGGGATAAGGTTGAAAGAAAAAGAGCAAAGGTAAATCCCTCCCGACCAAACAGCACTTAAGTATGTCCACTTAACGTTGAGAGTACGAATGAAAGCGGCCAGGACCCAATACGACCGGCCAAAGTAAATAGATGAAATTTCTTTTCACTTGACTAAAGCTAAGTGAATGCGGACTGTGTTAATAAAATAATAGTGCCACCTTATCGGACATTTCGTCTAATGCCCCCTTTATCTGCAAAGGATTGTGCGTGCCCAAAAGAAACAAAGTTCTACAAACGACTTTACCAAATGGAACCAGACTTTACTTAACCCGAACTTTGGACTTTCAAACTGTAGATTAAATCCAATTGTTTAAGTTGGACTTTTTTACCTAATTCGTAGCTAGTGTTAAGTTAAAAAACAGCAATTCGTCGAGCTACGAACATTTGCAAAACCAAAAATTAGCTCTGATGACTCTTAAGCGCTGAGACACGAAATAAAAAGGCTGTTATCGGGAAATTACAGCAGAATGTTCCTAAAATTCTGCACACAATTATAGCCTTCCCTACCTCAACAATAAGACTGAATATCGCGTAAGCCAAATAATTAACAGTTACATGAACCTTACAACATTCTGCGGTTTCCTTTTCCTTTAATTACACTTTGATTGGAATCATGAATCTTATACGTTTGACCTCCGAATAAATAAGTACCTACGTAAGGATGGTGTCCTTTTTTTCCTAATTAAGGTTGCGAAACTGGATTTACGTAAAGTAAGCGGAACTCTAAAGGTAGAATAAATGAACTTAGTTCGGTAGGTAATAGGTGCTATCACCTAAATTTGTTCGGTCGAAACGATATTTTATTCCCGGGTATATAAAACAGAAATGTTGGCGTATAGATCTCACTTTAAAAAGCTTTCGGATTTTTATTTTGCAACGTGTTCGTGTAAATCGTGGCTTTCAGAATTTTAAATAAATACTTTAGGTACTGTCATAAAATATATTTTCTTAGGCGTACGTAAGTTGTGTATGTAAGTACATTGAATTTTGAATCCGGAAGACCCAATATGTTGTAACTTTGGAGCAACTATTTGCTTGCTCACATTTTCCTTGGTTAGGAAAAGACTTTTCATTACAACTTAGCTATTGCTGAACCTACCACAAAATTTTAATGAAATAGCTGAGGCAGGTAATGATACGTGACTTTCTCAATTCATAATGTACTTTCTTAGTTAATCACTGGCATCGGAAAAGGAAGGAGGTGTTCCTTATACTCGTGCCTTCAATGCACGGTAAGAGGCTTTGGCCCTTTTTTTTTTTTTTTTTTTTATTTTTTTTTTTTTTTTTAGGCTTTTGCCCTGCTACTTATTTACATACACATACCCCATACACTCCATAAACCTAAGTCTTTACACAATAACAACTACAATACAACAAAATCATTTAGTATCGTTCATCCCTCCCCTGAGATACAACAGCGACTCTCAATCCGAGATAAAATTGAGACTGCAATAGTCGATGGCCCATCACGTCCCGAAACTTAACCTGAGAGAGTTAGAGCGTTTGTTTAACAAGCCTCTATTTACAGTAACCGTGGTGAAAGCTCCGGGTTGTACGCCAACTAAATCTTTAGGGAACCAGCAAACGGGTGATTGTTTAAAAATGGAACAAACTGGAATTACGGATATTCGGATATGTAAGGTTTTGTTTTTATTTGATTTTTTTTTTCGGTCTTTAGACACGTGGTATTTTGGCTGACAAAAAATATTGCCATGTAATGTAGTTTATTTTTAGATTAAGTGTTTTTAAGTTTATTTATTTATATATTTAGGATCTCCAACAAAATATATAGTTACACAAATCATGACATACTCAATTAAATAATACGTAACAAAAGATATTACGCAGGTGTACCTTATTCTTAACATATAGGAGACCACAGCATGCACATTAAAATCTAAAGCTATTGAGCTTTAGCATTGCTTGTTAGTTAAGGATTATGCTTTGAATAAATAATAGTTTTCTTTTTATGAAAGTTTCTAGAGCATCAAACGAGAGGCACTCAACCAAAAATGATAAAAATATTCGACTAGTCGAGTGTGCAGCTTACCAGTCGGCAAATCCAATTATAGAATAGTTTACATTCATAATAACCCTAATTGCTCGGGTACGTAAACACATAATTACATAAACTAAATCATAAATTAGTTTGCATAATGCTGTCCTCATCTATATGTAACTAAAATTAGTACTGGAAACTATAACATAGGTACCAAATTATTTAGTTTATACAACAAACATAGTGTTCGTACAACCAAAAGCTGGTCATTACATTTAATTATACAAGTAATTACATTTGGGTAATGTTGTTACTTAATTAAGAACATTACGTTGTAATAACAATTAGTGCGTGATAATTGAGGATGCTGAGCGGTTTTCAGATGAAGAAATAGGGTTACCCGGTTTTGAAACATCAAACGTTAGTATATCGGGTATAAAGAGACCAATTACTTTTTGACTGGTCGTCTCTTCACACGACCAGAGGGCTGGCCTTTTCTTAGGCTAAAGAATCAGCATTGCCATACAACGTGGCAATGCTGTCAGCCTTTTGGGCACTTGCCCCATTGACAGCGACGTGGACGAATTTTTTGATGCCCTATGATGTTTCTGTTTAGGTTAATTATTTTTCAATAAACGTCTGTAGGCAATTATTTCATAAAAGAAAATACATTTTCTAAAACCACATATTCGACATATTTTCTATTACACCTGGGAATCTACTGGTTCTGGAGTTATTAAAAGACAAAGTTACTATTTTTCATTACGCTTTTTTACGAAATCGAGTTTTGAATTTTCCAACTAAACTTGTAGTACTCCCACGACCCCTGTACCTAATGTTGTACTCGTATGTATTCATAATCATCATAATCATGACATCAAAATAACTTTATACACTGGTATAAGGAAAAAGTCTTTAATACAATCATGTATAGAAAAAAAATAACATAACATCACGCCTGTAATCCCCGAAGGGTTAGGCAGAGGTGTACCCATTAGTACACCCACATTTCGCCAGTTATGTTTTTAGTCCCATGTAATAGGGGGCGAGCCTATTGCCATCAACCGGGCACAAATCCAGACTCCGAGGCTGCTACTGAGAAATTCCTGATGGAAAAACCCAATAACGCTTTGCCCGACCTAGGAATCGATCCCAAGACCTCACAGTGCAGATGCACAGCAGTCGCGCTAGCGACCACTAGACAAACGAGGCAGTCGAAAAAAAATATGTTTTAAAAACCTATCCCAATTTTTTATTTTGGTTATTTTTTAAGCCCTCATGCTCAACAGTAGCGCTTTGCGACCACTAACTAACGAGTCAGTCCTAGAATACTTATAATCACAATGGACAACATAATATATAAGTAATACAAATATTTTCCTTTCACAATTTTGCAAAATAGCAAGCTCCACTTTCATTACGCACCAACATAGCCAGACTCATACAAAAAAGGAACAGGTATCTAACATTTTCCTACACAGCTCCTAAACCCAATTCAAATCTCGAAAATAGAATAAAATACTAAACAAGATTCAATTTAAAAATTCGCCGTCATGTTTCAGTCTATACATAGCGGAAATAAAAGCCTGAACCGTGTCCAAAGCGGAACATTGGCAGACACATGTCGGTGTTTAGTGCTGGGACGTGTCAACCTGTGTCCTCGTGTTTAATCATAAGGCCTTAGGACTAGCGGGACACAGTTTTTGGGAGTGGCGATTTGAGTGGTGAAGTTTTACTTGAATGGAATAAAGGTTTTGAAAGCAGAGAGTTTTATTTAACAATTTTTATGATTTTCTCCTGCTTATTGTAGGAGGAAGGGTAAGTTATGTTTTTATTAGGTTAGTTATACATAGGCGGGTCAGCGCATTTGGTTAGGTATTTTAGTATTTTATAACAAAGCGACCCGCCCTTACGCGTAGTTTCATACAAAAATACTAACCGAATTTCCAAAGTACCGATGGGACTTTGACTTTCAATTATGAACACAACAAAATACCTACATAAGCCAAATAGATGAAGCTGTTCTCGAGTTTTAAACTGATATGATTACATATGACATATGATTACATATGATTTTTAATTATAAAAATCTACCTACGATTGAATAGTTACTTCAATTTCTGTACTTTGAAATATTTTTTTAATTTATAAAATGTATAATATTTTAAAACCCAAACCGCTAACTTTAATGCCTTAAACTTATTGTGCGCAATTGTCGGCAACAATCTCATATAAATATAAAACTTTAACATTCACTGTCATACGATTTCACATACACATGCATAATTTGTAAGTCTAGTCAACTAAATAATAACGAAAGGAAAACATGCTTTACTTTTTTTTTTCACAGAACAAATAGTTCTAGTTTATACTTTCTTTATATTATTGATTCAAAAAATGGATAAATAGTGAAAAGCTTTTTTAAACATTGCTTTTACTCGTACATGTAGTGTGAGGGTGTGTGTGTAGAGGAGGTATACAGAGTGTTAGTGTAAACACCGTTATCCTTGAAACCAGTGGTTTGGTTTCACTAAAAGAACGTAAATTCCATGAAAAAAAAAAACTTTTTTTTTTTAAGTAAAATCTCCATTTTCCTCTAAATTATTTTACCCTATTACAATGATGTAATTAGTTAAAACTTATGTAGGTAGTTATAACGGACGGCCAGTGCAGCAGGTCAACGCCCTTTGCGGTGATTACGTAACTCGGGCGCATAGTATCCATAAATTTACGAACGGTGTCGGACAGATTTCTTTTTAATTTTTGAAAGAAAACTTTGTTATTTATTTTTAGATTCAGATAAACATTTTTTATAATAAATCAAGTACCTATGGTTTTAGTGACAATGGTGTTTACACTAACAATCTGTATAATCAAAAGCGATTTGCCATTGTTTAACATAATATCAACGATTGAATTTGGTAATAAATTACGGTTAGAAATTACGTTGGTAAAACCGCCGGCCTATTGCAAGGTTCTAATTTTAAATGTTCTAATTAAACTTTATACTATACCCCCACGAACACTGTACTGTTTATTATGTGCACCAGTAAGCATAAATCAGTAGTATGCCTACTTCAGCTATGTTATATGTAATTCATATATCGAACTAAAATAGACACTAAAGTTCACCAGACAACTTTCGTTTAAAAATCAGTCTGTATTTTAGGCATGCTTCATATTTCAAAACCAAAATATTGCTTATAATATAATATAATATATGCTTATAATCTCCTTATCATTTAGTCAACGTCAATAAAAACTCGTGTTAAAAATTCAAAAGTCTTTTAAAAGACATTTAATTTAAAGTTTTAAAGTCTTTAGCCTCTGGTCATGTGCTTTAATAGTTGGAAAAGGATTTCAGTTCATTTCATTCGTTCGTTGTGAAGTGAAGTTAATCGATATCTTTCAAAAGTTAAGGGTGTTTCATTAAGCGTGACTCTGCAGACTTGTGAGCGATTAGTTAGCTCGGTCAGTGTCCGAACCGTCCGGAGCTACGATGTTTATTTTCGTAGAATTTTAAAATAAGTGTGCAATAGCCGCTAAGTGGTTTCGCGAAACAAAATTGACGTTGCTTTAAATTAAACGCGGACTGAAGTAAACTTGCTAACATGATAGCGTGCACTGCAAGGGTTCTTGTGTTTATATACCTATTTACTTTTTTATATTTTATAACTAGCTGTCCGCCGCGGTTACACCCGCGTCTTTGGTTACTGCTCCGCTCCCGTAGGTCGTAGCGTGATGGTATATAGCCTATAGCCTTCTTCGATAACTAATCTACCCAACACTGAAGAATCATTCAAATCGGACCAATACTTCCAGAGATTAGCGCGTTCAAACAAACAAACAAACACTGCAGCTTTATAATATTAGTATAGATAATACCAGCCTATTATTTTCCCATTGCAGGGCGACGCAATTATTGAGTTATAGTGATATTCGTAAATGGATGTTTTTTTTTTTTTATTAATGTTATGTAATTTTCAAAACTACTGTTTTGTATGGGCTAAATAGGTACCTTAAATACCAGTTTTTTTTTCTATAAAATGTCTTGCTGCGGCCTACGGGAGCGGAGCAGTGACAAAAGTCGTAACATATCGCGGGTAAAAAAAAACGACTCCGATGAAGTCGCAGTCAGAAGCTAGTATAATAATATAGATATTGTTGCGTCTAGTGGTCGCAAGCGCGACTGCTATGCATGAGGTCTTGGGTTCGATTCCCAGGTCGGGCAAAGTGTTATTGGGTTTTTTCATCAGGAATTTCTCAGTAGCAGCCTCGGAGTTTGAAATTGTTCCCGGTTTATGGCAATAGGCTCGCCCCCTATTACATGGGACTAAAAACATAACTGGCGAAATGTGGGTGTGCTAATGGGTACACCTTTGCCTAACCCTTCGGGGATTACAGGCGTGATGTTATGTTATGTTGTTGCGTCTCATATAGGTAAGTCTAGGGAGTAACCAACCAATGAGCAATAGGTAATTGAGAAGAACTTGCTCATTCATAAGTTAGTACATAATTCACAAGCAGAATTACAAGCACAGATTGTTGAAACTATAAAGAAACACTGTGCCAACCATCCTGACTTAATTCCCGTGTACACAGCCGAAATAAACGTAGGAATTCACTGTTACTCCCGTACCACTTCAATATTTCGTTCATACGCGTACATACACTGTGGGTACTTATGTAATTATTTCCTAAATATTTAGACGAGCGGAGAACCTTCCCCATAAACTTGGGTAAGTTATGGCTGCCCGGGCTCGTAACGAGAACGCCGTGCCAACCATATTGCGTACGCCCCAGTGTATTTTTTAAACCTTCATGTTTCTCCCTAATAACCGAAGTCACTTTAATACCGAAGCGGATTTATGTTTCCCTAGTACTCTGCTTTTTCTTTGGTTGTCGTTTGTGGAAAACTTTGTTTTTTTTTTTTTTTTACTTGGAATCGAGTGCAGCGTGCATGATTTTTTGGAATTTAGGAATGCGCCATCTGAAATGTCTAAGATCACGTTTCCAGGCGAAAAATACCGACTAAATGTCTGAATTCAAGTAAATTCATTCAGTACAAATCTTTTTTAACGTACCCTCATCTGTTTTATCTTCCACTTAAGTTTTAAATAATCAATTGTAATATTTTTAAGGCCTCTCCACACACATGTGATATTATCACAGTGGATAAACTTTGCAGGGATTGTCGGGTTGCGATTGTTTAATTTTGATATCAAGTATTTTTTCTACATACATACATACATACATAAACTAACGCCTTTTTCCCATGGGGGTAAGCAGAAACTACAGAACTATTTTTTTCTACGGATACATAATTATCTCCCTGCGATAATATCGCACCTGTGAGGCTTTTACTGAACTCGAAATAGGAATGAACAAGAAATAATTTATTTAAAAGAGACTTAATTAATATATACATTATTTACAAGCGTAATAATAATAAAAAAAAAAATAACCAGAATAAAAAAAAGAGAAACTAAAATTAAATGGCATCAAAAAATTCATCCGCATCGCTGTCTACTGGAAATGTGCCCAAAAGACTGGCCGCATTGCCACGTTGAATGGCAATGCTTAACCTCTGGAATGAACATAAATAGGAATAATACACTTTACTGTTCCAAAATGAACTACTACTTACTATTTTAATATCTTAATTGGATTCAGTTAACTCCTAATTTTCATCAGTTCAATTTTCTATATACTAAAATTACTTACGTATCTAAATCGACAGTTTCATTTTCACATAGATTACGTAAACTTCGTACTCAGCCTTTACACTGTCAATGTGCAAATGTGTGTCGCCACCCAGAATTCCCTGGCCTATCTCTACATCATAACTTCGTATATAAACCGTGATCATTAAACTTTATATCACAAGTATTACGATACTATAAAGTCGTTCATAAATTAGCCTATTTACTTCACGCAAATATTCCGTACGTGTTGGTAGACCTTTGGGCTTTGAAGGTCGCTACGGCATGCGATATTTCGCCAGTCGGGCAATACCACCTCGTAAAACGATCTCTGTTATGCATGGTCACACGTCCTCGTGGCCGGCAGCCCATTTCATATGTTTACTTTAACATGCAACTGCCTGAATTTCAACTTCGGCCAACATTACGCCGAAGTGTCGGTTTGTTTACCGACATAACTTGTTGTTTGATATTTGATACCTTTGGTTTGTTGTTTTAGTTTTAGATCATGGTTTTTATGCTCATTTGTTTGTAGTCAAGGACATTTTTAACATCGAATTAGTTCATGTCTTTTTTCAACCAGCAACTAACTATCTTCAAAGGTCCCCTAACCTGGGGGGGCGGAGGTGGTCTTATATATGCTTAAATCATTTTTCCTTTTTTTAGGCCACCTGGCTATAAAATAGGTTTAAATATCATGTCATATTGTAGGTCGCTGGGCCGTAATTTAATGATTTTATAAAACTATCTTGGGTCAGAGTGACCACATTTTTGTTGTTGTTTAATAAGGCTGTAAAGCCTTACGAGGATATAGGTAGGATACTTTTTTTTTCAAACATACTGCTGAGCGAGCATTCTCGATGTTGTATTGGGGTGCGTTTTCCTACCAATCGATGCTCAAAGAACTGCTTCTGACGACTGCCCCGGGAAAGTTTCAAGGGTTCTAACATCCACCCTGCATTGCCCCAGGCTTAACCGGTGCCTACATGGGGTAACGCAAAAATATTACCTGAATGTCTGATTGAATCAATTTGGTACGATATTCTAACATGGTTATACGACTTTATTTTAAGGAGGGTGAATGCTGACAATATCTAAATATAACTTACTTTAGACAAGGGGTACTTACGTTTTAAATATAAAACAAACGACTACTAATTTAAAATATACATACGTAGATCTCTTTTACAAATTGAGCAAAATTGCTCTGAAAAGCTCATGTAAATCGTACTAATTTACACATATTTCACTTCAGTACAATAATGTAAGGGTAATGTCCCCAACACCGCGCTTAATGTCGCTTAAACAAAAATAACTTTCCAGTGTCCACGGCATAAAAAACAAAAACAAAACGTATGTCCCAAGTTTAGAATATAGTTAACCTAAAAACTGCAAACGAAAAAAGCTTATCACGACCGCGAGGCGAGATTAAAACAATCTAGAACACAATTCCGGGGAAAAGTCCGGTTTTATATACAGTGGGAGTCTGTCCACTACACCGTAACATACCATGAACGTGCTATGAACGTATCAAGGATGGAAAGAAACATGAATCGGTCTACAAGGTATAAAAATAAAAACTGTCTGCATCTGCTGAGCATGTGGTTTGGGGTTACGAGTATTATTGGGTTTTTCCATCAGAATTTTCTTAGTAGCAGCCTGTGAGTCTGGATTTGTGCTCGGTTGATGGCATTAGGCTTGCCCCCTATTACATGAGACTTTAACACAACTGTGCTGACATATTCATATGAAAATTATTTCTTTGAATTGTACAGTATGGTACGGTGTAATGGACAGACGACTTTACGTGTGTGTGACGTAGACTACGTAGACAGGGGGGTTGTGTTGCACTAACTCAGCCGACTTTACGATTTGCGGCGGTCGCGGTGTCTCCGAAATTAGGGCCGTGGTTGTGTTTCAAAAATAGTAGCAACTCTCTAGAGCGTCGCGGTGTACTGTGCCTGGAATTTGTAAGTTGAGGTGAGAATGAAAAAGTAATGTTGTGTGGTCACTTTATAGTATGTTTCGCGTCGAATTATGCGGAATGGTGCGCTGGATTTATGTGGATTGATATGGGAGGTTACATCTGTTTTGTGTGTATGTAAAAAGAGAATGGAATCACCTTGATGTAAATTCATTTGAGCAAATAGCTGTAGTAAATCGTACTGGTGTCTCAACTCATAAATATTCTTTTGTTTGGATGTAAACTTAACTAGATTTCTGCCCGCGATTTCGTCCGCATCCGAGTTGATTTCTTCATACAAAGGACCCCCGTTGATCCCCTTGGGGGGAGAATTTTGGAAAATCCTTTCTTAGCTGACGTTTACTAACTATTATATAAACTACATCTCACAATTGAGTGAGTGAGTGACCTTTCGCTTTTATATATTAAGATTTAGAATAAAGTATTCGTCCAAAAGAATTATTATTATCATTTAATTCAGACAACAGTAAACAAAAATAAACAGTAATGAGGAAAAGTTAACAGAACAACTTAATTAATTATGTACCGACGAAATCTTTAACGAAATTAAAATTTCAATTTGACGAAATAGTTATCTAACGACGACGACGTGACTGTTATCAGTGACAAAAGTCTGTCACGCCAACTGCCGTGTCAATTACACTTTATTCTAATTGAAAATAAGGGTCTACACCTAAACACACTTAATTGGATTAAAGGTTATTGATCTTTGGGCACTCAACGAATTAACATTTTTTATAAATCAAATACTCATTTAATTATGTGAGGTTTATCAAATTGATTGGATAATATTGTTTTTATCTGCTCAAGCATAAATAGGTAAAGTACATACATATATATAATTACCTGCTGCTTGGTTGAACTAGTCGTCGTAAAGCGCGACTACTGAGCATGAGGTCTTGGGTTCGATTCCCAGGTCGGGAAAAGTGTCATTGGGTTTTTCCATCAGGAATTTCTCAGTAACAGCCTCGGAGTCTGGATTTGTGACTGCTATTATATGGGGCTTAAAACATAACTGACGAAATGTGGATGTAATAATGGGTAGGTACACCTCTGCCTAACACTTGGGGGATTACGGGTGTGATATTATGATGTTATGTTAATTACTATACCCACTTAGTACTCGACATCGGTAAAGGAAAATATAGTGAGCAACTTACATACATTAAATCCAAAATCCGAAATCGCCAATCCGCATTGAGCAAGCGCGGTGATCAATACTTATGCCTTCTCTACATGAGAAGAGGCCTTCGCCCCCGGATTGAGACAATAATAGGCTGGTATTATTAATAAATTGTAATACTTATCAAATACTATATCTATCTATAGGTTTAAGTCCTACAAGGGTGCTGAGCACTGCGTATTTCGAAGATTACATAACAGTGAAATATATTCACGCTAGTACGAAATAAAACAATCACTCCAACAGTTCGTGTGAAAACGCTGATTTTTTCTCATAAAATTCACAAATAAAATATTAACTTGTGAAACGGTTTTATCCAGAAAATGTTTTCACGAATATTTTTTGCATCGTTTTTAATTTTATTTTACACGTGTGTGATTATTTCCCATTTTCGTTTGTGAAAATGAAAAGCGAGGATATTTTCATATTAATAACTAGCTTCTGCTCCCGACTTTGTCCCCCTGGAAGTCTAGGTACCATAAAATATAGCCTACCTACGCTCGGCAAAAGTTTAGTTTTTCATCAATGACATAATTTTTGTACTTCCTAAGATTAAATCTTACGAACATTTTTTTTTTTAATTTACGTAACGTCACGCCTGTAATCTCCGAAGGATTAGGTAGAGGTGTACCCACATTTCGGCAAATATATTTTTTAGTCCCATACAATAGGGGGCGAGCCTAGGTATTGCCATCAACCGGTCACAAATCCAGATGAGAAATTCCTGATGTAAAAACCCAATAACACTTTTCCTGGGAATCGAACCAAAGACCTCCTCCTCAGGTTTGCGAACACTAGATCAATGAGGCAGTCCAGGCGTCAGTTTTTATTTACGAAAGTGTGTAAAAAACAGAAAAGAAACTCAATCTACAGTCTTTCTATATTTCTCTATCTCCTTCTCTTGCGTCGAGACATTACTCACTCAAAAACATTTCCCTTATTGTAGCACCTACGAGTTCTTTGTATCCAGCCGGCACAATCCCGTCAGCCATCATCCATTCTTCTCAGACCTATTTGTAAGCAATAAAGAATGCAAATTGAAGAATCCAATTTGTAGTACAAAACGTTGTGTTTAAATATGCAACGGGGGCTTTGAAAAAAAATTGCTGCACTGTCCTAGAGGGTAACGCAGGGGTCATTCTGTAGGGGTTGGAAAAAATGGATTTATAGGGTCATTCACGTTTATGTGTTTTAAGGGTATTGATATGCAAATTATATGAATAAGTGTTGCCAATGTGTTGTTGGAAATATTGAAATGTAAAAGTTCCAAGCCGTATCTTTTCAATACACTCACTTAAAGATTAATAAAATTGAACATTTTGTATAGTCACATTATTTAGGTTCTTTCACTAGCTTTTTACCGTGACTTCGTCCGCGTAAATGTCGGTTATTGTGGACGCAGACAAAGTCAGAGTCGAAGTCGAATAAAAAGTATATGTCCTTTGTTGGGGTTACCCTACAAAAAATAAATTAAAATCGGTTTAGTTGTTTAGTCGTAAGCGTAAAGCGTAACAGATGGACAGACAGAGATACATATTAGACACATATTGTAAGTATACAGTACAGTAAGTGCAGGTAGTTAGGTAAGGAAATGAGTGAATTTCAAAATATGTTAAAATTCTCTATTTTTTTCTCTGGCCTTCTAGGTACAATTCGCCGCAAAATAACACAAACATCGACAAGTCCTATCTAAGCAAAAGTACAACCATCCCAACTTATCTACAAACGTTTTGATACTCCCACATTTTCCAATCGAGTGTAAACATACACATTTGAAACTCACTCTAAAATCAGAAGGAATATTCCACATACGCTATCTCAGCTGGCCCATAAAATCTGCACGACACATCATAATATTATTATAGCATGTATTTGATAGACGTATGACCGACGGGTAGGGTATCACAGCTCACGAGAACTGTGTCGAGTCGCAAATCGATCGCGATTGACACAAGGTGAACGACATGCAAACAAACCTCCCCTTTTAAGTTGAACACGTCTTTGTTTGTCATGTGGATGGATATTGCCTTGAACTGTATGTAAATTGTTGTGTGTAGTGCAGAATCGAAAGTCTTCTGTTTTGCTACAATGAGAGCTTCTTTCTAACTTTGATAAGGAGGTGTTTCTCATTTTGACTGTATTTTTTTTGTTTCACACGACTATTCCGCCAATTATGAATTGATTTTATCCGGTGAAGCCTCGGCTGACTTACTGGTATGACAGAACAATAGAAAATCAATTGTGTCTTATTACGTGGGACTTGAGTAATTAATGACTCTTTTTTTTCTTAAATAGGCTATACTCCTAAGATGGTCGCATATAATTGACTACCCAGACAGTTAGTAAGTTTAACTATACCAGAGTAATAGTTATGCCCAAAAAGCGCTAACCCAGAATCCATAAGCGAATACTTTTACATCAACGCGCTCGTGGTAGGCCTACAGAAATGAATTCCCTCGATGCCTGTTTGTGGTATACACAAATAAGAAAAAAAGCACCTGGCAACTTAAACCTAAACAATTAAATACTCAACTTCTTTAGTGGACACTGATTAATTAGAAATAATACACGCCATACCTTTGAGAATAAGAGGGAAGACCCGAGAGTGTTTTGTTTCTGATAATTGTAGATACAGAGGAAAACGGAGAGGCCTGTTCATTAAGATTTATCTGAACGATTTCCGCTAAAGTGGATATCTGGTAAGTCCAAATAAAGCTAGCAGTACATATTTATTAGTCGGTTAGGGAAGAACATTTCATGTAGGTAAATATAACCAAAGTAGAATTTTCCATTATTTGAAAAGTTACTTTTATTATTAGTTTTTCCTTATCAGTAAAGTACTTCCTACTTCCTTTATTTCTTACACTTTCTTACCTTATTCGACGTTACCTTTATTTTCTTCCTAATGTATGTGATATAGGTGCTTACTACTTCGAAGCCCACGTATCTAATCTTCTCTTTTTTCCTTCCCTTTCCTTTCAATATCATCTAATATGGTGTTCTTTATTCCAATTTACTCCATGAGATATCAATACCTTCCCCGTTTTACTCTTCAAGAAACATATTTTTCCTTCCAATGCAGATAATCTACAAAACGCTACTCGCGCATCATATATTCAGCATTGCACAACCCAAAACATTTGACACACGATCCGGACAAACAGCGATCCGCCCGTATATCACAAAACAAATAATAAGATCCGAAGACTCGGACCCGATCATCATTCTTCAGACGCACTACTGAAGTGAAAGATAAAACAAAAAGAAATAGGTTTATTGTCCCACTGAGATCGAAAATACGGAATCCTTTTAAGGCACGGGAGCCGAAACGACACCGTTTTGTCAAAACCTTTTTCCACTTTTTCCGGGACGGGCTTGTGAAAATTTGATGTGGTCCGTGCGTTACCACTTAAACCCGCTTCTTGCATATTGTATACTAATCTCGCATTCAGGTGTTGTTTTAAAAGTCTCTTTATATGACCCTTGACTTATTTATTTGCGCTAAGATCCTTTTGCTGTCGAGACTACGCTATTTTCCATTTGAGGCTACAGAGAGAACAATTTGCCTCGGGACCTAAATCTGTTCCAAATTGGTTCATGATTTGGGACAGATTTTTAGGTATTCTCTCACACATTACCATTCGCTTTGTCTGTCTTTGTCTATAAAAGCATACCTACTTTACATACAATGTCTTTGTGTTTCTCAATACCCATTTCCAAAATCTTAGTACGGTTTCCAAGGAGTATTGAACTAAGCAATTCGAAGGAAGCGACCGAAACCAGTGTATCGTTATTAGGAAGGCCCATTTCAGTATATAGGACATTCCGAACATTCTGATATCTAATCAAAATTCATGATCCACTACCCAATCTTCTATACAAATGTTATCCATTGAACAACCTATCAGACCGTCTTGTATTCAGAAACATAGCTAATACAAATAAGGGACTGGGATATTTTTTTCCTTTTAAAATCTCGTACAAGAAAAACTGGACCGTTCTCCAATTTTCCCAAATTCTAGGTCTCGATAGAGTTTCTTATTTTAAGTAAAAAGTCCCAATTGAAGTACCTAGTTACCTAAATTCAATGTTAAACAGGAGCTCGTTTACTTGAAAGCGTACATAAAGAAACTTTCTCCATCGATAAGGTAACCTAAGAACCCTAAGATACAAAGTATTCGCACTTATCTGATACTCATGGGCTGGACCCTCCCGTTAGGACAAACAAATCACGATTAAAGGGCCAAGTTCACTTTCATCTCATTAATGTCCGTAGACGCATTTAATTAAAATTCACCCTCCGAAGGCCTGACTTTATCTTGGCAGGGTTTTTCGATCTCGTTATTAGCACATTCCGTTGCTGAGATAGCGTCTTTCTCCCTTAAGCAGCAAATTGTCGGATAAAATATTAACGTTATTTGATTTGATAATAGTTTTGTAAACGACGGGTTAGTATGATGCGAAAACATTTTCTTGATTGGATATTAATTTGTCGATCAATGCTTTTTTAAATGGCATAACATCACGCCTGCAATCCACGAAGGATCAGGCAGATATTACGCCACATATTGGCAGTTATGTATAAGTCTAATGTAATAGGGGGCCAGTCTACTACCTATTACTGGGGTTTTAAATGTCCTAATGTATTATATTATGTACCACCAGGTAAAAAAAGGAGAAAAAAAAACGATTTTAAAAACACACTTTTAACACGACAGAATCTACAAAACCAAATATGGCTGATATTTCGGAAAAACAAACGAAAACCGCTCACTATCATCCACGAAAACCTCGATCAGAAAAACAAATATTCTAATTTATAAGACGGAGGAAGGATTGTGATTAATAGCGGCGTCCCGTCCGTTTTTGGAGCCGCTATAGAGCTTCGCATAAGACATATGGCATCGCTTAAAAATTGAGGTCGGCATATAATCCTACGGTTACGTTTTCTGTGATTATGCGGGTCTGAGCAAGATTGATGACGTCGACCAACCAACGGATGGCTGAACGGACTTAACCCGCCAAATCCCGTGGATTATGGAGCCATAAATAGCTATTCGTGGATGTCCTTCGAATAGTTGCTTGTTTCTGCTATGAGTTCAAGGACTCTCTTGTATTTTATTTACTAGTCAAGCCAAAGCAACGCATGGCATCTAGCCGCGCGTTGCTCAAATGGTTGCTATGGTTTGCTTTAAAAAAATATTGAGGTAGAAACTATCTTATCTTTTATCGTTTGACCAAACTACACACATTAAGTAATTCAAGTAACCAAGTTACATAAAATTAGTTAAGAAATTCCAGAGTTTATCCCGGACAATCGTAACGCGAGATATTTATATATAAAGATAAAGCAAGTTTAACGAAAATTCGACACAACTTAAGCTTCTGGAATTTAAAAACACGGTTAGGTACAACGTTTTTGTGGTTTAACATTTTTTCTTCCGCTAGCTACACTATAGAAGGCAACGATTGCAGCAACTGGCAACTAGCTGGCGACTAGCTGTTTACATATATTTCAATTGAACTGCGCACACGTAGCAACTCGAGTTTCGAGTTGCGGCAATCGTCAACAGTTTTCAGTTGCTGCAATCGGTGACTCAGTTAGTTGCTAGTTGCCACAACTGGCAACTGTTAAATGTCGGGCGATTTCATACCCCCCTCCCTCTCGATGTGCCCGGCAATGCCAGTGTCGCTACGGCAACGGCATACGGCAACTCGGCTGCGAAAGTTACTCACAGATTGCCATAAAGTTGCGGCAACCGTAAACGTTATAGCAACTATAAACTTTTACAGGCAACTTTTAAAGAGTTGATAGTGGCCTCAACTTAAGTTGCTCTATGTGCAAAGCGCCTACTTAACCACTTTGATATAAACCTGGATATAAAATCAAACTTTTATAGCTTGTAAATATATTTTAATAAACTCACGATTTCTCGATCACAAAATTAATTTGAAAAATTGCTGAGCACGCGTAAACTATTATGATTGATTGACTAAATTGTCAACAACCAATCACAGCAGCTTACGCCCACTTGGTAATTTATCATATTAATTTCGCGTTGATTTTCGTTCGGAAAACCGGGAGTAACACTGAAAAATATCGGCAAAACTTTTAGAGACCCAAACAATATATTCAATTCACAATGAGAGTTTTCGAAGTACTGAAGCTAATAAGGCTGCTAATTTTCCTTTCGACATCAGTTCTACGTACACGATACGTCACTGGCAGGGTAGCGAGGGGATTACACAAGCCGACTCTTAAGCCTTACAAACGTTGCTCCAAATCGGTGTTATTTAGCAACGCGCCGCCGAGCCTCCCTAATTAAGCAGTACCCTAACTTTTCTTGACATCGCTACTGGAGCATACGTGTCGGTTCTAAGCAGACAGATTGTTTGGACGGACGAGAGGCAGAAACGGATTTGGAAGGATTTGCAGAGTTTTGTTTGGAGTTGAGCGATATAACCTATTTTGGTCTAATGGCTATTCAACGTAGATACATATACCTATAAGTCCCACGTATACTTCATTCAGATTACAAATATTTTAGTACTTTGAAAAACTACAGATAGAACTGCTTAAGAGTCTTGGGACTTTTAATAAATAATTAAAAATGTATAATGGGTTGTGACTTAGCAGGTCAAAGGTCTTGAAAATTGACAAACGCAAACACTAAACTATCAAATGTAAAAGCATTTGGTATTTGCTTATTTTTGGGATTTTAGCATAATAATAAACAAAGCCCCAAATAATTAGTTAACTGATAGAAATAACGAGATCTTTATTTACCTACACATGTTTTGAGAAAAATCAAGTCACCTCTCAAGCAATATTAAGCTGAACTATGCATAATATAAAGCCTATTGGAACCGTCACAGCCTTTTCAATAAGGTCGCAACTTGTTTATTACTTTTACCATTCAAGCGATCTCTTATTTTTCCTTTTCTCTTTGTCAAAGGCGTCTGGATGCTCTTTAGAGTCTTCAGGGACATTACCAACGGCATTCCCAGCGCCATCACGATCGCATTATACTTTTTAAAATTTCTTAGTAAAGTAAAGGTTACTTCCGATAAAATATTGAAGATATTTTTGTGAAAACTGTCCTTTCACTCTTCATTATTGAACTCTAACCTTTCGTTAAACGAAAATTCATGAACAAAATCACGTAAAAAATGAAACAATCGATACGTGACTGGGCAAATAGTTTCAATTGAGTGCGTTGCTAAATTTTTATTAGGGAGCAGCGTTGCCTCTTTGATACAAAAACCTATAACAGGGGCCTCTTGCCCCGGGGGCGCTCTTAACCTATTTTCATTTGGTTCGTGTTTTTATTCCCTCAAAGCGATGCAGGGTCTATGCGGCCCCGCTGTGGTTTTCAATTTACTAGCTTCAAACTCAGTGAAGTTTCTCCTACTTACGTGGTTCGCTACAATTACTGCAGCGGTTTTTGTTTGTTTAATTAGTTTTGAGGCGAAATTGTCGGATGTGAGAATTTCTTTGAAGCAATAAGCAGGGTTATGAGGGAATTCGTTTTTATTTTCTTTCTTATTTCATTTTGTCATTCACGTCGCGTCGTTATTATGAGCGAGCAACTAAAGTAAGAAGTTTATGGACCCAGAGACTTTAGGACGATTCACGCAACCCAAAGTTCAGCGCCAATTTTTTACTTTGCGATCGTAACAAGTACCAAGATATATCATACAATTTGAAGTATTGTATCAAGTACCAACCGTTAGCTCAATCATAATCACTCATCTATACTTCAATACTAATATTATTAAGAGATTTTGTTTGTTTTTATTTATGTTTGTAAGCGGTCATATCTGAAAGTCCTCGTCTGATTACAAAAAAAATCTCTTACTGATAGAAAGCTACACTAATGCTGAGTGTCAAAGGATGTTTTGTAGTGTTACTTGACCGCCACGGCGGACGAAGACGCGGGCAGAAGCTCGTTCAAAAATATAGAGACAACCAATTTCGCATGTCCATCGATTGTGGTGCCCATAACACGATCGAACACTAAGCAAAACCAACATGAACGCTAATACAAGTTGGTATAATCCCCATCGAATATCTATTATCCGATGTAAACACAAACGCTGCTGTTGGCTAGGTACATAGGCATATATACAGCACCTCAATAGGCCTGACCAATCGATCTGCTGTTTGAAGAGCTCTTGTGTGAGCAGGCTACTGGGAAAATCTATCCCAGTAATTACATTACAATCATGAATGCTCCTCTAAATGATATCTAATGGTCCTTGAGACAGGAAAGTTTTTAAATCAATAGATTCGATGAATTTCGTCTTGTTGAATCTGTTATGGATTTTAATTATTTTTCAAGAACGATATTCTCACAATAGAATTTTTGATATTATAGGCACTGTTTGGCTATCGATAATTGTATTGATGTAGTCTTTCAGCAACTATGTTGAATATAAACGCCCAAAAAAAGCATAGCTTCCATTATTCAGTGCATTATTTATTTATTTGGATGTTTACGTTACATTATCGCACACTGTAACAAGTAGGTACGTAGTGTAAACTATTGTCTTAAAAAAAATATTGCTGAGAGTTATTATGTACTTGTCTCTTCTAGTTAATCATTAAGTACCTATGTTTGCTTTCGCTGTTTACTGCATAATTTAGTACCTACACAAAGTTTAAATCTTTATGACATTTTTTTTATGTATTAGTGTAAGCAACAATTTTAGGTAAAAAAATGACGTAGTGTAGGTACACTAAGACATTAAAATAAGTATAACGCAAAACTAAACAATGCCAACCCAAGATTCCAATTACCCACGTCAAAGAGCACAGCCCAAAAAGTACAATCGCAGGCCCAAAATTACGAAACCGCATTATCACCAAATTTTTCATTACTCAAAGCAATTCCACGAGGGGGACGCTCGAGCAACTCAATAACAGACGACAAAAGGCATCTGAGTATAAAATTCGCCAATTATACTCAACCCACTCACGAAAACACCAATATTCCGAACGGATCACAATTAAATGCCCTCCCGACCAATTCTTCAAAGTAAAGGGATGATTTTAATTTAAACCTAGCCCTCCTCTAAACCGTTCCATATCTGGTCGTTATTAGCACATTCTAGTGAAGCGATGTCGTCCCCGCGACCGCTTTTGAGAACCACATTAACGATTTGTCCTTTTTGCAGTATAATCGTATTCAGTTTTGCGAGGGCAAAGGGACTGACGTAAATCAAAGAGCGGGGACTCCGCACAGTTGCCCTGGCTACAGGAATTTCGCTCGGCCGATTAGCAACGGCTGCCCTGTTGTAAATTGAATCAAACGGAACACTGGTTTCGAAATTTAAAGGAACTAGTAAGCAGAAGGATATCTATTGTTGGTTAATCCCTTTACATGCACGTGCGTAGATAACAATTTTATGAGATGCAAGTGAACTACGCAATGGTGCATTGTAAGATCCTGAGAGCTAGGTATAGCTTATGGCTTTACCCAATAAAGTAAAATGATTGATATAAACCTACGACTTTTCCCCGCGACTCCGCCAGCTTGATTTTTTTACGAAAACCTAATACATAGTTTCTATAATAAAAAATACAACACTCAAAAATGCCGTCAGTCCTAACATTAAAACAATTTTCGGAATTAGATCAATGGTTGCGAAATTAGCGCGTTCAGACAACCTCTCCACCAGTGGCGTGCATACCATAGAGGCAGAAAGACACTGCCGACCCTACGTAACTCAGATAAATATTTATAATGTTGTTCTGATATGTAATATTATTTTATAAACGAGTATTTATCAATAAACAAAAAAATCTTAAATCATAATTCAGCGCCATCTTTCGAGTGTCGTATAAATAACATTAACATCGATACAAAATAGTCAGCTCGTTCGTATAATTTGACGCGATTTCACATTGCGCTACGCTAACGCCGCTGACTGCCGCGGAAAAGACACAAACTATTGGTGCCTTAATGTGTATATGTGTGCTCTCGTGGTCATACGGATTAAATGGGTGTGCGTTTGTATAGATACGAGGCACACATGTCACAAATAACGCACACAAACGCACCAAATAGACACTGCATGACTTGATACACGACGAATCACGATACTTACCGAAGTGTTCCGATCGGAAGCTAGCTGAATTATGCGACTATTTTAAAAAGTAACATAATTTCATTCAACTTTCTCTAAATAAAGCACCATTTTTTTTGTCGTATTTTATAAACAAGTAGCTTGAGCGGCCATTAGTCGTTTGTTTGTTTTGATTTGGTCGTGAGCTTTGTTATCAGATATTTAAGATTTAACGATGTTATTAGCGTGAAAAAATGGATAATATTCACTGTAAAAGATGTTCATGTGGTGTGTGTATAAAAGAAATAAAAAATATGCGTTTTTAAAACTATCGGTGACAAAAAGACGTGATCGTGCTTTTTTATCAGATATTTAAGATTTAACGATGATATTAGTGTGAAAAAATGGATAATATTCACTGTGAATGTTGTTCCTGTGTGTGTATAGAGGAAATGAAAAAATAGGTATGTGTTTTTAAAACTATCGATGACAAAAAGACGTGATCGTGAAAGGTCAATGACACCGGATTTTATTTAATTTGACTGCTATATTATTTAATTTTCAAATTAATATGAAACATCGAAACATATAGGTATCCGTAAAATATGTCTACAAAATCAGTCAATCTAGGCTATTTAAGGTGGCAATTACCTACATTATTATTTAAGTCGACAAGACGACGAACCAAAACCATGATAGGTACATGTTTGGTAAGATACCTACCTAGCTTAAATAGCTTTTAACTGTCCTGCCTACCCTGTCTAAAAACTCTGTGCACGCCACTGCTCTCCACCTATATTACTTAAGAATAGATTAAGTTTTGGTTAAATACTAAGTAGGTACTAATTGTAAGTTATGATAATGAATCTAAAGCTAAAGTTCAATAAATAATTAAATACCTAAATATTACTGGGTAAGATTTTTCAAAGGTTAAGAAGACTTTGCCAACCTTTAGTTTGCAGACTGGAAAATTAATTGAAGTACAGCCTGTTTTCAATTCAAATTCCCAGCTATAATAATTGACCACCCCATCATTATTTAATGTCACTTCTGACCTTTACCCTTCTTAGATTACCCCTTTTGATCTTCCAGATACGCCTTACCCTTAGTAAGATAGTAACTAAAATACGCAAGATCAAAGTAATGAAGACGATCACTCGTAACAAGAGTACAGTAAGCGGTCATAAGTGCAGTAGCATGAACACGCGGTACAGGCCATACCTACATCTGTGTGTAAAAGTAATTATGTATCAACACAGTACCTACCTACGAAAACCTCAGAATTCACAAACGGCGAAAGGTCGTAAGGTAAAAAATGACAATCTATGGCTTTGTGAGATTGCTACTTCACTTATGACCGCTAACACTGTACACATAAACAAAAACAAAAGCAAAAAAAACAAACAAACAAACAACAAACATAAACACAAAAAAACAAAAAAAAACACAACAAAAAAAAACAAAAACAAAATTGTTTGTTTCTGTAAACATATTCCTTCTACAAAGAACGCAACAGAAAGTTCTAAAATATTTACACATTGTCGTATCAATCATAACAAAGGCAGCGTCACGTGCCACCCTCGCTACACAGAGTGCCGACACCTCTACACCCTTAGGGTTGCTAGGCGCCCGGATAAAGCCGGACATAGCCAGGTTTCTGGGATGCGTGTCCGGCCAAATTAGTTGGTGTCCGACCTGTCGAACTTTTTTCAAACTTTTTACATTTAATTCATTAGAAGTTAAGTTGAATTCATGATATGGTATCGAACGAGTAGGTATCGAATGTATGACTGCCTTGTTGTTCTAGTGTTCGCAAAGCGCTAATGCTGAGCATGAGGTCTAAGGATCGATTTTCAGGTGGGCAAAGTTGTGTTGGGTTTTTCCATCAGGAATTTTTCAGTAGCAGCCTTAGTGTCTGGATTTGTGCCGGTTGATGACAATAGGCTGGCCCCCTATTACATGGGATTTAAACATAACTGGCGAAATGTCTAACCCTTCTGTGATTACAGGTGTGATGTGATGTTATGTTAGTGCCGAAAAATATAAATACAGTAATATAATCATTTTTAAATTCAAACATAAAATCCTCCTTTTTTTACCCAAATATCCGACCCAACTGCCTGGTGGCTTGGATTACCGGATTTAGGATCTGGCAACCCTATGCACGCTAAACAACGCCAAAGGTCAGAATTCGACAGGCAAACAGAATTGGGAAAACAAACAATTCACTCGGGAAACATTCTAAAGCACTTTAACTTTATTATCCCAAGACATCAAGTCACATTAAATTCTTTATTCATTTTATTTTTGCGGGGTCACGGGCCCACGCCGGAATTCCTGCAATGTCTTTGATCTAAGTCAGACGAGAGAGAAAAAAAAACATGAACGAAAATGCACTTCAACTGTCTTCATAATGGGGAGAAAATATAATTTATTCACGAGATAATTTTCTCCTCCCTTTTAAGGATAGACGTCGTTTGAAGTGGGGTGGGCACGAATGAATGTTTGCACTGAGCCGGGCTTAGGCTGCACTATGCCCTCTCGGGAGGACGCTGTCTTGTATTCAAAGCTATTTTTTTTATGTACCGCCATTTTTAATATTCAACATCGTAAAACAGTGGTGCTGTGTTCTGGCCTTTTCGTGTGATTGCGCTGGGTCAACGTTGGAGGGGAACACTTGTTGTGTTTTGTAGAATACCTACTTTAAAATCGTTTTATTATTGTCATAGGAATACCTAAATATTTGTGCAATTGAATGATAGTCTGCTATATCAATTTCCCAACTGAAAAACAATGGATCGAAGTCACATTATAGTGTGGCTACAGCCGAGATCATGGATTCTGCTCTTCATAGGAAATCCATGATAGGCAATGGAGATTTTTCTTACCGTTAACTGCGGGCGAACATTCGCTACGCCAAATGCAAGTGCGGCTAGCTAACACAGTTCGTGTGTTTGCCGTAGAAAAACACATACGGTTGTGCGCGCGCCGTACCTGCGTTTTTTAGTCGAAACACAACGTGCGTGTTTTCCCGCAGTGAACGGGTAATTTAACAGGTTTCGCAAAGCATGCCTAAGTAAGACTTAGACCATATATCTAGTAGTTGCTACAGATTCCTAGTGCAAACAACAACAACAAAAATTACCTACTTCGCCTAATTGAGCTTAGTTCAGCCAGAACCAGCCAACCCACAACGTCTTAATAATTAAATTAATTGCGTCAAACTTCAATAACCCTTCAAAGATTTACATTACTATAAAGCAATAACAGTACGTCAAACTTAAAACTTAAAATTAATCAACTTTAAATCCAAAACCACAACAATGACTTAAAAAAACCGGAGATTTTTTAACGTGTTTTGTTTAGGCACAACGTACCCCAATTTTAGTAAATTCACAAAGCCACAACAAACGAACTGTTTACCACTCAATAATAATTAACTGTAGCAGCCCTTACTACGTTCAAGTGACCCCATCAAGGGCTTTCAGATAATTAAAGACTGTTCTCAACCGTTTAATTAATCAAGACTTGTGATTAAAATGTTTATTAATACCACAGTAATTAATTTAGCCATACTTATTAGTTTTACTTACGCAAATTAAACTACTTGGGTAACTACATTACATGATGTCGAAAAGGACGATGTTCATTATTCATAATCGTGCCTTAAATAAATCTAGCAATTTTTTTGTTTATGTAGTGGCAAGCACGACTCCTGTGCGTGTCGTCGATGTCGTGTGTTCGATTCACAGATCAGGCAAAATGTTATAGAGTTTTTGCCATTAGACATTTCTGAAGACCCAAATTCTGAATTTGGAAATTGGTGGCTTGGGTCAGTAGTCGCTCCATGTTAAATATTGGAATCGAAGCCGACTCCAAAGTAGTTGGGGAAAAAAACTAGGTAGATACTATATCAACTATATACCTAGGCATACTCAACTATTGGCCTAAAGGGGGCAAATCAACCCAAGAGAGGATAACCAAAGGGCCCAGAATTGATAGGCTAGAAGTGGTCTATGCCCTCTCTTCTAAACTTTTTGACTTATAGAAAACCTCGTTTTATCAGATATTGAAGCTTTACTTGTTCGTACTACAATACTGCATAAATGAAAACAGGTAAATACAAACCATTTTGGTAAAAGGACATAAAGTTTATTTTTTTTAATATAAGCTGGATAACATGCTCCTTATAAAAGCAAAATTGTGTGATTTCTGAAAAAAAAACTGCTTACGGTTTTTTTTAATTATTTCTTGCTTATGCTTACAGAAACAACTCCGCAATAAAAAGTAATAGTTTTTATAACAAACGGTACAGAGCTATTTTATATAATTACATAGATCTATGGTAAAATATGAATGTATTTTTTTATATTTAACAGATGACAATCGCTTCGTAAGCCCATGCCTAAAAATACCTTTCAGAACGTGACACGACCGCCATTTTGAGTATCAATTTATCGATTGAAATGAGGTTCATATTTGTACGTAACGCGTCGAAGCGCATACTTTTCGGCAGACATTTTGTGTTCCAAGGCGATGGTATTTTTCGTTCTTTTCGTTTTAGAGCACGTCCATACACACAAGTCAGCGGCCCATTTTCTCAATACAACGTGCATTAATGGTCTCTTGGACTGCAATCCCTGAACATATTCATTCCAACATTTCACTACTACGACTATAGGTAGACTGGTTTGAAAAACGTGGTTGGAAAAAGATTACTGTATTTTAGCTCTTAAGATGCAGTCATACAGCTGACAATTTATAGCACAGGCTACTTCGAATCGTGAGTTACGTTACCACTTTGCCGACACTTCGTATAAGCATTATACAAAAACAGCGCTACAAGCGCTTGCCATCTGTAATCCAGCTTAATATCTTTATCAACATCTATTCCAGAACAATCTACTCTATACATATTTGGCACAATTTAGTACCCTGATAATATAACACATATTATATACTTAGACCAATTTTCCAATAACATTACCTAGTGTTTTACAACAGTAAAAGTCATAAATGCAATGATTATACTAAAACGATAAGCATGTCATGCGTAACAATAATTACAAAACCATATTATTATAATAAAAA
The DNA here is from genome assembly GCA_949774945.1 of Hoplodrina ambigua. Lineage (NCBI taxonomy): Eukaryota > Metazoa > Arthropoda > Insecta > Lepidoptera > Noctuidae > Hoplodrina > Hoplodrina ambigua. The sequence goes on from OX458973.1 coordinate 11,599,663, forward strand.
AAGTCTTTAAACATTAACATGTTAATTCATCAATAATAAAAAATCTGCTGATTAGACAGTTGGGTATTTGACACCAATAATTCCAAGACACAATTTAAAAAAAAACAGATCATTTTAGCCCAGAAAATCCGATAAATGTTCAATGAACAGTAAAATTACATGTTTAATTGCTCTGAAATCAATAAATAGTTAATTAATTGAGTTAGCTAGTAAGTGACGTCACAGTTGTCTTTTGCCATCCAAACTTAAGGGAGAATTGCGTTTTGACAGCTCATAAAAAGTATTTCAACTGATCGGTGGTGGTCGAATACCCAATTATCACAGTGCCCTTTTAAGGACCACAGACGGAGCAACTTTAGTTGAGGCAAGAATCAACTTTTCAAAAGTTTTCATTAACGGTTACCGTTGCAGCAACTGCTACATATGAGCAGTTTCATAATATATGTTGCAAATTGCTTATTGGCGCAACTCAGAAATCATAGTTGATTCGTGTGTGGAACGCCTTGATAAGCGACTAAGTTGTCTTGAGGATTGGATATACCATATGAACGAATGAATGAATATATAATGTTATAACTTGATGTAATTTGTGGAGATGAAATAAACATTTATTACTTATTTACCATATGAACTGTGCATGAGATGTGCATTTATTTTGTACACATTTTGTCAGATAAATGTCATATATACATAAATTTTACCGGATATCATGTTAAAGGCCGCTTCCACGTTAGGTCGCCGTTTCCGACAAGACACTTGCGCGAGAGACATTTGCGCTACTGTCGCGCTGCTTACGCCCTAATATGAATGCGGCCTGATTAAGTGTCGAGAAACATTAAAGTGATTGTAAGCAAACATTTTCTACTACTATATTAGCCACCATATGGCTTGCCAAACCACATTAAACTACCCACATTAACGCCTACTAAAATTGTGCATCGTTGCGATAATTTGACATAAGAATACATCGATACTACGTCACAATATCTTAATTATTATTTACTTTTACGTCAACACTCTTAGGCCTTACGTTACAAAGTTGATTGCTTATCGATACCACGTTTTTGGACCATTTTCGTTAGACAGTCAGTGCAAAATTAGCCTAACACATGCGTCGAATGCATAAAGTAAATTGAAAAGAAAAAAACCTATATTTTTCAAAAATAGAATTTGTGTTTGTGAAGGTGAATTTCTTTAGGTCTTTTATATAAATCAAATAACAAAAAAAAATGTAAACAATTTAAAATTTCTTACCAGATTAAAAGTAAACATAATTATTATTATACTAGGTATACAAAATTGGTGAAATTCAACCTTAGTGTTTTATCTGCTTATTGAATTCAAAATCTAACATATTTTTACATTTAATTAAAGTAAGGCTCGTTCAACACTGACGGTCTCATTACATCCCTGCTATGCCAATTCACTAAATGCTTTATTACAATCCGAAAAGCCTGAGAGACATTTAATTTTAAACTCTAAGTCAACTACACAGAACACACAACAGAATATAATAGTACATTCCATTCATTTTTTAGGCCTTTATAGACAGATGTTGTAGGTACAATTTTACCACAAATATTTTTTTTTATAATTTCATAGACACACTCTTTTAACTACATTATAAATTACTAAAATGTTATCTAAATATAACTTTTTATGTATAATTTATTAGTGCCGTTGTGAAATGTATCTACTATATAAATATTTTATAATAATGTACGATCAACGGTAAAGGTGAGTTGTTTATTCGAAAACATTCATCGGTTTCTAAGAAACCTTCTACTACTTATATCTGACAAGACTGGTGACTTATCTTGTTTGTTAACTGTACTTTTATAAAATAAAGATATCGTTTGACATTTATGTCAACGAACTTGAAGTACTGTCAACAATAGAGTTTTCTTAGAAATCGATGGATGTCTTCTAATTAATCAACTGTTAATTATCTACTTTTTAAATTAAATTACATTTGAAAACATTCATCGGTTTCTAATCCCTGGTTACTCATCTCATTTGCTGACCGTACCTACTCTACGAAAACATTTCAAACTACCACAAGTAGAAATTGGTGCAGAGTAATTAAAATCATGATTGTGCATCATGTAATCCTTACATCATTGACATAAGGTTTCAATTACAATGACATGCCATTTCATTAAAATCATGATCGTGTATCATATAATCTTTACGTCATTGACATAAGGTTTCAATTACAATGACGTGCCATTTAATTAAAATCATGATCGTGTATCATATAGTCCTTACATCATTGACATAAGGTTTCAATTCCTATGACGTGAGTTTGTGAAATGCAAAAACTATAATGTACAGTGTGCAATGTACTATTAATATTGTGCTCAAAGCTATTATTCCTATCAATCTAACAATCACATGTAATGGAAGTATTTATTAATTAATTCGTATATTTTATTAATAATTTGATTATTCTAATGAGTTATTTATCTAAATGTGAAATACAAATGTTAATAAGTTTTATCACGTATTATTCTGCTTTATCTATTATCTTATTAAAATTTTGCTGTGCCCGACCGGGTCCATGATTGTTTCTATTTTTTCTTGTACCATCTGTAAGTGTACATCATGGATTGCAATAAATGATTTGATTTGATTTGACTATCATAATATGAGATGTTAAAAGACACGTCTTATTACCGTTAACTATGTATACTGACCATTAAACTTCTCCCCGGTGTGTCAAAAGAAAAATGAATGTGACAAACGTGCTGCTGCGATTGGTTAACTGAATTATCAACAACCAAACACAGCAGCGCACTTAATAATTTGTCACATTCACTTTGAGCTGATTTTTGTTCGAAAAACAGGGTGTAAGTAACTTTGAGAAAAATATATTAGGTACTGAGAAACGACTCGTTATTTGTGGATGTAAAAATCAATGTTTATTGAAGCGTGCAACGTAATGCACACAAAACACAGTGCTGACGAGTGCAATAATGGGAAGAACATGAGTAATTTTCGGCTTCGTTAAATGTTTTTTTACATTTAGAGCCTTGAATGATTCAGTATTATACTAAATTGATATCGGAAAGTTATTGAAAACACTATGACGTGTAAATACGCACATATTACGTATTTTATACCTTTGCAATTACAATCAGTTAAAATCTTAAGTAGGTACAAATATTTGATGTAATTATGCTAAGAAATATTAATCGACCTATTTTTTTAAGAAATGCTGCCATTGCGAAGCGACCATTGTTAATGATCACGTATTTTTTATAAATAGAATAAAAATACTAGGAATATCTGTAAAAACATCAAAGTTTTGACGGATCAAAGCGATTTAAGCGATGAATTGAAAATGAGATTATTATATTATTTTATAGTTAGTTCTGCTAGAACAAATCAACCCACATAAAATTTTCTGTATTTTTCGAAATAATTGTAATAATTTTAGAGATATATATATATATATATATATATATATATATATATAGTTTGGAACTTTCATCGAACTGTTTTTGCTGAGCAGTGATGCAACATTTAAGATATTGAGCTAGTTTGACGTAATAGATTTAATTATTGAGTGACTGTGAGTTGGCACGTTTTTGCAGAACTAATTTTATTTGCAAACGTAAAACAAACAAACACAAAAGCATCTTATAACACACACTTAAATTAACTTCTCAAATAAAACCTTCACTTTAATCAATTTCACTTTCTGAAAACACAATTTCACTATACAAAAAAAGAACGTCTTTAGAGAAAGACAAAACGAATGTAACAATAAAAAAACAAACAGTTCAAGAAAACGGTTCTCTTTGCGCAGTCCATTCACTTTCCTGTACTTTCTGCAGCTCGTGCATCATAAGCCGAGGAGACAGAAAGCCAGTAGGTTGGAACATCAGTCATCCGCATCAATATCATCGTCGCTCATTTCCTCCTCGCTAGTACAATCCGGCTGCGAAGATTCAGCGCTGCAGCGCTCGCACCAACAAACGAACAAATAGTTTTGTGCTAACTCCTGTGACAGAAAAACGAAATTATGTTTAGTAAAGTTGTATAGCATTTAAAATTTGACCCCTTGGGATCAATGCAATCCAAACTTTGCTATTGGTTAAGTGATTTCAATATCACAGTTCACAGCAAAGTTTTAAAATTGGTAAATATTTGCACTTTAGTTTTTCTGACTATTTTGTTTCCTGTTAGGAAACAAAATAGTCAGAAAAACTAAAGTTAATGTCGTGGCGGCCCGGTGGTTAAGGAGCCCGCCTCTCATTTATATATTTTATTTATTTATTAAAGTACACCAATTAGAAGTATACATAGAATTCACAATAAAATGCATGAAGGTCGTGGGTTCGAATCCGGGCTATGTGAGTTTTTCAATTCATATGTACTTTCTAATTTTATCTAAGACATCATTGAGATCGTTCCGTGTCTCGGAAAGCAAGTTAAGCTGTTGGCCCCGGCTGTCATACGTGGATCTTTGATAGTGGGTTGTCAGAAGCCCGAAAGTCTGACTGGAAGTCTCGGTTATTGGGTATAGTTGGGAAAAGGCTAGGCAGTTGATGATGAGGAGAAAAATTAGAGATATGATTTTTAGAGTAATTTGCACTTGTCATGTTATGTCTTCACAACCTGTGGTTGACTTGTAGAGCGAGAGATAACGTGATGTGTGATATAATATTGTTGAAAGCTACCTACCTATACTTTCTATTCATGTTGACGAGCTAAATATATTGTCATGAGGTCAAAATATCTTTAGAGTATTTAAAGTCTATCAAACTCACTTTTTGCCGTGAATGCCGGGACCTTTTCTGGGCGCATTCATCTAGATAGCAGATACAAATCTCGTCTCCCGGCTTGATACGTTTCAACGCCTTCAGTTGCAGTCTATGGTTTCCATAAGGAAAGGTTGATTCAGCATTGGGGGCACAACTGTGGTTGCAAGAACTTTGCAACTCGAAGAGGCCTGAGCCTTCCGAGTTTAGGAACGGGCCAGATTCTGTAAAAATAATGACAGACAGTTAGAACTTCTTCATTTAAAGAAACAAAATATACAGCTATGTGTCAAGTTTATGATGTAATGCAGGAGTTATCAAAGTGGGGGCGCGCCACCTAAGGGGTGTAGTTAAGAACTTTATTTATAGATTTGGAGCGCCGTCCATCCAGCATTTCATACAAACTGAGTAACATACTTAGGTTTAAAAAGATAGACATTTAAACATTTTCGTTTTTTGTTAACTTATAATTTTTCTGTTGATTTTCGTTCCAGCAACCGGGCTTTAATATCTTTTATAAATTAATTCTGGTTTGCCGATGAGAAATTACATTGAGAGACAAAAACGTCCCATAGAACAAGATTGTTTTTTATTCATGTTAGCCTAATTAGTGACTGTCACTGAATCCTCCTGTAACTCTTAGCTTATCAAACTAAAAATTAAGCCAAATAGGTAAGTTCTCGCAACCTGCAACTAATCACAGGTTCAGAGTTTGTTATTGCGGTGTGTTTATATATCTCATTCATACCTTCTTCCACAGTCTGATAAAGTTGATCAATGAACAGATCCAGCTGTTGTTTCTCATCATCAGACATAGTAACTTCTAGTACAGAGTTGACCCACATCGCCAGTGGACTGGTGCCTATACCCTGCCCATTTGTGCCAACCAACGCCATTAGAGAGCAGAAACCTTCTGGTGTTAGAAACTGAAAAATAATTATTAGAAGATAAAATTATAACTGGCAAAATACATATACTATAATATTTTGGTGTACTTTTATATTCTTCCGACCGAATGTTTTGTCACAGCAGCGAATCTCAATCGAGACTAAAGAAGTACACAAGAAGTATTATAGCTCACAAGTGTGTGTGTGTGTGTGCGTGCGAAACAGATGCACTCCCTTTTCCCTCACGCTCACAGCCTGGTAGTACTAGGGAGATACCACTGGAGACACAGTGACACTTACTTTCCGCTGCATGAGGTTGTCACACCAACAACTTTTAAACTCCATGCTGCTGAGAAATTTCTAATGGAAAAACCTAGACTCCTTATCTGGCATGAAAATCGACCGTAGGATTCCACACTTAATAATTGAATAATTGCGATGGAACAGTAGCATAGGTATGTTACATCTCTGCCTAACCCTTCGGGATTTCCCGGCGTTATGCTATTAAAATTAGTGTTGCATCACTAAATAAATTAATAGTCATGTCACGTCATCACAAAAAAATGTAAAGAACCTGTTCCATAGTCAAAACAAACACAGGCTAGAATTATGTTTTTAATAATGTTAAGTGCCAATTCTATTTAGTCAGTCGTCAAGCGGACCTAAATAAACAAATCGACTATTGTCTATCCTTTTTTTTTCAGATTCAATATTTAACAACATTAAGTTAAACAATGAAGTGCTCTGCTCAGTATCGATATGCCAATTGTGTTAATAAGCTAAAGTAAATATTGGAATATTGATGTAAGGCTAAAATAACAAAGAGGAGTGATCTCTTAATACCATTACGAGTACAAAGGCTAAGTCTTTCAATAGTAAAAGATGGTACAACTATGAGTCAGTACAAATTTAGGAGCAACGCAGCAGAGATTGTTAATACAATTGCTGCTCCTTTTGATTATACACATTTTTTCACCAGCGTTAAATTACTTTCCTGTTTACTACTCCGCTATAGTGGGTCATAGCGTGCTGTTATATAGCCTATACTATCCTAACTAATATTATAAATGCGAAAGTAAGTTTGTTTGTTTATTTGTTACCAGTTTACGCCTAAGCCACTGAACCGATCATCCTAAAATTTTGGATATATGTTGCCAAGTGTACAGGAACGAACATAGGGTACTTTTAATCCCGAAAAAAAGTACTGTTTCCGAGGGAAATCACAATAACGTTCTTATGATCATAGATGGCGCCACCTGTGGTTTCGAATTGAAATGACAGAACATGGGTAATTTTTTCCGCGACTTCGTCTGTGTCCGCGATAACAGAAATTTACGCGAACGAAGTCGCGGGCACAAGCTAGTTCCTCATAAATCTGGCTATCATATACGAAAATAATCATTCCAATCCAACCAGTACTTCAGGAGACTGGCGCGTTTTAAAAAAAAACACATAAACAAGCACAAAAATCTCTTCAGGTTTATTATATTAGTATAAGTAGAATAAACCTTATTGCCATCGGAATATTGATTGAAAGCAGCAAAGTGATTGCATAAAGCTTGGTCTCTGATGTGTATCTACTCGTGGAGATTCTGGACATTTACTCAATAGCACAACGATCATGTGATCTCCAACTATGTGCACACATTAAATTTCCGCCTCAGAGCAAATATTTAAATGGACTAATAATATTTGTTTTAAGTCTGAACCAATTTAAGATTTTCAAATTTTTGGCTCTCCTAACTAAAATTGGTCTTACATCAGCTTTCTTCAATTCTACAGTTTAAACATATTTTTGTTATTGTTCAATATGTAACAATGTAGATCAATCAATTCTATTATGCTTGTTAACATATTAAGGATAGAGTCGAGGAGCTCGTGGCCAAGTAATAACAGCCGCACGGGTCGATCCGTCAGGTTAAGCTACGCTTGCCGGGGTTGGTCCGTGGATGGGTGACCATCTTTACACACCGAGACTCCTCCGTGCCTCGGAAAGCACGTTAAGCCGTTGGTCCCGGCTGTCATATGTGGATCTTTGACAGTCGTTACGGGTCGTCAGAAGCCCGAAAGTCTGACAACCAGTCTTACCTAGGGGTATCATATTACCCAGTTACTGGGTTGTGGAGGTCAGATAGGCAGTCGCTCCATGTAAAATACTGGTATTCAGCTGCATCCGGTTAGACTGGAAGCCGACCCCAAACATAGTTGGGAAAAGGCTAGGCAGATTGATTGATTGAACATATTAAGGATAGAGTCAAAGTCAAATCATTTATTTCAATTGGCACATTGAAAGGCACTAAAAAATATCATTCCAAAAAAGCAGAAAAAGTTATAATGTTTCAAAGTCAAAGTCAAAGTCAAATCATTTATCTAGTTTCATCTAGTTCCTCATTCCAAAAGGTAACTGAGTGAAACATGGTTATGCTAGCGTGAGATTTGAATTTACCAGTCCTTTCACTCGCAAGCTGACAGCACGGTTGGTGCAGTGGCTGAGCGATTGACTGCTGCACTGCGTCTCGCGGGTTCAACTGTCACGCAGAACAAATTTTGTTGATCTGATAGTTGTTCTGAGTCTGGCTGTTTGTGTATGTGAGTTTATGTTTGTAAACGCACCTACAATACACGAGAAATTCCTAGTGTGGGGCAAAAAAATAAGTTCATGCCAAAACCAGAGCAGTGTAACTCGAGACTACAAATGTATTTTAATGCATAACACAGTCGTTTTACTGACATACAACATCTTACCTCCTGCACTTCTTCACCACTAAAAACATCAGAAGTCATCTCTCGTAACGTATTCATCTGATCCGTGAACTGTTCTCCCAATAACTTATGCACTAGTTCAGCATCCTCATTCTCAGTGCGGTGACAGAACTGTTTCACTTTAGCCACTGCTGCAGATGGGTCCGAACTCTGTTGGATGTACGCGAGTATTCTTACGAGAAGCATTATGCTTGTTGTTTCTGGTGGGTAGTGCATTAGTCTGTAAACATTAAAATTCATTTTATGTGTAAAAAAATTATAATATTGCTACAATTTTACAACCTGTTGGTCGGGTATACGCTGTAGGCATAAAATACCTTGCATATCCAGTATAACTATTTATACAGAATGCTGTTGGATCTACCACTCTTCTGTAGTGCTTCTAGGATGTTCTCTGAGGCCAGGGTTGATGGTTTTCATGTTGTTATATAAGAAAACAGTGCTCTTCTATTCTCAGTAGAATACATGCTAAAGTATATTTTGTGATACTTACATAGGCGTCAGTCATTTCAACTGATATAGAATATAATTTTATGTATAAAAAATAAGCACAGGTCTACTCACTTCCATGTCTCCAACAGTTCAACAAGAGGGTGTTGCGTATCACTCGCATTGTGGCATAATGTCCTGTGATACTTCACGTAAGCATTCTGTCTGCACCCTTCCGAGCAGTAGAGTGTGCCGCATTGATCACAACTTGTTATAGTCTCAATGTTTATCTCAAAAACATCGGCATGTGGAAGAATCATGTCTGGTTTGCATGATAGACGTCTTACATTTTGTTCTGGAGTTTCTAATGGCCTAAAAGGATTTTGTTTTTGTTAGGTTTTTCGATTCGAAGCTCAATTAATAGTCTTGGTAAAACTTTGAAATTGTTGGTAGTGAAAGCTAATTTCAAAATGCATTCTTGATGGCTTGGTTGGCATAGCGCCTATCAGTAAATATTTGTATTGGCATTCTTTTTACAAATATTCCTTTATTATATATATTTACAATTGAAACGGGATATTTTCAAATTATTTTGTAACTAACTTGAGTACCTAACCCATATTGCAGCATTGTTGCAAAATAATTTCATGATTGGGAAAGTATAATTCTTACTAAAACATTGAAAATATTCATCCATATTTTATAATTTGCATGATATTATTAATAACAGTGATATTAGTGTTAATAGAAGAGTACTAAGCGATGATAACATACCTCATACAATAGTCGCATGCTAAATATTTGTAAGCCGCATTCCAAGCAAACTGACACGAAACTAAAGGGTCCTCTTCTAGGATCACATCACCTATGGCGAATTTTTTAGTAGCATACAGCCCTTTACCCTGAAAAATAATACTTAAAATAAAAATAACATTCCAATTTTGAGATATTCTGAGATTGAGATCTCAGAATTCAACGAATATTATTTACCTTCTTGCTATTAGACGTTCTAATCTCAAACCCTTCCATATTTATAATCTAGCTCTACACTTAATAGAACTATAATAAAGAAACTGTATTGTTTTTGTGTGAAGAACAATGGAAAATAATGGAAATTAATAAAATCACAATGTTCGATACAGCGGAAGATTTTAGGTTATGTATCTGTCTGTGTCTAAGTTGTCAAACTGACTCTGTATTGCAAGATGTAAATAACTTTGAGTTTTGTTCGGATACACTTTATTTAATTTGTAAAGACCTTTTTGATTACAACCCTTTTTTAATATAAATACACGCATAAGAATATTCCCACTGTTAAGATTAAATCCTATAGAGGAGGCCTAAGGCCGTGAGAGTCTGTGACATGCTGCGTAACAAGCAGGCGTAGCCCACTATGCGGGCCCACTGGGATATGTTAAGGACATGGTAGATTTTATTTCTTCAAATTCTGCTACATTTCTTTGCCATTTTTTAGGCGTAGTATTCATGAAGTAAACTTCACAGTCAAAGTAAAGTGCTTATCAATATCTGGGTTCAAATTACAACTAACAAATCAGCAGTCAGGCCATTAAAATTAATTCATAGCACTCTTGTCTCTAGAATTGGACATTATAAGTTTTCGGGACAATAAAATCAAATTAGGGTTCTAATAATATTATTTATTTTTACGTAATCCCTATGCTTAAATTTTAAGGCTAAAATATCACACTTATCTTTATTAGACTTTACTTATTCGATATCAACCAATACTGTTATCGTAATTATTATCATAATATATTTATTTCTATAACTTCGTAGACTGGGTGGTTGGGTTAACTGGTGTTTCAATACATTCTTCTTCTTCATATTGTGATGCTTTATAGGAGTCAACTTGAGCAATCGTGTCAAACATGGGCAGCGTTTTCGTTTCAGGCGTAAATGTTAACAATAGCGCGGCTACCACAGCAGTAGCCGAAAACAGGAATGATGGAAGCGCCGCTATTTCAGTTATCTGTAACAACAACAAAAAAACTGTAGGTCCCTAGTGAAGGATTGTATGTCCGTAATGATTGTATTTCGATCTCAGCTGAATCAAAAATTGATAACTAAGTACAACTATGTAGGTAGCTGAATTAAGAAATAACGCTGGATGTTGTTTTACGTAAGTATTTTTAGTTAAGTAACAATGGGTATTGAACAGTGGCTTAGCTTACCCCAGTTGGGCCCTGTTTCAAAATTTGTTGGGGGCCCTTCTACCTAACTGCGGCGAAGCCCTAACGAGGGGTAAAGATTATGGAGAAAAGAAACAATATGTTTATTTTTTCCGGGGCAGTTTAGCGTACGCTGCGTACGGCCTTAGTTTAGGTGAGATAGCGGATAATATTTTACGAATTTTTGCTTAGACGGATTCGGGGCCCCTGTAGCTGGAGGGCCCCGTATCTTTGATGCGGCCCTGGATATAATTATCAGTTCTAAAATATTAACCCTTCTTAGCCGTCAAGTAAGATAATTATACCAAACCACCTGTTAGAACGTAGGTTTAAGTACACATGTGATGGCCAAAATCAATACAACCAAGGTCAATAAGCCATTAATTGTCTACTAATAAAAATATTTAATTGTATTTCAAATGCGGAGCGCTTTTACCCCCAGCAGTGCTGCCGACACTACGCCGCAACGGCTTAATTACCATAAATACCTACATACCAAGAAATCATAACTTATCAATTTAGAGATAGAATATTTAGAATATTTAAATCTGGAAATTCCAAAAGTCAGTCGCAACAGGTAGGATAGGTAGATTATAGTAACGGAATGTCAACTGCCATTATTAAAATGTATCAAACCATAAATACATTTATTTCTCGTTTTTCGTGTCTGGCCAGAAAACTTTCATCTAACAAAAATCTGCTTCATTGCGCAACATATTTTTATACATCATCGCTTTCGTTCTGTTATTTCCAAGATTAACCATGAACCACACCTTACGATCTTCTTGTATTGTATTTTCAGCTCTATTTGTAACCTGTTTTGGTTCATTATCTATACCTACTTGCTACTTAATATTATAAAGCGGAAGAGATAGTTTAAACGCGCTATTTCCAGGAACTTACTGATGATGATCCTATTAAAAAAATCGTTAATCGAGGAAGATTATTGGTTTTATATAACATCACACTAAGACCCACGGGGGCTAAGCAGTAACTAAAGACTGCTGGCATATTGCTGATCTTGTCTGCGCTGACGCTAAAAAGCGCATATTAGACTACTCAATCGGTAGGGGCCCTATGTCCTCGGTAGAGTAGTGTAATAGCAGATAGAGGCCCTACTGCTTGGTCGATCGGGTGTTTCTGACTGCACTTGCCACGCCTACTCCATCAATAGAGTCCTACCGATTGGGTAGTATAATAAGCGCTTTACTGTTTTACTACGGACAATGCCACGGAACCATACTACGATCAAGAGAAGTTGTAGATAGTACTACGAATGTCTACGAAGTTCATTGCTCAGCACTTAAAAAAGCCGTCTTTTCTTAATTCATTTACATAGGTATGTCCCTCGTTTGACAAGAACATCTTATAATCGAGTTCATTAAAACAACGTGACGTCGCGCTATCTTAATAAATACGTAAGATCTGAATTTAGCTTTTGAGGTAGGTAATAGGTACACCTCATTTCCATTCCGCATTTCCATCGATTTGTCCATTTAGGTTGCTACTTTTGGTAATCAATGTGTTAATATTTTATTTAAAACTAGCTTCTGCCAGTGACTTTGTCCGCGTCAATGTTAACATAGGTATTATCCAATAGGAGCCGTACATTTTACCGGGATAAAAAGTAGCTTATGTGCTATTCCAGACTATAATCTATATGTGTGTCAAATTTCATCCCGATAAGTCCCGTAGTTTGTGCGTGAAACAGTCACAAATATCCATACATCCTTACAAGCTTTCGTATTTGTAATATTAAAAATTATCAAGACTAGCGAACTACTCCGGCTTCGCACGGGTGCAAATTCTCTTCTAAAAATGTTCTGTAATATAACCCCTTTTTTATCTGGTTAAAATCAGCAAATGTCCTGCCGCCCTGGGTGGGGCGGAACGGACTGTCAGACTTTTACTGACTAAAAAACCATCCTGTTCCTTCTGTTGCCCTTTACGTTCCGGGGCCACGGTATTCCGATAAGACGTCCCGCAACCCCGGGTAATAAAAGCCTTGACCGGCAAATTATGATCACTAGAAAAAAAGAATCAGCCAAATCGGTCCAGCAGTTAATTTGCATTTAGCAATTAATTTTTTAGAAGATCTGAAGAACCTATATTACAAATTATTTCAAAAATATATTTAGGTTTTTGTTCGATAGGTAGTTGATCATGTTAATGACCATACAACAAGTACCTACCTATGTATACCTATTTTGCATAGGTACGTGTTGGTATGGCGATCAGTTACGTAATAAAACCTGTTCATTTTTTAACCAATTTTCCTGGTCTGTGATCGAATTTATGCTTTTTTTTAATGATCGTACGATTTTGTTACTTACCTACGTTTAGTAAAATATTGTAAAATTATCTTTTTATTGTGTCTAGTCTGCCGTATCTGGTGGTAACAGCTAAAATTAAAATATCTACCTACCTAACTAATCTAAAACTTGAATTGTCAGTTTTGCTGTGGTAGTTTAGGTAATCAAAATCTTTATTATGCCGAAAGCGATAGCTGAATGTAGACCTGTCCTAAGCTTCGCTACAATGACCGGTCCTATGCTCAGGGGGGGCGTAGCTACCACCGTATCAGCTGTTTCAAAGTTACAGAGCCACTGAGGTGCAGGGGCCCCGAACGATAAGTTAGGAAAAGGGGGCCCCCCAACAAATTTTGATAGAGGGCTCGTCTAAAGCAAGCTACACCACTGCTTGTACTTCTCACATCCTGAGGATTCCCGCCATTTTAACTAGCTTGTAGAGTTCGGAAAGTCCTTAAAAAAAAGGATGCGGTCACGGTCATTTCAAATCGGCCAAGTGCGAGTGGCATCTACGTAGACTCTAAACTACCGAACCAATTTTATCGAAACTTTTACACCTTGAAAGCATACTAGATTTAATTCAAATCTTGTATACGGTTTTTCAAACTAAAGGTTTGTTTCATGAATTTGGTGAAATAGTTGTGGGAATAGCCACCATGCCCACAATAGTGGATACTCACTTGGAGTTAGGGAGTTAGTCCAGTTTATTGCCTAGCCACGCTACCACGGCAAAAATACTGTTATTAAAATCCTTACCAATAACGGTGTCAACGGCGCCAGCATGCTGCCCACCCTTGCAGCCGTGTTGCCCCAACCGAGTAAAGTCCCTCTCACACTGGTTGGGAATAACTCCAGACTATACGTGTAAATTCCAGTGAAGCAGATCACCACTCCAAGTTTTCCAACTAAGAATAAGACAACCTTCAACCAAGATATCGCTGAAAGATAAAACAAATAGTTAGTTGTAGAGGTACCTACCTACTTATTATTATTAAGTATTATATAAGTACCAGTAATTCCAGTTCCTTTGCTATTTTCGATCGGATCGAAATACTAAAGTCGTTTTTTTGTTTAATTGGAATTCTTTTCTAGTTTTTTCTAATTTAAATTACATAATATTTTAAGAATAGCACTTCGGAATTAAATTAATTAAAGATTTTAACAGGTTTATCAACTTACAATCCGGGCAGTAATTCTGAGCAATAAGAAAAACGGCAGAAATGAAATAGCCACATTGCAGAGTGATTCTCCTTCCGTACTTATTAAACGTGTAATAAGCAATCACTTCTCCAGGGAACGAAGTGAAAGCAGCCAGAATGAAATTGGTGTATTTGTTTCCTGGTAACAGCACAGCATGTACTAATGTGCCATAATAAAGGAAACTAGAGGTGAAGAAACAGAATGACGTCACTGACAGCCGAGTCATTATCTCCTTTGATGCTATTATGACTTTCATATTCTCTCTCTCCTTCTGCTCTACCACATCAAACATTAGCCTCAGTTGATCATCGCTTGCGTCTGCAATTTCCTTCTCTGCTATATCAATTTTATTCATTTTTGCCATAACCTTCAGTGTTTTCTTCGCCTCATCCATTTTTCCACGGAGCATTTGCCATCTTGTACTTTCTTTTAAAACGAATATGTACAAAATGAACAGTATCATGGGCGAGTAGACAACCAAAATCAGCCATTTCCAATATTGAAAACTCATTGCAAAGAATGCGAATGCAATTTCACCGACGTATACTGCATACGAGAAGATAATACCAGCCAGTACCCTTTTAGAACTCCCTCCCACTTCAATCACTAAAAAAAAGATGGTGTTGATAAAAAAACATAATATTTTTAAAAGGGGTTATTTTAAAAAAGACAAATAAATTGAAATGCTTACATAAAACTACTCCAACAGTATAAAGACCCGATCCCATTACTGATTCTAGAAATTCTAGAGCTAGGTACCAATAGTAGCTTGTGATGAATATTTTAAATACTCCTATGCATGCGCCGACAGAACAAACAATTACGGTTGGTTTTCTTCCAATTCTGAAACATAAAGCAATTGAGGAGGTCATGTCTTGAGGTCATTCTGCGTATCATTAGATTGGTATATCTATGTTAGGTGTTGGTCGTTTGCCAGTTGGCCAGCTACTAATCATATGCGCGGTTTTGGTTATTGTGGCATCGATGGTGAATAAAATTATAATTATACAGGTTTGACTCTTTACCGTTGCTACCTACTGCAGAATGAATACTTAAAATCAATCAATTCTGTCTATCACAATCCACTGCTGGTCATAGACCTTTCTCAAGTTGCACCACAACATCCGGTTCTCCGTGTTCCCCAACCAATCTGTCTGGTCCATTAAGCTGGGGTGTCCCACGCCACGCTTCCCAAAACGCGGATCCAAGGGCTTTCGGTCCTTCGACAGACATGACCGCCCAATGGCACTTCAGTCCTAATCAGAAAACTCTAGGCATAGCCCTTGCATAACTCCATACTTATAGGTACGCAAGCACCTATAGCTCGCTCAAATACGTAGACAGTCTGAAGGACGACCAGCAAAATATTCAAGAAGATTAAAATAATTTCATTAAGACAGGTTTTTCTAGGAAGAGTAGTATAATTATAAGAAAGTCGTTGAGGCGGTTTCGCCCACAGAAACTTAATAATAAAGCCTTTCTCATATTAATTTAAATATAGTTTTCTAGATAAGGCATCTAGCCTATTTCTGTTGAAGGAAAAATGATAAAATATTCCTACTTGTCAGCTATCCATCCAGTGAATATCATGGAGAAAATCATCCCCGCATTGTGGATGCCGCCGACTAAATTAATTTTCAACGGCTGACATGCCAGATTCAGCTGTAAACAAAAACCAAGGTGTAAAACATTGAAATTTAAGGTGTCACAAATTTTAGACACGAAGTGTTAATAATTTAGACGATATCCAATATAAATAATGATGTAAGAACGAAGGATTTCCTCGAACAGCGTCTCCTAGATGAGATTCCGGATGTCGTAAGTACATAGGTTTGTTTTTCAAATTGTCATGGCGTTGCGTTATATTTGGCCATGGACATTTGTTGCATCAGCAGCCTCTGATGCAGATTGTTTGCCACAAGTGAATTCAAATAAAGCTCCATCTACCTAATGTTCTACACTGTTAGGTTGACTTTCCATCAGAGATGTGCCGAACTGCGGCGATGGATGTTTTTACTTCAACTAATAGGATTGGCTCACTTTGACGCGAAAAGGGGTGGCTTCAACGAAGATCCTTTTTTTTACATACACATAAAACACATCTTCGAAGCACATTATGCACATCTTTGTACTTCGCTTCCCTGACTTTGGTAGAACAAGACTCGTTGTGGCGTAGCTAAGCTTGAGCTACCTCGCACATCTCTGGTGGAAAGACAGCCTTATCATCGTCTTTAGGTTTGTTTTTTTCCTTATATTCAAAACCGGCATTGAGCTATTGACCTATCATTAGACCTCTTAGATACTTTCCCTACATCGCATCATAATTGCGCAGTTTTATATTGGCTGGTTTTATATGCTGGCCTCAAATACAGGTATCTACATGAATTAGCTACAGATTAAATAAGAGCTTGAATTTATTTTAATTAGAATCTATGCATCCAAAAAACAATAATGATTCACACGAAAGATAGGCCATCTTTCGTGTGTAGGTATCATTATTGCTTTTTGGATACCCAGTTCTAACTGTCAAGTACTTATTTTTTTTTCGCCACCACTCAAGGTGTCATGAACTTTAACTAGACCACTTAGATCTTCCAAAGCAGGAGAAGTGTAACATACGCCTCGAATTCTGTGTTTTTTTCTCGTGGGTTGCCTCCTAGTAGTACTAGTCTTAATCCATATAGATCCTTAGGAAAGCCAGGTAATTCTCAATAAAAGGCAGCGGTGACTTGCTAAGTAACGCCACGAAAGATCCCAGTGCCCGCGCCGCGTCCCCTTAAAATTCATAACCGTATCTTGCCGTAAATAACCCTCGCAACAAACATGACTTTCAGGTGTACCACGTGTTTAAACACCCCATAAAATAATGACAACAAAAGTCTAAAAAAAACTTTTTATGATATTTTCTCAGTTCATGCATCTCTTTGAATTGAATGTCATATTATTATCACTATCACAATGATTTTATTGCAGTTGCACATACTCAAATACACACAAAATGCTATTTAAATATTCATCTAAGGCCATAGACAAATACATAAATACCTACACATACTTGTACATCTTTAGATTATACATTTGGTTTTTAGAGTTCCGCACCCTAAGGGTGCCAATGGGAACCTAGTCTTTATTGTCTGACCGTCTATCATAGATCTGTAGGTATCTTCGCTACGTGTTTAGTTAAGACTTTTATAATATGTATTAGTTTATTTTTATTTTGATATAAGATTATTTTGTGTATTTTTCTATGGGCCACAGTTGCCTGATAATAAATCGATTTATTTATTTATTTATGACCCTTAATAGACTGTGTGTAATACACACCCTATGAAAATTTCAAACGTATAAGGCCGCTCGATAAGAAAAAAAAAATGGTGCCGTCATTGTTTGTACCTAGCTTTCATTAGCGTACCGATAGTGCGGTGGTACGGAAGCCTTCATGTGTGAGTCCGACTCGCACTTGGCCGGTTTTTATGCAACTTTACATAAATAAACCTTGTAGACAGAGCCGGCTTTAAGGGGAGGGGGGGGCGTCGCCCGAGGCCTAGGGAGCGGAAATTTTATGATGATCTTTTAAACTACGCAACGGGTTTTAATGCAGTTTTCATCAACAAATTGAGTGATTTAAGAGTAAGGTTTATACGTATACATAGTTGGCAACTACATTGCATTCTTGCAAAGCCAGGCGGGATCGCTAATAAAATAGTAAAGGGTGCCAAACGATGAGCCTACTCGCCCGGGCGCCTAGATGTTTAAGTCCGGCCCTGCTTGTAGGTATCATTTGTTGTTTAAATAGATATGAAAGGTGCTTCTTGGAGATACTTTCGGCATATTGACTGTCAGATTCCGTGTAATACCGTGTACACACTGTTTAAGTTTATTTGGTTTAGGTGACTGACCTACTCACTAGATTCAATTCACCTTTCTCCACCACACGGTTTATGCGTCAATTCCAAGAATACGCTATCTAGAATAGATTGGCTGATGTAACCTTTCTAAAAAGATGTAGGTTTTAGGGACATCAAATGTATCGAGCTGTGTTATTTTTTTTACTGGGTAAGTGTTATTGGGTTTTTCCATCAGGAATTTCTCAGTAACAGCCTCGGTGTCTCGATTCGTGCCCGGTTGATGGCAATAGGCCCGCCCCCTATTACATGAGACTTAAACATAACTGGCAAAATGTGGGTGTACTAATGGTGTACCTCTGCCTAACCCTTCGGGGATTACAGGCGTGATGTTATGTGTAACTAGTACTTAACAGTGCTGAGGACTCTATTCAACTCGATCCCTGCCGGCTTCTCTTCGGAAGTTCGGGACAAAAGCTACTCTACCGCCATTGAAAAACGACACAATTCTAAGAAAAAATCTATTTATAAATGTTACAAGGTGCATTTTGCAACCTCGTCAAATTCAAGGCGGTAACTATGCTATGATCGTCTACACGAATCAATAATAAATTAAATAGGAATTTTAGTAGTAGGTGATTTTCGGATTCGAGTGACAGTATATTTTAGAGTACAACTCTATACAGGGTAATTGAAAATTTACCCGAAACCTTAAAAGGGGTCATGGTACTCGATCATTATTGAACAACTTAGAAAGAAATCAGCTGTTTCATATACATATATTATTACGATCGTGTTGTGCAGCATTTTTGTAGGGAACAGCAGTTTTTTTTTTTTCATTATTTCAGGGTTAGTCTCATAGTAAAAGTTGTTCATAATGATGAGTACAATGACTCCTTTTAAGGTTTCGGGTAAATTTTCAATGACCCTGTATAGAACAGAATAGCCCCGTTCCGTATGCGGTAGGGTCTCGTGCGGCTATTCTGTTCTATACAGAGTTGTATTCTAAAATATACTGTCAAACAGAGACATCTAAACATCAAGTTTTTATTCATTATTGACAAGGTTTCGTAATTTTATTTGATTGTTTATGTATGACAACTTGACGAAAATGCAAAACTGCAGCCTTGACCTTGTAGAGAAACTGCAGGCATTTTAAATAGGTGAGTCGATGGCGAACTAAAATCATTACAAAACCGCCTATAAATTTAATTAGGTACACAAAAAATTAAGCAATTTTTTACGCAAAGTACGAAAATCGCTGCTTCACCCCTGGTACCTAGTAGTGGCCCCTGGTACCTAGTAGTGGCCCCTGGTACCTAGTAGTGGCCCCTGGTACCTAGTAGTGGCCCCTGGTACCTAGTAGTGGCCCCTGGTACCTGGTAGTGGCCCCTGGTACCAGAGGCGGCGTAAGGCGTAGGCGACGTGGGCCATGGAAGAGTAAAATTTTTGGTCGCATTTAAAACGCCGAAAAAATCGCTTTCAATTGTTTTTCAAAGCCATTTTTTTGTATTATAAGAGGGCCTCGGAAAATGTATATTAAGCAAAGCAGGCATATAAGCGTTTCGAAGGCTAACATTCCGGCGCCCGTCAAGTAGGGCGGGCGGGCGCCAGTCAGCAAATTGATCGGCACTAATCGTTCGTCGTCGGAATCTCCTTTTGTAAATACTATTAGGGGAGGATTGAAATGAAAACCATGGATACCTACCTACAAGATTCTGGACACGGACGATATCTATACATTACTAACATAATAAAGCTGGTTAATTTTTAAATAGGATAGTTGATGGTGAACTAAAAATATGTTAAAAACTTATTGCCTTTGATTTGATTTTAATCACTCAAAGAATTAAATAGTTTTTGCTTTCCACAACCCAATGTCTAATCTATACTATTATAATAAAATTAGAGTTTTAAGTCATTTTGTTTGTTTGTTCAAACGCGCTGTTCTCTAGAACTGCTAGTCAGATTGGAAACATGAATTGTATCTGATAGCCAGATTCATGATGAATAGTTTGTGCTATAAAATATGTCGCTACTACCGAAGGGAGCGGAGCAGTAACCAGAAACGTAACTAAAGCGGGTGAAAAACCGGGGTTGCGGGACGTCTTAACAGGATACCGTGGCCCCGGAACATAAAGGGCAACAGAAGGAACAGGGTGGTTTTTTAGTCAGTAAAAGCCTGACAGTCCCTTCCGTCCGCCCCACGCAGGGCGGAAAGTGATGATTTTTACGACTTCAAAAAAAAAGCGAATGAAAAAAGCACACATAGTTAGATCCTACATACATAACATCACGCCTGTAATCCCCGAAGGGTTAGGCAGAGGTGTACCCATTAGTACACCCACATTTCGCCAGTTATGTTTTTAGTCCCATGTAATAGGGGGCGAGCGTATTGCCATCAAACGGGCACAAAAGACTCCGAGGCTGCTACTGAGAAATTCCTGATGGAAAAACAAAGTAAGAAAGTTAGATCCTACCTTATAAAATAAACCAATGTAAAGAGAAAATTATCATGATAGTTGTTAAAAGATAGGTACCTACTTAACTAAGCCAAGATTCGCATGCCCTTCCTATTATTACTCAATGTTATTAGTTACGCCGTCTTTGTGTTTTTACACCCTAACACTAACACAAGTTTCTACCCGCGACTTTGATCGCGTGGTTCTTTTCCGCTCGCGATAAGTTACGTCTTCGGTTACTGCTCCGCTCCCGTAGGTCGTAGCGTGATGTTATATATCCTAGACTATTCCCAATGAATCTCGCTATCGTATACGCAAAGAATTTTTTCAATCCGACTCATAAGGTCGAAAGATTAGTGCGTTTAAACAAAGAAACATAACAAAAAATCTCTTCAACTTTATTATAATAGCATAAAATTAAATAGTTTATATAGGCTATAGATTAGATGGATAGGTTAACAGTGGCGTAGGGTCGTGAGAAGCAAAAACCGAGCCGAAGCAAAAACTACCTACTACTTAAGTAATTCTTTGCGATTAAAATTAGATTAAAGGCAATAAAGTCGTTTTAAAAAAGAATCATCCACATCAATTTATAATTGGCGAAGTCGTGTAACAAACATACAAAAAAAACATACCGTCGAATTGAGAACCTCCTCGTTTTTGAAGTCGGTTAAAGATAGTTTCAGTTCACCATCAACTGACCTATCTAAGATACCTGCAGTGTAGTAAAAATGGCAGTTAATATAATATAGTCATATTATTTGGAAATAGTAGGTAATGAATACTAACTGCCATTTTTCAAAGGCGCTAGAGCCGATGCTGACCCAAACTTTCAAAGAGCCTGTAGAAATTAGGAATCGAGTTGTATGGAATTATTGCTCTGGAAGATAGTTTTGTTTCAAACTTTGTTTGAGCCCAATAATGGATGGAGTCTGTCTGTTCATTTTTGTCAACTAAAAAGCGTTTTTTTTTTTAACAATACATGTATACAAATTGGCGCCGAACTAAGTAACTGTTACAAAGCAAAATGATAAATTTATTATCTTTTATAATGACTGCGTTAAAAAATTAGTAAATAAATTATATTCCTTCGTATTTTTCGTAAAAAAAGATTGGTATTGTAACGTTTACTTATCGATATTTTTATTGTCTTATAGGTATAACGATGAATGTTTATATGTTAAACCTTTTCCGACCTACCTTTTGAATGCTCATTATAATAATTATTATAACAACCCATAAGCAATAATCATCCTAAATTCCTTTATATTGAATCACGCTACGGCAAACATTCCAGAAAACATATCTAAGCTAGATTATACTTAGGTGGTTAGTTACATAATGAACAGTGCGAACATACCTCAGCAACAATAGAATTGTTATTTTCGTAGATCCAATGCTGACATTCTTCTATAACACCACTGAACGAGGAATTTGTACACGTTTGATTTGTTATAGAATAGTTGTCATCTCTCAGTATAGGTTTATAGCATTTGGGGTCTACATCTTCGGGCCACCACGACGGAACCTTCATATCCTGGTTTTGAGATTCACATTCCGGCACACGACATCTGTTTCCAACGGAAAAAGAAAACAATTTGAATTTTCAAATTTAGAACTTCTCGGGTTAAACTATAATTTTCTCATAGTATACGAGTATACCTAATATATTATCATACCGGCCAAACCCGATTTCAAACCAAACTAGTTATCCTAGGCCGCCAAACCTGTCAGATACTAGTTTAACCCAGGAGAGTCTAGTTTTAGCGTAGTCGACGGACGCCCCGTCTACTATTTCTGGGGGGGTTTAAAAAAAATAACCACGAGACCCTTTGTTATTGCCCCCTCCCCCTTCTAGCCTTTAACAATCATACCAGCCTAAATGATTGTCCCAATCCACGACAAAGGCCACTTAGCCTCTTCCCATTAAGACGACATGAGCATTGATCACCACGCTTGCTCAAGGCTTTCAGACTTATATCCATACTAATATAATAAATGGGAAAGTAAACTATGTGCCTGTCTGTTACGCTTTCACGACTAAACCACTGAACCAATATTGATGAAATTTGATACGGGGTAAATTTGAACTCCAAGAAAACATAGGCTACTTTTTTTTCCGCGACTTCGTCTGCAACCGCGAAAACCGACATTTACAAAGCACATATACATTTTTAAACCCAATTAACTATAAGTACAGTCTCGTTAAGTATACCAACTAATAAATTAATGCAAAATTGAGGCTGAAATGTATTCGTACAATGAGTTCAATTGATGCCAACAGAGAAACATTCAACTTCTTATAAGTCTTATCAATTGGATCATTTATCAAAAGCATGCTTCCTCTGTTTTTGTTGTTCATGAACATGTCTGTCTTTGTTTATTAGTCTTCAGGGCTAATCAATGTGTTTGTTTAGTTTCAGGGGACTACAGTACCTAGAAGTACCTCCTCAGTACAATGAACACTGAATTCTGTAGCATTTTATAAGATAGAGAAAATTTAATCACATAAAGACGATTTATTTTATAAATATTCTTACTAATATTATAAATGCAAAAGAAACTGTCTGTCTGTTACGACTAAACCACTGAATCGATTTTGATGAAAGGTACGGGGTAGGTACCTAAGTTTGAACCCCAAGAAAGGACATAGACTACTTTTTATTCAGCGACTTTCCGACAAACCGACATTTACGCGGACGAAGCCGCGGGCTAAAGCTAGTATACAGAAAATGCTAGCAATACTTTACTCAATCACGCCAGAACGGGTGAACCGATCTGGATAAAACTTGACACAGATACATATATTGAACTTGACATATAATGATAGTCTGGAATAGCATAGGCTACTTTATATCTCGAAAAATCTACAGTTCTCCTGGGATAATATAATAGCTTTGACGCGGACGAAGTCACGGGCTGAAGCTAGTAAGTCCCTAATTAAAGGCTCATTGAAAAAAAAATACAAAAATGTTATGAGACTAAGAGTTATATATGAATAGATATTTTATAAGATATACCTAATAATACTAAACTTATAACTAACTATACATAATTCAATTTAATAAAAACTCGTCTCTCGGTGCAACCCGTCTCTTCAAACCAATATGACATTTTAAATCTATTTCAGTATAATTAAATTAATAAGCAATACGAAATAAATATATTTCGGAACATAAAAACAGAAACAAGTTTATTATTACGTCAATTTTATATTTAGTACTTACGTAAATAAATACTTATAAAATAATCAAAAATATTTTTTAATCTATTTAATATTATCGGCATCACAATCATTATAATATTCTAATAATTATAAATGTTAAAAATAAAGATTTATAATAAATAGTTAAATAAAATATTCACTACCGATATTTTCTTACCTGTAATTAATATTTACAGCAACAAAAACATAATTTACATGGGTCAAATAATCACTTATATTTTTTAACCTATTTAATACCAACATAATACAAAATTATTTTAACCTATTTAAATATTATCGGCATCATAAAAATTTTAATATTCCAATAATTATGAAATCATTATTTACAGAAATATAAAAATAGAGATTTATAATAAATAAATACTTAAATAAAATATTCACTGATATTTTCTTACCTGTAATTAATATTTTCCGCAACAAAAACATAATTTACGTGGGTCATAGAAATCATGAACAAAGTCAAGCAAACTAAAATGTATTGTATAATTTGAAATTTTCCGAACTGTTCAATTTGCGCATAAACTTCACTTTTTCCACTTTCATTTTTCGTTTCACTTATTGACGCGGTCATATTTTTATTTTAAACAAACGTTTCTATTATTTATATAAATTATAATTACTATATTATATTTCAGTCCGAGAACGTAAATATTATACGTTCCGCGACCGATACGCCAATATCAAACGACGAGATCGTACTAATACGGAATTGTTGAAACAAATACAACTGCTCACTATACAGTTATGCTTAAATAAATATTTATAAAGAAGGCTCTGTCATTAGGACGAATTCAGAAAGAAACCGGCTAAGCGCGAGCTTTGTCTAGTGCAGAATATTCAGTACACGTATGAATATTTACAAAACATGTAGACTTGCTGTTGCCGCCAGTAGCAAGATCTAATTGTTAAGACGAAACATACTAAGGCGTGACTCTTTTATCCAACAATATTATAACGTCACTGTGGGGTTTTGTAATAATATCGTGGGAGGATGGGTTGAACTTACACCCCAACCCCCTATGTCTATGTATCAAGGACGCAACCCAAAACCACAGTTCCATGAGTCATGTAGGATGAACGATGGCATTCCTTGCTCCTTAAAGTATTTTAAATATTTGGTAGTTTTGATTTAGAAAATTACATCCCCCATTTTTTGGGGGTGATAAAAGTCATTAAATGAGTTAAGGGACTGTCAGACTTTTACTGACTAAAAAAACACCCTATTCCTTCTGTTGCTCTTTGCGTTCCGGGGCCACGGTATACTGTTAAGACGTCCCGCGACCCCGGCAAAATTGCATCCCCTGCAATCAAATTTTAAAAGTACAAGAATCATGATTTGCAAGCCCTAATATTTCAGGTTGGTTACAAACCAGGGGTCGGCAATTAATTTACCTAGGTACTAATTTTCGTACCGTTAAGTTTTCTTTAAACCGTAATGTCGTCTCTTGGAAAATGTTTTTTTTCTTCACCCGTTTTAACTTATGGTGGTTTTAACTTATGCTTCTTACTGCTTAACGTTACTCCGCTCTTGTGGATCGTAGCGTGAGGTTTAAAAGGATACTATTCCTCATGAATGTGGCTATTATTTTTAAAAATATTTTCCAATCGGACTAACAATTTCCAACATTACCGCGCACAAACAAACAACCAAAACATTCTCTTCAGCTTTCGTATTAGTATACATGGGATACGGAAGTCTAGACTTTTAGATACCCACAGATACTGTGCCCGGTAGGTACCTACCTATATTTTCTTCTAATTAAAATTCTTAGAAGACCTCAATACATAGATAAAACTGTCTACTAGTTTTTACTAGTGTTTAGATACTAGGTACCTTTATGTCAATTTCAATTACTTTAACTGAACACTTAACTTCTTTAAGAGGGATGACTTAATCACTGGCGTATATAAGGAGGAGGGGGGGGGTCTTGCTTGCCTACCCGCCCCAGTATGGTCTAGTGCCCGCAGGATGTCGGGATACCCATACAAAATTCTGGATGGACTTACATATTTAATGACACTGGGTCCTAATTACTGGACTGCGATTCACCTTCAAAATAAATACTATATCTATCTTATTATTATCACCTTTTGTTGTCTGTCAAAGAATGCCTAAGGCATCTAGTCCGCCGTTGTATTTTTTGTTGTATAAAGATTAAAATAAATTAATAAACACTATTGAAATATATCTTACCAGAGCTTAATTCCATAAAAAAATGAACTTTGGTAATTAATAATCCTCTTGTTTTTGTCCTTGATATTAAACTGTCGGTGACGTATTTGACTACGAATTTAATTCGACAAGTAAGTAGGTACATACGTAAGTAGATACATAACTAGATACCTACTATCTATACCATGAATTGGGTTTTTATATTAACATTTTTATCAAAGAACGCTGAGAATAAAACATTAGCGTTGATTTAAATTAACCTATTCGTTATTCCGTGAACTGCGCGGGATTGCAAAACAAATATCGTTTTTAGAAGAAACCTGCGCAGAATTATTATAGCAATTAGCTTTTACCCGCGACTTCGTCTGCGTAAATATTGTTTATCGCGGACGCAGAGGATAATTATCGCGAATTAAAAAGTACGTTACCCTATGCTCTTGGGGCTCAAAACCCCGTATCATCGGTTCAGTGATTTAGGTGTAAAAGCGTAACAGACAGACAGAGTTACTTTCGCATTTATAATATGTATAAGAAAAGATAACTAATAATAATTATAATAATTGATAAAGTACGGATTGACTAAATTGATCAATCGAGTAAATAGTTCAGCAACCTCATAAAATTCGTATTGAGTAATTTTTTTTCACATTTTTTTTTTCTTAAAGACTATCTTCTGATGTTTTAATTAATAGATAAGATCAGGCGTACCTATTATAAAATCATCATGATTATCTATAGACTTTTGACTTGACTATGTTTATAATAAAATTATAATAGATACCTTGTAACGGTTAGTTTGTGAACTCTTTATCCATTTTTATGTCTGTCCATTTTTTTTTGTAATGATTTGGCAAAATTATTACTCGCAAATTGTACTCAATTTAGTTTTTTTTTTTTAGCAGAACTGGTTTCTTTTAAAGGATTTTCTAATGCATTCATCATAACTCCTTGGAGTAGTAAGTTACCTACGTATATTTATCTCAGAAAATCCTTAAATTTTTACCTTACGTTTTTACCTTATATATTTTGTGAGAAGAATCCCGGGAAAAAATAGTACCTATTAGATTCCGTATCAAGGTCTCAAAATAGGAGGGGTGGGGGTGTTGCGTTCAGAGGGGTTCCCCTCAAAACAAGTTGGCATTTGTCCAATAATTAATTAAGCTTTCCTTGAGCAACACGCTAAAATCTTGTCACTATTATTCTTATTCTGGGCTTTTCCATCTATTAACATACATAAGAGAGTTTGCGTCAATATTGATCATGGGTTGGTCGACGCATATGGCTCAACTAGAGCATAGTCCACGTGATCATTTATTTGTTTATTTACTTGTTTGTGCCAAACATAAGTAGGTGAGAAAGGCGTGGCTGTGACGGCATAGAGGCCGACAATTATTTAAGCTTCAAAAAACTCATGACAGCCAAGAACAACAACTTACACAATGCTTTAATTTTTTTGCGCTATGGCCTATGCGTGAGGCGATAGCGCAAAAAAATTTTACACTGCGCACAATATCCTCGTTCGTTGGATTTGATGCTATCAGTAGCGAATATAAAATTAATCAAACTTGAACTACTTGCATTATAATAACTAAAAAAAATGAAAATATTTTTGAATAAAATTATAAATCATCATCTCCTCGACAAAATGTTTATAGGTATTCTTCTTCGCATATCCGAACGCTGATAAATTTTTGCTGTGCCTCAATAATCTGTGGATTACGGCCGCCGCATAGTAGGCGCGAAATGTCAACGTCACTTTTTGGCATTTCGAAATGGCGGTCTTGGTCAACGTTTCACTATTATAAACAATAATTAAAGTTTTTATACTAACGATCTGTTATAATGCATATAAAACAGGTAAATTCCGTACTACTTAGTGCAATTGCTACCATAAAGTCACAAATTGTGTTTTTTCTTCGGCAATAAACCGTGACTAAGAAGTGACGCTATTGTAAGTGCCTCTGTTTACAGGTGATAATCCAGGGTTTCAAGAGTTATCGCGAACAAATTGTTGTGGAGCCGTTCGACAAACGACATAATGTCGTTGTCGGGCGTAATGGTTCCGGTAAAAGTAACTTTTTCCATGGTAAGTAGTAACTTAAGTTTTGACTACTAAGTTTACAATGTTTTAACTGAATTGTTTACTTATACAATACATTTTGCTTCATACCGAGTCTATACTGTCTTTTAATTACCACCTAACACTATTGCACCAGCCTTATTAGAATACCTGAACATTCATAACATATTTGTTTTCAATTTTCAGCCATACAATTTGTGTTAAGTGATGAGTTCTCTCATCTACGACCTGAGCAGCGTCTCGCCCTGTTGCACGAAGGAACCGGCCCGAGGGTCATCTCTGCCTTCGTTGAGATTATATTTGACAATTCCGACAACAGGATACCTGTAAGTAACTGAATTTCGTTTTTATTAAAGTTATTTATGTGCTTGATATAGGTACCATAATAATATTAAGTGCAAAGACACATTTCGCAATTTGGTGCTGGCATGCAAATCTATTCTAATTTCTAACACTATAAAGTTGGATAATGTGTTTAATTAATCTAATTTCTGGAAGTACTGGGGGCTTACCGTCATCTCTTAAAACACTAAAACAAAACATTTTCAATGCTCAGCCTCTGCAGAGCTGAGCTGAGATGTTTTGTTGGCACTGATGCAAAGAGTTGAAAACTCATCAACAGAAATTACAAAATACATAATATTAAAATGGTACTGTTTTAAGAGATGGTGGTAGGCCCCCATTACTTCTAGAGATTAGCATATTTAAGCAGTAAAAAACTCTATAGACAATTTAATTAGTAGGGCACAAGAACTAATTATTTGATAACACAACAAAACAATACTTCAGTTTTATAAACTGAAATTTTATATCAAACACACACATACTTATACGTTGGAAAGGACATTGACATCCACATTTTTACCATGGATTTAGTACACAGCATCAAAACATTTATTGCTATCTGTTAAACATTTATTGCTATTGCAACAACAACTGTTCGATACAAGTGCATTGCACCTGTAGGTAATGCAAGTATATTTTATATAGATGAAAGAATCATTCTGTGGTTTCTGCTTACCCATGCGGGAAAAATCTGGGTCACTATAATTATGTAATAAATAATATCCTCTTGGATATTATATCATCCATCCTTTAGGTAGTCGGAATAGGGACCTATTTGTACCCGCCAGGAAAAGAATAGCTTGATTGAGTTTATGAAGAATGGGTTGATTTTGAAAAGAGTAATTTTTCTTACATTGGTTTGTAATTATGCACTTGAAATTTGCAGATCAGTCTGATTTTTTTTTAAAGAGTACTTTGTCTAAGTAAGCACCTAAAATTAAAAAGAATATAATTTTTCATTTTAAAAGTAAAAAAAAAAAATATTAGAACATTAAAAGTGGTGAAAAATCATATCTTGTAAGCGGCTGACAAGTTAACATACTATATCAATACCATATTTTTAGTTCATAGTTATATTTGTGTTATGTAAAATTAATCTATCTATAACTGGTTCCCATTTTAGAATATTAAGCAAATAATGTATAAATAGATAAATATGTAAAAGTAGAGCAACTTTCTACTTCACCTGATAAATATATTTTAAATGTTAAATTCTCAAATTTTGCATTCTATATTATTGTTGTTTTGCATGAGTACATTGACTTATGCAATTAACTGAACTAATAAAAGCATTACTATGCTTAGTTGAATGAAAAAATATAGTAATTTACCTGAGTTGCTATTTTTAGTTTTGTTTGTATCTTAGTGGTTAACAGACTTTAATAAAAAATGTTGTCTCAATTAGTCAGACTCTTTTAATATTTTTTTTTGTATGTTGAAGATTCAACAAATTCTTTTTTGTTTAATAGGGGCATAAGACCTAAAATTACCAGAATTATGTACTCTTTAAAGTCAAGACCCATTTTAATGTGAAAAATTGCTTCTGAACTTCTGAAATTTATGTATAACGCAAATATCTTTATTATTCAGATTGAAAAAGATGAAATTTTTCTACGGAGAGTCATTGGATCGAAGAAAGATCAGTTCTTCCTCAACAAGAAAGTGGTTCCTCGCTCTGAGGTACTCAATCTACTCGAGAGTGCTGGCCTGTCGAACTCCAACCCTTACTACATTGTAAAACAGGGAAAGGTAAGGAATAATGTTTAGCTATGACACTGAAAATGTACTGTCAACATTTTTGGTATTTAGAAGACTACCCAGCACACTTTCAGACGATGGAGCCTTTTTATTAAAACACCGGTGACTATATCTTTAGTTCATCAATATCAATACATACTGTACTGTCTTGAACAAGACAGTTTGCTGCATAGATTTAATTAGGCCATTTACAGGCACTTTTGAATTGTCAAGGAGTTAGTCAGTTAGTTAAAGCTAGTTGCTCATTCCAAAACGGAGGTAGGCCTCTATGGAGAAGAACAAGCAAGAAACTCCATGAATGAATAAGGTTTTTACAAAATCATGGTTACAGACTATATCACCATATAAGTCATAACAAAGCCTAGAAGGCAAGCATTTTACAAAATTTATCTTGTTACAGATCAATCAAATGGCCATAGCACCTGACTCCCACAGATTGAAGTTGCTAAGAGAAGTGGCTGGTACCAGAGTGTATGATGAGCGCAGAGAAGAATCTGTCACTATTCTCAAAGAAACTGTTGGAAAGGTAAACTTTATCTCTAAAGACTAATATAGTAGAGCCGTGAATAAAAGTAGGGTACAAAAAAATTTGCAAATATTTTTTTGTGTTTGGATAAGGTAAAGGGATTATTTAACTCCATTGTAGAAGGAAAAGATAAAAATAAATAGAGTCATTTATAGACTAAAGTCATTAACCCGTGACTGTAGGAAAACACACACTTTGTGTTAAACTAAAAAAAAAAAAAAAAAATGCTGCGCACACGCAACCATGTGTGTGTTTTTCTACGGCGAACACACTAACTGTGTAGCCAGCCGCGGTTCGGGCTTGGTGTAGCGAATGTTCGCCCGCAGTCGACGTTAAAAAGATATTGAAATAATTGGCCAGTCTAGTTTTTTGGTAACATTCGTTGATTTCTTGACAGGTGGAGAAAATCAATGAATTCTTGCAAACGATTGAGGAGCGTCTCAAAACATTGGAGGAGGAAAAAGAGGAATTGAAGGAGTACCAGAAGTGGGACAGAGCCAGGCGTGTGTTGGAGTTCATTATCCATGATACTGAGCACAGAGAGAACAAGAGAAAACTGGAAGAGGTAAACAATGTTTTATATAATATGAATTATCACACAAAGTGTAGGGATTCAGTTTGTATGATTAAGAGGACAACGATGAACCCTTTTTTTTAAACAGTTATACAACAGCATGTCTTTATTTCCCGTTGGATTTGCAGAAGTGTATAAAACACCCACATTTCGTCAGGGATTTCATACAAACTTTCAAATTTTTGTTTTTCGAAATGAATGAACCGATTTTAATGAACTTCCTACGCATTTAGGACTAAAAAGTTGTCATAGAACATTTTCGAAAGATTGTGTTATAGCTAAATTCGGATAATTTTAAGTTTTCCGTAGAAATTGAGATTTCCAATTATCTTTTTTTAAGTAAAACATTTTGAAAAATTGGGTAAATGTTCGTATTTCAAAATAATAATTCAATAATAATTCGTATTTCAAAATAATAAATTCAAAAAAAATATCACCAGATTTGGTGATATTTTTTTTGGCTTATTTCCATGTAAAAAGTTAGTCATAATAAAAAGTAGAATGGCCTCTTTTTAGGTTTATGGTAAACATAAAAGAATTTTGTCCATTTTATATAATTTATTAAATCTTTTCTGTTTAAAGCTGGAAAAGATGCGCTCTAACAGTGGTAAAGAGCAGCAACACTATGCTGACATGGTCAGGGAGGCGCAGGAGCATGTCAGAGAAGCTAACAGGTATGCTTATCCTTATTAAAAATACACGATCAATGCACATTCTTTATTTATAATTGTTTTTAAGTATAATGATATAGTAGTAAAATTTGGTAAAAACTTAATTGAAAAGTGTGCTGTGGAGTTTCTTGCTCGTTCCTCGCAATCTAGGCCTGCCTCCGTTTTGGAATGAGCAACTAGTTTCAACTTTTGGACTAACTGACCCATTTCTTGACAACTCAAAAGTGCCTGTAAGTGGTCTAATTGAAATAAATGTTTTGACTTTGACTTTAGTGTTTATGCAAGGTACATTACGTTTACATGTAATTTTGGATACAAATATTGTAAAACATTGGTTTTTTATGCAGATCTGTTCAGCCGTTTTAAAAGCATCCATCCATCTAAACTTTTCCATTTAAAATAGTAGTATGATTAAAAGTGTTAAAATGTATTCAAATATTATAGAAAGTTGAAAGAGGCTCGTAAAGACGTGGCGGCTGCCCGCGAAGAGAAGGACATCTTATCAACCGAACAACAACAATTGTTGAGGGAGAAGACCAAACTCGAGCTTGGTATAAAGGATTTGTCTGATGACGTCGATGGAGATAATAAGTCTAAGGTGAGCTCTTGAATGTATCTTGTGTCATTATTTTATTTACCATCATTGTACCGTTGCGAAAAAGAGATGGTGCTATTGTTCCTCTACCTCTGTCTCCCTCTCTTTCTGGAAAAAAATTGACATCAATAGATTAGTAGGTGGAATTTTGAACTATAAGTGTTCAGACCGTTCCCTATATCCCTATGTGATGAGGGCAAGGATGTCTTCAATGAAGTATTTTATTGTTTTTCCTGAAATATAAAGGTATATTTTGTTAAAATTACAATAAATTGTCGAGAGACCACACACCATTAACGATAATTTGGAGAGAGTGAAGTTGGCTGCGACGGTGCTGCCACACACGGATAAACGGGAAGATTGCACGATCTTCACGTCGCAGAATGCTTGCGCTATGCGCCGCTAGATGGCGTTGTAGATATCGATATTGAACAATAAGCATTATAACATCTCATGTAACTTATTCTGTTCCTTATTTTATTATTTTCTTGAAAATAAATGATCAATTAATTAATTAATAATTAATACTGATAATGAAAGAGCCTGTTTCGGCCCCATTGCTGGGCTAAAGCCTCTTCTCATTCAGAGAAGGTATGTTGTAAATTATGTCCAAGATGTAAATGTACTTAGAAAGTACATAATAAGTGAAAAAGTCACATTGTTACTTGCTCGGTATCTAACACGCAATCTCATGAGTGTGGCACCTTAACACATTTTAATCATAAAAACGCAGAAAAGATATAAATAAACTGGTTTGTATTCATAGGAAAGAGCCGAAGCCGAACTCGAGCGTCTTCGGCAACAGATAGCCGAAAAGGAGCGTGAACTTGAGGAACTAAAGCCAAAATACGAAGAGATGAAAGCGCGCGAAGAAGAATGTACCAGGGCTTTAGGACTCAACCAGCAGAAGCGGCAGGAATTGTATGCCAAGCAGGGGAGAGGCACGCAGTTCACGTCCAAGCAAGACAGGGACAGATGGATTGAAAAGGAACTCAAGTATGTAATGTGTCAGGTTTCAATTGTATAGAATACTGGCTTTTGCCCGCGACTTCGTCCGCGTATATATTCTTACGGATCACAAATTTTTTTTGAGAGTAAATTTTGCTAGTGTTACTTTCCATAGGTTTTTTTTATTGTTTAAGTACTTTTAGAGTTTCTCCATTACAAACATGAATCAAAAACAAATCTTTTCTTTTTATAATATTAGTTATAAAATAGAATAGAATTATTTCTTTGCCAGAAAAATGGTACCTATGTTTACAAAGGTGCCCATATTACATAGTGTAACATGCCTAACCGTTTTAACTGTATAAATCAATTTACAATTACTTACAGTAATTTAAAATTGTAATTATTTGCTTTAAGATATAATGATATTTTAAATTTTGTTTTCTGGAGACAACACTTGTTAAAATTACAAGTTTAGGTACATACATACATATATTATTTAAAATATAAAAGTTTAAATAATTTACATAATTTCTAAATGTAAAAACTTGTTCCACACCAAATATTGGAAGTAAAAAATCTTCTATACCTGAGGAAAGAAATTGAACAATAAAGTCAAATTAGTTGATCCTAATACATTCTATCCTAAAAGGTTTTCTTTAAAACAATTTTCCCATTTCCCAGATCTCTAAACAAACAAATAAAAGACAAGAAAGATCACGAGGCCAAACTGCGCGATGACCTGCGCCGCGACGCCAACAAGTTGACAGAACTTGAGAAGAGAATAGAAGAGACTACGAAAGAGATGGAGCGGCAACGCGTGGCCATCGACGAGCACAACAAACAGTACTACGAGTGTAAGAAGAGGAAGGATCAGGAACAGAGTGCTAGGAAGTACGTAATTATGTCATAATTTTTAGTACAAAAAACTGTTCTATAAGTTTCGTGGTTGCAAGCTTGACTGATGAGCGTGGGTGTATGTGGCTGTCTTACAGTCGATTCCCAATAGACGTTGTAATGTTTTTCCATTAAGAATTTTTCAGCAGCATCCAGGAATTTGGAAGATGGTGGTGTGACACCACCATACCTTGCGTATGTTTGGAGTGTACACGTGACGCCGTTGGTCCGGAGCCTGGTCTTTACCTCGTCATCGGCCTATGACAGTGTGGGAACAGTGCACCGCAGTGTACCAGTATTTGAGGACTATAATATCTATTGCGAACCTTTATTTGCTCAATTGATATCGGCCGCCGTGGCTGAGATTTGATCGGGAGAATATTATTGTGTAGTAACTCATTTATAAAGTCAAAATGTCTAAACCAAACTGTTTTAAAAAGACGTTTATTTTTTATTTTTAGTGAATTATGGCGCAAAGAAACGTCGCTGACACAGAATCTATCATCGCTAAAAGATGATTTGGCAAAGGCTGATCAAGCGCTGCGCTCTATGGCGGGAAAGGTAATCCACACTAATATTATAAAAACTGTCTGATACAGAGAAAAAAAAAAGAGATTGTTTTTATAAAGAGTTAAACTTTGTTTGTAAGAGGTTATCTCTGGAAGTACTAGTCCTATTACAAATATTCTTTCAATAATAGGAAGCTGGACTATTGCCGAGTGTCTTAAGATATGTTTCATGGTATATTTGACTTCCACGCGGACAAAATCGCAGGCAGAACCCATACTTTATAGAGAGGGTATCGCACTTTTAGCACGCTACTTAATAATGTTATTTCTTTGCAGCCGATCCTAAATGGTAGGGACAGTGTGCGCAAAGTACTGGAGACATTCCAAGAGAGGGGCGGAGAGTGGGCCAAGATAGCCACTCAGTACTACGGACCAGTCATCGAGAACTTCACGTGTGACAAAACTATTTATACGGCTGTTGAGGTAAATTGTTTTTGTATGAGGCTTGATAAATAAAAAGGTTAAAAAAAAAAAAAATGAAAATCATAGCGCGTTGTATGAGTTTTATCTTCGTGTACATAAGGTTTAAATTACAACGGCTATTGGGTAGTTACCAACACCATTCAATGTACATACTGTTTATGAACTGTAAAAACGTGATTTCCTCTGAGATTTTTTAGGCAATAAGGTGCTTTGACGTCACTTATTTGCCAACTAATTAACGGTTGCTATACACTATACAATCGGGTCGGCAGATACGGTTCGGCATTTTCAAAAGAACGTTATTAAAGGTTATATGCACACGCTTAAGTGTCTCTAGGAAATTGATTTCAATGCACCTAAAAATCTTATTTCACATTTAATTGGATTTTCAGAGCTAGCTGCTTTTTTTTTTCAATATGTTGTCTCTTAGAAATATTTGTAAATAGTGCGAACTACCCAATCTACCCAATTTACGTAGAACATCTTATGTTACATGTGTAGGTGACAGCAGGCAACAGATTGTTCCACCACATCGTAGAGTCAGATACAGTGGGCACCAAGATTCTGAAGGAGATGAACCGACAGAGCTTGCCCGGTGAGGTCACCTTCATGCCGCTCAACCGACTGCAAGTCAGGGATATGGTGTATCCTAATGATAATGTAAGTTTTAACGGTTTATTCCAGAAATCCCCACCGGCAATTCCTCACCAGTGGGGATTGTTAAATTTTTTCCAGAAATCCCCACTAGGTATACTCATGTGTGTTTACAAGATTCTAGAGATGGTTTTGCATCTGCAGGTTGACAATTGTAAAGGAAATATAGTCTAAGGAAACATAATTTTGACCTTGATATCAGTAACAAATAAACCCTTTACTTTAGTGGATTAGGATTTGTATATTTGATTTTAGTAGCTTTCTTAATGCTGCCCATCCGAGCTAAACTATTTGTTATCGACCTGTTCCTCTTTCTATTCTGTTTCTATACTCGGTAGACATAATGTCTCGGGAAACTGGAAACTGGTCACCGTGAATATCTTTAGGGGAGTCCTATGTCCAGCAGTGGACGTCGTTTAGCTGTTATGATGACGATGATGACTGATAGGAATTGATTGATATTTATTTATTTAAACTTCTGGCACGTGTAAAAATTAATACATTGTTCAAAGGCGGACTTAATACCTTTGGCAATTTTTATTTTTTTTCCATTTTTATAAATAGAACGCCATAGCCATGGTTCAAAAGTTGAAGTACGACCTGAAGTACGCGAAGGCGATGAAGTACATATTCGGCAAGACGCTCATCTGCAGGAACCTGGAGTGCGCCACCGAGCTGGGCAAGCAGTTCCATCTAGATTGTGTCACGCTGGAAGGAGATCAGGTAACGTTGTCTTAAAGGATGATATTTTTACGAATATACTACTACTACTACTGCACGTGACTTCGCCGGCGTGGTTATTTTTTCACCCGCGTTAAATTACGTTTACCACAATTATAGTGAATGAATCTGCCATTTTTGTATTGTAATAAAAAAAAAATCTGGATATCACTGTCCTACTGCAGGGCAAAGGCCTCTTCTCATACAGAGAAGGCATGAGCATTGATCACCACGCTTGCTCAAGGCGGATTGGCGATTCCAGACTTGTATTAATAATTATAATAGTCCAAGTTTCCTCACGATGTTTTCCTTCACCGATAATAATATAGATATAATAATTGATTGTACTACAACACAAAACGGTGTAGACAAAATCCCGACAGCCACCGTCGGGCAGTAGCCCACCAGACACAACACCGGTCTGGTAGGAGGATTCTGCATTTTCGATGGGGGATGAGGAACTTTCCACCCTGTTCGTATGAAGAACACCTTAACTATCAATACCTTTGTCCTACAGGTATCATCCAAAGGCTCCTTAACCGGCGGTTACTTCAACCAGTCCCGCTCCCGCCTAGAGATGCAAAAGACCCGGTCTGAGCTCATGGAACAGATCACCACGCTCGAGCTGGAGTTGAGCACGCTCAGGCAGGAGCTCAACAAGACAGAGACGAGTATCAACTCTATTGTGTCTGAGATGCAGAGGACTGAGACTAAGCAGGGGAAGGCTAAGTAAGTACATATATGTAATCAGATGAAGTACATATATGTAATGGAGGAAGGAAAAACTGGAAAATTTCTCACACAGCGGCGCAAAATGTGTTCTCAGTTTTAGTTGAATGTAAATTACGCGACTGACAACTCTCATAATTACGTTCTTTTAGCCTCACAACTGCTTGCTTCAGAATGGTGCTAAATAACTCTGGGTTCACTTAATTAGGACGCCAATGAGATACTGTCATCATCATCTGCCTAGCCTTTTCCCAACTAAATACTGTAATTAAAACTAATTAAATTGCGCCTTAACATTAGTATATCAATATTTATTACTGTTTATAGTAAATTGTAATTTTTAAGAAAAATTACAATCTACTTTTAGTAGTAGTACGTAAATCATCTACTATGATTGGTTGGTTAAATAAAAAGAAGTGTATTATGTTTTAAGTTTATACTGAAACTTATCACTAATGATAGCTACTCTCTAGGGACATATTCGACAAAGTGAAGGCTGATATCCGTCTAATGAAGGAGGAACTCGCTTCAATAGAAAGGTTCCGCGGCCCTAAGGAGCGTTCCCTAGCACAGTGCCGCTCCAGTCTGGAGGCCATGCAGGCCACTAAGGAAGGGCTCGAGTCTGAACTGCATCAGGTAACACATTGTTATATTATCTCGTCATTGTTATGTTTTCTCCATCTTATTTTTGTTCTGGAAATACCACTTTCTATTGCGTATTTTTACGAAAGTTGGTTAAAAACTAATAACTATACTTTATATACTAGGAGTATTTGGGGCGACCCCCATACAGCCCATTCTGCTACATGCACACAACGTTTTGCGTTTGCTAAATTGCTCATTACAACAAACAGTGATTTCTCACATAAAAATAATTGTTGTACTTAAATATTTTTTGTTCAAACTTACTTAGTTTGATGGGCAGAATGCTTAGTTAATGGCTATGTAATGTGTTTTGTTATATCTCGTATTAAAGCGAAAGGTTACTCATTAATTCAATCACTCACTCACTAAACTCCACATCTCGGAAACTACTTGACCTACTGAGATGAACGAATGACAGGTAATGTTTTATAGGTAGCAGATGTTAGCTAAAACTTTTGCGACAGGTCCAAATTCATTTTCACTATTTATTATTTCTTTTACATATAAAAACATATATTAACACTACAATTCCACTATTATATTACATATTTAACTCAACAGGAATTGATGGAGCAGTTATCAACAGCTGACCAGGGCAAGGTCGATGAACTGAACGACGCGATCCGACGTCTCACTCAGGAGAACAAAGAGGCGTTCAGTGCTAGGATGAACCTGGAAGCTACTAAGAACAAGCTCGAAAATTTACTTACGAATAATTTGATTAGGTGAGTGTTTTAAAGTTTCAAAAAATAAATGGTGCGCCACACTATAGCTACACTTAATTAATCCATAGCTACACTTAAAAGAGTAACCCGCGGACACTGTTCACCTTTAACTGCTGTGACGTCACAAATCTTAACAACAGTTTAGTGCACATTTCGCCTCTTGTGTATCACGCTACGAGCGCCCGCCGTCCTCACCCCTCCTGGTCCCCGGTCTCGTCCTACCCGCGCGCCCCTGTACTTGGCAGGGAAGGACTCAAGTGGTTTAGTCATTTCTCCTGTTACTGGGGTGCGTTTACGCACATACAAATTACCATACACAAGCAACCAGACCCTGAACAACTGCAGACTATCAAATGTTGGTGCCGTGCGGGAATCGCCAATGAGCCAACCGTGCATTTGTTCATTGGTATATTGGTCTGTAGCACGCCAAGTCGGACAAAGTGTTACTAAGTTTTTCTATATATACTAAAAATTTTATATTCATTCCATTTTTCGACTGCCTCGTTGGTCTAGTGGTCGCAAGCGCGACTGCTGTGCATTAGGTCTTGGGTTCGATTCCCAGGTCGGGCAAAGTGTTATTGGGTTTTTCCATCAGGAATTTCTCAGTAGCAACCTTGAGGTCTGGATTTGTGCCCGGTTGATGGCAATAGGCTCGCCCCCTATTACATGGGACTAAAAACATAACTGGCGAAATGTGGGTGTACAATGGGTACACCTCTGCCTAACCCTTCGGGGATAACAGGCGTGATGTTATGTCATTCCATTTTTCTAACTTCCAATTACCCCACAGACGTAAAGACGAATTAGTACAAGCCCTCCAAGAGATATCGGTAGAAGATCGCAAACGCCGCCTCGCGAACAGTAAGGCGGACCTGGCGGCCACTGAGAAACGAATCAAACAGATCAACAAAGAACTAGAAGAGGTCGAGAGGAAGGTACAGGCTGCGGTCAAGAACGAGAAGGCGCTGAAGTTGGAACTTGATAAGTGGAGGAATAAGGTATGGGCGCACCTTTGTTCTGAATTCTCATGTAGGTCAAGAGGCAGGCAGAGTTGAGGGTCTGACAGACCCTCCACCACGTTTTTCATAATAAATAAGTGAAAATTTATAAATTGGTTAAGTTATAGCGATATAGCTTTTCTCATTAGATAAAAAGTAATTAAAACTGTATTTATGGCGTTAAAATTACGAATTACGAAGTTTTCATCTCACGATAATTACCTATTGCAAGCATACCGGCCATTCCGTATATGTCTATGTGTCTAGGTAATTAATAAAGAGCCGAACTGACCCCGAAACTAATCGAGCGTGACGATGGAATTCGAAATTTCGAAATTCAAAGGTTAAGTTGTGCGTGATATTGTTAAAGCATCCATTCATAAAACAACGACGAACCTAATTAATGATTACTGCTTAAACTCTAATTATATCTGTATAGATAGCTGAGATAAAATAGGTAATTATGAGAATTTCATTCATAAGCAGTAAATGATAGTTATATACACTACTATAAAAATTATAGCATCCTCGGAGTTTGAATTTATGCCCGGTTAATGGCACTAGGCTCGCCCCCCTATTACATGAGACTGAAACATAACTGGCAAAACTTAGGTATATTATTAGGCATACCGCTGCCTAACCCTTCAGAGATCACAGGCGTGATTTGATGTAGAACTATCCTAATTATCATTATAACTAGCCCGTACTGTTCCACTGCTGGGAAAAGGTCTCTCTCTATTTCTCCCATCGATCGCGATGTTGCGCGTTGCGTGATCCTAATAATACGTAACAGACAAGTTGTTAGTTAAAATAATATAGAACGCTACATGTTTGAGTAAATAGAAGCAGACGGATATTAATTAATGTTGTCTTTAATTATCTTCTGTGTATTTGAGAGATTCCTAGCTCTTCGAATAACGTTAAAATGAAAACATTGTATGTAAGGTTAGTTTAACCTAAAGACACTGCTTGCTTTTGTTCATCTAAATATAGTAAGGTTTTGGTGAAAGATTTATAATTTTTACTATGATTGCTTATAAACATCACGCCTGTAATCCCCAAAGGGTTACGCCTTCGGGGATTACAAGCGTGATGTTTTATGTCAGGGATCACTAATTAGTTTCGCTCGGGGTCCGTTTTATGAAAACCACATTTTATAGAAAAATATATTTATCATACAAATGTAATTACAGAGATAACAAAGGTATTTTTTTTTTTCATATTAATGAGAAAAATAACACACCGCGACTATCCGGGGATTTTATTAAGTTACGTACTCTGCAGTGCAAGTTGCTGTGTTCTCGCGGTCCGCCAATTG
Organism: Hoplodrina ambigua; assembly: GCA_949774945.1. NCBI lineage: Eukaryota > Metazoa > Arthropoda > Insecta > Lepidoptera > Noctuidae > Hoplodrina > Hoplodrina ambigua. The sequence continues at coordinate 11,641,087 of OX458973.1, forward strand.
GTGAACCCTGTTACCCTGTTTTATGTTCTAAAAATAATAACTGCCTAATATTAACTGCCTCGTTGGTCTAGTGGTCGCAAGCGCGACTGCTGTGCATGAGGTCTTCGAATCCCAGTTCGGGCAAAGTGCTAATGGGTTTTTCCATCAGAAATTTCTCAGTAGCAGCCTCGGAGTCTGGATTTGTACCCGGTCGATGGCAATAGGCTCGCCCCCTATTACATGGGACTAAAAACATAACTGGCGAAATGTGGGTGTACTAATGGGTACACCTCTGCCTAACCCTTAGGGATTACAGGCGTGATGTTATGATGATGATGATGATGATGAAAAATAATAAATTATTTTAACAGGAAAAAGAAGCGCAAGACAAGATGGAGGAGGACGCAAAGGGCTTAGAGAAAATGGCGTCCAAAGAAGTGCTGCTACAGGAGAAGATACAAGAGTCTCTGGACAAGATAGCCGCGCTCGGCACGCTGCCCAACGCGCCCGAGCTACACGCCAAGTATCAGAAGATGTCACTCAAACAAGTACGTGAGCACAGTAATTTTGTTTAATTTTTTCGTGTTTTTTTTCGGGTTGTCAGCACCCTGATAAATCTGACAACCAGTCTTACCAAGGGGTATCGTATTACCCAGTTACTGGGTTGTGGAGGTCAGATAGGCAGCCGCTCCATGTCAAATACTGGTATTTAGCTGCATCCGGTTAGACTGGAAGCCGACCCCAACATAGTTGGGAAAAGGCTAGGCAGATGACGATTAAATCATTTATTTCAGACTGAATGTTTATAATATGTTAGCATCAGTGAACTTAAAACTATGTTAGTAACAAAAATAGTCTTTTAAAACAATAATACATCATCATAATTTCAATAATAATTAATTAATTATTTAAATTAATTTAATTTTCGACTGCCTCGTTGGTCTAGTAGTCGCAAAGCGCGACTGCTGAGCATTAGATCTTGGGTTCGATTCCCAGGTCGAGCAAAGTGTTATTTTTGTATTTCCATTAGAAATTTCTCAGTAGCAGTTTCGTAGTTTAGATTTGTGCCCGGTTGATGGCAATAGGCTCGCCCCCCTATTACATGGGACTTAAACATGACTAGCAAAAGTGTAATAAAGGTGTTGTTCTTCTTTCTAGCTGTTCAAAGAGCTTGAGAAAGCCAACCAGCATCTGAAGAAGTACAACCACGTGAACAAGAAGGCGCTGGATCAGTTCATAAGCTTCTCAGAGCAGAAGGAGAAGCTGTATAAGAGGAAAGAAGAACTCGATATTGGGTAATTATTTGTGTTTATTTTCGACTAGCTTTATCCCCGCGATTTCGTCCGCGTGAATGTTGACTATTAGCGGTGTTGATTTCTTGTTCTGTGCGCAACTCGTAATTCTTTTTCTAAAATAAAAGAAAAAGCTTTTTTTACTCCTTATAACATCGGCTATCTGTCAGTGAAAGTCCTGTCAGCTGTTTAGGAAATTTGCGAGAATAAACATAAGGAGAGACAAAACTTAAAAAAAGGGAAACAAAGAGCTTTTTCAATAACACGTGGCAAGGATATTGTAACGAATATTTTACCATGGATTCAGCACAACATAATTCTAGAGTCTTTTTAATTCGTAAAAATCCAAAATAATTAAGAAAATTCACGCGAACGACGTCGCGGGCGCAATCTAATTTTGTTTATCAAAAAGTCACAGATTCTCACTTACATAAAAAATTGGACAGGTGATACCATGCATCAATCAATAATTTCAAGACATAACTTCTCTAAAGAAACACTTAATTCATTTTCAGTTTACTGTAAAGTGTGATTTTTAATTGCTTTCAAATTAATAAATAGTTAGTCAATTGAGTTTGCACAAAAGTTACGTCATTTTTTTGCCGTACCAAAACTATGAGAGAATCGCGTTTTGATAGGACTGTATGTGAATTGATTTGTGGTGTCAGACCCTATTATAGTGCTTTATAACTCAACGTGGAATATGTTGTTTTTCATAATTATCGATGCGTCTTATAATGTTGTCATAAACTAACTTAACTGCGTCTGTCGCATAAATGTAGTCGATATGAGTGAAATCTTTTAACAAAACTAAACCATTCACATTCGGTAGATGACTTTTTAGTGTTACAACGTCCTGAGGGTCCGACAAGAAGTCTTTAGGACTATAATATAACACCACAGGCACTACTACTTTACTTAGATCATAGTCAGGCGCCGAACTCTGTCCGTATTTGACCATATTCCGTTCCTCACCATAGTCGAATCGAGAGAACTGTTTCGATTCTACCAACTGTCCGTAATGAACGAACTGCAGTGTCGACGAAGCAGTCGGCCAGTGCCCCAATATAACAGACAAAAAGGTTTTATCCACTTTAGTCTCGTGTCCCGATAGCGCGTACACAATATTATCACAACTTGCTGGAGTAACAGTACAGATGAAGGATGATATCTTTTTAAATGAATCCATTTGTGTTGTAAAGGTATTAAAGTCCGAGAATATGAACCCTAGTGTGTCGTGGGCGGGCGAAAAGAATCTCACTATCGGACTCTTGATGTGACCCATCCAGGCCACCGGCGCAAGGGAAAACATCATTTTTATTTTGTTGTTATATTCAGGCCTCATGGAGCACAGAACGTATCCGACTGTAGTGCCTTGTGAATGTCCTACGTAGTACAGACTTTGCTGTCTTGTCGCTTGGAGGATGTAATCAATCATGGCTGGCAAGTCGTACACTGCAATCTCTTCCCAACTGAACTGCCAGTATTCCGACATGCTGGCGTTCATAGTGGTGTGCGTATGAGCGTATTCGTTACCTCTAACGTTGCCCATCCAAACATCGAATCCGCGGTCCGCGAGCACAAACGCCAGGGCTTTCTGAGGTCCCAACAACAACCAACTTATTGAGCTTTCTACAATACCATGCACTAAAAACACGACCGGTCTGTATCCTCCATCTTGGCGACTTGGAATTCTATGCATATTTATTATGTATCCGTCTTGAGTAACCACCTTGTGTTCTTCAAGAGGATATTGATATTTTTCTGCCAATTGTTTGATATCCAGTCGCGCGTCCTCAGGAACGTATGTCTCATGTGTTATATCCATGATGTTGCCCAGGATGCCCCATAGTCTCCGATTGTCGACGGCCGCGGTAGTGCTGCTGATAAACAGCAGTAAATAAATGTACATTTTATAAATTCTCTGTCGAGTGCTGTGTGTTCGTACGTGAAACAATGCGTTCTGCGATTATATATATAGCTACATTGTTCTAAACCCTGTGTTGTTGAACTTCACCCCATTGTTAATTGCTATTAAACTTGACACGGTTTTAATTTAGATTTGAGGTTCGTTAATTAACTCTCGGTTTGTGATTTACGCGTAATTCTCAAAAGCTACCAAATATTTAAACGATTTCCTCATTTTTCTTTTATTTTCCAAATTGAACTCAATTAGAGAGTAATGTTAGGCATTAGAAACGGTTATCAAGAAACATGACTGCAATTCTCATAAATGAAATTTACATGAAATTACACTTCAATATTATCGAGTTGATTCGTTTTTGAATGAAGCAAGTACTAAAATTCTAACACGTGCTTATCAGAACATTTAAACGCATTATTACATACCTTTAAATGTTTACACGTACCTACTGATAAAACGTTTAATAATCTCATTAGGAGTTACCATTAACTTGGTTCTTTTTCCAAGGCCCGCTTGCAGGGTCAGGGTTATGTTTTAACTCCGAGTTAGTCACTAAGTCTGGCCGCACACGGGACACTGCCGACAGCCACAAACGCTGCCACCAAAAGCTAAAAGCGGCGGTGTGGCGACCACCGACGTCAACCGTGTTGATGGAAAACGTTGGTGGCGGCGTTTTGTGGTTGTGGTCGGTTGCCCGTGTGCGGCCAGGCTTCCACGAGCTCATTATGTGTGACTATTTGTCATTTTATCTCTTGTTAGCAAGGATGCTATTCTGAGTAAAGTTTTTAGCCCAAGATTAGACTAGTAGCACGAAGTAAAGATATTTTTGCTAATGAAATAGTGTCAGGTCTTGTGTACGAAACTAAGCATATCATCTAATACTTTTGATCCACAGAGGTGAGAAAATTCGAGAGCTCATCGAGACATTAGAACACAGAAAGTTAGAAGCCATCCAGTTCACGTTCAAACAAGTGTGCAAGAACTTTACGGAGGTGTTCAAGAAGCTGGTGCCTCAAGGCAGAGGTAGTCTCATCATGAGGGTCAACACTGATGATGGACAGGAACCCACTACCGAAGTAAGTTAAAATGTATTTTATAATTAGCTGACCCAGCGAACTTCCTACCGCCATTTTTGTTTTTTAATTTTCTTTCATAAGAACATACTCCTTGCACAAACATAACAAAAAACAAATACCAAAAGAAGTAGAGATTCATTTATATATAATACTAGCTTTTGCCCGCGACTTCGTCCGCGCAAAAACAAAATAAAATATAGCCTATGTTACTCGCAGATAATGTAGCTTTCTAATGGTGCAAGAATTTTTAAAATCGGTCCTGTAGTTTTTGAGTTTATCTATTACAAACAAAAATACAATTTTTTCCTCTTTATAATATTAGTGTAGAGACATAATATATAGATAGTGTAGACATAATATATATTATATGACGTAGGCATCTGATAAGAAAGGATTTCCCGAAATTCTACCCCTTCGGGAGTGAAAAGGCAAAGTTTGTACGGGGTAACGTGATTCCTTGGTCCAATCTTCTTCAAATTTTCTGACTGACGGATTAACGCACAGCTTAAACCGCTGTTTTTGACTTCTACGTCGACGAAGTCGCGGGCAAAAGCTGGTAAGCCATTAAAACATTACGTTATAATATCGATAAATTTCTACATTAGGTATTTTCAATACCTATGGTCTTGGATTACGAAAACACGCCTTGTTTAGTCGACCTTAGAGATATAATATTATTACTACGCAGCCGGCGCGTGGAAATGTATTACGTATTCAAATGTGTCACTTACTATTTGTGTTATTATTTTTGATACCAGGAATTTTTCTAATATTGATCACTCGCTCAAATTGTTTGTTGTTGCGAGTTTTGGTACTTAGCTGATGTTTGTGTAGATTTGACACATCATTAAACCAACAACTCCTCGGTCGGATAAATTGTTTGCTTTGTTGGTCTGGTGGTCGTAAAGCGCGACTGCAGAACATGAGGTCTTGAGTTCGATTCCCAAGTCGGGCAAAGTGGTTGGGGTTTTTCCATCATGAATTTGTTAGCAGCAGCCTCGAAGTTTTGATTTGTGTCTGGTTGATGGGCTCGCCCTCCTATTACATAGGACTTAAACATAACTGGAGAAATGTGGATGTACTAGGTTACACCTCTGCCTAACCCTTCGGGGATTACATGCTTGACGTTATGTTACAGAAGCAACAAATGGGTGACACTAATTATGTTTAGATGTTATGTTATTTTTGAAGCAGAAGATTCGCAATGTTTGCGCTAGAGAAAATATGTTAAATGTTATCCCACATCGAAGTAAACTTTGCAACTAATCTCAGGCCCAGATGAAATGTAGTCACCTACTCTAATATACAACAAATAAAAGTATCTTCATAACAGAACTATTAGAAATAGTAGAAACACTATTATTTAAAATAACATGTACATTGTTATTTTAAACATTCTAAGAAGATAATCATTTTTGATTTTATATGAATTATAATAGATTTTAATTTTAAACAATTGCAGAAGTTTTCTTTAAACAGTCTTATATGTGTAACATATACAATTTTGTAATGTATTAAAGAAAGTTTTTATACCATCATGTAATTGATAGAACGGTATGCAAATACCGCCTCGTTGGTCTAGTGGTCGCAAACGCGACTGCTGTGCATGAGGTCTTGGGTTCGATTCCCAGGTCGGGCAAAGTGTTATTGGGTTTTTCCATCAGGAATTTCTCAGTAGCAGCCCCGGAGTCTGGATTTGTGCCCGGTTGATGGCAATAGGCTCGCCCCCTATTACATGGGACTAAAAACATAACTGGCGAAATGTGGGTGTACTAATGAGTACACCTCTGCCTAACCCTTCGGGGATAACAGGCGTGATGTTATGGTATGCAAATACTATCCACGTTTGTAACTAACTAAAATAATAATAAATCCAGCCTATTATTGTCTTACTGCAGGGCAAAGGCCTCTTCAGACAGAGAAGGCAAGAGCATTGATCACCACGCTTTATTCGGACTAATGATTTCAGACTAACATTAATTATAGTCCAGGTTCCATCACGATGTTTTCCGTCACTGATGTTAGCGATGTGCAAGATAAACTTAGAACGTACATAATTATGAATTGTAAAAGTCATATTGGTGCATGCCCGGTTTTACTAGCTTAGATTTATCATAGATTTTATTTATTTACACTATCTTTACAGGTTGCATTGAAGGAGGGATAAAAATATTTTTTTTTTATTGTTGAATTTTATTGTATAGTTTAATTTGTGCGTATAACATCGTCTTGAAGTATTCAGTAAGATGTTTTACCTATTTTTATAAATAAATTAATAAACTATTTATCTTTTATTTCCAGCGTGCGAAAGCAGATCCGTTCACGGGCGTAGGCATCAAGGTATCGTTCACAGGCGGCGAGGGCGACATGCGAGAGATGAACCAGCTGTCCGGCGGTCAGAAGTCACTGGTCGCTCTAGCGCTCATCTTCGCCATACAGAAATGCGATCCCGCACCCTTCTACCTGTTTGACGAAATTGATCAGGTGAGTTGAATTTCTATTTTATTTTTAACGAGTGACTCGCCCCGACTTCACACAGGTGTAATGTAGATACATAAACCTCAATCTTGAATTAATTGTTTTTATCTATTAATAAAAACCGCATTAAAATCCGTCGCGTAGTATAAAAGATCTAATCGTACAGACGCGCGGGAAGCGACTTTGTTTAATACTATGTAGAGAAGTGTTGCCCTACGTTAGGCATTTCTCCTCTATCGTGGGTGCGTTTAGTAACATATAAACTTAGACACAAAAACAACAAGATCCGACTACCTGAAGGCCATACGAATATTTGGTTGATACATAGCGCAGCTTGTACAGTCAATAGAATTTTGTAAGAACTCGATTGGAAAGAGTGTCTGTGGAGTTTCTTGCTCGTTCTTCTCCATAGAGGCCTACCTATGTTTTAAAATAAAACAAGCTTCACTGATTAACTAACCGAATCCTTAAAAAATTAAAAGTGCTTTGTCTTTGACTAAGGTTTTCTTTCTTACAGGCCTTAGACGCACAGCATCGTAAAGCGATCGCGAACATGATCCACGAGTTGTCGACGTCAGCACAGTTCATCACCACGACCTTCAGGCCGGAGCTCCTCGAGCACGCTCACAAATTCTACGGCGTCAAGTTCAGAAACAAAGTGTCTCACGTCGAGTGTGTCACGCAAGAAGAGGCGAGAGACTTCGTCGAGGATAGCGCCACTCATGCTTAGAACACCTTTTTGGACCAAGTCCTTCGTAAAAATGGATATTTTCTAAGTGGTTTGAAAACAAATTTATTACTTTTTCTACACGTTGGTAAGCATGATATAGTGCAACTTCGATATAACAAATCTGAAGATTTAATATTCGTTATATCAAACAACTTGTTACAATGGAGTTTGTTTGTTACTAGCAAAGGTTCCTAGGGGATTTCTGAGGATTTTTTAAATCGAGGAAATCTTTTCGTAATCACTCGATTATGAACCTTGTGACATTTGGATGTAACACACCTAGAGCCGCGTTTTGCAAACGCGGGCCGTTTTTATCGTTTTGGAACTATAAGTTTAGATTTACCTACCGTGCCTAAAGTGTCAACTGCACTCCGCCTCAACAAAATGTTGTATTGCAAACAGAATAGCTGGATGTTAGTTGATATCACGTTTTTTATAAAAATGTTTTTATTATTCACATATGTTTAGTCCACTGGACTATGCATTGCAATTCACGAGCGTGCGTGTTGTGACTCTTATGACGTAGTTGTAAGGTATAAATTGCAATGATTGGCGCGTGCTCGTGAAATGTAAAAATACCCACATAAAAAGAAATATGGCCTTAGAAACAGTATGTTGACAGTTTACAATTTTTCTTCAATTAAAATATGTTGCCTAGACTGGCTTTAGCGGTTTAAGATATAATATTTAAAATTCGCTTCTCTTTATTATTTAAAAAATAATCCGAAAATAATTTCGATCGATCAAACTAATTTTTGGATTATTTTCTAAATTAGTTGACTTGTAAGGTTATTTTAGTTTTATTAATTTAAAACAATTATTAGTGCTTCTTCTGTTTTGCTACAACTAAACTTATTTTGGACTATTGCTCTGTTTTTCTCTGAACCACAAATGAGACTGAACTAATTATTAGCTGCCTTGATTGAAAAAGCCACAAAAAATGAGGAAGACGTACAGCGCCCTCACCGATGTCATTTTCTGTAAAAGATACAAAATGTAAGAATGTACAAGAATGTAAAGGATACTCATTACGCAATATGTACTATTTCAGTTTAGTTGCTGAACTAGAGAATCAGCACCAGTTGTTTTTTGTCGATATAAGATTCAAGTGAATAAATACTTAGTTTCCCAACATCGTGCATCGTTATGTATTGTTGAAAATGTTCTCCGATGTTTTGATTGATTTTAAGAATATTCTATAATAACGACGTGACTAAGTGTAAAATATTATTTTAATAAATTCATCTTATTTGACATCTCCTTCTTCAGATTTTTTCTTAACTGCTGACTACTTGATTGCGTGGCGGTGTAACATCTAAATCATTATTTTCCTGCACTTTTCTTTTGGGTCGCCAAATGTCTTGTTGTTGACTTCAATAAATACTTTTGCGGTGACATGAATAGTACTGCATACGTACTACAACTGACGTGTAGCGACATCTATTATACCCCATGCGAACTAGTCCAGTAGTAGTCCACGAGATACCTGTTCAATGAATAATCAAGAACGTTACACCCTATTTTAAATACTTTTAAACATTTTTATCAGTCGCTTTCTCCGTATACTAAAGTTGATACAACAGATGGGCTTTCCTTTAAACTGCCTATTATACTATGTACCATTTTAAAGCTCTGTATCAAAAATCAATATACCGTATCGCATTAATACTAAAAAGTTAAACACGTATAGTATACGTAGTGTAATTTAATGCCCCTGTCTTAACAACTCTGTATAATTTACCCTTTGTTGCTGTATAAAGCCGGGTCTACATTCACGGCGTGAAATCCCGAAAATGATTACACGGCTTCGCGCTCGCACCACACGGTGTTCCTCGGACACCGTTATAGGGCTTAATTCGAGAGCGAGTATAGACCCTGACTAACGTTGAAAAAATCAGGAAAAATTTCCGTTTTTTCCAAGTACGTTGTTTTTTTTTTTTAATATATCATTCGAAAGTTTCAAGACATTTTTCCAATATAAATTTCGTGTTTTTTTTTTTTTTTTTCAATAAAACCAAGAAGAATATGAAAAAAAACAGGAAAAAATCGTGTTTTTTTAAAAAATACATTTATGTTTGTTCTGGTGGAATCTTGCGATTGGGCTGAAATTTTGCATGCTTATGTATACCGGAGACCAATTCAATATTATTATGACATGGTCGAGTATGGCAAATGGTCTTTTCGACATAAGACTTACCACACACACGAACAGCGGAGGCTTCTATGTATTTTTTCTCGAAAACGGTGCGTCTTAGGCCAAAAATAACCGAAATTTCACTCCCCCTTGAACCCCCGCGACAGAAGATCGACTATTAAATTTTTGGGTTTGGGGGGGGGGAGAGGGGGGACCGTTTTTATTTTTATGTTTTTTGTGTTAAATGTTTCGATTTCCTTACTTTATCTCGGTTCTCCGTGGGAGCAACACCACTATTTAATTTTTGGGTTTTGCGGGGGGGGGGGCGTTTTTTTATATTTTAATGTTTCGGTTTTAATGTTTTTTTGTTATTACTGTTTTGATTTCCTTACATCATCTCGGTTTTTGACTAGAGCACGATTTCTTTCCCAAAAAGATTTATTACGCAGTTCCTATGGCCCGGGAATGAGGGGGGACCCTCTCCCCCTCATTAAAATAAAAACAATCCCCCCTCCCCCTCGCAAAACCCAAAAATTAAATAGTGGTGTTGCTCCCACGGAGAACCGAGATAAAGTAAGGAAATCGAAACATTTAACACAAAAAATATTAAAATAAAAACGGTCCCCCCCTCTCCCCCCCCCCCCAAACCCAAAAATTTAATAGTCGATCTTCTGTTGCGGGGGTTCAAGGGGGAGTGAAATTTCGGTTATTTTTGGCCTAAGACGCACCGTTTTCGAGAAATATACAAAGAAGCCTCCGCTGTCCTAGACAGTTCAAATTTTCACAGATGATGTTTTCCTGCTGCCGCTATAACAACAAATACAGAAAAACAGAATAGACAAATCGAACGAGCTCAAACTCGACGTTCTATTACGCAGTTCCTATGGCCACCTTCCAGCTCCATCATCAGACCCTCTGGTTACCATCTAGGATCGCAGTACTCGTCAAGACGAATCAAACGAGCCCAAACTCGACAGGGTTGTGCATGACATGCAGACATGCTATGTAATATTTGAACGGAAAAATATCAGAAAAAAACTTGTTTTTTTTTTCAATATTTCTAAACATTTTGAGAAAGATTCCCGATTTTTTTCCAAAGGATCCTTCTGTGAATTTTTCAATGTAACATGAAAAAACGGGAAAAAAAAACCACAAATTGGTTATTTTCGTGAAAGAAACAAATTGTTTTTTTCGGCATTTTCAACGTTAACCCCGACTCAAATGTAGATCATGTCTGGGTTTCGTGAAATGATTTAGTTAGGTTTAGGAAAAGAAAAAACCGTCTTCAATAATTACGTTTTTATTTTAAAACTTTACCGTCGATATTCAGCATCAACACGAGTATTGTCTTTGAAATAGTATTGCTTCTACCTAAGTATGAGCAAAGGTGCAACCGGACTGCGGTCGACCGACTTCTACCAGTCGATATGGATCGCTTTTTCACATAATTTCGTTACCGATCAATAATGATGGACAATAGGGACTAGTGAATTAATTAAAATGGTCGCCCAGTCTGGCTGCTCCTTTTGTTTCTACAATTTCATAAACAAACAATAAATTATTCATACCAACATTTTTTTTATGATTTTTTAAGAATATAATTAAACTTTGTCCTTTAAAAATAAAAGGTAATTTAAAAAATTAATAGCCGTCGATAATACATTATTATTTATAGTTGTTCTGAAATTCACAACTGAAAAACTTAGTTTGATTTATGAATTTAGTTTGTATTATGTCTAACACAATAAAGGTAGGTTAAGCTAACTGATATGTATAATACATGAATTCAATCTACTTTACCTACTGCAATCAAATTTTAAGAAAACGTAAGTACATTTTGTAACTGAATCACAGTCATTAAAATAGTCTTAACATTATTTGGCGATATCTTTTGATTTCTATAACGCCGAAACTTGTACATAGCCTATAATACAATATTGGAACTATCATATTTTAAAGATCATAAGGTAATTATAATACTAGATGAAGATCGCTTATATCATGGTACATTTTCTTTATATGGCCTTTTTTAGTATAATACAATTAATAAGGAATTACAGGAATCACTGAGCTTTGCGTTTAGTGTAAATTAGACTGCGGAATAAATTCACGTTGGTTCTAAATATTTTTTGTAAGAGAGATTTGATCAAAAATGACATTCAGCAAAAACCATTAAAGTCCCTTGGAAAAAAAAATTGCAAGGGACAAGACTAAGTACATTTTATATTATAATTTAAGATTATATACATAGTGTGTTGATAACATACTAAGCCGAAAGAGGTATATCTACTTTTGTTTAACATTTTGTCTCAATTTTATCGTAATCTGCAGGAATCTAAAGACATATATATCGACTTGAGTCTCGCAGCGTGACAAACCAATTTCTCCATTAATATTTTGCCGATTTCTAGTCGATGTGACCTAAAAGTGCTTTAATACTTTATTGTTCGACTTAGTATACCGTATTGTGTAATATTGGTACATAAGGGCACACGTGCACCCACTCCTATAAGAAATACGTTTTCTTACAGTACTTGTAAGTCTAAAAAGATATAAAAATCTACTTGGACATGCACACTATGAATTTCATATACTCCTTTTTCGAACTAAGGCACAGTCATACACAAATTGTCATTAATTTTATTAATACTCGATGTCTTATAGTCAAAGTTCTAATCAAATTCTATTTTCAGTGGTAACTATAATATTGGTAACACAAAAAACAAATTGGTTTTTTTTCCCTACTGCAGTCTGGCTGTGTGATCGCGCCGTATCATAGATCAGACAATCACACACAACCAGACAGGTCCCCATACCACGAAACTTAACAAGGAAGAAATTAACATTAAAAAAAGTTCCAAGTTAGTAAATCATTTACCATAAAGTGAAATTTATAATTTCCGTTTCGCATTATTTTGTCAACACTTAAACAATTATCTCCAATTGTGCACTTGTTAAGTTTTGTAGTAAATGGTTCTGATTTCATGAGTAATCATGCAATATAATACGTATATATATTTTATGCAGTAACTCCTGACTGCCTAATATTTTCAAAAAGGTGTCGTCTTTATTTTACCTAACTACCTATGTGTCACTACCACTCTTTAAAATGCAAACGTAATCAGAAACTTATACATTAAATTACCAGTTTAAGGCTTACGTACAATCGCGGTCAATTGCGGCGTACCACTTTTCATCCTTACTGCCCTAGTAATAAGGTTGAAAAGTGATCAACCGCCATTGTCCTCTGTTGTACCTAAGTCCAAATTAAAATCCGCGCGGTCACGCGTTGAACTTTCAACAAGAGGAAGATATTTTTCACATAAGACTTCACAAACTACACTTGTGCGCTATAATCGTCTGAGAGGTACCGCGTATGGAGAGTTCCAGTCCCTCTCAAAAACTTCCTGCAAATCTTTCCGGATGTCTCTGGTGAGGTTCTGGAAGATTCCTTCGGTAGTTTGGTCTTGGAATACGAAGGCGACGCCGGCGGTCGTGACGAAGTAGTCGCCGGACCAGTTGGACGTGCCGATGTACGCGGTGCGGTCCGTCACCATGTACTTGTTGTGGTTGACTCGCGCGTATGGGATCTTGTCTTGTTCTGGCGTTGAGGGGACCACGAAGCGTTTCTGTAATGGAACATTAACAAAATAATTAAAACCTATGCTACATCTTTGTTATAATTGGGGAATGAGTAGTGCATATGCTGTTAAATACAATAACTAACATTTAAGGCAGATATCACACCGGAACGCACATGCGGAACATGATATTGGACTCCGGTTTTTGCTATACTTACGAGTACCAAAGTTTGTATGAAAACGCTTGCGTGTGTTGCGTGTGCTTGCGCTGTTAGTGTGTTACATAACGCTGACAGCGCGTCCGTCCCCGTACGGAGATGTCGCTCCGCCGAACGCAGACCAGAGCGAAAGGGGTTCTAGTCTCTTATCCGCCTTAACCAGGGCGTGAACTGTTCTCAATACTTTGTGCAGTATAGTACGCACAGCAGTGCATCATCTTAATTGGGAGAAGCATTATTCATTGTCTGGTCACAGCGGAGATACTAACCACCTGTAAGTCGACCCTCGGGTAAGCCTGCGACAGGTCGGTGAGTGACCTCAAGAAGTAGTCTTCAGAAGGCGCCGAGTGCTTCCACCAGCTGATGAGCAGCTTCACCTTCACTTTGTTCTCGAGCGCCGCCTTGCGGATAGCGTCATCTATTTTGGGCCAGAACCTGCAAGGTAACAAAGAAAATTAGTTTAATTATATAAAATGTTATTTTTTTAGACTAAATATTAGTGATAGGTACACAATATAACATCAGGATGCAATTCTACTTTCAGAAACGATCGTAATCAAATCTCAGTCTCAATCTGTAGGTTAAATTCTGTCAAAAAGACTTCTGATTTACTTCCACTTTTTAACATTAATTGTCGCTGAGATGAGATTGCGACTAGTTATTAGATTTACTGATATTTCATCAAAAAATTTGAAACAAAAATCATGCCCCGACCTCATCTTTAACAGCATAATGGTACATACTCCAAAAAAAAATCTCTATGAAGTTGTCAATGTAGGGTATTTTTCACTGGCGAAGTTAGGTACTTACGACAACTTATGCGTGAAGGTACACATAGGCTCGTACTCCATGACCGAGATGTACACGAACTGCTCTGCGGACTCTATGATGGAGACGATGGCGTTGTCGTCGTCTGTGCGCCCGTGAGGGCTCAGCGGCGGCGGTGAACTCTGCGGGACAAATAATCATATTTATATTCTTGCCCCTCATTTAGGTTATGTCCTATATCGTGGGTGCATAGATAGCTCACATACACAAACAACCAGACCCCGATTAGCTAGGCACCTATACGTCATACAAATATCTGATAATCCATAGTGCACACCATTAGCCCTTTTTAGTGTATCTGCTAGTATGAAGCTAAAATATGTAGGTGTATGTGCAGCCTTTCCTTTTTTTTTCTTTAAAAAAAAAAACCTAGAAAAAATCGGGGCGTTGTGTAGAGGCTTTGGTTGCGATTTGTAATTTCATCTACTACGTGGTTTTTAAGGAGAAAAACGGGGGCGCTGTTAAATAATTTATTCTCAAAGTGGGTAATAGATAAAATAAGTTTGGGAACCCCTGGTGTATAGGAACCTACCTACATTCGAATTTAATCTAGATAAACCAATGTGTGTAAGATTTCAAAATGTTATCTTAATGTGTAATGTGTATGCTGAGGCCTCCTAAACGCAAATAGTACCTAAACATCTGCTTGTTTAATAATGCACTTTTCATCTAATAAAAAAAAAACGGTGTAGAGAATCATCATGAAAAAGCCTGCAATGTATAATTAATTATGTAACTCTTGAAATCTCAAATCCACCTTGAGCAAGCGCGTTGATCAATGCTCGTGCCTTCTCTGCATGAGAAGAGGTCTTTGCCCTACAGTGGGTCAGTAACTATTCAGTGTAGGGAAACAGCAGTACTTCACATCAAACTTTACCCCTTAAAGAGCCGGTACCTATTCATTATCGATCCACATTACAGTGCCAAACAACACAGGCCGACACGCCTACCATGATAAACATCGTCCATTGCCAGCCCTATTATACACACGCGCTGTTAAACTGTCACACTAATTATACAGCACGCATTCCGATGCTGGCGGACTTGCCAGTATTATAATTAATTCTTATAGAAGTAGGAGGTAGTGACTCGAACTTCTAATCCTGAGCGTGAGGTCCTGGGTTGGATAACAAGCCCGAGAACAGTGTTATGAAAATTGTGTTGCAAGTTATACAACAACTTCGTTCGTATGTCCTTATCTCGAAAGAGCATCGAACGGCGTCCATTTTGAACCATGTTCAACGTTCGGCTGCGAACATTGAACGTCGGACATTGATAAGCCAAAACTTGTGGTAATTAATACGATCTCAATAGACGGTGTGCTGAGAACTTAAGTAAACGTCCCATAACAAAATTAGACTTAGGGCGGTTGTGCACCATAAGAACCAAATGTTCGTTTGACGTTTGTGTTCGCGATGTTAGCGTTCACAAGTGCATAATAATAAAAATAAAATAATCTTAAATAATTAATTTTTAGGTTACAAAGACCCATACATACGTGCATACACATTATTACCCATGCACGTATGAACGCGAACGTCGCGAACACAAATATCATTTTTATCAGTCAGTAGCCAATCGGGAATCGGTCATGACTAACAAATTCCTGATTAATAATAAAACAAAAAGGATTTTATTAATTTACTAGGTACCACATTTATTTCAAATTTAATCGCTACTTAACAACAGTTTCACCTTAGATAGTTAGGTACTAATTCATTCAAATATCTACAGGTATAGATACATATTACTTGTTATCTCTACAAATAACAAGCATTTTACACAACGACGTTCATACGTCTTCTTCTACTAAAATACCATTTCCAATGCGCACGCGACGACGGGTTAAACAAAACGAACGCAGCATGTGGTATCATCCTATTATAGAACCACGCGTCCATCAGATCGTCATGAAGAAATACTATCAAGCATACCCACAGTATAGTACCAGCGTCACATAATAATGCTACTCCGACCAACGCTACTACATGACTACATTTCCTTTGAGATAAACTTGTCTTGAAGCAAGACATCACAGATGTAATAACACTTATAAACAAAGCTATCTTAAGCATTAGTATTAAGAATAAAGGATATAATCCTAATAATGCCGCATCAATTAAATCTAAGGGGTAAACATTTTCGATAGCAACTACATTTATGATTGTAATGACGAATGTGAGTCCATAGACGAACAGCGTCATTAATAACTTCTCATTGCTGATCTTGACGTTGTGAAGCAGCACTAGTTTGAAGTAAGCGAGGAGCGATGACGCTAATGACCAGCTCATGGCTGCCCGAAACATAATGCCGCTGGTCAATATTATTAAAACACCGGCTTCTTCGTCGAAAGCCATGGCGGCTGTACAGAACAAATGGACTGTTCCCATCGTGATATGTTGAACGCTGATGTAGTTGTGTAGGGTCCGCCACCGCGGTAGGACCCACCATGTTACCCACAAAGCAACCACACACACTATTGACACTAAGATTCCCACTAAATGTAATACGGTGTATGCTAATGAAATAATCTCGTCACTCATTTTTATTTTAAACCCAACTTCGCACGGTTTCTTTTTTTCCAGTCGATTTTCCAAAAACTTCTTTCATAAAAACCTTGTTCGGGTAATCACGAATGCAACAGAAAAGAATCAGCCAAATCAATCCAGCCGTTCTTGAGGTTTGAGCTTAGTAACACATTTAGCCATTCATTTTTATTTAATACATAGATTGCCGGTTTTTTTTTTGAAACGCGGCGCACTGTTAAGTGTTGATTATAATAAAAAATAATTCTATATAAGTTATGTTGTGTAGGCTAATTATGTTTGTGTAAGTATATAATGTTTATTTTAATTAATGAAGTGAAAATATAAATATGATAATGCTTTAAATATTGTTCATTAAATGATAACAATGCTAATGAAGTAACTTATTAAATACTAACAACAAACTATGAATCAACTATGCTGAATTATCATTTTATAAACTATGAATCAACTATTAGCTGTAATAATGTTATCAATTTCATAATGAATTAACTGTTTACCTAGAATAAAGCTTAAAACAAGATTAAATTATCTAAACAACACTACAGCTGATGAGCGAAACAGTGGCGAGGACTCTATATAACTTGATTCGAATCCTACCGACTCCCCTTTGGAAGTTCAGAACAACAGGTATTCTACTACCAATGATCCACACTGTGACCACGTTAGTATCTACATTGCTATGGTGCGAAGCCCGTGCTGGTCGCTAGTACTACTATTACATATGAACAGAATTACCAAACATCTCTGAGTGAGTTGTCTCTAAGAGTTGTCTGAATCCTAGTGAAAGATTCACTTTTTTTACTACTTCAGTTGGAATTTTCTAAAGAGAATGCAACAAGTAAAAGTAAAATCAAATTCTCAATTCGATCTGAAAGTTTTTTTTAAGAATACATTGAGCTTGTCCCGGTTACCGGATGGTTACTTTAACTAACACACGATAAAAATATGACAAGTTAGAACTGTCTGACCTTTTCCATTCGTAAACATTAAGCGTCGCACTGTAAACATAAGATCCATTTACTAACCAGGGCTTGGTGAGGAAATGGACCTTTTGTTTAAGTAGTCTGTTCCGACCTGAATACTAGAGGAAGCAGCGATTTCCAACACTACTTTAACAACTTCCCATCAAGGTTACCGGATGGTTGCCGTAAAAGCCCTAAATGGAATCGCCACAGCACTCGCCATATTGCCAATTTAAAACGTTCCAAACGCCATTCTGTCTAGCTTTAACGACATATAAAATGTTACGATCTTTTCTAACATACATAGGTACTTACAACTTTATTGGTCATACGAACGTCCTAAAAGATGCCAGAAAAGCAGTATCGGAATTATTGTGACATGGAACGCTGAAACATCGATACTAAAATAATAAAGTTGCAAATTTTTTGGTTGTTTGTTTTAACGCGCTAATCTCTGGAAATACAAGTTGGATTGGAAAAATCTCTTTGAATATGACAGCCAAATTCATGAGGCTATATAACATCAAGCTACGACCTACGCGAGCGGAGCAGTAACCACACACGTAATAATTCGCTAGAAAAAAAACCACGCATACGAAGTTGCGGACAGGGCAAAAGCTAGTAAATAATATACATAACATCACGCCTGTAATCCCCGAAGGGTTAGGCAGAGGTGTACCCATTAGTACACCCACATTTCGCCAGTTATGTTTTTTTTTTGTCCCATGTAATAGGGGGCGAGCCTATTGCCATCAACCGGGCACAAATCTAGACTCCGAGGCTGCTACTGAGAAATTCCTGATGGAAAAACCCAATAATACTTCGCCCGACCTGGGAATCGAACCCAAGACCTCATGCACAGCAGTAGCGCTTGCGACCACTAGACCAACGAGGCAGTCGGAAATAATATACAGATCTATAAAAAAATAAACATACGCATCGAATTGAAAACCGTCGGTGTAAAGGCGAAAGGTCTCTGACTCACTGATTAAACATAAAATCTCTAAAACGACTTGTTCTACAAAGCTGAGATTTTATGATATTATTGGCATTTTGTTACAGAGACAAATTAAGGGGGTGTTTGACCTCCTCGCGAAGGAAGCCGCGGGAAAAAGCTAGTAAACAACTATACTATTATTCCGTTACTTGATTTGACATTGCAACTCCACAAAGTGTAAAAAAAAACTGTGTAAAGTTATTTTTAGAACTATTAAAATAATTAGCGTAACGCATCAAATTATAAATATTTCGGTGGTGTCATGTTACGGATATTAAAATATCACTTTAAAACTCAATTAACCACATGTTTTGATACTTGTCGACGACACGCGACGCCTTAATTAACTACGTTTATAATTATCATTTTAAAACATTACTTGTAGAAAGTGGCGCCAGTGACAGAAAAGTTGAAAGGGAATCTCGTTTGTATGGGCATGTGAAGAGGAGGGATGAAACGCATTTGACCAGGAGAGTTATGAATAAGTATGTGGATGGAGAGCAAGAGGAAGACCAAAGAAAAGTTAGATGGATTGTGTGAAGAAGGATATGAATGAAAGGGGAGTCAGTGATTGCATGACGGCTGACAGGACAGAATGGAAGAGGAAAACGTGTTGCGCCGACCCCAAGTAACATGGGACATGGGCAGGAAGATGATGATGACTTGTAGAAATTATAAACAGAGCAAAAGTATAATTATCGACCAACTCGGCTGCTGTATGTTATTTAGTCTAAATAACCTTTATTATTATTACTTAGACTATTTAACTTCTAGATTTTGAGAGATTTTCTTTTTGTGAAAACCTGAGAATCGTACATCGTTTGGAAAAAAATATTTACTTAATCCAAGTGTCAATTTAGAAGAGAATGTCTAGTATTTTAATAGCACGCGATGAACCGTACGTAATCGCAGCGTCAACATTGGTGAAAATTGAAAATCCCAGTACATAAGCTGCTATAAAAGCCGTCGAGGGTATTAATCAGTGAATCACTTGTTTACCTATCGAGCGGAACGTTTAAGTACCCGTTAAACGATTGCGAACTTCAAGAAAATGTTTTCTTAATAAATTCTTAAATAATTTGAGGAGCTACGGCGTAGCGTCTACGAATAACGTTCGTAGCAGCTACGAATAATTTAATCGTAGAAGTGAAGACCAATTAAAGATTTAGGTACCTACGCACCGTAATCGAAAAAATGTAACCTGTCTTTCTAATTTATTTATTTTGACATCAATTGCCCGCGATTTCGCCTGCATAGACTTCAGAATAAAGCCGAAATGTTTAATTATCCCACGGCAACACAAAGAGGAGACAAAAAAATCCTCAGTGCCTATTCATTCATCATCCGTCCTTACAAACTTTCGCGTTTATAATAGTAGTAAGATGACATCATTTAAGTTACATGTCTATGAAAAAGGGGGTAACATGAGCATGATAAGCAATAGATATTTATACTCACAGTGATATACGCCCCGTAGCTATGCTGCGCGTCGGATATGTTCACAGGATGTTCCAGGTTGATTTCTGTGTTGAGCTCCGCAGGCCAGCTGTCCGGTACCACCGCGTCTGGAGTTCCCAGGCTCCAGTACACCTAGATACAAAAAATGATAAAATAGTAAAAACAATTTAAAAAAAAATAGGTTTTCAATAACTTTAAAGGTATGTCAAACGGCTCTCTGCGAGTTGATTTCGTCCCCGCGTAGACCTTTCAAAGATAACTTAGAAGGAAATTGGTTCCGAGTAACATAAAAAAAATTAAATAATATTTTTATTTTTATTGACATAAAATCAGAATATTGAAAACCCCGATTCCTAATTTAGACTCAAACACTATAATACAGGGCCGGGTCCGTGTGATACAGACTTAATTTATGTGGAATTTTTAAACAATAAATACTAAGTCTGAAAGGACCACATACAAACTCCACCAAGTAAAATTGAGTAGGAATTGTTGCTAGGAAACGACTTTTATTTTCAGAGCGTAAAATCACTGTTTATGGTATAGCGCACGAAACATTGTTCATACGGATGTACACATATAGTGGTCCTAAAATTTTTGTTGGAACATTTGAAATGTGTTCTTAAAAAAACCGTTAAAACTTTCGTAACCAGAAGCATCCCAGATGTGGTTTAGCACAAAAAAAACGATTGCAACGATAGTACTCGTAAGATCAAGTTCGCCTTCATTAGGTAAGTGTCTTTTTACAGCCGTTATATTCAGAGTATATGTACGAGAAAAGGCACGTGTCATACGTGTTTATATTGACGGAGATATCGATATGGTTGAAGCCTTTATAAAGCCGGGTACTCACAGGCTGCCAACGCACTCACTTGCTACGTAAGGTTGTACCAACCCAGCTATTATCAGAACCTATGTTTTTACCTAAGGATACAAAATAGAAACCTAGCAAGAGAATATAGTTAACTTTCAGTCGAAATAAATCATGTATACCGTATACGTTATGAATTAATAGTTAGGTAAGGTATAAATAACTAAATAATAAACAATTTCAACCTATTACTGTTCTATTGCTAAGGTAAAGACCTCTTTTCATCCAGAGGAGGCACAAGGATTGGTATCACCACGAGTGCTTAGGTCGGATTGGCGATTTCAGATTTATGTTAATTATAAGTTTAGCTTTCCTCATAATATTTCGCGATCGCGACGTCAGTAATGTCGAAGATAATATTCGAAAGTAAATATGAATTGAAAGTCACTTTAGTTAATTTAGATTCTTTGTAAATATCTACATCCAATTCCACGGAACCCGTGTTGCTCTATGCAATTCCATCCAAAGTTATAAAGCCAGATGCTATACGAAATAACATTTAACTGAATAAACCAAAACCTGTCTTCTACAAAACGTGTTAATTGAAAGGAAAACTGAATCTCACAACTTGGTAACAATCTCACAACTTGGTAACTTTTACCCAGATAAAGAAACAATGCTATTCCGTTAGCATCTCAAGTAAAAATCCTAGTTCTACCACGGCCTTGCAAACTGTAACCCGTCCATTATTGTTCAGCTTTGACAGAACAGCGTACAGTCAGCAAAAGAGATAGGTATCCAGGGTCGTCAGATATAGTTGAAGTTTTCTTAGAAACCGATGGATGTCTTCGATTGAAACTTAATGAATAAACTGTTCAATTATCTACTTTTTAAATTAAATTACATTTGAAAACATCCATCGGTTTTAAGAAAACTTCAACTGTATCTATGACCTTAGATACCTGTCTGTTTTGTTGACTGTACCTATAAGTTCGTGTCGACGACCGTGGGCGTGCTACTCCGCGCCAGACGGTATTTAGCGGACAACTTTGACTATTACTTGATTGCAACTATCTAAGATTATGGCGCGGTTCTGTCTGTTAGTGTCTCAAAGATTTAGATAATAACTAAGTTAATCTTTGACGTCTCCTGTCGCAGTAGGTACGTTTATGTACGAGGTAACTAAATGCTTTTCTATTGAGCGGATATGCTATGCTGCTAGTAGATTATGATACAAGTGAGGTGAGTTTGTCGTTACGGTTGAGGCTATCGCACAAATCGCACACCGGAATTACCATACTAGTGAGGTAATGTAATGTCAAAAGCACGCGTGCGAAATACACCCCATTGTAACGTTAAAAAATTACGTTTTTTGCAATTAGCAGATCATGACAATCTTATTATATAATTCTGCACATTTAACGGGCAATTCTAACTTGGAGAGTTATGTTGATGATTTATATGATTATAATTTTGTAAATACGTTTATATTAGTGTCGCGTCCATTATTGTAATTTCCATTGATACGACCCCAAAAATAAATTTAATTTCCCGTGCAACCGCGGTATATCTATCATTAAAGAAACAAGAAATATTATAAACTGCAAATAAACTTGCCCTAAATTTAACCAGTACGAAGACGTGCCAGTCACCGATAACCCAATGAGGAAACAGTTTAATAACACAAACTTTAGCTTTAATTAAAACGGATCTATGAATATCGATTCTACATAACAAGGTAAGCGTTCTATATTTAATTATACGGCATGCATTAGGTGCACTAAATATACCTACGGTGGTCGACCAAGGTCTGTCCCCGCGCTTGGCAGTGACACCCTGCTGTTAGGTTATATTGTACTTTCACGGTCAAACTCTATAATGGTTTTGTTCATTTCCGTATTTAAATTTATTATGTGGCATGGCAAGAAATTTATGGCGAATGAACTCGACATTGGATGACCCTGTCCATATAATGTTATTCACATATGGTTTTGATGCTCAGACGGTGCCTTCGGGAAGCTACGTGGTGTTTTTTCGTCCTATTTGCCGCAGTGGCTTAAGCCGAAACTCTTTGACCAGTGACAGATGACCCTATGGGTCTTGTAAGTAAGCTCAAAGTCGCTCAGACAGAAATGGAGAGGGCTATGCTCGGGGTCTCTAAGCGAAATAAATGAGGAGAACTAAGGTAACCGACGTAGCTCAAAATTGCAAACCTCAAGTGGCAACGGATGGTATATAGCTCGTAGAGCAGACGGCCGTTAAGATCTCAAGGCTTTCGAGTTGTGACCACATACCGAAAGGCGTAATGTGGGCAGATCTGTCACGAGGTGGACCGGCGACCTGGTAAAGGTCGCGGTAAGCTGCTGTATGCGGGCAGCACAGGACCGGTCATAGTGGCCATCTTTAGGGGAAGCCAATTATCAGCAATGAACGTCGTTCGACTGATGTGTTGATGAGGGTTTTGATACAAGGTCTATACTTTGGATACTTGAATTATAATTTAGCGACAAAAATCAGAAATAAAAGTCACAATATTCTGTAAAATATAATGTTGTACATTTTTGTGACTCGATAAATTATATTTAATTGTATCACTAATATTTAAATTATATTTAATATTTTGAATGCCATCCTTGAGCGAATTGGATTATTTTATTGAAGAAATGCGACTTTGAAAAAAGAAGCCTAATTATTTCAAAGAAAATGTCGTTACGTTTAATTATAAGGGTACTCATGCGACCATTAATGGCAGTCCGACATTATAATTTATAACTTTACGTATATCGCAATAAAATCCGAGATGAAAATACTAAATAGAACAGTAATATTTTTTGCTTAAAATAGGTATTGCTTAGTAAGAAAAATGCTGAATATTTAATGGGCGAGGTACTGTATTTAGCTATGAAATATTAACACGACAAGCTGGCGAGTCGAGGCGCTAATTAAAAGCTCCCGCTTAACGGTCTCACGGATGAATGCTGCGCACTTTGTTAAGCGGAATTGTTGTTATTTCTTGGACGAAAAAGTTGATGAAAAGCAAGATTGTGTAATTAATTTTCACTATAACACGGCTGTAATTAATTTTTGCTTGTTACAAATGTCAGTTATTCCGGAAAATTAATTTACAGTTCCATATTTTGGAAAGGATTTCTGTGTTCATTGGTAAGAGAACTGCTGTTTGACATGTAAAATTGTTCATTTTGAATATTGTTTTGCATAACACTTATATTTTCAAAGATTTTTTTCATTAAAAGTGTGTGCAAGCAGGAAGGAGACAGGGATTTCTAGGCCCGCGTTTAAGTATAGGTAAGTTGAAATGTAGTTTAAAAAAAGCGTTATATTTTTTTATATTTCAAAATATAAATAAGTAGCTCAATTCAAAATCCAGAAGAAGCGAAATTATAAAATGATTTTTCGTAGATTGTATTATATTATTAGCGAACCGCCCCAGCTTAGCACGTGTGCAATAGAGATACATAAACCTTCCTCTTGAATCGCTCACTCTATATATTGACGAAAGTCGCATTAAAATCCGTTGCGTAGTTTATAAGATCTAAGCGTACAGACGGCTGCAATAGGCATGCAACTTTGTTTTATACTATGCAAAAAAGGATATACCAGCTGACCCGGTCACGCATTGCTGTCGCTCAAAACAATAAAAAATATTGAGGTTAATAATCGAGATAATGAGAACCTCCTCCTTTTTTAGAAGTCGGTTAAAAACTGTCTTCTCTTTTAAGTTTGACCAAATTACGCACTGTAAGCAAATTTCAAAAAAGCAAAAATTTGGTTAAGTAATTCCGGAGTTTATCCCAAACAAACATCGTGACGCGAGATTTTTATAAAGAAGTTATTGATAAAAAAACTTACATCAAAAACTTTTCCTAAGTCGGCTGCGAGGCAGGAACAGTTGAACGCAACAATACCCAACTCTTTCACCTGAGGACAATAATGAACGTTATTTTTTATTATGGTTATTTTTACTTACAGGGCACACAAAGACACTTCACATTGCCGTTAAATCATGCCGCATACTGATCACTAAACAAAGTAACATAACATAACATCACGCCTGTAATCTCCGAAGGGTTAGGCAGAGGTGTACCCATTAGTACACCCACGCGAGTTATATTTAAGTCTCATGTAATAGGGAGCGAGTCTATTGCCATCAACCGGACACACATTTTAGACTACATACTATTAGAAAGCATAGTTACCTGTGTAAGTGCTCGCCAGTCCATGTTGGCACTGCCGATGTAAAAGTGTTGTCTATCTATGATCCAAAACTTCGTGTGCAGTATGCCATTCCCTAGTAACTTTGAAAAGTTTAAACTTCGCACCTAGGAAAAGAAATTGAGCCGAATTAATATGTAGATAATTTAATTTTCTTCTCAATTTGGAAACCAAACTTAAATTGTGTTATTTTTGAAGAATTTATTCTATTCTTTTAACTATTTTGCAGAATTAATTCAGCACATTATATAAAAATAAAGGTTACCGCTCGGTTCGGACAAAGCAAATATTTTGCCCTCAAGATAAGGCTTTAAATTGTGTGCGTTATAAAAATTGTATTATCTCAAGTTATAAAGGTGAGGGCTCGCGGGCGGCGTGCTGGTAGCTAATGGTTAGATCTATCGAGGCGGCCGGTCCGTTGTAGTGTCGGAGTGATGCTGTTATTATGAGCGACAAACATAAAACTATGTTTCTATTCAATAAAAGAGATATTTTGTAGCTTACCTGTGCAGCTTTTTTCTTAACTAAATATTCAGTATCTACATTAGGAAATTGTTTACTGGGCCAATTTTGAGCAATTTTTAAATCTATATTTCTTTTTGACCCGGCAGCATATAAAGCTTGGAACACTTGCTCACCCTAAAAAAGAAAAAGCATATTATTAATTACATTTAAAAAAAAATCAGAAAGAGAATTAGGGTTCCCTAATAAAAAAAAGTCGCCCGTCACGGGACGCCCGGCTGATGTGAGTAAATATTCTTTATTTTTTAATAATTAATAAAAAATACTATGCCACTCATACACGCACACACACACAAGAAAGTCTAGAGCAGTGGCGTAAAAGGGGCATGGCGGCATGTGAGAGCGTCATGCCGTTTACCGTCACGACAAACTGATCGATTTTACTGGCAAAGCGCGCTAATTGATACATACATACATTAATACATAAACTCACACCTAAGGGTGGGCAGAAACCACAGAACGCCACCTGCTACGATAATTACATACTCCTTTCGCCTCATCCACATTCATACATCTCGTCATACAAGCACGCCGGTTACGAGTACTGCGCACCTGACCTTTTTGAAGAACCTCATTAATAAGGTGTAGGTCTTCCTAGGGCGTCCCCTCCCTGCGTTACCACTCACTTCTGCCATAGGAATACCAGCTTATAGATAGGGTTGCCAACTCTTTGTCGGTCAAATATAGTAGTTCTAAAATTCTTACCCATAAAAATATAGTAGGTAAGGAAAATGTTTAAAAAAATATAGTAGGTTCCAAAATAGGTACTTTATTTCTTAATTAAATTAATATTATTGCTTATGAGTTTGATGCCTTTAAAATATAGTAGTTTCGCCTACTATATCTTTTTCTGAAAAATATAGTAGGCGAGGGCTCTAATATATTAGGATACTATATTATATAGTAGGGTTGGCAACCCTACTTATAGCTGTTTCACAAGATATAAAAAAGCAATACAAACCTCTATAGAGGAATTATAAGGATATTCTTCATTAAATCTAAGAGACCAATAAAACGACGCTATTTCTATCCTTTCTTGAGCTTCATCTATCAAGTCTAACCACACATTTTTCGTAGGTAAATGAGTCGCGTTCGGAGGGTACATATGACCCTCGGGTATACTTTCAACTAATGATAACCTGGAACAAAAAAAAAGTCATTAATCACAATCCAAAAATCACTCTTGTTCATTATATACGTGTATAAAAGATTGAGTGGCTCTGCTAACAATTTGGGTTATACAAGTTTGAACTGTAAAAGGTGAAGGTTAGGGTTGAAATTTGTTTACACTGTATCAAGTTTTTATATCCAAATAGAAGGCTTTACTTAAGTATCTAAACAAATGGTTTCATTTTGGTGTTGACTAGCTTCTAGCCGTGACTTCGACCGCGTGGTCAAAGTCAAAGTCAAAGTCCAAAACATTTATTTCAATTAGACCATTAACAGGCACTTTTGAATTGTCAAGGAGTCTGTCAGTTAGTCCGAAAGTTGAAGCTAGTTGCTCGTTCCAAAACGGAGGTAGGCCTCTATGGAGAAGAACGAGCAAGAAACTCCACGGCACTCTTTTAAATTAGGTTTTTACAAAATCGTGGTTACATAATTCTTGTTGATTCTATATGTGATCACAATGAAGATGAATATAAAACCGTAGTAAAAAATAATAAAAATAAAGATGTGAGCCATAGCAGTTAAGAGATGACCAATCCCAACTGACAGCACCCGTTCACGAGCATGACGCATGGATCAGCACCACCTAGCTCAACCATCATGGAGGGAACCAAATGATCCATGTGGTTTTTTACATCAAGGTTGAGTTACGTCTTTGGTTGCTATTCCTTTCCTGGTCGTAGTGTGAACGTGGGTCGTAGTAACGTGATGCTAAATAGCCTATACTATTCCTCATTTCATTTATTTATTTATTTTACTTTAATTACAACGGTTACATAACCAATTAAAATAATTAAAGACACAGAAGACAAATAAAAATAAAAATAAAAAAGAAAACCCAAATATACATTTAAAAACAAAACAAAATACCTTCATCCCTTTCATAAATTCACCTCACAGTACTTCTGACATACCGACAAAATCTTCGTCCATTCATCCGCAAAATCCGCAAAATCTCATGAATCTGACTATCATAAAACAAAATAATGTAATTTTTCTATTCCAACTGGTAATTCCAGAGATTAACAAACAAGTCTAAACAAACGAAAAACTTCGGCTAATCTAAATATATAAAAGCGAAAGGTCACTCACTCACTCATCACAAAATATCAAAAACCGCTTGACGTATTTGTCAGGGAGGTAGTAGTATTGTTAGTAGACATCCGCTAAGGGCCTTATCATACTAGCGAATTGCGAGCGTCCTCAAAGCGGAGCGGGCGCGCAACGAAAACGTTACGGGCGCGCAACAAACACGCCGCGCATGCGCAGCGAATTCATTGCGGACGCGCAACGAATTCGTCGCGAATAGCAGCGTGGACGTCATGGTTAACTTGCTACAAACACGCGACGAAAACGTTGCGAATTTGCCGCACGTCCGCGACGTCTTAGCTGAGCAGCCGCGGCGTGTTCGCGACGCATTCGCTGCGCGCCCGCTCCGCTTTGAAGACGCTCGCAATCCGCTAGTATGATAAGGCCCTTAGAACTGATTTTACAACGTTCTCCCACTAGCCTAAAGGGATGAAATGGGGGTCCACAATTTGTATGGAAAAACAAGTTTAGATCGCAACAAACCGACTTTTACGCGGACGGAGTCGCGGGCAGAAGCTAGTTTTAGTATAAACGTAGATTTAACCTCACATAAAAACCCATACGGATACTAAGTTAAACTGCTATGCATAGGAAGAGGCTTCGCTAAAAGTAGGACACACTATCTCTACAAACGGAAATTATAGAAGGAAACAAGGTCAAAACAGTAATAAGTTAGCTGTCTTAACCCAAAAACTATGCATTGGTTTAACCTAGAAAGGGTGTGCTAATACACCTTCCCCCTATTCTTATTAGCTACGGGTTTGAATGTTAGGGTCTATTAATACTAGGGCAGAGTCGAAGCGCATTGAAGCGGGTTTCCAAAACTGAACATAACAAAACCAACCTTAACTCCACAGCGTAATGCACACATTACTTTTGAGATTTTAAAAAGTCGCGCGCATTCTTCAGAATTTGCGCGTCTGCGGGTGAACAACGCTGATTAGTGCGCGCATATTAATGTGTACGTTACGCTGTGGAGTTAAGGTTGAATTTGTTATGTTCAGTTTTGGAAAGACGCTTCGATGCGCTTCGACTCTGTGCTAGTATAAATTGACCCTTATACTACTGTGAAAGTGAATCTTTTAAAGAAGTGACAAAAGTTAAGCACAAAGTTGCATTTGCTTGCCATGAATGGTATAGGAATGCATAAGAAATCTTGTTGTTAATAAAAAAGCACGATTTTTTCACTAAGCTTTGCCTGTGATTTTGCCCGTGTGAATTTTGATAGATCCCTGTTTCTAATAGAATCTGATAGATTATGATCATGACATATTACCTGTTGTAGGACTTAAAGATAATATAGGTTCCTTGTAGTGCAAAAACTTTAATAATTGGATCAGTTGTTCTCGAGAAGAGTGTACTCAAATAACTAAGAGAGACTTTATAATATTACTAGGTTCTGCCAGTGACTTTATGGGCGAGCAAGTTGATAAATTCTAGAATATAATCTGTCTATGTGCCACACATTCAGATCCGTTCAATCATTCCAATGTAATTAAGTAGATGGATGTCGTCCATCCATCAAAACTTTCGCATTTGTATTGTAAGATACAAGATAGTGTACATTTATAAATTGTGTGATACAACACTTACCTACACTCATCTGAGCAATGTAAAGTGACGGCAGCAATGGTAGCGTTCATATGTACTATGTTTGGTTGGTCGAGCAACGGGACCAACACTACCAATACTATTAGTACTATAACTATGGAGACTGGGATGCATGATGGTCGACACCATATGCTGCGCTTTTTTCTTCTGTGGACAAAACAATAGATTATTTTAAAAAATATAGACTAGACCTAGACTAAAGTCAAAAGCAAACAATATCACGAAACAAAAGATTTTTTTTGTATGAATTCCTATTAAAAGATACTGTATTATTAATTAGGCTTCTTGTCAAAATGTTTTATCATATTAGTTGTAATTTCTAGATCTAAAATGTGGTTTACATCTGACTAGTAACCAGGGATTGGATAATCGGATGCATATTTACCTAAACAGAATGTCTATTATAGAGTGCACATAAGTACATATAGAAAAAAAAAAATTATTACAAGGAAATTAAATGCATAAATACGATTTTTTTACTAGGCTTAAACATTAGTTAGGTCTTAGTATGGATAATAACATAAATAAGAAAAAAAAATAGCTAACTAAATGTAAATATGCATTTGATTTGCTATGAATTTTTAAGTTTTCAGAATCCTGGTATGGTTGCTTTAAATCAATTATTTCTAGAATACCATACCTTCTTAGTTGAAAAGCAATATTACTTAAACATGCATCCGATTATTCCACCCCTACAAATAACGCAGAATTAATAATGACAAACTAGTATATAAAACTAGCCATATAAAACCATAAGAAGTCAACATGTAAATGTATTAAAGATAATTGTAGGCATTGGCTTAACCGCAGCAATGCAGATAATGGTTTTAGAATAAATACCTACCATGTTTATTTATTTACATGACACATCAAACAGGATAAATACCTAATAATATTATTTATCTAATATAAAAAAAAATACAAAATAATCAACCAGGCCAACATTAGCAAAAAGTTGCTATAAAGTACAAAGTTGTAGGTACTTCATTACGTAGGTGTTCGTAAATTAAAACAATATTCCAAACTTAAACAATAATAATTGTGCTTACTTGTCATTATAACTGTTCCCGTTTTCGTCTCGCATCATGAATATTTGTTCCCACTGCTCCAGTTCTTCATCAGACGACGACGCGTTCCCCACACTCCCAGATTCTAGCACAGTCTGCAAAAATAATAACAAAAATAAATGACGGTCGTATGAATAGAAGTCGTTATAAAAAAAAACAGCGATGGCTAATTCCAGCCAGTTTGCAGCCCTATAATAATCACGCAACACCCATTACACTGTAATTTGGACATAATTTTACGCATAAAATTTCTCTCCAAAAACTAAATGTTTTTAAATTTAGAAGTGAACAAGTGAACCGACTAACCTTAAAATATTCCAATAAGTACTTAACAAAAGAAATAATGTAGCCCATGACTATTAATTAATATGTTTACTAATCACAACAACTGAGCATTACATAGGTATAGAATTACTTAAATAATTGAATTGAGACTAAGTTTTTAAACAAAGAACCTTTGTTTATAAAAGTTTCAGTTTCTGACATATGACCACCGCAAGCAGGCACAATTTTTGACATTGTTGACAATTAACAAGACACCGACGTATCAAGTTACAGTTGCACGTTTTATTCAATCGATCGATTTAAAGCCGCGTAAGTCGACTATTTATTTTTTATATCTCATTTAACACTACACTGATACTGACCATATTATTATTTCTTCACTAGGTAATCAAAGGATATAATACATAAAATAATATTATACTATTATGTTCACTGAGCAAACAATTTATAACGCAATCACGAAAGCAACACGTAATAAACTGCATTTTTGTATATCCTGGCGTTCCTTTACAAACCGTGCAGGCGCATTAGTAGCAAAAATATTACTGCAAAGTAGATGACGTCGGCAACGACGGCAACGACCACTGCATTGTACATGTGCATTTTAAATACTAGGTTAGTATAAACCGTAAAACTATTCAGGGCAGAACTGTTTCGAACATTACAACGATAGATAAATTTATTTGTTGTGAAATACTACATACTACATTATGTTATATTTTGTTGGAATTTTAACACTTTCTGTTGAATTAAGGCACATTACATTAGTTACATAAACGTAACTTTTTAAAGTTTTACCTCCAGCTGGTCACAGATGCTATGCTGTTTTTGTAACTCCACACTGACACATGAAACACACACGCACTGTACTTCAAATTATAGAGCTTGGTGATCGACGATTTTAATAAATAATGTAGTGAAAACATTAAAATATTTTTACCGCCTTGTCGTGTGGCCACGGCAACTCACTAAATTATACTGTGACAAAAT
This sequence comes from Hoplodrina ambigua, assembly GCA_949774945.1. Lineage (NCBI taxonomy): Eukaryota > Metazoa > Arthropoda > Insecta > Lepidoptera > Noctuidae > Hoplodrina > Hoplodrina ambigua. The sequence goes on from OX458973.1 coordinate 11,673,068, forward strand.
ATTTTGACCGTGATATAACACAAAATACACATTATACGCGACATTAAGCCCGGCTCTACTGAACTAAATTGCAAGAAAATAACAAAGCTTTTACCTTACCTAGCCCAAATGGATAGGTACACCGGCAATAAATTTGTTAATAGGTAGTGTAGTTCTACGAGTTGGTAATAAGATTAAAAGCTTTTGGCGGCATAGGTAGTGACTAGATTGTGTGTATGTGATTTCACCCTTAGTATTTACATTAATATAAAGTAATTAGTTTTTATCGATTGTGTTCTTATATATTTTAATCGAGGTTTTTGCACAGCACTAACATACCGGATCCAAGTCCGATTTGTGTCGAGTGAATAATTAATTACATTAATCATTATGTAGCTAGATGTACTGCAGTGTTTAATAATGAAACAATTTATTATAATATTTCATATAAATATAAAAATGATTCTAAGACGAGAATACTTGAATAGAGTGTCATTCAAATTATATTGTTGGAATTATTGGTTTTATCGGCGCAAATTGACTTCCGGTTTAACTGGCGCCAATTGTTTGTTTGTTAATTCTAATTCTGATTTTTGAGTGTGGGCTGAGTATGTACTCAGCCCACACCTACCTACATTATACGAATTTAGTTTGTTTTGTTTATTTGTGGGTTCTCCTCCACTAAACTTGGCCGCCTTATCATCAAATAGATGTTAATTATAACTCTTCTAATACCTACAAAGATAGATAGATACACCCATTCAATTTGATTTATCACTCAGGAATTTCCTACATTCACTTTCTTGGAAGAAGTTGGTATATCGTTATTATTTTTTATCATGTTTTTTCAACTTTCAACCGTCCGTGCTTTGTTTCATTATGAAAATTGGTTGCTGACTACAATTTACATACAAGAACTAACTTTTTGCTGAGGGTTGCACGAAAACAGAACATTAAAATTAAAAAGAAAAATAATAAAAAAACCATAGACAGACTGGCACAGCTTGTATAACGAAAGTCATGCAACGGTAGAAGAATATTATTCCTTTCATTTTAACGTAATCACAAACTTATAATATTATTATAACTTAGACATGTACTACACGACATAGACATGGACGACACTTAGGTAACACGTACTTATATTGAGTTTTGGAAAGAGTTCATTTTTCAAAACCGCAGTTTCTGTCGTACAAACGAACCGGGGTTGCGGGACGTCTTAACAGGATACCGTGGCCCCGGAACGCAAAGGGCAACAGAAGGAACAGGGTGGTTTTTTAATCAGTAAAAGTCTGACAGTCCCTTCCACCCCACCCAGGGCGGAAGGAGTCATTTGATGATTTTTGCCACCTAAAAAATAAAAAGGTACATACGTACCCATGTGTCTTACTTCTTTTACAAAAATAAAAATATTGGCAATTCCAAATATCGTAATAGAAATAACATAAAAGAAAAGGGTTGCACTATTCATCATGTAGCGCCCATCTTGATTTTAGGTACAGACGGCAACCCTTCGTGGCCAGCTGTTTTTCGGGTAGTTTTTCCCAGTAAAACAAAAAGTGGTAACCCTATGTAGGTAGGTATGTAAGTAGACTGCACGTAAGTACTGTTGTCTTATCTCTTAATCCGCCAGTGAGATAGAGATAGCTGTAATATACTAGGTAGGAACCGGCTTCATGCATTTTATAGATCGTAATCTTTTAGAGTAGGTACCTATACGTAGGTAAATGCTTGCGTTTGTTGCCAGTGGGTAATGTGATAGAAAATTGGTTCGAAGCACTCCAATCCGATTCCCGCTAGACTCGATTTGTAACAGGACTATAAAGTGTCGAGTGAAACTGCTTCATAATTTTGCCAAAAGGCTACTTTGTGTAATGAAATGCTGATAGGTGAGACTTTTTAATTTCCAAAATGTTTTATAGCCAACCAAGAAGAAATTGGTTCTAATACTACCTATGACATTCAAAAAATGTTTACAACCCCAGACGCCTCAGACGGAAAAAATATTCTTGAGCTGAACGAGTAGCTGAAAGACGCCTACTTCATGACAAGCACACATCACATATCCGCTTATGGTTTTGTGACTGATCACGGATCCCAACAAAGAAAATTAAAACTGTTGTTAATTTTATTATAGAAATCTAAGTGCTGTAGGTAGCGTTCTTCCCTTGTAAAAAAAAAACCTTTAATTTTTCCTAATCCGATCAACCGAATGTTGTCCGTCTCTGATGTTATAAAAAGTGCCGACATAAACCGTCATAATGTCTCGACATGCCACACCTCTGGTCGGCGGACTAGTTAATAGAGTTACCCCAACAATTTCGTGCACATACAGTAATGTCTATTTACCAGCCGCCCTAGGGACGAATGAAATCTATCATCTCTGTAAAAATAAATATAGAAAAAAAGGAAACATTTATAAAAAAATAATGTTCCATACCTATTTATTAAATAAAATTTGCTGTCAAATCTCGTTATAGATTGTTGTGATTGGTTGACTCAAATATTCACAACCAATCAGAGCCTTCAGAGGTTGCCTTGTGATTTCAAAAACAGAACACATTTGAATAGTAGTTGAAAAGCGATTTGGTCTATGAAAAGCATACCTACTAACCTAACTATGAGTGAATAGATTTGAACATGAACTCATAAAACGATAAAAAAACACGCCTAAACAACCTTGATCGAAGTTTTTGTTTATGTTGGCCAAGGTTGAACAGCTTTTCAAAATTGGTGAAAGGCAGGTAGTTCGTAGTTTTCTTTACAATTTAAAAGTTAGTAGGTACTGAGTCATTATTAGTAATTCGAAAATTCGAAAACGGTTTAAGGTGCTTGTACGGGGTGTAAAAAGGCATAGCCGTTAACTATGCTTACTGCCGATCAAACTAACTTGAAGAAAAAAAAAATTCTGGTAAATTAAAGAAAAGAGTTTCAGTTTTGGAATGAATAATCACTGATTATTAAAGCGCACAATGTAACGGACTAAACCAAACAGGATGCCAAAGACCGTGCAAAGTGGAGAAGACTAAGCAGGAAAGCGGACCCTGGGTTCTCCTGCGCTAGGCGGGACGAGCAACCGGGAGACACGCTAGGTTGATGATGATTATAGCGCACAATGTAATACAGTCGTGGGGTATTTTAAGTTTAGATTTTAAAAATCGTTTTTGTCAAAAATTATTAAAAAGTTGAAACTTTGATCTTCAATATCTCCTTAACTAGAAGGAAGATACGGTTAGGAGCAAAAAACAAAGTTAATTACGTCATGTACCAGTACTGGTTCAGGCAGTTAATTAAAGTTAGGTAGGTACCTTAGGTAGGTTTTTTTTACTTTAATTAACTGCCTTTTTACACCCGTTATTAACCGTTCTGTGAAGGTAAGCAGACTTAAATATTTACTTAGGTGCTAGTTGCCTTTTAATTAATTAGCAATATTTTAGAGAGTCAATGGACCTTTGTTTTGCTACCTAATTAATAAAAACCCTTTGGTTGTGTGTACGGACGGCGGCGACCGCCACTACTAAAAGTGACGCATTCCGCATTGGGCACCCGCTTTAACGGCACCTGACTGAATGGCACCATATTATTAAACTCTTTTCTGATTTTAATCGGATAACGTCCCAACTACTTATCCGTAGGTGTCATTTGTGAAATAAAATTTTAAATAATAAATTACCTATTCCACTAGCTGCTTCAATTTTCTGTCTAACAACCTAATTTAGGAATTTTCCTTTTTCACATAATGGCCATGAGCTCTGAACTAAGAAAAATAAAGACATTTTTATTCAGGGGTTCCGACTTCAGAATCTGCTGTTCAATAATTCACTGTGAGTAAACTTTACGTTCTGTACAAACCACATAAATATAAAGTAGATACCCCCGACCTACAGGTGGATGTTATAGCGACATAGCCGAACAAAGGGACGACATTTATCCGGACAGAACATTACGTGGCTACTGAATAGTTTCGTACCACGTATCAACGTACTGTCGACAAAATAGCGAAATATTTTTCCAAATAGTCTGGACAAGAAAAACGAATGATGTCCATTTGTTAAAGAATTCATGTAGGTCGACGTCCCGACGGCTTCATGTAGGTAGGTACCTACTGTTAATATTCATAAGTCATGTAAGTAATAAATGTGAATTTATTATACTTGGGACTCGATGTGTTGCAAAGACAAAAAATTGGAGGGTAGTAAATAATTTATATTCACCCTTTAATTTCAGAATTATTGTGTACCAAAGGTAATTCCCAGAAAGGTGCCGATAAAGTACTATTGTACTAGTGTACACCTCTGCCTAACCCTTCGGGGATTTCAGGCGTGATGTTATGTTGAAGAATATATTTTTGTATAAAAGATAAAAAAGCAATTAGAAACAAAATTGATTACTTATAGTGACAACACAACACAAGGTATCCAACTGTTACTCACCTGCAATGAGTGACCGTTACTTTACGATTAAGTACGTTGCTTTTTAATGTACCTCGAAGCTTACAATTTGTGCGTCTACCCTCTTTCACGGAAATGGTACCTAATGATACCAACTTGAACAACAGTGCCTAAAGACAAATGGGTGGCGCGGCGAAAGGTCATCAACATTGCGTGCGGGCAGGAACTTGGTAAATAAACATTTCTTGGTAAATAAACATTTCACTGTTAACTGTCTATTGGTTTTATGTTCCGAATCCTTTGTATCAATGATTTATTTGTTTTTTTTTGTAATCATTTTTTTTTACTACAGTTGTTCAGACTTTTCCCTTCTTACTTTCACGGGCTTAGGACCGACAATGGGAAAGGTATGTAATATTTTTTTAAAACGGTGTATTTGAAAAATTTGGAACGTGATAAAAAAATCTTCCTGTATGTACAGGCATAAAAAAAAAGGTTTGCAGGGTCGTCAAATGTATGTAATTGAAGTTTTTTTAGAAACCGATGGATACTTCCAAATATAATTTAATTTAAAAAGTTGATAATGAACAGTTCCTTAATTAAGTTTCAATAGAAGACATCCATCGCTTGTTTCTAGGAAAACTTGAATTATATCTGACGACCCGATACCTTTCTCTTTTGTTGACTGTACCTATCTATAGGTAGGTATATAAATACTAAGTAGGTAAGTGCAGCTAGTATTCATTGTGATAATTCCAATCACGTTTAATATTATAGGGACTCTTGTCGGCGGCCACAAAGCAAATACTATTTTATCAGCAATATAATGAAAAGTTGATTAAAGCTATCCATGGAGTATTATGACGTCTATAAAATAGCGATAAAAGTGAAAAATTAAAAGTATATTACGTTCATATAATAAATGAGAGGTTCTTTCAAATTAAAATTTGATGATCGATAAATAAATATATTTTTATACTAAGTTTCTCCATAGTTTTTCCTCTACAAGTCTAGTTCGACCTGGTTCCTTTTTTGAAATCTGATTCTATTATTTATTTTATTTAAATTTAGAAAATATAAAAGACTCGCTTTTGATTTTTCCCGATATTTTTTTGTGAATGCGAACAATTTTTCTTACGGGACCAACCCTAAAAAGTAAAAAAAAAAACAAATTTGCTGTTCCTTACAATATAAAATGGAACAGCAATTTTTTTTTCTTTGTTGTCAAAAATGGTAAATTCGGAGTCAGCCTGTATATGTAATGTAACATTAAGTTTGTCTGTTTATAATGTAGATTTATTTAAATACAAGAGTTAAGACTAAGTATTCGATGACTATGAATGTAAGTTCCTAATATCAATACCTAGAAACATACATTATCCAAAAGATTACTTATTTCCTATAATTAATTCCGTTCAATTATAATCTAAGTTCAACATATTAAAGCCATAACTTAGCAATATTCTGTGTCACGTTAGGAAAATTATAAACGACATGGCATAGAGCTGGAAATGAATAGGCCTTAAGAAGAAAAGACCAGCCTTGATTCAAACGTTAACGCTCTGAATAGAAGAAAAATTCAAAGAGGAACAAAAGAACAAACCGTTAGGCCCACATGCGCAAAGCTTAACTCAGAGTTAGTTGCTGTTGCGGGACGTCTTAACAGGACACCGTGGCCCCGGAACGTAAAGGGCAACAGAAGGAACAGGGTGGTTTTTTAGTCAATAAAAGTCTGACAGTCCCTTCCGCCCCACCCAGGGCGGAAGGAGTCATTTGATGATTTTTACCAACTAAAAAAAAAAAGAGTTGCTATGTACGAGATCCCTGACCCACCCAGTACAGGGACATTAAGAGACTTTCCACCACAAAAAACTGCTGACATGAAGTTAAAATTACAAAAAAAAGTTTATTTTTAAGATTCTTTTCAGATTTGTACACATCTACGTTAAAATCATCTATGTTAAAATAGATTCCGACGAATTGATGACCTTCTCCTTTTTTGAAGTCGGTAAAAAATTTCAAACATAATGGGCCCGTGTTAGTAACTAAATCGTAGTTAAAAGATAACCTTGGCTGGCGCAAACGGGCCTTTTAGTATCTATTGTTTGCCATGTAGGGGTGTGGTTATGATCGATTGCCATTTAACATCGTTACCAAACTTCCGGCTTCCTCACGCCTAAGCTTTTAGCGAGGCACAGCACAAAGAAGCGAACTACCTAGAACCTATCGCATTATAACTAGAATGCCGTTAAAAGGGGGCAAAGATAGGTACGTAAACGTAGGTAGCTATAGAAATAGTTAAAGTGCACTATCGTTCAATAGACATCGCTGAAAGCGATAAGATCGCCTTCCCCATTTTGTGCCGTCTTTCGTGAAACGCATTTGTATGTCTGGAACTTGTACGTTGAGTATTGACAACTGAAAAGACTTACTTTTACAAACAAATATATTTATTACTAAGCCCTAGGTGTATGCCAGGATTGTCAAATTATTTTGCACATTATTTTACGACATAGATTTTTTAAGAATTGTATGTATCCAGTGAAACTCGCACCATCAAGACGAATCTAATTACGTATAATTATAAAAATCAGTTAAGCCGTTGAGTAGTTACGAACGGACATAGGAATAGACAAACAAACATACAGGTCAAACACATAACCTTTATTTTGGGCACCGCAATTGTCGAGTAAAAAAAAATTACAATATTTCACCAGACAAATTGGTGGAAACTTTCAATGAAAGAGCAAAACGATTCTATCGAGATAATCTTAACAAAATGTTAACAAAAATAGAAAAGGTCTTTGAACTCCTCAAATATTGTACGCCAAGTCGTTGACCCTGCAAAAGTATTATCAGAAAACTGCTACACGAACTTACGTATAAAGCAATAAAACAAAAGCCTAAATTGTTGAAGACGATGTTTATTGGAAAACTTATTTTTGTCAGCGGTTTCGCCAGCATGAAGGTCGGAAATTAGCCCATGGGAACGATACCATACAATATAATAAGAAAATACAAAGTATCCTTTGTCCTAATCGAAGTACTATGACTTCGATTATTCTAGCTACCTATATCTAATTTCACAGTGTACTATGGAAGCTCACGAAATGGATGTGTGATTACCGCTTGGGCGACACACTGAAGCTCGACATTAGATACTCTAGTGAGGCACTTAAGTCCGTAAATCCTTTAATTACTTATTCAGAAATTTGTATTCCTAGTCATAATTATAACATAACATTACGCCTGTGCTCCCCGAATGATTAGGCAGAGGTGTACCCATTAGTACACCTACATTTCGCCAGTTATGTTTAAGTCCCATCATCCCATGTAATAGGGGACGAGCCAATTGCCATCAACCGGGTACAAATCCAGACTCCAGGGCTTACTATTGAGAAATTCCTAATGGAAGAACCCAATAACACTTTGCCCGGGAATCGAACCCAAGACCTCAGTAGTCGCGCTTTGCGACCACTAGGCTAACGAGGGATATATCTATTAATAATCTGATGACCTCAATATCTCAACTAGTTGGATAGCTACAAAAGCCTTTAGTACTTTAAAAAATACTTCAAATGTTTATGTGACCGTTTAATGATTTTCTTTTTGATAATGCCATCATCTGAGTCTGTTAACCCGGTGAGGCGAGTTTGATAAACAACCATACAGACATTTATAACAAAAGTGAGATGTTCAGTAGACACCACAACATTTGTTATCCGAGAAACTTCGTTGTTTGTTCAAAGTAAATCAAAAGGTCAACGAACCTTTGAAGATAGTACAATAACGTACACAACATGTCTACTAGACTTTGGAGTAATTTATTTAGCCAAAACTCGGTTAATATAGAATGAAAATTTAAATCTACTACTGTAAATAAATGAATTTTCAGACTAGGTCCCGTAATACCTGGTTCATATTTATGATATTTTTTACCCTCTAAGACTACGACTACTAAACTATGACGAATTTAAAGTCATGTAAATAGGGCTTTTCTCTCGTACAAAACTATACTAACTATCAAAAACTTGTTAGGTAAAATAATATAGGAACGCTACATGTTTGAGCAAATAGAAGCAGTGGGATATTAATTAATGTTTTCTTTAATTATCTTCTGTGTATTTGAGAGATCCCTAGCTCTTCGAATAACCTTACAATGAAAACATTGTATGTAAGGTTAGTTTAACCTACAGACACTGATACCTATAGCAACGCTTGGTTTGTAAATTGATAATTTTCATTATAATTGTTTGTGTTAAATTGAAATAATTTAATTATAGAGTACTTAATAGGTACGAATTACAAATGTGTAAAAAATTTATAAAAAATATTCGTTTGAAAAATTTATCATAAACAAATTGAAAAAATTGTGGTGCCTTTTCTACTAAAGCCATTGTTAATGAAGAGTTGAAGTTGACTTTGTTTTTTATTCATCAAACCCAAATTTTCTACCACGCAATTTTGAATATTTAACGCGCATTAATTTTAAATTTATTCTAACCATAGGTACGATAGTAATGTAACGTATTTGCCATACAGCGTGTCAATGCTTTTAAGCACGTGTCCCATTGGCGACAGGGAAACCAGTTTTTGGTTGCCCTATGACAACCCCTCCCCCTTCTTATAAACTTTACAGTGTAATACCTATTAATATTATTTATGATACTTGTTGATATTTGGCATCTTAAGCAACCTTCTGAAAATGGCCCTGAAAAAGTAAGTACATAAGCTATTCTTAGCACATAAATCAATTGGATCAGATTCAAAAATAGACCCTGTTAAATAACCTATTTTCACCATTTCAAGAACATTAAATTAAACTGTCAGATCAATCTTCATTTCCCCAAACATTTCGGTTCGCATCCAACTTCTGAAAACTGGGTCAAAATATCGACAGGTCAAGGAACTTCTAAATAGCCTGTAGGTATTTGTTCTTATGTTTTTCACGTGTCTTTTAACGCAAACGTGAATAACAACGTCGTTTGAAATAATGGTTTATGGCTTTGAGTGCTGGTGACATCTTACTTAGTTGAAAAGGTTAACGAACTGTATCCTGTGCTATTGCATAGTTCTTGTGTATACAGGGTCATTGAAAATATAGCCGAAACTTAAAAAGGGGGCATTGTACTCATCATTATGAACAACTTTTTCCATGGGACCAACCCAGAAATGACAACATGAGACATTGATAAAAACAACACGATCAAAATGTATGAACCAGTGATTTTTTTTCATGATTTCAGGGTTAGTCCCATAGAAAAAGTTGTTCATACTTCGTTTGCGTGGTTTTTGAAAGGGAACGACGCAGTAACCAAAGGCGTAACTCATTACTTAATGCTCCGCTCCCGGCGGTCGAAGCGTGATGTTATATATTCCTCATGAACCAGGCTATCATATACAAAAAGACATTTTTCGATTTCATCTGCGTTCGCGATAACCGACATTATTAAGTACTTATAGAGTAACTATATTCGTGAATACAACCGTCAGATTTAATGGCCGCATTATATAACTTTTAGCGTTAACTTAGCGCTTACAATCACAGTAAATGTTATCACACATTTATACGGCTTCCGCAACATAAAGTATTACATCTTTTATATTCTTAACGTTATACTTTAATGGCTTTCATCATAAATTATAGCACGAGAATCTATTTGATGGGCATTTTTTACAAAAAGATCTTTTCATTAAGATTTTCTTTCAGAAAATATTGTGATGAGGAATAATGGGATAGCCAAAAACAGTTTATGTTACAATAATATTAATAAGACTATTTTATTATTTTCGTTTATTATTTTTGTAGTTATACATAATGTAAAGATTTTTTAATAGGTATTGTATTATATTTGTATTGATTTTTTTATAGGTACAGGTTGCTGATGGGATTGCCTCGCTACTGCAGTGCGTCGGCGATGTTTGCTGATGCTCAAGTGGACGGCTTTCACGCCATTATATTTAAGAGAGCAGCATCGCTGATGCGAAGGGTGAGGGGCAGTCCCAACAGTTACCTGAGGGTAATTGCAGACTACATCCATAGTCCTATTTGGAGGCATTGGATTGGGCTGCACGTTCTGTAGGCGGACTGGCGTCTTTGTATTTGTAAATTACTAACATAGCTTTAAGTCATCGTGATGTAGTACTAACACTCTATGACCTAAAAAGTCTGAAATAAATGTTTTGAATTGAATTGAATTTGTACAAAATTAAAACTAATATTAGTCCACCGGTTTCGGGAACAGGGTCCTAGCTAGGTCAGGGTTGCAGAGAAAAAAACTTCCTTAAAATGGGGCCCAGAATTACTCCATTATGAATTAAGCCCTTAATCCAGCCGCCTAACGAGAGCCTCTTTAGATTTCTTATTATTTTAATAAATTAAAAAAGTTCGTGTCCAAAAAAAATGACACTCGAGGCGATCACGTGTTATTTTCAACCGACTTCAAAAAGGAGGAGGTTCTCAATTCGACGCGTATGTTTTTTTTTTGTGTGTTTGTTCTACGGTTACTCCGCCAATTATGAATCGATTTGGATGATTCTTTTTTTGTTTGAAAGAGTATAGTTCCGAATAGGTCCCATAGGAATATTGTCATGATCTGATGATGAACTTTGGAGATATGGAACGGAACTCCTTATAAAATCACAGCAGAACCGCCGTAACAAGAAAAATTGCTTTGTTTATACGTGTAGTCGATGACTGACTGAAGGAAGTGGGGGGGGGGGTACGTCAACCCCCCTCCTACCACTTTCCAAAATTAAATATATCGTGTGAGCTATTGTTTGAAAGGGCTTTATGTAAGGATTTCAAACATTAACACACAAGCACTAAAAAGTGAAAAATAAAAAGCTTTTTTACAATAAAATATGACCACCTTCAAAAACTACAAAATAAAAAATAACTTTAGCTTGGAAGTCGGTGGCAATACCTACATAACAAGAAACAAAACCAAAGCCGCCGACTTTCAAGCTAAAGTTATTTTTTATTTTGTAGTTTTTGAAGGTGGTCATATTTTTTTGTAAAAAAGCTTTTTGTTCTACATCTTCCTGCTGAATACCTAAAACGTGAATAAAATCGATGTTTTGTTCCAAACAATAATACCTACGTAGAAGGATGGAGTCTCATAATTTCTAATTATAACCGCTTTGTTAAGGTATAATAAGTTTCATGTCATGATTGATCACATAAAAAGTTTCTCGCTTTTAACAGTTTTTGTACCACTATGTATGTCAAAACGATATCAGGTATGGAAATCCGTTCCATTTAATTAAAGTACTCAGCAAAAGCTTTTGTGCGTTCTTGTAGAAAGAATTCATACATTGTAATTATTCAGAGTACCTATTTAATGTATAACAATGCAAAGAAGAAAAGAAAATTAATTGAACAAAGCCATTTGGTATACAGGCATCTAACTTACAACTACTTTCATACACTGTCCGAGTGTGTGAATTCTTTTGAATCAATCGAAATAGGTCCCAAAATTATTGAACACCAAAAGCTTAAAAAGTGAACACAAAATAACAATGAACGTAGCAGAAATATAATTATTGTTGTCTGTTAACCTGTTAGCTTGATCGAACGTACATTAGATTTGTAATGAATTTATGGTAATGGCTAAAAAAACATTGAAGGATAATTTATTATAATCGCCATAGCATACTGGTTTTTGTTATAAATCAGCTGAGTGTTGAAAAATTAATAAGAAAAATAGTACATAATTTAATTACTTTTACAAACGATAAACAAAACACGTACCTATACATTAATGATGAAAATAACTTATTTAATTTGTAGATAAAAGAAAATTTAAGTACCGAGTTGTACGTGCGTAGCGTGTCGACGCGCGTAGCGCATCGGAATGGCGTAGCGCATCGGAATGGCGTAGCGCATCGGAATGCGTAGCGCATTAACGTGCGTAGAACATCGACATGCGTAGCGCTACGCAGCTCACCAACGATGGTTGCGTAGTTATGATTTAATTTTAACAGGAGGGAAGACTGTTCATTAATAAGTAATAATAGTGTTCTTACATTTTCAATGTGAAGACTGAGCAGCTAACGAGTCATTTTATATGTACTAAGAAATCGAATGAAATTGGTATTTAGTTTTGATTAGACTTTGCTTTACTGCTCGATATTACAATTTATAGAAACAAGACATTTATAAAAAATACATTTTATGATAGATCTCAACTCAACAACAATGAGTTAAATTAACATGGTAAAAGTATATACAATGTGGGGATACTAGCGATTTTACTTTTGAAGTCTATTTAATGATTAATTCAATATTTCTCAATAAACGGACACAATACAAAAAATCAGGTATTGTTCGCATTAAAAAAATACAAAAGTCAAGTATACCTTTATTTCGTAGCAACTAGCAACGCTACGCCGTAGCTCCGTAGCACAACTGCTACAATTCATAACTGAAATCGTTAGGTATTTTAGTAGCACTATTAACGTTCTTAGGTAATCGCTGTATAGCGTGAGTTTACACCCTTATGTTACGAAACTCGATGTACAATCAAACGAAATTCTGATAAATGATTTTAATTTGAAAGCTGAATATAATAAAATGGTTTGCCACGCAACCTGTTAATCGACGATTGCGAAGGGATTCGACGTGATGGTTATTATGTGGAAGTCTTTATGCATATTTCTAATATATTTCTAGTAGGAGCTACTTTTACTTGCATTAAACACGCTATAAGACAGCCAATTTGGATACTTTGGTTCTAAAACTCCTTATTAAAGGACCTATTAAAAAAAAAGAAATGTCATTTTCTGACATTAAAACAATTCTAAATTTCCTACCTACTGTAGTACATTTATCTTTGACTAGCGACCCGCCCTAGTCATGTCACCCGGAAATAGTGTAGCTTCCCAACGGTGAAAGAATTTTTCAAATCGGTTCAGTAGTTTCGGAGCCTATTTAATGCAAACATACAATACAATATTAGTATAGATGTGTCCTTTTTAGGTACATTTTGTCCGAGTTGTTCCTAGTGTATTTTTGTATGTAACAGAAAATTATTAAAACTAGCTTTTGCCCGCGACTTTGTCCGCGCAAATGTCGGTTATCGCGGACGCAGACGAAGTCGAAGTCTAATAAACATAGCCTATGTTCTGCCCCGGGTCTTAAACTATCTCCATGCCAAATTTCATCAAAATCAATTCAGCGGTTTAAGCGTGTAGAGGTAACAGACAGACAGACATACTTTCGCATTTATAATTATGGATTGGTCCCTTATTGAAAGTAGTTCTTATTAGTAAATGAATAAATGAAAGCTGTTTAAGCATATTCCTACTCTGTTTGTTACCCATATGATTGACGTACAAAAGAAAATCATGGCGGTCTGGCGATTTTCTTTTATTTTGCTTGATTGAGTACCAGATTGACAGCCGTTTTGTTTGTGAATTGTTTGGGAATATTTATGTTCAGTAATAGATAAGCTGATTTGATTGACTGAAGGGTTTATTGTTATTCGGTTAAACTTTTCTTATTAAATCTAGTATTAGGCTGCCATGTTCTCAGTAATATAATACGCGACCCCAATGATTTACCGGGGTCGCAGGACGTCTTAACAGGATACCGTGGCCCCGGAACGCAAAGGGCTACAGAAGGAACAGGGTTGCTTTTTAGTCAGTAAAAGTCTGACAGTCCCTTCTGCCCCGCACAGGGCGGAAGGACTCATTTCATATTTGCCACCCCAAAAAAAAAAAGGAAAATCCCCAATGATTTTAATGACTTACTTAGCTATTGTCATTGAAGTTTAAAATTGCTTGTAGTGTTTTTCTAAAAGAGACGGCCAAGAATGATATGGAATTGTGTCCCAGAATTATATAGGCTTGTACAGGTGTAAAATGGATGTCATTCAATACTACAGGTCTTTTATAAATCTAAAAGGTGCATACTTCCTAGCAGTCCTGGACAAAAGTTATGAAGGACTAAAAAGTGGATTTCGTCACTACTTAAATAACTAAAAATGTTTTATAAAACATCACGCTACAACCCACAGGAGCGGAGCAGTAACCAAAGGCGTGACTTGACGTGGGTTAAAGAAAACCACGCGGACGAAGTCACGGGCAGAAGCTAGTAGATTAAGAAAATAAAAGAAAATGTATAGCAAATTATAGTAATGAGAGTCGTGTGTGAGTAATCAAAATAATGTCGTGTCGTTACCTATGTGTAATAGGCCTTTGTCCTGCAGTGGGACAGTAATAGGCCGGTATTATTTAAATTATTATTCATACAAAATAATGTAGGTATAATAAGGCTAACAAATATACGAATAAAGAATACGAAGTCAAAGCCAGTTAGGCGATGAAAGACACTTTCGATCTTCATTAACAAGAGAAGATATATTTGAACCTAGTTACTCCCTTCCAAAAGTTAGTTTCCTATGGAGAAGAATGGGCAATAAACTTCCTACGCTCTGATCTAGTTCACACAAATGAATCAATCTGCTTAGCCCTTTCCTGAATATGATGGGGTCCGCTACCAGTCTAACCGGACGAAGCAGAGTACGAGTACTTTTCATGGAGCGACTGCCTATTGGACCTCCACAACCCAGTAACTGGGTAATACGATACTCCTAAGACTGATTGTCAGACTTTTGGGCTATTGACGACCCGTAACGACTGTCAAAGGTCCACGTATGATAGACGGGACCAACGGCTTAACGTACTTTCCGCTAACCTAACCACGGCAAACGTAGCGTAACCTGATGGATCGACCCGTGCGACTGTTAGTACTCAGCCACGAGCACCTCCACTCCAAGCAAAAACAACTCATATTGTTACGTAATTTATTATGCGTGGGTTAAAGATCACGTTGCCACCTCTTAATTGGCTTGATCAAGTTTTAAAATGTATTAGTTACGTTCGACTCCCGTCATCACTGAAACCTAAGAACTTTTAGCGTGGGCAGAACGGCGGGCGAAACTAGATTGGTATTTTGATTAAATTACAACGTGAATGATTGTAATGGTTTTCTCAAGATGGTTTTGTTAAAATTCTTGTTTCTTAAAAATAATGCAATGTAGGTCGTGCTTTTGACGGACATTAATAAAAAAGTTTTTAGTACTCGGAGGTTGAGTTAAAGTTTTATTTGTACTGGTGACGTAGGTAGGTATGCAATTACGCAACATTCAAAAGCGATTTTGATTGAAATTTTATTCTAAATTATATTTTATTTTTTGTTACGAAATAGTATTTTCGCAATCAAACTATTATGAAACGATTGATTGTTTCAAAATTGGAATAAAACGAACTTTTTCGTTTATTTTTTTTTTTAAATATTATGGCTTTGGGTTACTGTAAAACATTTATGCTTTTGATTGTACATAATCTCGATTCTGTATTTTTTTTAATTATTGCAAGTAAATTTAAATTATCTGTAGTTGACCTAAATAGCAGAAAACTGTTTATAAATATTTGATACTTTCTCTTTTCGTCCCGTTTCCAAGATTCTTTTAAAAGAACAGCACATTTTATTATTACTTTTATGACCAATATTGAACTTTGCAGCTTTTGTTTTAAAAACAATGGGTTATTAAAAGCGTGCTTCATCTAAGAGCTCGCTTTTCTTTACCGTGGAAAAGTAAGGACAAAATATTTAAAGTCATGCTAGCTTTTATGATGGATGTTAAACGTAAACGTTTCTTTTTAAAACGTGATTCTGTAGCTTCGTAAAACAGTCCTCAAAAAGCAGAAACTTCGTCAGAAACCATTGGACATAACATCACGCCTGAAATTCCCATAGAAGGCAGAAGTGTACCCATTAGTACACCTACATGTCGCCAGTTATGTTTAAGCCTCATGTAATGGCGAAATGGCGTTATATATTTTCACGGTAAAAAATTATCAAACTCGCGTAACCTAAATAAATACTAGGTAATTGTCACACTTATTGTATGTGCTACTAACTCCTACAATAACGTGAACAAAACTTGCTACATAGTTATTATTCGCTGGTAAGTGGAGCGGCTATTTTTTAACTGCAGCAGTCGACTGATCGTATCGTACCCTTACATTGTGTGTAATCAGTTGGCCAGACAATTATGTAACATTTGAAAAAGCGGTCAAATGTAAGTCAGACTCGCACACGAATGGTTCCGTACCATCGTAGAAAATATAACTGTATTGTCATTAAAGTATGGAGGCAAAAACGCAAAAAAACAGGTCTTGTATGGGGACCCCCTTCCATTCTTTACTTTTATCGATTTTCATTTATTTGTTGATAAAGCGGCAATAGTGTATTTACACAGACGGACGGACAGACTACGGAGGCTTAGTTATAGGGTCCCATTAGCACCCTCCAGGTACCCTAAAAAGGAACGGTTTATAGAGTTTAACCCACACAAACAATTGACAATCGTATTGACGGCAATGACCGACCTTATTTAATTCTAGCAAATATTCATTCAACTTTATTGGTCAAAAAAATTCGTAGTATTACGTACGATACTAATTAAATCTTGCCCCTTTTTCTAAACACTCAGAATCAATTATGTTGTAAGTAGGTACGTAGATATGTGTGAGCTTTTAATATTTTATTAATCACTACGATTTTTTCACCAGAATCAACCCGCATGTACAACCGAGCACAACGGCAGTTGACCATTTTTTAACCTTATCACTAAGGGAGTACAGGTGAAAACTGGTTCATCACAATTGTCCACGATTGTACAAACAGCTTAACAACAAAACATAACAATACCCAAGGTCTACGGGACCTTGAGCACATCAAAACACGTCTATTCAACCATTTCAAATAATATGTTCGATCGTGGCTTAGTACCCAATGTTCTTTGAGATGCGGTAGAATATGGAACAGAACATGAAATATAGCGTTATTTGTATCGTATTAATACAAGTAGAGCCGCTGTCACCTGCCAAGCTATACTGGTCGGTAAAATTCAATAGTCTCGTTGATAAAATGTCAACACAGTCGCGTGATAGCCCGCTATATGAGCCGAGACGCTATAGAGGGCAAAGCACAGAACACTGGGGGACAAATCCACAGGTTATATTTGCTGTGGTCGCGGCTAAATAGAAAAATACACGGTGGAACGCAAAGATCAATGGATTCAGTACATTTGATTGTGGAGCCTGAATCGATAACAATTCAGTGAAAATCTTTTTTATACAAAAGTGCTACACAAACACAATAAAAATTTCTGGAACAGCCAATTACTTTTTATAATTGTCGAAACTGTCGGGACGTACTAGATGGATTACTCTAAAACTGAGCGATGAAGCACAAAATAACGGAAAATAAAAGGATTCGAAGGATGCCTTTGCACAGAAGAGGGACAGAAAACCTAATCGAAAATAAAGATGGCAGTCACGAATGGCCCGGCAGATGTGAAACAGCTCAGTAAATATATTAAAAAAAATATTTATAAACACCGAATACCAATAAAAAAAATGGAGAGAAATGATAAAAAGCAGCTCGGAAGCACCGGAGTGTATAGAATGTGCACACTCGCACAAGAAAGTCAAGAGCGTTAGCGTAGAAGGGGCATGATAGATTTTACGGCCAAAGAGCGCCAAATGTAAACACTGGAGGACGAGATGGACATGGACTATCTAGAAAGAATCATATTACTAAAGCCATGGTTAAAGTTTATATCACGATATTTCCATCGTGTATAAGAGCAATCGTCTTGATTGTAATTTTTAAGGTTATAGATTTAATCTCTCCCTTGATGAGAACCTAAAACAGAATTGCAATTGCAAACAAATCACAGCGAGCATTCTAACTACGTCGATAAAGTTTTTTGTTTGTTTGAACTTTGACGATGTTTGTTACAACTTTCTAGACTGACATCAAATACGTAGAGTAGAATTTTTATTTTCCATTAAATCCAACTAATATTTCAAATGCGAAAGTAACTCTTTCTCCCTGTCTGTCTGTAACGCTTTCACTACTAAACTGTTGAACCGATTTCGGTAAAATTTGGTAAGGGGTAAGTTTCAACCCCAAGAAAGGACATACGGACTTCCAATCAAACTAATTGGTGACCCCTGGTATAGAACATCACGCTACGAACTACGAGAGCAGAGCAATAACCAAAGACGTAATATAACGCCGGTAAAAATAACCATAAATAAAAAGTAGCTATAAACGTAAAGTAGTAAATTTTTTAAAAGACAAGGTAAAAATTAATAAGTTACAAGACACCTGTACTAAAGAAAGGAAGGTACCTCTAAAGTGAAACAACACAAAATATGGCGGTCGTAAAAGCTCACGAAAATATGTATCTTAGTATCTGCTTACTAAAATATTAAGTAGACATCAAAAGTACCTACGTAGTGAGTGTTAAATTATTTATTACTCTTAGCTGAGTGGGACACTTACGTAAATTATAATCCATACTAATATTATAAATGCGAAAATAGCTCTGTCTGTTTGTCTGTTACGCTTTCACGACAAAACCACTGAACCGATTTTAATGAAAATTGGTACGGGGTCAATTTGAAACTCAAGAAAGGACATAGGCTACTTTTTATTCAGCGACTTCGTCTGTGACCGCGATAACCGACATGAAAAATTTATAAAGCGAGGAAAAATCAAAAAGAAACACATTCGTTCAAAAAATTCAAAGTTAAAAATGGTTGTATTTTTGAGTTCAACGACCAATAAGATCCACACCTACGTATAGGCCAAACAAAAGACACTCTGCAACATTCATCGATAACTCCAAAATACATGAATGGCTCTTATGAAAATCTTTACAATGGACCCTTGAAGAATACTCAACAAAGCCTAGTACGTTGTCAATAAGACATCTTAAGACGCTCTCAGGTGACTCAAAGAACATCTTCATTTTCATACATAGCCAGGGGCGTACCTACTGCCGTATCAGCCGGGGCCACACAGCTACGGGGCCCCGAACTCCTTTAAGCAAAAAATCGTAAAATATTATCCTACCTTACTCAAACTTAAGCCGTACACATATATCCTTCCCAGGGTGTAATAAATATCTCGTTTAAAAAAATATTTAAGGCGCAGAGGCCTCACAAATTAAACAGGGCCCGACTAGGGCAAGCTACAGCAGTGGCCAGAGTATCATTGAAGAGGTCTTTCTAATGATACTTTTTTTAACAATAACGTTCAATAAAATGCATACAATATAATAAGCGGTTAGAGCTCAACGACACGAGCATTGTTTACTTACTCCCGAAGCGATCATTTTACATGTCAAATTTATTGAAGCGAAAACTTAAACCACTTCAGAAGTGAAATGCGATACCTTCGGCTACAGACGAATAAGCATTAAAATTTACTTTTCAATACACAGCAGGTGCGGGCTTCATATATTTGCAATTCCAATGTATTTATAGCTAAACCTCTTAATAGAATCCTCGCCTGCAGGTTACAGGGGCGCTGGGGTAGCACGAGGACGGGGACCGTGAGAGGTGCGGGTAGCGGGCGTTCGTAGCGTAGTACACAAGCGGCGAAATATACACTGGACTGTTCTTTCTTAAAATATGTGATGTCACAATAGTATTTTAGAGGTATGAAATAATAACCCCCGTTGAAAATGGAGGATCCCCGGCCAGACAGATGTTATGACTGATGGGCTAACTGCCGGGCGGTTGTTGTCGGGATTTTGTACATATGCTAATGTCGAGGCAAACCCTGATTGCGTTAAGTAGGAACTCTCAGTTGTAATTCACATACTGCGCGATAGATGTCGCTACAGTATGTTTTATTTATTTTCCGCAGGCGAGGACTCAATTAGGCGATTTAGCTATAGGCATACACTCGGCGATACTGCGATAGTGTTGCGTCGCTATATCATATTAAACTTTAGTGAACTTTGTTGCCATATGTTTGAATCAAGAATATATTATAAGCTAAATATAGCAGAGTTTGCTACTGAGAACATTTTAGTTTTAAAAGCTTTTTTGAAGTAAAACTAAACAGATTGTTTTTCAATTGGCAGGTAAAAGAGAAAAAAGAAAAATTATTGTTTATTCTGCAAAAGTAAAACGAACAAGTTTAACGACCTGTCGTTAAACTTGTTTCTTTTTTTTTCTTGGACTGTTATTATATGAGCTACAAAGTATTAAACCACGTAACATTTTTAAAGGCTTTGATTAAAGGTCAATACTTTTAGTATTTGCGATTTTCCCACTTCTACGATCACAATATTATAATTACATATGTGATATCATGTGTATATCCATAAACAAAATTTAGCTGCAGCTTTTGCTTACTTTTGTACTTTTATTGTTTTTTACTTTTTTTTACTGAAGGGAATAGACTTTTTGCCCATTATTATCCATACGGAATTACCATTTGGAGAGGCAACTAGTTTCAACTCTTTTTTCTCGTAAATTACGTTTGAAATTGCGTTTTAACCCTTTGACTGCGGACGAACATTCGCTGCGCCAAACGCCAGTGCGGCTAGCTACCACTGTTCGCGTGTTTGCTGTAGAAAAACACATACGGTGTGTGTGCGCCACACTCGCGTTTTTAGTCGAAACACAACGTGTGTGTTTTCCCGCAGTCAACGAGTTAATGGTCTAATTGAAATAAATGATTTGACTTTGATTTCGACGTAAATGTGTGCGGACGAGAGCGGCATTATCGGGGTATCGTGATTGCGTGTTCGCGTAATAATAGCTTCTGAAAAGAGACTAAATCGTCGATCACCGACACTTAAAGTACATAGCTAATTCAAAGCATGACCTTAAACTATCAACCAGACATCGCGGCATCAAACAGAAGTTAACAGTCCATACCACTGTAGGTTACACCTACATCGTTATGGGCTGCTTACTTCTCGCACCTCTCAATTTCATATAACGGACGGACAGCGGAGGTTTAGTAAAAGGGTCCCTGTAGCACCCATCGGGACGGAACCCTAAAAAGAACGAGTCAGTGATAGCATGTCGATTGACAAAAGCAGGAAGAAGGGGGTTCACTGAATTTTTTATCATCAATATCACGGAATAATGCCACCATTTGTTCAAATGCGAAAAAAGGTTGCTTGTGCTCAGTGGCGGCTTTGGCCAAACGATCGGTACATTCATGATCATATGAGGTAGACCGACGACCTGGTAAAGGTCGTGAGAAACCGCACGATACGGTCAGCGCAGGACTGGTCTTTTTATCATTAGAGTAGGCCTATGTCGAGCAATGGACGTCGGTAGGCGGATATGATGATGATGGGCTCACAGTGAAGTATAGCTCTATCTCTCTTACGCATTAGAAAAATGACATAAAATGACCCTTAGCTAGTTAAATATACAATGATTAACGATACAAATAACGAAGGACAAGTGAAAACACAGGTTGTATCGACGCCAGCGTGGTTTTTTGACTTAATGGCGATATGGCGTGAACATCGAGTGTTCTACGAGAATGTTTAGACACTAAATAGAAGATAAATGTATTTTTATGTGTATTGTATTATTTATTTTGGACAATGTACTGTGTATAATATTAAGTACGACGAGAAAATACATAACATAACATTACGCCTGTGCTCCCCGAATGATTAGGCAGAGGTGTACCTATTAGTACACCCACATTTCGCCAGTTATGTTTTTAGTCCCATTTAATAGGGGGCGAGCCTATTGCCATCAACCGGGCACAAATCCAGACTTCGAGGCTGCTACTGAGAAATTTCGGATAGAAAAACCCAATAACACTTTGCCCGACCTGGGAATTGAACCCATGACCTCATGCACAGCAGTCGCGCTTGCGACGAGTACATTTACCAACAATATTAGCCTATTATTGTTCCGTTGCAGGGCGAAAGTCTCTTCTCATACTTAGAAGGAGTGTGCAGTAATCACCATAACTAAACTGCGAAAAGTATACATTTTTAATTGCATTTTTAGTTATTTTCAAACTGAAAACAGGTCTATACATGGTGTAATTGAATTGACTTTTATAAAACCTTAGGCATCAAACTTAAAATCATGAATACAAATTAGTTCAAATTCCCATTGTAATTGAATCGTCTTTTGCAAGATTTCAGGTTTGATGTCATCGTAATAATGGTTCATAACGATGAATACAATGACCTCTTTTCGGATTATCAGTTAATTTAGATACACCTTGTATATGAACTACGGGCTTTCCGGGTTTTCAGTTATTTCAAATACACCTTGTATATTAACTAACTTCTATTCGTTTTCCTGATAAATCAAATGGAAGATGGCTAATATTAAACGAAAGAAATGAGTCATAAAATCATGACGCTTACACCTCCGTCCCTCTGCTCTAACAGTAAGTTTAATTGTCAAAGTCTTTGATCCTCTTCAAGCTTTCGGAAGCACGTTAAGCTCCGAGCTGCCACTGTGACATAGGTACATTTAACAAGGCTTAAGTAAAACGCGGGATAGTTCAACAATTCACTGTTAAGTGTCATTTTGCAAGTTCCCCTGTCTCTGAAAGCTTTCTTATTATACCTACATATCTTATTTGCTTTTACATAACACGCCTGAATGCATGCTTAAGTACCTCTACTCAAAATCTTTTAAGAAAATAGTGTGTTCCTGAATTTGCCAGAAAAGTAAACACGTAGAATTTACATGGAATTTCACGCTCTATTAAATTCTCTAGTCACTTGTAAGTAGGGGAGACCGAGGAGGGTTGTGACAATTTTTACTTAAATGAACATATCTCAATAAAAAATCATGCCACCATTATGAACTCTTTGCCTCAATGTAGCTCAATTCTTACACTTTTAAAAACAGTAATCAGAATCAATGAAAGTTATGAGGTTTCTGAGAAAATCCACGAAATCTTAAACTACTCCTTTTGTCACAATTCTCCTAATACCGAGGTAAGTTGTGACAGGTACCAAGGTAAGTTGTGACAGCTGTAAATCTAGACTATAATAGGAATTATAAACAAAAAAATACTTATTTTTTTACATAAAAGTACTTTAATTATCATTTGGTATAATTGTAGGAACTACAGTAACATGAAACATTAACGTAACAAGTATTAAATAATTAGTTAGTAAGTATGGCATCATTACGAGATCAGTCGTTTGAAAGTCAATTAAAAATCTTAATCTTATCTGATAAACAATTATGATAGATGTCTTGGAGCTCGCCCCAAGTGCACTCTTCGTGAGACCAGCCTTTGCATTTTAGGCACTGAACCCACTACTCATTTATTTTGATCTGCTACTGCCAAGAAGATACGGCATTTCGAAGACCTTGACGTAACTTCTTCAAAGGACAGTTCATAAATGTCAGTACTAACCATGCCCCCCTATCAGTCTTTTGTGATAAAATTATTTGGCATCCTGAAACAAAAAATAAGAAATTCAGCATGCAATACCAAACCTCATGCCCAAAAAAGTTCTTGACAAAAATTTCATTTTTAGACAGACTTGACGAATACTTTTTATGTCAAACTTATGTTCCGAGAATTGACTAAATAAACGAACATACATGTAAATATAAAAAAGAACATTGCAAAAAGCAGGTAAAATAAGCGAACTAGAAAATAAACTTAAAAAGGAGAGTTGTGACAGCGTGTCACAACTCGCCTAGGTTCCAAAAATCACGACCTTGTCAGAATAATAATTTGTAATTTCGAAACAAAATGAAAACATACTAAGACTATGCCACGCTTTGAATCTTCAAAAACCACACAATATTAGCAAAAATAGATTAACCACGTGAATGTAATATGTCACTATATAAATACAATCAAAATTTTGATAAAAAACTTACTTTTCGTGATTTTTTCCATGCAGACGTCGTACTCACGCAACCGCTTGTCGTACACCCCTGGCGCGTACTGCGTCAAGTAGCGCGTCTCTAAAGAAACAATCGTAAGCTGTTGCCAGCTCGCTAACGGTCATAGGTTCCGAGAAATCAAGTTTGTCACAACTCTCCTCTGTTACAACTCTCCTCGGTCTCCCCTACATCTTAGAAAATGTGTGCCATATATTGTATCTTTCTTATGTTTTCTCTTCGTATGGACGTCCGACCTCGTATGATAAATACCTATACGTACACTATACCTACAATGTAGATATTGATCTCTCGACGGAGAAAACCGTACGCGACAAGACTATATTCCAAGAAAGCGGTGCAGCAGACATTCGCCGCACAGTAGTCGGTATCGACAATTTCGTTCGAAATGTCATACACTGAAATGCACGTGTGGAGCGACATTATCTGCATCGCTTTCACGAACACTCCGAGTCTCCGAACGTGCTTTCATCTCGCTCCACATTATAAAATATAGATATATTTTAAAAGGGAAGCCAGAAAACTTGTACAGACAACAAAAGAGACAGGTATGCAGGCTCGTCACATATAGTTGAAGTTTCCTTAAAACCCCATGGATGTCTTTCTGTCTGATGTTTCTTCTCCATATGATTCGATTGATGTTTTTTCTTTCTTTTTGTGTACGACTTTAGAAAGTGCCTTTTAATTACATAATTGAAATAAATGATTTGACTTTGACTTTGCTCGCGTGGATCAGCACTTTTTCCTTTGACTTAATTCTAAAGTCAACACAGACGACGCCGCGAACAAAAACTAAAACGATATAATCCTAAATTGAGTCACTATTACGACACGAAATTGAGTTAGTAGAACTACGTAGGTAACATATACGTACTAAAAACAAAATGGCCACATTAAAAATACAGACACAAACATTAAGCTACAGTTAATCTTGTTTCGCAGTGTTCGGTAAAGTTTGGAAGACATGAAGATAAAACGACATGTATTTCTGAAACTTTACTAATATGAATGTAGAAACATATAACATCACGCCTGTAATCCCCGAAGGGTTAGGCAGAGGTGTACCCATTAGTACACTCACATTTCGCCAGTTATGTTCTTAGTCCCATGTAATAGGGGGCGAGCCTATCGCCATGAACCGGGCACAAATCCAGACTCCGAGGCTGCTACTGAGAAATTCCTGATGGAAAAACCCAATAACACTTTGCCCGACCTGGGAATCGAACCCAAAACCTCATGCACAGCAGTCGGGCTTGCGACCACTAGACCAATGAGGCAGTAATATGAATGTAGGTAGAACATTAAAGACATAATGTCATGTATGACGGAGACGACACTAAAAATACATGTATATTTTATTATATACATGACAACTTAATTCGTAATGTCTCGCAGACTAGGTATATGTCCAATGTTGAACAACATCATAATATTATACTGCTTTCGTTTACCAAGAATATTTATTACGCGATATTATGACGCGTGGCGTGGCAGACAGCGAGTTTTATTTACGAAGGACTGTACTTGACGATTATCTAGTCCTTATATACCTAGCTTCTGGACGCTTCTACCTTTGCATTTCAGAATGAAACCTAAGTTTAACTTATCGGGATATTAAAACGGGTTAAAATCAGGTACAGCCAAACAAGACATTTAATATACAGGTAGCTAAATTGCAAATACTTTTAGACAATGTTTTAACTGTGTCAATTCTTTTAAATCACTAGAAATAGGTATTAAAATTATTAGACACCAGAAGATTAAAAAGTGCAATTTTACAATTATTGGCAATTTAGCAGAAAAATAAGTACTGTTGAATGTAAACGAAATAGTCAGTCAAAACATTTATTTCAATTAGACCATTTACGGGCACTTTTGAATTGTCAAGGAGTCGGTCAGTTAGTCCGAAAGTTGAAGCTAGTTGCTAGTTCCAAAACGGAGGTAGGCCTCAAATAGTTAGTTTGTTTCATAACCTAGTGAAGCAAAGGTAGCATACATATAAAAGCCTACCTAACTCTACGAAATAATGAATGTGAGCAAAAAAACCTAAAGAGATTTGTTTTGTTATTATATTTTTGTAACATTTCGTATGTCACGCGATTGATTATAACTTTATGATTCATAATGTTCATGACTAACTTTGCTATTTATTACATGGGACGTTTTCATGGCCTTGGCATTATTTGAACTTACAGTCTCATTTGGTCGCCGAATTTATTAGTTTTAGTTTTTACGTTAAAGTTCCTAATTAGGCAAGTTCTTGTTGGAAACTATACATTTAATTAATTATTTTAATAACTAGATGTTGCTCGCAGCTTCGCCCGCCTTGAATTGGTACTTTCCTCATTTCACCAAGAAATTACTCAAAATCTTTGTAATACCTATGTGTTATTCCGATGGGCAATTCTACAACTTTCTAATCTCAGTCTCAATTTGTCCAAAAAGTCGAAAATTTTCCTATATTTTTTGACATTGATAGTCGCCGAAATGAGAGTGCAACTAAATTTTGAACGTTTTTAATCAGTAAAATTGGTCTTCTGATATAAAGTTTCATTAAAATACGTTCAGTAGTTTTTGTATCGAAGAGACATAACCATTTCTCCATCCTTACAAACTTTCTCGTTTATTAGTAGTATAATAAAAATGATTTGTATGTTTTAGGGCCAACTTCTTAAAATATAGAAGAAATTAATTAAAATTTTAGAGATCGCTTTATTATTTATTGGAGTTACTAGCGACTCGCCCCGGCTTCGCTTCAATGTTTAGAGCTGTTTCTTTACTAGACAGTACTAACAGATTTTGGTCTAGGTGTTACTCGCGAAAGGGCTACATGTAGTTTTTCATGTGAAAAACACTCAACGGTTAAATCTAAATCAACATCGAATGTTTTACGGGATTTGCCGGCCCACCGCCCGATTCGCTGCGAACGATTAATAATTTTAAAAATTTAAAAGGTACCTTCTCCTAAGATTTTAATTTTAATTTTAATGATATTTTGTGAAGTACAATTTTGATCGACACAACGTATTTCATTGGATACAGATTAATACTGTAGGTACCTATTATTTGAAATGGCTTAGTAAAATACCCATTATTTTGTAGTAATATGTAAAAGATGAAATAGTTACTGTGGGTTATCCTTAGGAGAGAGACGTATAACACTTGCGGATTGTTCTGTGGATTATTTTAAAATATACATTCCGAAGCACATGATTTTGATCTATTTCGTAAGATTTACCGTTAGCAATGTAAGCGCCCAAAAATACCTATGTTTTTTACGACATCATTCCAAATCTTTGAAATTCTCGGCTTTTCTCTGCTATAATATGCATATATTATAGACGTAACCCTTCCAGAAGAAATTCTCTAAATGATAGCGAGCACCGTATGAAAATTCGTTGCGTGGTTAAGAAGACGTGAGCGGACAAACAGACAGACGAAAGCAGCTACTTTGCTTTATAGTATTTAGAAAAGAGATGAGGAATATGTCCCAACATAATTGACATGCTGGCATGCTACGCAGCTAGTCAATTGCCACATATTTCTCTTCCTTATTACTCCTAATGAATTCCGCATTTTCCAATAAAATAGGAGGTTTATGACCGCTAACGACTTTCCACATTTCACGGACAACTCGTAAAAAAACTAATCATGCAAATGCATGAACCTTTATAAGTATCTAGGTAAGTAATGAACTTTAAAGTGGATAGGCTTGGCGTTGAATATTCATGAGAGTTTATTTTTTAAGTGGTAGGACTGCTGTGGTTTGCATATGTCAGGTGTATTGTACCCTTGTCAAAGAATTTTCAACTAACGAAGCTATTAACGCGCAAAATAGAGCCCGTATAACCTTTGGCAATGTTAAGATTTACGCTTGTTCTTGGAACATCGCCGGGCGACTGTCCACTCATCACGTTACCAGAGGGCTGGCCTTTTCTTAGGTCAAAGAATCAGCATTACTTTACAGAGTGTTAGTGTAAACACCATTATCCTTGAAACCAGTGGTTTGGTTTCACTAATAGAACGTAAATTCAATAAAAAAACCTTTTTTTTTTAAAGTAATATCTCCATTTTTCCTCAAAATTATTTCACCCCATATTACAATGATGTAATTAGTTAAAACTTATGTAGATAGTTATAACGGACGGCCAGTGCAGCAGGTCAACGCCCTTTGCGGTGATTACGTAACTCGGGCGCATAGTATCCATAAATTTTTGAGAGAAACTTTTATTATTTATTTTTAAATTCAGAAAAACATTTTTTATAATTAATCAAGTACAGGTTGTACAGGGTTTTAGTGACAACGGTGTTTACACAGTCTGTTAGTCTGTATTACGTGCCAATGCTTTTGGGCACTTGCCCCATTGACAGCGATGCGGACGAGTTTTTCATACCCTATTCTTTTATAATACAAAGTTTCTAATATAATTATTATTTATAAGTTTTGCATTAAAGGTATAAGTACTTGAACATGTTAGATTTAAAAAAAGGTCGTTTCCCAGCATAAAAGTTCATTTAAATATGCTTAATAGTTTCATGGGTAGTATGCGTATAATTATCGGCTATAATAATGTATTTTTACACCCCATATGTAGTGTCCGCATATTCCAAGTATTAAAAGTATTCATAAGCATCACGCCTATAACCCCTGAAGGGTTAGGCAGAGGTACACCCATATTTTGCTAGTTATGTTTTTAAGTCCCATGAAATAGGGAGCGAGCCTATTGTCATCAAACGGGCACATATCCAGACTCCGAGGCTTACTGAGTAATTCCTGATGGAAAAACGCAATAACACGTAACACGTACGTATAACGTGTTATAAGTATTAAAATATATTAAATTACCAACTCAATGACGTCATCTTAGTTCAATAAGTAAATGAAATTGCTTTTAAAATACAGGACACGTCATTCTAACTGCGTCTGTTGGAAATGCAAAACAAATGGTTTCAATGAAACTGTTAAGTCATCATTGGGGGCTCTAGGAAAGCTTGATGAATTACACCGTGGTTAGGTAGTAGTTTCTCAAAAATAAAAGCTTAAATAATAGTCATTCATTACTTTCCAAGAAAACGTAATTACTTATATTGTGTTCGACTTTCGATTAAAGCCTGTCTAAAGGGTAACACAGACATGTCAAACAATAGGTTTTGCTCGCAACTTCGACTTGTCGCAGACGCAGACGAAGTCGAGGATTAAAAAGTTATCTATGTTCTTTCTTACATCGTTTCACATTTCATCGAAATCGGCTCAGTGGTTTAATTAGCCGTGAAGGCTTAACAAACTGACCGTATTAATTTCGCATTTTTAATAATACTGTCTGTGTACGTGTCGTGATGGCCCAGTGGTTAAGGCGCCCGCCTCTCATGCATGAGGTTGTGGTTTCAAATCCGGGCAAGTACCAATGTGAATTTTTCAATTCATATGTACTTTCTTGAGTTTATCTTGGACATCAATGGCATCGGTGAAGAAAATCATCGTGAGGAAACCTGGATTTACTGTTCCACTTAAAATCATGTCAGAGGCCCTTGAGGCGGTTTAGAAACTCTGGCACTAGGGTGTTTAAGGTCGTAAGGCCTTACTACCCACACGATAAGAAGAAGAATAATACTACTAGCTTTTGCCCTTGACTTCGTCTTAGTAAATATCGGTTATCGCAAACGGATTAAAATTAATTCAGTGTTTTAGATGTGACGGTGTAACATGCAGACATAATAATTACTGTCGATAATTAGATAACTCTTTTCGTTTGTGACCTCAGTGCACGTGTTTAACATTACCACAGATGCATAATATATCACCAATAGATATATCACCTTAATATATCATCATACGAAAGGTTAGATAGATGCGGGTTGCGTAGAACCGGTCACTGTGGCTATCTTTAAGGGAGGCCTATGTCCAGCAGTGGACGTCATTCGGTTGATATGATAATGATGATGATGAAGGTACAACAGTTTTTTTAAGCAATTTACATAGTGGGTTAATGGTTATTGTTCAGAAGCCACACGCAAGGGATAATACGATTAATATTCATTAGTTGTTACAATTTGTAGGACGAATCGATTCCCAACTTAATTGTTTTAATCGATGTTAAGTGTTTGACAATGACCTCAAATGATATGCTTCGTTATTTTACTTAATGTTATGTCTGTGAGTTTTAGGATAATTAATTGTTGTTGGACTGCCTCGTTGGTCTGTGCATGAGGTCTTGGGTTCGATTCCCAGGTCGGGCAAAGTGTTATTGGGTTTTTCCATCAGGAATTTCTCAGTAGCAGTCTGGATTTGTGCCCGGTTGATGGCAATAGGCTCGCCTCCTATTGCATGGGACTAAAAACATAACTGGCTAAATGTGGGTGTACTACTGGGTACACCTCTGTCTAACCCTTCGGGGATTACAGGCGTGATGTTATGTTATGTTTTAATTGTTGTAGAAACTTTATTAGGTAAGCAACTGTCCTGTAAGTGTTTTGGGTGGAGGGGACACTGTAATGAAAACTTTTACCCTGGATACACGACATTATAAATCCAGGTATTCCCGTTTGAGCACCAATCTTTACCTTCAATACCTTTTGGTGCTCGAAAAATATACGCTTATTTTTACACGACTGCCCGAAAAAAAGGAGTAATATGTGTTCAGGGTAAATGTATGTATGTATATTATGTATGTATGTGAGATTCTTTATTCCACCATAACTTTTAAACGCCTGAACCGATTTAGATGTATGGGGTATTGTTACAATCCTTGCATCGTTCCGAGTAACATAGTCTAGTTAAAAATAAAAAAAACGAGTGTGCTTATGACCACACGACTGAAGTGAAACTTCTTTCGCTCCATCTGTATGTATATATATATATATGTGTGTACAATATATACATGTACAAGCCTGCAGTGTGCTTAGATATACGGAACGTATTTGGCTATGAGAGGAAGAGAGAAAGAAAATGTGCGCGCGCACTGCTCACTGCTGTCTCTTGCTTATATCCCCCACTTAACTTCCGTTCGCCTTGCCCGATCACACTTTTCGTAACGCTTACGTCACGCGTTCGCCAGCTTACTCCCCAAGTCGAGCGTGCGTAAAGAAGTTTCACTTCAAAAATCCTGTGTGGTCACTTTAAAACGTAAATGAATACCAGTCTCAATTATTTATTTAATGAATCTGGTCGTGTCTATGTTTATCGTCTAGAATTTGACAAGTAGATTTAAAAAATATTTTACACTATGATTAAAAAACGTCGTAAAAAAAAACTGACGAGTAAACAAAGTACAAATATGTGCAATTTTTTGCAGTCGTGTTTTTTGATTTTTTTAATTATAGTAGCTTGCACTTAGACTGCGGGCGAACATTCGCTACGCCAAACGCAAGTGCGGCTAGCTGTAAAACCCATGTTCGTGTGTTCGCCATAGAAAAACACATACGGTGTGTGTGCGCCGCACGCGCGTTGTTTAGTCGAAACACAACGTGTGTGTTTTCCCGCAGTCAATGAGTTAAACGGGAATACTACTTCAATGAATCATGTGATGAATCACGGCAGAAGACAACGTCCAAATGCTGTTCATTTGTTGGTCTACTATGCTGACA
Source organism: Hoplodrina ambigua (assembly GCA_949774945.1). Lineage (NCBI taxonomy): Eukaryota > Metazoa > Arthropoda > Insecta > Lepidoptera > Noctuidae > Hoplodrina > Hoplodrina ambigua. The sequence continues at coordinate 11,704,762 of OX458973.1, forward strand.
TCACTCTTCCTATTGCTACGGTCAGCCCAAAACAAGGCGATGAATACAATATTACCTCCTTCTTTTGAAGTCGAACAATAAGGCAATGAGGTTATACAACAAGTTATACTTCGAACAAACCTCATTTATATTCATAGAAAACTGGGCCATTAATCTTATACAAGTGTATGTGATGTTTTAATTTTCCAGATGGGTGACCTTGGGTGTACAACCCTGACCCCCGTTCAGTGGTAGCGCGACCCGACCTTGACTGATTAACTAGATAAGACTATGGCACCCGTAACATGAAGGTTCCTATGTAAATGTAACACAATAGTTTGGTTCTAAGAAGTTACTTGCTTTATCATAAAATTAGCATCTAAGTACCCCAACTTCGTCCGCGTCAAAGCTAAAGTTTTATACCAAGAGGGAACACAAATATAGGAAAAAAAATACTAAGTAACTATTCACGCAAAATATCTGCTAATTCCGTTCAACTGATAAAACATGAAAGAGTTACAAACATCCATTTATCCACACAAACTTTCGTGTTTATAATATTAGTAGGATTATAATGAAATGTATGTAACGAAACTTGACTGCTAACATCTCCGGCAATCCGCTGGTTCTGTGCGAATTGAAAACTAAAATTTTCAATAAATAAATTATTTATTGAAACTTTACATCAAACGATATAACCATTTAAATATCAGACTGATGAACCCACAAGCAAGATCATTTCTTAGATGCACATAAAAAGTATTTACGTACTGACAGTTGAATTTGTGAAGAATAAGAAAGCTTTTGCCAATTTTTCTAACAATAGGATAATGAGATACTTTTTTTTTGGACGAACCTGCCATACTATTCCCTTCCACTTAAACTCTTGTAAGAGAAAATCAACAGTCGCGACCACTAGAAAAATGCCGAAATCAATGAAACTCTACGAGTCCCGGAGAATTGATACAACTATGTTCAACTATCGTAAATTCCACAACGAAATTAAACAGAAAAAAGCAGCGGAGGAGTTCAAACAACATGATTTCCACTGGCCTCCATATTAACACAGAACAAAGCTAGGCCAATAGGCACAAAGGGACGTGTATGTACATTGGGATGTTTACATGGGACGAGATACATTAACTAAAAGTTATATTTAACTTAGTAAATAACTGTGTTCACATCAAACGAATACGTGCTACACTGTAAATAATGGACCACACATTGCCCAGATACAAGCTGAAAGCAAAATCAGTCAGAATTCAAATATACTAACACTGACCAAACTTCATGGACTTCTAGTTACTTCGAGTAAAATAATCAGGGGCGGATCCAGGATTGTCATTTGGCTTGACCCCTTTTTTTGCACACAACATTTAAATTGATGACAATGGTACTCTAGGTAGGGTAATATTTACAAAAAGTTTAAGTACAATAATACCTATCAAGTACGCTTTAATATTCGTCACGGAAGAAGTCAGATGATTTGGGGGGGGAGGCATGAGCCCCTTAGCTCTCTCCCGGATCCGGCCCTGAATACAATCAAAGCAGCAAACCTCGAAACACACCTTTATCGGTACCACAACCTACCCAAAGAAGGCCATTTTACCCAGACCGCCAATATATGCCGTCCGTACGAGAATATTTTGCATAATGCAGTCTATTTTCGTACGAGCGTGTTTGTAAGTGTACCGAAAAGACAAAGGCTTCGATTGAAACTTAGAAACAGTTTAGGGTTAACTAGGCCAGGGGCGAGATGCAAGAATCGATAGGTAGCTTTGTACTGCACCTTGAATAATTTATATAGGTATATTTGATCAGGGATTTGAGAACAATTTTATAGTTAATTTGTTGTGGCCTTGGCATCGCTCACGTGGACCTAACTGATATTCGATACCGGCCAAGTACGAATGTGACGTTTTCAATTAATATGTACTTTCTAAGTTTATCTTGGACATCACTGACATTGACTGCCTCGTTAGTCTAGTGGTCGCAAAGCGCGACTGCTGAGCATGGACTGCTGCTGGTCTTGGCTTCGATTCCCAAGTTGGGCAACTGTTATTGGGGTTTTCCATCAAGAATTTCTCAGTAGCAGCTCGGAGTCAGGATTTATTCCCGGTTCATGGCACTAGGCTCTTCCCCGATAAAATAGGACTTGAACATAGCAGGCGAAATGTGGGTGGATTACTATTTAGGCAGAGGTACCTATGGTACACCTCTGCCTAACCCTTTGGGGATTACAGGCGTGATGTTATGTTATCGCTGACATTGGTAACGGAAAACATAAGGATAAGGTTATCATTGGTAAGGATAACTGAACTAAAAATTAATATAACCTATCTATTTGTGCTTGTCTTGACAAGTTTACGTTACTCACATGGTGAGTTAATTTGTTTGTTGTTGAAACACAAAAATATCTTTGAAATGGTGCGGTTGGTTGCATAGTAAAAGTTGTTCATAATAATGAATCACATGACCACTTTTCAAATGTGTGGTAAACAAAAATTAAACTAGTTATTAAAGCGAAACGTCTCTGGTTCATTCGAAATTCGAACACTGCTTGACCTAAGAGCAGATGTTTGACAGTTTGGTAGCGAAAACGACAGGGCCGAATTAAGGGCGTTTTTGACCACCAAGACGAAATCATTGGCAAATAGTCACTAACAAAAAATACCTACTACCAGCTATGTATATTTATATTGCCACAACTATACTAAATGTTACTATCAAGGGTAAGACGTAATTTGACTCAAATGCTTGACATGACTAAATATAATAGTCGTTAAATTGAATGTATTGTTATTGTATTACAATTTGCTGTGCACATGCTTAAAGTGGTTTATGGTAACTACATTCACCAAGTGGAGGGACAGGGGGGGGGAAGCGATGCATATCAGCACACAATCGCACGCTATGTTTAGGTGCGTCGCGTTCATAAAGATATAACTATAAACGACTATCAAATTAATAAATCGACTATTAAATTGAAATGTTTAGTGCAACCACATTTTTTTACAGTTTATAGTTTACTGTTCTAAAAATACTTCAGGATTAAAAGTAAAAAAAAACCAAGCCAATATATAGGGATAAGTGATTTCCAACCAACAACCTTCGGAATAGACTTTGTTTAGGACATCAATCTGAATCGAAGTTTATATCCATGACACTTTGATATTTATTTTATTGGGATAGGTGATAAAAACTTCGAACAAGCATTATTAGAACGAAGGCAGAAAATAAAACACGATCGGATATTGTGTGGTATTTTTTGTTAGTGACGGGCCTGTTGGTCTAGTGGTTAGTGGCCCTGACTGCTGAGCCGGAGGTCGTGGGTTCGATTCCCACCCAGGACAAACTTTGTGTGATGAGCATGATTGTTAGTTCTGTGTCTGGGTGTGATTTATCTATAATATGTATGTATTTATAAATTATATAAGTATATAAGTATGTATATCAGTTGTCTGGTTACCATAACACAAGCTCTGCTTAGCTTGGGATCAGATAGCCGTGTGTGAGTTGTCCCAAGATATTTATTTATTTATTTATTTTATTGTTTACAGAGGGCCTTGAAAGACATTTTGAAATTGGAAATACCCGTTTGGCATGTAACATTTGTTTGGTTTGAAGGCTTTAGTCAATGGGTGATACTAACGGTGCTGGTTGTATAGAATTTAACCAAAATACTATACAATTAGGATGCTGAATAGTCACGTTTCAAATTCGGAATTCCATTTGAATCGAATTTAATACTTTTACGTTAGCACACTCATGCTCTTACAAGTATTATTTGATCGAAGGTTGAAAACAAAACACGATCGAATTTGGGTAATGTTTACCTAAACAAGTTGAACATCTATCAATTCACGTTCGTAAAGTGTGTAGGCAAATAAAACGAGCGTTCACAATTTCAGCACCCCTGAATAACTTAAAAGCTTTGCGTGGTTCGAATGTTAAATATTTGCTCGTCTTTTACATAAGTGGAGCATTTTCTTGTACTTTCTTACACGGAGTCGCCACAGGACGCTACGAGGTGCGCACTCTTTTAGATAATAACACAAAATTGAACTTATTTACTACACTGGTATACGCGAGAAAGCATGTCGAAATTCACTGCTATGTTACGGTGTATCGCATCTCAGCGAACTTCAACGTGTATAAGTATACCTTATCTCGTAGTTAATAACAAAGTAATAAAATTAAAAATCAATACAGCTTCTATGGAAAATTAAATTAACGTTTTAAAATCGCGCGTTCAACAAAAAAAAAATGCCTACAAGTGATTTCTTACTTTACCTCTTATGTAATAGGTATTTCGTATTTTTTTCTAATACCCCTCTTCCCCCTTGTCGAGCCTCACGCGATTTATGGATGATTCCTATGTAAAAAAGGAACGTAGCGTCGCGTCTCTGTGTATTGCGACCGTTACAAAGGAATAATTACAAGTATTTAAAGGTTTTACGACAGCGACAAGAAACTGCACGCTTGTCATACCTTGCGTGCAAGACTTAGATTTACGTATTTAAAGGATTATGAATAACAATAAGCCAGGAAACTAATAAATACTGATACTTCCGTCTTTGTCACGCGATTCTTTATTTTAATGGGGGGCCGTAAAAATGTAAGCTTTCTTAAAAATGTTTTCGCTATTGATTTCAAATTGAATTCGAAAATATCAATGTATCAAAAGTGCGTAGGTACTTGAATTGTCCCTAAACATTTTAACAAAATAAAAAAGAGGGCCTAAATTCCGTTAAAAGTTTAGGGACATTTCAAGTACGCACCTTTGTCATCTAGTTTTATTAAATTAAAATCAAAGACATTGTTTGTAATGTGCCACACAATATTAAAATTCTAGGTCATTATGGTCTAAATTACTACCATTTTTCTAGAATTAGATTTTGACAACTAACGCTCATTAATTTTAATTTTTAAATCTATTCTTAGCGTTTTGGATGAACGTTTAAATTTTTTTTATTGCTGAATAGTAATTTAGCATAATTATTTATTTTAACGTAATTTTATTTATTGAGACGTTGCTGGTTCACACATTTTGGTAGAACTAAGCAGACATCTACCGCTCTTTGAATTAAAAAAAAAAAAACAGATTGGTATATTAAACCCCAGGTAAGCCTTCAAATCAAGAGGTGGGTATACTCCACAAAGTGATATGCAAATGTGCTGATGGCGGCACGCGACATTAGCATGTCAATTGCGGTACACCGGCACAAAGCCATTTGTGTATTACTAATATATGCTTCGTATAGTAATATCATATAAGTTATAGGTACAACACGATCTAGAGCTAACATAGGCACCTTTTCGTCATATGACTAAAAGGTGCCTTTTAGATGTAAATTAATCTTACTAGGTACTAATATAAATGCGAAAGTTTGTGAGGATGAATATCCATCGCAGTACGTCTTAACAGGATACCGTGGCCCCGGAACGCAAAGGGATACAGAAGGAACAGGGTGGTTCTTTAGTCAGTAAAAGTCTGACATTTGATTATTTTACCACCACAAAAAAAAGAATGGGTATCCATCCGGTTGATCACGCCTGTAATCTCCGAAGGGTTGGGCACAGATGTACCCATTAGTATACCCACATTTCGTCAAACTATCAAAACTAACTATTTATATGTTTGGCATTTTTGTTTATTTATTAAAATCATAAGTTGTCGCTTATCCTAACTAATATTATAAATGTGAAAGTAAGTTTGTTTGTTTGTTTGCTACCATTTTACGCCTAAACCACTGAACCGATCATCCTGAAATTTTGCATATACATTGCCAGGTGTACAGGGACGAACATAGGGTACCTTTAATCCCGAAAAAAAGTATTGTTCCCGAGGGAAATCACAAAAACGTCCTTATGACAGTAGATGGCGCCACGTGTCTATCGGATCATGATTAAATTTTGAGTTTAAGCATGTTCATTATGAGTCTAGACTGTCGATAGACCAGTTTCAAGTAAACAACCTAGGAGTACGAAAGTTGTTTGCTTAATAATTTTTCATGCCCAAAACCGCTGAAGAGTATCCTGACATTTTGCATAAAGTGGCTTCCAGACGGACGGACTTGCGGTTACGGCAAACCGCAGGCCGCGGCTCCTAACGCTCCAAAAACACACCACCGCGGTCTCAGTGGCGGCCTGAAGTGTCATTAGCGTGGTGATTGTGCTACAATCGGACAATCGGACGTCGCAATCGGACGTCAGTCAATATGGTTAACCGTAACGTTGTCTTATTACTCTCATGGCTCATTAGTCCTCTCAGAAGATAAGAAAAAAGGTAGGAAAACCGTTTATTTAAACACTTGAGGTGTGAGGTAGAGATAAACTACAGTAACATGACGCGCCCTTCCACAATTCAAAACGTTTGAAAGTGTTTTTAATAGTATAAAAAATACTCACAACGCATGTGTGCGTATTGAGACGGCTCTCGAGACAAAAACAAATCAGCGATTTGTTGTCCGACTAGCGGCGTCAAAAATTACTCATTATTATTAGTATGGCGCTGCACTGAAATTCTCTATGAAAATGAGAGGTACGTCGTCTTGCGCGGTCGGCTATTTATGATTAGTTGACAAAAAATATCCTAGCCTGCTGCTGAAGACGATTACTCACAAAGTCTTTCATACGAATGTGAATACACACATTGAAATGGTAATATGGAGGGAAGCGTCAAGGTATAATAGTTCATCTCTACCTATATTATCATTAGCATCGCATATTACTCTTAGGAATAGAGAAGTGTGAGTTAAATTTAAATTATTATTTAAATTCAACTATTTCTATTACAATTTCCATATTTGGCGTCATTTTACAAAGCAGTACACGCGGCCGGCTGTTAAAATTTGCAATTGACGCGGCCGCCACAACATTTCGCGTTTGTCTGTGACCCACTTTATATACGTTGTCAGGGATACAGAAAAACTGCGTAACTGACACTGTCATCACTGACACTGACAGGTGTAAACGCATTCATAGAGGATGCATGGAAGAATAAAGGTGAACTTATAACTACGCTCTGTCAATGAAGCATACTCTGCGATTACTCCGCTAATTGTAAATTGATTTGGATGATTCTTTTTTTGTTTATTTTTTCGAATTGGTCCCAAATAAATACTGTCATGATCTGATGATGAACTTCGGAGATATGGAAAGGAAACTCCTCATAAGATCACAGCGCAGAACTGTCTTAACAGTAAAATTGCTTTGTTTAATGCGTGTAGTCGATGATTGACTGAAGGAAGAGGTTAGTTGCTAAACTAACCGTGACCTATGTCGATGTATGTAGACAACAGTTTTTCAACGGCAAAGTTAAGTTTGTCCCTCAGTACTGTTTATTTTTTCGTTAGAGGTATTTCTGGTGTGTTTTAATGAGGGTAGGTAGGTTACGTTTTTCAATTTTAGGATATCTCGCAGGTCCAACACACACGGGCACGCCGCAATCGCGGCGGTAAGACCCCTCTTTGAGGAGTGGCTGGAGAGGCGCTACGGCGTCCTCACCTACCGCCTGACGCAGGTCCTCACCGGACACGGTTGTTTCGGGAGGTTCCTGTGTCGGATAGGGCGGGAGGAAACGCCCGGGTGTCACCACTGTGTGGATCGCCCGGAAGACACGGTGGAGCATACGGTGCAGGACTGCCCCGCTTGGGCAGAGCACCGCCGTGTCCTCACGGAGGCGATAGGCGGCGGCGACCTCTCGCGTCCGGACCTGGTTCAGGCCATGCTCCGGGGCGAGAGGGAATGGGATGCAGTCACCTCCTTCTGCGAAGCAGTAATGCTAGCGAAGGAGGAGGCGGGCCGCGTGAGGGAGAGAACCACCTCACGCCCCAGCCGCCGCGGGAGACGCCCAGGGCGTCGGACGTCGCGAGGCGACATCCGGCCACCGTAGGCGCGGGCTTGCGGACGGCGAGTAATGGGTAGCTCGCCGTCCGATCAAGGACCAAGCCCGAGTCGACGGCGCGTTCTGATCGCGCGCGCCTCAAAGAGCTGTCAGCACAGGGACGGGGCCCCCAACGGGGCCAACGCCTGCCGGGGTTGCAGGACGTCTTAACAGGATACCGTGGCCCCGGAACGTAAAGGGCAACAGAAGGAACAGGGTGGTTTTTTAGTCAGTAAAAGTCTGACAGTCCCTTCCGCCCCACCCAGAGCGGAAGGAGTCATTTGATGATTTTTACCAACACAAAAAAAAAAAAAAAAGGTCCAACACACAACCAAAAGCTCATTGCGAGCCCGAGCAAAAATTACTGCTCAATCCTCGGAATCTTCCGTTCATGCCGCATTAAGAAGGCAAGCACAACCGGAGCGACAAGTAAATTTGAGAGCTGATGAGACATTTTCTTAAAGCCAGGAAAGACTAGAGAGCCAAGCCGTTCGCCCTCCAAGCTTCTCAGAGAGTGACTGAAACGCCCTTTTAAACGCAATTGCTTTTGGAGGAACAAGCCGAAAGCCAGAGAGCTGTAAGAGCAACTGAGACGCCTTTTCAATCAAACACAACTTCGTCTCAGAGAACAAGCTCAGCCATTACAGCGACAGAAACTCTAAAATAGTCGCAGGTGAGAAGGACCTCTCTTGCAGAAATGCAAACTGAACGCCGACGGACTTTTATGAGTCACAGTCTGTTGGTCTGTAGGTATTTAATAATTCTGGATCTGGCCGAACAACAAGCCGAGTACAGCCCGAATTGATTGTCAAATTCTAAACAAACGCGGGCGAAGCCGCGGGTAAAAGCTAGTTTTTATATAAAATTACACTTTTACCACGAAGTAACACGATGCACTGCATTTCAGGATCTTAGGTATTAGCTAATAGTTCATTTGAGTTTGACTTTACATGCAAGCCCTATTTTTCAACCGACTTCAAAAAGGAGGAGGTTCTCAATTCGACGCGTGTTTTTTTTTTTTTGTATATTTGTTCTACGATTACTCCGCCAATCGAATTGGACGAATCGATTTGGATGATTCTTTTTTTGTTTGAAAGAGTATAGTTCCGAATAGGTCTCATAGGAATATTGTCATGATCTGATGATGAACTTTGGAGATATGGAACGGAACTCCTTATAAAATCACAGCAGAACCGCCGTAACAAGAAAAATTGCTTTGTTTATACGTGTAGTCGATGACTTACTGAAGGAAGTGGGGAGGGGGTGCGTCAACCCTCCCCCTCCTACCACTTTCTAAAATTAAATATATCGTGTGAGGTATTGTTTGAAATGGCTTTATGTAAGGATTTCAAACACTAACACACAAGCACTAAAAAGTGAAAAATAAAAAGCTTTTTTACAAAATAAAAAATAACTTGAGCTTGGAAGTCGGTGGCAATACCTACATAACAAGAAACAAAACCAAAGCCGACTTTCAAGCTCAAGTTATTTTTTTCTTTAATATAATGGTCAATAATTTGAATTAATTGGAAGCTCCTGCTCCCTAATATGATTGATAAAGATAATTTTTAAAGCCATAAAAGCAGGCGATTCTACTAACTTGTAAAAACGATCACAATCTAATCTCAGCCTCGATCTGTCAAAAATACCTCCAGTTTACCTATATTTTTGACATTGATTGTCGATAAGATGAGATGGCAACTCGATTTAGAACGTTTTTAATTGGTAGAAATGACCTTTAAGTCTTATGTAACTGAAAGTAAAACTTTAGTTCAGGTACCTACTCAACATTTTAAGGTACGTGACATATATTATACTGTATGGCATCGGTATTCAATCCGGCCTCTCGATATGATCCAATTTTCAACTACGAATATTTAAGACTAGCTTTTACCCGCGGCTTCGCCCGCGTTTGTTTAGAATTTGACAATCAATTCGGGCTGTACTCGGCTTGTTGTTCGGCCAGATCCAGAATTATTAAATACCTACAGACCAACAGACTGTGACTCATAAAAGTCCGTCGGCGTTCAGTTTGCATTTCTGCAAGAGAGGTCCTTCTCACCTGCGACTATTTTAGAGTTTCTGTCGCTGTAATGGCTGAGCTTGTTCTCTGAGACGAAGTTGTGTTTGATTGAAAAGGCGTCTCAGTTGCTCTTACAGCTCTCTGGCTTTCGGCTTGTTCCTCCAAAAGCAATTGCGTTTAAAAGGGCGTTTCAGTCACTCTCTGAGAAGCTTGGAGGGCGAACGGCTTGGCTCTCTAGTCTTTCCTGGCTTTAAGAAAATGTCTCATCAGCTCTCAAATTTACTTGTCGCTCCGGTTGTGCTTGCCTTCTTAATGCGGCATGAACGGAAGATTCCGAGGATTGAGCAGTAATTTTTGCTCGGGCTCGCAATGAGCTTTTGGTTGTGTGTTGGACCTTTTTTTTTTTTTTTTGTGTTGGTAAAAATCATCAAATGACTCCTTCCGCTCTGGGTGGGGCGGAAGGGACTGTCAGACTTTTACTGACTAAAAAACCACCCTGTTCCTTCTGTTGCCCTTTACGTTCCGGGGCCACGGTATCCTGTTAAGACGTCCTGCAACCCCGGCAGGCGTTGGCCCCGTTGGGGGCCCCGTCCCTGTGCTGACAGCTCTTTGAGGCGCGCGCGATCAGAACGCGCCGTCGACTCGGGCTTGGTCCTTGATCGGACGGCGAGCTACCCATTACTCGCCGTCCGCAAGCCCGCGCCTACGGTGGCCGGATGTCGCCTCGCGACGTCCGACGCCCTGGGCGTCTCCCGCGGCGGCTGGGGCGTGAGGTGGTTCTCTCCCTCACGCGGCCCGCCTCCTCCTTCGCTAGCATTACTGCTTCGCAGAAGGAGGTGACTGCATCCCATTCCCTCTCGCCCCGGAGCATGGCCTGAACCAGGTCCGGACGCGAGAGGTCGCCGCCGCCTATCGCCTCCGTGAGGACACGGCGGTGCTCTGCCCAAGCGGGGCAGTCCTGCACCGTATGCTCCACCGTGTCTTCCGGGCGATCCACACAGTGGTGACACCCGGGCGTTTCCTCCCGCCCTATCCGACACAGGAACCTCCCGAAACAACCGTGTCCGGTGAGGACCTGCGTCAGGCGGTAGGTGAGGACGCCGTAGCGCCTCTCCAGCCACTCCTCAAAGAGGGGTCTTACCGCCGCGATTGCGGCGTGCCCGTGTGTGTTGGACCTGCGAGATATCCTAAAATTGAAAAACGTAACCTACCTACCCTCATTAAAACACACCAGAAATACCTCTAACGAAAAAATAAACAGTACTGAGGGACAAACTTAACTTTGCCGTTGAAAAACTGTTGTCTACATACATCGACATAGGTCACGGTTAGTTTAGCAACTAACCTCTTCCTTCAGTCAATCATCGACTACACGCATTAAACAAAGCAATTTTACTGTTAAGACAGTTCTGCGCTGTGATCTTATGAGGAGTTTCCTTTCCATATCTCCGAAGTTCATCATCAGATCATGACAGTATTTATTTGGGACCAATTCGAAAAAATAAACAAAAAAAGAATCATCCAAATCAATTTACAATTAGCGGAGTAATCGCAGAGTATGCTTCATTGACAGAGCGTAGTTATAAGTTCACCTTTATTCTTCCATGCATCCTCTATGAATGCGTTTACACCTGTCAGTGTCAGTGATGACAGTGTCAGTTACGCAGTTTTTCTGTATCCCTGACAACGTATATAAAGTGGGTCACAGACAAACGCGAAATGTTGTGGCGGCCGCGTCAATTGCAAATTTTAACAGCCGGCCGCGTGTACTGCTTTGTAAAATGACGCCAAATATGGAAATTGTAATAGAAATAGTTGAATTTAAATAATAATTTAAATTTAACTCACACTTCTCTATTCCTAAGAGTAATATGCGATGCTAATGATAATATAGGTAGAGATGAACTATTATACCTTGACGCTTCCCTCCATATTACCATTTCAATGTGTGTATTCACATTCGTATGAAAGACTTTGTGAGTAATCGTCTTCAGCAGCAGGCTAGGATATTTTTTGTCAACTAATCATAAATAGCCGACCGCGCAAGACGACGTACCTCTCATTTTCATAGAGAATTTCAGTGCAGCGCCATACTAATAATAATGAGTAATTTTTGACGCCGCTAGTCGGACAACAAATCGCTGATTTGTTTTTGTCTCGAGAGCCGTCTCAATACGCACACATGCGTTGTGAGTATTTTTTATACTATTAAAAACACTTTCAAACGTTTTGAATTGTGGAAGGGCGCGTCATGTTACTGTAGTTTATCTCTACCTCACACCTCAAGTGTTTAAATAAACGGTTTTCCTACCTTTTTTCTTATCTTCTGAGAGGACTAATGAGCCATGAGAGTAATAAGACAACGTTACGGTTAACCATATTGACTGACGTCCGATTGCGACGTCCGATTGTCCGATTGTAGCACAATCACCACGCTAATGACACTTCAGGCCGCCACTGAGACCGCGGTGGTGTGTTTTTGGAGCGTTAGGAGCCGCGGCCTGCGGTTTGCCGTAACCGCAAGTCCGTCCGTCTGGAAGCCACTTTATGCAAAATGTCAGGATACTCTTCAGCGGTTTTGGGCATGAAAAATTATTAAGCAAACAACTTTCGTACTCCTAGGTTGTTTACTTGAAACTGGTCTATCGACAGTCTAGACTCATAATGAACATGCTTAAACTCAAAATTTAATCATGATCCGATAGACACGTGGCGCCATCTACTGTCATAAGGACGTTTTTGTGATTTCCCTCGGGAACAATACTTTTTTTCGGGATTAAAGGTACCCTATGTTCGTCCCTGTACACCTGGCAATGTATATGCAAAATTTCAGGATGATCGGTTCAGTGGTTTAGGCGTAAAATGGTAGCAAACAAACAAACAAACTTACTTTCACATTTATAATATTAGTTAGGATTCGGCTAGCACTATAGACAACCTATCTGTACAATGAGTTTGTACTGTGAAACTATGCATTTCTAAATTAATAGAATTTAAAGATTGAAGTAAACTTGTTTCCAACCTCACGGTATCGTCTGGCTATCTGTGTACGTTAGTTAATATTATATGATTTGTTATCGGACCCAAGGCACAGGAGAAGTTGAATTTTAACTCCTTGTGTTGGCAAAGCTTTTTTAAAAATATTTATGGAGTTTCTTGCCCGTTCTTCTCTATTTCTTTTAAATGACTATTAAAATTTCTTTATAATGGTCTAATTGAAATAATGATTTGACTTTGATTTTGACGATGAGGCGGTTGGCGCAGCAGCCGAGCGATTGGCTGCCACTCGCAGGTTCAACTCCCGCACGGAACAAATCGTCTGCAGGTAGTTTTTTTCAGATCTGTTTGTTTGTGTATGTGTTTCATACTTTTGCAAATGCAACCACGATACAAGAGAAGTTTGCAGTAAAAAACGATAGTAAGACACCTAATTAAATCTAAAAATAAACATTATCTAAATGCATGCCTCTATTTAATATTTCCGTTTATAGGTGCAATATAACATGAACAGAAAACATAAAAAAAACGTTAAAAATACTTAATTGCGAGCAATTTCGTTCGTGGAATCAATATGACCGCGGCGTGATTACAGGTCATTCTAACCAGTAATTGATCGCATAAACTTTTAACAATACAAACTGTATAGGTTCGCTTTTACGATGTTTTTTTACAACTCCATAAAACCCGATGGGGTTAGCCACACCAAAGATATATCCAATGACATTATTAGGTGTCATTTTAAGGTTATCGTTTTTTTTTTAGCACCTTGGTGTACATTTCTCACCTCCAGAATATGATCGTCCAAATTGACCACAAAATAAACCTTATTTTCTTGGCAATAAATATGATATCAACATTTTAAATTGACTCAATTTCACGCTTCATCTAGGAATTGAGCGGTAATTGCTAATGGCTTGAATTTCGTAGCCGCGCGCTACGAACTTCGTAGCCTGCTACGAAATTCGTAGAACGTAGACTGACGGAACACTCGAATGATACTCTACGCTATAATTATGTTACATTTGAAATAATATTTGCTATAATTATGTTACATTTGGAATAAATACAGGAAACACGAAGTATACGTATTGTAACGGTTCAGTTATTACTAAAATTAATTGTATATATTTATAGCGTGATATTTCGTCAAGATTAGATTTTTTATTAGGATTATTCAGTGGAGTAATTGAGTTTATTTGACTAAAATATTGGTGAACTAACTGACCTTTGCTGTTGATACAAACCAAAAGGTTTTTGTTATGCTAATGCGAAGCTAGCCTAGTTCCAAATATCAGTCGGGCAATCTAACTAACGACATGAAAGAGAATGTGCCTTTATTTTTTAATCCAGTAGCATAATGGCTTAGATAAAGGTTGGATCTTGCTAATATGAGATTATAATTATTGTAGCATGAAATTGTAATGAATGTTACTTCTTACTAATATAAATGCGACAGTTTTGATGGATGGATGTTTGTTACTTATTCATGATGAACAGATCTGGATGAAATTTGGCAGCTATAAAATAGTCTTTATTAGCACATAGGCTTTTATCCTGGAAAATTTTACGTTTTTCGTGGGATAATAATTCTTGAACTTAAAACTTTGACGCGGACGAAGTCGCGGGTAGAAGCTAGTATAGCAATCTTTTTAAAATAAGAATAGCAGATAAAAATAAATTTTTGCTTTGGTTTATATCCAATTTAAACTTACCTTCTAACATTTTAATGCGAACCTTTCATAAATAACATCAAATATGACTGACCCGTGAATTAAAATCTTAGAGTTGAGAAATTCTAGAGAAACTGACTCCCACGTCTCACAAGCAATTTCCCACAGGTAAATGTTTTGATTGATCGTTTAACTTTCGTACTTAACCAATTCATGGCCAATGACGCGCGTGGTGCGTCATAAGTAAACATCTCGGGTGGCCCATGACGCGCGTGGTGCGTCATTTTTAAATTAACTTAAAACAAGCTTAAAAATTATGAGATTACGAAAACCACCATTGTTTATCCTACATTGAACATTAAAGTAGTAAGTGCGCCTGGCAATTAAGTTTTAATATTTAATTTACCAATCAGGGATAGCAAACCTTTGGTAACAATATAAAAACTTAATTTATAATAGAGTTATATTACATATGTATACATACAGAATTTCAATAAGGTGAGCTGCGGAAATATTGCGTCTTGGTATTCTTATTAGGGGCGTAACTGAATTAAATCAGTGGAAATACTGCCCCAACAGACTTTTAAGTTTTCTACCCATGGTAGGAGTAGTAATATTATAAAATACCTGCTTCATAATACTAAGGCCTCATTTACGGAGACGCGGGGCGTCACGCGTCGCGTGCAGCGTGGCGTCACGCGGCGCGTCATACGATTTTTCTGTTTACGGAGCAGCGGCGCGTCAAGCGGCACTTATCATCGCACGCGTAAACACAAACGTATGGCAATATAAGACGTTGTTCATAGAGACGCGTGGCAGTGCACGCCGCTGCGCCCGCGGCGAATCCTCAAGATTTCCATTTGTCCATGATTTCCTCAATGCTGGTGTCTGTATCATACTCATAACTTTTATCTTGACTATAAGAAGAACTTGCTAATTTAACCTTTTTTGAAATATTTTGCAAAATAGATTGACTACATTCAGAAAAACTTTCGTTCTCTTTATTATTATCTTGCTCACAATGTTTATACTCGTCAGTAAACAATGCCTGGCTACATTCAGAAAATATCTTGTCTTCTTGCTGATTATCTACAAAAAACACTTTTATCAATACAAATAAATGACCTATACAACAAAAGTTTCCAATATGTTTACTACCCCTGTAGCATTTTAGTAAAATCAATAAATCCTACCTTGAAACGTCATATTTCCTTCGTAATATCAACGAATACGAATCTAAGAACACCAAACAACTGTTTCCTCCTCAAACAGACACAAGATAACGGAGAAATACGTACAAAACATCACAAGGGGCCCGTGACGCACCAGGCGCGTCATCCTTTAAAGAGGCCCACGACGCACCTGGCGCGTCATAGACAAATCGTATGGGGCCTGGCTAATGTGTTGGTGAAAATGAAGGTGGCAATGAATCGGTTAAAGTACAGCAGCTTTCGTGAAAGTAAAAAAAGTACCTATTTAAGTATCGTAAATTGTTACTTTAAAATTAAAACTAAACTTTTTATGAAATAACGACTGAGAAGCAACATAAATTACAAAAAATCTCGTAATAATGTGAATAAATGATATTTTATCCCAAATATTGAAAATAATTAATTTAACAAATAAAACCTCAATTTAAGTGAATAATTGGAACAAGGTCGAACGTCGGCCGACGGCGTCTGTTGCGACCGATGTCTTCCTTCACATAAAATCGATATAGTAGCAACGGTCGCATCGCCGCTCGCCGCCATAAAAAAAAACAATATAAACACAACATAATCGAGTCTAGTTAGCAAGTTCGCCCACCTCAAAAGGAATCAGCTTGCGATTGTTTAAGTCACGGCGACACAATTCACTTCGCGCTACAACCGATGTTTTAGCACTGTTATTGGATATCGTTTATCACCAATGAGCTATGCCTGTGGACTGCACTGCCTTGCGCACCTATGCATCCTTTACACTAAAGACAAGGACGTAAGTTATCAGTTCGTTCAAAAGTTTACGCGCGCGCCCCGCCAACCGTTGTTACAACTATTTAATTAATGTTTATTAGTGACTTCGTTTACCATAATTACGCGAATGAGAATGCAACTTTTTTTTTATTATAAATACTAGGTCGGTGATGACCTAGTTTCAGTGCTTTAATAAAAAAAGGGTTGACGAAGAACTTTATAAGTACTTTGTTAAGTTAAATGTTTACGTACCTATTTCAACGGATTACTTGGGCAAAAATCGTACCTTTGATTTGATTATGATTTCTAAAGTTTTAGATGACAAAGCGTACTCACCGATAGTCCAGGGTTGCAGCCCGAAGTGATTGAATTCTTCCTGAACTTGGGCACGCAGATCTGCATCGAGCTTTTGTTTTTAGGGGGCCCGGCACAACCGTACTCATCACTCCGATTATTCCTTGTCAGATTAATATTGTTGGTGTTATTAACTTTCACCAAAATATTGCAAGTCTGCGAAGCAATTTGAAAAAGGCCTTCCTCTAGGTTCCTTTTGTTGTGGTACTGTCTATTGAAGTGAAGATAGTCCCACCAGGTAGGCATTTTCTCTGATGAAACGTGTTGAGTTGAGCGCGGGCCGGGCGAGTCAGCCGCGTGCGTTCGACAGGACCGCTCAAACGAAGTGACGAGTTCTGCCTTTATGTAAGTCCCGACGTAGACTTGCGCGTTCAACTTTACTTTTTTTGACAATATATGAGTACTGTCGCGGAGTTAATTGCCTGGGCTTTGTTGTTCTTGATGCATAATTTAAATAAGTTTTTAAATTGTTTCTACTTTGCTCACGGTCTCACAAATGAACTTTTCTTCAAACTGTGGGTAGAATACGAGTACGGGTGGGTACTTTTTAACAAGCAATAATGTAATGTAAGTGATTGGTCATTAATATCTATCTGTCTACCAAAATTATTTAATTCACTAAGTAACTAGTACTACACGAAAGCTTAGGTAAATTATATTTTAGAAAGAAAATTATTTCATGTTAAAAATGTAAATCTTAGAAAAAGTAATTGTGTTCTTTCTTTTTCATGACGACTGTACGTTCAGCAGGTGGATTATTAATTAATTTAGTAAAGTCTTATTGACTTTTCGGCGGTACATTTGATACATGGAATTCACACGAGAATTGATAAGGACACGCAAAACAAAAAACAATATTGCTAGTGCTTGCGAAGTAGGTATTTTTTTTTATCATAAACATTCAGTAAAAATACATGAAGGCCAATAAAATTACCGTAACTAAAAACTTTCGGTAAAGTCGTTAAAAATCTAGTAAACAATTAAATACATCTCTAAACTGTAGATAGGGAAGTAAATAGTACTTTCTTTAGAGAGATGGTTCTTTCTTTAGACACCAAGATTAGTATATGAACGTTCTCAAAAATACAATGTTCTGCAGTTTTCATTACCTAACTACCTACCTACTTATTAAAATTAAAGATAAACTTTTAGTCAATCGTTCAGAAGTTAAAGCAGTAAGTTATATTTGTCAAAGTTGTACACCATTTGGACCCCATCAATATTCGCATTATCGCATACCTAGTTTGGTCTTAACATAAGATCAACTTTTGCGACTTAAGACTCTTATGGTCGCAAGCGCGACTGCTGAGCATCGAGTCTTCGGTTTGATTCTCAGATCGGGGAACATGTTATTGGGTTTTACTACTTATTTGAAATTGCTTAGTTGCAGCCTGGAGTTTAAAAGCTGGTGGTGACACTCCGTGCTTTGAAAAGCATGTATAGCCATAATGTCGTATTAGCCCTACGCCTGATCTCTCCCCGGTCATGGCGGATTACCGTCCTATCAGACTATGAGTGAGGGAAGAGAGGTACACACGTGTTTGCGCACACGCTTGTGCCCTATGCATATAAATATCTCCTGTGTACATGGCTAATCCCCATTGAGATTGTCCGCTGTGACCAAAATTCGATAGGACGAATATTACTTTTATTTAAACATAACATCACGCCTGTAATCCCCTAAGGGTTAAGCGCATAGGTGACATTTCGCCTGATGCAAAAACCCACTAACACTTTGTCCGACCTGGGAATCGAATCCAAAACCTCATGCACAGCAGTCGCGCTTTGCAACCACTAGAACAATGAGGCAGTACTTTTATAATTATACTCAGAGGCATATCTAGAGTGGGGCAAGTAGGACACGAGCCCCGGGCGCCTATCGAAGGGGGCGCAAAAATTTACAATGATTATTATAAAAAGTCTAAATACCGTAAAACGGGGTGTATAGAAAGGCAGGGGTGAATCGAAACGAAACTTTAAAAGAGATTTTAGTGTTAAAATAATATAGTTTGTTGGCAAAAAAGACTCTCCTTTTTTTTCTGAATTATAATTTACAAATTAGTCTCATTGTTGGCGACCAACTTTATTAGTTTGACTTTAAAATCCCTTTTAAAATTCCGTCTCGATTCACCCCAGCCTCTCTATTCACCCCGTTTTACTGTACGCTACTAAAACCATTTCATACTATTATATTTACTTCGTGATTAAAAATTATTATCGTATAGCGTATCGTATTTTTAAATGTTAGCACTATTTTTTTTATGGAGTATGCAAATTGTTGTGTTATATTAAGATTTACAAAGGGGCGCGCAGCTATGATGCGCGCCCTAGGCGCCATTAGCTATTTAACTCTACCTAAACGTACCTACCTTATAATTCAATAAACTAATAATTACAAACACCTAACCTAATATTTAGGTACAAGACGTTTATTAAATAGCATTCTATGTAAATAAACACTGAAACTAAAAATACAACAAAGGCGACCTCGAGTATTCCCATGGCAGCCACTAGGCATCACTGAGTCACTGACAGGGCCAGTAATTACGTCATTTTACCCAGTAATAATGAAGTGAGACAAAATATTTACCCACACGTAAAAACTAGACGTTTTGTGTTTGTTCATGGCTCAAGGTAAAGGGTACTAAAACATTAATAGGCGAGTAGTGTTGAATTAACAATTGCCACCTTCTGCAAAAACGGTATTTAATTTTCTTGGAATAAAGTTGCTTTTACGGGGTTGGTTTTAGTAATTTCATTATTTAAGTATCCTATTCCCATTTCTGGTTAAGCTTTCAACTCGTTATTACTGGAAGTATATTTTAATGTAATTTTTGCAAATTAATGAAATCTCCTTAACGCGGCTTGCGGTAGGAGTTGACTGGCAGAAATCGTCACGTAAGGAAAAGCGTTATGCCCCCTCGAGGCGACCTTCCCTCTCTTTGTGTGCGTGTGCGTGCGAGTATCGAAATTCGAGTAGCAAGCATTGTGCGCGTACAGCTGAATATTTATACTTATTTTTGTTTTATTTCATACGAGATTTATATTGTCATTATCGCAAATTGTATAACTTCTTTCCTGAGGGGATTCCCCAACGACTACTCAGTTTTTCTTATGCTGATCTTGTGGTATATTAATAATCGATTATAATTACTTTTTGGTCACCCTGCTTAGACATCACGCTATACCTACTCGACTTTCATGCGATACGTTCGCATACGTCGCGGGCAAATGATAGCTTTAAAACGAAAAATATTTGGTGTGGAAGGATTCCAAGGGCTTGTTTTACCACTTTCCAGTACATTCCGATTATATTACTAGGCAGATCATTTCATACAAATTCTAATACAGAATGTCTATTCCATTTTTTTTTTCCAGTTTTTTTTATATATCTGTCAATATGGTGTTTATTGAGAGATTGTGAAACAAGGCCTTAGTATACAAGGTGTAATTTAATAAACAAAAAACCTGAAGAGGGGTTTTAAAAAAAAGTGTTAAATTATCATAGGTCTATAAAATGTATGGATGTGCTGGTTTTTTTTTTCATGATTTTAGGGTGGGACCCATGGTAGAAATTGTTTATAAATGACCTATTTTTTAGTTTTCAGTTGGTTCTATAAGATTTTGTATAAGTAAAAATTAAATAATTTAGAACATCATCTCAAAATGATGGTTCATTATTTATTCATATAATCAGTATCAGTCATCATGACATAATAGTTTTAAAGACTTTTCCTTACATACCACTTATAATATAGCTCTACTCTCAAGTATAGGTACATTCTTGGGCCCAAATTACAAAACCATTTCATTAACCAAATCTGCATTTCAAGAAGTTATATTTAATCACATTTTATATAAGAACTAGCAATACCCAGTTGTTTTTTACATACATTCAATTATTTTTTTATAACTGTTGTGTTTTTTGTGGATTGAAGTGTTCTGTATTTAAAATGATATACTGGCTATATAGAAAAAACATATTTTCAAATTGGATTTTCAATTGGGTTCAAGCAAACAAACTCTTCAGCTTTTTAATATTACTATAGATGATTTTTTAAGTTAGGCCTTCATTCCTACATGAGAATAGAACTACATCTCACATCTTACATTTAAAACTAAAACTAAGGCTCATTTAAAATATCCTTCATATCTACATCATCAGATACAGACTCTGTGTCATCCGGTTCATCCAACAACGCTTGCAACTGGTGAATTGAAGTAACCAGGACATGAAATTGTTTCTTTCTTAAAGCTAAACAGCTTTCCAGTTGCTGCTTGGTGGATTCCAAATTGGCCAGTTCCGTTTTCAAAGTTCCAAGACGTTCTAAAGTCTCCTTTCTATCTGGCTGTTCACTTATTACCTTTGCCAGTACATCATACTCTATGCGATTTTTGCGTACTGTCTTGGCCTGGGCAAGATCTGCTTTGCTTTTCTCTATGTGGCTTTTGGCTACCTCTATGGAATTTTCCAGTACTTTGGACATGGCCTCGTAACTTTTTAATTCTGCCGCCATCATTTCGGAGCCAAGTTGAGATTTTGTGACAGCAAATTCGCATTGTGCTAGTTGAGCTAACATTCGATCGTGGGTTGACTTACTGTTAACAAATTGTATTTGTGTGTTAGTGAAGGGAAGAACAAGCAATATTTGAAAATAAAACTCAAAGTAAATCGATTGTTTTGAACTATGATTCTAACCTCTCTTCCGGTTTGTCGTCAGTGGTATTACACCATTTTATCAATGTTTTCAGTAGCGAATTCAATCTCCTATCGTCTCCCGTTCCATCTCCATCTATCAGAAGTCTTCTACGAATGACATCCTCTGGAAAATATTAAAATAAACAATATGAATACGATTGAAACTCTACAAGCAAGCTTCATTTTAGGAATATTTACTGCAACTTACCATCTCCCATATTTACTACAGAGTAGTTTTTTGAATTCTAAGCGTTTAGAGTGATTCCGTTAAAATAATGCAAGTCGATTACAAATACACAATTTACAAAAATTAGATAAACAAAACCAACGCTGGTCGCGGCTTAGTACAATGACACTTGAAAATTGTCATAACTTGACATGATCATTTCTCTGCTTTGTGGTTTTTGCATTCAGAATCCGAATTATCCGAATATGAAAAGGTTTCTTTATACCGCTCGAAAATTGAAATAAATCAAAAAGCAGTTTTTTTAGTAGGGAATTTCAAATACAAACAATACGTCACTAATAATAAAAAATAATAATAATAAAAATTTTATTCAAATATAAGTAAAACTAAGATTTACATTAATCGTCATAGAGGAAAATTAACTACTACTACTATTACTACTATACTACCACTACTACAACTCTACTCTACTCTACTCTACTATTTAGTTATAATATTTTTATTCATAATCAATCAAACTTTTCTGTTGATTTGACTTGTTTTAGAACGAAAAATTTAAATGTCAAATTTTGTTTTGCCTTTCAGCTCGTGTGAAGAAAATTATGGCTATTTATTGTAATATCTTGATTTTCCTGGAGGATTATTATCCTAAACAACATAGTATTTAGTTGAATACTCTGTCTACATCCAAGGGAAGAATGGAAGACCCCACTTTTAGTGATAAAATTGAAGAGTACTTTTCGGAGCTCGGGCGATGGCTAGTATTTCGAATTGAATGAAGTTCTGCTTAATTTATTAACAAAAAGTAGAATAACTCTTTTGTTTACTTCAGGAGGGTGTGGCGAAGTATTCTGTTGGGTCAAGTTATATCGTTGCTGCTCAGTGGTAAATGTATATTGACCACATTGTTACAAAGTGCTACTTGGCAGTTTCCCACTACTGGTCAACTGGTGGTGCCGTACTTAGCGCTCTTTATTTTATTCACCCCATCCCTGCTCTGCAATGGGCTAAAGAGTCTATCTAAGTAAGTTAAAATAATTATTTAATATGTGTTTTGTTATAATGGGTATAGAACTGCTAGTTCCCTTAAGTATTTCCAGAATAAATGTCACTTAGTAAACTTATGCCTTTTTATAATATTCTAATATTAAACTTACATTCATCTAATATATTGTTTTTTTTTTTTTTATTTATTGAATTTATTTGTATGTTATTTATAATTTATTTATATAATTTAATAAATTAATTTGAGATTAAAAAATAAATATAGGCATAAATTGCGATAACTTTTAATAGTGAGCTTTTTAATTTTCAGAAAATGGTGGGTAGTAATAATAGCATGTACCCTGGATGTCACAGCGAGTTGGCTGTTGGTCATGTCACAGCGGTTTACGTCTGTGCTGAGCTGACAGCTGCTGGCATGCAGCGGTGTGGGGGCCGCCTTGGTGGGTGGTGCTTGGCGCGGACAGAGACTTGGAGTGGTCCACGTAGCTGGTGCTACCATGGGCTTAATGGCAGTCGTGTGCGTTGTATGGGCTGATGTGGAAGGAGCTCCAACTGATGGTATGTTTGATTTTTACATGTTGTTTTAGTCCATTATGGATGAACAGTGTTCTATGGTTCATTTTCACTTGGCAGGTTTATATTATTGTTGAAATGTTTCCTGTAAGTGAAAAACAGTCCTTATTGCTCATCACAGCCACATGAAATGACTTTGATAATTTCAATACACATAATTTCTGCCACCAATGTTTATTTAAAAACCAGTGCTGTCTTTACATTATACTCTCCTCTTTCAGGCAAAAACCAGCTAGTGGGAGACATGCTCTGCCTCGCGGGCTCGCTCCTCTACGCCATGGTCACAGTATTACAAGAAATGATGCTGGATACATTATCTTGCTCAGACTACCTAGCATTTCTTGGCTTAATAGGCAGCGTAGTATCATGCACGCAAACATTTTTCCTAGAATTCAGTGAGCTAATGGCATTTAACTGGTATGATTTGGACACAATTGTACAGCTGGGTAGTTATTGCTCTGTGCAGACAATATTCCAGATATTACAGTGTTTTATGCTGAGAGATGCTGGCTCTATAATATTGCATTTGTCGTTCCTGTCGGCAGATTATTATACTCTTATTGCTGGGATGTACATATTTCAGTTTAAGGTGAGATTTTTTTACAATACATAAGTAAGTAAACGGTATAAGACAATATAGTACAAAATATCTTAAATCAGTGTACTCATTACACACTCATATACTTTAAAAATGTTAATCTTAAACCTTTGAGTCTATTTAATTTTAAAATTATTTTGGAAGTACTTTTCCTAAGTACCTGTACAAAATATTGTAAAACATTATTTATAAAAAGCAACTATAGTGGTTTATTCTTTTTCTTACGATCTTCTGGAAGGGGCAACTAGATTCAATTCAATTTTTTTGTAAATTGTCTTATTGAAATAAAGATTTATCTTTGAAACAATAGAAATAACTCGTTGCTCGTTGCTTGATGGCAATAGGCTCGCCCCCTATTACATGGGACTAAAAAACATAACTGGCGAAATGTGGGTGTACTAATGGGTACACCTCTGCCTAACCCTTCGGGGATTACAGGCGTGATGTTATGTAATGTATGTACAATAGAAATAATTTCACCTTCCATTTTCAGTTCCATGCCCTCTATTTCCTATCGTACATGTTGGCGATGGTCGGCGTGTTCCTCTTCAGCGCGCGTCCGACACGGCAGCCGGTGCCACAGCCTGACAGACTGCCGCAGTTAGTCAACGACTCTGTGCAGTCACAGGATAATGTTTCTATGTAAGTATAAGCATTAGCGGATCCAGGGGGACCTGGGCTAGGGGTTTTTTTTTTTAAGTTGGTAAAAATCATCAAATTAGTCCTTCCTCCGTAAGGGACTGTCAGACTTTTACTGACTTAAAAACCACCCATTTCTTCTGTTGCCCTTTACGTTCCGGTATCTGTTAAGACGTCCCGCAACAGGGCTAAGGGGCTTAAGCTCAATTCTTATAATATCAGTACTGATTCTAGTAGGAGGCACATATGGACTTTTTTTTTACCGACTTATTGCATTCACAGGGAATACACAGTTCCGACTCTGGACTGCATACCAATCGAGGGTTTGGAGCCTCCAATGAGTAGAGACACGACATTCACTTCGTTCTTGGGGGGCCCGCAGACGGTTCCAAACGGCACCGTCACATTTGCGCAGACCAACGGCGCACAGATCGCTAAGGAGACATGTTAATGTAAGTTTTTATATGCTAGGGCCTTTAAAACTAGGCTGGAGATGGCATAGTTTTGCATCTCTTAAAACAGTACTATTTTAATATTACTTTGTAATTTCAGTTGTTCAATTTTCAACTCTCGGCACTTACACGGCTCTCGGCGTTGAAAATAGCACGCAAGGCAATGTAATATTAAAATAATACTGTTTTAAGATAATATGGGGGTAGTAGATACGAGATTACCGTTAACTGAGCAATGGTCCTATCTATAGAAAGAACCGCGAATGACATTGGTACTCCATCTCTACCTATGTTTTATGTTAGGGCTGTATGTTATAGAATCATGTACGAAATTATATTTAAAAAAGAATATAATAATAGATTTATACCTATTTAACTAGGTCCTTTTGTGTGACAATGGAAAATACACTTTAAATTATATGTTACAAGTCTGCATTCTTAAATTGATACTCCAAGTAATAGTGTACTAGTTTGTAAGGTCAATATCGTCCTAAGAATCAATTGTCATAATATGGCTAGTCATTTCCATCTAGAGTTAAGACAGTCCGCGTTTTCAGCCATTCAAAGAATGTTTTCTGTCTCAAAATATCAGCAGGGACGGTTTGAGCACGGGTATGTAAGACACTTAGTTTCTTTAGCGATTTAGTAGCAGTGATAATATAGATGAAATTAATATTCCACCGAGAAATGGTCCTGGCTCATACCGCCTCTGCAACTTTCAAGATTTGAATCGCATTAAAGGCGAATTTCACCAAACTTCTATACTTGTATTAAGTATGTATTTTATCTGTGGAACAAAATTGACATCTGACACTTTTTGAATGAAAAAACGCTAAAAATTCAAATTTTATTTACACTTAACCCAGACCCACTAAAAAACCCACTTAAACTCGAAAAGTTTGGTGAAATATACCTTATTAATAATACAACGACACAACACCTACAATATAAAGTGCATAATAATATTATCATGCTGATTTTTCAATCGTTTCATAACTTTTAACGGAGGAATAAATTAGGCGGCTTTTTGCACAGAAAATGTCAAACTGTCATATAAAAGTTATGTAACTATTGAACAGTCTTTAATTATCTATCAACACGTGTTGTAATGAAAAACCTGAGAGTTTAGTTGAGTCTGGCCAGCGGAAGACGACCACATGAAAAGGCGGTAATTTAAAAAAATCTCAGCTGAAACCTTCCCAAATATAACAGTAATTTTTATTTACGCATATTATGACACCTACAATAAGAAAATATAAATTTCTCAGCTAAAACCTTCCCAACTTTAGCCTGAATAAACTGGCTTGATACTGTTCCTTTTTTTAATTATATTGAATCACTTTTTTTAGTATCAACTGCGTTATCCAGCGCATTTTCTATCTTATTTCACTACCGACAAAGTCGTTTTTATTTTCAATTGCCGCGCTTTCTTGTGGTCTGCTCTCGTTGGCCAGACTCTAATCGCGCCGTATATTATGCCAGATAAACAGTAATTTTTATTTACGCATATGACACCTACAATAAGAAAATATAATTTTAAGAATCGAAACCTTGGACTGGAAGATTATAGTGTATCTAAATACCTAATAATGTAATCATTTCAATATAATGTTTAATCTCACCAAATATATTAGATATTTAGTAACACTGACTACCTAGAATACTAGTCATTTTAGTTTAGAATAAATATATTAGCGCACATTAAAGTTAAATAGTTTTAGTAACATATATCTAATTGCTCCATTTTATTATACCTAGCAATAACTGAATCTCGATTTAAAGAAAACGAAAACTGCCACATATTCGAATTTGACTCAATTTTTTATTCTCAATAATATTAAAATAGAAATCTTTATATAACATTTTGGAATCTAGTTTCTATAAATTGTGAGAAATTGTACCTATCGAGATTTTGTAAGATTTAGAACATTTAAAAATTAGTTAAGGCTGACGCGGAATTTTGATATTATTCAATGAAACTGAGGAGTCCAACATGACATTTTAGTTTTGTCTTACAGTATAATTCCTGATTCGTTATTGTTTTAAATATTAAATGTATAAGCACTCGAAAGAAACTTAACCAGAGTCAGTTTGTTATATTCACGATTTTAATTGTTAAACCGATTCCGTTCCGATATTGTGTAATTTTAGCAAAATATATTTAATTGTTGATATTATTTTATCTGAAATTCTAGCAACGTTATGACGCTCAATTATTAAACGTAAGTATTAAGATTTTAATAGTGAAATTTTAGTCCATTAGATAAATCTATCAGTATATTTGGATTGTCACTTTGGAATTGACAACCTAATCCTTTTCATAGTGTATAATTTTGGAATCTGAAAGGATTGGCAAAATACTATTGCGTAGCAGTTCAAAATTTTAGAAAGCAATAACTTTTTGCTTGATAATGGTTGCGATGTATTAAAAAAATACCAACCCTATTATTAAGCCTGTTTGCCGTAAAACTGTTTTTTTTTTCATATGAGTAGTTGGCCAGTTCATTTCATTTTTACAGGAATCGTGTTGTTGTAGCCTCCATCATGGCAAATAAATGGTTCACTATTGAAAAATAAAATGGGAAAAGATACCGTTAGTGCGCGAGCCTGATCCAACTTTGTCAGTTTTATTTAACATTAACTTTATTTTATTATTCACGTAATTGTGGACCTTATTATCAGCCACATTAGACCCCATTTGTATCATGTATTTATTGACAGAATCAGTTACACAATCTGCCAATCTTTACAGAGTTCAGTTATATAACTTGTATTATATTGTTTCATAAGAGTTTCTAACATATGAAGTTATTTCACCAATATGATGGTTGTGTTATGTTAATTGTAAAATATTTAAGCTATTTATTAAATTGTTGCAAGTTATTTAAACGCTAAACACAATAATACTATGTATAAACTTTGAGTTTCTTGTATGTACTTAATAAAATGTGAATAATTTAAATATGTAATCTAAATTGGGACTTAAATATACAATGTTTTCATGATACTGGTCTTTTTATTTATTTTGACCTTTATGGATCTAGAGTCGTCATCTTCATGGCTCAAATGTATAGAGAGACTAAGGAATGTCTACAATATTCTGTAAAACATTTATTTTTCCTTTGATTATTTTGCTATCGGTCGTGTGGACTATAAATAGATGGAATGTAAAGGAAAATAGTGTGTAGAGGCTGTGATATTCTTCTACACTATCATTATAAAGACGAAAAAATGTTTTTTTTTTTGTTTGTAATGGATAAACTCAAAAACTACTGGACCGATTTTTTAAATCTTTCATTATTAGAAAGTTACATTACATAGGCTATATTTTATTTTATTTTTGCGCGGACGAAGTCGCGGGCAAAAGCTATTTCAAAATAAAAACTAAAGCCGACGTCATATAAAGTGGAGGAAGGAGCGAAGGAGTAAGGCAGAAAAAAAGTTAATTTCACCTACAGACTCAAATTAAGAAAAAATCTATTTTGGTATTTTATCTTTTTAATCGTTTATAAATCATTGCTTTTCAAAATATCAGTACATAGGGTCAAAGAACATCTTATAACTTGAAGGAATAGTCGAAGAAAGCATTAACAATAAGTTAGAAGGTTAGCGCAGATCGAAGAAGCAATGTTGTTAACTAACCTGGGAGGCGGGAAAAAATACTGACTTTAGGAACAATCGTAATCTAATAATTGCCCCGATGTGGCATACCTCTAATTTAACCACATTTAATGTCGCCGAGGTGAGATTGTGAATAGATTTAAGCTTTTATTTTTTAATGAGCAGAATTGGCCTTTTGGTTGCAAAACTAGACAACAGCAGAAAACGAGTTTAAGAGACTTTATAAAATTCGTCGGAACCAATTCCAACCTTATGCCTTATGTTACTAAAGCCGAGATTCAAGTATTACCTCCGCCCCTTCGTTGATCTGCGCTGACCAAAGAATTAAGCTAGTAATGTAACATATTAGTCTATTTTACTACATTGGAAGATAATTGTTTAGGAAGATATTTATGAAGTTGTAAAATATTTTCTAGTGTAAATAATATTGACAGGAATATAAAATATAATCTAAGAGGTCAAGAACTCTCACGCAAGACACATTATAACAAATTTCTACCTACTTTAATTTTTTCTAATCTTTTGGAGTACTAAAGATTCAAAGTCATCCAATTGGGTGCGTTGTGACTATATTATGACCCTGTATGTTCACTATTACGAATCGCTTGACAACAAATGTATTTTTATTTATATAATAACTAGCTTTTGCCCGCGTAAAAATTAACTTACAGTAAAGTAAGTTGGTACATAAAAAACCCACTTACCTAGCTCTCTGCAGCAAATCAAAAGTATCAAAATTTTTAAGATGACTGCATTGGCGGTTTGTCAAACTCTCTTCACTATTATCACAAGAGAACACATTACCGGAATAAAAAGTATGTGCGGAAGAAAATGGTCTATGTTCCAATTCTTTTGACATATCTGTTCCAACGGTTAACGCGTGATTGAGTAAAAAACATCTAAACATCTTCACAAACTTTCACATAATACAAAATATTAGTAGGATGCTAGATCGCGTGGTTTCTGCCATGTTTTTCGTGGTAACGTGCATTTGGTTTCAAGTAATTCGTAATAGTAAACACACGCAGTCATTACATTCGGTGTTACGCACCCGACCAGTTTGACATTTTGATTAAATTCGGCCTGAACTAACGTGCTTAAAGTGACCTTAAACGATTAACGCAGGGTCTTACATAATCGTGCATAACGCGATAACAATCATTGTGTTAGCGACCGCCTTTTGCTCTCGGTCGTAATACGCGGTGCGTCAGACGACCACGACCAGCTGTCGGTCGCAGTCGAACCTTTGTTGATCAATACTCATCAATACTCTGGTCACCGGTCTAACAAATATGGCGTCATTGCCATCTTTGACTTGACCATTAACTTAAAACAATGAAAATACATTATTGCAAGTATTTGCGAATAACAAAACGGAAAACGAAGTGTACTCTTACCGTGTAGGTAATGTAAAATAAAATCAATAGTTAAATATTTACAACTTAATCTAAGCTTCGTCTTCACTGGCGGATACAGATTTCCTGGACACGGGTGTGTCTGGTCTAGAATGTCTGGATCCGGATCTTGACCTGGATCCGGAACGTGACCTTGACCTGGACGCGCGGGATCCGGCCCGAGAACCGGACCTGCTTCGGGAACCGCTTTTAGATCTTGAACGTGACCTTGACCTTGATACGCTTTTGGATTTTGAACGGGATCTGCTCTTTGACCTGTGAAATAAAATGCGTAGTTTTAATAATTTTATCGATATCTGGTTTTGGAAAGGGACTTCCAACTTTGAAACGTTTTATTTTAAAGCGACAATTTAGAAGAAATAAATAATATTTTTCAGAAAGCTTGCTGTATAAAATGTACCTAGTACGTAGCTTACAATAGGCGGTGACATTTGCCTCTAGCTCCAACAAATTCGAGGATTATTTACCAATTTTGAGTGTAAAGATCCACTTACATCGCTCAGCAACATTTTGTTTTTGCTAATGACAGTAAAACCTTCAACTGCAGCTCAAATACATGGGGTTGTAGATACATTAATAACAATTTCCTTTTACTACCATCAAAAACTTTTTTGCATTTTGTAGCTTTCTTTTTAACTAACTTATTATAAGTATTGGAGCAAAATAAGGGGTGTTTTACCTGGATCTTGACCTGGATACACTTTTCGATCTAGAACGGCTTTTTGACCTGCTTTTAGATCTTGAACGACTTTTTGACCTTGATGCGCTCTTGGACCTAAAATATAAAATCGATGATTTTTGAATTTGAATAAATATATTTGGCGGGCGACCTAGGCCTTTGACCATCAATGAGAAAAGATATCGGCACAAAAAAAATAGTGAAGGACTGAACTCTTATTGTCTTTGTTGACAAAAAAAACTATATAATTACATGTTAATCTCCCTTTTAGAGTTTCCTCCTTATTACACCTACATCCTCATCGT
The DNA here is from genome assembly GCA_949774945.1 of Hoplodrina ambigua. NCBI lineage: Eukaryota > Metazoa > Arthropoda > Insecta > Lepidoptera > Noctuidae > Hoplodrina > Hoplodrina ambigua. Next base: position 11,735,801 of record OX458973.1, read on the forward strand.
TTCACTTCATTATACATGATACTGCTAAGATTTGTGTAGTCGCTGGCTTCGAAATAAAGTTAAAAGACCTTCGCAGACAAACTTCACGAAATTGGGAGAGATAGAAAAAACACTAAGTAAAAAATATTCTACAAGACTTACCTTGATCTGCCTTTGGATTTGGACCGACTTTTAGAACGTGACTTGCTTTTAGACCTCGAACGACTCTTGGCGGAGCCGGACCTCGAACGACTGCGAGATTTGGACTTTGACCTTGATCGACTACGAGATTTCGACTTTGATCTTGATCTGAAAATATAAATGCATTATGCGAATATTTTTAGAGGAACCAGAGATTTTAGACTAGAAACAATTATACACAAGGTTTAAAAGACATCACATAGCTGTTAACTATGCATACTGCCTATCAAACGAAGTAACATTGGGCAAAAATCATAGATGGGTAACGACTTTTCTTTTAAATGTTAATTTATACTGTTTATGGAAGCGCACACTGTAACCAACACAAAAAAATTGTGCTGAATAGTGCATACAACAGAACAGGGGTCATGAGAGTATTTAAAGTTTAATTTAGGGTGGTAACTGTTGCTATTAGGAAGGCATGCTTGACCACTCAACAATAATATAAAATAACACATCATTCTTACCTATCACTATCCGACGCAGACATAATCCTCTTGCGTCCTTTATTAGCCGGCGGACTTCGACTTCCACCACTCCGGCTTCCACTTCCACTGCGACTTCTGCTGCGCGACTTGCGAGAGTTGTCGGATTCCGACTCTGAAGTCGATATCGTTTCCTTCGATACGATTTTCGCGCGTTGTTTCGCGCCGAGTTTGTCGTCGGCGGCTCTCGCTGCTCGCGCCTTCTCGCGTTTACCAATACCTTTTTCGCCCTGTTGATGAGAGATAATAAAGTATTAAAAGGTAAGGGTAGCAGATCAAAGACAACGGCAAGTTTCGTTCTATAAATACAAAGATAATTGGAATTGATGAAAGGTAATAAATCCGTTTTGAATTCGTTACAATTAAAAATCATGATATTATTACATTAAGATTACGTAATGAAAAATGTGCTATATTTATATAAGCCGATTGAATGAGCCTGTTTTATAATTTTAATATATATTTTTTTGTGTTACTGAGTTTCCGTGTTTGTTTTTTAATCACGCAATAATGGTAGACCGGATTTGAATAAAATTTTACATACAACTTTAATAAGACCTTTTTTAACATAATTATAAGGTAGACGGCTAAAAGTTAGTAAAAAAAAATTGCAGGATAATGGATGGATATTAGATGGTGGATGTGTGAACATGGTAACAACTTACCTTCTTCCTGCCTCGTTTCTTAGGCGGGTCGCTATCGCTACCTGATCCGCGCCTGTTCTTGCGTGACTTGCCCTTACGGCCTTCACCCTCGCGCTTGCGTTTGCGCTGCTTCGGCTCGCGTCTGGAAAAGTAATTATTAAGTTAGTAATGTAGCTTATTCAGATCGTTTAATTTGCTTGTTAGCGCTTTTAGATTATTATTTATTAGAGGGCAAACTGTTCTCAGGTACGGTCGAATAAGCCATTTGGTATACAGGCACGGCCCGATCTAAGGGGGGGCCAGCCGGGCAAATGCGCAGAGCGGTAAAATTGAGGGTGCTGGGCGGTTGCACAAAGTCATATTGGACTTTGTGCAACCGAACTCTCATGAATTTTTGTATACTTGTTCAGAAGCCGTAGCAAACTAACGTATGTGAATATTATACAATTAATTATTTAAAAAAAAAAATATGTTTTTGTTTTCTTTTTGTGATTTTTGTTTTTTTTTTGATGATATAATATTATTATATGGCGTTAGTGTAAAGGGCGGCGAATATTACTTTAGCCCGGAGCGGCAAAATAGCTAGATAATGCCCTGTATACAGGAAGCTAACTTGCAACAACTTTTAATTAATGTTTCGAGTGTGTCAATTCTTTTAAATCACTCTAAATAGGTTACAAAGTTATATTAGACACAAGTTAAAAAAATTAACACAAAATAACAATGAATGTCAATGTCGCAGAAAGAAAAATACTGTTGTCTGTAAACCAAATACCTTGTTGGACCGTACAACACGTATTAAAAAACAAATCGGATGATATGGATCACCTGATTCATTTTCACAATTTCAGGGCTGGTCCCATACTAAAAGTAGTTTATAATAATAAGCACAATGACTTCCTCTCAGGTTTCTGGTTAGCGAGAAGTAAGCTTATATGGACACTCACCCCTCTTCTCTAGGCCTGTCACTCCCGCTGCCAGGTGAATCAGAAACGTATTCGTCTCGCCTCCTGCCGCGCCCGCCTTTAGACTTGTTCTCAGACGGCATGTCGGCGAATAACAATGCGTTCTTTGTCTTCTCCTTGTATTCTTGACGCTTTTGTGACATTTCCACTGTGCTCTTTGCTTGTTCCTCTTCGCGACGTTTGCGTTCGTCTTCCTGTTTGCATAATATGGTGATAATATTTTAATCAGTAGGCTTTTTTTAAATGAAATTTGATTACTTATATTTGCAGTATACGGTTGTGTGTTTTAATGGCACTTCGTATTTTTTAATATGGCAATCTCTTCTGGGAATTGGATTTATCAGGTATTGGTAGTAGAATATTCGGTACAAGGACCTCATTTTTTTTTTTGTTAGGAGTTGAGTTTTTGCTGATGGAGTTTTATAGGTTTATTTGTTAGGTGCTGTTTGAGTATAGAGTTTAAAGTTTTTACTCTCTGTCAAAAAGGGAGGATCCTCCAGCTAGACGGGTATTGTGTCTGGTGAGTTACTGCCAGACGGTTTGATTTTAAACTGTAACATCGCGATGTAGGAAATCGCAGTCGTAGTTGACATGTGGTGCGATGTATGTCGCCACAGACGCAGGGTGTACGAGCGTACCTGCTGCCTGCGGAAGGCCTCCCGCTGCTCGCGCTGGCGGTCGCGCAGCGTGACCTCCTCCTCGTGCTGGCGGCGCGCGCGCGCCACGTGCCACTGCGCCTGCGACAGCAGGTCCGCGCACGTGCGCGCCTCCGCGCTCGCCGCCCCCGCCGCGCCCCCCGCGCCCCCCGCGGCCCCCGTCACGCTGCCAGCCGCTCCCGTTACCGATTCCGCCCGCGCCGCGGCCTCGCCCGCCTGTACACACAAATATATGCATAAAATAAAATAATTGTTACGGTTAGAAAAGATGAAACAGGAACAAATTTGATAAATTATGAAACAGAAAATAACTGTAACAGTATTGATTTTATTACTTTGTTAGCTAGTTGTTAACTTTATTGTGCATTGTGTGGACTCCTATAAATGAAGGAATACACCTTTAGAGTGCTTTTTGTATACAATTATTTATGTGCATATCTTTTATTGGAAATCCTAAATAAATCAATACATTCTGTTAAATGTACATACATTCTTCAATGATGTATGTTTAAATTTTTTAACGGATTTTTTTAAATTAATAGATATACAATTAACTAAAATAAAATTTGCATCTAAGTACATGGTATTTTATTTAGTCTTACCTCGATGCCACCGAGGCGAGTGAAGTGTCGATGCGATACATGCAACTCATGCACCGCTCGAAGCACCAAGCGCAGATCTGAGCGATCATCCTTCAGTACGAGAGCCGCACGCCTGCGCAAGGTGAGCGCGGTGTTGTAGGCGAGCGCGGCGTCGTGCGGCGCCACGCGGCGCGCGCGCAGCAGCGACGAGCGCGCGGCGCTCGCTCGCCCCGCCAGCGTCTGTGCGCGCGCTACCCACGTCAACCATTCTACGTCGTGATGCATACGGAATTTACGGACACAGTTCTCGTACTGTGGAAAAAAGATTATAATGTTGACAGTTTTCTTTTTCTAATATTAGAAAGTAGCCCTAGAACGTTTGACGAAACGGTTACCGCAGTGATTGAGCGATTGGTTGCAGCGCTGTGTGTCGCAGATTCAATTCCCGCACGGAACATATACATATTTATATGGCTTACAAATATGGCTTACAATAATAAAATCACCCACTTTCACCCTTATTATTATGAAAATAAAGGTCCACCCACCATTTGTATTGCGTTGATATATTGTTTCTGCTCAACATAAATGTGTGCGATGTTCATCCATACATCGGGAAAGTCGGCCGTCGCTTCACGCACTTGTGCGAATATGTCGCGAGCTTCGTTGACACAACCCTGTCGACAAAGAGATACTTGATTATTATTAAGACACATAGGCCCAAAACATTGATAGATTGCATTTATTAAAACTGCTAAAACGAAAGATATCCTTAGCGAATTACAGCTACAGTTAACTAACCGTATACACATAATATGTATATGATTTGTCGTCCCCCGGGATTATTTTCTTTTAAAGCAATTTCACCAAATGAGAAAGACCATAAACTTATTTCTTTACTACATTAGAATACACACTTCCATACTTCTTACAAACATACAGGGGCGGACTTAGAATTTATGGGGCCCTGGGCTAGCTAGGCTACTTGGGGCCCACCTAATTATTGTAGGTACCTAAAATAACATTGTGTCACTGTTTGTTATAATGATGTATATGGTAAAAATGGGGGTTTATATTAACATTTCACGGGGCCCCGAGCTGCAGCCCAAAAACTCTATTCGTACAGATGCGCCCCTGCATACATACACTTTAATATTTAGAGATATCAACGTAATATGTCTTACCTTATGTGCAAGTACGCATCCAATCCCGTTGGCGGCCCATATGTTCTTAGGGTCGTTCTTTAGTACTTGTTTATACATTGCGAGCGCTCGCTCTTGATGACGTTTCTCTCTGTCTTTCTCACGACAAGGCTGGTGAAGGGTTTGGAGCCAAACGTTACCTGAACAATGATAATTAATGAACATGAATTATACTCTTTTAACCACCATCCAAGATTTTAACGAGGCCAATACTGGTCGGACAAAATTTGAGTCAATCTACACAAAAAGTAGAAGAAAGAGACTTATAAAACGTAAAACTGGTTGTTTTGTGGATGTAGAGTGATATTTCATTTCTTCGGAAGTCTATGTTTACACATAAATTTACACAGATGGCAGAAAGAAACGAGTTTTGAAGTAACTATAACATTCTCAAATATCAAAAGGTGGTTGATTAAAAACTGCCACACCCCATAAACATATTGTATTAAAAAAATTCAAATAATCTATAAAGCACTGGGGTTATTGGATGGATCCAGATTCTTGATAGATAGGCCAAAGAAAGCGGAAGAGTCAGAGGTGTCAAGTTTATAGGGAAGACATTCCCATTAATGGGACCAGTAAGGTTAAAAGAAAAATAAAGCAGTTTGTTAAAATAAGGTTGAAAATCTAAAGCTAACAATAAAATAATAGATTCTATTCAATTCATTAAAACAACTCACCAAGAGCGATCAGCGAGTAAGCATCATTTGACGTGGTCGAGTTTTGTAATATCCTCTCAAATTTCTTCTGTCCGGGCCCCCACTCCTGCTGCGCTAAATGCAGGTTGCCTAGCAACGACCACGTGTCGGGATGCTCCGTGTTCACTTTCAGGGCTTCTTTGAACCAATCCGAGGCCTCGTAAATCTGACCTTTATCGCGAGCCATGCAACCTAACCTGCGCAATTCAATAATGTTTAATTTGCATGCTAAAGTAAAGTCTATTAAAATTTTTGGTTCCAATTGATATTATATCCATTTAAGCAAATGTCAACTTTAAAAAGCGTAGATTAAGTTGATTTTAGAATTACTGGTAATAATGAATATCATAAAAAGTAGTAGGGAAAACTAAACTTTGTTTATTTGTTTGAAAATTAAGTTTTTGATTGCAATATCGCCCGAACTCAAACGTAAAAACCTGGTTACATGATTGCTGTTTTATGCACCACAACAAAAGAGTAAGTATAGAAATTCTTGCCCATTCTTCTCCATAGGAAACTACCTTTTAGAAGGGATGACTAGATTCAATTATATTTTTTCTCCAGTAAATGACGTTCCTATGTGCCTTTTAATAGCCTAATTGAAATAAATGTTTTGACTTGACTTTGACTTTAACAATAAACTGTGCAAAACTAGATTAAAGTTACTCTGTATTCATTTTCTCACCTCAAATAACAATCAATGTAATTGGGATGTTCCTTCAATATGTCCTTGTATAATTTCTCAGCCTTATTGTACATACAGAGCGCTTCATTCAATCGCGCTAAGTTGTACATAGTAGTTACTGCTATAGAGTTGTAGTACTGAGCGTCCAATGTTTCTGCATCTGCTTTTTCCCTGTAAAACGTAAAAGTTTAACCTAACCACCCGTAAATCGTTGTAATTTAAACCTTATGCCAAGTACAATTAAGACACATGACGCGAACTTTCATTCGGAAATAATAGTAGTCGTTGCAAATTTCGAACGTGCGTCATGTGACTTTTGTGTAACTGGCAAAAGGTTTAAATTACAATGACGAGTGCTTATTTATATTGCGGGCGAACATTCGCGACGTCAAGCCCAAAGATGGGCTGGCTACACACTTGGTGTGTTGGCCGTAGGACGTACGGTTGAGTGTTTGTCGCACTCGCGTTAATTTGTAGAAACACGTGGTCAACGTTTTACGGATTTACCTTTCAAGTGCATCTTCCAAATAATTCTTAGCTTCATTCAAGTTTCCTAGTCTGTAATGCAAGGCAGCAACATTGTTTAATATTTCGGCCGGAATGTCTGCATTCACTTTCTCCTTGAGAATCTTCATTGCAGTGCTATAAGCATTCAGAGAACCCTAAAAAAATCAGTAAATGTTTAAGACACAAGGCCCAAGTAGTAAAGACCAATGGACAGTTATTTATTGACCAGAGTAAAGGTAGATAGCTAGGTAAGTAGTATAGGCCAATTACCTGCAGATCATTTTGTTCCAATATTTGAGCCAACTCTATCCAAGCTTCCACATCATCAGGGAATTGTTCAGTTACTTTCTTTAGATGCTGTCGAGCAATGTCTCTCTTTGACTGTGAAGGGGAGTTGGCGTAAAGGGAACCTAATATCTTCATCGTTTCATAGTTTCCTGGTTGTACTTTCAGTACTTTTTCGAAGCACTGTGCTGCCTGTAAAAGTGTAAAAAAAAATATTATGCATATTTAATCATTGTTTGATTAAAATTTCGATTTCGCTGAATATATTAAATACTAGCTTTCGTCCGCGGCTTCGCTCACGTTAATTTAGAATTTGCCAATCAATTCGGGTTATACTCGGCTTGAGTGCATGAGTGAGCCCTTCATTTTCTGACACCCTAGTACTTTTTTTGATAAATCGAGAATGTTGAACTTTCCGCTCTGACTAAAACTTTTAATTTCTACTGCCATAGAGATATACCTTTTTTATGACACCCTAGTACTTTATTTTCTTGGGTAATCGTAGGTTGGTTGTTATAACCCCGAATTATCAATAATAGATTTTATGATACCCTAGTTGAAGCTAGTCCATCGACATTCAAAACTCACAAAATGTATTAGATACTTAAATTTAAAATTCGAACATGATTTCGAAAGACATGTGGCGCCATCTATCACCAAAAGTAGGTTATTGTGATTTTCCTCGGGAACAGTACTTTTTTTCGGGATGAGAGGTACCCTATGTTTGTTCCTGTACACCTGGCAATGTATATGTAAAATTTCAGGATGATCGGTTTAGTGGCTTAGGCATAAAATGGTAACAAACAAACAAACAAACTTACTTTCGCATTTATAATATTAGTTAGGATTATGGCTATTGAACTAATATTTTAGCTGATGACTGTTTTTCACCTAATTAATAAGCGATTTTGCATACACAGCAAAATCGCTAAGTCAAAGTTAAATTATTTATTCCGAATAGACCATTATAAGGAAGTTTTGAATGTCATATACACATTATAATAAATTTTAACATCCCCCTACACTTATGTTTACAAAAAATAATTTAATTTTTACAATAACTAGTACAGATTTGAATCACAGCTATGAAAGCATTAAAATTTCACCATTAGGATTCTTGTTACACAACAACAGAAATGCTGCAGAAAGCTAAAAAAAAATTCTATGTAGTTTCTACAGGTGCGCCACAATCTTACAACTTGCGAAGATTCTTAAATGAGGTTAAAAACAAAAGTACTTACATTCTCAGTATCCCCTCTATAGATATACATCTGTCCCAGCCCATAGTGGGGTAACACAAAGTTGGGAGGAGCAAACTGAGTCGCTTGGTAGTAATACTGGAAGGCCTGGTCGCAGTCGCCTTGAGCGTGGAACGCGCGAGCGAGGTGGTGGCAACTCTCTGCTCGCATCGCTTCGTTCTCAGTGTTGTGGAACGCGTGTAACGCGAGATGTTGAACTTTGCTGTAGTCCTGATTGAAATAGGATAGTTAGTTTTCTATATCATCATCATATCAGTTGCAGGACGTCCACTGCTGAACATAGGCCTCTCCTACAGATTTCCAATAAGACTTAAGGCCTACGCAGACCGGGATGGTATGGCAAGGGATTTAAATTTAGACATTCAAACGAATTGCGTAATGGTCATTCAAATGAAATACGTTTGAATGTCAATTAGAAAAAAATTGCCATGCTGTCCTGGTCTGCGTAGGCCATAAGGCTTTCTACAAAAGACAAGTAATTGTATAGATTTAAACTTGATTAAGATTATAAATTGTAAACAAAATAACAGTAATTAATAGGGTAGATTACACCACCAATCGATTGACGTACTTACCTATCTACCTACTTTTTATGACCTGTCAAAATGCAAATTTACCATACATTTTGTATGGCAAAAGACACCTGTGACGTCACATTTATGCCGATTCACTTTACTAACTATTTATTCATTTGAAAGCAATAAAAAATCATATTTTACAAATAATTAATTAATCAGATTCGTTATACAGTATTTCGTCGTACAGGACCGTTTTTCTTTAAAGTTTTCTTGGAATTATTGGTTAGTGGTGTCAACTACCCAGTTTTAGAAGACATAAAAATGCGTGATTTATTTAAATTAAATAAGCATTAAATGTAGGAGGAGCCATGGTTTACCATGACATAGAAATAAACACATATAGTAAGATACATAAAGTGTAGCAGAAAGAAAGATCACTAGTAAAGATTCCTTATAAAACTTACCTTTTTGAAAAAGAAATGGTTAGCCAAATGGTTTAATACCATAGGGTTCTTAGGGTCGATGGCATACGCTTTTGATAACATAATCACAGCCATTTTGTTGGACTCACTCTCTTGAAGATTAAGTTTGAGGATGGACAAGCCAACTAGCGCGCCCACGCATTGTGGGTCAAGTTGTAATGCTCTTTCAAATGCCATCCTAAAAATGAATAAATGGTTTAAAATAGAAAGGATAAATTTGCTAGGCTATGTGAAAAGTTAGTTACCTTTAAATCGCTTGAACGATTAACATACGAAACCGCGCACCGCGCGGTTGGGTGGCGTACGAGTGTTAGGCATTAACGAATTTCTTATAGGTCAATGCGACATGAAATCCTCTTCACCACCATCCGCGGCGGTGCGCGGTACCGTGATAGGGACTACGCATACTTATTCAGCTCTTGCAGCTTATGTTCATAGAAAACGCCGATTTTGTATCGCATGCGTTCAGACACGGAAAGCTGAACGGATGCGTACGCGTCTCATACGAAAACGGCGTTTTCTATGGACAAAAGCTGAATGGAGCTGAATAAGTGTGTGTAATCCCTTAATCGCTTTTAATTTTGTGTTAAGGGGTCCTGTTCTTTAACTCGATAGGGGATTGAGTTAAAGAACAGGACCAAGACTTAATAAACTTTGTTTTAAAATGAGTCACCATCATTAAAACTTATACACAAATCATTTATAATACTGAGAAAAAATCATACCTAGCTTTCTCCTGATTGTTCAGCTTCATAAAACAATGTCCCATTCCCAACCGTAATGCCGCTGGGCTGTCTGGATTGGTCCTCAGGGCTTTCTTGTAAAAAGCTAATGCTCCTCTGTAATCTTTTCGGTTGAATGCAATACAAGCTTTGCCAAGCAATGAGGGTACATTGTTGGGTGACTGGTTCAATACAAAGTTAAATTGGGCATCCGCTTGTTCCATTTTATCACCTTCAAGAAGACAGAAGTAGGCACGACCAAGGAGATGGTTCTAGAAATTAAAAACAAAATGATTGCACCTGTTTTCAAATGTTTTTTTTTTATATTTATCTAAAATTAAAATTTCGACCTACTTGATCATACATGATGATTTTATCTGCCATAGTGTATAGAAGAGTTGCTTTAGTAAACAATTCCTTTTTCTTGTCTTTCAACTTTTCTTTATTGGCCTCCTGGACATAGTATGCGGCCAACATATCGAGGGCTCGCATCTGGTCCCTTTCAAAGTCTCTATATTCAATGTTGGCCTCTGTACGAGACGACTCCAGTATTTTAATGAAGTCATCGATCTTTTTTTGTTTGTAGTATGCAAGCTGGAAGAAAAACAATTTATGAAAATACAATGATTATTATTAGCTGATTTGCATGTTGTATTTCAGCTTATCTAGCCTGACAGCCTTATTTCCAGTCTTCTCCTTCCTTTATTGTGGGCCATAAGGTTATAAGACCCCACACACGCTAGTGTCAGAGTTTCTAAACCGCCTCAAGGGCCTCTGACATGGTTTGAGTGGAACAGTAATAGACTGGTATAAGTTTCCTTGCGATTTCCAGTATCTACGATAGATACTAGCAATAGACAATCTAAAGATTCTACAAAATAATCTATTCAAACATAAGTACTAGGTACTTGATTATCTAAATATTCAGAAATGCAACATGTCATGATATCAAAATAAATGATCAGTAATTATAAAACTATAAAGCTGATGAGGTAAATTGCTCGAAAAATACATTTAATTCTAAGTAATATCAAAAGATACTTAGTATTAGTTTAAAAAAATATAACATTTACATGGCCATTACAAAATTTTATGATAGTATGAAATTATTTAATATAACACACTCGAAAAATATATAAGCATTAGTCTACGCATTAGTGTTTTCTATTTTTTTAAAGTATTGATTGCGGTGTCTTGGTAGTAGTAATAAGGACTACGTGTTAGCGTAAACAAAAAGATTGAGGTTAAGTTTACTCACAGCAACGTTGATCCACACACTAAGCTGGGATCTTTCCTGTTGTAATATACTAAGCACCTCATCTCCAGAGGGTAATTGTTCTGGATCTAATTCAATCACCTAAATAAACAAAAATTAAATATGATTACGACACTGACATTTTCAAATGAAAAAGTAAATCGTAATATCGTATCAAATAAACAGTTACCTCATCGGTGCTCATCAACGGAATTTCAAGCGACATCTTGCTGTTTTTTAATACAGTCCACTACATCACAAAAATTATAATAACTTTATTTTCTTTTTATTCAAACAAAAACTTAAGAAGACGCTGGCGCAAACTATAGATTGGGATTTGTTGGAGCCGATACCGTAAAATGGGGTGAATAGGGACAAAATCGAACTTCTCACTGAAATTAATCGATGTTGTAGGACGAATGCAATATTGATAACTCTTTCCTAGGGTTTCCGGCAGTTAATACTTTTCGTAAATGTTAAAAATATCCCCAAAATTAGTTACAATTTAGATATTTTAACAAAAATATAGGCTGACCCTATTCATGCTTGAAGTGGGGTGACCTGGAACGAGACATGGGTAACTTGGGAAAAACTTGTAGGGTTGTCTCTTTCCTATTTAAAAAAGGAACTAAGTACCTTCTGCTAAAAGATTAATTTTAATTCTGCTAAAAGTTTGTACGTATGTATCTCTTATTACTTCTCATTAGTTCGCCTTGTACGTATGCTTGTATATAAGTTTAAAATAAATGAAATAAAAAGTCCTTATTTTAATAAAAAGTGAAATACTGAAAATTAATACGATAAAATGTTCAATTCATGTTGTAGCAGCCCTGACCCTATTTAAACTTTACCGTCCCTAATCAACTTTCATATGTCCCTATTTACCAAGTATAGGCGACCCTATTTGTACTTCAGCCGTCCTTTGTCACCCCGTTACCGTACTTATCCACCTCGAAAAAAATAAACAATCCCAGAGGCTTAAAGAAAACGATTTCAAACAAAAACTATGTAAAATCTAGACTTTTCTCTTTTTGTGTAGCTTCTTAAAGATATTATATCGTTGGCTAACTCCAGACGTTGTCAAAAAAACACTACTAATTTCCAAAAACGGTCAACTTAAGGGACAATACCGCAACCTCACCTCTACAGTCTTATTTGAAAGAAGATTTTTGACACCTTTTACTAACTTCACAACGCTTCGGAGTTGCCAGTTAGAAGATAATATATTCTACTTTTAGAAGAAAAAAAAGGTAGCAACTGTAAGTTCTTGTTTTTTTATTTTGTGGCTTCGAAACTAGATTCCTGGTTTTGACCCTATTGACCCCTGAGTCCTTATTCACCCCGTTTTACGGTAGCAGCCGAGACTATTTTTTTTACAGTATGGCACTTTACTTCGGTGTTGCCGATGCTAAAATTTTAATTTCAGTATTTGAATTTCTCCTTCACTTTCTTCACTTACATAATCAACAATACTCACTTACTTGTGTATAAGTCAACAATAAAATTGTATAACCAGATTGAAGAGAACGTAATTACAGATTCTACCTTCAAGATGCCATAAAAACCACTAAAACATTGGCATTGGGGACACTGGTGTACAAAGAACGAGTCAGGCCTTCCGGTCATTCGCTTGCGCTTGTTACATTCATGATTTAAGTTGTCCAACTTTTTAGTTGAACTCCAATCGTATTAGAATCAAGATTGCATTCCAACTAAAAAGCTAGCCTACTATCAGCCGACTGGGTGTTTCTTCAAATTTTTATTTTTTTTAATACTTTTTTTGTAATTTCATAATTTGGTCTCAATTTTCAACCAGTATATTAGGATATCAATCTACAATAGATGTTATGAGGATATGTGAATAAGGCATTCAAATTTCTGCAGCACCGATTGAAAAAAACAGGTTTGAATTTTTTTTTTGCGATGGTAATGACATTATGTTACTGGTAATGAAATTTGTGTTACTGGAAATGATCTTTCGTTTCCGGGAATGACATAAAACGTAAGTAAGTATAAGATTTTTTATTTTCAATATTGTGATACTTTCACTAAGTACCTATTTATATAATTTAAAGTATAATCAAATTGTATGAAACAATCAATAAAAGTATTATTAACATGGTGTAAATAATTTTTTTCGAGAAATCAACACAAACAAACATCCACTTCTAAAGCAATATTTTAATTAAATATTGTTATCAGTAATAAATAAATCAAGTCTTTATTCTCTCAATGTTCCCTTATCAGTAATCTTCTTCTTATTCGGTTGATTCTTGATTGTAATATAAATAATTTTTGTTAGTTCTTTTTACTTTTTTGTCTTCTTCTTTGTTCATTTTTATTTATTCTTGTTCTTTTTTTCTTAATTTTAAGGTTCTTTCTATTTCTTGTTCTTCTTTGTTCATTATTATTTATTCTTGTTCTTCTTTACTTAATTTTAAAGTTCTTCCTATTTGTTCTTGATTGTCGTCCGAATAATTTTTATTCACTAAAAGACTTTCTTCATCGTTTTATTTGGCTGATTTATACTTTATTCTTATCAGAATAATTCTGATACTTATTTATTTTCAAGTCTTCGTAATTACTACTATTTTAAGTCATTATCTTCTCATTTAGCTGATTTACATACTTTACTGTTTAAGATAATCTTAGTTCTCATTTTATTCATATTTTCTTTTTCTTCTTTTTCATATATTTTTTTTCGTTTTGAATTTTCTTTCCATTTCTGTCTTTGTAGTTTTTGTTTTGCTTTGCTTTTTTCTTTAATTGAAGTAATCTTTTTTTCAGCCTTTCTTTTCAAATAACGTGCTCTTTGTTTTTCTTTTTCGATAGCATATAATCTAGGGTCATTTTTAATTTCTAAATAACGACGTCTTTTGCAAAGCCTCTGCTGAGCAAGGCGGTCCTCTTTCCCCTTTTTTACTTTGGCCATATCTGAAAATAAATTAAAAAGGACATACTTAAAATTAGAATCAAAAATCCGACCACGGTGTTAAAGTAATGAACAAGTTTAGGTTTGCTGTGCCGTGCCACCCCCTTGTACTAATATTATTATTATTAAGTATTCCCCTGGGACAATTGATACGCTTCTAATAATAATTGACTGTCAACTTTATATGAACTAAATTCGATTTTAGAGAATATTGAACATACACACATAAATACTTATCCAAATCACATAATACCTTGCTTAGTTGAATTACGAATATATATATTGTAGTATGAAATGTCATCACACGCAACAATCTGTCATTACACTCAGCAAGTTTGTCATTACCTTCAAACGTTCGTCATTACCCGCAACCCGAAATATCCCGGCAATGACGTTACTGGCTATGACGAATTTGAACAAAACATGTCATAACTTGTTTAAAACCTTTACAAGGAATTCATGTTACAGTGGAAATTTTGTACAATATATTAATGTGAAACAATAAAAGAAATGGAAAATGTAAAAATTTATGACTTACCGAGTAATCCGAAATTAGGGTAATGATGTTTTTGCCAACGAAGACTTCGGAGAAACACTTAAATCACAGAATTTTATTCCAAAAGAACGCGTGCACATCGTACGTATACTAAAACACGACTGAATACACGGGAAGAAAGGCGGGGGGCGCCGCGCATGGTCGGGAGTTTAAAAATTTTGTTTATTTTTAATAAATTTTTGCCCTGTTGCGGGTGATGACCCAAAAGTAGTGACAAATGTTTAAATCGTTGAATAATACATTATGATTTTTAAATATGCAATTATTTATGTCTAAAATAGTAACAAATATTACTATAATTATGTGTAAATACGAGATAATGATTATTCGTGAACGGTTCTAAAAAAAAAAATTATCTTATAAGTATATCTTTCATGTGAACGTTGTGGGCAATGACGATTTCTAGATTTTTTTAAATTTAAATATGAATGAAATCACTGAAGATCGTATTACAAGATTTGCCTAGTTTCGAAATGACAATGTAAAACTTATTTCTGCCTGTATCCTAGATATATCACTAAAGACAATTTTTTATATAGGAATAACACATTTTTTTGCCGATTTCAAGAAACACCCGACTACCTTGCACGGTACTCTGCAAACTCGCAGGTATCCAACTTAGTCACAGTTTTGTAACACTGTGACCAACTAAGGTGGATAAAATTAATTTAAGCAATTAAGCGGTTTTTTTTTGTTTATTCGACCGACCGTCACGTCGTTAGCAACCAACTAAATCGAAGGTCTGCGGTGTACAACCAATAAAATAAAGTTGGCCGATTAAATTCTATAGTTGGCCAACTTGAAATGTTAATGCGTGATCAACTGTTTAGTCGATGTTATGCGCACTTCAATACATCACAAAACAAAATGAGCGCGTGAAAAGTTGGTCAACTATCGATTACTCCCTCATTTTGTATTGCGATGTATTGAAATGCGCACAACATCGACTAAAAAGTTGACTGCGACTGTTCAGTCTCGCATAAGCATATCAGTCACAATCACAATGGCGAGAACTACTACAGACGATACGGAGGAGTTTATTAAAGCATAGAAAAAAAGCCCGCAAATAAAATTATTAATTGGTATTGTACTTAGCACCATAACTCGAGCATTGCATACAGAAGATTGTTGGATTTGTTTAGGAGATAAATCGACTGAAATCGATTGTATGCACACCTCCATCGACTAAACAGTTTAGTCGATGAATAAGTTGTAGTATGCGCTCGGCCTTAAGCCGGGTCCAGACGAGTGTAACGTGTAATGTAAGATTACGTGTAATTTAGCGTCAACAGTGTGGACGGCACACGAACGCAAAGCGAATTGTGTACGCGAAACTATTTCATAGCTGTTTCCACTCAGTTGGTACGAACGTGCCGAATAGGAAGGTCGTGATAGCTGGTGCGATTTTTATTTTGATGTATTTACTAATAACTGAAGACCGGAAACGTCGGAAGCGTCGATGGTGGAAAACTAAATTGTATAAAAGAAGATCTTTACTTGTGGATCTAAAATCATTTTGTTCTTGCATTCTTCTACATCTCTTCCCAATGAATTAGCAATATGCCTCCAAGCATCGTGTTTTAGATTTTTTGGGTTTTATTTAGGTTTCTTGGATCCCAAATAACAGGTTATTCTAGATACAAACTAATAAGTTCAAGTGATTGTTCGTCACTCCACATCATAAACGTACACATGACACAACTGTCACGAACGCCGTCCAAACGAGCGCTGCGAGCGCCTTTGTGTTCGCGCGAAAAACCGACAGCCGATGGATCAACCCCGAGCGCTGCGCGAGCCTTACATGTAATGCTTGTAGTGCCGTCCACACGTAGAATTCATTGTGTGTTACAGTGGATTACATTACACGTTACACTCGTCTGGACCCGGCTTTAGGGTTTTGCGCGATTTAGTGAGAATCCAACTCGAGGTAACTCGACCTGAACGCGAGTACCTAGTTCACTCGAGTTGGTTGGTGGTCTCCTTCACTTTGGACATGAAGGAAGTTCCTTCAACTTCATGTCAAAAGTGAACAATGACATCCAATGAATGTTTATTGATTAATGGTTTTAGACCGCCTGTAGATTGGATGGATTGTATATTTGTTTGATTTTATTTTTTGTATTTGAATGGATAATTCATATATTTTGAAAATAAGTAAAAGGAAGACTTTCAAAATGAATACATATAAGACTGACCTCATATTCTACGCACTGCGAGATCATGTGTTATTTGCACTATAATTTAATAAATCTATCTAAGCTTGTACCGCGAAAATGGCTAGTATGGACGTAAGTACGAATAACAAAGTTACGTGTAAACGTCTCAGACCGAATGCCGAATTGATGGAATGGCTGATTATAATGTACGAGGAAGCTAAATGCAAAAATAGCCCTCTTAAGAATATGCTAAACGAGGCATTGGAATCTGTAAATAAATATCCTTTACCTATTACATCAGGAGCTGAATGTAGAGTACTGAAAGGATTTAATATGAGGCTCTGCGTGTATATTGATAAGTTGCTACAGCAGCTGAATGCAGTAAACAAGCTTAAATCAAATAACAATGAAGAAACTGATTCTGACAATGATTTATCAGAACCATGTTCAGTACCTTTAATAAAGGATGCCGCAAAAAGTGGACGCAATACTTCATATGTAGATCTTACTAAGCCGCGAAAATTGTCGCCAAAACCAGATAGCATACAACATATCCCAGTTGATGAGGTTCAAGACTCAAATGCTATTCCGTCTGCCAGTACTAAAAATACAATTGAAGGCAAAGTAAAGGCTAAAAAGGGGCTAGAGAATACCCGAAAGTATAAGCCTGCTCCTAGATCCGGAGGTTATGCGATACTTGTTACTCTACTAGAACAGAGTTTTGAAAACCCAGATCAAGCTTTCCTGACCAAAGAAGACCTAATAGAAAAAGCACAGAAACATTCGGAAGAATCATTTGTGAGACCAAAACCCAATACATATTACACTGCTTGGTCAAGTATCACAACACTTGAGAGAAAAGGACTTGTAACAAAGGATAAGAAAAAGAAGGCTGAATATAAGTTGACTGAAAAGGGTAAAGAACTGGCTAGAGAGATTTTAGAAGATGCCAAAAATATTCCTACCGCCAATGATATAATTTTTGAAAATGTTCCGTCAACTAGTAGTGCTTATGTTAAACAAAATGTAGTTTCGGATCCTGTTGATGATGAAATTCCATCTACATCTGCAGATAACAATGTTATTGAAATGGCACCTGATACATTTGATATAATATTACTAATTGATAAAAATGAAACTGGGGGGTATGTGTCTTTTATCTACATGATATGATGCATGCTGTTATAAACTTTTATCACATTGTGCAGAATCATGTGTTCCTGCTATTTTCAAATGTGGAATGTGTTTATTAGTGATTTCATTTGCTTAAGATTTCCTTTTTTAAATAGATTTTTAGAGGCCAGTAGTAATAACAGGCCTTAGAAGTAAGACTACTCATACTAAACTTAGCCATTACTTGAATTCAGAATCTTGGATATTAACATTACATTGCACTATATTCACATTTACTACTATCTACTTTATTTTAATATAGATTGAGTTGACTTTTGAGTAAACATTTAAAAATAGTAAAAATAAATGGTTGCCATGTTATTTAAAGTTTGTCAAGCATGACTCAGAGTTTGTGGTTCTAAATCATGATATTATATAAGATTTAAAATAATTTTCAGGCTCAGAAAGAAGAATGATCCCACAGTAGCTCAGTTTAAGAAGTTTTCAGACTTAAAGCATGACTACAGAAGCCTTAAAGTTGGCGACTTCACATGGATAGCAAAGCATAAAGTGAACCAAGATCAGGAACTGGTTCTACCTTTTATCGTAGAACGAAAAAGAATGGACGATTTGGCCTCCAGTATTAAAGATGGTCGTTTTCATGAGCAGAAATTCAGACTACGTAAATGTGGAATTGAAAATGTAATATACCTCATTGAAAATTATGGGAAGAACAAACATGTGGGTCTGCCTATACAGAGTTTGATGCAGGCCTTAGCTAATACAAGAGTCCAGGATGGATTTAAAGTCCATGTCACAGACTCTCTTACAAATACTGTTCGATTTTTGGCTATTATGACTAAAAGACTGACAATCAGATATAAGGTAATTAAGATATTTTTTTTTTTTATTTTACTACCTACACATTGAATATTAGACACCAACAACAAATAAATTCTAAGACACAAATTCTCTAAAACACTTAATTTTAATCCTGAAACCTTAATTAATTTTCAATTAACTGGAAAATAAGAATTTTAGCTGCATTGAAATCAATTGACAATCAATGACATTTGTTTGTTAACTCAATTGACTAATTATTTGTTAGTCAATTGAGTTAGCAAATAAGTTTTCTATTGTATTCAAAATCTATGGGGGATCGCATTTTGACAGATCATAAAAAGTATATCAGTTGATCATGTTATGTTTATTACCAAATGAAAATGAAAACATTCAGTTCGGTTTCTTGGTATGTCAGGCAGTTCACAAAAGTAATAATGCGTCTCCATTTTTCAGAATGCACATCTACGAGGCTGCAATAACGATCCCCATGGCGCAATGCTGATGACATTTGATTACTTCAACAAATCATCTGCTAAGAACAAGCCACTTACAGTAACAGATACCTTTATTAAATTACTTCTCCAACTAAAAGGAATGTCTGTAGATAAAGCTTTGGCAATCACAAAAAAATATCCGACACCGCGTTCTCTCATTAATGCTTACGTTAAATGTGCTAGGAGCGAAGGCGAGCTTCTTCTAGCGCATTTAAAATACGGTGATCTAAATCGTAATGTTGGTCCTGCGACTAGTAAGTCAATTTACCAATTGTTTTCGAGCAGCGGTGATGAGTAATCTTGACCCTAAGAACACTACACACTGACGCCGATTATGCTGCTGGGCTTAATACCCACGCGTATTTGCCGCATTAACAGGCCGGTAGCACATTATTCTACCCAATGTTCAGAGTGCCAAAAACCGACGGCAGAGGCTGCTGGCTTGTGTGTAGGAGCCGTAATGAATTCAAGAATACCACGTGGGTTTATATTGCAACTCTTGTAAATGAGTAAGCGTCGGCGCCGTTATACTAAAAGAAACGGCGTGCGCGTTATGATGTTGTATTAGTAGTAGATAAAAACTGAAAAATTTAATTTATTTATTTAATATTAAGCTGAATTTACACAATCGTAAAATGACCATGATGGGGTGTTTTAAAACTATTTGCAAATTGAACGTTCGTTCGCCTCAGTACGTTTGCACAGACGATGAATGTTTACAAATAATTTGAGCATGCGCAAGGACGAACATATACTGTCTTTTAAAGAAGGACGCGGGGGGCGCGTGTGTCCGTTTTTATATAAAACAAGAGGGACCTGCGCGTCGATCCGATCCCTTGCCGTCCCCCTCAGCGAAGCCCTAATCTGAGGATCGTACTCCACAAGGGATGCCCTTAAGCGTTTAGTCGCTTAGTTTATAAGTTTTGAAACCTAGGCTGGCCTTTTTTAGGCACCGCAGGAAAGTCCGGCTAAGCATCTGATAATCTCCTAGGTTGAATTGCGAGACGCCATTCCAAAAAAGAAATTATGCACCATTATCTTTCTGAATGTTTGCCGCCTTACCAGGACCTACCTTCAACTGCACGTTGGTAAGTCACAGTTGAACTACGAAAACCGTCCATACTGCTACGGAATAAAGGTGCTGTTAACATAAAATTGTTGAACGTGCGGTTGATTTGGCAACGGTTTATTGCCTTTTTTTATAAATTACTAGCTTTTGCCCGCGACTTCGTCCGCGCAAAAATAAAATATAATATATCCTATGTTACTCGCAGATAATGTAGCTTTCTAATGGTGAAAGAATTTTTAAAATCGGTCCAGTAGTTTTTGAGTTTATCCATTACAAACAAACAAAAATATAAATTTTTACTCTTTATAATATTAGTGTAGATTAACTTATTAGTCACCAGCTTAATCACCAGCCTATAATTGTTTATGATTATTTTTAATTTAGGATTAATCTATCTCTGACCCCTTTCTCTATTTACGATTGTGCATTTTATTGAAATACAAGATTACCTAATAATTATGATACTTGTGTGTGATAAGTACCTACGAACACGATTGTGTAAATTCCTTTTTTAGATGTTATTTAAATGTGTAGTTTGATCTGTCGTTCTAAACGTATTACGTAATTAAAAATAACCGGCCAAATGCGATTAGGTCTCGTGCACTTTGGGACTATCACTAATGTAAGTGAAATTAACTGATTTTTACTACATTTTAATTTGTTTTTGTAGAGAATTCATTAGAAACGAATAAAAAATGGCGCCGTTTATCAAGTCCTCTCTCTCGCTCCTTATACTGTGCGAGTGAAATGGCATAAACTCCTTTGTTTGTCCGCCACTTTTAGTTAAAGTTTCTACAATGTCGCGATTTATGTAATTGTTTTCTGCATAGAGTTAATACGAAAAAGGTTGATAATTATTCTTTTTGAGGCTTCTTATAAGGGGCTTTCTTTGGATTTTGCCCTTTTTTATCATGATAGCGCCCAAAACTGCATTTGCCTGATTTTGCATTTTACTGTTCTATGTGATAGTTATTAGGACGTAGTAAGCTAATCAGTAGCGTGACGTTGTCACGGAAACCAAAAATGATCTGAGATCACAAACAAATTGACCTATTTATAGCACGGAGAGCTAAAGGTTAATTGATAATGGTATCATTATGAAACTGATATTGTCTTATGCTTTAATATTTTTTAGATAAGCATAATGTCTTCATGGCCAGGCACATTTATTTTTGAATTTAAAAATCAATGTTGTAATTCATTCCATAAAATTAAGTAGGTATTATGTAGCAAATATTTGTAACTATACAATATATTAGGTACGATAAATCTACTTTATGTATTACAATCTCGAATTTTCTATGATGTGATCTGTAGGTAGTTTTCCTGGCGAGGAAGCGAGTAACTATCGGCTATTTTCTTGCTCAAGAAACGTGCAATAAAATACATACCATGTAAATAAAAGATGCATATATTCACAGTCTATCGCCGACTGTTTACACTGCCGGCGAGGACTCGTGCCACTAGTTCATCGCTAAGCGACAAGATATCAAAGATAATAATCGCTCAGCGATACTTGCGTCCAACTAGCAGTAACTTCTATCTATTGTGCGGATTTGAGTGCACATAAAAATTACTATAACTATCATTGTTTAGTTCAGACGACGATGATGACGCATTTTATAATAGAATTTGTGTAGTAGCAGCGGCAGGTCTGAAAAAACCGTAATTGCCCGTCGTACGCGCACACTCGCTTATAGCCCAGCGACAAAACTATCGCAACTACACACTCGCATCTCGCACTCGTTTTAGTTGCTAGCTCAACTCGCTTCTCGCTCATCGCTGGTAGCACAAGTGCTATAAGCTCAAAACTTTTTACTTAAACTAGTACTTTATTATTAATCAATGTGTGACAAATCAATAAAATAGAAGTGTACCTGTGTAGTGTTATAATTTTAACTAAAGATGACTAAGTCTTGAGTCGTATCAGTAGATATTTAAGAATCAATGTAGTAGTATAAGCTAAACAATTACTGGATCACAAGACCTGTCTGCGACATTTAAAGCTATTCATTAAAATAATATGTCCTAAATTATATTGGAACAAAAACGTATGTCCTAAGTGTTCACATTTTTGACCAATTTGAACTTAGTTGTATAACATTACCGGAAACGATGGTATCTTTTCATAAATTCGATGTGTGTTGAAATAAAAATAAAATTATGTGTATGTATATCTTTATTTAACATAACCATTGACAGAGAGTAAGTAGCAGTAGTAAGATAGACAGAATTTATAGTGGCATGTAAACCTTTCGAATAACTATCCATAAATAGTTCAGATTTAAGAGCACTTTAGGATGGAATCAACTTTCCCCAGTTTACAAATAGCGTGTTAAAATCACAAATTAAAAAAAAAAACAAAATATACAGAATTGGTTATGGTTTGACACAAAAAAGTTTTTAGTCATTGAAATTTCGAGATTCTCTGAAGAGCTTAATGATGAGAAAGTAGGTTGTATTTTATTAATCGAGTAAGTATAACGCGAGATTCACTAAACTTGATTATGCCAAACCAATTTAGGTACTACTTTAGACCCTTATTTTCATCATCACATTGCGTTTCCTTACAATAACACTTAACATTAATAAATATACTTAATAGCTACATCTTTGAAATATAGTGTGTACGAAGCTGTTTATAAATTTTACCAAATGCAGTGTTCCACATTGAAATCTGAAACATGGCACGATTCACAAGAAAAAGAACATTAACACTACAACTAAGTTGCACTCAAAGATAATTAGTACTATGATAATCATCAGTGGCTCCTTACAGCTTTAATAATAATAATTTTTGAATCTTATAAATTCAGTAAGTTTATAAACATCTATAGATTCCAAATGTACAAATCACATATAGTTTTATATAATATTACGAATGTAGTAACTCTGGTATAAAAACCTGGCGGATTAAAATAAAACACACATGCTTAATCAACATAAAGCATGCAACATAGAAAAATAAATGCCAAACAACCTACTAGAAGTTACAAAATCTTACACTATTTAAAAGAGAACAAATTTAAAAATTCGAATGGTAAAATTAGACCTTACAACCAACCACCTAAGGGATATTTTAAACTAGCGTCCGTCAGCGTGGACATAGTCGCTTGGCGAACGCTAGTGAGACATCACTTAATATAAAGTCGGAAAAATTACGTTACGTTATTAAAATATTGAGATGAACAAAATTTACATGTACCTAAGGTTAATATACCTGTATTCACTAAAGTGCACTCGATAGTTTGAAAATGTAAAATAAAAATAAATTCTCCTTCATAAAATAAATCTTAACGTAGTTTGGTGCACTTAGATAAGAGTGGACTTAATAAATGTTTAGAGAGTGTGGTAGTTCCTTTCGGTTTGATTCTTATAGTACTTGAAACCCATGAAGCCGATGGCAAGGAGACCCAGAGTCAGTATGATGCCGCCGATGAAGCTTGGTCCATCGAATCTGGAAAAATAAACAAAAGACGACTATGACTACCACGTTATGGTGGACTTTCATCTGACGGAAGATGTGCTAGGCATCGTCGATCAATTATGCACAGGCCCACAAAATAACAACTTTGGTTTCTGAGCAACAGCTTATCTGACTGTAAATATTTTCGTCTTAAAATAAAAATAGCAACGCCTCATGAACATAACAAGTGCTAAATCGGGTATTAATGTTATAAACAAAATATTTTCTTAATTGTTTAAAGTCTTTTGGGTAAAACATTCGTTTCTTTTTTACAGCCGGATGAAACTGGATATACAGTTAAATACACGAGCGCACGGCATTTTGTTTACAATGACGTAAGCCTCCTCTGTGTAGTTTCATTGTCATCTCCGATATTTAATGTGGTAGATAACAAATGCACAGTTTTCGCATTATAAACGTGGCAATCATACTATGATAACCTTTGTTTATTTTATCAACTTCCGCCAATATTGATAGAGGAATACCAATATTATCTTCATTCTATTTTAGAATAATGAAAATGTACGAAGAAAGGTACCTAGACTGCGTTTTTATAAGTAGCTTGAATGACGCACGCAAAAAAATACTAACAAACAAGACTTAAAATACTTTACAAAAAGCAATACCAAAGATTTGCGTTAATGTGCGTCATATCCGTGCGAACCAACCATCGCTCAATACCTCTATACGTGCTCATAGCATAGCTTCAGATTTTTTCAGCAACGTTTTGCTTTTACCTACCTATTTATAGGAGAAAGGGATTGTAAAGGGATTTTTAAAAGGAAAAAGGGAAGCTCTTACCTTGCAATAGGGACAACTCGGACAACACAGGCTAAAAATAAATCAATTTATACCTAATATAGTTTATATAAAGTAGTATTTACTACTTTATAAAACCTATAACTGTGTTAGGTTGTGAAGGTCGAATTCGATAACTTGCTGAAAGGAAAGTACGCTATAAAATCGGACAAGCAGTTAAATCTACTAGCGAAGAATCTGTGTTGTTTACACAGCAAAACAATCGTCATCCATATCGGATAACTAATTCAAAGGCTGAGCAGACGTTGCGAGTATAATCGTCACTTTTATTTACTGTAAGAGGCTAATGACCGTTTTTACTAACACTATGCTACTTTATTGTACAACAGTTGCAATTTTATTTAGGCACTACGTACTGCCGGGTGGATGACAAGTGTACCATGAAACATAGCCCATAGCACTCCACAATAAAGAACCTTTCAGTTTGTGTACCTCTTTATGATAAACGTATAACGGTCAGAAGGGACACTGGGGATTCTAGAATCATATAATTAATCCATGGTAGATTCAGCAACAATGTCCGTCCACCTTGTAAATTACCATTTACATATCTCCCAGTGTTAGTGAAAACGAGCATAAAGATAGCTAAGTCACGTCAATGTCCTGCGTGATTGTTCGGTAGTGTGCAATAAATCGATACTTGTATGAATTAGTAATAGACACGAAACAGTTCAGACTGTGTAGGTAACGTTTTCCTCGTACTGAATGAAAACGTTTTCCTTCTCAGATAAATAAGTAAACGATTCAGTAGTCTGGAATCGTTACTGGGAACTCTTAGGCATGTCTAGTTATTTTTAATGAAACGCCTCGACGGGTGGCATGATTTTAGGAATGCTAATTATAGGTAAAGTTGAGAGGTATTCTTAGATCGAATAATGTAAGTCTATAGTACGTCGATGTTTGAAAGGTAATGAAAAGATTTAGTGAAAGTGTTCGAATGGCTTGACGGGAAAATGCTAAGGCGAAAGCGCTAGGGTAGCCCACGAAATTATTTTTGTTTGTTAAAGTTATGTTTATGATTTAAATAATTATAATTAAACCATTAATATTAGTGTCGCGTAAAATTTTATTATCATTCAACCTGGTGCTGCAAATGCATAAAAAAGTAAATAATTTCGGGGGCAACCTTAGTGTGCCCACTTAAAAAAAAAGAATACTTACGCTCTGGATTTTGCTTCGACTGGTGCTACAGTGGGGCTAACATTTTCACCTTTAGGCGTCGTAGTATCATTCTTCTTGCCGTCCTTGCTGTCCGCATTAGTACCGTTGTTTGGTGTAACGGGGACGACGGGCTTGGTTTCATTCTTTGCTTTCGACGGATCTGCAGCTGGTTTTACCGTGGCCGAAGCGTCAGTATTAGGTTTAGCCTCTGAGTTTTTCTCTGTTGGTTTAGTTGCATTGGCTTTAGCGGATGTCTCGTTTGAGACTGGATCGGAAGTGTTTGTAGCTATAGGATGCAGCGTTATGTTGACTGGTACCACAACAATTGGGGCTGGGACTGATGTATCGGCCGCAGCTGTCTGGGCATGGTCTGGTTTAGCATCAGCAGCTTTTTGTTCTGTACCTGTTGCGTTTGGTGATGGTGGTGTAGGTACCGCTGGAGCAGACTTCGGAGCTGTGTCTAAAAGTAAAAAAAAAAAACATTTTAGATTAAGTTAAGTACGTACTCTTGGACATCATCGCGCATCGTGAGGAAACCTGGACTTTTAATAAATATAATTTTAAAAACGCTCAGACAAGTCCTGTAGTAGGACAATAATAAGCTGGATATTGAAACATAGGACCAATTTGTTAATTGCTATTGGATGATATTTTTTGATATAGTCTCGAATTTTAGGCAAAAACTCCTACTGGATACAATAAATCAAATTATAACATCCATGTCTTGCCGATTAATAACTCGGTTCAATCAATTAGTTTCCAATTCGTAAACGAATCATATTTACAAGCACATCAAAACTTTTGCGTAACCTTGAGACAAAAACCTGCTCCGAGCCTGTCGTAGTTTTTGCTAAGTGAGGTTTGATTTCAAGCTATAAATACAATAATTATTTAAATATTAATCAAATTACTTCAAATATTTGTAGGTTTTTGTCTTGACTTCGTCCCTGTGAATGTGTCATTAATTGTGTAAAATGTGTCATTTACCTCCGGGTACCGGTACCTTTTTCTAAAATAAAATTAAGTTGTTCCAGCTATTTGCTAGTTAAACGCCCGTCAAAATCGGTCCAGCCGTTTCTGAGATTAGCCGGAACAAACAGATGGACAGAAATTGATTGTTTTATTTTAAGTATTGTTAATATTTCATTTGGGTTTAGTCAAAAGCTGATATTTTAATATTAGCTTTTGACTACAAACAGACACTTCAATTTTATTTGTATAGATAGGAAGAAGGTAGTACTTACATACTTTAGAATTGTAACAGGATAATTGATTGAAATCACATCTGTGAATCACTATAGGAAAGTTCTTACTGAAGACAAAATTAGGTTCAATTTGGGCTAAGTGCTACTTCTATTGAATGAGTAAACATCTTGCTTCGACGAACAATAAAAGCATCTTTAGTCATGCTCCGCACTAGATATATTCTCCACACGGCGGTCCTAAGTGCGAAAACTAACTTTATAGTATAATGTTTTAGAGATGATTTTTAATTTCTCTTTTAATTAATAGCACGACTTTTTTTCCAGAAAAAACATTTACCAACCAACTGTTCAATGTCGACTGTATTTTTAATTAAACATAATAATAATGTAGGTATAAACTAAAATACATGTTCTGATGCGATTAATAATGAATTTCTAATGAGTTCTTTATCATTTAAGTGTATATGTGATTATAAAATATCACTAGTATAATGGATGAAAAAATATTACGAAGAAATGATAGCATTTAAAACTTGTTTTCATCTTAAATCAGATCTAAATAAAATTAAAACATCAGCAGCTTGTGCAGTCATCAACACAATTCATTAGATTCAAATAAATAATACCTATCTATCATAATAAATGGTAACTAATAAACTAGTTTTAAGATCTGATAATTTTCATATTAAAGGTAAACCTACTTACCTATCCTAAAATTTCATCACAATTTCGTAATATTTATCCTGATGAACAAAGGCTGATAAATAAAAGAGTTTCTTTACCTTATAAACTGTTCATTGTCTCCATGCATTGCAACAAACACAGAGAGGCAGTTCGGAGTCTCAGCAAAGATTTACAAATCAATCAGTAGAAATAAACTACCTGACCTCTGCCAGTCTTCAAAAAGACCAAAGATAACAAGATACTAAAATCCAAATATTGCATAGGGATTCCCCATAATTTCATCATACTAAGTTGAGCTTCTAAAAGGGAATTCCCCCAGTGATCAAAACAGGAAAACCGTTAAAATCTCAGGTTATATTCATTATTTCTATTATGATTAATAAGAAGGCAGATTTTGTTGATTCCTGGTTGTGTTGGCAATAGACAAACTTTATAGATAAAGACAATGATTATATCACAATAAATAAAATAAGTACTGTAAAACGGCTAATGTTTTTACTAAATACACTTTATGTTTAACATTGTTGGCAACAAACTATATTATTTCAACCTTTTCCTTTTCAAAGATACACCCAATTATATGGTATGTACATAAATAAACCCAGATAAGTACAAATAGTAGTTGTTGCCCAATATCAGCTCAGCCTATTATTGGTAATTTCCTTAATAAGATTATACACAATTGATTAGTAGATGTAGCAGGAAAACTACTGTTTGCAACACTAGATATGATTTTGTTCCCACTAAATATAATATTTTATTTAAATTGATTTCATCCTAGTTAAATTTAACTATTGTTTTTAAGGTGGAGAAATCATCGAATTACTTCTTTCGCTCTGGGCAGAGCGGTAGGGAATGTCAGACTTTTCCTGACGAAAACCCATCCGTGTTCCTCCTAATACCTTTTGAGTCCCAGGGCCGCAGTGACTTTTCTAAACAAATTTCACAAACTTGAATTTAATTTTAACTTAGAATATCAAAATTAAATAAAGTCAAAGGTATCAAAAAGGTGTATTATTACTAATATTATGTGATTTATTTACCACTTGGCTATGGTACCTAAAGGTTGACAACTGTTTCATAATGCATAATGATAGCAGGTTTGGTGTTGAAAAACAAGAAACACATGCTTACAACAACATCTGTGTTGCTTATCAAGCAACAAACACTCTTTTGTTAAACCAATACACAACTAATGTAAACAAAACATGTTTTGTTGTTTCTATTACCAAGTTATTCACATTTGCGCAAAGTCAGTATGATTGTAGCATGAATTTTTGTTCTAGAATTTTTGATGCTTCAAATTTTGTTCCTGTATTGCTAAATGGTTTCTGCTAATCACCTTGTCATGTTTATTTGCAATTAGAAATTGTGTTAATTGATTTCTTGCATTTGAGAATTGCATTATACAGTTTTAGACATATTGATAAAGTGTCTGTGTACAGGCGATGTTACATAAATATTGGAGTTGGCATGACACTTGTCACGCTGAAGAAATTATGGTTTCAAATAAAGAAAACGGTTAAAAAATCTTGGCACCTATTTAATTGGGTTTTTTAACTAGCTCATTATGAATCAAGGTATTGACATACTGCCAATACAAATTGTCAGCAAAGAATATTAGGATCAGTCAGACAATAGGTAATTAATAAAGACCTGTAATATCTGTCTCATATCTGGTAAGCATAACTTCATTTGCTAATATCAAAGCAAATAATTGTGCAATAACCACGTTTTGAAGTAATTACCTGGATTTATAATATCAAAAACGGGTACCTACCTATCCTGTTTTAATTTTTTTAGTTCGACCCATTGTGCCCCTTTAAATTATGGTTATACGTGGACACTGTGTACCTAATGCTGCTAATGCAATAATGCCGCGTCATAAAAATCTCGGCGATCAACCTGATACAGGAACAACGAATATTTCCTTGACCTTGACGTGGAATGCCGATTTGAACTTAGGACCAAAAATCGATAACACATTTTGAATGTACCAATATTCCAGACGCTCAATAATTCATTAGAATACATTATATTTCAACGTCAGAACTACGCATCTTATCGTGAGAAAATTCTTATGAAACACTCAGGTACCTAGTCTGAAATTGTAATTATTCCTTTTACTTACCTGTCGGTACACTTGGTTGGCTGAGGCACATAGACAGTGATAACAAACAAACAAATATTACTTTCTTCATCTTTAAATATTGGTAGGTAAATATCAGTCAATTATTTATCAAAAAAATACGCTACTACGCTTCCACTGATTGCCGACAAGAGAAAAAACGATTTCTCCACAATAAAAAACCAGTGATGCGATGTAGAGTAAACATATTTTTAGTCGATTATTGGCGGACGTAATCGAGTTTATACAAAATAATATTATAGGGATTTTAGTTTATATTTTCTTGTTTCATGATTGATAATACTAAAACTAAGGTCTTATTATTCAATAGTGATTTTTAACTTTTATCTGAAGAATAAAATGAAAATGAATGAGAGTTGACATATTTTGTAAAGCTGACAAACCGCTTTATTTCATACGCCAAATCGGCTGAAGATCGATTAATATCTACATGTTGAACGGTAGACTTTTCAGCTCGTTTTATTGTGACATTATTATGTGGGTCGTGTCTCGTATGTTCAGTATACTGGACGCACTGTGTAAGTATATCCAACATACAATCGAGACAAAACATTGACGGCAGCGCTGCTTGTCAAGGAAAATGCCTAAAACCTGTCAAACTGAATACAATTTAAGTTAGTTCTCTATTTCGACACATTCTTTTATATCTTTGTCGGACTGGACCTACAAAGTGTCTCAGTCAGATGTTTTAAGAAACTAAAATAATTGAATGTAATAGGCTCGGGCATTAAATTCTACAATAAAAATGCACAGAAGATGATAATAATGGGAAGAACAAATTAATAATAATTTCCTTTGTAGTTAAGTAGATTATTTTAAAAAAAGGTCACAAAGTCCACATTGATGTATCTTATAGATATTTAAACGACTTAAAAAGCTTGATTTGGCAAAATGGTGGTTTTCCTGTACCTATAAAAATAATAAGAGAAATAAATTGAATTAGCATAAGTAAGTACATAAAGCCAGTGGCGTAGAGCGTCGACGCTAAGTGAATTGAATTACACATTGAAATTCACGACCTCGCATGTATAAAGTGCCCTTTCCTGCGGAGTTACTTATTGTCATTCTGGGAGCCTGGTAGCTAGGTAGGTACTGTCGTGACCGTCATGGGTTCACAATACCGTTCGGGGTCCTAGCTTTTGCTGATCATACCTACTGCTAACGACTAAGTAAGTTAAAACATTTTTGCTACTACAGCAAAATAAATCGCTTCTGTAAATTTAAATGCCATCTTCTAGAATCTGCTCAAGTGTTTGGATATATTTTTTTTCAGCCAGGACTAGTTTTGGCTAGGATGCATAAGCCTCCGTTCACATCGGGGCCGGCCGAATTGACGAGAAACGTCAAATTTATGGGTGGTTGGTGAAGAAGTGCCTTATCGCGATTCCGGATCGCAGCGTTTGAATAACGCGGGGTTGCTAGCCGACGCCCGATGCGCGCGACTTTCCGCGGCACCGCGCGTATTTATATTTAGGTACTTCACGAAAAATTGAATATTAATTGATGGAGATAGAGTACGGCATACTATAACGACTGCGCTAATGTGACTGGAGCCAATTAACTGCACATTTTCTTGAGGTTCTTAGTTTTAAGGATTCTGCTCGTGGTTGGCGCGATAGCATATGCCAAAGATCACGGGTTCGAGTCCCTCTTCTACCATAAGTACAAGAAACCATAAAAATCTATTAATAGCCTTTAAAAGCAGGCAAGTAGGTACCTACCCACCGCACATTTATATAATTATTAGCACGAGCCCGAATGACGTACAAACTGCGAAGCCATATTAGGTACCTCTTAAAATAACTATGTGAGTCGGTAAGTACTTCTTGGTTATAAAACCTTTTATTATTGTAGAGGAACCAGTGGCGTAGGGTGGGTCTTTGACGCCTGGGGCAAGCCGGAATTCCCCTCCCCCCGACAATTAACGTAGGTACAACTTATTTAAAGTCAAGATAAACTACCACTCCTTAAGAAGGGACATAAATAATTAATAGGCGAAATGTGGGTGTACTAATGGGTACACCTCTGCTTTACCCTTTAGGGATTACAGGTGTGATGCTATGTACATAAATAAGTAATATAATTAGTAAATAAGGTAAATATTAATCTTCAGTAATTTCCTCAAAAATATATAGCATTGTAGGCTGAAACTAAACTAAGCTACCGCAGTAATTAAGTAGATACGCTTAATTTTCCAATACCTTCCAGTTTTCGTCTAATTTTATTTATTAATTGTCCACGTAAGCACATACCTAAGCGTCCTATGTGGGCATCGTTCCCAGAAAAACTCAGTCTATTCACAGGCT
This sequence comes from Hoplodrina ambigua, assembly GCA_949774945.1. Lineage (NCBI taxonomy): Eukaryota > Metazoa > Arthropoda > Insecta > Lepidoptera > Noctuidae > Hoplodrina > Hoplodrina ambigua. The sequence goes on from OX458973.1 coordinate 11,767,878, forward strand.
AAGCTTCTAAGCTGCGGTTGGTCATTAATTAATCTGAGCTCACGATTTTGTTTGAAGCTCTATTGTCATTCTATTTTGTCATTTATAAGGTTCCGTATTACCTTAGACTAAAATTTAGCTGGTAGGCACTAGCTTTGCCCTGCGACTTCTTTCGCGTGGGTTTTTTCTTTGCTACTACTCCACTGAATCTGGCTATCATTTACAAACTATTTTTTTCCAATCCGACTGCTAATTCCGGAGATAAGTGTATTTTTTCACAATATAAATATATATTAACCAGATTATGCGCACGACTTCGTCCGCGTAAATGTCAGTTACCGCAGAAGACGCTGCATAAAAAGTAGCCAATGTCTTTTCTTAGGGTTCAAACTAACCTTGTACTTCTTATCAAAAATCGGTCCAGTAGGTACCTACATGACATACAAATCTACAAATTTTCCTCTTTATAATATTAGTGTTTAAATCTAGAAAAAAAAAGTTTACGTTGATGTTTTAAAATGGAAATCGCTTATAGTATCTAGCTGATAAAAATGACACATTTTTTTTACCATAGGCAACGCAGCACCATTCGTTTCCCAAAAACAAAGCTGAAATGTCTCATGTGTCTCTACTCACCCATGCAGACAATCATGAATGCCTAAGAAAAAAAAATGGCACTGCTATCGCGGAATTACTGTAATTAGACTTTATTATGTGGGTTTTCTTTGTTCCAGGCCGAAGTAGTTCTAATGCCGTGTAATTTGGCATAAAGAAGGGCCGGTGAACATTGTATAAAATGTAAGTAAGATTAAGAAAGATGGCTTCAGTAAAATTATATGCTCATGAGCTTTTTTAGATTTTCTTATAAAAAAAAAATCTCATCAATACGAGTACCATCCCAATTTCCCGATTCTCATCAATACGAGTACCATCCTAATTTCCCGACATTTCAGATTTATTTAAAAAAACATTTCTTAATTTTTATTTATACACATATAGATAGATCAGACTTCAGAGAAGAAGAAGAAACACAATCATACATTGTCACTTATGATCAAGGTTCAGCACAACTTTCTTCAAAAAATTAAGTCCAGTTAAATTTCATTGACAAGAAAAAGGTACTGGCACAAAAAGATATTAAAAGTACCGAATAATAGAAGAAAATACACATGTTCTCTTATCCCTTTACTGAAAGGATTCCGGTAAACACGTAAAACTTCTGACCCGGGACGGACATCCTTCAATCTGGTCCACGCGTAAATAAAAAAAAAAGTAAACCAAAGTAAAGCATTAGGTTGTAGGGTTGTCGTATTATATTAAGGTCTGCGAGCATCGTTTAGATTGGTTTCATGTTCCTGATTACGAGAAAAAATAAAGAGCTCTTGTATTTCTCAAACACTAGGTTCTGCCCTCAATTTCGTCCGCGTGTTTTCTTTCCACCTGCGTTTTGTTACGTCTTTGACTACCACTCCGCTGCCGTGGGTCGGCAAGCGTGATGATATTTATAGCCTTTACTATTCCTCATGAATCTGGACATCATAGTTAAAAAAAAAAAAAACCAATCGTATTGTAAGTTCCAGAGATAAGCGCGTTTAATAAACAAGTAAAAAATCTCTTTAGTATTTTTCTTCTGCGTTTGTCACAAATCTATACTAATAATGTTATAAATGTAGAAGGGACTCTGTCTGTCTGTTACATTTTCACGACTACACTAGTAATAATTTTGATGAGAGTTGAATCCCGAGTAAGAACATAGGCTACTTATTAATACGCGACTTCGTCTGCATCCACGATAACTGGCGAGAAATCGCGGGCAAAAGCTAGCTACATAGGTAAGAATAAGCAAAGGAATCGTTTGCTACGCCCCATACCGTTGGCATAGCTGACATTTCGCCTTAAGGTTCAAACGTAAGTAGCTGCATGAAACCAGTGAAGAGGAAAACTGCTGAACTATTATTGTGAGAGTATAAAAAGGTTTCGACTTTGAGTTAGGAAGTATATTTTAAAACCGGATTATGCCGGTAGCCCAAGCACGAGCATTAAGCTTTTGTATAGTCACCGTCCACCGTTTGTGACGTCATATGAGGATTTTGTATAAAATATTATAATAGCGTTATGTTGAATAAAGTGAAGGTTGGGTTGGTCTTTTCTCCATACAAACTCTCTCGCCTGTTTATGACTTTAAAGCAATGATTTTAGTAAAGTATTTCTATGCCACTATGTTTTCCTTTTAATTATAGATACATTATTTTTCTAAGCACTAGACCCCACAGAAAATGCTCTTTTATTCAAATGTTCAAATAAAACTATGAGTGAAAAAAGAAAAACATAATGGCACAATAGGTATATTTCCTTTTTATTCAGTTTATGAAATATCTTTTATATAGTGGTTCTTTATTAAAGATGAAACTATGCGAGAGCCAAACCCCGAATTATGACATTTTACTTAGGCTGATATTATATGTACATCAACAAATAATAACATTGTAAAACGTTGATTTTAAAAGAGTACGTATGGAGTTTCTTACCCATTCTTCTCCACACAAAACTACCTTTGGAAGGGGCAACTAGATTCAATTCTATTTTTTTTTCATGTAATGACGTTCAAAAGTGCCTTATAGTGGCCTAATTGGAATAAATGATTTGACTTTGACTTTGAATAGGTACTAGTAGGTATGGATCTTCAGTTTTTTTGTTTCACAGTCATTCACGATCATTTTTTACGTGTGATTTTATGACTTGAAGACAAACAAAGTATAGTATTGCTTACCCCACCGCAACCTTCACTGTGTTACTGACCAACCCTAATAAAACGAACTTGCCTTTTATAACTTGGCAGCCCTAATTTCAAGCCGTGCCCAAGGCGGTCGTTCAAAAACTTAGTTACACGACTTATAATGGAAAGGGCTAGGTTAAATAGAAAAACAACGGGGCCTCTGTCCTCGAAAAATTACGACACGTTAGATGTAAAAGATTTTCACTTAGGAAAAGTTTCAATGGACTTGTGAGGCTTGGGGATTTTTTTTTCTTTTTCTTTATTACTTACAAAAATACTGGTTGGGGGTTTTGTGGTGTCAAGTCCGGATCTACCGTTCTGGGTAAGATGTAAGATGGGCATACCCACAAACCAAATTCGAATAAATATACTTAAGATTGTATTCCTAAAAAAAAATATTCAATGTAAAATGTATACCAGCTTTTAATAAAATCTGAATATAAGCTTTCAAGCTGTGAAGTTTCATTAAAATCGCTGCAGTAGTCAAGTCTAAAAATATATTTTTTCTTTTTCCTCCGCTGTTCTTTTCTGACAATTCCAGGACTGGTCGAGCTTCATTGCCTCTTGCTTCCATTGTCATTTTACTAGTGGTCGCCATTGTTAATTCTGGGTTTTAGGAGTTGCAGAGGATAGGTGGCGGGCCTGTCAAGATCGTAATAACCTATGAGGTTATAATTTTTTATAACAAAGTATTATAAGACGCCTTTGTCCTGCAGTGGGATAATAATTTGCTAATATTGTTTATTTTTCTTTTTTTTTTCGTGGTAGACAACCGTTTATGACCTAAGTCTTATTACGTTTTTACTTTTTTGTACAAAGGACGTATTAAACAAATAGTTTTAAGTGTAAACAGAGGTTTGAGCTAATTTTGTAGTTACAATTCTGCTAAAATTGCTTAATATTTGAGTCGTAATTTTGAACAGCTCTCTACAGATTTAATAATAAAGTTCAGCTAACTTTGTTTCTATAGTTTGTTCTGTCTGTGAAAATATAATTAGGTACGTACCAACCTAACGCTTTATTTAGTAAGTCATTTTATTATGACAAGAATCATGAACGAATCGAATCGTGATGTTATCATTGAAAGATATACTCCGATAATTTGTCTTTTGACAGACGAAACAGAAAACCGTTTAAAGATAAAAAAAAGCTCTTGTAGCATGTTTGAGCAGTTTTAATGTCTATATAGATAGGTACTAATTTATATTTATATTGTGAATATACAACGCCGACGAAATGACGGGCAGAAGCTGGTTTAGAAATAATTAAGCTGAAGAATATATATATTTGAACGGGTAGATCTCGCGGGAATTACATACGTGATGTTATGTATGTCTTTATACAGAAAGAACTTTTACTACAATAATAGAAGAACTAACTCTTGTGCAAGTAAGTTAGTAGGTTTTACGATAAGTAGGCACTGACCCTTTGCTCTGTATATGTAAGTACTTATTCGTAAAAGCCTAGGATAACGGACGGTTAGAATTATACACACTAGCGAAGCGAAGCGGGGAAATGATGAAAGGAAGGTCTTTACTGTTCTGTAAGAGGTTCTTTTTTAGGGTTCCGTATAAAAAGGGTGCCAATCCCTAAATGTTGATGTTTTACAGTGGTTACGGGTTGCAGAAGCAAGAAAGTATGACTACCAGTCTTACCAAGGGGTATCGTATTACCCAGTTACTGGGTTTGTGGAGGTCAGATAGGCAGTCGCTCCATGTAAAATACTGGTTTTCAGCTGCATCCGGTTAGACTAGAAGCCGATCCCAACATGATTGGGACAAGGCTAGGTAGATGATGATGATCTAAAGAGTGCCAAACGTGACCCCGTTACCGAAAATTCCGACTGACTGTCACAGAACTGTTTCTTTTGAATCGTAATATACAGACGCTTAAAATCGTCACAGAATGTGTTTAGGTAGTACTATAGCCGCAACTATAACAAATAATCTATATTTCTATACTATAATATTATAAAGAGGTAAAGTTTGTGAGTCTGTAGGGGGTAATCTCTGGATCTAAAGAACCAATTTTGAAAACATAACATAACATCACGCCTGTAATCCCCGAAGGGTTAGGCAGAGGTGTACCCATTAGTACACCCACATTTCGCCAGTTATGTTTTTAGTCCCATGTAATAGGGCGCGAGCCTATTGCCATCAATCGGGCACAAACCTAGACTCCGAGGCTGCTACTGAGAAATTCCTGATGGAAAAACCCAATAACACTTTGCCCGACCTGGGAATGAACCCAAGACCTCATGGACAGCAGTCGCGCTTGCGACCACTAGACCAACGAGGCAGTCATTTTCAATTTTGAAAATTCTTTCACAAATTGAAAGCTACGTTACCACTGGTTATATTTTATAATCAAAAAAATTAGGGATCCGTAAGAAAAATCACTCGAACAAAGTCGCGGGAGAGTGCTAGTCGTAAAGCAACAAATGCGAACTCCATTATTCATTAAAAGCTTATTTAAAAGGCATTCATTTGTTAGTCTTTAAAACCTTTTGCAGATACAATTTTAAAACACGCATTTTAAAAAGGGTTCTGAGAAAAGTGTTCAAAGAAAACACTCATAAAGTCCGTTCTACATTTAACGTCAGTTTTCCATTAAGAAAGTAATTTTACTATTTAAATACTTAGGTCCTAACTCTAGTTAACACTTTTGTAAGCGATGTTCATTAGCATTTTTCCCCCGACTCAAAAACGACGGAGTGTTTAAGTTTGTCGTGTCTGTGTGTGGGTATGTCTGTTTGTGGCATCGTAACTCCCAAACGGATGAACCGATTTTGATTTGTTTTTTGTTTTGGTTTGGAAGGTGAATTAGTCGGGCGTGTTTTTAGCTATCGGTCGCTGCTGTCGGGAGTGTGTTTGATGAAAATTAGTCCAAGATGGCCGTTTTCAAGAAAATATTTCGTTTTTCCTAAAGTGCCTGCTAGCATGGCCCGGGCGTAATACGGTTCGCCTATGTTAATATTACAGCTGAGTATTTCCATAAGGTATTCATTAGTAGCAATCTGTATTTATACCCAGTTGATGGCAATAGGCTTGACCCCTATTACTTACATGGGACTTGAACACATCTGGCGAAATGAGGGTACTATTTGCACCTCTTTTTAATGAGAGAAGCCCGGAATATTCGCTTTATAATAATATAATTATGTAAAATAAATCCTACCTATATTTATTTACTTATTTACTCTATATAATTAGCCTTACAGGCTAGGCCCAATGCGATATGATACTGTTGTTGTTTTATAAAAAGTTTTTCTCTTATACCGTACCAATTTATATACCTACAAGGTGTAGGGTTTTCTCAAAACTCAAAACGAATCAATAATGCATTATTTTTAGGAGTTGATTTTTGAATTCAGACTAACCATCTTGCCGCTGGGTTTAAGCAGACGGGGTGATGACCTGCACGCATAAGCAACGGGGCGATTCTATTCTTTAAAAGAGATGTATTCTGGAATAATGACAAATATGAAACAAATTGAATAAAGACTATTTATTGAACAAATTTATTGATGTCTTGTATTTATGACATGTCCTTCTGAAATTGACGAGGATGCAAAACTATTTACAAAACATACACATATATTAATGAGTATTTTTTCAGACTATTACTAGCTTTATTACCCCCGCATAAAAGCTATTTTATATCCGCAAGGTTCAACTTAAAGGTTCGGAACTCAAGCTATAAAACGAAGTAAGAACAACAGTAAAGTTGATATTTCAATGCTTTTGTTTCCAATTCTCGTAACTTTCCAATGCATAGATTTTTGATATTGCATCGAGCACCAATAAATTGCTTGTAGAAATAGAATGTATCCAATATCTGCAGTAACCCTAGATTTGTAGCTAGAAAAATCCACTACTGGATAGTAATAAAAATATTTTGTCAGACAAAAGCAGTTTTACCATACCGGAAAGAAACGAACTTTCCAAAAATAAATACGCCAAGTAGTGCTGACAGAACCTACATTACAGTGGGTATTATAAAAGTTATTTGTGCGAACATTAGTTTCGCGGAACTAATATTCGCACAAATAACAAGGCTTGTTCCAAAACCTGTCAATGATTTATTTAAACAATAATGTTCAGTAATATGTCAGCATAGACAACCTCTATGTACATCAGTTGTTATTTATTACCTTAATATACGCGTTGACCTTTCCATTAGGTAGCGAATGATTGATAGTGCGGCGAATTGGAAAATTAAAATGTTCCGATTTTGATTTTACTGCTGTTATCGAAGAGGTATTTTTTTGATGTACCTATATGGTTAATTTTTAGTTTGAACGTTTTTGACTTTGAGGTAAGTCGTTCGTGTTAAGAGCTTATTTGAGTATCTACCAGATATAATGACTTATTTTGATAGTTGTAGTAGTAGTAGTAATAACGGAAAAGTCGATTTGAACAACCGAATGAAAAGTTCAGATTTTTTTAAACAACCTTATATATTGCAATTAACAACCTTATATTCGCATTGTCATGCGAATTGCATATGTATTTAAAGTTTCATCTCAATCGAACATCAGGAAGTTTGATTGGCCACAGACACCGGGACAGGTAAAAGTAAAAAAAAAGCTTGTAATAAAAGCCAGCGTCGATCTCAAAAGTCTATGTTAGAACTTTTTATAATTTCTTGTGACTTTACATGTCCCTGTTGTCTAACAACCTTTGTCCTTTACTTCGAGAGGGCAACAGAGCGAGACGAAAGACATCTATCTTGCCCTTAAAACTTCAAAGCCAATTATTAAGTTCGTCGTGAAACTTTTAAAAACTATTTGTATCTTAGATGGCAAAACTTATTTCCTATTTTTAGAATCAAGAAGTTTTATAGTTTATTAGCTCAGAGATAATTGTTTACAATTAAATTACATGTCTATTGGAGTAACTTTTAAAATTTTAATTAAGGTCAGAAAGTAATTTTAGTTCGTTTATTTCTTAAATGTAAATACTTGATGCCCGTCTGCTGGAACTAAGTAATGAGTGGCGTGGGGTGGTAGGTGTGGGAAAATATAATAAATATTATTTAATAACATTCCCCAGACTGATTTCGGCCACAGTGGCCGATCTCATTGGAGACTAGTCTAGTACGCAGGAGACGTTATGAGGTATTGTGCACAAGTGTTCGCGCAAACACAGGTGTACTGGCATTTATTTTCTTATTTTATTTATTTGGCTCGCCAACAATTGAATACACTGATACAAAGATATGACATACATCCAATATACTTATAGACTAGTGTACCAATCTCTTACAGGCAAGCACATCATGCATTACTAAATTTGCCGTGATATTGGGCTATCAAAGTACCAACTTCCAAACTCCGGGCTACTAGGTACTGAGAAATCAGTAAAGGAAAAACCCAATAACACGTTTTTTGTCCGGCCTAGGAATTGAACCCAGGACCCCACGCTCAGCAGTCGCGCTTGCGACCACGAAACCAACGGGACAGTACTACTACGACGGGACTGTCTTGTTCGAATGATAAAAAAAAAATATTATATTAATTATTTGAATATTTAAAAAAAAGAAAATACTGCCTCGTTGGTCTAGTGGTCGCAAAGCGCGACTGCTGAGTATGAGGTCTTGGGTTCGATTCCCAGGTCAAGCAAAACGTTATTGGGTTTTTCCACCAGGAATTTCTCAGTAGCAGCCTCGGAGTCTAGATTTGTGCCCGGTTGATGGCAATAGGCTCGCCCCCTATTACATGGGACTTAAACATAACTAGCGAAATGTGGGTGTACTAATAGATACACCTCTGCCTAACCCTTCGGGAATTACAGGCGTAATGTTGTTATGTAAAAAAAAAATTACTGATTAGTCAGTTCTGTCGGTATTAAGAATCAAACATGACCCTCCGTTCTCCCTAGACGGAGGGTAGGCATGAAGATTTCTCAACAAAAAAAAACGGAATATGTTTTTTTTCGACGTCTGTTAAACCTACGTGTGAAAATGATCCTGAAACTAACATGGTCCCTTTTTCAGCAGTTTACACGTGAAGGTCTTGTGAAAAACTCCCAGAAATATTTTAGGCAAATTCATACGTGATATTTCCCATACCATTTTATGTTTACATGACATTGTTAGGATGTTTCTAGAATATTAAAGGTAGAAGTGAAAATTGAATTTGCGAGGAAAGGAATTTCATGTAGGAACGTGTTAAAAAAACCTGTTACGATTCGCGTTTGGTCGTGCAGAATTTACTATTATTTCTATGTTTCTTTTCTCTATAAAACCTATTTTTTTGTTTAACAGAAACTTGAAAACTATTGTTATATGCGTTGGGGTAAGATCGGCGCTGGGGTAAGAACGTAGGAATCAAATATTTCATTTATTTGGCTATATTTTTTAATGCTAGTCATATTGCGTGCTACGTCATTTTGTTCCGCGCCGCCCCGCAGTGACCGCCAGTCCTTCCGGCAACTGGGACGTGTACTACGCGCCGTTAAAGGAAACAAGGTAAGTTTTGTAAAATTTACGTCCGTCCGGTCTTTCACCTTCATTTGTATTTGCGTATATTAGCAAAAGTATTGCTTATTTTAGTATTATTTTGCCCAAATACTAAGTTTTAAGTAGTGATAACCCGATAAAACTAATCCATAAATGTCTACTATCTCTATAGGCTGAAATCCGATGTTACCCCTCCCGAGTGAAGATCGGACAAAAATATCCGGACTTAACCCGTTTCGAAATTGGTAGTGATTGTCAAACTTTTATTATTTAGTTCCATGACCCGCATCCCGCACATCGCCGTCGCCCGCCGCCTTCCGAAGTCTCACAGCAGCAGCCAAATCGCCGAATGGCCGGCGGCGCCCGCGCCCGTACAACGACCATGATAGCGGTCAATTCTTTGATATAATTTGTATTAATATTATTTCATTCCATGTTTTGATTTTTATACTTTAAGGTGGTAAAATGTTGATGAATAATATAATTATATTTGTATAATTGTTTAATAAATGTTGATGAATAATAAAATTATAATTGTATTTTTATTTTTCCATACCCTTGTCATAGAAAGTTTAATTAGGATTCTTATCCTAATTATACTGAACTGAATGTGACATTTGTTAAATTTTTAAATTATGTCATACCGTGTTTGTGACTTTTCTATACCCACTCTATTATTCAATATTATTCAATATAAAACATAATATTTTTTTCTATTGCTTTTGTGCTACTTCATCCCTCTACAAAACGTACAGTAGGTATTCCGATTTCATAAGACGCTTTATCACACGCTAAATTTATTTGGTAGTATGCTTGTGGATAAAACAAACTTTGAGAACCTTATTATCTCCTAAATCTGGTATGTGGGGTAAGATCGGACAGTTTAAACCAAAAAATAGGGAATCATTTGGAACATCTTTGTTTGTAGTATTATGAAGATTTTGGTAACGTCATTTAAAAGAAGAGGGAAGATCGCATACATTCTTTTCTTATATCTTGTGCTCCTAGCAATAGAAATAGTATTAAATTGTCGTCCGAACTTACCCCATGACGGCCAGATCGTGATTATACTCAGAATTTTTTTTTCCTGATTTTACAGGCTTCGCAAATAAAAACTATTGTGTGTTAATAAATAAAATAATATAAAAATGACACTCTGATTAATCATTATCAATTTCCACCATTTCTCAAGAACGTGGTGTTTACCAAAATTGATTGAATTGTTTAAAAAAAAAGTTTTTGCAACATCCTTGCAACTATTCGAAAATCCGTCCGGTATTACCCCAACGCACCTTATTTCTATATTATTTAAAAGCGTACGAAGAGCCGAGAGAACTCACAGAGGACCCTTATACGGTTTTAAGATTAAATGAAACACCAATCGATAACTATCCCAGTATGCACTAAGTAATAAATAAATATCTGAGAATAAACCTCGGCTGGCGCAGGATTATTGCAGGATATGAAAACAAAGAATGGGAATGTAGTATGGGATATTCTGAAATCTCTAATCTATCTAATGAGTTTATGTAGATATTTGTTTTTAATGATTTTAAAATTTCATATTTGATTATTTCCTCATGTACAATTTTTTGCACCTGCTTTGTTATCTCTTCACTACCTTTGGTTGACTAGTAGGGAATGCCTAAGGCATTAATTCCGCCTTTGTACTTTTTTGTTGCATAAAGTTTAAATAAATAATCCACCTTGAGCAAGCGTGTTGATCAATACTCGTGCCTTCTCTGTATGAGAAGAGACTTTTGACCAATAGTTAGACAATAACAAGCTATCATTATTTAAAAAGAAAATTTATATGTATTGTGGTTCCCTTAAAACCTAATTTTACTTTAATCATAACGATTATTATGTAATGAAACTGTTGTTCTCCATTTTGCAAATATAAGTGGACTATGTCCGTAAAACATTCTCAAAAAATAATAGGATCAAAACGATTCCATGAAATCTCGAAAAAAAAGTCGAGTAAAGCCAACGAAACTCCTCTTAATTACGTCTTTTCTCAAACTAATTAATGAAGGTAAAAGCTGAAAAACATCTCACCTGACGCTGAAGAAGGGTCTTATTTCAGTAATATACTTTTTATGCCCTGTAAAACAGGTACTTTTGGGGAAGTTGTTCTTTTGTTAGGGTTTCCTTATCTTGAGATTTTTAAGCAACGAGTATTTTTTTGGGTAGAATGTAAATGATATTCATTATCGACTGTTAATAAAACTTCTGTCTTCAGTATCATGACACCACCAATTAACTGTCTTACTTTTTATTAACTGTCAAAGCGCGATTTTCACATAGATTTAGCATGACAAAACACAACAGTGACGTCACTTTTGTGCTAACTTAATTGACTAACTATTTATTAATTTAAAAGGAATTATAACTATTTAATAATTCAAATGCAGTTTATTGAAAATTAATATTGTGTTTAGGGCTAAAAATGTTTATTTATTATATATTTATTAAATAGATTTATTGTTGTTTTGAAATCAACACAAACAGTTAATCAATAGAGTTGGCAAATAAATGACGTCACAGTTACTATTGCCGTAAAAAAAATACGGGGGAAATTCGTTTTGAAATTTTTGGTGGCAATATGGTTGTTTATAGCTAGATGACATACAGATGATCCAAACACTCACAAAATATGGTTTAAACACCCCTTCCAAAAAGCAATAACCTAAAGGTCTTTAAAGAAGGAATCCCAAGCACCTCATCGCTTTACTGAACAATATAAGGAAGCATCACATCAACCTCATTTCTTGCCATTTACTATGCTGTATAATATCTTGGAGGAAGATCGCGAGGAACGTCAATTTTTGCATCGGAACGTCGTCGTCTGCGGCCGGCGGCGTTTATCGAAATTCCATCACGTTCCCGAGGAAGGCGGTGAGGCGGTTACCTGTGCAAATGGAGAAATATATGGACAGACTCTTAATGCACGTAATAGATTTTGTGTGGTCCGATTCTATGCAATCGTAGTTGTTTTTGGTGAGACGTATCCACGTCGCATACCTACTGAATTTTGTTTTGGGCTTTTGTATACGTTTTTTTCTATGTTATGTGCGTCACTTTCACGTGAATACCTAAACAGTTTTTCTTTCTTTATTTGTTTCGAATAACCACAAGAGTTAAAGGTATAAAAAGAAAGTCGAAAGTTAAAAGTTCTTCTTATCTTTGCAATTTCTTTTTTGGTTCTAGAAGGGACAGGGAGACCTGGGACTTTGACCATTAATATCTCAATAATTAGAAAACAAAACATTGTTCTTTTAAGTGCATGCTGTGGTGCAGGTTGTGGCAGCCTTTCAAGTTGAATTATAACATTTAAAACTGATTTTTGTAAAAAACGTGTCAAAATACTTGTTACTTTCAAAAGTCAAAAAAAGTAAAATCATTCATTTTTTTCAATTGGTCCATTAAAAGGCGCTTTTGAACGTCATTTACAAGAGAAAATAAAAATTATAATGTTGAATCTAGTTGTCTATTCCAAAAGGTACGGAACGGGCAAGAAACTCTATACTCTATTGGTTTACAATACCTAAGTAGCCTTTGACCTTCAACATCTCCGTAACCAAATGGTTCCCAGGTATAGTTTAGATGAAACAAATATCGCAATGATGAGAAGAACTTACCGCTTACTTACTTACTTACTTTACACTATATTTAACTATCCAATCGAATACTTACATACATTACTTGCGTCAAACTTACGTTAGGCCCTTAGGACCCAAATATAGATAGTTGCTATTTTGCCACTAGGGATGAATATATCTAACATCTTAAATTAGAATCTCTTAATTTAATTAACAATATCCATCAAATAAGGTGAAGGAAAGCCAAAGTTAGGCTCTTAACAACTTAAGGGCAAGTCAATTTGCATTTGAAAAGTTAAGGGTTGTACGATATTGGATGATTATTTTGAATTCCAAACTCGATAATGGTTTTCATCTTTTTGTTTTAAAGTTGTTAAAATAAAGTTTTAATTTCACTGTTATTTTAAGTAAGCGAAAATTATTGAACTTGTTACTTACGTCAGTATGAGTCTGCCTTTGGAGCGTAGAGTAGATGAACTACAGCAGTGCTTTATTATTATTATAATTAGCCCATACTGTCCCACTTCTGGGCAAAGTGCTCCCTCCATTACGCCCCGCTACGTCTTTCCAATTCCTGATCCCTGCATGAATCTTAGTAAAACTATCTTAGTTTTTAGAGATCCGAACCTTTGGGTGCCAAGAGTCTTTATTACTAAGCCGCTGCTCGTCCGTCTGTCTGTCAACGGGAAAAATCTCATTAACCATAATAGAGAGGGAGTTGAAATTTTCATAGAATTTGTAGGTATTTCAAAAAAAAAAAATATAATGAAGTTAAAAATTAAATAAAGTTACAAATTAAATAAAACTAGAAGGACTAAAAATATAAGGGTTTATATATACATATATTGATGTATATTGTATAGTGGTACGGAACGCTTCGTGTGCCAGTACCCAAATAAGATTTTAAGGCACATACATGGTAGAAGAACTAAGTATGTGTAAGTACCTACCTCTGTTCAACTAATTCTAGGTGAATATGTTACCTTATTTTGTCTGTAAGGCGCTAAGCAGACAGAGCAACTTTGATCTCCGTATTGCGCCAACAATTAACTCGCAACTAGTTGTTCACACGTAACGTAAAGAAACTGGGTAGACATAGCAACTCTAGTTGCGAGTTTCGATAATCGAAAATAGTTTTCAGTTGCTGCACTCGATGACAGAATCACTTTCGGATTCACGCAACTAGCAACTGTCACGGTTTTTTCAAGGTGCTGGTTTCCCCAATCGGCAAACGCAAAGCGTCCAGCGATCCAGCGATCCAGCGACCCGTTCCCCACAGCGCCATTTACACTAACTGTTGACCATGGATTTGAAAAGTTTATAGGTACAGTGCTGATTTTTCAATAGTCGTATAACTTCTATCCAAAGAATAAATATGACAGTTTGACAGAATACAAAAGCTGTCAAACCACTATATTTATCCCTTCGTTAAGAATTATCTGACGGTTGAAAAATTTGCCCTTAGAATTGCGGAAACTTTAAACTGGGACTTTTTGTTGCTGCAACCTTTTACAAAAACTTTTTAAAAGTTGATAGCTTTTTCAACTAAAGTTGCTCAGTCTGCGGAGCGCCTAATACGTCGATGTCGGCACCAATTTTCTTATCGGGTCAAAGTCTTAACGCTCACCTACAAAGTTTAAGTGAATTTATCTCGTAAATTTTCTGAAAACTTGGAGCGAAACCCACTTTATCTTCGAAAGCGAATAGAGTTCGTATATCAATTGCTTGTCTTCGAGTGAGAATGTTTTGTGCGTGTTCGGTGTGCTTATTAAATTCTTATAGAGGTGCTTGGAACTTGAATTATATTTTGTATGGCAGATAATACTGACTTATGAGCCTATCAAGGATTTAAGGATGTTATAAACGATTTGCCTAAATCAAGAAGGATTTTAGTTAAAAAGTGTCTTTTATCCGTGTCTCCACCTGCATGAACTTACTTACGGATTCTAAACTTTAGAAAGAGATAGAGTAGCTTCTTATTAGCGAAAGATTTTTCAAAAACGAACCAGTTGTTTCAGAGACACAAAAAAAAACAAATAAGCAAACTTTTTAGCCTGGTGATTATGTTAACGTTCACTGGTTACGTTTGATTGCAAATCAATACAACCAAAGAAAATGACTTCAAAATCCTACATGAAAATCAGCATAAATATTCATCAAATATAAAAAAAGCAGAAAATCAGAAATGAGCATTCAATCGAATGAATAGCAGCATTGCCATTCAATAGCGTTCGCGTACTCGTAAAAACTACCTTTTGAAATCACACGAATCAATTGGACGTCAAATCACGGAATTTGTGGATGTTTTTCCGGTACTTTAGGATGAAATAAAGTTCGTTCTTTTATGTAAATTCGCTTAGGGAAACAAGGGCTATCGTCGCGGGTAAACGGGTCAAATTTTATGATCACCACAGTCATGCTGTGGGTCACGGAATGTTAGTTTAGGTATGTGTGTGATATTTTTATTGGATGTTAAATTATTATTATTAAAAAAGCGAAAGTTTGGACGGATGTTTGTTACTCAATCACGGCTGAACGAATATGGATAAAATTTGGTACAGAGATAGATTGTAGTCTGGAGTACAACATAGGTCAGTAAAAAGATAGTTAGAATTCTTACAAATATGCTTTACAACACCATTATAATGTATGTTTTTTTTTCATAAATTCAGAGTTGGTCTCATAGTAAAACTTGTGCATAATAATGAGTACATTTACCCCTTTTCAGGTTTTCAGCCAATCTAGTTTTACCCTGTATAACTAATTATATATTTAAATAATCAAATCACAACTTGACTAATTACTACATGCTGAATCAATTACGATCCCATGAACAATTTATACTAACTTTCCTTTTGTTGAAATAAAGTTAAAGTAATAATAACTTAATAATAACAACTTAACAATTCATAACATAAATTCACGCCTGTTATTCCTGAAGGGTTAGGCACCCACATTTTGCCATCAACTGGGCACAAATCCTGATGCAATAACACTTTGGCTGACCTGGGAATCGAACCCAAGACTTCATGCTCAGCAGTCGCGGTCTGCGACCACGTGACCAACGATGCAGTCTATGACAACTGAATATCGTTACATTTTTCACATATTCTCTAAATTAAGAAACATGAAGTTCCACAAAATATATGTACACATGAGTTCTTCTAAAACGTCGTTTCAATTTCAGCACTCTCATAATTTGGTAGCTTGGTGACGAATTTCCATACCATACGGCAGGGGTTGCCAAACTTATTTTGTCTACTGCCCACATAGAGAATGAATTATTTTCTAGCGCCCCCATTTTTTTACCTAATTAAAAACCACCTAGTAGACGAAATTACAAATCGCTCCCCAAGCCTCTACATAACGCCCCGTTTTTTTGTTTGGGTCTCTTACCGCTAACATTTAGGCCTGCAGCGCCCACAAGAGAGCGTTTTTACCCACTTTGGGAAAGGCTGCCATACGGGCTAAAGAAATTGCTAAGAAATTACAGGATACACACACCGGTTGGTTGGAATTGAGGTAACTGAGCTTATTTCCTTTCTCGTTCAACGTTGTATGTAACACATGGGTTTTGAATTTAATGTAAATAGGTACAATACATGCGACTTCTTCAAACTTGATTGTTAATTTATTCTTTGTTGAAAATTGTAATTAGAAGTTGACGGTGCCTTTCGAATTGTTTTGCGTTATTTAATATTTATTTTTTAATTAAGTTCTTAATGTGTTAAAGGTTAAGTTAATTCTTAAGTAAGTACACATTTACTGTTCAAAATGGTGAGTAATTCTCCTCTTTAGAAAACTATTTTAACATAGTATAAAATAAAGTTGCTTCCCGCTGTCTGATCTTTAAAACTTCGCAGCGGATTTTAATGCGATTTTCACTAATATATAGAGTGATTCAAGAGAAGGTTTATGTAACTACATTGCATGCTTGCAAAGCTAGGACGGATCGCTAGTAATATTATAGATGCGGAGGTAACTCTGTCTGCTAATTACGTTTGCACGACTAAACTATAGAACCAATTTTGATGAAATTTGGTACGGGTTAAGTTTGAAACCCCAAAAAAGGACATGGGCTATTATTTATTCCGCGACTTCGTCTGCGTCCGCGATAACTGACTTTTCAAGTTGTGTATATATCAGTTATACAGCCACACGATCTAGGTAACTTGATTCATCCTTCGGAAACAATAGCCTATTTCGATGTCAGTGGAAAGCACCCGCGTTTAATTCCTTTAGCTATTGGAACTAGGAGCCATCTGTGTCAATGATTCGTGGATGTTCTGCAACAAAATCCAATAACGTTGAAAGTGACACGGTGTATCCACCGCACATTTGCATAAAACAAAAAACGTACGCCCCAAACCGCGACTATATTTTTACTCACTTCAACATTTTCAATTCCGGAAAGCCGAAAGCTGTTACGATACACGGGTGGGAAAAAAATGTGAAAAATTCTTACGTATTTCTAGAACATTTAACCTTATTCCTTTAGTATTAAGGTTGATAATTGAATGCAGTCAATATTTTATAGTGATGTGCCGTCTGTGGCAGAGCTGGAACGTTGTTGCAATATTTTTTTAATTGATTGGTTCATGGTAGGCACCTTTGGATGGTAACGGATAGGATTCTTAATACCGTGGAATAAGCATTTATCATTGCCATCCAACGTGGCAATGTCGCCAGTGTCTTAGCTACATACCAATTGACAGCGATGCCATCGTGTAAGTTCGTTTTAATTTTAAGTGTTTTATTACGTGTGCCGTTTATGAATATGGTTTAGATTGTACATAGAATTAAATATATGGTATACTACTTTCTGCCCGCGCCTTCGTCCGCGTCCATGTTGATATTATTATCCCCATTACATCAACATTGCCTATGTGCTATTTCAGACTATAATCTAGCTCTGTGCCAAACATCCAGATCTGAACAGCAGTTCTGGCGTGACTGAATAACAAACATCTATTAAACCTTCGCATTTGTAATAGTAGTTAGATACGTAGTACAATGGCATCCTCAAAAAATCATCGCCAAGCAATTATTTTCTCAAATAGGTATATAATTTATTACTTAAGACTGAAAATGAAGATTAAATTTTTTTCAAAAGCCATTTATCACGTAAAAAATAATTATCAAATTAACGTCGAACGAAGGTAACCAATTTGTTTTAAAAATTCCCCCCATCCATTACCGGCGATACCGAATTTCGGCGGACTTTGCTAATTAAACGAATAGACCAGATTCCGTTAATTTGGTCATTTATCAGTGAAATAAATCTGAGCGAAGCCTTACTTTTCACATTATCAAGTTTAATCATTTCCGGGGGAGCAAGAGCAATTTTGTCTGCAATTTATTTATTTGTTAAAGTGAATACCTCGTTGGTTTAGCAGTTGCAAAGCGCGACTGCTGAGCATAAGGTCTTGGGTTCCATTTCCAGGTCGGGCAAAGTGTTATTGGGTTTTCCCATCAGGAATTTCTCAGTAGCAGCCTCGGAGTCTGGCTTTGTGCCTAGTTGATGGCGATAGGATCGCCCCCTATTACATGGGACTTAAACATAACTGGCGAAATGTGGGTGTACTAATGGGCACACCTCTGCCTAACCCTTCGGGCATTACAGGCGTGATGTTATGTTATGTGGTTTTATTTCCAAGATATATTTTTTTGTTGACTTTACCGGGCTTCTTTTATCTACTCTTTATCTGCTAGGCTGTTACAATGATGATAACGTTATATTGCAGACGCCTATGAAATATGTTGACCATACCCTCCGTATAATTTCACATTTTTCCTCTTCCGATAACCATAGAGAATGACGGCCCTCTTGTTTACTTTCAGCGTCAAAACCAGAGTGTAGATCATAGTTATTTTATGTCGGTACTGGACTGATGGCCAAATGCTGGTTCGATTCCCGTACTGATCGAATATTTGTATGGCTAACAGGTAGTTGTTCCAGGTCTGACTGTTACACTAATATTATAAAGAGGTAAAATTTGTATTTTTGTTTGTTTGTAATAGACAAACTCAAAAACTACTGGGCCGATTTTAAAAATTCTTACACCATTAGAAAGCTACATTATTTACGAGTAACATAGGCTATATTTTATTTTATCTTTGAGCGGACGAAGTCGCGGGCTAAAGCCAGTGTGTTTATATGTTTGTAAATGCATCCACGAGACAGGAGAAATTCCTAGCGATGGTCAATGCTTAAAAAAAAAACTTGTAATGATACGACGAATGAATGAATGAATGATATTATTTCTAGAATTATTGTGACATTTTTAAATCAGACTCTTTGGTCGCCTTCAGGACCTTAATTTCGAAATATCAAAACGTAATAATTACACCTTGACATAGATTTATTTCGACAAATAATATTCACGATTAATCTATTTGAAATTAATGAAATAATATAATTTGTCTCTGTAATTCCTTTTAAATGAAACAAAACAGAACAATTTTACAATCTTTTGTTCTTTGATGAATTACTTTAGGAGAATTTCAATAAAATATTTTTGATGAGTATAAACGTTTAAACTTAAGGTCCATATTGTAACATTCATTAAACCTCTCAAAGATTTATTACTGTTCATAAGATTTCTAAAAGAGGTTTTACTTATTGTGACAATGATCATCATCATTACAACATAATACTAGCTTCTGCCCGCGACTTCGTCCGCGTCAAAGTCGATGTCCACGGGAACCGTACTTTTTTCCGTCATAAAAAGCTTATTTTTGTCCCACTGCAGGGCAATAGTTATTTGTTATACAAGAGTGCAAAGTTGCTTTTTAACCGCGTGTTCAATTTTGATGACCGAGCAAGCGAAGGATTTTAAAATTAGAATCCTGAGCGTCAGCGAGGGAATCAAAAGAGCACGAGGTGAAAAATCTTTGAACTCGAGTGCAACACGTAACTTTTCATTTCACCTCAGCGAGGAAATGACTAAATGCAAAAAAAAAACGTTTACAATCACAAGATAGGTACACTTTTATTTCAGTTTAGGTATTAATTACTACATTATGACAGGTAAGTATTACAGAATAATCTTTAAATTATAATAAAATAATACTAAGGTAGGGGAGACCGAGGAGAGTTGTAACAGAGGAGAGTTGTGACAAAGTCGATTTCTCGGAACCTATGACTGTTAGCGAGCTGGCAACAGCATACGATTGCTTCTTTAGAGACGCGCTACTTGACGCAGTACGCGCCAGGGGTGTACGAAAAGCGGTTGCGTTAGTACGACGTCTGCATGGAAAAAAACACCAAAAGTAAGTTTTTTATCAAAATTTTGATTGTATTTATATAGTGACATATTACATTCACGTGGTTATTCTTTTTTTGCTAATATTGTGTGGTTTTTGAAGTTTCGAAGCGTGGCATAGTCTTACTATGTTTTCATTTTGTTTCGAAATTACAAATTATTATTCTGACAAGGTCGTGATTTTTGGAACCTAGGCGAGTTGTGACACGCTGTCACAACTCTCCTTTTTAAGTTTATTTTCTAGTTCGCTTATTTTACTTGCTTTTTGCAATGTTCTTTTTTATATTTACATGTATGTTCGTTTATTTAGTCAATTCTCGGAACATAAGTTTGACATAAAAAGTATTCGGCAAGTCTGTCTAAAAATGACATTTTTGTCAAGAATTTTTTTGGGCATGAGGTTTGGTATTGCATGCTGAATTTCTTATTTTTTTGTTTCAGGGTGCCGAACAATTATTTCACGAAAGACTGATAGGGGGGATGGTTAGTACTGATATTTATGAGCTGTCCTTTGAAGAAGTTACGTCAAGGTCTTCGAAATACCGCATCCTCTTGGCAGTAGCAGATCAAAATAAATGAGTAGTGGGTTCAGTGCCTAAACTGCAAAGGCTGGTCTCACGAAGATTGCACTTGGGGCGAGCTGCAAGACGTCTATCATAATTGTTTATCAGATAAGATTAAGATTTTTGATTGACTTTCAAACGACTGATCTCGTAATGATGCCATAATTACTTATTAATTATTTAATACTTGTTACTTTAATGTTTCATGTTACTGTAGTTCCTACAATTATACCAAATGATAATTAAAGTACTTTTATGTAAAAAATAAAGTGTTTTTTTGTTTATAATTCCTATTATAGTCTAGATTTACAGCTGTCACAACTTACCTTGGTACCTGTCACAACTTACCTCGGTATGAGGAGAATTGTGACAAAAGGAGTAGTTTAAGATTTCGTGGATTTTCTCAGAAACCTCATAACTCTCATTGATTCTGATTACTGCTTTTAAAAGTGTAAGAATTGAGCTACATTGAGGCAAAGAGTTCATAATCGTGGCATGATTTTTTATTGAGATATGTTCATTTAAGTAAAAATTGTCACAACCCTCCTCGGTCTCCCCTATAATTAAGAAAATTTTAAAGTTTGGAAAAAGAACACCAAGACGGTTCCGAGTCTGAGTGTTTAACAAATAAAAAAAAAGTTGTATGATATATTCGGCACCATAGAGGTAGCAGTAAATAGGTTTAATGTTTTTTTTTAATTCACAAACTTAGTGCACACGATGTTCTAAATTCAATTTACTTTATCCTCTAGAGAATAAAAACGGCTTTTCCACTCAGATATTGAAGATTAAAAATACTCTTTCCGAGATGGTGGGATGAAAAGGTCTTATATGTAGAGAAGGCATGAGCATTGATCACCACGCTTGTTCAAGGCAGATTGGCAATTTCAGACATATTTTATCAATTATAAGTTCAGGATTCCTCACGATGTGATTAATGTCCATAGATAAACTCAGAAAGTACTTTCTTAAATCTTATTGTAATGTCACATTAGTGTCCAGAATTAAACCCACGTGCATGAGAGGCGGCAACTTAACCACTGCAGCGGCATACAGAGCAGGAGCCAATCGCTCAGTGGCTGAGCGATTGAAATGATGACGATGTTGTTTTGTCATTATTTCTTGATTATACAATGACCCCTTTTCAGACCAAACCAAACCAAAAAATAAGCTTGTATAGCCTACTTAAAAAGCGGAACTAATTACCGGTGAGTAAAAAAAATAAATCAAGAAAAAATGTGGTTGTGTAGTCGTGTGCGCTAAAATTAAATACACATAATGAATAATGTATGGGAAGGAGCGCGCTTGGATGGAGGATGACTGGCGACACATTACCATATTTCCAGCTGAACGCGTTGCATTAAGGACAAAGGTCAGTTTTATTGTTCATGTACCTTTTACGTGGTTAGTCTTTCATGAAACTTAATGCGATATGAACGGTTACAGACATATTTTTTCACCTCTATTTGTTTTGAGGCTTTTATCTATAGTTAAACCTAATTGTGTCCTCGTCTGCGGCGTACAGGGATGCGGGGGTTGCACGAGAATGGGGATCGGGAGAGGTGCGGGCGTGGGCGCTCGTAGCGTGATACACAAGAGGCGAAATGTGCACTGGACAGTTCTAAGAGATGTGACGTCACATTGGTTAACGGCTGACAGTGTCAGCAGGCGAGGACTTAATTAAGCGGTTTAGCTATAAATTATAACCATATGCCAATCCCATTGCACTTTTAGATTTAAATAATATTAAACACACACACACACCGAAGTAGTACCTTCAAAAGTACTTAAGCACTTCTTGTAAAGATTGTTCTTGTGTTGCTACGAGAGCCAAGCGATGACGTCAACGTCTCGCCTAGCTTTCGTAGCAACAGTGCTACGTCGCCCGCGTGCTACGTCGTAGCATTACACGTAGCAGTATCTAAGCTTATTAAACATTGATGATTGTATTAGTATCTTTCTTCTACTAAAATGATTGTTATGTTCTTTCAAAATATTATGTATGTAAATATAAAGTCACATTTTTTCTTTGATATATTGATTGTGTAGCCAACTCAGCATTGAGTGAGTATTAATTTTTTCAAACGTTGCCCCACATTTGGAATTTCCGTGTATCGTGTGTGTTTACAAACATATAAACTTACATACACAAACAGGCAGACCCGGAACAACTATCTGTGCGGGCACCGAACCCGCAACACGTATCGCAGCAGCCAATCGCTCAGCCACTGCGCCAACCGTGCCGTCGAAATTATATCAAAACTATCTTAAAATTTCGACTCTAGTAGTAAATGTTTTCGTCTGGATAATATAAAGGGTGATACAGAGAAAATATGTTCAGTTTAACTGTAATTTACCATTACAATCTAATTTGGGACAGTCGAGTTACTTCGAGGAAATGGTTAATCCAATCAAAGTAACCGTTTATTTATTACTGGAAACTTAGTACTAATGTCTGTTAGGTCTTAGTTTAAAATTAGGTATTTGCGTACCTTATTTGTAGAACTTTACATAATTACAATGATATTACTTAACTATCGACTCCCTCGACTGCCCTGCCTGCCCTGGACTGCCTCGTTGGTCTAGTGGTCGCAAGCGCGATTGCTGTGCATGAGGTCTTGGGTTCGATTCCCAGGTCGGGCAAAATGTTATTGGGTTTTTCCATCAGGAATTTTTCAGTAGCAGCCTCGGAGTCTGGATTTGTGCCCGGTTGATGGCAATAGGCTCGCCCCCTATTACATGGGACTAAAACATAACTGGCGAAATGTGGGAGTACTAATGGGTTCACCTCTGCCTAACCCACTAACTAAGGGATTACAGGCGTGATGTTATGTTATGTAGTATGATATTACTTAACTATCTGTTGCGTGGATTTTTTCACCCGTGATAAGTTTCGTCTTTGGTTACTGCTCCGCTCCTTCATAAATCTGGCTATTAAATAGGGATACACAATAGCTAAACATTAAGCCTATAATCCCCGGCAAGTTACGCAGAGGTGTAGGCCATTAGTACACCCACATTTCGCCAAATAAGTCCCATGTAATAGGGGGCGAGCCTTTTGCCATCAACCGGGCACAAATCCAGACTCCGAGGCTGCTACTGAGATTTTCCTGGTGGAAAAACACAATAACAGTTTGCCTGACCTTGGAATCGAACCCAAGACTTTATGCTCAGCAGTCGCGCTTTGTGACCACTAGACCAATGAGGCAGTCCAATATATAACAGCCAGATTAATTATTAAAGGATTTTCCAGAATTCGCCCCATAAGGGGATCCTAAGGGGAAGGGCGGGGGGAGTCCAAAGTCTGTATGAAGAAATAAGACTAGATCGCCAATAACCGACATTTACGTGAATGAAGTCGCGAGCGAAAGCTAGTAACAAAATATGAAAGCGACTTCTTTTGTAGACGTGAACAAGTTATTTTAATAAAAGTGAACACGAGTATATTTTCTATTCATTCGTGAACATGATAAGAATTTCTTTTATTCACATACAAAAGTTTTTGGGATTTGAATAAAAACTGATGGAATGAATAAGTCGTCTCTGACAGATTAAAAAAGTTTTTTTTTTTAGAAAGGACCTCACTGGGTTTTATGGAGCAATGTGTTGTGAGTTGAGTTTGTCATTTGTTTGTTTATCACTTTTAAACAGTTAACACATAACATCACGCCTGTAATCCCCGAAGGGTTAGGCAGAGGTGTACCCATTAGTACACCCACATTTCGCCAGTTATGTTTTTAGTCCCATGTAATAGGGGGCGAGCCTATTGCCATCAACCGGGCACAAATCCAGACTCCGAGGCACACTTACATAACTTGTTATTTTATAACTTACAGCCTATTTACTAACTATGACATAAATTCGAAAGATAAACGCAAAACCTACGCAGAAGTCTGACAGAACTAAGTTGTAAGTAACGCTAGAACTTGAAGCCAACTTGCTTCACAACTCACATCGCTCAAAGACGGTACCTGATTCACAAGTTTGATGCCTTTGATTCGTGTTTGTTCCGACGTTTCTCAAGTAGTTTTATTTAGTTAAAGTCTTGGGTACATGAATGGATCATTAACAGTAGATTTGTGTAGATTGAGTTGTTTGTTTAAGCAATTAAGTAGTTTTGGGTGGTAAATGGAATTAGACTTCTAAAATTTAATCTTGTATCTACTATCTTGTAACTACACAAAGTGTAGGCGGCGCGGACCGCCGGCTTTTGCCTTTTGCAGAGTATGCAACAGTACCTACAGATATCGCGGGGGTATTTGAAGTAAAGCTATAACATCAAACTTACGATATTTTTGTATGTTTATCCTGTGCGTTCCTTATTTTTTATCCGATTGTGATAAAACCTAGGTCTCTAAGTTAGCCCGAAAATGATTCTGGCAAAAAAAAAAAGAAACGCGGCATTGTAAAACATAGCTAGTAGAATAAACATAATCCTGATTTTGTAGCATACGGTTAGTTTACCATCAGTTACACAGTAGCAGACCGGGTTTAGATTTGTGGTTGTGGCAACACACAGCTTATCCCCTATTAGATAGACCTAATCCTTCGGATAATACAGGCTTGACCTTCAGTAATCTTTATGACTGAAAAATAAAAATAAATATTTATTTAGATTTTTCTCTTACTACTATAAAAGGCGACCATTCAGCTAAACCATAACAAGGCTACAAGAATTGACGGTAGAGTATTTTAGTGTCATTTTTGTGTGCTGAAAACGATCATAAATCTGTTTGCGAAGCGTCATCATAGGCCCTAGCACAAGCGTGCTGACGAAGAAGTATTGGATTTGAGTCGATTGTTAAATGATAAGTACCTACCTAATTCGACTATTGAATAATTTTATAGACAAGTAGTCCGTGATGTCATCATATTCATAACTATAATTATTTTATTTTTTAACATTCGGTTTTGGGAGCCAAAACAAAATATTTTAGGTTTTTAATTAATTTCAAATATTTCAAATTTTCAATTAATATTTAACCGGGTAGACATCAGGACCAAAGACTTTACGTACTTTCCAAGGTACGGGGGTGTTACACCACCGATGCCAAACTCCGGGCTGCTACTAAGAAATTCCTAATGGAATACCCGATACTACGTTTTGCTCAACCCAAGACTCCACGTTCAGCAGTCGCGCTTGCTACCACGAGTCCAACGGGGCACAACTACTCTTACGAATGGCTAATATATTTCAATAACTCTCACATTTGAGATACAAAACCGTTCTAGATCGTCTGTTTCTTATTGCGTTTGGTCTGCTCGCTCACGTTAGGCCTTCAGGTTGTAAATATTGGAGTTATGGAGTATACTGGCTGATATGATCATAGTTTATTGGTGGTTCGCAACCATATATTTGACTAGGGATGTTTTTTGAATAGACAAGCTCTTCGAAGCAGTAAATATTTTTATAAAAAATACTATATGGCCGTTAAAATCTGTAACATGCTGTAGCTGGTACTATTTTACTGCGACATGTACTTTGTTCTCGTCGTGAATAATCACTACTTCGGAATAAAACCGGATAAATGCGAGTCGGACTCGCACGCGAAGGGTTTCGTACTACTGTGCAATATTTAACAATAGATTTTTTTAAATTGAATTATTTGTTGTTATAGCGGGCCGTCATAGTAATACACACACTGACAATTTTAAGTGTCTACCTGTAAAAGTTCATACGATACAGCCGTCTTCTTCTTTATCGTGTGGGCAGTAAGGTCTCACGACCCCGCAAACCCTAGCGTCAGAGTTTCTAAATCGCCTCAGCAAGGGCTTAAAAAAAAGGGCTTCTTACATAGTATGAGTGGGTGGGATAGTAATAGGCTGGTATAAGTCCAGGTTTCCTCGCGATGTTTTCCTTCACCGATGCATAACAGGCGGGCGCCTTAACCACTGGGCCATCATGACATTCAGCATGATACAGCCGTGTGATACACGGACAGGACGGAACTCTATTATTAAGAGTCCGCTGTCTGGCATTGGAATTTGACATAACATAACATCACGCCTGTAATCCCCGAAGGGTTAGGCTGAGGTGTACCCATTAGTACACCCACATTTCGCCAGTTATGTTTTTAGTCCCATGTAATAGGGGGCGAACCTATTGCCATCAACCGGGCACAAATCCAGACTCCGAGGCTGCTACTGAGAAATTCCTGATCGAAAAACCCAATAACACTTTGCCCGACCTGGAAATCGAACCCAAGACCTCATGCACAGCAGTCGCGCTTGCGACCACTAGACCAACGAGGCAGTCATTGGAATTTGACTTTATTAGTCATTAAAAAAATAATACTAAGTTTATAAACTACGTTGAAAAGACATAAATTAGTTGCAAACTTAAGCAGTTGCTGATTTGGAAGGCACTAAGGGCCCCATAATTAAAAAAAATATCTAGCCGAAACTTAAAACGTTGAAATACCTATCGAATAGCTTTAATTGAAGTCGGGCTTCAAATAAAATAAAACTTTAAAGTGTTCTTCGGTAATAGCTTCTGCATTTAATGGCTTAATAAATTGCATCAAAACCATTCAATAAAGAGTCACTTCAAAGTTTTTCCAAAGTTCTATAAAGTTTTACGATAAAAATAGTATTAGTTGGACTGTTGTTTTTAAGTCCATAATTTCTCTTTAAACTTTTAAAATAATCATGATTTGGAGTGTAAAGAATAAAAACACTATTTACAGAGTTTTTCTTTAATATCTTGTTAGTCTCTGTTTTGTTTTGTGTTAACTACACTAATATTATAAAGAGGAAAAATTTGTATTTGTGTTTGTTTGTAATGGATAAACTTAAAAACTACTGGATCGATTTTAAAAATTCTTTCACCATTAGAGAGCTACATTATCTGCGAGTAACATAGGATATATTTTATAGCTTACTTGACTTCCACGCAGACGAAGTCGCGGGCAGAAGCTAGTAGGTAATATTGTGATTAGACTTTGTTTTTTTGAAATCATGACTATGAACTGATATAATTGATAATAGCTTCCGCTTGCGGCAAAGTTGATATTATATTATCCCACGGGACCGTACATTTTTTCGGTTAATGTATATGCTTTTCCAGACTATAATCTATCCCTGTGCCTTTCATCGAGATCTATCCAGCAGTTCTGGCGTAATTGAGTAACAAACATACTTCCACTTTTGTATTTTTAGTAGTAAGATAAGTTTGAAATCGTTGATCCGCCTGGACCAAGTGTGGTGATTAAAGCTCGTGTCTTATGAAACCTTCACTCGACTCCGTTCATTTAGACATAAGGTGGTGAGAATTGTAAAATGTTCAGTATAATATTGAACTTTATCGCTCTAAGAATAAAGTATTTATTTACTTTTTAATTCCGCAGCGGCCATCGAGGACGGACGGTATAGCGATGGACATCTTGCCAGTGTAAAGTCACCTTCAGTCGATTGTCCGAATCCCATAGGCAATCGAATTTGGGCTAAAGACCAAGTATAATTGCGCCATAATTAATTCTAAAGGAGTATATTCCTAAAGGAGTAAAAGCAGTCATTTTTGATGAAAAACAACAAAGTTCACTAAAAACGTTCTACTTTTGAATTTTGTCGTTTCTGGGACCAACAGTACCTAATTTTCTTTCAAAGCTTATTGTTTTAGGACTTGTATAAAATTTGCACTAACTACCTTGTATTTCAAAGTATGAAGGTCTTAATTCGAGTTCTAAAGTCGCTAAATAGGTGCTATTACAATTAAACAGGGACCTTTTTACACCGTCTAAAGAATAATTACGTCACACCCTAGAAACTAATTACGTTATACAAAGTTTTTAGAGTTTCTTCCTTCGTTATTACAGTGTTAATATATGAGAATATATTTAGCATAAACGTAATTTTATGCGTAAAATACCTGTTTTGCATGTTAATAACATTTTTTGTGATATACATTCTGTAAAAGTGTTTAAAATTATAAGAAAAGTTAGGAGAATAAATAAAAGACAATAAACTTTAGAAAAGAAGGTGGGGGTTAGTATGTAAGATGAAAGGGGGGAGTCCTTTTTTTCACTAAGATTTTCTCCTGCTACGTGGGTGCGTTTTTAAACATTTAACTTACATACACAAACAACAAGATGACTGGAATGACCCAGATCTGTAGGCCATACAAATATCTATATATTATTTGTTCCGTGCAGGAATAGAATAAAATCCGCAATACGCAGCACAGCAGCTAATCGCTCAGCCACGATGTAAACTGTATTGTCAAATGTTTTATTGTAGGCCCATCTAGCTTTAGGTATACATTTATAAACTTTTATTTTTATTTTTTTTATTTAAACCTCATTTCGAAGGACCTATTTGGGGCTTTGCCGAGAAATATCACAATGATATTTTTCTCATTCAAACGAACGAAAGTTATACATTACATAGTATATTAAACTTCCCCTTTGGAAAATTCAGACCTTACTCATTGAAGCAACAAACACTAAGCAAATGTGCGATGTAATCGTACATTAAGGTAATCTTACATTCTTTTTTAAAAGCTAATTAATTTCATGTGGCCCCAATATAAAAGATTGAGTATAGTTGTTCTAGAGATACCTACATTCTAGCTAGGCCTCTAACCGATAAAGAATCCAATACCTACGTGAAAATGGGACATAAAATACCTTTGACATTTGTACCGAAAAAGGAGTCTTAAATTACTTTATTTTGTCTTGGATTGTCGCTATTTTTGGAACAAAGCTCATTGACATTATCTACTCTGTAACGTAATAGAAAGTTTTTCGATTTCATACAATCTCTTTTCTTAAACAGGCTATGAATAAGTCTTCTATGACGTGGAAAAGTAAATTTTATATACGTAATAGGCAATTTATTTTACTTTTGTGAATATAAAGAAAGGTATTACGTTAGAAAAGAAAATAAAGTTACTTATTTCTTTTATAATAGGTATGTAAATAAGTATCTTCTTTCTACTTATTAATTCATGTATTTAATATCTAATAGTTATTTTTTTTAATAATACTTAAAATATTTTTTTTCAGGTATCATTATCATGAAGGAGGTTTAAAACCTACATTGCTATATAAAGGCAGACATATCTGTTTTACCGGGAAAACGTCGAAATTATTGAACGTGAATTCATTCAATTCGTTAGATATTCATGAGAATGATTTCCTTTGCAAATATGTGTCATTTCATTAAAATTTGTGAGAGGGGTGATACTCGCATTGGGAGATATTATATTTTGTTTCATAAAGGTACAAAGCTATGGCCTGTCAAATGGAAAGCGGTCTTCAAAACGAGTAATAATGTGTATTGAAAAACTGTCAATCGCTGTCTATAGATGTCACCACAATAGGCTAAGTTGACACAACCAATCAATTGACATACTTTTTATGACCTTTCAAAACACGATTCTTCCATAGACTTTGTATGGCAATATCAAATTGTAACGTCACTTATTTGGCAACACAATTGACTAACTATTTATTGCCAACCACAAAAAGTCTAATTTAACAGTAAATTGAAAATTAATCGGTTTTTTTTTCAATTCAATTCAAAACATTTATTTCAGACTTTTAGGTCCATAGAGTGTTGGTATTACATCACGATGACTTAAAGCTATGTTAATAATTTACAAATACAAAGACGCCAGTCCGCCTACAGAACGTGCAGTCCAATCCAATGCCTCCAAATAGGACTATGGATGTAGTCTGCAATTACCCTCAGGTAACTGTTGGGACTGCCTCTCACCCTTCGCATCAGCGAGTTTTGAGGGCTCAAATAAAGTGTTACTTTTAGAAGTTATGTCTTGGAATTATTGCTTAACATTAACTACCCAATTGATTCTATTCTACTGCTTAATTTTAAATTTTATGCAGATGAAGTCGCGGCTAGCTTTTATTACCCAATTTTTTTTTGTTACATTCTCTCTTCCTTTGGAAGTAAGCGATTGGCAGTTTTTATCCCCATTTTGTTATGTTCACTGAGGTATAGCTCGTTGTGTTCGATGTTCCCCTGAGACCTATCTCAGGTTCATTCATTTTCTACGTCAATAGGTACACCACAGACATGATGTAGTGGTCGTTTCCTTTTTGACATTAATAATATACCTGGTCATAGACTATGAATCTCAACACGTAGATGCCTTTTAATTCTAAATGTATAAATAAAGTACCTGTCAGAACGTGGCATGTCGGCCATTTCTGTACGCGTATAAAATGAGTTGAAGTGTGTATGGCGGCCATTTTTTGTCTCATTGAATCAGTTTTTCTCATAGCTAGGACAAGTCTATAGATATAAGTCAGTGAGTTACCTCGGATATTCCACAACGTTTCCCCGGTAACCAAAAAAGGTCAGGTTATCTTTGTCAATGCTGCTTACCTTTACTGCTGCACAAAAATGAAACAAATTACATTACTTGTCATTGAAGACTAAAATAATCATTTAAAAAATATAATCCAATAAACCATGGCTGGATTATTGCTAAAACATTGAAGAAAACTTTGTATAAACCTACCGAAGTCATTATGTTAAGGTTTCCTCCTTCATCCAGGGCATGTGCCGTCATGGCCAAGCGCGTTTGTCTCCGAAACAACTCAAGTCGTGAAGTACGAGAAGAATATCAGTTTCTTTGTGATAGACCGGTTAAGCCCAAGTTGCCGCAGCGTATGTATTTACGAATTTATTTGAATTGTAATTTTATATAGGTATCTTAGGATCCTGCAGTCCCGAGCCATTGAAAGGCCAAAGGTCATCTCTTTTTTGTCTTTTTTTTCATGTACAATTCTTTTGCACCTGCCATGTTATCTCTTTACCCCCTTTTGGTTGACTGGTAGAGAATGCCTAAGGCATTAAGTCAGCCTTTGTACCTTTTTGTTGCATAAAGTTTAAATAAATAAGTAAATAAATAAAGGGGCCGAAACCGACACGCAGAAGCCTTTTAGGTGACTTTAGATGAAATGACGATTATCCCTGTATTCATTACGCAAGTGCACTCAAAGGAGCGGTGAATGTTTATTCAAATCCTCCCACACTCTCGGCCATAGGCAGAGGTGGAATACTGCGGTGGTTTTTTCCGATAAGAGTCCCATATCCTCCGTCCCCACGACGACGGAGGGAGTTCATAAGAACAAAAAAGTGCACTTAAATATAAACCCTGGACTATTACAGGACATGGAAACTAAAGATGAAACTATGGGTGTGGGTGGCTGAAGTCAATTAATTACCTAAGATTATCCAATGATTACGACCCCTGTCTGACCAATGTTTGAATACACGGATAAGCCTGCGTTTATACCTACTTAACCTGCCCGTGTCGCCACGCGTGGGAAAGCTACCGGTTTCATACAATTATCAGGTTTCTCCACGCCACGCGGGGCGGGACTAATGTGATCAGTCCTTTAGTAAATGTATGAAACCGATAGCTTACATACGCGTGGCGTCACGTGGGGCAGGTTAAGTATAAACGGAGCTGATTATTACGTGGTCAACGCAAAAGGGCCATAGGATGGTTATGAAAAACTGTGTTTTGCTTCTAAGCCTTCAATTTATTAGCAACTTTCACGCATTTCAGTTGCCGTGTAAGTCCGATACCACGGGTGCGAAGGCAAATTATGGAATGTTTAAAAAATTGCATCATTGTGGAATTATCTTTATTTACTTTTACAGTTACCCCACGCAATCTCGTAAGGGTCATCCAGAAGAAGCCAAAGTTAAAGAATAAAGATGAAAAACCCAAGCCGAAAATCGAAAATTAAGGATTTGAACAAAGGTTACTGTACTACATCGATTCCAAAGTTTAAATGAGCACAAAATGTTACGTAAAAGACAAGTAATAAAATAGTTAAATTATTTATTTTTACTGTATTTATTTATACAACATGACAGGACAGATAAACTACGATAATATTGCACGCCCCCCACAATTCAAAACGTTTGAAAGTATTTGTGAAAAGATTGACAAGACTGACAACGCATGTGTGCGTACTAATATTGCTTTCGAAACAAAAACACTAGTTGCTGTTGCTCGACTAGCGGCGTCATTAATTGCTCATTATTATTAGTATGGCGCTGCACTGACATAGTTATGGTTAGTTGACCAACAAATCTGCCTACTACTACCTTCTACTGAAGACGAATATTTACAAGTACATACAAACTCTTTCATAAGGACGTGACTACACACATTGAAATAGTAATATGGAGGGGCGCGCCATGTTAAAGTAGTTTATCTCTACATTTACTGGGCTCTGTACCAATAGGTATACACAGTACCTAACACAAAAGATCTTCACAATTCTTTTTCAGTCTTTACAGAAGGGACAATAACAAGGAAGGTCCCTGAGGACCACTACACATAAGGCCTTCCCGGCTTAAGTCCCCACGTCAAGAGTACAAGTAGGTAAGATTAATGTTGGCAATCTTTAATCCACTCAAATATGCCAAATGTTTGGTTGGGAAAGATTTGTGAGAATTTCCTTAACGGATAGAGAAGGTTTGTCCTTTTTTTTTGTGGGTTTTGATAAGGATAAGAATAGGTACTTATGTTAATATTTTTGTACGTAGTCAACTGCGTTACCATGGTAACCTTAAGATGTCGTACAATCCATGAGTGTAAAGATGTATCCATACCGATGTTACTTTTGTGGAGCAACATTTTGCAACATGATAACATTAAGTTTTGTACTTTTGGGTCGCTAGTTAATGATTTTCTCTTACCCCCCTCTTACTCTCTCTTACCCCCCGACTTTGCACAGGGCACTATAGAGACATAAACCTTCCTCTTAAATCTATCTATATATATATATATATATATATATATATCCCCCTCTTACTCTCTCTTACCCCCCGACTTTGCACAGGGCACTATAGAGACATAAACCTTCCTCTTAAATCACTCTATCTATTGGTGAAAACCGCAGACGCAGTCGGCGGGTAGCGAATTTGTTTGCATATCTATATCCATTACTCCTGCAGTACTTCAAGCATACGGACAAGACCATTTTCCATTCTAAAAACACAATCACAAAAAACACATCGCAGTTCGGTCTGATGTCCAGGAGAGCATGGAGCGTAAAAAGGAAAGCGCAAAGGGCTGGCAATATGGGAGATCTAGTCCGAACAATAGTCCTACATTTTGAAATTGCAAACATTAGATGTATTAGCAAACATTAGATGACACAACATTAGACAACAACATTAGATCTACCTAAATTTTATTTTATTGTTTAAACTATAATGAATTAGGATTAGTAAGCACAGAATATTTTTTCTTCATAAAACTGTAATCAGTCTTACATACGTAGGCAATAGCCATTTTCTGAGAAATTTAAGTAACATTCTGTAATTTTGGTGCTCACTTGTTGCTTTTTGCTGGAAGTTGTTCATTGCGTTCATATCACCAATAATATACGTTAACAAAGCGATACTTTGGAGTAACGGTAACTTTCAATAATTAATCTTCTTAACTTCTTCTTCTTATCTTCTTCTTATTAATGTGTGTTGCACAGCATATGTTCACAAACTTCTGGAGATAACGAACGCGTACCTTGTTATTGCTGTATTGAGGTAAACTTGAGCAACATTTTGTAACAATGTTTTATTCTAAAGGGTTTAAAAAGACACTTAATAAAGACAAAATGTACATGTTATTTCTAAGATTGTAGTAACTTTTTTGTTCTGACCTCACTGGGAAATCTTCTGGTTGTGAAGATATTAAAGGTCGAAGTTACTACTTTTTTTTAAATGTTGTTATATTATACAAAAACAAGTATGAAATAGTAGTAGTTTGACTGCCTCATTGGTCTAGTGGTCGCAAGCGCGACTGCTGTGCATGAGGTCTTGGGTTCGATTCCCAGGTCGGGCAAAGAGTTATTAGGTTTTTCCATCAGGAATTTCTCAGTAGCAGCCTCGGAGTCTGGATTTGTGCCCGGTTGATGGCAATAGGCTCGCCCCCTATTACATGGGACTAAAAATATAACTGGCGAAATGTGGGTGTACTAATGGGTACACCCCTGCCTAACCCTTCGGGGATTACAGGCGTGATGTTTGATGTAAGTATGAAGTATAGAGATTGTGTGGAATTCATAGCTATTAGTACCTATAATACTATTGAATGCACTCGCAAGCTTACTATTTTTTTGCGTGTGTAAATATTGATTTTCACGTCAAAAATAAATGCTGTTTTCCAGCAACATTTTTTGCTCCATGTTGCTTAGTACATAGTTGTTAACTACGCATACTGCGATGCACGATGTGATGTGTCTTTTTACATTTCGTCTGTTTTTAAATGTTCAGTATCACGAGCATTTGCTAACGTAGCGCCACAAATATAACCTTGCTGTTGATGCACCATAACAGGATTTTCATGGCGCCTTTATTTAGTAGCTGTAAAAAAATCTCTCGCAAAAGATGAAGTGGCTTCATTTCCTGTGACTGGCCACTTAGACGTTCAAGTCTTAAGAAAGGAGACGAATGGAATTTTAAATTGTTCCCAACTTAGCTTCGAGATATTCAGATTTTTAATTAAAACTTTCTCTATGCGCTTAGAACTTAAGAAATTATGAAATGTCACAGCATAAGCACTTTATTCTAAGTAGGTTAAACTGGCTGGGAGTTCGAAACAAAGTATTAAACGAACGCAAGTGGTTGCAGCCGTTTTGCATATTGCTTACAATAATAATTAGTTTTTATTAGGGTTCCGAACAAGAAGGCAGAACGGAGCATTTTTATTGGATCACTTTTGTGTTCGTTCGTCTTTCAAATACTAAGTATAAATGAAGAAAATTTATTATTATATTTATTATTTATTTATTTTTCACAATAAAGAATATTTGAATGATTGATTGATTGAAGAAATTCTCAATTTGGAAGAAAAAACAACAATAACATAACATACTAATAGCTATGAATTCCACACAATCTCTATACTTCATACTTACATCAAACATCACGCCTGTAATCCACGAAGGGTTAGGCAGAGGTGTATTCATTAGTACACCCACATTTCGCCTGTTATGTTTGTTTTGTTTTTGTATATAAAAATTGCTATTAAAACTTATCAGGCCATGGTTGGCAAGTAGAACTATTTCAAATTTATTAAAAAAAACAGGCTTCCAAAGTCAGATAGTGATAAAAAAAAAATACCCATAGTTGAACATAGAACCTCCTCTTTTTTTTAAAACAGTTAATAAACCGTTATTATTAGGCACGAAAGTATATAGATACAATTCAAAAACATAGCTATTTCAGATTTGATTATTTTATTTCAGTAAGTATATGGGGTGTAAAAAGTTCACCCGTTATATTTACCTAATTAATACAATGTTATATACCTACATAATAATATACAATTAATAATGTTCAATACAATTCATATTTATTCACTCATAATACTACGATCGCAGATAACTGAGACTTAATTACAATTATGCATTATTTTTCCTGTATCAGATGGTTTATATCTAAATATAATAGGTAGATACCTACCGCGTAATTGTGTTCTATAATATTTCACAAATTCATGCTTGGAATAAAAATAATAACAAAAATAACAATGTTACATGCTTGTTTTAGATATATCGTTCAAAGTTCATAAAGGTAAATTCCTCGTCATTCTTTTCACAAAAAAATCTCGCCATAATTCTCGATTACCTCTCAATAAAGGAAGAAAGAAATCGAGTACTATAACTTGCGAGTCTGATAAAATTGATTGCTCCAACGCTGAGAGATCCAATAATGGAGTCAAAACAACAGCTGACAGAAATATGACGTCACAGAAAATAAAAATTATAGTAGCAAAGTAAAAGCGACGCCGTTTGTTGGTGGCACTGTCCGCATTACCGTTCGAGCAACAAAATAAAGAACATACAATTATTATGTAAATTATTACGTTTATAAATAACGGTAATAATATCAACAGTCTCAAGTCAAATATTGCAGATGTCACGAACAGAGATAAGGGAGTTGTAAACAAAGGCACGCCCCAAGCAAAGATGGTACTTTTCAAATATCTCCTTGGAGTGCCTGTTTGAAAAACTTTCACAATATCAACATAAAAAATACAACAAATCACCAATAACCAGTAACCCTGCACTGATGTAAAGTAGACGATAAAGAATTGATACGCAATTAATAAACGCTCGTTAAAATATAAAAAAGATTCTATAACACGAGCGATCACAGAATAGGTAATTATTCTCAAAAAATTTGATAGTATTGCGTTCAGGTAGATGTAGTTTCTGAAGTGTCGAAATTTTTTTATCAGACACCATGACGTCACTCCGTATATAAGCACTGCAAGAGACAACACAGCTACACACCAGTCAAAGATAGAGGCGCTATCGGTGTCAATCATGATTAATGAGGAGACTTGGAAATGTGCTCAGAATGCGTACTTAATATGAACTGAGCCACCAAACTCGTCATTGAAATAATCTATACGAATATAATACCTATTATAAAGCTAAAGACATTTTGTTTGTTTGTTTGAACGTGCTAATCTCAAGAATTACTGGTCCGATTTGATATGGTGACATAGCCCGTTAATCGATGAAGGTTATATAACATCAGACAATATAACATAACGCATTAGACAAATGGCAGCACAGCAGTTACCAAAGACGTAGCTTGTGGAAAAACGCGGACGAAGTCGCGGTCTGAATCTAGTAATAGGATAAATAGGAATTGTTCTAGTTGCCTGTTTATGTCATTAGTTATTTTTAATGTCCTACGTTTTAATACAAGTGTAACTGTTGGATGGCAAGATGAAGGAATGCCAACAGTTTTCCTTGATGTTTATATCTATATTTAATATAATTTCATCGTCATCTACCTAGCCTTTTCCCAACTATGTTGGGATCGGCTTCCAGTCTAATCAGATGCAGCTGAATACCAGTATCATATATGGAGAGACTGCCTATCTGACCAGATATTTAATATAATTTATTTAAAATAATAAAGCCGAACAGTTTCTTTTTGATATTTGAATACGGTTAACACTGAAACCCCTGTCGGATTGGAATCAATATTTTTGAAAGTCAGATTCATTAGGAATTATATAGGCTATGCGACATCAGACTACAACTTACGGAAGCGGAGCAATAACCGAAAACGTAACTGAACACGGCTGATAAAAATCATGCGTCGCAGGGAGTCGCTAGTATCTAACTAATTTATCTAAAAGTAATATCTTATCATGGAATTGTTTTCGATGGTTCTTTCAATTTCTAGGTAATTGAACATCTCTATTGTGTAATAATGTTCATCTTTATTTTTTTTACTGGACTGCCTCGTTTGTTTAGTGGTCGCAAGCGCGACTGCTGTGCATGAGGTCTTGGGTTCGATTCCCAGGTCGGGCAAAGTGTTATTGGGTTTTTCCATCAGGAATTTCTCAGTAGCAGCCTCGGAGTCTGGATTTGTGCCCGGTTGATGGCAATAGGCTCGCCCCC
This sequence comes from Hoplodrina ambigua, assembly GCA_949774945.1. Classification (NCBI taxonomy): domain Eukaryota; kingdom Metazoa; phylum Arthropoda; class Insecta; order Lepidoptera; family Noctuidae; genus Hoplodrina; species Hoplodrina ambigua. Next base: position 11,805,936 of record OX458973.1, read on the forward strand.
TATTACATGGGACTAAAAACATAACTGGCGAAATGTGGGTGTACTAATGGGTACACCTCTGCCTAACCCTTCGGGGATAACAGGCGTGATGTTATGTTATGTTATGTATGTAATTTTGTTTATTATAATATGTAGCTTAGGTACATATGTTACTCGCTGATAATGTAACTTTCTATAGGTGAAAGAATTGTTTAATTCAGTTTTGAATGTTATCCATTTCAAACAATAATACAAATCTTTTCTCTTTATACTATTTGTTTAGATTAGCGTGCCCAATAAATAAACAAACTTCTAGTTCCCTAGACGATGTCTTACCCACCTAGTAAAGTATGTATATTATGGGGTCTTTGGGGTATAACCCAACAATATGCCAACAATGAATCATCTTTATGCAGGTACATTTATAAGTTTTTCTGACCCGGACGGACAATTGAATGGAAAATGGAAATTAAGAAAAGGTAGGAAGGTATATTGTGTTGTAACGCCCTTTTTGTTACTTAGTTGGGCTATTCAAAGAATATTATGTCATAATTATGTCAGTATTATGTCAGTTATGTCTAAGATAAAGATCTTAGACATAACTGACATAATTCCGTGCTTCGGAAAGCACGTTAAGCCGTTGGTCCCGGCTGTCATACGTGGATCTTTGATAATCGGTACGGGTCGTCAGAAGCCCGAAAGTCCGACAACCTGTCTTACCAAGGGATATCGTATTACCCAATTACTGGGCTGTGGAAGTCAGATAGGCAGTCGCTTTATGTAAAATATTGGTATTCAGCTGCATTTGGTTAGACTGGAAGTCGACCCCAACGTAGTTGGGAAAAGGCTGATGATGAGTTGGGCTATTTGTCCTGTACTACAAAACTGACGATTTATTGTCCGGTCATTTTCTTAGAGTACCAAGATCATAGAGTATCCAGACCCATGTCATTATATGGTCGAAATTTTGAGAAAGGGTATAAAGGAATATGTGATTCGTGTTGAGTATCATTTGCATATTTACCTCCTGGAATTTGACGTGTATACAAAACTGCACCTTGTATGAAGGCCATAAGGTATAACAAAATAAACAAAAGCAATTCACCAATCAACGTACGAACTCGTGAAGGATTCTCAAACTTTGCAAGTTTAAAAACTTGCAGATGTTTATAAATAGACGTAAACTTTTAGAGTGCATGCTAGGTCTCTGCGTTGAAACCCCAAGGGGTTAAGAAGTCAATGACTCTTTTATATAAGGTGCATTTTACATCAAACAGGATGTTATTATGAACGACAAATAATAAAATAAAATTACGACATTTTGTTGTTTATGTTTGACTGTATTTCAGAATACACCTTTTTCAAACAGCAGAATCATCCATCCAATACCAAGGAGACTTTTTAAATTGTACTTTTCAAGTTTATCTTGGACATCACTGACATTGGTGAAGAAAACCATCGTATGGAAACCTAAACATATAAATGATATATGGGAACTGTGAATAGTGGTTCAAGTCTTTCAGTAATGACATAACATAACATCACGCCTATAATCCCTGAGGGGTTAGGCAGAGGTGTACTCATTAGTACACCCAGTTATCGCCAGTCATTTTTAAATCTCATGTAATAGGGGGCAAGCCTATTACCATCAACCGGGCACAAATCCAGACTCGGAGGCTGCTACTAAGGAATTATTGTTTCAGTAATGATTTAATATTATTTTTGTGCATAAAGTTTTTTAAATGAACTTTTATATTTCTCAAACATTTTACAAAATGATTATTTTGTTTACTGTTCGACCTTTGACTGCATACTATTCTTTTGACATCTAAATGCAAGTACATAATTTATAACATTCTTTGTCATTTGACACTCACTACTTTGTCACGTGCAACATTCCATACTCGCTTCTTTGTCACGTGCAAGTTCAGGTATGTGATTCATTGTAGACGTGACAAGAAGGGACTAGTGGCAAGCAAACATGTTCGGCCCTGTTCGTTTGCACTTTGTTGTCTCCGAGATTGAGGGGAGTCCCTGAGGTACTCGCGTGAAATGTAGGCTGGTGACACTAGCTTGGTAGTTATGTTTGAACAGAGAGGTACAGAACCTTTGGTAGTTGGTCGGGTCGTTGAGTTCCTTAAGTTCCTAGTTAAAGTTACACGTGCGTACATTGTCTGGGAATTTGAAGGTCAATCGATTTATTAAAAACGTCCAATTTCTATTTAAATGTCAAACAAGAGAAGGGCAATTCTGACTTGCCCTTCTCTTGTTATTTTGCTTCGTTGGTCTAGTGGTCGCAAAGCGCGACTGCTGATCATGAGGTTTTGAGTTTGATTTCTAGGTCGAGCTAAGTGTTATTGGGTTTTCCGTCAGGAATTTCTCAGTAGCAGCCTCGGAGTCTGGATTTGTGCCCGGTTGAGAGTAATAGGCTCGCCCCCTATTACATGGGACTTAAACATTGCTGGCGAAATGTAGGTGTACTAATGGTTACACCTCTACAGTCTCTGTGATACTACTTTAGAAGAACCGGCTATTACAACGAAATAATCTTCTAGTAAATGTGAGCTTTTGTAATGACATCCGAACCGATCAGAAGAACGCAATTCAAAATGTTTGATGTCATAAAGTAATAACTTGGATGAAGATTGCAATGATGTGATTAATTTTATTTTGACACCAGTCAAAATAAAATTAATCACATCATTGCAATCTGTCCGAATCACCATCAATAACATCATTAAAATCCCCTCTTCACGGCAATGGATACTGTTCGATGTTAGGCATGTTATATATTCTGAGTAAAATAATCATGTCAGCTTTAGGATTTTACCAAGTAAGGGGTAATGCTTTACCAAAAAAAAAACATGTTTAGAGGAATGAGAAACAGGGTGTTAAGTCCCTCATCCTCCGTTGAAAAGGGCCAGACTGGTGTTATGTCGTGGGCTACTGTCCGAAAGTTGTTGTCAGGATATTGTAAGGGTGGATTCACATCTGACGGAAGACACGTCGAACGTATCGTCTTTAGTACCTATGGTCGACGCACTAACGCATCATCGTGCATCGGTTATGCGTGTATGGTTGGATGTTTTAATATCTACTTTTTTGTTCTAGCGTTACGCAACTGATAATACGCGACGCATTTCCGTCAGATATGTACCGACCCTAAATATGCTAATACCGCGGCAAACTTTGATTGCGCGATGAAGGAATTGTCAGTTGTAGTTCACATGCTGTGCGATAGATGTCGCTACACATGCAAAGATTAGCTCGTGTGAAGTGCAAACCTTTAGGAAAATCCAACTTACCTGCCTTGAAACAACCTTATACATAACGACATCCCCAGATCCAATAACAGCAAGATATTCCTACGTGACTATATCATGAATCATATCACCCCTGGGCTATAAATCCTGATTTTGTAAAAGTACTCATGAAAACGAACAAATTACACTAAGGGAACACCTATGCGAAATACGAAAAAAAGTACCTACAAAACCCATCAAAGTATATTGAACGACAATTTTTTTTTCATATAATATTTCGGCGTTAGTCCCATGCATTTTTCGTGTTTTTTGCAATAACAAGATATATGGGTACAAGGGTGGTACATATTTTTTATAGGAACGCGCTATAATGGAGCCGGAATTGCTCCACAAAAATGTTTGTGCATTTGAAATTCATATGAACAATGTGTCGCAGGATTTATGTGCCTATAAAAGGAAAAGATCATGCATATTTTTGTCAATATCATGTAAAACTTGTATCAAACGATGATTGTTTTCTTTTTTTGATTCTGAGCTTTATTGCTATTACAATATGGCTTTGGTTCCGGTTTTCATTGGCATTCAAATACTACTCTAACTTCTATCTATCAACATAGATAAAAGTGAATGGGTAAATGTGTTGCTAAGGACTAAACTTGAAAATGGCTGGACCAATCCGGCTATTTTTTTCTCTTAAATATTCGTTGAAGTCTGAAGAAGGTTGTTATGAGTAGAAAAATTGAAAAAAGTACCCGAAAAAATTTCAAAATCGAAAAGAAAGGAGCGTCTTTTTTTCTGTGGGATTTTTGAATTATTGATGAATTTAGACAGGACAATTTCTGTAGTGTCAGCTAGTATAAAATGAATATTACTATCCTTCTTTTTCTTCCCTATAAGTGTACCTATTAAACAGAAGACCTATCAAATGGGTGCATAACGGTATAGAAACAAAATCATAAAACTCCCTTTATAGGCAGTCATGTAGAAACGAATAAAAAAATCAGGTTCGCAAGAACTCGTATTTATTTTATTTTCATTGTAATAAAAAAAGCACGCATACTGTATTGAATGTATTTGTCCTTACAATCACAGTACCTACGTATGTGGTAGCAACCTTCCGTGTCCCATCTCTAGGAATACTATTGATGTAGGCATACAGATTTATTTTATTTATCCGAACTTTGGAAATCAATAGTCAAATCGCGGAAAGTTTCAAGATTTCCCGATGGGTGCGTTCGTTTCAGGTTCAGGATCTTAAAAGTTGGCTTGTTGACTCTCCTTTCACTAACTTCGGGGGCGAACCTTTTTAGAGCTAACGCGAGAGGTTTTATGAATTATTCACAAGTACAGTAAGTACTTATTGTATATAGAATGATTGAGATATAAGTTTGAAATAATAGGAAATATTACGAAAGATAATGGACAGTGGAACTGGTATATCTACAGTGCTATTCTGATAAAATTTCACTTGGTGAATTTAGGTGCAGTAAATTTGATCGTCGTTCTACTTGATGCTAAGGGTTGATAGCTCACCTCATCGTCACTTCACCTAAAGTCATAGAGGGAAAGATTTCCAGAATAGTTCCGCTGTCTTGGTAAGACTATTATGATTTTACGATATTATGATTTTTGTTTTATATTATTTTTAGATATAAATAAGGTACAAATTCGCGAGGCATACGCAATATTTATTTTATGATTATATACAGCGGTTTTACGTGTATTGTTCAGTAATTTTGTAGTAGTTGTGTTAACAGAACCCAAAACTATTTGTGTATCGTAATTACGCGTATGAAACTTGATATTTACATTAAACTGGGAAGGGTTATGTGAAATCACATCTGTTGCTATTTGACTAAGGCTTCATTTACATTGGTGCAGGACAGAAACAAAGCGAAATAGAAAGACGCACGAAGGCGCGCGAATACGCGCTCATGCGTGCGTCCTCTAGCGTCCGAGTCTGGCGAAGAAAGAAGTGAAGCGTCAGGCGGTTCCATCACTATGATCCAGACACGCGCGTATTTACGCGATCATTCATAAATATATCTCTTCGCGTCGCTCTGACTTTGTGCCAATATGAATAGAGCCTAAGGAGACTACTACTACACCGTATATAAAATGTAACACTTGCTTGATTACACGAAATAAGTTGCACAGTTTCCTTTAAATATTCTGCCAGGGATCACGTTTATACTCTTTTTCACACAAGCACCCAATGTTAAGACAACGTACGGCAGAGTTAATGAAATTCTCTCAAGTTTAGGACTATATGCAAACAAAGAGGCAATACGCATAATTCCTTTTCATCTTAACCCAAATGTCTGTTTATGTTCTACACTCGGGAGAGCAAAATGACTTCTATCAAAGCTTCTAAATGTCAGCTTAGAAAAAATCAACTGAATTTGTCACATAAACGTCAAAATTGTAAAAGTAAATAAAAATAAATATTCATCAAAATTGTAGTGTCGCTTTCATAGAAGGCTTAATAAAGAGAAGTTCAATAAAAGTGCAACGCAGTCTTATGTATTTATAATGGCGGTAACAATGATTTTGGATTACCCTCTGGCTCAAACGTACATAGTACATTCGGCGCTTCTGGTGGCGAAGTTATTAGCTCTAAGTCCTTTGGCAGCCGTGACTTGGGTAAGCCAAGGTTTTTTCCCGGACCCCGAAATCGTGCGACAAGCCTATTTATCGGAGTTGAAGAGCTTAGCACCGTTCTGGATGATCGGCGCTCTATATGTGATGTCAAAACCATCTCCAGACATCGGTATAAGTCTATTTAGGATGTTCACAGCTGCAAGAATGATTCTCATACTTAGCTATGGTACAAAGTCTGCCCCACTAGCCGTCACTGATTTTGCACTCGTTATCTCTTACGTGATAACATGTTATATGTCTTTGTACGTGGTGTTCTACTACAGATGTGCTATTTAAATTCTACATAAATCAAATATCGACTTGTTTGATTCAGCACTGCAAAGTCCGGGTGACTCGTTTTAAGGAACTAAATCGGAAAGGAAATTGCTTTTTAGATTGTGTTCTGTTCAATTCAAAGAGTAGGGAAACGACTTTCTATTATTGATATAACCATATTACAATGGAATGAAATATAAGATGGAAATGTGATACGAATATTTCAAATTTTTGATTCAATATTTATTCAGTATTTTTTTTGTAGGATGATTACTTTTTTACGTATAATTTTATTTAAGTCGATCAATGTATGTACCATTGAAGATCTTTAATCGAAATATTGTATCTTTTTACTTGTCATTAAATCCAATTTTAATACAAATTGTTATATCAATAGCCTCATCTGCCTAGCCTTTTCCCAACTATGTTAGGGTAGGCTTCCAGTCTAACCGGATGCAGCTGAATACCAGTATTTTACGTGAAGCGACTGCCTATCTGACCTCCATAACCCAGTAACTGGGTAATACGATACTTCTTGGTAAGAATGTGTGGTTAATACAATTTGTTACGATATTTAAAAAGAGAGGTACTGATACGAAATCTGCAACAAAAACGAAACTGTTTATCAAAGATGGGTGGAAAATATTCAAATAAACATCGTCATGTTTTCCAATACCTTTCAACAAACAGAATATCTACCAAAGGCGTTTCCGAAAACAATTGTTCCCCTTTCGCTTCAGTGTAAAGCTGGTACGTCAAAGGAACTATCGTCGACAATGTTGCTTCATAAGATTGGTATTCACTTTGTATCCGGTGTTCATACTTCTCCGTATATCCACTACGTGTACTACTGTGCGGATCAATCAAACGAATCGCATATTCAATTGTCAACTGGGGAAAAATATGAAAAAAGAAAGATTTTTATTTTGTGTTGAGATTTGAACAACATTATTGGTATCTATCTATTCTTACACTACACACGTAAGATGCATTGTAGCAACCGAAAAACATTTAAGAACATTACGTCTGTAATCCCCGAAGGGTAAAGCAGAGGTGTACCCATTAGTACACCTACATTTCACCAGTTATGTTTAAGTCCCATATAATATGAGGCGAGCCTATTGCCATCAACCGGGCACACGGGCAGTTATTACACTAAATTCCTTATTTTGCTTAAGTAATAATATTATCCTTCAAGTCGTTTTAAGAGAACATTTCAGAGAAACAATTTACCAAAATAAAGCAGCTATCATTCCCTGTCGTATAAAATTAACTTTCGTGTTTATTTTAAACATTCAGGAACGCCTTTTAAATTCAACTCGAAAACAAGTTTATTATTTGTAACTAGCCTTTGCTCGTGACTTCGTCTGCGTAGATTTTAGAGTTAAGTAAAAGTTCTAAATTATCCCACGGGAACACAAAAACGGAATGATAAGCCTATGTGCTATTCCAGACTACAATCTATGTCTGCACCCAATGTCATCCAGATCCATTCAGTCGTTCTGTCGTCATTCAGTAACAAATATTTATCCATGTAAACGCGAGTTTGTGCGTGTGGTTTTTTTTCCACCCGCGTTAACTTACGTCTTTGGTTCGTTCATTTATAGCCTATACTATTTATTCCTCATGAGTTTGGCTATTAATGATTAAAAAGAAATTGAATCCAACCGGTAGTTCCACATATAATTGGGACGTTTAAACAAACACACAAAAAAGACAAACTTGCTTCAGCTTTATATAAGTATAGATATAGTATTATGAAAGAATATAGCTGCATTAGTTTATCTCTCCAACAAAGAAGGTTGAAGACCCCTTTATATTCCACAAAGGGGTGGGTAGAGAGGGAGGGGGTGGGTAAAGTAAAGCCATACTTAGCCATTAAGCTATGTCATAAGTCCCATGTAATAGAAGTCGAGCTTACAGCCAACCACTCCGGGCTGCTGGAGAGAATAATCTGAAGGGAAAACCCAATAACACGTAGGTCGTACCCTCTCGTACCCGGGGATAACCTAGAACAAGCACTCTAGTTGCACAAGACTTTGCAAGATGCGACGCTACTCGACTGGCAAGCTAGCTCATATCTTTCAGTAGGTTTTTTTAAATTTATTTTGTACTTAAGAGCGCTGTTACGCTCTCCATAGAAAAAGTAGTAACATATTTCGGTCAATAAGTAAATTTCATAATGATAATATCCTTATGGGAATCATTGCGACAGATTTTTCAACAACAGCTCTGAAATTCACATGGGAAATCTTTATTTTTAAATGCGTGTTACATATTTTTGTGTAATCGTTTATCCACCAACCAGCCTATTGTCACGCTGCAGCGCAAAAGAATTTTTACAGTGAAGGCACGAGCATTGATCACTCGTCTTGGTCACAGCGGATGGGCGATTTCTGTCCAAAAAGTCCAGGTTCCCTCACAATGTTTTCCTTCATCGATGTCCAAGATAAACTTGGGAAAAACATGTGAATTTTATTGAAAAAATCACATTGGTTCTTGCCCGTTATCGAACCCCACTTCATGCATGAGAGGCGAGTGCATTAACCGTTAATTCGTTAAATAAATTGCGATTTTTTAAATTGCAGGGTGTCTATTATTTTCTCTGTTATCTTAAAAATGTCATCAAGCTTTTGCGGAGAGACTGCGCAACCCTAGTCCATACTTTGAGTATGGATGCTCTAACCTATATTTGTGCAATGAAGATGGACCCCATTGGTGGGTGTAATGATATTGACATAAATTATGCTTAGAGCAGGGTTTAGAATATTTATTGCACATAAATTATTCTAAATCGTTTCTGGATTATGATTCGGTAAGTTATATGCATGGGGGAAGTATAAGGAAGTTCTTAGATACGTAGGTAAATAAACTCGAGTCATTACCATTTCCGGGGTAATTCAAGTAGGTATATCTAGTTCAATGATAGCCTGGTAGGAAACTCATTGGAAAGTTTGCTTTGACAAAAACGAATATTACCTACGAATTGTCTAGAAGAGATATTATTATTTAGGTCATTAATACAATAAAGAAAGTTACCTAATATTTGTCTTTAGAAGACTTTATTATTATTTAGGTTATTTATTCAATACTAGCTTTTGCCCGCGACTTCGTCTGTGCGAAAGTAAAGTATACCATAAAAAATGGCGGGTGGATTTATGGCGCTCAACAGTAGTGTAATTTCCTATCAGTGAAAGATTTTTATCGGACTATTACGTCCAGAGATAATATGTTACAAATAATTAAAAAAACATATAATCTTTATATTATAGGTATAGATAGATAAAGCTACTTTAGTCTACATAAAGTTTAAGATCTTATAAGTTTTCCTAATGATTTTATTATTCCTTAACATAGTTAATCCATCTCAGTTTATGCTGATATATCGGGATTGGATGAATATTTGCTAAAATTCTCTTATACGCAAAACACGTTTTTTTATAGGTACGCACTTTTTAAAAAATATACAAAATGGATTCGCAGAAAAAGTACACCACAATTTAGACACCCCGATCCATTATTCTAGCTTACCTAGAAGAGATTTCCTCTCCCGTAATATTCCCGCTCATAAGATGGCGTACGGGCCATCAATTTTGTTCGTAATTGAAATCTATATTACGTTAGATATCCGTTTGGGTTCGGATAGTTCCAATAATATAGTAATATGGACTTATGAGTTGGGTATATTAGCATTGACTTAAGTGGTCATATTTGATGGATATTTTTCTTTATTAATTCCGCTGAGTTCCTTTACTGGGAATCGTCTTTGTCCACTCGAATAAGTTATTTGGTACACGCCTAAAAATAGTCATCTGTCATCGAAACTGAGAATATTCATTAAAGTTGTGGCTATATTAGCTTCTTAGATAATTATTAATGGCAAGATAAAAAAATAATTAATTAATTAAAGTAGATCAACAGTATCTGCCCAATTTTGTACAGAAAGTACACTTAGTGGCATAAAATACACTAGATTACACTGGATAATATTGCACTCTTAAATTATTTGTATAGTTGCCCGGGGAAGAGAATAAAATAACTTTTAATCATTATAAAAAGCACGTCATTTTGGCACTCTAGTAAATAAGCACAAAAAAAAAACTGACAAATTAACAGGCGAGTACCCCGAAACACATAAACGAACTGATTGACATGTGTTAAGTGTCAACAAAAGTAAAACAAAATGACATATACAATCAACTATATATGTATATATATATAACTATATATCATTATCAACCCGCGGTACAACAAATTAAAACGCAATCGTACATGCAAAGTTGCCACATGTTTTAATTGTATTATATATTAAGTTATTAGGTTATATTTGAATAATTTATTAAATACTTAAAAATGATTTATGAATAAAAGTAAAATTATTTTCAAATTCCTCTAGTTTTTCTCTACGATTTGGTGCACGTGTACCTCGAGGTACAAATTTGGGCAAAGTTGTATGGGATTTTGTTGACCTCCTTTAAGTCAAGGAGATTGTGCTGGTGGTGGAAATAGACTCCAGGTATCGATTAACAGCAGTCACAGTTTAATACTTGCAAAAACATCAAATACCTATAGGCGAAAGGGCTCCGTAGCCCTTTCGCTTATTAGGTATTTGATGTTTACTTTGATGTTACTAGTTGTGTATTGAGAATACATTCTTGTGTATTCCACTCGTCAAGTCGAGAGCTGGATACTTAGCACGGAAGACATTATTCCAATTCTTAAGCACGTGTTTTACCTTGTCCATTCTGTTTACCGTAAGTGCTCGTAGCAAGCTACGCTGCTACGCTGGCTACGATGCTACGCCGCGCCGCACTATGCTGTTTGAACTCGCATTTCTATAGCTTATCTAACCGGCCATTAGGCTGCCAGAGCATCGTCCACAAACAGAAATACAAAGTCAAAGCGATTATTGCAAATTAGTATACTATGCTGGTGTTTCAAAGGAATAGTTGATAAAAAATTCAAATAGTAGGTATGAGCATTTATATACATTGTTTTATATTAAGAAAGATTTTGATGGCTTATTTTAAACTTGAATGACTACTTTCTTTTCTAAACTTGTAAAATCTTTACCTACTATTTCATTTTATCATATTCTTTGCTTGAACATATTTTTTATATACTACATTTTTTTTTAATTAGCATAATTATCTGCGTTTTGATCTAGTGGCCATAGGGCGCGACTGCTGAGCATGAGGTCTTGTGTTCGATTCGCAGGTCGGGAAAAGTGTTATTGGATTTTCCATCGGGATTTTTTCAGTGCTGCATCTGACTCTTTCCCAGCGGTTGAGCGATGGCTTGTCTAGGTATTGGACAAAACTTTCCACTATCAAACCATTACCTGACACGACTATCGGCACAATGTCTATGCAGCAGGCATTTTTAATTTCCATCAACATCTAGCAGCGATCATTAAAACGCACTCGTCTCAACAGAATCATTAAACATTACTCCGCCATACCACAGTTTAAGGGAATTTTATCGTTCCTTTATGATTACTGAGACTTGTGTACCTAAGTAATGTTATCTTTGTAATGGATGGCTTTATTGTTTGTACAGTCAGCAAAACAGATATGTATGCAGGGTCGTCAGATATAGTTGAAGTTTTCAAAGAAACCGATAGATTTTTTTCGATTGTAATTTAATTTAAAACGTAGATAATGAACAGTTAATTAATTAAGTTTCATTCAAAGACATCCATCGGTTTCTAAAAAAACTTCAACTATATCTGTCGACCCACTTATCTGTTTTCCTGTGTGTACGTGACCTAGCTCACATCATGTCTTCCATTTGAAAAGTTGTAATTGTAATGTTCTTTTTTTGTGGCTTAAGGGGAAGGTGACATTAAACATAGGATGTAAAAAGACGCCGGCGTCGCCTCCTCCTGCGAGGAGGTTATAAAACAAATAATATCAGCCTGTTACCGTCTCACTGCAGGACAAAGGCCTCTTCTCATACAGAGAAGGCTTGAGTACTGATCACCACGCATGCTCAAGGAGGAGTGGCGATTTCAAACTTATATTAATTACAAGTCCAGGTTTCCTCCTTCATCGATGTCAGTGATGTCCAAGATAAACTTTAGAAATTACATATGAATTGATAGCCACATTGGTGCTTGCCCGGATTCGAACCCACAACCTGATTTATGAGTTGCGGCCGACTTAACCCCTAGAGAAAAAATAATAATAATAATGTCGTGAAAAGGTGATGGCCGCCAAAAACATATTTTTTTGTATGTTGTGTTAAATATTTTAGGGTGGTACGACCAGTTTGTTATTATAACCTTAATTATGCAACAGACCTGCCCACAGCTGTGAAATAAATGGGTATCCAAATATTTCGTGAAAACAAATTTAAAGTTACTTGCTCGGTTTCAGACTGCCATTATAAAATTAGATTTTCTGAAATGAATAATTAGTTACATTTCAGACATTTACAAGCTTCACAATGGTTGGTAATTAACGCAGACTTTTACTTAATTAAGAATGAAGTCTCAAATTACGTTTCTAAGAAAATGATAGATTTTATATGTAGAAAAAAAAAAGAAATCATTTTTTTTTAAATAATTTTTAACTCTTCACCTTCTTTATTTAAACATGGTTTAAACTCTTTTTTTTTAAGGAATTACACTTAATATATTTAAAAAAATGTATAAAAATAGTGCTCCGTAGTAATAAGCCCGCTTGGAGGATTAAAAGCAAGTCGAATGTTTGCATTGGTGAAAAATATTTAGCGTTAAATGGATGTATGATATGACATTATCACCCCTCTCGAAATAATTATAACTATAGATCACATACTTAGATGGTTCTGCTCTTGACACATAATTGAAAAGTTTATTCCTCAAACCAACACATATATTTTATTTGTGATATATTTACTAGTAATGAGTTAATTTGATAATACTGGAAGGCGTGAAATTGATCTATCGTTGTTAATTATTACAGTATAATATTACCATTATCTGCAACCGAATGAATTTTGATATTCATATTAGCATCATAATAATAGTTTTTTAACAATATTATCTCGAATTTCTGTTAGTGCGGTCAATGAAAACCAGCTCAGTAAGCAGGAGATATTATAGTGCACTACTCCGATACGACCAGGGAGAGATCAGATGCAGGACCAACGAATTTACGTGCTTTCCGAGGTACAGAGGTGACACACTACTAACTTATAAATTCCTTATGGATGTCAGCCACCCTGGGGGGTTGAGATGTATGTCAGACTCTCACTGACTAAAAACAAAAGACTGTTTGCGAGTTTTTGAAACCTTTATTTATTTATAACATAACGTAACATTACGCCTGTAATCCCTGAAGGGTAAGACAGAGGTATACCCATTAGTACACCCACATTTTGCCAGTTATGTTTAAGTAATAGGGGGCGAGCCTTTTGCCATCAACCGGGCATAAATCTAGACTCCGAGGCTGCTACTGAGAAATTCCTATTTGGAAAAACCCAATAACACTTTGCCTGACCTGGGAATCGAACCATGAAATCTCATGTTCAGCAGTTGCGTTTTGCGACCACTAGACTAATGAGGCAGTAATTTTTTTTAACAACCGAAGAAAAATGTTGCTGCTAGGAGTCTACAATCATGTACTGAATTCATGGTAAAAGTTTTACTACGTATGTCCCTTCCACCCCGTGTAAGAATTTTATTAAAACTTCACAACAGAGATATCAAGAATTCAAATTGTCATTTGAAGACGTACTTGAGCATTCTTGGACCTTCACAGAACGAAGAACGCGTCAACAAGTGCAGACAGACCCTTTGGGTCGTATTGCTCGTTGGGCAAAGTCAAATGGAGAATATTTCGGTGTCAATTCGTATAAGAACTTTTATGAACAATGTTCACTACATATTGAGACGAAGGAATTTTGGATAGAAGGAAGACAATTTTGATAATGTAATCTTGTTTGTGTTACTTTTAAGTTATGAATACTTGAAGTATTATTAGTATTAGTAGTATTGGGTTTTGCCATCAGGAATTTCTCAGTAGCAGCCTCGGAGTCTGGATTTGTGCCTGGTTGATGGCAATAGGCTCGCCCCCTATTACATGGGACTAAAAACATAATTGGCGAAATGTGGGTGTACTAATGGGTACACCTCTGCCTAACCCTGCGGGGATTACAGGCGTGATGTTATGTTATGTTATGAATACTTGAATGTGAAATAGGAGTAGCTACGTTAAAGTCAGTGCTTGTGGACGAATATTGTATGTGTATAGACGAAGATACGGCATTTTGTTACAGACTTTTGGAAGTCTTTAAACAGAGGTGTTTAATTCTACAAACTTTAAGTAACTAAAAATTTAAACTTTAAGCATCAATATCAGGTACGGAACAAAAAAAAAAAACGTAATTACTAGAAGAAAGTATAACATTCGGTCATCAGTAGACAGCTATCTACAGAGTTATTCTGTAAAAATCTCGCTTGGTGAATTTAGGTGAAGAGAATTTTATATGAGCTGAGCCAGCATTGTGTGCTCACTTAATCTTAATTCACTTGAGAAAGAAAATAATTTACAGAAAAGACCGGCCGGTTCTACTGAAAAATGAAGTTTATTTTTAAGTCAATGTAAACTGGATTCAAGTGTTTGAAAAGCTCTATGTAAAATATTTAAATTAAGCCACATCTGGTAACGTTGAAGCTGAGCCCAATATAGTTAGGAAGTTGCGGTTGACGAAGATAATTTATCAAAGCATCGACATCTTTGTTTTATACCTGATCAATCTATTTTGCTTATCTGACAGTGTAGCACAAGCGCACGGATTAAAAGTAAAGCAATTTTAATCGATATTTAAAATTGAGAATACCCGTTTCGTACAATCATGATATTATTTAGTTAATTTGAAGACTACATTCGAATATATTTTTTTTTAAGAACATTGCCTCCCCTATTAATGTATCTTGCATCTTGGATGCGTTTACTTATAAACACAAACTGTCACTAGTGACAGAACAAAATATTTGTTCCATGCGGGAATCGCTTAGCCACTGCACCAACCATGTCATCAAAATCAATTAATCAATGAATGATACTAATTGTATTTGTCGTATACAATGAAACCGAAATGCTTTACTATAGCTACGATACTTCCAATTCAAGAATCGAATACTTTCACGTTACCGCGCTCTCATGCTAGAAGTACCGTTCACCGAATCTCGATGTTGATATGGGTCTTTGTCAGGTCGGGCTTCGCATTCGACAGTCAATCCCTAAAAATACTTGCAATACTTTACCAGTTCATCAATAAATAACTATAGCCAGTTTGTTTCGAATACCAGTACAATGGAATTGGGATTTTGTGTACATACCAACAATTCTCAATTTAAAATCAATTGTGGACGTGTTGTTTTTATCTTTTAATCCGACGCATCTGGGTCACAACGGTCTCGAGTTCATTGCCCCGAACAAATACTGATGGGCAGTTTACTGATGCCAACGGCATTTGAATTCCTACGCCATTCGAATTTCCTTCACCCCCGTCGCATTTCCGAAACCGAAACCACCGCTATTATCGCCGGGTTGCCATGTTTAAACCGTTAGAGACCATCTACACAGCTGAAGTAGGTCGTTACGGAGTTGTTACCACCTGATGCAACATTCTGTTAGTTGTAAACTGGCCTTTATGTAATATGAACTAGGATTGTGTTGGATGCTACGATTTTATGTGTATTGTACCTATTGGTTGAACAAATCTTGGTTTTAAAGATGCGAGCTTTTGTTAAGGATATGACAGAATTGCTTTGTCCAGATACTTGTACTACTACACAGCTGTACGTGCATATTAATGCACTCCCACGCCGGGAGCACTCGCCTGTAATGTAACAATTCAAGATCAGGATACCGTGGCCCCGGAACGTAAAGGGAAACACAAGGAACCGGGTGGTTTTTTTGTCAGTAAAAGTCTGACAGCCCCTACCGCTCCACTCAGGGCGGAAGGACTCATTTGATGATTTTTACCACCTAAGATTCCATTTTTACGTTACAATACTGCTTCACTGACAGAAGAGCCTGTAACGTTACATTGAGGAAGGAAGCACCTTAAGAGGAAACGCAGGCTGAGAGATTTTTGAAAATTAGGTATTAGAAGAAACCATCGTTGTCGCTCTGTGAGCCCCGGGGTGCGGTAAGGATAACTGCAGATCCGACTGAATAACCTGAGTAAAAAGGTATAATTATTCAGAGTTTGACTCTAGCCTCTTTCCTTCTCTAATATTGAACGAATATAAAAGATATTTCATAAATTGAATAAGAAGGATATATGTATACCGTACCTCTATGATTTATTTGTTTATTAATAGTGTTCAAATCTGTACACTAAGCCTGTATTGACAGGGCACGCCTCTATCGAGGCGGTAAGTCCCCTCTTTGAGGAGTGGCTTGGGCGGCGTCACGGCGCCCTCACCTTCCGTCTGACGCAGGTCCTCACCGGACACGGATGTTTCGGGAGGTTCCTGCACATCATCGGGCGGGAGGAAACGCCCGGGTGTCATCACTGCGAGGATCGCCCCGAGGACACGGTGGAGCATACCGTGGCGGTGTGCCCCGCTTGGGCGGAGCACCGCGACGTCCTCGTGGCGGCCATCGGCGGCGGCGAACTCTCGCGTTCGGCCCTGGTGCAAGCCATGGTCCGGAGCGAGAGGGAATGGGATGCAGTCGCCTCCTTCTGCGAAGCAGTAATGCTAGCGAAGGAGGAGGCGGGCCGCGTGAGGGAAAGAACCACCTCACGCCCCAGCCGCCGCGGGAGACGCTCCGGGCGTCGGGAGCCGCGAGACGACTCCCGGCCACCGTAGACGCGGGTCTGTGGGCGGTGAGCAATGGGTAGCTCACCGTCCGTTCGTTGATAACGACAGACCGTGTCGACGGCGCGTTCGTGTTCCACGCGCGCCTCAAAGAGATGTCAGCAAACAATTGAAGGGGCCACTAAGGGCCGATGCCTGCCGGGGCTGCGGGTTGTTCGAAAGAGATACCGCGCCCCCGGAACGCAAAGGGCACAAGAAGGAACATGGATGGGTTTTAGTCAGTAAAAGTCTGACACTCCCTCCCGCCCCGCCCAGGGCGGGGGAAGTCATTTGATGATTTCCCATCGGTAAAAAAAAAAAAAAAAAAAAAAAAAAAAAAAAAAGCCTGTATTGACAGTGATATAAATAGGCAATAATGAGCATTTTCTGTAGGTTCTAGTGCTTATACAAATAATCTATCATTAAAAAAGAAAACCTAAGGACATACAAATAGTTAATATTTTACGTTACTGTAAAAAATATATTGCTTTAAAGACATAAACCAGAAAGAAAACAGGCGAGAGCTTTTCTATGGAGAAAAGACGACCCGCATTTCGTCTTAATGTTACAAATTGTATCATTACAGGTTGCGCGCTGTTATGCTCGGGTCTCCTCTCTGACTGATGTAATGCTCGAATCTGAACAATTACATTACAGGTAAATGATGCCGGTGAGGGAACGCCTTTATTA
Source organism: Hoplodrina ambigua (assembly GCA_949774945.1). Classification (NCBI taxonomy): domain Eukaryota; kingdom Metazoa; phylum Arthropoda; class Insecta; order Lepidoptera; family Noctuidae; genus Hoplodrina; species Hoplodrina ambigua. Next base: position 11,823,582 of record OX458973.1, read on the forward strand.
TCAATCTTTTGGGTTGTTTGTACCTATGTAAGTTGTATTTACGATTTAAGGTTTAATGTTAAATTCAAGTACAGTTACAAAGAAAAAGGTAGGTAGGTATGCATGGTCGTAAGATATAATTTAAGTTTTCTTAAAAACCGATAAGTGTTTTCAAATGTAAGTAATATAATTTAATAAGTCGATAATAAACAGTTCATTAATTAAGTTAAATTTCAATCAAGGACACCCATCGGTTTCTAAGAAAACTTCAAATATAATATATTTGACGTTCCTGGATACCTATCTTTTTGTTGATTGGTCATAATTATACTTTTCTGCTCCGCGCTGATTTCATGTCAGTGTTTTTAGAACGAAGTTTCTTAACGCGGCATGCAGTAGGAGTTATCTGGAAAAAATCGTCATGTAAGGGAAAAGCGTTATGCCGCCTCCAGCCGACCTTCCCTTTGTGTATTTCTGTCCTCCGTCCGTAGATTTTTTTTTATTATAATTATACCAATAATATAAATATATCAGATATAAAATTTTCCTTATTTTACGACGTAGGTTTTTCATTTTTTTTACAAATTCCACATGAAAATATCTTATACATTAAATACCACGTGAAAATTGAAACGTAAGAGGTATAAAAAGCTGTAAATAACGACCCTTATTACAAGCAGTAACTGGACAGGCGCAAATTCATCCCCAGATTAATGATGGATTAACCAAGTTACCTTCTACCCATATCAAACCCATAGTTCCGTTTAATTCCGAGAAATACGGACTTTTTGCGGCGGGAATTTGCTGCGCGGTGTAGTGAGCAGTGATTGTGCTTTCGTAAAGCTGATTTATTTCAGTTTGTTAGCTACTGTGGTCCAAGTAGTGACGTCATTAAACAGTTCCGAATATCCGAATCCCGGAACATACACGATACCGCGTGTATGTTTCGTGATTCGGATATAAAAAAATTCGGTATCCCTTGTGCATGAGGGTTCATTTTTTATTTATGACGTCACTATTTGGATCACAAATAAGGGGATTTATTTTATTAGGTATTGAATATATTTCCATTTAGGAAAATATACTAAATCTACAGCGAGCTCGTTTATTATTTATGTATGTAGGGAGGTCGGATCGAATCGAAAACCTCATCCTTTTTTTGGAGCCGGTAAAATAATACATAATTTACCGATTATCCATCAATAAACACACAGTACGTTGCTATTTGGGCGCATAATCACTTTGAATATTAAAACGGTGAGTTGATATCAATACAAAAGATTTTTTTTTTATTGATATCCGTGCATAAAATATAAATACAGATTGGATATGTGTGAATTGTGTATTCTGCAGTATTTTAATGCCACGTTAACACGCACTGTCACGTCACTATTTCAACCCGTCAATAAACTAAACGCTGGCCGCCCTAAAAAAGAATTCCATATTTGAATTTAAAAGATTAAAAATGTTCGTTATATTTTAAATTCAGTATAGATGGAATTTGAAACCTTTAAACGGATTCGGTAAAAGGATGGCATAAACAAGGAAAGAATTTAAATAATTACATTTCCTATTACGCAACAGGGAAATTCACTAAACCCATTTCGTGAAAAATAATGGACTTTATACACTTGAGACCGACAACATTAAAAAAGAACAATTAACAGCATTTTCAATTTCGTTCTTACTTTGTTCATATTTTCACTTTCTAGGCACAAAATAAACTTGCTTACTTAAACATTTTATACAGATAATGAACCTTTGGGAATTTAATTATTATGAGAAAGTTACTTTAGCTTTCTCTTGGTAGGCCTAATTATCAATTTTAATAACATTAAAAGCCCTTCGTTGAGTTTTATTCAGAGCATCGAACCACCGAACGATATATTTTTATAATATGTAAAAGGATTTTATGAAAATGATGATGCTAAAAACTAAACTAAATTTTATTAGTAAGCGATGTCAAGTTTTCTTATTTAAATAAGTTAAGAAAATTACTATTTCATTGAAATTTAAATTATGACACGATAAATTATTATTATATTTAAATTAGTTTACGAAATATTAATATTCGTGTAAATAAACATTGATTGTAAATTATACTTAAAATGTATTGTAAACCTTAATTAGTATGTAAAAGATTAAATAAATAAATAAGTCAAACATTACAGGTAATTTAGATTCAATGATAAGAAAATTCATGCTTTGCGTGTTAAAAATAAAATCAAATGTAACACAAAGTTAGACGACTCTAAATTTTAAAGATATACATTATTACATTATCTTCTTCCGCTTAGGGCGGAGAGGAAGGAAGTGTCAGACGCTTACTGACTAACACCCATCCGTGTTCCTTCTAATACCCTTTGTGTTCCAGGGCACCCAATGCTCGCCGTCCGCAGGCCCGCGTCTTTTACACCCTGTATACAAATACAACTGCACAACATGACCTCAAAGCGTTACAAAATGATCTAAGAATATCTATCTTCCTAAGCAGACGTTACATCTAAAACTCAATACCGAAACCAAATCTAGGAAAATCAATCAATCATCTGAGCTAGATCAGATTACTGTAGATCTTCATACAAGGAATGTTAGATACAGTTTATCTTAGCTGACATATCCCATTTGGTAAACAAACACGGTATGAACAAGACAAGCTATCACATCAATCACTGACTTCAAGTCAGGTAGGATATTTTAATCATGGCAAGAAAAACATGTCTATAGGATGAATAACATTAAGTTCTGCATTACGAACTCTTTGGATCTTGTTTTTGTATCTAGCTTCTGCCCGCGAGACTTCTTTTCGTGTTATTGGGTTTTTCAATTACAAAATTTCTTAGTAGGAGCCCGGAGTTTGTGGTATGACACCTCTGTGCCTTGGAAAGCATGTAAAGCCGTCGATCTTGCGCCTGATCTCTCTCCGGTCGGAGGGAAGAGGGAGTGCAACTGTGTTTTTGCACACACCTGTGCAATACTGCCTCGTTGGTCTAGTGGTCGCAAGCGCGACTGCTGTGCATGAGGTCTTGGGTTCGATTCCCAGGTCGGGTAAAGTGTTATTGGGGTTTTCCATCAAGAATTTCTCAGTAGCAGCCTCGGAGTCTGGATTTGTGCCCGGTTGATGGCAATGGGCTCGCCCCCTATTACATGGGACTAAAAACATAACTGGCGAAATGTGGGTGTACTAATGGGTACAGCTCTGCCTAACCCCTCTGGGATTTCAGGCGTGATGTTATGTTGTGTTTTGCACTATAATATCACCTGCGTACTTGCCTCGTCTACATTGAGATTGGCCACCGTGACTGAAATCAGTCTTGAGAATATTATTACAGTTATGTGGCCTGTTGGCCTATTCTAAGATCGCTACCTAAGTATGTATGTTAATTTATATTTTTATAGCGATCTTTACCGATACATTATAAACTGCTTTATATATTTATATTTCTTTAAAAGTTCTTGAATACAACATAATATTTTAACGTAGAATCTTGCATTTATTAAAAATTAACTCAAAAATACACATGATATTACTTAACGGTTGGTTCGATCAATTTATTTTTGAACTGTGCCTAGGAATGTTTGTACTTTAAAAATCACAGTCAGTTTTCCAAGAAGTTAGAAAAATACTTTTATTTTAAGCTTAAATTTAAAAATTCTTCGGGAATCGTGCCAAGAGTTAGATAATCCGAGCGCGAAAAATATAAACCTACATTATGACGTCACATAAACACAGTGAAGCACATTGCGATGATTATACGGTCGCCGTCTCGAATCCACTGAAGTGCGAACCAAAATACACGTTCGATCTACGAATGCGGGGTCACCAGTCAACTGTGAAAATCACATTCGAAACCCTAAGGATTTAGCTTTAAGTATTAGTGGTGGCTGTAACGTGTGATAAGAACGTCGTAAGTGCTGACGAGTGACGTTACAAGTCTTGTGTCGAAGTTCAAAGTTCGTCCTTTGTCAGCAACCGATTAGATTAACACTTGAATGTTCGATGTATTTGCTCCAATTGCTTTTAAGGAAATTGATTTTCTGAGACATTGTTTAAGAACAATGGCTTAAGATTTGTTAGTCATCAACTTCTGAATGTAGCAAGCAATGTATTCATTCAGCGTAAGGACGTTCTCAATACACAACAATTTTCTTGAACCGGATTGAATTTATTGTGCAAAGTAAGAAGGAAGGTACCAATATAAAGCTACAGATTTTAAAGCAATAAAATATTTCCTGATGGAAGAAATACATAGAAAGAATATTTTATGCCTTCTACTTGTCATAAAAAATGCATGGGAATAGATTATTCAAATTCTGAGAACAAATACATTTAAACACAAAGAAGTTCTACGAATCCCGTACGTTAAAAATAACCGTTATTTCCAAAAAGAGAACGACCGCAACTTTTATATTCCCCATTCGAAATGTGAATATACGTTCGTTTTGAATTTTATATGACCGAAGCGTTGAGAGTATTGCCAGTAAATTCCAACTGAGGTGTGGGCAATAAATCGATCGTAAGTGCAATCGAATGCGAGTCCCTGGTAAGTCTACAAGACTTTGCACTCTCGTACAAAATATTGTTGGTAGCACAAAATAGGTCACTTAAAATGAACTGTTTTGTACGAACAAATTGTTTCGGGCACGGTATAATCACGTCACGGGAATGTTCCCCCAGGGAGTATTAACGCTCACGAATAAAGACCCTTGCACGAATTCTCGATGTTTAATTTTCATACATTTGCGAAGATGTTGGAGATTTTATGAGGTCATTTGGGATTAGCGTTTAATAAAGTACGTATGAAATTCCAAAGTGTTATAGGAATGAATTTTTAGGTCTTTAAATATTCAGTGATTTTTCGTGATACATTTTTATTGGCTATTGTTTTTGATACGAATTTGATAAATTGTGAGATGTACCTGTTGTCATACGGCTGTCGTTACGAGTCTTCAGAAGCTTGAAAGTCTGACAACCAGTCTTCCAAGGGGTATCGTATTACCCAGTTACTGGGTTGTGGAGGTCAGATAGGCAGTCGCTCCATGTAAAATACTGGTATTCAGTTGCATCCGGTTAGACTGGAAGCCGACCCCAACGTAGTTGGAAAAGGCTAGGCAGATGATGATGTGAGATGTACCTGTTAATGTTTTTTGATTGAGACAACAAAAAAAAAAAACAAAGGCGGACTTAATGCCTTAGGCATTCTGTACCAGTCAACCAAAGGTGGTGAAGAGATAACAAAGCAGATGCAAAAAATTGTACATGAGGATATAATCAATTATGAGATTTTAAAATCATTAAAAACCGACAGATGATTATGCAACTATAATAATTTTATATTATTTGGGCTCAGTACTGCACAAGTCGTCAAGGGTGCAAGTGAATGGAAAATTTCGACACTCCAGCATGTGTCATGGTGGGATCATAAAGAGCTGCAATCACGATCAAAAGACAACTAAATTTATTGGTTCGATTCTGAAAATTCTTTCGCTAATATTAAGCTACGTTATTTATATTTTATCATATGAAAGTCTTTAGAGATTAGTGAAGTAAGTTCAAGCGGATGAAATTGTGAGTAAAAGTTAGTTATAAATATAATATAAATATCTAGAATCGCCAATCCGTCTTGACCAAGAGCGATGATAAATGCTCAAGCCTTCTATATATAAGAAGAATTAGTAAAATGATAAGTATTATTTTCTTTTTAAATCTAAAACAAATACAAAGATTACTTGTCCAACAACAATTTGACGAATTTAACTGAATTTCTTCGTGTAAACCTTGTTTGACCTTTAGGGCACCCAGATTTCGCCGTAAGGGCTTTACGTTTCCATTCTGACATAATCCCTTATTCGTCACTTAGGGCACGCACGAGAAGGGAAAGGTTGATCTATTCTTGGCCAGACAACACAGGGTGGTATTGTTCATTTAATGGCTTTGGGGTTGTATGCTCCAAATATCGCATTCCTCATACTAATTTCAGCCGACCGATGTGAGTGCCAGTACTAATCTGATTGGATTTCATATTTGGAATAGATATGTCTTTATATTTGGAGGAGGTCATTAATATTTATTTATTTATTAAGGACAACAAACAGTAGTATAAATACGGGCCTGTTGGTCTAGTGGTTAGCGGCCCTGACTGCTAAGCCGGAGGTCGTGGGTTCGATTCCTACCCAGGACAAACTTTGTGTGATGAGCATGATTGTTAGTTCTGTGTCTGGGTGTGATTTATCTATAATATGTATGTATTTATAAATTATATAAGTATGTATATCAGTTGTCTGGTTACCATAACACAAGCTCTGCTTAGCTTGGGATCAGATAGCCGTGTGTGAGTTGTCCCAAGATATTTATTTATTTATTTATTACATTAAACTCAAGACTTATTCAATTTGTGTAATATGTCCTTGTATACCTATGCTAATTAATATATCTTCAAATAGATACTTGACCCAATAATTCCAAGACACTTTAAAAAAGCACTTTATTTTAGCCCTGAAAACTCGAGTAATTTTTAATTATCAGTAAAATTAGATTTTTAGTTTCTTTGAAATTAAGAAATAATGAATAGCGTTTTAAAATCTCATAAAAAATATGTTAATTGATTAGTGGTGTCAATTGACGAGTGCTTATAGAAGGAATTTGCAACCTCAATCAGTTTGCTGAAATTCAGGTGTAATCCTTAATTTTCACGTAGCTCGGGTTGCGGTATTGTTGTTTTAAAGACGGCTGTATAATAAAAGGTTGGTATCTACCTGTTCCGGCCTTGCAACATTGTGACGACCATAGAGCAGGGGCGGAAGTTGGCAACACTGTGGGCGTTACTTCCCAACAAGACACCGGCGCACTCGCCAGACAATGTACGCGATTGATTTTTAATATAATTATGAAGAAACCCAATTAAAGTATGGTTTTATTGTTGATATTCTCAACCCTACCTAATGTATGTGTAAGTAAGTGAAGCTTCTACAGACTTTTGTAAACATCATTCATTTCTAAACAAAATTGTAGTCCATTACTATACTCTTTGATTGTAGTAACATTTTGTTCTATTTTTTTAGTAATATGCTAAAAAAAAAATTTACAAAGGAGGCTACAATGAATTACTGTTTCAAACTGGCCTTTTCAGGTGAAAATAAAATGACAACGGCCATTAATCATTAAAAAAAAAAACAAAAAAAAAAAAGAAAATCTAACGGCATCTCGAAATGTTTTGACACTTTACGGCCAGTGATTGATATTGATCGCTAAAATTATTAAAACTAAAGAGGTTGCATTAAACAAGTTTCTAAGTGAACAATAATTATGGTAATCCATGGATTAATAAAGTACTTTTGGGTGAATTAGATTTTGGGACATCAATGACATTCCTCAAGAAAACAATTAACAACGGGTACACCCTAGCAAGTACGCATACCCTCTTATATTACTTACTTACTTTCGCCTTTACTCAAAACAGCTATGCTAAAATGACCATTGTCTAACGACATTGGGCTTTGAGACCATAATAAACACTACAACATATGAGCGAAGCCACGGGCACAGCTAGTCTTCTTCTATAAATAAAAGGCAAACGTTACTGACTGATTAATCTATCAAGATATAGCTCAAAACGATTGAACGGATTGCGCTGTTTATCACGCAGATAGTTATTATGACGTAGATATGCACTACAAAAAGATTATCTAAAATTCGCCCCCTAGAGGGTTGAAATCGGATTCGAAAGTTTGTAACATAACATAAACATCACGCCTGTAATCCCCGAACGGTTAGGCAGAGGTGTAACTATTAGTACATCAACGTTTCGCCAGTTATGTTTTTAGTCCCATGTAATAGGGGGCGAGCCTATTGCCATCAACCGGGCACAAATCTAGACTCCGAGGTTGCTACTGAGAAATTCCTGATGGAAAAATCCAATAACACTTTGCCCGACCTGGGAATCAAACCAAAAGTTGGTATGAAGAAACAAGAATATATCGCCAATAACCAACATTCATGCAGACGAAGCCGCGGGCAGACACTAGTCGTATATAACACGATAATGGTGATAGTGAAACACGACACGTCTCCTAACTGCTCAATCGTAAGCAAACTCGATCAACAATAACATCATTAATGGCTCTACGTAATTGACAAGTCAGTTAGCATCTTCCAAGACAATGGGATTACTATTGTGTTTTTTCTCATCCAGAACTCGAATCTATTTAAAAATGGACAAACTTCTTTTTTTTTGTACCTATGGTATTTTAATTTAGCTTATTTTTTCTAAAACAATTCAACCCACAATCACTAAATAACTAAATCAATGATGTCAATTTAATAGCTATAAGCAGTTCAAGGCTCATCCAAAACTTATGCTTAGAATTTATGTATCTCATCCAGAACTCGCTTCATTTTACCTTGTAAATAACTATAAATTATATCTTAAAATGAGAGATAATTTGACTTCTTAGCAGAACTTAAGAAACCACAGACAAACTCGACTAAAAAAGAAAACAAATTCGAATTATCAAATTCAAATACCTATTTTATTGGAATAAAAAAGACAAGTTTACATAATTGTGTTCGTTAATAATAAACATTAGTTTAAAAAAAGTAGGCGTACTTTGTATAATACAGTCTTTTATTAAAATAACAGCATTATAAACAGTAGCTCAACGTATTTATTTGCTACTGTTCACATTTTATCGTGTCAGATTTCAAGTCTAATTCCCCGGAACGACAATAATCGGGCCAGAGCGTCCGAAATTGTGGGGAGCACGGATTAGACGTGCAAATTTTTGCGGAGTTTAAACGTGGCCCCTTAAAATGCCAGCAAACCGTAACTGACATACGTGACATAAAGCCAGCCTAATAATGAAGCTGGGGCGAGCAGTTCGTGTATTAAACCCCCCCCCCTGCCCCCCAAAACTAAAAGCAGCAGATGCAACTACCTCAGTTCAAAAATATTTTTAAACCACAAAAAGAAAAATGTATTTTGAGCTGCAAACGAATGCACGAGGCTCTAGAGATAAAAGAAAAAACAGCATTTTAATAGGTGCTCCATCAACTGTCGAATCTGAATGCACAGCGTAAAATGAAGTACAAAAGAACATTGAAAGAATGGAAACAATGAGACACGATTCTGCTACGTTTAATGTTCGAGAAATGGATTACTGTATCTATGTACACGGAATATTAACATGACCGTACATTGGTGAACTTTAGTTTATTATTTATTTAAACTTTACTTTTAATGTCGTGATGAACCTTACTACATGAGGTTGTGGTTTAAAATCCAGGCATTTGACTGGATTAACCCACATTGGATTTTTATTTATTTTTATAACTTAACTAGCAATAAAAAAAGAACTTCTGAATAGAGAGAAAGAATAAAGAGAATTTCCGATTTTTCAACAATAAACGATGAGGTTTGACGTACTTAATTGGTTGCATTTTTGTGAAAAATATTTTCTAAACTACTTTAAATTTTACATAATATAAACAGTCATAATAGTTTGACAGCTTTAGAGAAAAAAAAACAAATATGTCAATCGTCCAAATTATTTATTCTTTGTATAAAAGTTAAAATAAACTAAAAAAAAACACAAATTCTTATACCTACTCAGTTTTATTTTTAAGTTTAAAATGTTATTTATTGATGTCGAGTATCGATAGTAAGGAACTAATTCTCGTCCAGTAATAGCCAGTTAAGTAATAAATTCACTCCGTTGCCTCCGTAAACATCAGAGCTTGTTAACTTTAGGTAAAGATGGCCGTGCTTAACGACTCGTTTGTGATAATTTCAATTATCTGACGCTTAATTGCATTGAACGGGCGGTAACTGGGTTAGTTAGTTTCGATACTTGATCATTTATTTTCATTGAGCTTGTGTTCATTAAAGCTCTACTATCGTTTTCATCTTTTATGGCAAAAAATTGTAGTGTATTTTTATTGGTAAATGGAATTATTTACTGGTCAATATTCAAACGCAGAATCTGCGTTGAAAGAGAATCTCTGAAATCTGATTGGCAGATTGGCAGTCCGAAATATGGAGTCAAAAATTGACTCCGCACCGAAATAAAAAACAGACTGCAGAAAACTATATTTTATAGTCTGACTTTTATTTCGCTGCGTAGTTTTTAAGAGATGAAAGTTCTTATGAATATGAACAACTTTAATTACAGGACTAATTCCTAAATATAGAAAAAATCTTATAGATTTTCATCATGTGGAAGTGTAAGTACTTTTGTAGGTATCAGCATGTTTTTATTGTTGATTGTTTTTCATTTTAAAATTGAACCTCACTAAAAGAGATTCACACATACCAGTGTAATAAGCTGGTCGTATGTTTCCATCAATGCTAGTCATTACATAGAAAGAGAAGAAAAACTTATACCAGTTCTAGTAAGACTAAGGAGGAATTGGTATCAAGGAGATAAACTTAAGACAAGGATGAAGCACACAATGTAAGATAAGATTAGCATTATATAGCAGGCTGTCAAACTACGTTATTATCACATAAACTCCTTACGGCTAATAGCGGTCCATTCAAGAGGTCTTATGTTTAGTACTGGACATTTTAGTTTATCTGTGGAACTGGCTTTACTGCCTGACCACTCGAGATGCCTACTTAGTTGAATGTGATGTTAGTACTTGTACGCATGAGCGATTTTTATTACGGAGTTTTTTTTACCGAATACTGGATTTTCAACACTCGACGTTGAGAGCATTTCACCGTACGGCATTTCATAAATACTTTCAAGTTCTTATTTATCGAAATGAATGAACCAATTTCAATGAAATTTCCTACGCATAAAGCAACTTCTTAAGACTTAAAAAGTTATCAGAGATAAAAATAAATAAAAAAAATAGAAAAATTGTGTTACGGCTATGTTCCACTGATTTCAAGTTTTCCATAAAGACAGATTTGCAAAGACATTTCGAAAATGTTCTCTGATAACTTTAAGATTTATGTATCCTGCTTATGCTTAACTTTCATAAAAATCCGTTCATTAATTTGTTTGTGCCCGGTTGATGGCAGTAGGCTCGCCCCCTATTACATGGGACTAAAAACATAACTGGCGAAATGTGGGTGTACTAATGGGTACACCTCTGCTTAACCCTTCGGGGATTACAGGCGTGATGTTATGATGTTATGTCATTTTGAAAAATAAGGACTTGAAAGTCGTAAATGCTCTTACGTACCGGGCAAAGAGAATCCAGATGAGACTTGTCTGTTTGGTAGATGTGAGCGCTATGGCAAGTGACCATTCGAAGTGGTATCAAAAGTATTATATCAAAACACTTGTCTACAGGCATATTTCGGAGCAGCTACAGCACAGTGGCACTTCAGTGCTATTATACTACTTCGGCCTTTATAAAGACACTGTTCCACACATATCTCGAGGGCCGTTAGCCACAACGCTCAAAACGTGAGGATCAAGCAGCGAAGAGAAAATCAATTTAATGTACACAGGCGTAATTTTGATATTTGTAAAAGTGGTTATAAGTGTTTCTGACGTGTGTAGAGGAAAAACGCAGTAACCGTAAAAATGTTCTGGTACGGTATCATAGGTGACTGAATGGGTCACAAAGTATCGTAAGGCGGAACTGGATTAACACTGAACTATGAAGTATGGTAGATGCGGTAGTACAGAAAGTCTTCTCTTATTCGTCTGTGCGTCTGTCTGCACTTTTGTGACAGGGCTGTATATTTTGAACTATAATATTGTATGTATACAGACTGTTAGTGTAAACACCGTTGTCACTAAAACCTGTCGTGTGTGTGTCGTTGTACTTGATTTACTATAAAAATGTTTATCTGAATTTAAAAATAAACAAACAAAGTTTTCTTTCAAAAATTAAAAAAAATCTGTCCGACACCACGAACACGTTTACGTTTCATCTGCGTTACGTCTTTGATTTCTGCTCCGTTTCTGTGGATCTCGTCCGTAAATTCATGGATACTATGCGCCCGAGTTACGTAATCACCGCAAAGGGCGTTGACCTGCTGCACTGGCCGTCCGTTATAACTACCTACATAAGTTTTGACTAATTACATCATTGTAATATAGGGTGAAATAATTTTGAGGAAAAAAGAAGATTTTACTTTAAAAAAAAAGGTATTCTTTTTCATTGAATTTACGTTCTATTAGTGAAACCAATCCACTGGTTTCAAGGATAACGGTGTTTACACTAACACTCTGTATAAAAGGCAACCGTTACTGCCTGACTGACTTATCAATAGCGCAATCAGTTCAGTGGTTTGAGCCGTAGCTTGAACCACTGAACTGATTGCGCTGTTTGGCACGCAGATAGTTGTGCCAAGATAGGATTTTCCAAAATTCACCCCCTAAGGGAATTAAATGGGTGTCTGACATTAATTTACGCGGACGAAGATGCGGGCAAAAGCTAGTAAAAATCATAAATGAATAAGAATATAATATATTTTTTTTATGTTAGTCTAAGGGGGTCCCATACCCGGGGTTGCGGGACGTCTTAACAGGATACCGTGGCCCCGGAACGTAAAGGGCAACAGAAGGAACAGGGTGGTTTTTAAGTCACTAAAAGTCTGACAGTCCGTATCCAATCAGTGGTAAAAATCATCAAATGACTCCTTCCGCCCTGGGTGGGGCGGAAGGAGTCATTTGATGATTTTTACCACCTAAAAAAAAAAGGGGGGTCCCATACAAAAATCGTGTTCTAGCAACGTTTTTGTTCGTTCTTAATATTAATACGCTGGTACGGAATTTTTTATGTGCGAGACGGACTCGCACTTAGCCGGTTTCCTTTATCCACAAATCACGAGATTTACTTTGTTTTCATAAGTCAAGAAATTATCCCTTACTTTCCACTTTCACTGAGATGACTCATCCCCTTTCCTTCTTTGATCTCTTGCATGGAAGCTACATAAACTCAAGTGTACAAGCCACATAACTTTGGTGCTTTTATTTTATGACTTCAACCCCATGTGCTGTGTTTGTCTTGTTTTAATTTTAGTATCGGTTTCCTTTGTTATAACGGTATGTTATTACTTTAAAATACGTTACCAGGTTTATACTTTAGTAAGGTGGAGTATCGTTTTAATACAGCTATTCGTTTATCCAATTTTGATATTGGAATGGCAGAACTTTCGTTAATACTTCTGGTAACCGCTGTTTTGGAAATTTTATTTGTCTTATTGTTTAGTAACATTTATTTTTAAACGGGTATAAAGGGTATAGTAGGTAGCCCATTAAACAAAGTAATATTAAGCAAAAATAACATATTTGCTGGGAAACGATTTTTTCGTTGGTGTAAAAAATGCTCGTGGCTAAGTAATAACAGCCGCACGGGTGGATACATCAGGTAAAGCTATGTTTGCCGGGGTTGGTCGGTGGATAGGTGACCATTCTTACACACCGAGACTCCTCCGTGCCTCGGAGAGCACGTTAAGCCGTTGGTTTCGGCTGTCGTTACCGGTCGCCAGAAGCCCGAAAGTCTGATAACCAGTAATACCAAGGAGTGTCGTATTACCCAGTTACTGGGTTGTGAAGGTCACATAGGCAGTCGCTCCACGTTAAATACTGATATTCAGCGGCATCCGTTAAGACTGGAAGCCGGCCAACAAAGTTGGCAAAGGCTGGCCGATAGATTGAAGAAAATTACTGTTTAAAGAAGCGCTCAATGTAACAAAACCAAAACATTGAGTTTATAAGTGTATGTATGTAGGTAAAACAAGCGCAAACGCACCAGGAACTCTAGTAAAACGACATGTGTAAAAAAATCCATTTAGACCCACTATTTTGAACAGTTTATTTAGAGTTAACGGGCTCACCACTATATATTTGGTCTCCGGATCTGTACTGTACAAGTAACAATATTATTTCAGCTTTTATTTTTACCCGTATAAAATCTGAGATTTTTTTATCAAGACCATTTCAGCGCTTTAAGCGCAGCCGGTCCGCACGATTGTGCCCGCGGCGAAATGTATTTTATTTGAAAATTATACTTTGTGGAGTAACCTAGGGTAAAAACATGGTTATAAAAATAGAGCGTCGAAAATACTGATGTTTTAATGGACCAGGTTTGAAATAAAAATACTAGGTACACATAAAGTTTGTGTGTTTGTTGATCTTGTTTTAAAATAATGTTGGTTATTTCTGTTTACTACGCGTTGAGACCACAGCCAGCGGCAATCCACATATTTTGTTTTCGAAGAAACAGTATTTTTTACGGCATAGTAAATTAATTAAAATGCTTTACGTAATCAAAACAGCAATTAAGGGCAGATTTTTTTATCGTTAGATAATTGCTAAAGGTAAAACAAATATGGCGATATGATAATTTTTACATAGAAACTAGCTCTTGCTCGCGACTTCATCTGCGTGGTATTTTAAACGTTTACGTTTCATCTACGTTACGTCTTTGATTACTGCTCCGTTTCTGTGGGTCTTAGCGTGATGTTATATAGCATTTTTTTCTGGCTGTCGTATGCATAAAGATGTTTTTCAATCCGACAGGTAGTTCCAGAGATTAGCGCATTTAAACAAACAAACAAAATGATCTTTAGCTTTATTATATTACTAGTTATATTATAAAGTATATAGATAATAAAATTATGTCAAACTTTCGTATTTTTTATTAGGAACAAAGGCTATTGAAAAATGAGCCTTATGAAGATAAAAGGAACAAATTATGAACTATTTTTGTACTCATTTTCTGCGGAAGCTTCTCAGACTTTACTTTAACTTGGTACTGCGACTAGTTTTTACCCACGGCTTCGTCCTCAAAGCTGTAAAAATAATAATATGACGTTATTTTCAAACTATCCATTTATGCATATTTACTTGTATAAATATGTCATCATGTGATTACATCAGTATAATAATTATGTAAAGAAATAAATAGATAAAATTATTGATATTTCATAATATCCTACAAAATTCGGGTTCCTACAGCAAAAATATGGAAGATTTTATTTTATTCATATACATTAGACGAACAGATCTCATGTTTGTTTCAACCATAATAAACAATTCTTCAGCATTGTTATTGTTCTTTTATTCGACTGAAGAGAAAATATAGCAGAGGAAGGTTTCTTTGAATTATTATATTGCTGAAACTTTTATTTATTACCTGCTTGGCACGTAGAAGCTTTTATGATTTGTGAGTCTAGACTTGAACTTTTAAAGTAGTCTTTGAAAAAGTGATTCTTATTTTGAAACTTTGTCTTTGAAAATATTGGGTTCGGTAGTATATACGATTTTATTTTTAATATTGTTTAGAAATTTTATTTTTATTTTTGGACCACTTTTTTATTTACCTCGATGTTCGTTCTACTCTTTTTAAAATTGGAATTTTAGTGTATTCGCTTTTCGAACGCAGTACTGTAACTACCTGTACTGTAATTTAATTAAACACGTACAATTAACTACGGTTACTTTTTTAAGTCTAATTTAGCTTTTAAATGTTTTGTTTCTAAATGCTTGGTTGTTAAAAAAAAAGGGTCAGTATAATTTCACATTTAGCGTGGCATCACACGGGTCACACGCGACAGACACAAACGCCGCCACAAACAAACGCTGCCACCTGAAACTAGAAGCGACAGTGTGGCGACCGCAGATGTCAACCGCGTGTTGGAGTCCACATAAAATGTGTGAAAACTACAGGAAATACGTCGTTGGCGGCGTTTTGTGGCCGAGTCGGTGACTTGTGTGCGCCTAGGCTTCGGATGTATCCAAAAATCATGGGCAGTTCAATAGATTTTATTTGGAATTTGATTTTAGGATTTTTCCACAAAATGAGCAAAGATGTATAGGAATACTAATAAATAGCTAATGCACTCATGAGACAGACACGCTTTTTAACATAGCACTACGTAAGTATGTACATAGGAAAATTTCTTCCCACTAGCAATTTATCACAGCTAATGTAGCCTGTCTGCCTTGAGGTAAAGTAATGCATATAAAAGCAAACTTTGCATTAATCTCTTTTTAAGTTCACTGTTGAATCCAAGCTAAAAGCTAAAAGGAGTTTTATAAAGTAGTACCAACTAGTTAGTGTGTTTGGAAACTAATTTTAACAAGATGAAGAAGAAAAGTGATGATAATAATACCAGACTATTTTAAGTCCCACTGTAACTGGCAAAGGGCCTCTTCTCATACAGAGAAGGCACGAGCATCAATCACCACGCTTGCTCAAGGCTGATTGACGATGATTTCAGACTTACTTTTTGTCCAGGTTTCTTCACAATGTTTTCCTTCACTGATGTCAGTGACGTCCAAGATAAACTTAGAAAGTACATTTTGAAATAGAAAAACTCACATTGGTACTTGCCTATTCCTATGATAGGTACATATTTTTTATATTAAGGCCAGTTCTTAAAACCATAAACCAAGTTCCATTAACATCCAAAAATCAACGCTCATTTGACGAAAATAATTTTAATGAAATTCATAAAGTTAATTATTTCATTATCACTGCCACGCGTTGGAAAGCCTGTCACGTTTCGACTGATTTACGACAAAGAACCAGTGAATGACATCCATTGCGTAGAGTACAAGTGAGAGTTTATCACGGAGACGTACACAGATGGAGATGTTCTCATAAATCGTTTAATTTATCAAGGCGAGTGTAAAGTGACCCGAGATAGGGTGAAGACGTGCGGGTGGGTAATCGAGTTAGTGATACGAATGGATACTTGATTTATAGTGGGGTGCGATATAGACTTGTAACATACGTCGGTGTAGAATTGAGAGGCAGGTGTCACAGTGTCTGCCATACTGAATCGTTGCGGTGAAGAAAAGCTTTTATAGTAAGTAGCTTTTGCACGCGACTTTACCTGGTGAAATAGTTACTAGTATATTTCTTATCAAGTGTCTAAATACCAAGTTTCATGGTAATGACGGACTCCCATACAAACTTTCATCTCCTATTTCAACTCCTTCAGACCTTTTTCGCGACAAAAGGTAGCCTTGACCTTCTTGTCTAATCTTTCTCTATACAAAGTTTCATCAAAATCAGTTTAGCGGTTTAGACGTGAAAGTGCACTTCCATTGTTTTTACATATACATAGAGACGCAACAAGAATATTGTAAACAAGATTTTATAAAAAATGCAAAGAGGGTCCGTTGAGTTTCTTACTGATTGTTCTCCATTGAGGCCTACGTACGTTATGGAACGAGCAACTAGCTCCAACTTTCTGACTAACTGACTGACTCCTTGACAATTCAAAAGTGCCTGTAAATGGTTTAATTGAAATAAATGCTATGACTTTGATTTAAAAAAAATCCTAGGTACTGATACAAATTTCATTTGCCTGGATATTATCGACTCGAGTGGAAGCAAACAATCTTGGCATTTAAAACGAGTTCAAAATTTCATTAACTAGAGAAACGAAACTAATTTAATTAAGAAAAGGCGGACTACTTGTTAATATTGTACCTACTAGAATTTATTCAGGTAAAAAGTCTTGTTGACCTTTAGTTTTATTTTTTGTAGAATTTTCTAGATAAATTGTAGGTACCTATTATTACATTGTAGTACAGATAGCGTCAAGCCTTCCGCCGATGGGGCCGTAAAGTTCTCGAATAGAGACCACGCACCGACACGCGCAGCGTAGGACCGCAGGATCGCGCTGGATGTAAGCTGCTTCCAACCGGTCTGGGCCTATTTTCAGCATTGGACGCCTTAAGGTGATGACATGCATCAAGCGAATACCGAGCTCCCAACTTATGGTAGCAGGAGGAATCGTAGGGTTTTAGTCGGTAAGACTCCGACATAACCCTTCCTTCCCTATGGGTCCTAACGAAGGAATCTATACACAGTCTAATTAAATGTGAAGGCATTGACAAGTGTATAGGAGTTATCTCAGAGCCTTGGAGACGTATAAAGAGCAAAAAATTCAGTGATAGGTGTCAAATGAGGCAAACTGATCCTTTTTCAACTAGCTTCTGCTCACGAATACCGATTACATGTTTCGCTATTGATAGATCCAGAATTCCTTTTCTAAAAGTTAACAGAATTGCCCCCCTGAAACCTAATTATTATTATTTAAAATTAACCTGCTCATGTCATTTAGTTTTTGAAGAGTAAATCTTCATATAAAGGTATTAAAAATTATTACAAAACAATTCAGAAAACGAATAAAAAGTATAAAGACCGACACAGCCTGATAAAATATGACTCACATCCTTTACAGGTCGGGCGACAGCTAAAGAATGGATCTAAATAAAACGGAGATGGGGTAATAAAAGTCAGGTGAAGCCAGAATTCCCCGGGCAATGTGGCTATGTTACAAGACTTGTTTGGCTGACTTGAAAGTTTAATAACGACCTCATGTAGGAGGTTGGTTCACGAATGAAATGAAAGAGATTTTTTGCTGTCTAACAAAGTGGGCTGTTATTTTGTCTTTATTTCTGAAATTATTTCTTTTTTTTTTGTGATTGGTTTTTCATGTCTTTTTATTGATTCGATTGTGACCTATTTCTGAAAATATTTCTTTTTTGTGTTTGGTTTTTTATTGCTTCGAAATTCTTAAAGGTTTACCAAATGAAAGAAAATAACATAATTATTTATTTGCTTTTGTATAGGATGGGCTCGCTAGTGTGACAGAGAGTGTGAGATTCCCTAGAAGCTTGATCACTCTAACTTGGAAGTGATTAGAATTGAATGCGTTCCAAAATGAAAACGCAGGTAGCGAACCAGTTTGCTAAAATGTGAGTAATGTAAAATTATTGACTTCTCACTCACAATATTGTTAAGAAATACTTGCAAGTTTGCTCCCTGTACACCAAATAACTTTATCAACTGTACTTTTAAATATAAAAACGAACACCTGGCTTTAAGAGGCACAATATCTAAAACAAATTCAAAGTAAAACGACTACTTAAATAGCAACCTCTGCCTACAAAATTAGCCATCTAAAATCCAGTCAAGCAACCGTCCCACGTGCCGTATTTCATAAACAGCTGAGTCTGTAAAAAGTAGTTCAGTTCCATTTTACAAAATATCTCTGGTATATTCCGAAAATGGATGTACTATACACCGAAGGACCTTAATTGACGAAGGGATCCGACCCCTAAGATCACAAGATAGCTGCTTCGAATATAAAGTGGCTTTCAGTTATCTACAGTAGTACACTTTGTATGTAAAAGTGAATATATGAATGACGTGTAAGAAATACTTATTTGATTTAATATGAGTGGTTTAGTGGCTTCTTTAAAAAGGTGTAGGTAATGGTGATCATAACATTCTGAATTCAACTTTTTGTTAACGAAAGTAAGTTTTAAACTAACTTTAAACATGACCCCTGTACTGTTGCATTTAGTCGTAAGTGTTATATTCTTCATGTGTTATATCACGCGCTTTCTCACATAGTGATTTTTTACATCAAATTAAATTAGATTTTTCAGCAATATTTTTGTTATTTAGTTTTCATATTCATATTCATTTATTTGCTAAAGCTTTTGCTTTATTTGTTTAAGAACTCTGCATGGATACCATTACATTCTTATGCTGAAGGTAGACATTAATTGCTTCTTTCATTTCAAAAGACCCCTTAAAAAACCCTTTATTTAAACCGCAAAGTAAACAACATTAGTCAAGGTACTAATTCAACTATGTACTACGTAAATTCTTCAGTCGGACAACTACATTTCTTTTTAAACAACAATTTACAAAGAATGCCCCTGATAGACAGGCTCATTATCTGAACTCCGTAAAAATTCTCCTACACCTCGGGAAGAATTCTTTGTAGAAAATTTGCATTAAGTGAACGTGATAACTATGCAGGTACGTACTTACCGTTCTTGGAATAAATGAGGTTTTAACATTGTGGACTTGGAAATGATTTGTTATTAAAGTCTCATCTACAAAGTGTGGCTTCCTTTCTTTTCTGCTTAGGGTGGCCCAGACAAGGATGGACACATGATGACACTCTTCTTGGGCAATCCAAACCACCCCCATGTATGTTCAACGATTTTTTGTGGTTTAGGAGCTAGACGATTTTTAATACATTTTTGGGATATTCTTTCTTGCATCAGATTTTGTTGATTTTCTCTTTTTATGTCGGAATTTTTTGAGAAAAATCTTTTAAACGTTCTGTATTGTTCCTTTTTTAATTTAAAGATAAACACGTCGTTTTTTATTTAAATGATAAAATGTCATCTACATTTATACCTACTTATATTATAAAGCTGAATAGTTATTTTGTTTGCTTAAACAAGCTGTTATCCTTATATAAAATACGTCTTCTGTATTGTCCCATAATAGGTAAGAAATATTTCAGCAGTGAATTCATTAGTACAAAACCCCATTGTTCCGAGACTTTTTTGAAATAAGATAAAATGAGAGTCTAACTTCATAAAGAAAGTGGTTCGTTACTTCATTAAGCGGAAACATTGTTACTGAAAATGAATAAAAAAAGAACTTCATTTTTTTTTTGAACTGGAAACTGGATGAACACTGAGTCATCTAATATGTATGAGATACTCCGATATTCAGGCGATAAGGAAAAGTTATTTGATTAGTTGAAGTGAAAAATGTAGGTATTTTATTTTATTTAAAATTCAATCAATCAATTGTTTTACCTGAAAACGTGACACTTTTAATAATAGTAAGGAAAAGGGTGCGACAGCGAGCGCACATCACGCTGCCGCCGCTCGCTCTTTAGAGACTATTACAATTCATACTTTATGTCTCACATCATAACGTACATTTTATTAATGACTAAGTACACCCTGCAAACTCAGAACAGTAACCGCGGCGCACACGTGTCGCGATCGCGCCGTGACTACACCTCTTGTGATTGATCATTAAGAATATTATGTTCATTATAACGCGAGACATACTATATATCAGGGATGGCGAACTAAACTACTCAACCATTTTTTATGAAATATGGCTTACTGTGCGTAATGTGGTCAAACTTAAAGGATAGAATAGTTTTTTATCTCGATTATTGACCTCAATATTACTTTATTTACTTCAAGCCACAGCAACGCGTGGCGTCAGCTAGTTAAAATATAAATTCTTAAATCTCTGAGTTGAGAGCGGCCAGTGTCGCGCAAAAGATATTGGTAACCCAGTAATTACTGCTCCGCTGGTCCATCGCTTATTCTAACATTAGACTGCACAGTAACTTAGTCATGAAATCCTCACAGGGAAACCCTGATTGTAATTTCATTCAGGTCCAGTTTTAGACCAAAGGCGACGTGACGAGGGTTCACTTCCAAGAACGTCACTTGTGTCAACTTGTCAACGATAATCCGGGAATTGTATGCCGCCAACCAATCTTGACTCATACAATATGTAGAAACAAGAAAACATTTTTGGAAATTGAACCTTATGCCTTTTTGATAAGAGTGGTGCAATTTGGTGGGTCGTTCATGGCGTGAATGAAAAAGTGAAATGTTTTAATTGTATTCAGTTTCTTTTTCTTTTAATTTTGATTAATTTTTGCGGTGATTTTTGGTCACATTGAATTGGATAGGTTGAGGGCACGGTCAGATACTGCAGTAATTTTGCGGTTAGCGGCTGCCCGCGTTGGTGTGAACCAACAAGTACCACCTACCTACCTATACAAGTACTACTGTAGTACTACGTTCTGTGTACTACGGTCGCGGTTAGCTACCGCGATGTTAACCGCGACCGCGACCATATGTTTGTCCTACAGGAGTGTTCGGGTATTGATACCGATTTTAAAAGAACATAATTACAGTCCTGATAATGGTGATTAAAGAAAGTAATGTCGGTATGGCCTAATGGCAAAAGCGCTTAACTCTCATGCACACAGGAGTTTGTAAATTCGAACCGGGCAGATACCAATAAGTTTATCTTGGACATCACTGACATCGGTGAAGAAAAACATCGTCAGGAAATCTGGACTTTTAATTGACACTAGCTTTTGTCCGTGTCTTTGTCCGCGTAAATGTCGGTTATCGCGGACTCAGACGAAGTCGGGGAACAAAAAGTAGTCTATGTCTTTGTTGGGGTTCAAACTTACCCCGTACAAAATTTAACTAAAATCGGTTCAGTGGTTAGTCGTGAAAGCGTAAAAGACATACTTTCGCATTTATAATATTAGTATGGATAATTCTGAAATCGCCAATCCGCCTTAAGCAAGCGTGGTGATGCTCATGCCTTCTTTAAATAAGAAGAGACCTTTGCTCTGCAGTGGGACACTAATAGGCTGCTATCATTATTCACTGACTGGTTAACAGCAAAGTACAGTCAACAAAAGACATAGGTATGCAGGGTCTACAGATATAGTTAAAGTTTTCTTAGAAACCGATGGATGTCTTCGATTGAAACTCAACTTAATGAATGAACTGTTTATTATCTACTTTTTATTAAATTAAATCACATTTTAACACATGCATCGGTTTCAAACGGTGGCAAACTTCAACTATATCTCACGGCCCTGTATATCTCTTTTGCTGACTGTACATAAAGCCTTCTTGTTCGGTTCCACCAAATAAATACAAAAATACTGAAGACCTTTTCGTAACAACCTTTTTCCGGGATTTAAACTTTTTCGTTTCCGTCTTTAACAACAAAGTTAAAGATAAAACTCAACAACTTGCAACTCAATTTGTTACAACGTAACATTGTGTTTTCCTCAAGTATTAGTAGTTATTTCGATCATGTATTTTAGGAATTACTTTTTCTTATTTTTTTGCCAGTTATCTGTTCTTACATTATAAATAAACAAGTTTTTGCCCGCGAGTTCTACCTACCATAATAGGCTATTAGACTATTTCCATCTTTTTCTGTCTAATAAAACAAGAAAGGGGCGGAAATAAATTAGACCTGTTAGTTAAATGGGATACTTCTATGCAATTTTAGTTGACTTGTCAGAACGCATTGATTAAAAACATGGAAAAGTTCAAGGCAAAACTAATTTGACGTCTCTAACTTAGTTCTAGAATGTCATCGTTCTTTTTTTTTCGCTGTATGTTAGTACGAGATGCCAATTCTATAATTTTAGGCATGTTTGTGAACAAGGGAATTGTCACCAATGTCAATTTAAATGTTTATTTTGACTAATCAAAGTCTTTTGTTGAACGTTGATTTTACCTGACTCAAACTTACAAGACTATGATAATAATATATTCAAATATGGAAATTGTATCTTCTCTGTATTTTTTTATTAGGCGGTTAATGCTACAGTCAATGTTAGCAAAGACCCTAATAATTAGCTGTATACGAACACATGAAGCCACATTTTAATCTGTTTGTCGATTCAGCGACTTGCTGAAAAAGGATTTAATTTAACTGAATACGAAAGGGTTCGCAATTCGTACCGAAATTAATTCTAGAAATGAAAAGGCTTATCTCTCGTTTAATTCAGTTTTGTGAACGGAAAATTTGTTTATGCCTAATTCTATTATGTAGGATAAGAGTTTTGTTTATTGCTTACGTCTTCAAACGTTGTGGATGAGTGGTTTAGATAATGACATGATGAACGATTGAGATCATGAAAAAGGTTGGCAGGTTTATATAGAACTAGCTTTTGCCCGCGACTTTGTCCGCGTAAATTTCGTTTATCGCGGACAAAGAAAAAGTTGCGGATAAAAATACCTATGTCCTGTCATTTCAATTATTTAGTTAAAATCATGATTCGAAACGACACGTGGCGCCATCTATGATCATGAGAACGTTATTGTGATTTTCCTCGGAAACAGATTTTTTTTTGGGATTAAAGGTACTCTATGATCCTTCTCTATGACCTGGCAACGTATATGCAAAATTTCAGGATGATCGGTTCAGTGGCTTAGGCGTAAAATGGTATCAAGCAAACAAACAAACTTACTTTCGCATTTATAATATTAGTTAGGATGATTTACCGGACGGAACAAATATTTGTATGACGTACAG
This sequence comes from Hoplodrina ambigua, assembly GCA_949774945.1. Classification (NCBI taxonomy): domain Eukaryota; kingdom Metazoa; phylum Arthropoda; class Insecta; order Lepidoptera; family Noctuidae; genus Hoplodrina; species Hoplodrina ambigua. The sequence continues at coordinate 11,847,403 of OX458973.1, forward strand.
ATAATTGTTCCACGTCTCGCTGTTTGTGTGTGTGAGTTTACATGTTTGTAAACGCACGGATAGAAGACATTCCTAGTATGTAGCAACGTTTTTTGTATTTAATTAACCGAAAAGAAAACAAAACATGCAAGAGCATGAGGTCTTGGGTTCGATTCTCAGGTCGGGTAAAGTGTTATTGGGGTTTTTCATCAGGAATTTCTCAGAAGCCGCCTTGGAGTCTAGATTTTGCCCAGCTTGCCCCTTATTACATGGGACTTAAACATAACTTGCGAAATGAGGGTGTACTATACTTCTGCCTAACCCCTCAAGGAATAAGGCACGATGTTATGTATGTTATATTATCTTAATTTACATATATTTTCAACATTGATTGTCATTGTGTTGATATGAGATTGTGGCTAGATTTTAACATCATCTGATAAATATTGGCTTGCAGTTAATAGTATTTTTGACCGGTTACGAGTGTAACAGTTACACGGTGCCTAAAATGTAGCTAAATTATGGACCTAATATGATTAAAACTATCAAAATCTTCACTGAAACTTCTCAGGGTTACAAACTATCACTACTATAGAATATTAATACCTCAGGGATGAACTTACAAGATCCTCAGCGGCTAGATGAATATGTATGTGGGTTACACACGAATTTACATGCTTTAGTGGCATCTTACATCGAAGTGTATTGAGATTATACTAGAGGTTGGAAGGAGCAGCTACAACCTGGGTACGACATGACTTGAAATTGGAACTCATAAACGCGAGAAACTTATCTTATCTTGAGGAGCTCGTGGCTAAGTAATAACAGCCGCACGGGTCGATCCGTCAGGTTAAGCTACGCTTGCCGGGGTTGGTCTGTGGATGGGTGACCATCTTTACACACTGAGACTCCTCCGTGCCTCGGAAAGCACGTTAAGCTGTTGGTCCCGGCTGTCATACGTGGATCTTTGACAGTCGTTACGGGTCGTCAGAAGCCCGAAAGTCTGATAACCAGTCTTACCTAGGGGTATCATATTACCCAGTTACTGGGTTGTGGAGATCAGAGTCGCTCCAAGTAAAATACTGGTATTCAGCTGCATCCAGTTAGACTGGAAGCCGACCCCAACATAGTTGGGAAAAGGCTAGGCAGATGATGATAATGATGAAACGCGAGAAACTTATCGACAGTGCACTCCCTATAAAACGTACCTAGTCTAATCATATTTTGGTCATACTTATAATATCACAAAGAGGTGAAGTTTGTTTGTTTGTAAGATGTAATCATTGGTAGTACTGGTCCGATAAAAGCGATAAAAATATTTTCACTGATAGCTACACTATTATCAAGTGCCATATGCTATGTTTTATGGTATACTTGATGGATGAAGATGACTTCATGTGGATGAAGTCGCGGACAAAAGATGAGTAATAAAACTGTATGTTTTGTGGATAGGTTAAGGACACTTAACTTTTTTAGGCGGTAGGATGAGAAACTGACTAAATACAAGCTAGATTTCCCCTAAAACGCCTATTTACAAAATTTCATCGACTTTAACTAGGTACGCGTTAATGAAAATATGAAAATTGTATTGACTAAATTAGCAATTTTGGATTTGTTTAGTTCGTTAAATGCTACCCTGTATCAGTTACATTTGCTCAAACTTGCAAGTCATGTAAATAGCAAAACTTAACCAATCACCTCTTGACTAAAAATAATAATTTTATTCCATGTAACAGAGCAAACAGCCGACCCTTTTGTACCCAATTAAATCTTACGATCATCAATTCCAATATGCAAATAATAGTCCCTATTCCTTATTTAAATCACAGAAGAATTCCAAAATGTCACGACGGCCCCATCAAACAAAGACCGTACTTAATAAAACTCCTCAGCGCATTAATTTCACTTGAAGGCATTATGAACTGATGGGCTGACATAAAGCATCGTGCTTTTATTCCTTCTAGCTTATTATAAATAATCTTTTTTTTTTCTACATACATAAACTACACCTTTTTCCCATGGGGGTAGGCAGAAACCACAAAACACCACCTGCTACGATCCTTACATACTCCTTTCGCCTCATCCGCGTTCATATATGACGAGATGTCGTCATACAAGTACTCCGGTTACGAGTACTGCGCACGTGACCTTTTTGAAGAACCTCACCATTCTGTGAACATAATTTGGTACATGTAAAATTGGCTGTGTTAAACCAGTGCACGGTGTAACCAAAAATATATAAATATAAAGTTTCTGATATTCAAATGTAAAAACTTAATAGCAAATTTCATCGAACGAAGAACCTTATGCCCAGTCCACAAAGGCGAGCATTACAACAATGAGATTGTGCAAAGGGGTAGACGAGACGCGGTGTCGTGAAGTAATGAGATGGTGACGGGAATTGGGTCAACGCAACCGTCTTACAAGTCTGTTGTGTCTGAAACTGAGATAAATAAACATTACTGAGCACGTACTTATGATTGTCGTGATGGCTAAGAGGTTTGGCGCATGAGGTCGCGGTTTCCATACTGGGCAAGTACTAATGTGACATCGGTGAAGGAAAGCATCTTAAGAAAATATGGACTTATAACGATATAAGTCTGAAATCGCCAATCCGCCTTGAGCAAGAATGGTGATCAACGCTCGTACCTTCTCTGTATGAGAAGAGGCCTTCGCCCTGTAGTAGGATAATAATAATAGGTTTAATTATTTATTCAAGTTCAGTTACATTTGAAAACATCCATCAGTTTCGAAGAAAAGTTTAACTATATCTGACGGCTTTGCATAACTACCTCTTCCGTTGTCTGTACATTAGTTGTTTCAACTTCAGTCTCCCAGTAGTAAAACAAAAAAAGTATAGTGTCTTAACAAGTTTACGATACACAGAATCATCTGTGTGACAATAAATTAATAAAGTAATGGAGTGTGAATGAAATATTCAACACATAGCTTCATAAATAAATTCGCTAAAAGGAGTATAAATCTCAGTTGTTATATAGTGGGCGCTATATTTTCGAGGTGGTAGGTGTCGAAGAGAAAATGAATAGTCTAGTTACTCCAACATTTATTGTACTTTTATCTTATTAAAATGGGTGACTGTTTCGCTTCGTTTCTTCCTGAATACAGCCCCTTCGCGTTTAAGAGTCCATTTGCCGATTTTTAATATTTATGGTAAAAGCAAAGCATCTTTGTCGTTATTTTTTTAAAGGGGATTCTCGCACCCTTTTTTAAAAACTTTTTCATCAAATAGGTAGATGTTTGTTTTAAGAAGACTTTTCGTTTTTAGGGTTCCGTGCCCAAAGGGTGTTAAACGGTACCCTTTTACTAAGACTTCGCTGTCTATCTGTCTGTCATTTTCAGGAATGTATCTTTTGAACCGTAATAGGTAGACACTTGAACTTTTCACAAAGTATGTCTTCCTATGGCTGCTATAACATACAATAAGTATAATAAAATAAAGTTAACAATGGAATGGGGTCTCCATACAAAATGATTTTTTGTAAGTAGAGCATTTAAAATACTGGTATTCAGTTGCGTCGATTAGACTTGAAGCCGACCCCAACGTAGTTGGGAAAAAGCAGATGATGAGTGATAAAGGTTCTACGGAACCCTTCGTGTGTGAGTCCGATTCGCACTTAAAAGCTAATCATATTAATTTTGAAGTTTCAATATTTACCTAAGAGCTTTATAACAAGTAACTACTAAATAAAATACCTTTTCCACTTTCAGCACAAACATTGGTTTTCCTCATTTTAATTAGAATCCACCGTAGCTTTTTAGTCGTAGCTAGAAACTTCGTATTAACACTATTCCTTTGCAGAAATCAGGGCAAGGACTAACAGCGTTCTTTGAGCCAAGTAATCCATTAACAAACGTTACCAGCATAAGCTGGCAGAACACCTTTACCGACCGACGTAGATGTATGTTCAAGTATAAAGAAATCATAGTTCAACCTGTTAAAGTTGGAAATTACTTACTAGCGTCAAATAAACGTTTCTTAAAGTTAAGTAGGTAACGGTTGATGTTCTCTTGTTCATACACTAACATCTACTCAGACTATTCATCTACTAGACTTCGTCTGCGTAGACTTCAGAACACGGAAACAAAAAATGACTTCATCAATTATGCTTTTCTTTATTTATTTTTTTGCTTTTTTGTTATTATTTTTGTGTGCTTATGGTCTTTGTCAATAACCCATTTTTCTTTCTTTCTTTTTTTTCTTTCAATGTCCTAAATTATACTACGGAAACAAAAAAAAAATTGTTCACAGCTGTCAAAAGTAAAAGTTACTTTTTTAATAAAATAACAGCCCTTTTTAAATGACCAACTGCAACAAGATTAAACTTTAGTTAGTTACATCTTCTGATTGTATGCAAATCGGCGGCCATCTTAACTTCTAAACTACAGCACTGTTCAAAGTTGCATAAAATAAAATTAAACCATTGTTGCCAAGCAGAACGAGTTAAAGTAATTACTATGAAACTTTCTGTTCTGAATTAACAATAGAAATGCATCCAGTACGCATTTAAGTGGAACTGGGACACTATTCTAATGGGGTATCGCTCGTCCGCCATTCAACGGTTGCATTATTCAGTTGAGCATCCATTTATTCCAAGGTTTTTGTTAATGTTTTATCTGTTCTGTGTTTGTGACAGTTCTGTTTTATCTGTGATTTTGGAATGTAGTTTAAATGCCGATGTTTTTTTTTTAATTGATCGCCTATACCTACTGTCACTGTTTGTTTTTTTGAAAGCGCTAATCTTTGCAAATACTAGTCCGATACTGGAAATTATTTCTTTAATAGGAAGCTACGTTATTTCTGAGTGCATATACATTTACGCGGACGAATTCGCGGATTTTTACCACCTAGAAATAGGTTTGTTCTACACATTTAAAAGCTGAATACATTTTATATGGAAGTTGGTACGAATAGTAGTACTTGGCAAAGTTACATCGCGCAGTTAGATCTGAAGTTTTGTATCCCAAGGGCAGCCTCTAGCCGGAGGGAGCGAACACAACTGTCTCCTTTTTTCAAACAGCACTAAACTTTTAAGTTTCGTATGTGAAAAGGCAGTCCTTTTGTCTTTATTGACTACAAATGATACTAAAACCGCGCTGCCCGCATCTAGCGGTTTCCCACGGCCTTCACCAGGTAGCCAGTCGCATAAAAAAATAAATGGTATAACATAACATCACGCCTATAATCAAAGGCAGGTTAGGCAGGTTAGGCAGGTGTATCCATTAGTACACCCACATTTCACCAGTTATGTTTAAGTCCCGTGTAATAGGGGGCGAGCCTATTGCTATCAACCGGGCACTAATCCAGACTTCGAGGCTACTACTGAGGAATTCCTGATGGTAAACCCAATATCAATTTTCCCGACCTGCAGTCGACCAGCATTCGCGTTTTGCGACAACTAGGCCAACGAGGCAAATATGGTATCTTATACAAAATCATTTAGTTACCTACTTTATGTTTTATTTTGTGTACAAGATACGGCTTTGTTATTCTCGTCTCTGCAATCACTTTGTGTTTGTTTTTTATTTGTGACAGTCTCCTACCAGGTAATAACATTTGAAGCAATTTTCGTTTGAAGCCGCAGTGCCATGTTGTGATTTGTATTAACCCTCCAGCCTCTGGAAAACTTCAAAGAGTGGATTCATTCGGCAATCGTGAGATTTTTCTTTTTCTATTTAATGTTTTATTGGATATATTTTTACCGTCGCATGCCTTTTTCAGATATGTTCAATCTAAAAATATAAGTAAAGCCACACATAGAGAGCGGGCGTGAGCGTGACGTGAACGGGATGCTTATCTTAAGGGTCTGACAGACCCTACGAGGCATGCCGAGGGTTAACGATGACTACAATTAGTGTGGAATGAAAACAGCGCCATCTAGTAACAATGTTGGGAAACACAATTAATATTATACAAATTATAAAACGTTAAGGTGATCGATTTGAATGGGTAGTAAAAAATCTCTAAGCACTCAGATACACCGTGCTCTTTGACGGCTGTTTGTTTTTATTTTTTTAGCTTTTTCGCAGAATTTCCAGTTGGCAAAGAAATCTACGAATGAAGTATTGGTTCAAACTAATGAAAAACGTGATGGTTCAAAGGTTAACTGCCAATGTAAATGTGCTACAGTTAATTGAAAACAAACAAAGTGTTACGTTATTTTGTAGATATTTTTTTGGTTTAATCACTAATGTTTTTTAAGGTTGGTATCATAGGTATTATGTTTTCTAGTTACATGTTGTGATATCTACTTAGATTCTTTATTATCTGGGCTTTCAGCGGTATCCTAGAAATGTGTACCTATTAATTAACTAATTATTACCTTCTGCCTGCGACGTCGTACGTGTGGAAATAAAGTAAGTAATGCATATAAAAAACCAAATTGTTGTTATGTAAGTTAAATTGTATATTACTCGCAATAGCATAGATTCTTTGTGATTGGACCGGTACTTTCAGAGAGCTTCTCAAAAGTAAACATTACCTCCTTATTATATCAGACTACATTATTTTGATTGTTCAACACACTGATGCCAGAGGCCCTTGAGGCGGCTTAGAAACTCTGACACAAGGGTGTGTAGGGTCGTAAGACCTTACTGCCCGCACGATAAAGAAGAAGAAGAAGAAGAAAGACTGTTGCAGGAATTAAAGCTAAAGTGCATGTAACGTAATTTTTTCATAATAACAATAAAATTACGTAATCATCACAAGGCTAATATCAAAATATATAATAATGTTAATTATTTTCGCTACGTAGAAAATTCTGATTTAATGTTAGAAAGTATCCAAAGGAAAAATAAAGTTTTTAGCAGGTATACCCAAAGGCTATTCATAAAATATTTTCATTAAACTGCCCACGTAAACATCGAGAAGTACCTACGTTATTGTAACAGTTCTCGAAACATTCAATTTATTACAAAAACTTTATACAATTTGGAAGTATAATATTGTTGTTTACAAAAACATGATGGGGATTTTCCAATAACATTGGAGCAACAGGCTTGAACCGCGAGGGTTACGAAGTTTCACTTATTCAGATGCTTGGTACTTGTACAGATTGCGTAGGCATACATAGATTGGGAAACTAATAAACGAGTCAAACTAGACGCGGTAGGTACTGTGAAGGTTGTATGCCAATGCAAACTGGCCGAAAAGTTTTAAACAATCAAGTGAATTCCAGAAGGGATTCAAATTCAAATATTAGACGAATGGTTTTTTTTATGTGGAGCAAACGGCTGCTTCGGCTCATGTTGTGCAAGCATATTATTTTATCTACACTTAATATTATAAAGAGGAAAAATAAATATTGTTGTTTGTTTGTTTGTTTGTAATGGATAAACTCAAAAACTACTGGACCGATTTTAAAAATTATTTCACCATTAGAAAGCTACATTATCTGCGAGTAACATAGGCTTTATTTTATTTTAGTTTTGCGCGGATGAAGTCGCGGGCAAAAGCTAGTATAAATGTAATACAATAGAAAAAACTGCGCTCTAATCAAATGTAGTTTGGAAAATTGGAACCCATACACTCCCGGTTTCGTGATGACAGTACATTGCTTAGAGAAATAGCTGAGCGATTGACTGGTGTGCTGTGTGTCGCGAGTTTGATACCCGCCCGGAACAAAAACCATTTTCGGCAAATTATGCGCCTACTTCGGTACATAGTCTAACACAGTGCCTTCCAGATAGACCACTGCAGTTCTCGAACCGGAAACGTTCTTTGGGCTTCAAGTACTCGTGAAATGGTAGGAACCATGAAAAAATATATAGCTTACCTACTTTCTCAGTACTATCCTGTTTCGTAATTAAATATGTTTCAACATCAACGTTCGCTAATTAAGTATCGGTAAATCAACCTTATTCCCAATTAGTTTGCGATCGCAAATTGCATTATTTGATAAAGTTTCAATTAAAACGCGAACCAGAACATAGTTATGTAATTAGTACAGTTTACATGAGTATAAATCGTGCAGTATTTATATAGTACTACATAATATTACCTACCTTATCAGTAGGTCCGAATGGTAACTAGTTCACTTCAGGTGTTGCGGGACGTCTTAACAGGATACCGTGGCTCCGGAACGTAAAGGGCAACAGAAGGAACAGGGTGGTTTTTTAGTCAGTAAAAGTCTGATTGTCCCTTCCGCCCCACCCAGGGCGGAAAGAGTCATTTGAGTCATTTGAGTCATTTCTTCGGCGAGGGAGATTTTTGTGGAATACACCGACTCATGTGTCTTTAATAAGCATTGTGATAATAACAGCCTATTATAATATAAAGAGATTAGATGTGGAATTCCTATTAATGATAGGTATAAATAATAACTGTTTGCGAAAAATAAGCTATGGGTACTTATGCCTATTAACACCCTTAGCATTACATAAGTAGGTAACATATCAAATTAAATGAGAAAACTATTAATATATGTGTATACATAAATAAAATTGAAGTATCGGTTTGTAATGTCAAAATAACAGGATATTAGTCTGTTTATTTGGCCAAAAAAAAGATATTCACGCGAAAGAAGTTGCGGACATAAGCTAGTTCATGTGATAAAACGATCACCCCCAATAAAGGAACCAAAATAAATGCACCCCTATAATTTGATAGGTCGATAATTAGACATTTACTTTCAATTTAATCAATCTTATCAAACGATATACGACCAAAATCAACATATAGATATAGCGTCATCTATTCTGAAAGGTTTTTAAAACACCGCACACGCTCTTCATCCAATCACGGCGTCTTTGAAAGTTAATCAGATATCGGATCTATTGTAACAGTAATTGAATGTGTAGACAAACATTCTGCTCGGGTACGAAATACTTCATTAAAACAAATGGGATTTTCTTTGTCAAAGAGTTGTCTGAAGATAACATGATGGATTTGTAAAATTGTGACCTTTTAATGTGATTAACAATTCAACAAATCATAAGTGCACGTTCTGTTTTAATTTTGTGGTAAACTGTTGTAGATACATCTTTGAGGAAAGTTAAAATGTTAGATTTGCTTGGGATGACTATACTATGGATAAAAGCATTAGTCGGCCTTTAGTTTATATCTTATCTTATAATAATATTCGGCGATCAGTCTCAATAAAGATTAGCCAAGTGCATAGGACTTAGAGCACTAGTATGGCGTAAACACAAGTGCACTCTCCTCTTCCATATGCATGTAACCAGGATTTTGTAAAATCTTGTTTAAAAGAGTGTCCATGGAGTTTCTTGCTCGTTCTTCTTTATGAGTCCTGCCAACGTTTTATGACGAGCAACTATTTTTAACTTTCTAACTAACTGACCGACTTTGCAGTCGAAGTTACCCTACCTTTATAACTCTTTAGCAAGCCTATTTACCTCATAATCTCTTTCTAAATTCAATAATCGTAATCGTAACTAATATTATAAATGCGAAAGTAAGTTTGTTTGTTTGTTTGATACCATTTTACGCCTAAGCTGCTGAACCGATCATCCTGAAATTTTGCATATACATTGCCAGGTGTACAGGAACGAACATAGGGTACCTTTCATCCCGACAAAAAGTACTGTTCCTGAGAGAAATCACAATAACGTTCTTATGATGATAGATGGCGCCACATGTCTTTCGAACATTGATCAAATTTTAAACTTAATTTGCGAGCGAAGCCGCGAGCTAAAGCTAGTTCTTAATAATTATTCTTCTTTCTCTTTATTATTCCTTCTCTTAATTACAGTGATTTCTCACGTACGTTCGTTGTACTTTCAAGATCTGTAAACTAAACTCTCAGCAACACTAAACTAAAGCTCATGTTACAAGTTTACGACGTTACAGATGTAGTTCGTAGTGAAAATTGTGGCACGATGCCATAACATCTATCTTTCTTGTACTAAAACAGCTGGTTTCGTTTAGTACATTCTTGCAATTTACACCCAATGGTAAGTGTATGTATAGTTAACAAAAAAAATATGTATTAAAGGCAGCTAAATACGTATACTATTTTTCTACTACTTTGTGACTTGTTTTCGTTACTTTAGGATTCGTTAAGTGTATTTTTGCACTCGAAATACAATCGTATTGTGGTTACCAAAAACGTTCATACGTTTTGTCGAATTATGCGAACATAAATGTATGGATTAGCAAATTTTTTTTTCACGATTTTAGGTTTGTCCCCATAGTAAAAGTTGTTGATAATGATGAGTACAATGACCCTTTTCAAGTAAAAATAAGGTTGCTTATTGGCTCCCAAATTTCGTATACTCTCATAAACATTCTTAGGTACCTCTCGTCTTCTAAACGACATCTTCTGCATTTACAACTCTTTTGTCGACTGTACCTACCACTTATTCACACACACCATATTCATAAATACGATGTACAAGAAGAATGAATGTATTGGTTCAATGACATGTTCATTTTAAGGAAAACTTGAGTTTATTCAATTTGATAAGTTTATTTTATTGACACAATTTGTATCTACTCGAGTCTCCACAGACAATGGACCACCTTTCATCTTGCGCCGCATGTCCTGAAACCTGCACACGTGAGGACCTTATGACAACATCAGCGAATGGTGGTGACGTAACTTAATACGGGGATAAACAAAAATAATTGACAACCCTTATTGGTAAGGTTCTTCAGAAAGGTCAGGTGCGGAGTACTTGTAACCGGCGTGCTTGTATGACGAGATGTATGAACGTAGATGAGGCGAAAGGAGTATGTAAGGAACGTAGCAGGTGGCGTTCTGGAGGTTCTGCCTACCCCCATGGGAAAAAAGCGTGAGTCTATGTAGGTATGTATGTATGTAATTTACAACCCATTAAAAAAAAATATTAGCTATCAAAACGCTTAAAAGCTCTACTGGACTATCTGTTGTCATTATATCAGTGCCGTCACATGAGTTCTTACTTAGGTACTATCTTGTGCATTGCGACTTTATCGACCTGAATTTTTTTAACGGGTCCTTTTTTTTGTAGTGACGTATGACAGGAATGCGTAAAAGTCCCGCCTTTGCCCATACTCACAACAAATAAAATTATAGCCTATCTTACCAACTCGCTAACAGTGCAGATTCATAAGTGAAATACTTTTTAAAATCGCTTAGGTAGCTTTTTAGTTTATCCATTACAAAGGAAAATACAAATCTTTATAATATTATTTTAGATTTTAGCTGTTGATAAAAGGATTTTCAAAGTCAAACTTTCACCAACTGTCCACCGGCCTCAATTCAAGATTGACAAACAGCCCCAAATTTTCCAGAACGTAAATTTTACGGATCATGTCACATAAACCACCCCTAATAATCCCTTATCACGAGAACTAAACTCCCCGAATAATTAAACATTGTCAAAATCTATGACCCTTATGTCTGAGTGATAAGGTCTAAGATAGAATGTCGTGTATATCAGATTTTATTAAGAGTCAATGAATGGAGGCGCTCGTTGGCAATTTGCTTCGACAAGGAATACCTAAATAATTAATTTCATTGCCATTTGAAAGTGAAAGAACCCTCATTTGCACTTTACTTCGCCAGTAGGTACTGGATGTGGATTCAATTTACATTCGCTATAATAAAGAAACTTAGATGAATAGAACATTAATGAAGTTGACAAAAGATTTCTTTTTTCGTTTTAGAAATCCTCTGCTTTATTTCCATGAAAGAATGTTATAAAAGCCGCACTATAAAAATAAATATCACAAAGCTGTTTACAACACATAAATAAAGAAGAAAGGAAATGTGTTCATGTGTCAATTGAGACACAAACCATGTGCACACTAAAAAATAATAATAATAAAAAGGCAATAAAAAACACAAAAATTAAGAAAAAACATGCCCATGAAAAAGGATGGTCGCTGAATGGGCGAAATTCGATCTTATGTTTTTTTCTTTTTGCACTTATCTCCTTCTAAACTATATCTAAGCCTTATCTCAGACGAGTACAAAGTATTCTAAAAATGTTTATACTAATCTATTATTTACATTATGTGCTTATTCATAACACAGTGACACTTTTTAAATAAATCAATATTATAATTTAAATGTAACACATTTAAAAATGAATAATCCATCATTATCATTGAACCAAAAAGATTTTACAATCAGGATATCACACCGTTTATTTATAGAATAGCAAAACATTAATTTATAGAACTAAGATGGAGTTACATGAGGTTGTGGGTATCTAGATGAAGACATTGACTTATCGGATTCTGTCGCTTCGCGGAACGTACAATCAATCTGTTGAGATAATTGGCTCAAGAGATAGTGTTCGCCGGGAACCTACTCGTGGATGTTTTCTACTGATAAGCAAATCATACAGCGTGTCTCTACAGTGGCTAGTTTAACAAACGGGCTAGTGGCTGGTGATAAAAAAATAATGAGATAAAAATAAGTAAATAGAAAAATAAAAAATCTTTTTTTTTTCATAACATAAACATAACATCACGCCTGTATTCCCTGAAGGGTTAGGCAGAGGTGTAACCATTAGTACCATTAGTAACCACCCACATTTCGCCAGTTATGTTTTTAGTCCCATGTAATAGGGGGCGAGCCTATTGCCATCAACCGGGCACAAATCCAGACTCCGAGGCTGCTACTGAGAAATTCCTGATGGAAAAACCCAATAACACTTTGCCCGACCTGGGAATCGAACCCAAGACCTCATGCACAGCAGTCGCGCTTGCGACCACTAGACCAACGAGGCAGTCCTTCAAACATTAACTTCTGTCATTTTTTTTAAACTAACTATATAATAAGAAACTCACCGTTTCATCGTGTTACTAACTTTTTCCCTGGCATCAGTATCCTACCTACATGATCCTAGAAGCCAAGCCAACAAGACAATGGAATTTTTGTTCAGCATAAAAAAAATCAGCTGACATTAAACCTAGCAAAAAGAAAAACAACTATTCTTATTTTGAATTGTGTAAATCCAAAATGTTTTATGTTTTTTATTGCTTGTGATAGACATCTATGTCATGGCGTCCTTTATAAAGTATATTATAGAGATATATAACAGTATGATTGTGTCTCTATAAACATGTTGCATCAACATTTTCTACTAAAAAAGATGATGAAAACATTGTTTACAACTGTTGTTTACATTGACTTAATATAATGAACAACAATACCAGATCAAATTCAGCTTTTCGCGACTGTAATTAAATCCACGTCAAATAGCCAACTCATTAATTGTTACAAATTGATTCTATGAATAGTGATTATTATTATTTTAAGCTAAACAATTATCCAGCAAAATTAATCGACAATCCAGCAAAAATATTAATCATGTCATACAAACTGTTCTTTATAATAAATGGCCCTGCGTGCTTTCTAAAAGCAAGTAAAAGCTTTCATACAAACACGACACATTACGTCGTGAAACACTAAATACTAGTAGTGCTTTAGTTATAACATATTTACTTCAGGTTATAACATATTAATTTTAAATGTTTTAGTTGAAATAAAAAAGAGACATTGTTTTCAGATCTTCATCTTGTATAATACAATAAACACCTTGATGAATTAAATGAATTAAATTGAATTTAATGTCACGCTGTTACACCAGACCGGCTGAACGGATCTGGATAAAATTTGGCACAGAGGTCTACGTCTGGAACAAAACAGGTCTACCACTGTGTCCTCTGTGGGATAAAAAGTAGCCTACTACTACTTCTTCTTCTTATCGTGTGGATAGTAAGGCCTTACGACCCTACACACCCTAGGTTAGGTTAGGTTAGCTGGGCTGTTTCCGCACTTAGCCTCTTTATTGGGCCATTGTGCGTAGACACCCTAGTACACACCCTAGTGTCAGAGTTTCTAAACCGCCTCAAGGGCCTCTGACATGGTTTGTGTGGAACAGTAAGTCCAGGTTTCCTCGCGATGTTTTTCTTCACCGATGCCATTGATGTCCAAGATAAACTTAAGAAAGTACGAGTACAGTACCCTACTACTACTACATATACTTTATAGGCTACTTTGTATCCCGGAAAAATGTACATTTCTCAAAGGATAACAATTATATCAACTTTGACGCGGACGAAGTCGCGGGCAGAACCTAGTCTATCACAACTACTTCTAACTACATTTTTGACATTGATTTTTGCTAGGATTTTGACTTTGAACGTTTCTAATTATAAGAATTGGTCTTCTGGATTTATCACCATCGTTTTTTCCTCCAAGCACCATCAAACTGAAGGTATAAAATAAAAAGTTGTCAGCGCTCTTGCTTTCAAAGAACCTTCACAGCTTTTCCCTATCTGTTACAACCAAAAAAAGAAGCCAAGAGCTTTTCAAACTTTTTAAATTTAATTTGTTACACGATACTTTGGACTCAAAATACTTTTTCACCTCTTATTTATTGCCCGTAGGGATTCTAAGAAGATCGAACGAACCTTTGAAAGAACAATAAAAGTAAGTGTTGATAAATATTTTATCTGCAATCCATTGGTTATTCAAAATATTCTGTTCGTTATTTACGAGTGTTTATTTGTGTAATGTTAGGCTTTCGTGTAATAGAATGGAGAAGAATTGTTTTTTTCGTATAATATTCTTATTCTTTATAAAGTGTAAGGCCGTCTAGCGCACGAGGTGCCCAATTGTTTATTAATCAACGCATTTAAACCCCTTTCACGGCATGCAGCAACACCGTGAAAGGGGTTAATTAGAGCTAATTTACTATAACAAATCATCCCGACATAACATAGATACAAAACATTCATATATCGACTCGAAGTTTTCACTGTCAAAACAAAAATTTTACTTATTATTCTTATTCTGTTAAAGTATCGGGATGTTTTTGATACTTTTAAGTGCTTTAATTTTTATTCACGTTTAAACCAAAAATTACTTTTATGATTATAAATCTATTCAACTCTGTACGCAATTCTTACAGTATTCTCATAGGTCATGAATTAATGAATCCTCAGAAAATTAGTTCATTAAAAAACTACGTGTTATGTCCTTCAAACTACTCTTGTTTTCCTGTAGCAACAACATGACTTTTAATTTACTACAAATTATTCAGGTGATGGAATTACTTACTCATAAATATGAATTAAAAGACAGTTTACAAACTGCTCCATAATAAATGAACGGGTTTTCCTTGTTACACGTAAATTGTCGTAATGGCTCAGTGGTCAAGCCACCCATGCATGAAGTCGCGAGTTCGATACCGAGCAAGTAACGTAACAATGTAACTTTCTTAATTGATATGTATTTTCTAAGTTTACTCGTATCTTGGACATAAATGTCATCGGAAAACATCGTGAGAAAACGAATCAATACAAGTCTGAAACCGCCATTCCACCTTGAGCAAGCGTGGTCGTGAGAAGAGGCCTTTGCCCTGAAGTGGGACAGTAGTACCCTCATATCATTGGTGATAATAAAGTACTTACTTGTTGGGTCTGGAATATTTTACAATCAAAGATTCTAGTCAAAAGCCTCAGACTTTTATCTATCCTAAATCAACGCTATAGCAAACATTCTACAAGTTTCCCCAATACCAATATACACAAACATACAAACAATCTAGTCAGTTCTTATCGTAAGCTGACCACGTTCTTCATTTCCTACTCTTTACAGTACAGACGGGTCCGAAACTCATTAAGGATTGCCGAATGAGAGCGAAAGTTTTTCCTATCTCACAAGTGAAAGTCAATAAACACAGCTCGCACTTTACCGAGTGATTAGGCTGGCCATTCATGGATTTTCGACTTCTCTCTTACTGTATTTAGTCGACTGACTCACAGTCAGGGAAATGGATTGTTATGCAAATCTTAATCTAAATATATAAAAGCGAAAAGTTTTCTCGTGACGAAATATCGAAAACCGCTCGACGTATAATGATGAAATTTGGCAGAGAGGTAGTTTATAGTTATTAGACGTCCGTTAAGAAAAGATTTTTAAAAATTCACCCCTTAAGGGGATGAAACGGTGGTCCAAAGTTTGAATGGAAAAACTTAGGTAACATAGGAGTAAACTACCCGAATTTAATGTCCTATGTTACATTTTATAGGATGAGAATAGGCCGTTAAGTACGAGTATATTTTCGCTAAGTGATAGGAATCAACGCGCTTTGACGCAGACGAAATCGCGGGCAGAAGCTAATATTAGTTATAGATATTTACACAGTTCTAAATTTAAATACTTAACGAGAGGGCCCTAGCACGAGAGTGCGCAGAAACCGTAATGTAAATTCTATTGATTTTTAAATAGGGAATATCCGTTTCGTATATTTAATTTGGTACCTACTTATTGTGGTAGATGAAAAAAATTAAACTAAAATGCAAAATATTGCCAGTTTGAAAATCCAATTCAATCGAATACTTTTTTGATAGCAAATGTTTTTTTTTTAGTTGATTGAATGGTGTATACGGCCTTTGTAGGTTATAGTTAACAACCAAAAATTTAATATACATTTTACACCTCATAATTATGACGCTCGGAACATTCTAATTCATTCTTATTAATTAAGTAGAGAGTAACAAAGCATGTTGGAACAAGACCAAAAAATCTCATAACACGATCCCAACGGGACTGTCACTGACATTAAGATTTATTTTAAATGCGGATTTATTAATCCACTTTGTTGACAGTTTTTGGGATTTTCACCTCCCATTACATGGGATTTTAATATTACTGTTGAAATACCTTTACCACAGATTTGCATGATTCTAGACCGACCCGAATCGACATTGACTCATGATGTGTTTGCCATCCAAAAATACAGGCTTGAAATTATATTCTTTATTCTATATATTGATTTAACCGAAACCTGAAAAGGGGTCATTGTACTCATCATTATGAACAACTTTTACTATGGAACCAAACCTAAAATGATTAAAAAAAAATCTGCTGTTCCTTACAAAAATGCTACATAACAAGATCGTGATCAGCTGTTTTTTTTCCTGATTTCAGGGTTAGTTCCATAGTAAAAGTTGTTCATAATGATGATTACAATTACCCCTTTTCAGGTTTCGGGTAAATTTTGTATTACCCTGTATAATAAAAATGAATCGCTTAATGTCTTGCTAAGCGCAAAACTCGGGAACGGCTGGGCCGAATTATCTGATTCATGTTTCGTTGTATTCGCAATGTTCCGGACAAGGTTTTTGCAAGATTTTTTTAAAGAAAATCGCAGTGTATGTCGGATGTTTGCGCCCGTGCAAAGTCGGGGCGTAGTGCTAGTATGTAATAGTAACCAGCCTATTATTGACCCACTGCAGGGCAAAGGTCTCTTCTCACACGGAGAACCCGACTTTTAGACTTTATTAATCATACATCCAGGTTTCATCACGATTATTCACGATGTTTTCCTTTACCAATGTCAATGACGTTCAAGATAAACAAGTGCATGAGCAATGTAAAATTAACATTGGTACTTTGCCGATAAAGTTGCCTTAGACACAGGGCTATCACGACATCATGTTCTTTATTCCCTAAACAAAAATCTCTCTCTCTCAAATATTATTTTATGTCTTTAACAGTGAACTACTTCTGAATGCAGATATAACTGCTCACTTCAAAACCTCTAACGAGATCACTTACCGGAGTCTGCTTCAAAAACGCTTAAAGTGTAGGAAATGTTTTTACCGAGCCCCGAACAGCCCACGTTATGTAAAATACCTAGGTATATCTCGTAAGGTACCTACGTCTGTTTGTCATTCTCATTTTTCGAGCTGATTTTATAATCATGACGGTTACGTAATGATTATAAAAATATGGCTTTTGTATAGAAAATGTGTCTAATTCTCATAGTAATTCTTCAGAGAAAAGTAATTTTATATGTCAGTACCATGTGTAATAATTAAACCTGCAAAACCTTTTTTTTATTTAAAATCTAATAAAATTGAATAAGGCCTAAGTGCTAGGTAGTAGGTAGTTAGGCCTACAAAGCATATGCCCCCTTATAGGAAAATACAGAAACCTGAATGAAACTATGTAGTAAAATATTATTATTTGTAATTTACTACAAACTTTTAGCCCGATTTCATCTGCGTAGACTTCAGAATTAAACCAAAATCCTACTTAATCCCACGGAAGCATAATTATCTTATGTGTTAAGATAGATCAATATCTATACGTGTGTCTTTAGCTTATTCCGTTCAGCCGTTCAAGTGTGAAAGAATTACAAACAAACATCCGAACAAATTGCGTTTGTAGTAATAGTAGGATAATAGTAGGATTCCTAATTCAAATTAAATATTTATAGGAATTATACACAAGCATTATAACAGCAACTTTATTCCATAAGCACTATACAAGTTCTACTTTTCATTCAAATTGAAAATACTTTTCAGCAACGGAATCATATTATTTTAAGTATGTATATCGTACCTCGTTTGGCCTAAAAAGTGTTCCAACCGCACGTTTATTGAAAAAGTTTCGTACAAAGCGGAGTGCACTCGAAATTTCATAACAAATAATACTGGCTGGGAGACCAAGTCGACAAGTGATATGATTCTGTGTTTGTTACCAAAACTTTGTTACTGCACTCTTATTTTTGGGTACTGTTGAAGATTAATATGAAAGAAATGTTTGTGTGGAAACTTTTTGAATATGATTTGGGGAAAACGTTTGCAGATAAATGACGAACTGTTTAATTAATAATACAAAAATTATTTATTGGCATAACATTATTACAGTCTTTGTTAAGCCCCAAATCCATGTGATATTTGTATTTCTGGAAATAATTGCGTGTATGTAAATTGATTGTGTTACAGTCTCCTTTTAATTTATCTAAGTAAGCTTGGACACCACCACTTTGTAAGAGGTATAATAGTCTACCTTTTCAAAACAATGAGTGGCTAAAAACGCGCTTATAGTGTTTTCGCCAAAAATCTTCAAAAGTCTATGAAACTGAATTATAACAACAATAAAACTTTACCGGTAAACCGATCAAAATACTCATACATGATTATACTTATACAAATAACTTTCTCAAAGAAATTATATTTTTTTATTTGCAAAGCGAAATTACCCCAATTACCTCCAATCATTGTTATCATGAGTACAATCATTAGTCACTAATTAGATATACGCATCCAAAACAGCAAATTATGCTATAAGCGTTCTAGTGTAAGGATTATTTGAGGCAGGCTTGCTAATTAACAAACAACACAAAATTAGTCTAACCACCCATATTACTAACTCTAAAATACAATTTCGAATACATAACCTCGAACCTCAATTAAACTTTAGAACCTAATTATTTCCCGTAGTATATTCAGCCAGCATTTTAGCGAAACACTTTTAAAGCTAAACAAAATCGCTGCTCGTTTCAAACAGAATATTTTCGAAGCTTTAAATACTTTTAGGGTTTCGTACTCAATACAGAAAAGGTGTCAGCGGAACCCAATTACTATATATACACCGTTTGTCTGTCACAATTTTAGAATTGTTAAGCTACCCAGTTGTTATTTTCACAAACTACGTGAAAGTATGGTCGCTTTCTTACTATCTTACTACTTTTTACTATAAAATGCGATTTATATGAATGTTTGTACTTCAATCACGCCAAAACGACTGAACGGATCTGAATAAAATTTGGCACAAAAAAAAGATAATAAGAACTGCACATGGGGCTACATTATTTTTTGAAGTGAAAACTTCTTTAGCGGCGTTGAGCACTTTTTCTGTAATGGGTATAAAATCTTAAACTCGCGTCAGGACACGTGACCTGATCGAAAAAGCGTAAGACGGATGGAGAGTAGACAGCTATCCCCTCTCTACGGCGCGGCGAAAATGTATGCCTGGGCCTACCGTTTCGTTTAGGCAGCGCAGGGCGCTTGCGCGAACGTTCGTGTATAACTTTTTAATGTAAAATAATTGTAATAGTTTTAAAGTGTTAAATTTTTAATGTAATATAAATTGTCATGTTTGTGTACGATAGCGCAATAAATGAATATTGTATTCTACCACATAAATGATAGTACTTTTATACTGATAAAGCAATTGGTGCAAAATTATTCCCTAACCATTCCAAAATATCAAACATGCTCAACGTTAATAATCAAGTTTTCACTTCTGCCGGCACTCCCGGAGTGCAACCCGTCTTTTTTTTTTTAATCCACAATTCACATTAGGACTTAATGATAATTGCAATCCGTGGTCCTTGGCAATCTGGGCTTCTTCCAGTTGTAAACATTCCTTTGTGCCTATTGGACTAGCCCTGTTGTCTTCGGCTTGTTTGGAGGGAAGTAAAAATTTTATTTTTTTATACCTCCGCTATTCTTTTTTGATTAATTTTGTAGCGGGATCCAAGACAGTTGAATCGTTTTTCCTGGGCTCTTCGAGTTTCACTGCCTCGGCATTTAACTGGCGGTGTCCACAGTTGGTTCTGGCTTTCAAGAGTTGCAGTGGAAGGGAATAGTGTGGCGGGCCAATCTTAAAAAAAGGTTACTTTTTATCCAGGAAAAAGGTCATCGAGAAACTTCGATTACCCCAATGCAGGTTTTTCGGAGACATTATGTGGGTACAGAACCTTCGCATTCGACTTGCATGTGCTCGCATGACGATATATTAGACGACTGAAATGTTAAAAAAGTTGTTCAAACTATGTCGATACGCGCGAGTAAAAATGTTCTGAATAAACTGTGCTTTTGGTAGTTAGTGCGATAACCGAATGATTTCTGTAGTGGTCGTTCATAAAAGCGTTATCCGTGACACACCTGTATTGAATAAAGCGCTTTTATAAGTGCATGAAGTGCAGCGATCTTGATACTTAAAGTTGGATAGTAAAGTATAATGATTTGACTTTGTCTTAATATTTTCTACTGTGACCAAGACATCGTCATCCCCCTTTTTGGGTTTTTAAGGTAAAAGAAAATATAAAAAAGAAATTGGAAATTCAATTTTAGCGCATTTTCATATGTTTATAGGATTCAATTTAATAAGATTCAATATTACCTTGATACTTGATACAAACCATTTTTATATTTTTTCAAGCAGACATGTTATTACCAGAGATATTGAGTTCGTATCTCTCGTCTCGTGAGCGTAATAAAGTCGCCAAGAAATCTTGATACTTGTGGATCAGGTCGACGGCACAATATTATGGTGTTAAGTGAAAAAAAAAAACTATTACGAATCTGGGTGTTATTAAAAATGTACAATATTCTATTAGAGTTTTGCTGCGAGAAAATCTGCTGTCAGCGGTGTGAAGATTATCTCCCAGCGGGATGCTGTTTACACCTACTTAGTTTAGTTTTCACTAGCTTCTGTCCACTACTTTGTCTATGTAGGTAAACTTTGGCTTAGTCCTATTCCACTGGAATAAAAAAACGGAATAAAATCTTATATGTTAAGCTAAATCAATATCTACATGTTTGCTTAATTTCAGCAAATTTTGTACAGCTGTTTAACTGCAAAAGAGTAACAAACATCCATTCATCCATTGCACAACGCAGATAAAGTCACGCAGTAAAAACTAGCCTAGCAGTTATTTTGACATTATTTACAAACAGACACTTCAATTTTTTTTTTTACGTTTATACCAGCTTCTGACGCAGACGATCTTAAATCATCCTTTATACTACAAAAAAAAACGTGCAAATACAATACAGTATGAACGTAGACCTATTACATAGCTAGAAAATTACATCCCACCAGTTCACTTAAGCGAAAATAAAAGAACGTTTAGTCAATTGTAATTCGGAGATCGATGATGGCCTTATTATGGATTCATAATAGCCTCTCGAAGCGACCGCAAATTGCTATCACTCTGTGACTCCGGCTCCCGATCGATCTTCTGAACTTATTGTAAGACAAATTGGATCCGGACATTTTGCTAGCGGGACCTTGATAGTAAAATTTAAGTAGGTCAATGTTCTATGATGGTTTTAAAAAACTTTTTCGGCTTTTTTTCTAGTCCTCTTGCGTATCTGTTACTAGCTTCTACCAGAGAATTCGTCCGGGTTAAAGGTTTTTCCGGATTCGTCCAGCAGTTCTGGCGTGCCATCCAATCAGGCACACATACAAACGCATGTATAACATGTACCTAGTAGGATGGCTTTTATATCGAATGTAAAAATTAAGACACTTAAATGAAGTCGAAAATTAGGTACTTTTTTTTTAAACTATTGTTATGATTATTTGGTACTGAACTATACCTGGAAACTTTCTGGTTACGGAGATTTTGAAAGTCAAATTTTCAACTTTTTTTTACTTTACATGAAAATATAGTTTTAAATCTAAGCTTAGCCAGTTTTTAAATGTATAGCATCTAACTAATCGTGTTTCATTTGACCTCCACTGTCCGCAAGTCACGTGGCCGACCCAGTTCTCAACTGGCCATCGCGCTTTGTGTCCAGCTCGATCAATCATCAGTGACGGCGCTATTGTAGCCAATACGCGACACCGTGGTGATAGATCTATTTAAGTGTTCACAAAGATAGGCCATGTTACATGGTTTGTGACATGAATTTTGTGTGTCAGAAATAAATTATTATAGTATGTAAAACGATTTTGTGGAGTATGTACAGTCAACAAAAGAGAGGTATGCAGGGTCGTTAGATTAGTTGAAGTTTTCTTATAAACCGATTAATGTTTTCAAATGTAATTTAAATTATAAAGTAGATAATTAACAGTTCATTCATTAAGTTAATTTTCAATAAAAATTATCCATCGGTTTCTAAGAACGGTTCTTAGAACGCCTGTATAGCCCTATATGTGCGCAAAAGCGGTATCTCAAAAAATCAGTAGAGCTAATTTCTAAAGCATCGAATAGCTTACCGAAATAGGCATGCAATAAATAGTGCCAAATAGCGATATCTTATTTAAAACATTTAATTCTTTATAAAAAGAAAACAATCATTATTTAAAGCAAAGAAAACCATATTAACGAAACTTAAATTTTCTCGAAACTATCTTTCCCTGAGATACCGCTTTTGCGTTTAGCACCACAGTATATAACATCACGCTACAACCCAAGGGAGAACAACAGTAACCAAAAGACGTAACTTAACGCCGGGCGCCGGTGCAATGTCAAGGTATAGTTAGTACTTAATAAAAGTAAACAGAGTACCACTACAGTACTCCATCACTTTCAGATTCCACGGAGTTGGTGAGGTGGTAGTGAAGGACTCAGGGGAGGTAAGCTAAAGGTATTAGTTAAGCAAAGCTAACGAATTTTTCCTTCTGTCCCGACCCTGAAGCCTGAAGGTCGTGAACCCTGGGTAAATATACTTATCTACATAAAATAGACTGTTACAGAAGGTCACTTTCATTCGAGCAATTTTACGTGAAAAACTAAAAAAAGAAACAAATGAAAGTGTCATTGAATTCTTTTTTGAAAACCTCTACGTTGTTATGTAGTTGTATGTATGTGTGCGTGCGTTTATACTCGATGAATGGGCCCGTCCTTCTGTGTTAGCTATCTATTCTATGACAGCTGTGTACAACTTGTTTAACTTTGGACATCGTAATCAACGAGGTTGGATCTATGTTGAATATTAAAAAAGTTGTTTCTAGGTAGTTTGTTAGTTTTTTTTTGGCGAGTGGAATCGTAAATAAAATAGTAGGACAGTGTTTTAGGGAAATGAGAATGTTTTGTCGTGTCATTTTGTAGGATACAATAAGTGCCAGTGAATTATTTTGAGTGGTTGGGTATCTATTTTACAAAAATATTCTTATTACACATTTACTACACAATCTATACTAATATAATAAAACAGAAGAGAGAACTTTTTTGTATTTCATATTTTGAAAAATATAAAATAAAATAAAAAATTCTCTCTTGCAATGTTTGTACACCATGTGTACAAAAAAATATAAAAGTCAAAAGGATAACAAAGTGCAATATTTATTAAAATAGTGATCCGAGTTATTAGTTTTGCTAGGTCAAATTTTAACCCCTATAACTACAACCGATTTCAATCCCTAATGCTCCTAGATTTTTAAGTGATTGGTCCTAGATTTTTAAGTGGGTGATGCTAGGTCTTCTCTTCAGCCAGGCAGGGTGACTTGCGTTTGTTCTGGACAAATCTCGGTACGACACCTGGGCTTACAGTTTTGTTGAGTCATCTGGCTTCATATATTTAAGTTAGTCTCCATGAGGTAATTTAAATTTATGGCTAGAGTCAGTAGTCAACCTCGCTTCACCTGACTTGCAAATCTTGACTGATATTTTTAAGCTGAAAAGTTTGATTGTTATTTTGTTTGAACGCTAAAGTACTGATTCGATTCTGACAATTCATTCAATGGATGTGGGATTCAAGTGCGTGCAACAAAACTGTACTGCGACTCACGATAGTTCTAATGCACGCTTACAGTGCGACAGGCTGTAGTTCGACATCATCCCAGTACGACTGGTACGACACTGAAGTATACAGAGAAAGATCAGTAACTAAAATCTCGCGGACAAAGGCTTGGGTACCTCAATGCTAGTAGTTTTATTTGCCTTTTAATATAAGTCTTGTCGAAATACGAGAAGGAAAAAAATTGCATTGACACTTTCCCCAGATATTACTTTGGTGTTGTTCGGTCGACACACTTACAAATGAGATTTATTAATCAAAACCACTAGACACTTTTCCAAAACTTATTGATGAAATAGTAGTACCTACACAAATAGTTGAATACAACACCGCCAAAGGTAGGTATATCGCTGACTCATAAAGGTATTTCCAAGCTGAAGCTCTGCTGAGCCCTGAAAGGATAAATGCGAGACATACACGTAAAAGCGTGCGAACAGCCATTGTTCTAGCAAACAATGAACAGTGCTATTGTGCTGATTTCAGCATTAAACGTGTGCTCGTGGACATGCTTCAATACACGTTCGAGCACGCTTGACTTATCCATTCAGGCAATCAGCAGTGGTGAATGTTGGTGTCTCCAAAAATGGTGGTGGTGCGACAAGGATGCATGAAAGGCAAGTGCTTATATTAAAGTAAGTAATATCAGCCAATTATTGTCCTACTGCAGGGCAAAGGCTTCTTCTCATACAGTGAAGGCACGAGCATAGATTACCACGCTTGTTTTAGACGGTGCTTAGCGATTTCGGACTTGTATTCATTGTAAGTCCAGGTTTCTTTCACCGATGTCTGATTTAATGACTACGAAAAACTTTGAAAGATACATAAGATACATAAGAATTGAAAAAGTGGTAATTGTAATGATATTTATATAATACACGAGTGCCTTTACCGCTGGACCATTACAATAAAGTACAACATTTCGATCAGGCGATCGTTCTTTGATCAATGATAACTCATACACTTTCGTATAAGGAAATGATGTAAGAAAATTCCTGAGAAATTCAATTTCTACATTACAGTCAAAAACTTTCAGGAAATTCTACTACCACTACGCTACCGCACATTTTTACGTCTAGTTTCGTAAAATGTGCACCCGTTTCACTCCAATACCGCCTTATTGGTTTTACGGCAAATGGGCGCTATCCATTAGCACGATATCTGGTATTCATTCACATTCGTATAAAAAGAATTAATACCGTACCGTATTGTAAACCACACACACACTCTCACACACAAAAAAAGAGACATTAAAAAAAAGAGAAAGTATGGAGTTTCTTGCCCTTTCTTCTCCATACGAAACTACCTTTTGGAATGGGCAACTAGAATCAATATTATAATTTTTCTTTCTCTTGTAAATGACGATCAAAAGTGCCTTTTAATGGTCTTATTGAATTTAATAATTGTCTTTGACTTTGACTTTCACATATCTCGTTCCAGAATAAAAATAATACCTAAACATAAAACAAAACTGTATCTAAAAATATGACAGAATTTTACGCCACCTATATTTGTGACGTCATTTCTCGGCACGAGTCATTTTCTAGTGTATTTTATCTCCATTCGATTCATGTCGAGTAATTTCCGCTGTTTGAAGCTGACATTGTGTTAACTGAAAGCGCTTTATTTTTGTGTCTATTTCTGATGATATTGTGTAAATGTCAAACGAAGCTTTGCGTTGGTACCTTTTATATTGTTTTGTTCAGTATTTAAAAATCATTTTTGAAAACCAGTGCTTATGTATTTTATCTTTAACATAATAACATCACAAAAGTTCCAGACTAGTCCAGAAGAGTCCAGACTCTTCAGATCCCAGGATGTTGAACCATAATATTACGCAAAAAAGAATCATCAAATTAACCCAGAACGGAATTTTGAGCAAACCAAGCAAAAATGTATACTGGAACCATTACTGTACCGAGACTCCTTACTTTTATTACTTTAAAGTAATTTCAAGGAAGCATTCTCAAACATGCTCTTAAAACAATGCATTACTCTCGGAATGGAAGACGAATAACTCTTATGTTACATTGTTACATTAGATGAATAATTTAAGAGACATTGCGCTGAACAAGACCTAGTTATTTTGTGTGTCTTTGAAATGTCTTTAGCTCATGTCTGTATTCAATAAAGCTAGTGATTATGAAATAGGTTTTATCTAGAAGTATGAAAAAAAAAAATGTTTATTGACACAGATCATGTGCATACAAAAATAATAATAAAATGGCAATTTAAACTAATATTATAAAAAAATTTTTTTTTTGTTTGTTTTAATCTCAAAAACTACAAGACCGATTTTAAAAATTCTTTCGCCATTAAAAAGCTACGTTATCTGCGAGTAACATACGGTATATTTTATTTT
This sequence comes from Hoplodrina ambigua, assembly GCA_949774945.1. Classification (NCBI taxonomy): domain Eukaryota; kingdom Metazoa; phylum Arthropoda; class Insecta; order Lepidoptera; family Noctuidae; genus Hoplodrina; species Hoplodrina ambigua. Next base: position 11,873,988 of record OX458973.1, read on the forward strand.
ATTTTTGCGCGAACGAAGTCGCAGGCAAAAGCTAGTGATAAACAAAATAGTAGTACGTCTTGCCACGGCACACCTTGTTAGAAAGTTTTCTCTCTAAAGCCCTGACCGTCGCCGGTAGCTTAGATCCAGTTTCCGTTACTGTTTTTCCACCGCCAAAAAATTGGAGGACGTTCTCAATTCGACGCGTATATAATTATTTTTTTATGTATTTTTAATCCGCATAATTTATATTTGAACTTATACTTATATTTTATTTATAATTTTATATTGTTTTATTGTCGCAAAACTTAGCAACGTTAAGTTTAAATTAGCTTAACGTTATTAAGTTCTATGGCAGTATGCGTAGTAAAAGGCAATGTGATGTGTCAACAAATGATGTGTAATAAAATAATCGCAATTATAGGAAGAACATGTAACTGTCGACTTCGTAAGGCGTCGTTTTACTATTTAATATGCTAATTAGGATATTAAATAGATAGTAATAGTAAACCCCAGATTATTATTCCGAAGATCACAGGCACTGTTATGGGTATGTTATGTAGAAATTTAATCAGAACTATAAGCAGTAAAGGCGGCAACAGACAGGCGATGCAGTCGATTATAACCACGGCTTAGTGCCGTGCGGTTTAGTGTTATTTGAGCTACTAAGCGATTTGAATGCGCTAGCTTATAACACTTAGAATAGAAACGGTGTTTAAAATAAGAGAAAGATTTTGCAATCTTATGTAAGAGACTATTTTTAAAGGAAAATCAGCATCTTTTTATTTTTATTCTAAAATCTTGTAAAGTTATATTCATACTTAGAATATTTTTATAGTTATTTAAACCAATTGTAAAAATGGTCTTTTGGACCGCGAAAATCGTGAAATCATCAGTGTATCTAGTACTAGCTAACCCGTGCCCACTTCGTTGGGCGGTAAACATTTTAACTTGTGATGAAATTTTCGATAATGTTTAATATTTTGTTGTTTAAAAAATCGGCCAAAGGTAAGTACGTTTTTTTAAGACATAAAAGCTACTATATCTGCTAAAATATAAAAGATAGAAATATGGTGTCACGGACTTTTTTGTAGAACTATTAAAGGCGGACCATGTTGCCATACATTGTTTTCAATTATATACAACTGTTAAGGCAGCGCATGCAAAAAACTTTGTTGTAAGAGCTATTTTTTTCCACCTGGCTAGACAAAAATTGAGATAGTTCGGCTATTATGCATGATATCTTTATAATTTATAGCCTATATCACTCACGAATAATGTAGCTTTCTACCAGTGAAAGAATTTTTAATATATGTTCATTACTTCCGGAGATTACCCCCTACAAATTTCGTCCGAGCAAAAATTAAATTAAATATGGTCTATGTCACTCGCAGATAATGTAGCTTTCTAATGGTGAAAGAATTTTTAAAATTGGTGTAGTCGTTTTTGAGTTTATCCATTACAAACTAACAATCAAACAAACAAAAATAAATTTTTTTCTTCTTTATAATATTATTAGTGTAGATTTTTCTAAGGGCAACGGGAAGAGCGTAGGCGTTCCAAATAATTTTCGGAACAACTGATTATCTGACATTCCATTACCATAACTTCATTTCAAGTCTAGAAATATTCCAAGAGAAATAAGATTATAAAACAATTGAGTTTGATTCGTACCGCATAAAGTTTTTCTGTCTTCAAAAGAAATAAAATTATATTACCTCAAAACGTTGCCAATTTTCATAGCAAATATCAAATTTTCTTACAACGTTGTAAACTCCATTTTAAGTTTACAACATTATCTATGAAACTGAGTACCGTTTGTATGTTTAAGATAAGTTAAATTGTGGTTAAGTAGCGGTGGATCAAAAGACCAACATATCTATTTACTCTTGTCGTGTCTTGTTCTTTAAATGTCAGCAGCTGAAATTACATTTCAATTTCAAGCTTTGGTAGACTTAGCAATCGGAATGGGTACCTACCAAAATTATACAGATACTTAATATTAAAAATATGTACATATTTAAGTCAAAAAGTATATTTTCAATAAAAAAGAAAACACCATTCAAAGCTTCTATATAACCTTTATATTAATGTGTGTTTACTAAAGTCATCAAAGTCATTTATTTTGAATAAATTCCGTTACATGTTGCAGCTAAAATACTTACATAATTTATAAGGGTTCTGTACTCAGAAAGGGCAAAAGGGAGCACCTATCAATCTCAGTTTGTCGCCCATTTGTCAATCGGTAACATTTCCGCTTTACCTAACCATGTTCCTTGTAAAGATTTCTTTGGAGAAGAAATATAAACGTTTACCTCAATTACTGGCTTTGAAATCTTTTAGAATCGACGCGATTTTTTTAGAAAAAGTTAACTCGCTGTTATATGTTATTTATTTATTATTTGAAACATTATAGGTAATAAAGAGATTGGAATGGTCTTTAACTTTTGGTATTTTTCTTTAAAATAGATGCAGAGGTATATTACCAATAAGGCCAAGAAAAGTTCACACCATTCAAATAACTACAAAGTTACAAATACACGCAAGTTGCATGTTTATAATTAAGCTATTAATATTATGTACAAAAAATTTATTAATATATTATTGTAACTTATAATGTACCTACACAGCTTACTCGATAAGAAGTAATAGGACTACATGTATGAATATAGTTTCGATGAAGTTACTGAAAGCACCACGAGAATACAATAAATAGTTATAGCTTTAATATTTGCTAACTAAATAGATATTAGTGTAGATATTGAAGTACACAGCTTATCTTGAGTAGAGATGGGTTTATATACCCACTTGAAGATAAAACGGGTTCTAGATAAAAAGTAATAGTATTCTTTATGTATGCGGGTCGTAGGACCAGTTTTGTACCTACATATTTTTGTGCGTAAAAAGACCATTTTTTTTCCTCATATTAGGAATTTTTCCCAAACAATGAGTGCATTTACGAACACATCAACTCACAAACACCAGCAACTACCATAAGTTATAAGCCATACATATATTTTTTTACGTGCGAGAATCGAACTCTAAATACGCTGCAAAAATTATGCACCTGATAGGTATTGAACACACACGCTCCCATTACTTGACGTATAAGTTGTTACAACTATAATCACGGTTACTAAGCACGAAAACTACTCTTCAAAAAAGCTGATAGTACATTCAGGTTTTCATAACAATCTTGACCTATAGATACCTACGCCGTTCCAATTTTGATCATTCTCAAAATAAAAATGCGATTGGAACAAAACGATTGAAAACAAATGTTTGTGGAGCTACCAATTCAATTTCTTTTCGAAACTTCCTTCGAATTTCAGGTTCGGTATTGACTTTGCTATCTTAATGTTGAGATTGTTCTTCGTAATAATGTGGCTTGTAAAAGTGCTGGTCTGCATTTAAGAAGATTTTTTATGTTAAAGAAGGAAAGAGAAAATGAGAAAATGTTTATCGACACAGACCATGTGCCCACAAAAATAATAGTAAAAGGCTATTAAAAATATTATAATAATATTAAGATAAAACATTATTGTGTGTCCCACAGCTGCGCCAAACAGGCCCAGTTCAGCATAAATGTCAGACTACTTGTGCCTGGCGGTGGTTTTCAAATTGCATGTATCTACCCCAGAAGTATCAAATGTTGGAATCGTATATTATCCCTACATATCGTTCTTATCTATCGTATATTATGATCTCATTACAAGAAACTGCTTGGACTTTCTTCTCTGACTAGGAAGACGCGATCTGATTTAGGTTAATAAAATAAATAACTATCATTATTTTTTTTCTGTAGTATTAATTTTCTAAATACCTCATTTAAATTACTTAACACCATTGAGTTTCAACGCAAAATGCAAATTAATTACTTAAGTGTAGTGAATAATTCTGTGTGCTGTATTTTTCCCTCGTCATCCGCTTACCTGCTTTGACGTCCAGATTCAAAGGGACGTCAATCGCGTCGGGTTAGTGTGTGTAACATGAAGCTTGTTTCAAAAGCGCTCGTCATTACGAAATGGAGCAATTTTTACGCTTTATTAAACTGTCGAACTTTTAGGTAATTACGTGCTTTGATGAAAATACAGCTCTCAATTTCGATGATCGAAAAATTTCTGAAAATCTCAAATCATTTATAGATAAAAAAAATGTGAATGCATTTAGAGGTTCCGTTATTCAATATTATATATACCAAATTGACCGTTCTCTCCGTGATCAAAGGGTCTCTTTTATTTTAACTGAAACAAAATATTCCCGACCAAATATTTTTGCTCCAACAACAAAATGTACCGAAAATATTCGACATGGCAACATTGACCGAACGACTCGCATTCTTCAACGTATTGGCCTACAAAGTTATGTTTGCGGTCGCGAAAATTGCTCACCTGTGCGTTTGTGTTCAGGGATGAAACACCTTTTATAGATATGGATGACAAAAATAAATTTGTCGGGTTACACTAAGAATTTTACCCTTTCTACGAACCTTTCTCCCGTCGTCGTGGGCACTGAAGATGTATTGCTTCACAATAAATTGCTCTTAGGTATTGGGAGGATAGGACTGGCGTGTTGGGGGTCATTTTGTAGCTCAGGGGTCACAAAGACGTATTATTGTATCATCTTGTGATGTCGAGAAGCAGGTCGTTTTAGATTTAGGTTGTCAGTTTAGGATAAGTCTAGTTTATTGTGCATAAACTTAGGTCTTTATTGAAGTTTATTGAGTCAAAATAAAGTTTATTGAAGTGTGTCCTTATTCATTTCTCAACTTTTTCTTTATTATTAGTTTTACAGTAAGATTTTCATTATTAAGTTCTACCTATCTTTTAGTTCAGAGCGCATCACTTGAACGGCTGGACTGATATGGCTATTTTTCGGTTTTGAACATTCAATTAATTGTACTGTATAATTATATTAGTAGCATCGTTGTTTAGTCTATAAGAAATAGGTAACTTGTTATAACGATGTATTGTAAGACTCGGCTTAATAAAGCTAAGTACCTACCTAACTGAACAACTATTTCTGAACCTATATAGTCCAAAAGAATTACGTGTGAGAAAAACGTGATCATTTTGTTCAATTCGATAGTGCTGAGTGAGACTGTAACACTCGAATAAAGTATACGTCTGTGTACAATGCGTACGTAGGTACAGGTGACCAAACTTTCTAGTATACGGGCAAAAATATTAATCTTTATTTATTTATATATTTAAGCTTTATGCAACAAAAAATGCAAAGACCTTAGGCATTCTTTCCACAATACTAATATTAATCTTAATTGAATGCATTTAAACTGAAAGAGAGTGATGGTGGAGTATTTAGTACACTTACAATATTGCTTTGCCCCGACAATTCAAAAGGACCTTTACATGCTTTATACATACTAATCATATTATAAATTGCGAAAGTAACTCTTTCTCTCTGTCTTTTGGTACGGAGAGTGTTTGAATCCAAAGGAAGACATAGGCTACATTTTATTCCATGACTCCGTCTACGTCCGCGGTAACCGACATTTACGCGGACGAATTTACGGGCAAAAGCTAGTTTGAAATAAAAGATTTGAGTTTATAACCATCTTACTCAAGATAAAACCATGAATTCCGGTAGTTGTATGTTAGGTGCCTGTAAACGAAATAGTTTGTTTGCCTGTACAGCGTCTGCTATAGTCGTAAAACACGATTGAGGGGAAAAAGGGTTACTTTGAGTAGCACCTATTCATGAGCCGTAAACTATTGCTGTAAATTCTTGTAATCTTGTAAACTAAGCAGTTTTCTTATGTGATTATCATGTACTTTAAGTAACATTGGTACCTTACATACTAAAACTTTTTTATGTCTTGTTTCATTTTTCAAAGAGATTTTAATTTGAAAACTGGATTTTCTGTTGATTTTACTCAAGTTCGCGTCTCAAAGGTTTTGGTTTCAAGTGGTCTTTTCTGTACCTAAGCTATAAAATTCTATGAAAAAAAAAGAAACAGAAGCTGAACGTTGTTCACATTTAAATATTACATCCCAAGGGTTCAAAATTAAGTAATAAATTGCGCATTTTAAGTACCCTAAATCCTACATTTCTCCAACATTTTCCGTTTTATTTTTTCTAAAAAAAAATGTATGTAAATTGAGAATTTTCGTCAAACAGACCTTGTGATAATGTTTACAACCAGAGGCGTCCATCCGTTACTTCCCTTAATTATGTAAAGGGAACATTTATTTGCATAAATACTAAATGAAACGCAAATACGAAATCATATATGCTCCCTTTCTGCTTTGTTAATTAGGTCTATTAAATAATGAGACATTTCTCCAGGGATGCAGAAGGAAGGATGGGAAGCAGAGCGGTGATTGCTCAGAAAATCTTCATTTAATTTCCTTTTATTATTGTATACAGTACTAGCTTCTGGCTGCGACTTCGTCCAAGTCAAACTTGACATATTAATTCCTCGGGAGCCGTATCTTGTTTCCAGAATAAAAATTAGCTATTCCAGACTATATTCTATCTCTGTACTTCATTTGGATCTGTTCAGCCGTTCTGGCGTAATTGAGTAATAAACATCTATCCGTTCAACATTTCGCATTTATAATAGACATTAAAAAACAAAGAAACATAAAAAATCTTGCAGCGTGGTAAAAAGACCATTTTTGAAGTTCAAACAATTTCGACACTAATTAACATTGAGGTAAGATCTAAACCAATAATAATTAAGTGTTCAATCAGCAGGTATTAAGCCGTACCATTTCTCGCTGGTCCTAATTAATGCAGACGGGAATACGGAGCAATTTGACAGGTGACGAACATAAGTGACGTAACGACAGTCACTTCCGAAATTGAGTCGTAACTGAAGTGACCATAATGCATGCACACGTTGTCTGGATAAAAGGAAAATGCCGCGAACGTATAGCAAATTAAAAACTCTGTCTGGGCGGTTTAGATGCGCCATACCTACTCTTAATGATAAAGAAAGATAATATTTTTACCTTTTTTTTTTAATTATAATATTTGTAATTTCTTAAAAAAAGTATATTTCTATACAAATAATATTTCAAACACAAACACACTGTAATAACATAACACCATCACGCCTGTAATCCCCGAAGGGTTAGGCAGAGGTGTACCCATTAGTACACACACATTTCGCCAGTTATGTTTTTGACTGCCTCGTTGGTCTAGTGGTCGCAAGCGCAACTGCTGTGCATGAGATCTTGGGTTCGATTCCCAGGTCGGGCAAAGTGTTATTGGGTTTTTCCATCAAGAATTTCTCAGTAGCAGCCTCGGAGTCTGGATTTGTGCCCGCTTGATGGCAATAGGCTCGCCCCCTATTACATGGGACTAAAACATAACTGGCGAAATGTGGGTGTACTAATGGGTACACCTCTGCCACACTGTAATAAGCTACACTAAAATAAAGATTTAAAAAAAGAAATGGAATTATCATTAGGAATTTCCCCTGTACCGTGGGTGCGTTTACACACTTATTAATTCACACACAAACAACCAGACCAAATATTTGTTTTGTGACCGAACCGAACCTGCTAACCGTATGAATTAGGTATTAGGTTCGTAGTTGTGTTTGGAAAACTGAAATTTTCTTAAATAAAAGTAGCGCTAAACTTATATAAATTAGAGTTCTACTCCAATTTAGCTGTCGTGAGAGTGTAACATTATTACGTAGAGGATACGATTAGGTACGCCACGCTGCGTTCCAAAACATAAATCACTGACGTTGCTCATAAAGCCGCTAAACTAAAGTGGGATTGCGCCGGTCACGTCTGCCGGATACAGACTAAGCTCCGGGACAAACAAACACACGGTGCAGGCTTGATGTAGCGACGCGATGTGGAGCCAGATTTGGCGGACTTCAATTGCGACTGGATTTCAATACCGCAATACCTTGTAGTTTAAAAATATCGGTCAACTGCCAGTCAGACTCGGACTTAAAGGATCCAGAAACATTTGAAATTCTAAAAACCAAAAAGAAATTCGCCAGAAACTTTATTTTATGTTTTCATTTTCTCTGTTAAAAATAAAATTTGCAGTTACCTCACACAAGGAATTTATCCTGTATCGTGGATGCGCTGTCCCTCAGAAACCTCCGCCAATTAACCAATCCAATCACAGGATCGCGTATCAAAAAGTAATCTATTCAACTTCCAACTAGTCATCGGGAGGTTTGGGTTAAGTAGCGTTAGTTATCAATTTTCATCGTCGCCACGAAAGTTGACTCTCTGAGGCTTCGATTGATTAGTTTCCGACTACCCTCGTCACAACACTAACGTTAGGTCTTAATTAATTAATAACAGCTTTCATGTTCTAGACAAAGACCCCGTTTTATCGGTGCCTGGGTGGTTGGTACATTGTGGGACCTACTTTGAAAGAGATTTGGGACGTACTTCCTCTCATAATGCCAGCTAGTATGTATTGTTATTACACAGAAGCTATTGCAAGGCAAATACATCCATACTATGCAACTTCTATTAAAAATGCGTAACTCTGTATGGACATTTGTCCAATCGCGCCAGAACGACTGAATTGATCTGGATAAAATTTGGCACATAGATGGATTATAGTCTGAATTAGCATATAGGTAAAAATGTAGGATTTTCGCGGGATAATAATATCAATTTAGACGCGGACAAATTCGCGGCCAGAAGATAGTAATATTATAACAAATGCGAAAATGAAACTGTGTGTTGTACTGTGCCAGTAAAAGTGACTTTGTTCAAGGCCTACTGCCAATCTTTTTACACGTGCAGCCTGTGGGCCAACTACACGCAGCGGGCGTACAGCGCACTGCGTGTACAGTACAACAATGCCTTCAGGGTGCTGTTGGGGTTACCAAGGTTTTGTAGTGCTTCAGCTATGTTTGCTGAAGCACGAACTGATGACTTTTTCGCCATAGTTAGAAAGCGGAGCGTTTCACTTCTTGGTCGCCTGCGTGGTAGCACTAATGGCATGCTGAAGGTATTGTCCGAGCGATGGGATCTGCCCCTTTTAAAGACATGGATGAAGTTGCATGCTAGTGGATCCTCACGTTTTATTTAATGTTTTGTTATTGTAAATTTATATATTTCAATTTAATTTTAATTTTATGTCTATCTTTATTTTTAATTTATTAATTTTTATTTTATTTCAATTGTATTTTAGTTTTATTTCAATTTTATGTTATAATTGTAATTGATAATCGAATTTGTATGTTTTACTAACACTAGTTGTATAAGAAAATTGTTACTAACCATTTATGAGCTCTAAGCTTGAAATAAAGATTTCTATATTCTATATTCTATATATATTCTAAAACAATAATAATTTTTTAGTTAGTTTTTTATTTCATGCAATAAATTGTAATTTTACACAGAGACCTCTGACACCTAAATTAAGATTATGATCGTACCTACATATCAACTAGGATCTAATATACTGCCATTCTGTCCTCGAGACTGATCGTTAGTATCGGATACATGCATCACCTAACATAGGGGCTGACGTATCAGCAGGATATTGTGAAACCGATACACACACCTAATCATCTATCTGATATATATGCCTGCATTGTTTGACTCCTCATCAGACAGGATACAATTATGGTCTTCACAACTGAAGACTAAAACAGAGTTTAGAGAATCGGTCAACTGTCTCTTTAGTCCTCTGAAAACAAAAGGCATCCTGGGCGCCTACCGCCATCTCTTAAAATAAAATAATTTTAATATTAGTTCGTAATTATTTCTGTTGTTACATTTTCAACTCTCGGCGCTGAACCGACCGTTGAAAATCCAACAGTGCGGAAGGCAAAGTAATATTAAAATAATATTGTTTTAAGCGATGGTGGAAGGCCCCCTGAGATTTTATATCTAAAATGAAGGATGGTTATACTTGCAAGGTACAGTTTTGCATCTTTGTCTTTGAGGAGGCTATCAGAGATAAATAATCATATAAAATTACGACTTCTGGTCAATAATACTAAATTTTTTTTGTTTTTTTTTTTGTGGCTGAAGCCACACACACATTTTACAGTATTTCAGAATACACCCCTTTCAATGAATAAAATGGCTCCGTTGCGTATGCGGTAGGCAGTATTGAGCGACAATATTACTGTATTCGTGTGGGTTTATCGCCCCGTCTGCCTAAACCCAGTAGCATGATGGCTAGTTTGAATTCATCACTACCATAAAAAAACACTTTTTATACCTCTCTTAGGAGCCCTGACCGCTTGAAGTTCGGTTGGACCCGATACCACTGAGCCACTATTTTAATATATCTCTATTTTCGTAATAATATTTAAAAATATAATTTGTAAATATGTAAAATAAATAAATTAGATAAGAAGTAACCTCGTTGCGCGACCGGAATGCTTAGCACTGAATATAATACGTTTTATTGCGGTATTAAACCCCACTGGGTTTATTAAAATAGTCACCATGAGTGGCCGTTCTTAATGAGGGGCCTGTACACCCTGGATAGCCGCGCTATCTTGATAATGGGGCAATTTTGCCTCGGCATGAATTTACATTAATGCTAATTGTACCCTACTGAAAAGATGAACCACTGACATATGTGCTAATATAAATACGATTAGGAAACAAACGGACTAGTTACTTTTAAATGCGGCAATTGGCGAGGTAGTCACTTTATGAAAGACTAGCACTCTCCCTGTGACTTCGTTCGCGTGATGTTTCTTACGGATCCCAATTTTTGTTTTTAAACAAAATATTACCTATAATGTAGCCTTTGTCACCCGGGTATAGGGTAGTTTCCCAACAGTAAAAGAATTTCTCAAATTGTTTCAGTAGTTTCGGAGCCTATTCAATGCAAACTATCAAACAATAAAATATTTCCTCTTTATAATATTAGGTGTAAATATAGATTGTTGCCAGGAGACACGTCATTTTTATTAGATGTCAGGTTTTGTACCTTTATCAAAATGGCAATCTGATGATATGTGTGTTCACTTCAATTAAAACGAAACAAGAAGAAAAAACCATCGAGTAAAATTATCAAATGAGTGAAAATAAACCCTGTACATTATATTAAGCGTAGACGGTATCGTAATGAATACATTAAGTAGGTACTTAAAGAAATTACCGAATCATGTACCAACATAATTAAACTAACGTACATACTAAAATGTCTGAAAAGAGTATCTATTCAAAATTACGGCCACATTGCAACCTTGTAGCACTTTATGGACGCGTCAGGTACTTCAGCACTGAATGACACAACTCTAGTCCCTAGGCATCAATTAAACAACGTCACCTTAATAGCATATACAGGTGGGACACTTGATTAATTAAGGGGAATAGTATTCAGTAGAATGTTAGCTGACGTTGCAATGTTGCACGTTCTGATGGAGATGAATGTGAGAAGGTAATGCCTTTTCATGGCTGCTTTTGTGTAGTTAATGTTACACTAATTGATTCTCTGAACAAAAGGAAATTACAAAGAAACTTTTGGAAGTGTGAAATTCTGGAGGCCATTAAAATTCTCGTTATGAAAATCGAGCCGCAATCTCATCTCAGCGACAATTTTATTTGATGTTAAAATTATTGTTATTGACCTGTTCTGACCCACTTCAGGCCTTTCACTTCTTCCATCTTTCGCGATTTTGTGTTTCATCCCTCTTGATTTGGACGTCAATTTTGAATGGCAATAAACGTTAAAAAGTTGTCAAAAATGTAGATTCATATGAGATGTTTTTGATAGAGATTAAAATCATTTTTTTAAAACACAGAAGTTGCCCTCTTTGCATTCAGCTGCATCTGATTAGACGAGCAAGAAATAGGCTCAAAAAAGAGAAAATTCGAGGCTATAAAGCCAACAACAAAGCCGGAAAAAGTTTTGACGATTTACTTTTATATATCACTTTTATTTGTTAATCTAACTCAACTTTCTTGGTAATGTATAAATGAACGAGTTTTAGCAAAGTTGATTGATTATCCCTAGGGATCCGCAGATTTTTCCAGAATTAAAATTGTGACTGCCTCGTTGGTCTAGTGGTCGCAAGCGCGACTGCTGTGCATGAGGTCTTGGGTTCGATTCCCAGGTCGGGCAAAGTGTTATTGGGTTTTTCCATCAGGAATTTCTCAGTAGCAGCCTCGGAGTCTGGATTTGTGCCCGGTTGATGGCAATAGACTCGCCCTCTATTACATGGGACTAAAAACATAACAGGCGAAATGTGGGTGTACTAATGGGTACACCTCTGCCTAACCCTTCGGGGATTACAGGCGTGATGTTATGTTATGTTATGTAAAATTGTGACTATTAAGCAAACCTATGTATCAGACTACAATCTAAACATCCAGATCCGTGGAGCCGTTCTGACGTGATTGAGCAACAAACATCCTTCCATCCAAATTTTCGCATTTATAATATAAAATATACCTACAACATAAGTACAATACACGTACCAGTTATTTCCTTAATTAAACTTGTAAGGAAATGCTGTAACAATAAATCAATTGCAGAAGACGTCTCCAGCGTTTTAATTAGGTTACTTTTGTAATTAATCACAGTTGCAGCAACTACCTTAGTTTGTGTATATGTGAGTTTTTAATGCCGCGTTCTTTGTTTATTTATTTAATGCAACAAAAGATACAAAGGCGGACTTAACGCCTTAGGCATTCCTTAACAGTCAACCAAAGGCCACTTCTCCGTGCCAGGTTGCGAACTCACAGCCTGGTGAATGAGAGGCGCCTAGACCACTAGGCCATCACGATTTACCGATGGTTAGGCTAGCTATACAATGGTGCCGATTTCCTTTTTCACAAACTAAACAAAAATTAGACTATTTCTATCTTTTTCTGTCCAACAAAACAAGAAAGAGACTAATGTAAAAAAAAATAGTCAATCTGACACATCCATACAATTATAGTTGACATCTTCAACGTGTAGATTAGAAATACGGAAAAGTTCAAGGCAAACCTAATTTCACATCTTTACCTTAGTTCTTAAATGTCACCGTCCTTTTCTTTCGCTGTATGTTAGTAAGAGATGTCAATTCTCTAAATTTAGTCTAGTTTGTGAACAAGGAAATCGGCACCAATAAATATTATTACACGTTACTGTTAAGTTATATAGACACGTGAACTAGGGATCTCTCTCACGTCCGGGGCTTTGAAAGCTAAAGCTACTATAACATCCTGTTGGTTTTACTGCAGTTTATGTTCAGTGTATATATACTCTGACGAACGTAGAAGGAGTAATGGAAGTCAAACATTGCGTTTTATCCGCCTGGGGCGTTTATTGCAAGTATACTTTGATAGTGCTTTGAAAATGGTTCGGGTGTGCTGATTACGGTCATTAACCTCTTTACCCCACTACTACGACAAAAGGAGGGTTATTATATCATGTGTTTTGTTGAAGTTATGTGCTTCTATGTTTTTATTTTGGTGGATCTTTAGGAGTAGAAAAGTGTCGGAAAAGTGTCTTATAAAAATTTTTTTGTGTGGTATACTACTATAAAATAATAATAATAGTTTATTACATAAAAACATTTGATACATATTATAGGTTACAAAAGCATTGATACAGACAATACAAAATTTGAGCCCTGTCTCCTAAACTAGGAAAATCCTGTATCTTAAGAGGCAGTGTCCAAAATCCAGAAGCGTTAATTATTTTTTTATACCTCATATATTTAGAGTTTAAAGTAATACGTAACGTAACGTAACATCACGCCTGTTATCCCCGAAGGGTTAGGCAGAGGTGTACCCATGAGTACACCCACATTATAAAGTAATAATAATTTTATTTCTTGAATATACATACATACATGAACTACCACCTTTTTCCCATGGGGAGAAACACAACGCCACCGACTACGATCCTTAGGTACCTACATATTCCTTTCGCCTCGTTCACGTTTATACTCGTACATCTCGTCAAAATTCCTTTTTTTAACACTTATCTTAAAGATTTCGAACCTTAACTAGTTGTATTCTATTAACATTTTCAATAAAAAAAAAAACATTGTTTTGTACTCTGTAAAATAGATACTTTGGAGTGTTACAATTTCTGTAAACTCAGACGAGTGCCATTGAAATGCAGTTCACACCCGCTAGGTGTAATTTAGAAGTCTGTTTTCTACATTTTGCAATTCTAGAAACATGCCAGTGAGAATGCATACTTCTGCCTATTTGATTATAGGATTGGAGTCCACTGTTTTTTTTGAAATATATTTTTAGAGCGCTATAAACCTTTCATTTATTATGGCATAACACGCCTGTAATCTTCGAAGGGTAGTATTAGAGGTATACCTATTAGTATACCCATATTTTGCCAGTAATGTTTAAGCCCCATGTAATAGTATATTTGTATGTAAATATTTATTATAAATGCAAACTTTGGATGGATATTTGTTGGTCAATTACGCAAGAACGGCTAAACAGAAATCTGTTTAGCCGTGATGAAATTTGGCACAGAGATAGATGAAAGTTTAGATTAGCACATAGGCTATTTATCTCGTAGGATAATCATTGATTTTGACGCGGACGAAGTCGCAGGCGAAAGCTAGGAGTATAAATACCTTAACATAACTTCAATACATGAATAATGTATCTCAGAACATCGAAGGAGATACCGCAAAATTGACTAACTACCTGTATAGTTCACGGTTCAGAGATGCAAGTAAATACACTTCGAGATGACTGTGTATGACGAGATTGCCAACATGTATAATTTAGTCGTGTATGTATATGTAATGTGACCTTTATCAATATTGATATAAGGTTAAAATCACGGGCGCTCGAGACATGCAGGAACTATGTGTACGTGGTCGTTAGTGTTTGAGAATTCTGGGGCTGTTTGAATAACATTTGTGGCATTGTACGGAAACTGAGTATACCTACGTGTAATTTTTATTACATCTTTTTTTAATTGAACGGTCTTCGATTGACTGTTGGTGCAGGACTAAACGAAGACTATTACGCCTACATTACACAAAAAAATGGAAAGAAATTAAAACTCATTCTTATTTTTATTAAGTTGCACCACACGAGAAATTTTTCCTGTTTTTATATGTTTGTAAAAGCACCCAGCGTTGCAAAGCAACATTCGCAAAAAGAAGGGAATACAAATATTTGTATCGTTCCGGAATCGTAGCGCAGTAGCCAATCGCTGAGTCACTGCGTCAATCGTATCCTCAAACGGTTACTGACATAAAACATAGTAAAGATTGCTAAAATTATGGAAAATAATTATACAGTGGAGTTGCTCTTTTTCTACTTTAAAAGCCTTTGGATTAATAATTTGATTAAGATTTTAATGCTTGGCTATTTCAACCACGTCATCGTCGTGAGATTTGCAAAAAGCCCATGCTAACGAAAGTGCTATAATAATGCAGTGTGTTTGATAGCATGTCAAAGTTACTGGAAGACATACCTTACTTGGATCTCAATAAGAGTCTAGTGTAAATTACACCAAACTTTATAGGTACCTCACAAATAAATTCAGCACTGAATTGATGAGCGTTCAGAATTTATTACTGGGAACTGAGATTGTGGGTGCAATCGCTGCTTCGGAACCAGATAGATTCATTTCTTTGAATTTATATAGAGTTAATAATTAAGTTTTCAGGAGGCCACTTTTTGAGTGGTAGGTATTTGGTGCCTCGTTGGTCTAGTGGTCGCAGAGCATGACCGCTGAGCATGAGGTCTTGGGTTCGATACCCAGGTCGGGCAAAATGTTATTGGGTTTTACCATCAGGATTTTTTCAGTAGCAGCCTCAGAGTCTGGATTTGTGCCCGGTTGATGGCAAAAGGGTACAAAGTGGGTGTATTATTGAGTACATCTCTGCCTTACCCTTCTGAAATAACAGGCGTGATTTTATGTAGGTAAGGTAGGTACTATTAACCAATGATTGATAAAAAAAGCTTTACTTCTTTGTTACAAAACCAAAGACCAACTAACTTGCCACATACCGTTTTGTTAAGTTCCCTTTCAGAAATCCTCATATTATGGTCCCCGCCCCCGGGGGGTCTTTCAGACTATCTGACCAAAAACGTACGCGCCTTCAGGGAACTGACCATAAATCTATCCTAAGCTTTAAGAACAGTGTTATCGATGCTATCTACATGTTATCGATCTCCCCTAATGGCTCAAAGCATCCTTGTTTTATAACTTTGGGCAAAAATGATAAACATAGCTATACACATTACCGATAAGTCAGTTTAGGGGAAAATATGAAACTATGGATACGAACCTGTTGCTATAGTAATAATCCCTTGCTGCCAATCGATGTTTATGAGGAAAAAGGGAAAAAAAAACACTGATACCACTTCTCAAGTCGTCTCTTTTATGCCCAAATTACGAAGAAATTGTACTTCCTTTTATTCACAGATAAGAAATAAAAATATGATTCAATAAAACACAGTATCAAGTGTATGTATCATTTGGTGAATTTAATAATTTAATGTTACAAAAAATAAAAAAATATTTTTAACAATGGATAGAATACGTTTTTACGAAGGTAATAAGAAAATATTTTTATTTTTACTTTAACATCATTACGCCTGTAATCCCCGAAAGGTTAGGCTGAGTAATACCCATTAGTACACCTACCCACATATCGACAGTTATGCTTTAAATCCTATGTAACAGGGGGCGAGCCTTTTGCCATCAACAGGGCGCAAATCCAGACTCCGAGGCTGCTACTGAGAAATTCGTGATGGCAAAACCCAATAACACTTTGCCCGACCTGCAGCAGTCGCGCTTAAACATAACTGGCGAAATATGGGTGTACTAAGGGGTACACCTCTGCCGAATCCTTCGGGGATTACAGGCGTGATGTTATGTTATTTAATAATAAATTCAATTCTGTTTCTATCTACTGGGTCAAAGTACTAAAATAAAAAGCATTATTGGGGCAATAGGTTGATAATAATTTATTGCGTTTATTATCATCGATCCGAAAAGAAATAATAAAAAAAGAAGAAAAATAATTTATTTTTTATTCGTAACCTTTTTGTACCGACCCTGAGTTATTGACTTATGCCTACTTCGTTTTTAACACAAATGAGATAACATTTCTTAAAAAGAACGGTATAAAAATAATGTGATGTACTATCGAGAAAAGAAATCGGTATGCAGATAGTAGGGTTCCCTACGTGAAATCGAATGACGTAAGATAGAATAACACTTGCTCGAAAACGTTAGCGGTAGCTCGATAGTGCGTAATCTCAAAGAATTATAAGTGCGACAGTTCACTACCTCGATGCATCAAAATCTTGAATAACCATAAGCTCAAATCATCGGCATCGCGAAGATCAATATATAACGGTTTCCTTACGTGAAATCGAATAAAACACCATTCGACCGTCCATCTAATCGATTTATGGATAATAATATAATAATAGTTTTAAGGATTTTTATTTGAGTACAATTTATGGACCTTCGCGCTGCCGATGATTCGAGCTTATAGTTATTCGAGATTTTAATGCATCGAGGTAGAACTGTCGCGCTTATAATTTTTTGAGATTATGTACCATCGAGCTAACGTTTTCGAGCAAGTGTTATTCGATCTTACGTCATTCGATTTCACGTAGGAAACCCCAGACAGTACTACCTCTGTCAAATCTTTAATATCGTTCGTATAAATGTATGTGATGTTAAAAAGGTTTTCAAGAAAGAGATGAATATTGTCTGCTATCTCTTTACAAATATTTTGACGAGCATTACGAAAGGCTGTGAAACAAACATCTTTGAGCTAAGTATGTTTATTTCTTGTCTGCATATCAAACAATTTTGTTGACAGTACTAAGTGCGATACCTCGTACAATTTATATAAAAGGATACGATGATTATATTCATACGATTTTCTTGAGAGCAATTTCTTCCATTATGAAGATATTCTGTAGTATACGAGGGGTTTTTTTTACAAAACTCAAATTTTCATGAGGGCCTTAGGAAGGCTGTTTAGCAATTCAAATTGTATAAATAGCTTTAAAGGCCGTTGTATTAGCAGTTAAAAGCAACCTTATATTAGGTTGCTTTTTAATTGTTTTGCTTCACTTGATGAGGGTGCTGTGTTTATAGTAACTTTTAACAACATATTTGTACATAATGAGATTCTAAATCTGGTGAATACCCTACTCTGTATCTGCTCATGGTTTTGAAGTTCAATGTTTGATTTTGTTCAGGATAGATCAGTGACCAGCTGTAGAACTTTGATAAACGTTCCTCAAACGGAACCATCATTGAATCCATTTACACTGACACGCCGGTTTATTTTGTAAAACTCTTCTTTGATAAATTTTGGTGAAGTGAGCTGGGGGTAAGCTATATACCTACCTACCAAACATAGCATTCTATCACAAATATCACAGCAGCGAAATGTCTCATTTCAAAAAAGATGATTGGAAATCTTTGTTTCTATGGAAAATTCGGAAAATTCGATCGAAATGAAAAATCGGTTGAGTTTAGCTGTAATGCAATTTTCAATCTCAACTAACTTTTTAGACCTATGTATCCTGCTTACGTTACGAAAAATAAGGACTTGAAAGTTTTTATGAAATGTCTTACGACGCAGACGCTTTTAACTACGTATGCCTTAATCTAATCCACCATGTTAAAATAACGTAGATATGGCGACTCAGGGATCTCAGACCGCCCTTAATTATTTCTATTTACTCATTAAGTTAAAAAAGGTCCAGTTTTTCTTTACTTCGCTGTTTACTTTGACATTTGGCGGAAGATAAATTACTTTTAAATTATACATCGTCATCTTCCCTTTGGTAATTACAAAGTAATGTTTAAATTACAAGAAATCCGGAACTTGGGATTTAATTACACTTTAGCTCATAATTAATTAATTATGGGTACTTTTATGACATTAATCTGGTTATTCCACAATCATTATAACATCATGCCAACTACAGGCGTAGGGTTAGGCAGAGGTTTACCCATTAGTACAGG
The DNA here is from genome assembly GCA_949774945.1 of Hoplodrina ambigua. Taxonomy (NCBI): domain Eukaryota; kingdom Metazoa; phylum Arthropoda; class Insecta; order Lepidoptera; family Noctuidae; genus Hoplodrina; species Hoplodrina ambigua. The sequence goes on from OX458973.1 coordinate 11,892,867, forward strand.
TGAACTAATGGGTAAACCTCTGCCTAACCCTTAATTTAACCTAATATTTCGTCAGTTATGTTTAAGCCCCATGTAACAGTGGGCGAGCCTATTGCCATCAACCGGGCACAAATCCACACTCCGAGGCTGCGGCGTCCCTCTAATTAAAATCGTGGTAATGACCTATTTATAGCAGCAATGAGCACCGCGTCTTATTAAAACCGCGCCTTCTGCCTGCGACTTCATCTGCTGGAATAACAAAACTATTATAAAATGCAGCCTATGGACCAGGATATGCTATGTATAACGAGAAATAATATATCTGGAAAAGGAATGCATTTTTCTCCGTAATATTAATTCTTAAAATAAATAAATGATTAAAATTGTCATCAAAATAAAAAAACTTTCCATTTCTTTAAAAACATAAACAAAAAAGTGACGTATCTTTTTAATGTTTTGTTTCATGATTCATTTGATTTCATTAGAAACAGAACTAAAGTAACAGAAATATTCCGTAATTCAACTAAAATGAAGAATTCGTTTTTCCAGTTCGACCTTTATCATTCCACAAAAAGCTAATACAACAAAGAAAGAGCCTCCGAGTATCTTCATGAATATTACACGACTTCCTTATTTGATTGACATATTACCAGACCTATTTCATATTTTCTACTAGATGATATTCAAACTTGTACCTACTTAATCAAAAGCGTTTCATAAAAAAAGCCGAGTAAGTGCGAGTCGGACTCGCATACGAAGGGTTTCATACACAATACAATTATAACACTACAGATTTTGTTTTATTTTCAACCGACTTCAAAAAGGAGGAGGTTCTCAATTCGACGCGTATGTTTTTTTTTTTTTTTTTTTTTTGTATATTTGTTCTACGATTACTCCGCCAATTATGAATCGATTTGGATGATTCTTTTTTTGTTTGAAAGAGTATAGTCCCGAATAGGTCCCATAGGAATATTGTCATGATCTGATGATGAACTTTGGAGATATGGAACGGAACTCCTTATAAAATCACAGCAGAACCGCCGTAACAAGACAAATTGCTTTGTTTATACGTGTAGTCGATGACTGACTGAAGGAAGTGGGGAGGGGGTACGTCAACCCCCCTCCTACCACTTTCCAAAATTAAATATATCGTGTGAGGTATTGTTTGAAAGGGCTTTATGTAAGGAATTCAAACATTAACACACAGCACTAAAAAGTGAAAAATAAAAAGCTTTTTTACAAAAAAATATGACCGCCTTCAAAAACTACAAAATAAATAAAAAATAACTTTAGCTTGGAAGTCGGTGGCAATACCTACATAACAAAAAACAAAACCAAAGCCGCCGACTTTCAAGCTAAAGTTATTTTTTATTTATTTTGTAGGTTTTGAAGGCGGTCATATTTTTTTGTAAAAAAGCTTTTTTTATTATATGTTGTCATGGCGGCTAAAGTAATTCACACTGTGTGAAAATTTTAGATTTTTTCTTATTATACTTCAAAGCAAATAGCTCTGTGACAGACGAACATAGAAATAGACAGCGAAGTCAAGAAGTAAGAGGGTCTCGTTTAGCACAATTTGAGAACGGAACTCTAAAAAACTAGTATTAACAATTTCTATTGGTACAGATTTTAATACGGCCTTTGTTTGGTCCTAAGTGCCTCTCAAAGATTTTCTCGTTACGAAATTATTTCTTTTTTTTAATAAACTTTTTGCTTTTGTGTTTTTTTGTAGATAACAAAGCATGACTAGCAGTTATAATGAAAAGGAAGAAAGAAATTAAAGGAAAATAATATTTACGAGAAAAGAAAATGTCGTGACTTTTTTAATTAATGTTACTCGTCACTTTGTCAGTATGAAGACGTTCTTGTCACAAACGAGAAAGTTGCAGCGTTTCCTTTTGATGAAAATTTTTGGTTAAAAAGAAAATTACTTAGAACAAAAGGCAATGATCATCATATTATTTATATAAAATAGCAACAGTAAAACAAAAACACTCTGCAAATAAATAATAAGACGTTCAAAAGTGCCTTTTAATTATTTAATTAAACATAACATAACATCACGCCTGTAATCCCCGAAGGGTTAGGCAGAGGTGTACCCATTAGTACAACCACATTTCGCCAGTTATGTTTTAGTCCCATGTAATAGGGGGCGAGCCTATTGCCATCAACCGGGCACAAATCCTGACTCCGAGGCTGCTACTGAGAAATTCCTGATGGAAAAACCCAATAACACTTTGCCCGACCTGGAAATCGAACCCAAGACCTCATGCACAGCAGTCGCGCTTGCGACCACTACACCAATGAGGCAGTCAATCAAATCTTTTATTTAATTAAAATAAAAGATTTTTGACATTCACTATCAAAAACAACGAATGATTTTCTCATATTTATCAGGAGATTACCAATAACATTCACGCGAACGAAACGCGTCACGGGCAAAAGCTTGTTAACTATATACAACCACCAACACTCCCATTAGCACCAAATAAAGGACCAGATATGGTATCCGCACTTCCTACCGAAAACAATAATTTGCAATGTTTACGATACATTTCCTTTTATGTTGCGGATATAATGCGTTTTCGGATATTTTGAGTGCGTTTAGCGTGTGTAAATGGTTCACTTGATATATCCTTAACGTCGTCGCATCATGATTTACAAGTCATGTGTGTCACAGGAACAGGAATAATATTGTTTTGTTTTTATTCACATGTGTTGGTCCTTTTGGTCTTCATGTTTTTTGGTTAATGTGTGTGTTTGACTGCCTCGTTGGTCTAGTGGTCGCAAGCGCGACTTCTGTGCATGAGGTCTTGGGTTCGATTCCCAAGTCGGGCAAAGTGTTATTGGGTTTTTCCATCAGGAATTTCTCAGTAGCAGCCTCGAAGTCTGGATCTGTGCCCAGTTGATGGCAATAGGCTCGCTCCCTATTACATGGGACTAAAAACATAACTGGCGAAATGTGGGTGTACTAATGGGTACACCTCTGCCTAACCCTTCAGGGATTACAGGCGTGATGTTATGTTATGTATGTTATGTGTGTGTTTTCATGGAATAAAATATGTAAAAAAATGGATATAAAACAAATCCATTAATAGATTAAAACAGTAGATGAAACCCTTTAAGAGGTATTTATGCGTGATGGAAGGGATATTGTTATGAATACTTATACCGTAGATTCAATACCATGATTCACAGCGATGAAAAATCTGCTGTTTCTTACAAAAGTTTACACTTTTGTTGACCGAGATTACCCTCGGTCGAAATTTATAGAACAGCTGATCTTTTTTTCGTTACGACTTTCCATCCGTATTTTTTCCCGACGTGATGTCGTTTTAAGTGCCTCCACTAACGTCAGACTTTTTGTAAGACCGATTATCGTATCGTAGGACCGATTTTTTGTGGGCGTCTGCGATGGTATATTGGAATTCATATGTTTCATTTGTCTACAACAAAAAATCGGGCACCGATTATCGGATGTGACACACCACACAAGCCATGACTACAATTCCATCAAAGTCAACGTATTTTGTTAAATTTCAATTAGACAATTAAAAGCCATGTTTGAATCATGCATCATTAATCCGTTATTTAAATTATATAATACTCCTACAAATATATGATTGACGAATATTAAAAGCCTTTTATTCCTTCAAACAGCAACGTAATTTGTTCCAAGTGAAAACTGTTCTAAACAAATCACAAAACACTCTATAAAAACACAACAGCTAAAAGTAATAATTTTCTGTGTCCCATATTTTCATTGAATTGATTCAGATTCGATAACTCATTGGTAAGTCGGCATTCATAAATTGCAACACATTTTACGACTTCCGACATCTTTCAAAGCCAAATGTAACGCTGTAAACGATGGAGGGTTAAAAAGAGAAATAAAAGCCAAACAGTGCGCGTGTGTTTACTCGCTTTTACGTATGGGAAAACATGTCGGATGCATTAGTAATACTTGAAATTGTGAACAGACTTTTCTTTTGTTTGAAGGACCATTATGTGTTTGGTGTAATTATTCCATTTGTGTATTTTCAATACATTTTTAAATATTGACGTAACGAAATTTAGGCAGTCAATTTATCTTCTCTAGCAGATTTCTTAAAAAAATACATGTAGGTCACTAGTAACCGAACACCCATATCAAAATTAAAGTCGCCTAATTCAGGGTACAGCTTAACCATAATCAAAAGGATTTCAGACTTAAATCATTACGGAGCCCTTCGTATCCCTTAATCCTGCCGTGTTTTTCTCCAAAGACTTTCATCCTTTTAGAGATTTTTTGCTAAAATTTCGTGTACGTTTACATTAAAAGTCTTTCGGGTACTATCTTCCTTAACGGTTCAGTGCGTGTGAGAATTGATGTAAATATCTGACATTCTATGTGTTTAATGTCAAAGAAAATTTCCGTTTCATTTGTTAATGATGATCGACTTTTCCTTCAAGAGTGGTTTAGATGTTGTATTGATGTTTAATGTTCTGAAAAGTTGAGCTTTGTTCCTTTTAGTCTTTTTATACCTTTCGGTCCTGGTTCGTTTACAAACGTATGTATAAACCCACATAAACAAACTACCAGGCCAGCCAATTACTTGTAAACTATACAAATAGGTATAATTCCGTGCGATAATCGAACTCGAGGAATGCAATACATCGGCCAATCAGCCACTGCGCCAACCTTGTTGTCGTAATTTTCCGGCGCAAAAGACCAAAATAAATTCGTTTAATTTTACATGCTGCTTAACACGAACGCTGTAAATTCAATTACCCTCACCAAGGTTGCCATAAGTACGTTCTCAATAACGGTAGATATAAAGCATAATGAAGGATTTTATCTTTTGAAAAAAAAAAATATCCCTTATTCCTTTCCTTCCACTTCATATATCAATTGATTAATTTCTTCCATCAGCGTTTCCACGTATTTTTTGTGGATGTTCCCCATTATCTGACACTGCTTAAAATGCTCGTATGAATTGGAAACGTACAGTAGAACAAGCTATTTGATATACAGGCAAAAATATCGAATTAACCCTTTGCACCCTGCAAAGAAGAGGAGAAGAGACATCATAACGAGAATTTTGTAATGGATTCAAATGATTTTTGGTTACAATGCGTTATGTAAATCTTTAATGTTTAACGTTTAATATTTGTAATATTCAATATACCTTTCTACTACACAGAAGTATCCGTGAAACGTGGTCCTGCTCATTCTCTTTCATAGAAGCCTAGCTCCGTTTTGGAATGAGCAACTAGCTTAAACTTTGACTAACTAACCAACTTCTTGACAATTCAAAAGTGCCTGTAAATGGTCTAATTAATATAAATGTTGACTTTGACAGCGGCTTTTTAATGGCGTTTCTAATTATTTTTAAGCTTTTACTAAAAATAGTAATGTAAAAGAATTTACTACTCATTATACTAATATTATTTAAAAATAATTGTAAATATCCTGCCCGTATACAACAAACCCAGTTCAACTGTACCTAAATATGATAAGTATTCATTTGAAGTGTTGGAAATGGATAAAAAATCTTCAGTGGGTTCCTGTTTCATTGCTCGCATCAAAGATATTTGTTGACAAAGGCTTGCGCCATTTCCTTCATTCCTCTCCTGGTCTTCCGGCCTTCCCTTTTAAAAGGCGTTTAGCATTATGAGTAATGCTTCCCTCCCCTTCATCTCGTGTGCTCATTGCTTCAGTACGCGGTAATTGTGGTTCGTTTTGTGGTTACTTTTAACAAACATAGAAATGCAGTGAATAGATTAAGGGATTTTGTGTCCTTTTTACTTTTACAGTTTTATTTTTTAATTCTTTTAAAAGTATGCATGTTGAGATATAATTCACTGAGCAACTTTTAGGGGGTGTTTTAAAGCGTATTTATAATTTTAATTTTGTAACGTGAATCTATAAAAAGGGGGGCGGAATCTTATAGGGAAGTGCCCAAAAAGCTGGCAGCGTTGCCGTTATAAGGAAAGATTTTATATATTTTTCTTCAATAGAAGTAAAGTTTCTAAATGTCTCAAGAAGTTTCAGATCCTTTGATAATAAAGTTTGACCTTAATACATTTCAAAACATACGTACACACTTAAAACGCTTGGCCGACGCCTTACCATTACAGTTATTATACTTACAAGAACAAGGAAAATTACTTAGCAGCAAAATGAGGAAAGATTGTTTTAATGTACTTACTATGATTGTTAATCTTTACAGGCGTTTAATGTATGAAATGACTTTGTAAAATGATGAAGTGTATTTTCAGATATTTGTAATTTATACTTTGTTATACCTACCTAAAAATTTTGGTGAATAAAATGTATGGCTTTAGTTTGATTTTTTTTTGGTCCTTTGAGCCTAAATTAATACGTTGAACGCCTTATGGAAACAAATTGGCAATATTTAGCTCACCTATGAAACTTGTTCCACAATATTACAAATATCAAACCGTTTCCATTCGAAATGGGCAACTAGCTTTGCTTTCCGACTGACTCCTTGACAAATGAACCGTGTTTGTAAATAGTTTGTATTCATACAAACTGACTGTGTGTGACTCAAATTCAAAGTATTTATTTCAATAAATACTTTGAACTTGGTTGACTGTTAGAGAATGCCTAAGGCATTAAGTCCGCCTTTGTACATAAGTTGCATAAAGTTTTAATAATTAAATAAACTTGAGTCACACACATATACCTAGATGGAACTAAGAAAATAATTTCTTCTAAAATCTTCTAAAATAATTTCGACGGGCCTGTTGGTCTAGTGGTTAGCGCCCCTGACTGCTAAGCCGGAGGTCGTGGGTTGGATTCCCACCCAGGACAAACTTTGTGTGATGAGCATGATTGTTAGTTCTGTGTCTGGGTGTGATTTATCTATAATATGTATGTATTTATAAATTATATAAGTATGTATATCAGTTGTCTGGTTACCATAACACAAGCTCTACTTAGCTTGGGATCAGATAGCCGTGTGTGAGTTGTCCCAAGATATTTATTTATTTATTCTATTGACTATTAAAAGGACCAAAACTTCAGAGCAATATTGCTCACAAAAAACATTATGTTCCTTCATTTTCACGTTCGAAATAAACAAAAGCGTTAAGTACCATAAATCGCGAAAACTTTCAGTAACGTAACGTGTGGGTTTAAGTTATCTTTTGAACAGCATGTGCATGCAGAGTAGGTACTTGTAATCTTATCCGAAAATTGTTGTTTAAATTCAACAATCTTTGCTTTATGAGTTTTGTTGTTACATACATTTGTCTTGGGATTTTCTTTGAACTTTGCGCTTATCTCTTACATTTAGACACGTTTAAGATACGTTTACGTTTGAGATGGAACCAACTAAATATGCTAGCGGCTGACAGCTCACCTCAAGCTCACTTCACTTTAATTCAACTTGGGAGATTTATACACAACAGACCACTTGATGCTAAGGATTAAGAGCTTATTTTAAGCTAATATTACTTAAATTTAACTTGAGAAATTTTTTGATACCCTATGGTAGGACTGGTTGTCAGACTTTCGGCATCTGACCGTAACGACTGTCAAAGATCCACGTATGACAGCCGGGACCAATAGCTTAGCTTTCCGAGGCACGGAATGATGTGAGTTATATTTGAGATACTACTAAAACTTTAGAAAGACATAGAAATACTCACCTTAATTATTACAATAAACTTTTGAAAACTCATCTTGCTTTCAATTTACGTAACAGATGGCGCCACTGTGCTGCTAACTTGAATTAAGTAACTCAAGTTAATATCAGATGGGTGTGCGAACATGCAAACAGTTACAAAGTCATATGCTAAGTAAGTACGTTACAACGTTTTCTGAACACGGCACGCCATCTGCGATAATGCTCAATAAGTTTTGATTAAGTTGTAGATAAGTTATTGTATAATTTTATGTAATAAGTTTTAGTTCAAGTAACTGGAAACTTTCAGGTTAAGTGATTGACTATGTTCTTTTTGATTAAGGCACGATAGATTACGGCTTTTAAAAATAATAAAACAATTTATAATTTTGTTTTACTTCGTCTGCATGTCGGTCATCGCGGACGCAGACGAAATCGCAGAATAAAAATAAGCTGATGTCCTTCCTTGGGGTCCAAACTACCTAAGCCCGTACCAAATTTCATCAAAATCAGTTCAGTGGTTTAGTCGTCAAAGCGTAACAGACAGACAGACAGAGTCACTTTCGCATCTATAATATTAGTATGAATGTTCAAAAAAATCAGTTCAAATTGCTTTTATTTTAGCTGCTGTTGTAGAGAAGTGTACTTGTTAATTAAAAAATAACAAAGCAATGAACAACCTCAATCCACAATGAACCAGTAAATAATGGAAGAAGTCAATAAAAACAACTGACTGTGCTGAACCAATCGCAAAGAGTAAAAAAACAATTTTCCCTCGTTAAAACGCGGCGTCTCGCTGTCTTGAAACAATCTGAATTCAAAAAGAAACGCAAGTCCGCTGTCTCTTCAGCGAATAAATCAGATTTTAAAACAGACAAAACAATAAGATATTGCAAAAGTTTAAAACAAATCCTGGAATAAAATATGTTCAGGTTGAAAAAGCAAAACGGGAACTTGAAAGTTTGGAAAAAGATCAAAATAAAATTGCTACTGCTTCGTGTGGAGAAGGTCGGGTTTTGTTTGCGGCCGATATTTGCCGAACACACGAAAATGATTCTTATTGTTTACTGTTTACATGATCAGGAAGAAGTAAATGGTATTTGACAAACCACAAAGAGTAAATAAATATTAGTTTTCCTTTGTCTGTATCATCCGGATATTTCCGGTAAATCATTCTTTAATTACGTTTTGCTTTTCCAGACTGCCCTGTTGGTCTAGTGGTCGCAAAGCGCGACTGCTAAGCATGAGGTCTTAGCTTCGAATCTCAGGTCCGTCGAAGTATAATTGGGGTTTTCCATTATGAATTTCTCAGTAGCAGCTTTGGAGTCTGGATTTACGCCCGGGTGATGGCAATAGGCTCGCCCCCTTTTACATGGGACTTAAACATAACTGGCGAAATGAGGGTGTTCTAATAGGTACACCACTCAGGCGTGATGTTATGTTTTCCAGATACAATTTGAGTTTAAACTCAGTGGCTTTTAGGCCGATTTTTCTTATTCCGCCACATTTTGAAGCTGTCAATTTAGTCACATAAACATTACAAAAGCCGACTGTAAAAACCGTCGAAAGTCGTTTTAAAACTAAACGATTTTATATTATACCAGTCGATACTTGCTTTTATTCAAATGGGAACATAATATCCGTCTACAAAATTATGTGTTGTATGTCATGATGTATGAAATATTTTTCATTTGGATCGTGACTTAAGTAGACGAATGACGTGATCAATATAAAAGTACGTGATGTTGTTATCAATATTGGGAAGATGAGAAACGGCAATTTCGCTGCGTTCCGAACGGTGACCCCGATGTCAAGCGGGATAACTAAATGTATGTCAGTTACAGCCTTTGTATTCCGACCCACTTCAGAAACGAGGAATCTTCGAGTTTCTAATATAATTTGCTCTAAGTGCAATTGAATCTGATTTTTTCACCGCCGCTTTTTTTTTCTAATTCAATGAATTCCATTTGAATTTGAACTTCAGTTGTTTTTTTATTTTTTTACGATAAATAAAAACAATTAGGCCACGTTCCACCAACTCTAGCTAGACACTAATTATCGGATATATTCAAACATGGAACAGAATATAGATGAAATGTACTGCCAAGTAATTTAATCGGAACTTAACCGAAGATGGTGAAATAGACTCTAAGACTTTCAACGAAATTTTTTTTTAAGCGAGCTAATATAATTCTTATAAACTAATGATATTTTCCTCTCATTCTCTCAACGTCTCATTGCCTTATAAAAGTAATTAATAAAACAGCCTTTAGTTTATCATTTTGTGAATATTACTAGTAATACCTCAGTGATTTTCAATTAACTTTTACGACCAAGTGATTTCGTTTTTCGTTCACGGCCAGAATAAATTAAAGATTCTTTTGTGAATAAAATGTTTAATTGCTTTTAAATTGGCATGCCGGTTTAAACTAGTTACCAAGAAAATAAAGCAAAGAGACTACTTTTTAATTACCTCCCATCATATACTAATTAGAAGTAACGTTGGAATGGTATCGTCACATAATTAGAGTGAGTACAGAACTCACTCTAATTATTCCGCTCAGTAGCTTGGAGCAGTGCTATCTGCATCGCAGCATAATTTTACTAATGTTTTAAAATGATGTGTGCAGAAAATTTATTACTGTCATTTTTTTTTTAAGTAAACAAGGAACGTAGTAGATTTGTTCTTGTTTCGGTTGGGCGAATTAATATGCTGTGATATTAAAATGAAAATCAATTAGTTTTAAAGCCTTATCGAATTTTGTAATAAACTTTAGATACTTTTTGAATAATTTTTTTTTAACGTTTATACTAAATTAAAACACTGAACCTAAATAAATTTATTGCCAGTTTTTTATTTGGTACGACTGACCGTCTGACTCCCACAATCCAGTAACTGGGTGATACTATACCCCTTGGTAAGACTGGTTGTCAGACTTTCGGGCTTCTGACATATCGACTGTCATATAATGACACCTCACCTTCTAAACTTTGGACTGCTATTGAGAAATATCTAATGGAAAATCCCAATAAAACTTTACCAGACCTGAGAATCAAACCTAGGACCTCACGCTCAGAAGACATGCTTACAACAATGAGAGCGAGGGTCGGTACAAATCTGACAGAAGGTACGCTGCGTTTCGCTAGTCGCGTAACGTGGAAACAGTCAAATAGATAATAAAACATCCAACCATACACACATAACCGATGATCCGTTAGTGCGTCGACGATACTAAAGACGAAACGTTCGACGTATTTTCCCTCAGATGTAAACCGACCCTAACGGAGCGGAAAGCCTGAAAGCAAACAAAATAATACCCAACACACCGTCTGCAAAATGTTGTACCAGAAGTTTAATTTCCTATGGCGGTACAAAACTAACTTGCAACTTCCTAAGTTACTTTAATTATCATGTAAAGTGCTACCGTCTGCTGGTTTCCTGTGCGGTGCATATAACTTCTCATTTCTTGAAGAAACTTTAAGGAAACTCTCATTATCTCTCATCTTCACATATCCTAAGTAATTAATAAGGCAGTTCTTAGTTAGCCATTTTGCAAATACAGTTCGCAAGTAAGAAGTGCACTTCGTTTAATAATAATTTTAAAGTTTAATCTTTTCCACCGCTTCGTGCTGAACAGGCGTCGAGAAAATTTCGCCCTTTTTTTAAAAGTTCAAGTGATGATTTACTTTAGCACTATTTTGCAGCATTGGAATTTGTCTTCCTGCAGTTTTGTTGAATTCCTGCTTACTTTACAGGTTTGTCTGTTGAAGACTTTAATAAAAATTAAGGGTTGGCAATCTTTTCACAATACAGAACTTGAAGAAGCTTAAAAAATAACACAGGTAGATAAAATATCCTATTCATTGTATTCCAAAAGTGACATTCATAAAGTCATATCTCGCAATGATATAAAAAAAACCCAGTCAAGTGCGACTCTAACTCGTACACAAAGGTTTCCGTACCGTAGTACCAAGCCAAAAAGAAAAAAAAACAGGTCTTTTGTATTGGGACCCCCTTTTATTATTAACTTTTATTTATTTTTATTATTGGTTAGTATAGCAGCAATAGAAATATACATTTTGTGAAAATTTCAACTTTCTAGCAGTTACGGTTCATAAGATACAGCCCGCTGACAGACGGACGGACGGACAGCGGATGCTTTATGACACCCTGCGGGTACGGAACCCTAAAAAGCGAGGCATTATTTTTAGTACTACAATACTGCTTGATTCCAGTCAGAGCGAAGGCAATTCGGGAGTAATGTTTTATGCTGTCAAATATACGCGTAATAAAAATTGATTTGCGCCAGATGAGGATGTTATAACAGCGTCGAAATACATTATGAGTACAAAATAAATTTGACAGCTGACGTAGGTGACGTCTGTCACCAGGACGAGAACTATATTACACTGTTTTTACGCTCAATAGACTGCACATCCAAGTATGCCAAGATTGCGGAATTTGTTCAGTGAAGTGTTACTGCGACCCTGAAACACAAAGGGAAGAAGGAACACGGATAGGTTTTAGCTAGTAAGAGTCTGACACTCCCTTCCGCTCCGGCCAGAGTGGAAGAAGTCATTTGATGATTTCACATCCGCAATGGTGGATTATAGGTTCCACCAACATCTAGTGCGCAGAAAATCTCTCATTCGCTGCAATGCCAAAGTGTCCCTACACCTGCACTTTAGAGGATATAAAAAAACCCCACTTAAACCACAATAAACGTGGCCAAATACTGGTACCAAGTAACATACAAATACATTAACATAAAATGAATACATACATACACAAACTCACGCCTTTTCCCCATGGGGGTAGGCAGAAACTACAGAACGCCACCTGCTACGATCCTTACATACTCCTTTCGCCATACAAGCACGCCGGTTACGAGTACTCCGCACCTGACCTTTCTGAAGAACCTCACCAATAAGGTCAGTGTAGGTCTTCCTAGGGCTTCCCCTCCCGGCGTTACCACTCACCTCTGCCATATAAATAACTTTTGTCAATCGTCTTTCAATCATCCTCTCAACATGACGAAACCATCTAAATATACCCTTTTCTATCTTTGGCACTACAACTTCTAATACAATATACAAAGAAATTAATGAAATAAGAAAAGACCAACTAAAACAAAAATTAAAATATCTACATAACCGAGGACCAACCCTAGAACAGTCCACAACGGATGCTTTGAAATGGGCAATGACGTAATGCGTTTTGCGCGCATCCGGCCAAGTTCCGAGTAAAACTACGCTTCTCCAAATGTTGTCAAATAAAAATATTGAAGTTTATTTGAGTTGGAATTTTAAAGTGTCGAAGCGAAATAGACGTAATATTAAATTTTCTACTCCATCTTGCAACGAATATTTTGCTGACTAGGATTGTAAAGAGTATAATCACAAAATCAAAATAAATAAAAGCAACTCCCCGCTTGTCGTATAAAGATGAAATTGGGGGGGGGTAGGGGGTAGTTTATAGTTAGTAGACGTCCGCTTTGAAAGGATTTTCGGCAGGTCCGACATTTACGCGGACGAAGTCAGGGGCAGAAAATAGTTGATAAACACATTGCGGAATCGTCCATCTGCTGATTATGGAGTTACAATGAGATTAAAAGAAAATTCTTCTTCCTAAAAAGACACGTCATAATTTTATCTCACGGATCTAAAAGATAAAATTGTTGTTTTATTTTTGAGTTCCCTTCACAAACTGATGAGAACGGATTTCTGTCCAATTATTTTATTGTTCACTATGCTAATTTTTATACCGAGATAAAATAGCGCTGCAATAACTTTTGTAATAAATTGAACACAGCCAAGATAACGAGAAACAATAAAAACTGTAAATATCGGTTCTTGGACGATTGGTTCAGTTGGTTCTTCAGGTCTTTGAATCACGACCAGACATAGGCCTGTGATGGCGGCGCGCAGTGTTCCATGCACGCCTTTTTAGTGGAATGTGCGGTCGCAGGACAGACCGCACATGGTGAAGGGGCTAGTCAATAACAGTCCAATACCAGTCGGGGGCGCGGATCATGCGTAATGCGAATACCAGGCTCCCGACTTATGGTAAGTGGCAGGAGGAACCGTGGGGTTTTAGAACTCCGACATACTCCTCCGTTATCCCTAAACGGAGGGCATCCATGAGGATTTCTTCACGAAAAAAAAAGGGTCTTTGAATCAGGGCGCCTACCGCCATCTCTTATAACAATATTATTTTAATATTACTTTGTAATTTCTGTTGTTGCATTTTCAACTCTCGGCGCTGATCAGAGCGTTTAAAATCCAACAGTGTGGAAGGCAAAGTAATATTATAATAATACTGTTTTAAGAGCTTGTGGTTGGCCCCCAGGTAGCGGGCGGATTTTTGTAATTGATACTCTCGGCGGAGTACCCGTTTCAATATTTTTATTTGCCACATACTTAACGTGATCATACGTACCCTTTTCAACGGGACCGTCCCTTTATTGGTGACTCCGTCCCGGTGTCCCCGAGTGATGCTTCGGGATGCAGAAATGTCCCGTTTTTTCTCGAAAAAAAAAATCTTAAGATAATTATTTAAATTTGAAAATCGTAAATTATCTGTCGATACATCTTCGACTATGTCTTGTTTTAAGTAAAAATAAAAATGGTCACGTTACATATACTCCATCCATTTTAAACCGAACGTATGGACGTTGGACGTAGTATCCCATTTTCCCGACGACGTCATGAACGTCCGAAACGTAATGTTTTCGATTGTGTCGTAAACTACATATTGATGAGCGAACAGACTCCATTCAAGTTGATTACCTTCGGTTTTGATACTCCATGTTTTTTCCGTTTTGGAATGACACTCGTATTTTATCCAGATATCTTCCTTTGTTGGTTCATTGGACCTTTATTTGCGATGTTTTAGAGATGATAGCCATTTATTTTTATGCTTATTATGTTTCGTTAGGTACCGCCTGTAATATTATATGGATCCCGTTACGAGTTTCAGTTTTGTTTAGAATCTAATTTAACTGATTACACTTTAGTATAGTTTAGTTTTTATTATAGTTAAACTTCTTACAGTAATTTGTAAAAAGATTCTTCATTCTTCCAAATTTTAATCGTACTGGAAGTTTCAATATCGTCACTCTCATATCCATCCTTTTCATCCATCTAGGCCTTTGCTCTGCATTGGGCCAATAACAGGCTGGTAATACTATCTTACTAGTATTATAAATGCGAAAGTTTGGATGGATGTTTCTTACTCAATCACGCCAGAACGGCAGAATGGATCTGAATTGAATTTGGCACAGAGATAGATTATAATCTCGATTTTTTTAATCCCGCAAACAATACAAAATAGTTGATGTATTGGTCCTCGATTCTTTTGGAATAATATATCAACTAAGTATGACGAAACAGGCAGAAGCTAGTTATACCATAAGGCGAAAACAGACCTTACGTACCTTCGAAATATTTTATTATAAACCAATTATTACTAGAATCGATAAAACAAACTTCAACCAAGCACTTACATACAAAAGTTTACAACAACTTTTTCATTTTGTGTTCGCAAAATTCCTTTGGGAATTATGAGTTTTATGAAATTTAGTACGGATTAAGTTTCAAGTTAAATGTGTACAACAAACTTTGAGGGCTCAACGCTTGGGAAGACGGCATCTGGTGACAGACGAGCTCTTAACTTGGTGAGAAAATGCCACTGGGAATGTTAATAATGTTCATTTTTCTCTACGCTTTTTTAGACTTGGGTTATTACTGGCTTCCAACACAGCAGAACACTCGACTTGTTTTCAAGACGAAGTAGTTTTAAAATTAAGAAAAAGCGTCAAAATATGCAGGATAAACGAACTTATCTTTATATTGCTTTGACTTAGAAGTTTAATTCACTGCTCCAAGGGGTAGCAGACCTAAGTATTTGATATTAATTTCAGCTTGATACCTCTACACGTACTTGAAACACATTTCGCCAGTTATATTTGAGTTCCAAGTAATAGGGGGTTAGCCCATTGCCATCAACCGGGCACGAACTGAGACTCCGAGGCTGCTACTGAGAAATATCTGATACAAAAACCCAATAACACTTTGCCCGACTTGGGAATCAAACTCAAGACCTTTGCTCAGCTCAGCAGTTGCGCTCTGCAACGACTAGACCAACGAGGCAGTCCTTAAAAATGACGGAGTCAAAGCACACAAACACAAAGTCAGAAAAAACAAAACACTCTAGATACTTTTCTATGCCACAAATCTTTCCGATATCCTTTATCCTGATTGGTTCATGCAAATCAAGTGCACATACTCGCTGCAAGGATAGTTTGTAAACCCACTTACATGACGCCTTTGTTTCGTTCCATTTGAAATTCAGCTGCGATTGTGAAAGCTTTCCTCGAGCAATCTCGCCTTATTATCTTTTCTGGGTACAAAGAAGTGCCTGGGGCATTTGTAGTATTCTGAATTCCAGAGTGACTCAATTAGGTGAGATTTTGAGACATTTAAAGTATTTAAAATACCTAAATAAATATTTATGCGGCGTATAAAAAGACACATTATAAACTCTTCAACGTATTGTTTATCAAACGCAACATTGAGCAAAAATTATTGATGAAAACAAACTTTATTTTTTGGTGTGAATAATCATTAACACACGTAATCTATAATATTGTGCTTATGCGTAGATACAACAATACAGTGGTATTTAAGGAGATTTAAAAATTAGTTTTAATATTTAAAACTTCTTTTGAACATCAATATCTTGGTAACAAAATATTGATGAGGTTCTTATGAATGGTCCAGTAAAAAAATTGCAATGATTAAAAGAACGTATCACTTCACACTGCGTTTTTTTACACCCGATCTAAGAGCCGTGATAGTATGAACCACCTGTGAAATGTGAAATACGAGTATGATAGTATACTTAATACTGCCTATGATAGTATACTTCATACCGCCACCCCCGTGGAGTAAACGAGCAAGAGTGACAAAAAGAAGTTTATTTTGGACTAGCTTGTGCCTTGCCGTGCTTGCTCGGAAAAAATTACCCATGTCCTGTAATTTCAATTCGAAACGACAGGTGGCGCCATCTATGATCATAAGAACGTTATTGTGATTTCCCTCGGAAACAGTACTTTTTCTCGGGATTAAAAGTTCCCTATGTTTGTCCCTGTACACCTAGCAACGTATATCTAAAATTTTAGGATGATCGGTTCAGTGGCTTAGGCGTAGAATGGTAACAAACAAACAAACAAACTTACTTTCGCATTTATAATATTAGTTAGGATGTCATTTACAAGGTATTTCTTTTGTAGATAATCTAGTTAATATTTAGTGTTAAACAGGTACCGTTTTTGAGTTATTAAAAAAATATATCTTGTGAAATATTTTATTATTTTTGCTATAGTTCATGTTATTTTCTTTTTACTTGTTGACTATTATTTTTCTTTGCTTACTTGAATTTTCTCTGCGATTTTCGCAGTACAGTGTTACCGTTAATGCATTATTACGCGATTATTCTGGTGCATTCGAAATGTTACTAGCTTGCGTAGTCTAAAATACGATTATTTCGTACATTACGAATATGGATTAACATCAAAACCGCCGCAATAGCACTTAGGCGTTTATCCTGAGGGGATGGCGAATTACTATCATATTTCACATTTCATAGATGCTTCATACTTCATACATACGTTAATGATATTACACTAACATTATAAAGAGGTGAAGTAGTACCTACTGATAGTAATGGAAGTATTCAAAATATTATTATTTTTCTTCACTAATACTTATTAAGCCACTCTATTCCCGAGTGCCATAGGTTAGATACTTTTAATGGTATTCATTTATAACATAACATAATAACACACCTGTAATTCCGAAGGGTTAGGCAGAGGTGTACCCATTAGTACACCCACATTTCGCCAGTTATGTTTCAGTCCCATGCAATAGACGGCGAGCTTATCTACCGGACACAAATCCAAACTTCGAGGCTACTGCTGAGAAATTCCTGATGGAAAAACTCAATAACATTTTGTCCAAACTGGGAATTGAACCCAAGACGTCTTTCTCAGCAGTAGCTGACCACTAGACCAACGAGGCAGTCATTCGGTCAGTCAGTAGTTCATTTATTTATTGTCAATATACGCTTACTATAACGTAAACCTACATTATAACGTTAAACGTAAACCACACGAACAAATTGCAAGCAGAAACTTGTTGAGAATAAAATGGTTGTGTAAAGGGCTTACTCCGCTAGAACTTATAGCACTTATAAAGCTTAATATTTTGTAAATATCACCTCATAAATCAACTCAGAATCTAATGTCCGAACTAATACTAGATTAGTTCTGCTCGACGCTCATATTGCGGTTAGCGCTTAAGCCGCTGTATTCAAGATGCTTTGTCTACAACGTTTGGTCAAGGCAGTGTACCATTAAGTATATAAATTGCTAGCTATCTGCAGAGTAATGTGAGTTTGTGGTTAATGTAGCATCGCTGAAGCGCTTTAAAACTTTAAAGAAGAATTTGTGATGTTCTAGAAAATTACTCGCTTAATGTGTGGATGGAGGGTTACTAACGACGTTGTAAGACGTGATGAAACGCAAGGATTAAGACTTTAGTGTACGTAATATGAATGGCAATTTAAGTTTTACATGACTTGAATTAGGGTTTGAAATCAAATAATCTTTTTTAGGGTTCCATACCTCAGTCTGCAAAAATTGTTGTCAGTCCGTCTGTCAAGACCTTTTTTGGCAGGAACGCGGGGAGGTATCGAGCTGAAATTAATATCAAATACTGAAGTATGTTCTCCTTGGGGCTGTAAAAAAACAAAAAACATTTTGACCTTTTGTAAAAACTAGAATGATTTTTTTTCGTTAAACTATCAATCGTACGGAACGCTCTTCCATTTAGGGTCATTGGGGTCATGAGCTACGCAAATTAAAAAAAACATATCTCTGGTAAAGTTATGTGTTTATTATCATCATGTTATCATCATCATCACTAATTACCAGTCACTAAAAATATCAGCTATATTAATATGACGTAAATCTAGCGACTGGGGTCTTGAACCACTATAGCTGCTTACGCTTCAACACACACTCACACACCCTAATTTACCACTATTTACATTTCATAAATCAAAATTGTGTAAATGTAAACTATTCAGACACTTATGACTAAGGTGTTACGTAAATCAACTATTCAAATGTTGCCTAGTCACATTATACAAGATGAGATGCGAATATTCAGAAGTTAGACGCGTATTATAGAAGTTTGAATACCGAGATGTTTAAACTATTTGTATTAAGGTACCTACTTTAAAATAGACTAGGTGTGGTACCTAGGTTGGTTACCTGTGATTATCTTTGTAGTCATAAAACAAAAGACAGTTACACACCACAAATTATAGAAGCAAAAGTAACTCTGCCTGTTTGTTCGTTACGCTTTCATGACTAAACCACCAAACCGATATTGATGAAATTTGGTACGAAGTAAGTTTGAATCCCAAGGAGACACATAGGCTATTTTTTATTTATTCTGCAACTTCGTCTGTGCCTTCAAAAGCTATATATACGTTAATTGAAAATTTACCAGAAACCTGAAAAACGGTCATTGTACCTACTCATCACTACGAACAATTTTTTTTGTGTGGATCCTACCCTGATATCATGAAAAAAAAAATTCTTCTGTTCCCTACAATAATTCTATAAAACACGATTGTAACGTATGAAAAAGGTCATTTTTTTTTTGTAAATTTTCAATGACCTGTATAATATATTTATCATTGTTTTATTTTCATAACTATATCTATCAGTACAGTCCCTTTAAGGTTGACGTCACACAGCTAGGAGCTTCGCTTTGTGGCATGGTTGATGAGGAGCATAGCTCAAACTGTGCAGTGTAACTTGATGAAGTAGGTGTTAGGTGTCAGGCATTGCATATGCATGCGTTATCTATCTTATCGGCCGGCACGCTGTCGATGTGCGATACTCCTGTTCACTTGTTGACTAATTAGTCATTGGGTTCGATGTACAGGTCTGACCTAGATTTCATTGGAGAAAGACATTATAGAAAGATATTATTACAACAGCCACTAGGCTTGTGACTAGGCTTATTATAAGAATGATAAATAAGAAAAATATTCACTCACTGTTTACTTCCTCATGTACAATTTTTTGCACCTGCTTTGTTATCTCTTCACCACCTTTGGTTGACTGGTAGAGAATGCCTAAGGCATTAAGTCCGCCTTTGTACTTTTTTGTTGCATAAAGTTTAAATAAATAGAAATATCGTTACAATAGTCAATATAAATTGAACTAGTTCACGCCTGTGATTTTGCCCACATAAATATCGGTTACGGGCGCAATTTTTTTTGGGCGGTACTTTTTTTTGCCTCGAAATAGGTCCACCCGTTTCGAAGATTACCCAGAATAAAAAGATAGACAAAAAAATGTGTTTTTGGTATAAGTAATGTACTTACATTTAGTAAAAAGTCATGCCATATTATTTCTTCAACACCTTTGGTTGACTGGCATAGAATGCTTCAGGCATTAAGTACGCCTTTGTAATTTTTTGTTGCATAATGTTTAATAAATAAATAAAAAGCTGTTACTTGACATAACAAACAGACACTTCAATTATATTTAATTGTAAGAGTAAAGGTACCTATGGAACGCAATTTCTTTTCCTCTTCAACTCCTAATAGAAAGATTGAAGGCAGTCTTGGCAAAGAGAGACAATAACGCAACTTTTCGAATAGGGTGTTATCACCTTTCGCTTCAAGAAATACAATACTTTGTCAAAGTCTTCCTTACTTTAGCACTTTGTTTCGAGATAAAAAGACGCTGGGAATTCTGCTGCGTAACAGATAAGTGGCTGATTTTCTCGCCATCTTTGTTTTATCGCGACCCAGATGTTGGTAAAATAATTATTATTACCAATTCTATAAACAGAATACTTTTCAGTGCTTTTAGTTGTGTTGTAAAGGACTTTTTACAGTTTTCGTACATTTGTGAGCTAATAATAACAAACCGGACACGTGCGAGTTGGACTCGCACATTAAAGGACAATACAATATACAATTTTTAAGACAAAGTACAGAAAATAAGTATGACATCGCAACAAAGTAATCATTTTGTAATGTAACTTATTTACGGTTTCCGGATATATTTTCAAATTTTATGATGCTATGTCAACGGGATGCCCCTCTAGGTTTTGATTCTATCTTTATATTGTGTCTGTCTGTCTGTTATGCTTTGACGATTAAACCACTGAACCGATTTCGATGAAATTTGATACGGGGTACGTTTGAACCTCAAGGAATATATACGCTACTTTACATACCGCGTTCTCATCAGTGTCTGCGATCGCCGAAGTCGCGAGGAAAGTTAAGCTAGTTCAAAATAAAAGCGAAGTCTTATCAATAGGGAATACATATGATACCTAGACCTATACTAGTTACAGATGTTACTTAGCCTGAATTATGTTAATACTATTCACTGAATTACCATTAATTTGTGCTAAGTCGTAATGACACGTTGATTACTGTTGATAGGTGTTTAATCCGGGATAAGACTAGTGTCGCTTCATGTAACTAAGTTTAATCAAGCAAATTCTATTAAGTTGAGTTTAGAGCTTGTTTACATTGGGTTGGACCGACAGTTTTACCGTTGACCGCCTGTCGGATGTTGCTGGTCACACTAGAAGCTGCCAATCCGACCTACTGGGAACACCACCGTCGTTTTATTACGGCCAACTCACACCTGCTGTACTTGTTAGCCAACTTACAATGTGACTGTATTAATTTCATATGCTAGATTTAAGTTTGGACTGCCTCGTTGGTCTAGTGGTCGCAAGCGCGACTGCTTTGCATGAGGTCGGGCAAAATGTTATTGGGTTTTTCCATCAGGAATTTCTCAGTAGCAGCCTCGGAGTCTGGATTTGTGCCCGGTTGATGGCAATAGGCTCGCCCCCTATTACATGGAACTAAAAACATAACTGGCGAAATGTGGCTGTACTAATGGGTACACCTCTGCCTAACCCTTCGGGGATTACAGGCGTGATGTTATGTTATCTTTAAGTCTGTTTATCTTGGACATCATTGACTTCTAAATACTGGGCCAGAGAAAAACAATACACTTTATTACTTAGTTCCTATATTTGCCATTGATATTGGATTGATATTTATGCGAACACTTACATAAGAAGTTGGCAGACTCGTCCCACAATTAATTTGTTGTACTTCACCACCTATGTATTTTTATCTCTCTCTACTTTATAAAATAAATTTTGTTTATATTATAGATATGTTAGTACTCATATATATGTATTTATTATTATATTTTTTTCTCGATTTTTTTTTGTATCTGTGTACCTACTATGTTTTGTCACTGCATCACCCTAAGGTAGACTGGTAGAAAATGCCCAAGGCATTAAGTCCGCCTTTGCACAGAATATTACATGTGCATAAAGTTTAAATAAATAAATATTGTAAGAAGACGATCGCCAATCACCCTTGAGTAAGTGTGGAGATCAATATTTGTGTCTTCTCTGTATAAGAAGAGCCTTTTGCCCTGCAGTTGGACAATAATATGCTGATATTTTATTTTTCTTGTATTAAATTCTGTTTTGTTCCTTCATACCGTATCGTCTGAGTTGTACGATAAACTAACTGGTTTATCCAGCAACGCCTGTATGCGGTTCATATTGCGTTGCATAGCTACTTAATGGCCAGTTTCAAAACTTGCCAGGACTCAAGTAATGTAAAGTTTCAGGAATAAACTGTAGTTTTTAAAACTTTACGTTAGAGATTTTATGGTTACAGAAATTTTACTGGAAGTTCTTGCTCATTTTTTTAAATGTTATTTTATGGTAAATGCTTAGGTATATGGTTCTACAGATTATACTTCCGTGCCCAAGAAGAAGCTTCACGACCTCATCCCACCGGCCGCCTTCCACCACCAGACATTTAACCGCATTTCAAATTACCATGCCTGCCTTGTTCGCACTGAGCGAACTCCCGACCTGCGTCTGTATTTCCGAACGCATTCAACCCTAATTTCTTCGAAGTTAGAGTGAACAGGCTACATCTGGGAGAGCTCACTCCATCGTTGTCACCCTCTGTCACCTCTGACCTTGACTAGAGTCAAGAGCAAACCCATCATATATATTAAAAAAATCCAATGGTTCACTTGATGCCAAGTGGTCTCTGCTACCTCTAGACATCTGCAATACCAGAGGCCTTGAAGATGTGTGTCCATCGCAGGAACAAAGTTGAAATTATGTCTCATGCGACTGGAAATTACACCAGCACCGATAACCTTGAAGACGGAACAAGGCAACGTTGCTTTGCGGTAGAAATAGGTATGGTGGACCCCGGACATGGTCCTTCACAAAGACCACAATTAGGTACCTAATCCTAAAACACACTTTTTATATACCTATGATTTGCATTTTAAAGGTGAACTCCCCAAACGATATCTTTATAAAGATGTATCAATTAAGCGCATGGCAGTCTTCGGATTGGCGCAATTAGAGTAGCAATACCTATATTCAGAGCAATTTTAATTCATCGTATTAATATTTAAATGTGTGTTTGGATGTTTGTTATTCAATCACGCGTAAACCGTTAAACAGATTCGGATGGAAATAGGCAC
Organism: Hoplodrina ambigua; assembly: GCA_949774945.1. NCBI lineage: Eukaryota > Metazoa > Arthropoda > Insecta > Lepidoptera > Noctuidae > Hoplodrina > Hoplodrina ambigua. Next base: position 11,916,115 of record OX458973.1, read on the forward strand.
ATAGATAGATCATTTTTTCAATGTTCTCTTGAGATAATAGTTCAACTTACTTTACGGAAAGTACTTTATACGCAGGCGAAACGGGGGCCAGTAGCTAGTTATCAATAAAATTAATGAAAACTGCTCGAGCTGCTTAGTGATAATCGGAGTTTACGCTAAGCGTTATAGCGCGATACAGCCCGTAGCCATAAAAGGCTATTATTAAATCCAATTTATTCAAATACATACTTTGGGCGGATTATTAACATCTAAATCCTTTAACTGTCATTAAAAACTAGCAATAAAACTTAAAACAATCTAACTTTTGCAATTTTTAATCTAATTCTTGAATTGCTAACCCGACCGTTCAAAGTTCAAACAATTCATTTAAATCGAACTAGATTTCTCTAAATCGTTCTCACTTTGTTTAACTATCTGTGAATACGCCATCTGTCAAGTTTGGTGAGTCTAATTTAGATACCTACTAGTTATGCGAATATTCTAGTGACACAAATTGTCCATTAGAAGATAGATCCGACATAATATCCGACATATCCGACAATTAATGCGTTGTGGGATAATTTAGATTCAGAGACACGGTTGGCGCAGTAACTGAGCGTCGATTCCCGCGGAACAAATATCTGTAAGGCCTAGGTGTGGTTGTTTCGGGTCTGGCTCAGTGTATGAACGTTTATAAATTTGTGAACACACCCACGATACAGGAGAAATTCCTAATATAGGGTAAAGTTTTGAAAAAGAATCTTGAGTTTCAAAAGTAAAAAAAGTATCCTAACTATATATCCTAACTAATATTATAAATGCGAAAGTAAGTTTGTTTGTTTGTTACCATTTTACGCCTAAGCCACCGAACTAATCACTCTGCAATTTTGCATATACGTTGCCAGGTATACAGGACCGAACATAGGGTAGGCAACTTTAATCTGGCCCCCAAGATACAGGCGCCGCCTAGTTTGGGGACCACCGTACTATTCACACATAATTTCTATTATATAGTTACATAATGTTAAGTTTTTACGAGTATAATAAGATATTTTATATTTTGTAACTATAAATGAATAAAAAATTAAAAAAAATAAAAAAAATAAAAAAAAAACCCGAAAAAAAATACTGTTTCCGAGGGAAATCACAATAACGTTCTTAAGATCATAGATGGCGCTACGTGTCGTTTCGAATCATGATTTTAAGTGAAATTTATGCGGACGAAGTCGCTAGCAAAAGCAAGGAAGAAAACAGCAAACAGAAAGGAAGATAATAATAGAAAGGCACACGGGCCACCGAGTAGGTACAACCAGAAAACGCCGCCGCCGATGTATTTCGGTACCGCACACGGTTGACGTCGGTGGTCGCCACAACGCTGTTTCCATCTTCAGGTGGCGGCGTTTGTGGCTGTCGCGTGTGACCCGAGTGCGGCTAATATCCATGAAGACAAGCCAAGCACACAGGAGATATTTTAAACTATGCACGGATTTGAACGCGTAGACGAAGTTGCGTACAAATTTGAATGGTGCTGCTAATAATTTAGCATAACTGTATTTAGCTTTACAATAAAGCATACTGACTATCAATTCAAATATACTCTGAAATAGAGTAATCTCTAAACTTGCTGATGATCCACATACGTTCTAATTTCAATAAAGTGATCTATTCATAGTCAGGAACAACAGAGTGTTCAATGAAAGGCAATCAACACTAATACCTGCGGCTGGGAAGCCTACGTATAGAGCTGTATCTAGTCACAAATAACATGGCAGTTACAATAATTATCCTCAGTGTCCGGACTGTGAATAAGGCTCATTTATCGTGATTAGTAATAAGTTACATGGTATTCTTTTTGTCGAAATGCCAAAGGAATTAGTGAATCTAATGAAAACGTTAATTTGTCTGCTCATTGGAGCTTGTCTGTAGTGTTATCGAGATTTGGGATTTTATGAAAGGTTTTTCGCCGGAAGGTTTTTTCGAGTAGACTTATTTCATACTTTTTTTTATGAGAAAGCTGAAGTAGATCATTTTATCTGATTTATAAAGCCATTGAAGTGGTAAGTTTGTCATATTCTTTTTTTTTGCGGAAAGGTAATAATGTATTTCTTTCTCCTCTTGTCTGATTAATTTCGTTGCGGGATCTAAGACAGTTAATATCATAATTAAGATACGGTTGATATATTATCCCACGGGAACTATACATTTATCCGGGATAAAAAGTAGGTTATTAAACATGCTATTTATCTCAACCAGATTCGTTCAGCCGTTCTGGCATTATTGGGTAACGAACAACTATCCATCCAAACTTTCGTATTTATAATAGTAGGTAATAAGATGAGTGAAAGACGATTGTCAAAAAGTATTTATATGGCAGAGGTGAGTGGCAACGCAGGGAGGGGTCGCCTTAGGAAGACTTACACTGACCTTATTGGTGAGGTCATTCAGAAAAGTCAGGTGCGGAGTACTCGTAACCGGCGTGCTTGTATGACGAGATGTATGAACGTAGATGAGGCGAAAGGAGTATGTAAGCATCGTAGCAGGTGGTGTTTTGTAGTTTCTGCCTATCCCCATGGGAAAAAGGCGTGAGTTTATGTAATAGATTAGATTTAGATGTGTAAATAAATTAAAAGTACCACCTACCACCACCAACCTACAAGAATCATATCGTAATCTTATCTGGAATTTTCTTTTACTGCCAACCTACCAAACTCTTCCTGTCTTTCAACCATTTAATATCCTTTTGTCATTCGTAAATTAATTCCGTAGGAGACCAGACGCTCTGGATTTATTGGCAGAGCTAAGTTTACGAACTTAAATACTAAAGTACTAAACAAGGAGAGTGTCTGTTCTAGTTTATGAGATTAATGAACATTTGAAACGAGTTATTTTGATACTACGTCAAAGAACTAAAGCTGTCCCTTTGGGTTAATCCTTGCTGAATTGTTTTTCTCTTAACTCGTTGACTGCGGGAAAACACACACGATGTGTTGCGAATAAAAACGCAACTTGTGCGGCGCACACACACCGTATGTGTTTTTCTACGGCGAACACGCGAACATTGGTAGCTAGCCGCACTTGCGTTTGGCGCAGCGAATGTTTGTCCGCAGTCAAAGGGTAAATAAGATTAGTATTCCAATTTTTTATTATTTTGGTGAGATCTTCAACGTCCTTCTGTTAAGGTTCCGAAGGTTAAACCATAGTAGTGTTTCTTTGAAATTAAGAAAATTATCGCCTTTAAAGAGTAATGAAAACTATTACACAAATAAGATGAAAATAACTGAATATCTCACAATATGATTGTTAAAAAAACTCAAATTGAAGGTTTTACATTAAAACATACACAAAATAAGAATATTTACTAATAGTTGTATTGAGGCGCTTGGTGTGTCTTCCTGGATACGAAATCAGACAATTACATCGTTCTGATGTTTATCGTTTACAAGTTTCTGCCCGAGACTTGGTGCGCATGGTTTCTTCATGGATCTTTGATTTCTGCTCCATTCATATGAGACGAAGCGTGATACCTAGGTATACTATTCCATATGAATATGGCTGTCTTATAAAAAAAAACCTTCTGACTTATAATTTCAGAGATTAGCGGGTTTGAACAAACAAACAAAACTCTTCAGGTTTACTAAATTAATAGTATAGATTGTTCACAAGTGAAGGGAAAAGAATAGCATAAAAGGCACAAGCGTTAGCGTACAAGTAGTATTTACAACTTAATTGTTTCGCGTGTTAATTTTCTTATCAAATTCTTAGTGCGTGTTTAATAAAACCTTCATTATATTACAGCACTCTACATAATAATATTAAATAGTAACGGAAGTCAGGTTCCGGAGCAAGGCATTTCGTAACATTTCTAGCTGTTACTAGACTTTGTGTAGTTTTAATAGGTACTTGAAATATTACCTAAAAGTAATAGGTAATGTGATGTGGCGATAAGAATAGTAATACTATTTTATGAAGGTCAAAATAATTCAGTCGGAAAATACTTATTGGATAACATTTTTTCATAATTTCTTACACGTTTTATTTCTGTCGCTAATTAGCATAAAAAAATGTTTCTACTGAAGCTGAACCTAGATTACATCTAGTTAGGTTTCAGATTATAGGTTACAGATTACAGCTAAATAGCCACTCACCATGTTAGATATAAAAAGCACGATAAGTGTTGTTTGAAATAATTTTTATTTTATTAGACTGCCTCGTTGGTCTAGTGGTCGCCAGCGCGACTGCTGTGTATGAGGTCTTGAGTTCGATTCCCAAGTCGGGCAAAGTGATATTGGGGTTTTTTCATCAGGAATTTCTCAGTAGCAGCCTCGTAGTCTGGATTTGTGCCCGGTTGATGGCAATAGGCTCGCCCCCTATTACATGGGACTAAAAACATAACTGGAGAAATGTGGGTGTACAAATAGGTACACCTCTGCCTATCCCTTCGGGGATTACAGGCGAGATGTTATGTTATGTTATGTTTTTTTTTTTTATTTGTCAGACTCCTTCTGACTAAAAGCCACCTTGGTGTACCCTTATAACACTTACACCAGTGATTCCTTTTGCAATACCCGACTGGCCTGGCTTGCCCCTGCGAGCCAGGTTACTTCATCGTTTTATATCTACCTTAATTCATACATCTTACATCCAGTATGTTAGACTCATGTTTTACAAATAAAATAGTTTTTAACTTTGTGACTTAAAAAAAACTTGAGTACCTACTGAGCACACTGTCTGTATACCAAATCGACTGTACTTACTTATTACCAAACGCAGCCAAATCAATCTTTATAAAATTAATTCACATCCATTGCTCACCGAGATACACGAAATCTATTGCCATCTTTCAAAAACCGGTAATGTATAACGTTTCATATCACAACTGTCAGAGAGATAAGTAACCATGAAGTTATATCGTGGTAGAAAACGGAAACGTTAATCATACAGATTGAATTTATTGATACTCGAAACATTACAGGCAGTGACGCGCTTCAAAATATCGCTTTCGTGTTTCCTGAAAATCCGAACGGGAATAGCTTTTCAAAGTATCGTTAGGTATATATAGAATTCGTAGGGGTAGGCTTTCACTGTTTATATAGGTTATTTATATAGGAGCTGAAATAAAAGTCTGCGTTGATTCTATACATTTATTTTTTTACCATAATTTCCGAGTTCGAAACGTTTCGCCAACAGTCGGTTGGCCCATGAACTATTGGTCAACAGAATCTTTCAACCACGAACTTTTCACCCAAAGCACTTTTCACCCGCGAACGTTTCGCCAACATGATTTTTCGCCAGTGAATGTTTCACCAACAGAATGTTTCGCCCATTCACTTTTCATCCAAAGCACGTTTGGCCCATGCACTGTTCTCCAACAGAACGGTACGTCAGTGATTGTTTAACCAACAAATTTTGTTTTGCCCCCATGAACTTGTTTGAAAAGTTATATTTCTACATTTGCATTTCTTCCCGAATAACTTCAATATCCATTGAATTAGTTTATGTTTACTTATATTATTGCTGTTGTTAGGTACTTAATATAATCGATTGATATTAGCATTATTTTCTTGATTATTTTCCCTAATACTTTTTTTTATTAATATTATTTTCTTTAGTTTACTAAAGCAAAAAAAAAATCTGTTGGTTAAACAATCACTGACGTACCGTTCTGTTGGAGAACAGTGCATGGGCCAAACGTGCTTTGGATGAAAAGTGAATGGGCGAAACATTCTGTTGGTGAAACATTCACTGGCGAAAAATCATGTTGGCGAAACGTTCGTGGGTGAAAAGTGCTTTGGGTGAAAAGTTCGTGGTTGAAAGATTCTGTTGACCAATAGTTCATGGGCCAACCGACTGTTGGCGAAACGTTTCACACTCATAATTTCCTTTAACATACGATTATACAGTAAGAATTTAATTCAATGGTAACAGCCGCCCTAAGGACCGCTGCACAAGCGTTTTATAACTTAGGTGATCGTATGAAGCCGGGGTCACGCCTCGCACTAAGAATCAACAAGTTCCAATGTAATTTGAGCCTTCAGTCTAAGAGGCATTAATTACTCATTTCATTTGTTCAAGATCTAGTCAAAATTCGGATTATAAATGAGTCTATCTCATCTGAAACTTGATTTGGACTGTCGGCAGAAAAAGTGTTGATACATTGAATAATGTAGATACTGTAAATGCATGTAACCATTTTTATACGACGTATAAAAACATACTACCTATTTATACATATATTCAGAATTACATAAATTATTAAAAAAAAAAAACATATACACCGGGTAAATTTTACACGGGCCTTTTGGGCTGAAACTGACACAATTAATGTTGATTCACACATATCAGTGAAGTCACAATTCCGGCACCGTTCCATATCAGTAATAAATTATATTATTTCATATGTTCTCCATGAACGCGTTCACACTTGTCAGAGTCAGTGACGACAAAAGTCAGTTCCGTCAGTTCCGGCGTGTTCATCGAGAATGTATGAGATAATAATTACCGCTGAATCGGCCGGAATTGTGGCTTCACTGATATGAGTGAATCAGCCTTTACAAGTACAGAGAAGTGGTCACGGTGTTTAAAACAATCGAGCTTAATTGCTCCCTACTTCATTTAATACTATAGTACTTTTTTTCGTACATTTAGTGTTTCACCGTACTAAATAATGATTTAGTACAGTTTATAGTTTTGCCCCAAAGCCCAATCGCTAAAACCAACCCAGTGTTCTGTAGTCTTAGTACTAATACAAGTAAAGTACGGTGAGGTCCCTGCATTACCTGACCATTTTTAGGATTAGTAGAGGGAGAGATAGGTCAGGTTATGTAGGACACTGAATAGATGACTGTACGTATGTACCGTTATACAAGTAAAGTACGTAAGTACGGTGGAACAAGCTATTGGTTTACAGATAACAATAATTATTTTTCTGCTGCATTGCCATTCATTGTTATTTTGTGTTCACTTTTTCAGCTTGTGGTGTCCAAAAATTTTGAATTTAGAATGATAAAAAAAAAAAATACACACTCGAAACAATCTTTAAAAGTAGTTTCAAGTTAGCTGCGTGTATATCGAATAGTTTGTTCGACTGTACCTAGGGGTTGTGAAAATAAATTGCGGAAAAACACACACAGGTAACATTAAAAAGATCCTATGAACTATACGGGATGTAAAAAGACACCTTACATAGCCGTTAACAACGCAAACTGCCTAAAAACCTTAATAAGTTTAAACAAAAACTATTGCTGGGAAACAAGTTTTATTTTTGTGTGTAAATTCACTATTTATGTCAATGAAAACATCGTGATTTTGGGTGCATGCAACAGTAAAGAAATCGTGGGGATATTTAAAGTTTAGGTGTAACATTTAAAAAATAATATACGTCAAAAAACTTACAAAAAAAACAACCGTCTACATCTCAGTATAAACTAAAGGTTTTCAGTTTTTTTTTTATAAATAATGGGTTTGCTTTTATTAATTTATTAAAACTTTATGCACATGTAAAAAATACACTGTACAAAGGCGGACTTTATGCCTTAGGCATTTTCTACCAGTCTACCTTAGGGTGATGCAAAGACAAAAACAAAGTAGGTGCACAGATACAGAAAATTACAGAGAATAAATGCTTTTGACTCTAGTCTAGGTCAGAAATGACATAGACAAAGTCTACAATGGAGTAAGCTTACTCAGAAGAAGTCTGTTCACGCTAACTTTACAGAAATGCTCTAAAATAAAAAATATGATCACAATGATGAGGAGAACATGTATACATGTATCTTTCGACTTAGTAATGTGTTATTTACACCCATTATACCGACATCTCGTCTCTTGTGACCAGAGTAGAGGCGACCAGCCCGCGTGGAACATTTTAAATGAATATATAGTACACGTAAAGTGCCTTCTCATGCCTATACCCTGTCCAACATACTTACAAAACTAACCGAAGCTCAGAACTACTTTATCATTATAATTAACATCGTCAATATCCTCTTCTTCCTCCTGGAATAGGTAGAGAGAATATAAATTAAAAGTGTAATCCAAACAACATAACGACAGTGGAAAGGAAAAAAAGTACCAAGCGACATTTTAGTCGTGTTTTATGTCCAACCTTATTAGTTGTTTAGAGACAAATACAAAAAAATGTGGTTTGTATTCTTTCCAAAAATAATTAATATTCTTGCCAATTATAAATAGGTTTTTTTTTAAGTAGGTGATTTTTAAATCTTTAGGCAGGCGGGACGATGAACCCTCACGTACACAGTTGCTTGACGCTGCCTACCGCATACGTAACGGGGCAAAGGTATTCTTTGGAAGAGGTGTAAATTCTGAAATACTGTCAAACATAAACAACTATATAACAAGTACCGTTAGTTAACTAGTGTTAACTAGTGTTTATTTATTATGCGTTGTGCTTAAATCGTATTATAATTATAATAAATCATCATCTGCCTAGACTTTTCCCAACTAAGTTGGGGTCGGCTTCTAGTCTAACCAGATGCTAAAGCTGAATAACAGTATAAAAAAATATAAATATAATATATAAATAAAAGTATTGTGTGTTGGGCTTAAATCAGGGGACCTTATCTGTATGACGCGACTCCAGGTGCATCGCGGCGCTATACCGAGGGGGATGCGCGGCGGATCACCGGCAAGCGACGTCCTTCTCGATGTGTAGTAAGTAAAATCATTGAACTGTTATATTTACTAACTAGCTGACTCGGCCACGCGTTACTGCGACTTGAAGTAAGTAAAGATATTGAGGTCAATAATCGAGATAAAAACTATCCTATATTTTATGTTGACCAAATTACACACAGTAAGCCATATTTCATAAAAAATAGTTTTGAAGTCCATCCCGGACAAACATCGTGACGCGTAATTTATATAATAAGAAGATAAAAATAGTATACGCAAGTCACAGTAAGGTTCTAGAGCAAGTTTTGTTAGATTTCGTGCCGTGTATAACAACACACCATACAATGATTTTCATAGCCGTCCTATTTCCTATTAAATGAAAGAACGGTGTTGATATTGTTTCCATTTTAATATACTCGTTGTCACTTTTTTCGAAGTAACTGGTTTTTCGTTTGGTTGAGTTAGACCATTGCGGTCATCATAGACACGCGTCACAAGTACTAACTAACACAAAGCGTTTAATTTCGTCTGAGTTTGATCAATACGGTATCTTAACTTAGTCCTGCAAACCTATCTTGCTACCTCAGCCCTATCGGGAAGATAATTATTAACATTGCCTATCAATATAATAATATAGATACGAGTATCTCTGAACTAACAAATGAGGAATCAATTAATTATTATGTACTAGCACTTTCACGTTTGTAATAGAATGGTACTCACGTCAAATCCGAAGTATGTATTAACGTCCTCTTCGGGTTTCGTGCTCTGTGTGGTATCGTTGCTGTCTTTCACTATGTTACTCCTGTCCCTGATCTCCTCTTCTTCTTCTTCGTCCTCTTCTTCCTCCACTTCAGCCTCTTCTTCTTCCTCTTCCTCTTCTTCTTCCTCTTCTTCTTCTTCCTCCTCGTCGTCTTTTTCTTCTGATAAAAGTTATTTTATTACACTATTATTAAAACTTTGACTATGAATGTTGTTACGTTTTAAAAATGCCGGCACCGAAAGCTACCAATCACGATATCTTAAATTGTATGATATCACAAAAATATGGGCTGGCAGCCCAGCTGTAGTACTAGGTACTCAACGCTTACCGGGCTCAGTTTCATCCATATACTCGGACGGCACTACAACCTGGAGCTCGGTGCCGTCATCCAGTTGAATGACCTCCAGCATGACATACTTCTGGTCGTCGCCGTCTGCTGTCACCGCCTTGTCGTGTTCTAGCTCTTCGTCGGTACGACCCGACTTAATTATTTTCTCCGCTTCCTCAGAGTCAATCACGCGAATGTCCTAGTTAATTAAATTTTATGCCTTTAATCTGTAAAATATTCCCTTATCTCTAAATACTTTTTAGAAACACAGAAATGAATGAATGAATGAATTTTTGAATATGTCAAACTGTCATATTTATTCCTCAGATAAAAGTTATTTGACTATTGTAAAATTTGCCCTAAGATAAATAGTTGTAGATTGAAATACAATGTTTCACTGAAGCTTGTGGAATAACCGTCAGGAAGGGATCTTAATGAAGAAGTTTATTACCTTAATTATTAGTCTAGAAGCGTCAGATTATAGGACCCAGTATGGTCAATCCAAACAACAATATCTGCTGTCCGTTCCTCACACTATGAGGAACGGATTTCCACTGCTGATTTCTTGTCTTCCTTCACTCCTGCAGTGTCGGCACAGTCACATAATAAGGTCTAATACCTACCTTGACCTTTTTCGGCTTGTTGTTGTTTGGGGCAAGGGCGCTCTCTTCGTGCTCAGACTCCGTGTTGTGGGTTGCCAGATGGCGGATCAGATTGCCCTTGTGAACGAATTTACGCTTGCACTCTTTGCAAGTGTGCTTCTTTGCCTTGGACGGCGGCGGCACATAGTTCGGGTTGTGGTACAAGTTTATGTGGCGACGGAGCAACTGCTTTTGCCTGGAATAGGGTGATGTTTCACTAACAAAGTAGTAATCGTAGACAGCCCATGTATTACCCTAATTTTATAAGCTTATGCACTTTATTTTGCTCGCGTGAATATAAGTTAAGTTATTGGTTTTGTTATATTTGCACGAAACCCTCATTATTTTTCTAAAATAAAAATTGCCTAAATTACTCCTTGTAACTCAGCTGTCTGCTTTTAAAACACCTTTCAAAAACGGTCCAACCATTTCGAAGGAAACCGGATTTTTTTAAGTGTAAAAATTGTTTTTTCCGTAAGTATATTCATTTTGTAAAAAGCTTTTATTTTAGCGTTGCACACTAACAATACAATTTCATTAATTTGTATAGAGTATAGACGATATTTTCACCATTTTTTAACGTACATAAAACGGATATATTTATCTATCTCCTATGGAATATGATGCAAACCTGAAGGATGCAGTGCACGAGTCGCAGATGAACGGCTTCTTATTACTGTGTTTGAGCACGTGCATTTCGAGGTTGCGCGCCTTGGAAGAAGCATACGGGCACAGTTTGCACTTGTGGAATTTTTCGCCCACGTGGGTCTGTCAAACAACCGTGTCATTATTTTATATTTACATTGAAAAGACTGACTGCTTAAATCACAACTCTCCCAAAAAATATAATTACAGAATAATGTTTTGTACCTTCTTGTGCAACTTGCAGGTGTAACGGTCCGGGAAGGACTTTGCGCAGTAGCGGCACTTCACTGGCTTATCTGACGTGTGCAGCTTCTGTATGTGGATGCGAAGGTCTGCCATACGACCACACTTGGCCGGACACAGCTGACAGGAATACATCGTCTTCGCGGATACTAAGCCCATATAACACGATATTATTATACACGTTACGTAGAGAGAAGTATGGACGGACAAAACCCTGTAGTCATAGAAAACAAAATGATTACCCTCATAGTATGACATTGCGGAAAAAATATAAGCAACAGATTGTCAAAGCAACTATAGATAATTAATGTGAAAGATGACAATTATGTGGCTAGAAAGGTAGGATAGAAATGTATGATAGAATAGGTTCTTTTGCACTAACCTCAAGTAATTCTAGACCAAGGAAGAAGGGTGATGATGTTTATGTAGTCAAAGTCAAATCATTTATTTCAATTAGGCCACTATAAGGCACTTTTGAACGTCATTACAAGAAAAAAAATAGAATTGAATCTAGTTGCTCCTTCCAAAAGGTAGTTTTGTATGGAGAAGAATGGGCAAGAAACTCCATACGTACTCTTTTAAAATCAACGTTTTACAATATAGTTATTTGTACACAAGAGTGTTACGTAATTACATGTGAATGCAATGAACCTTATATGTATAAAAACTACTGTATAATAACACACAAAATGAAGATGAGAATATAGTCCTCTTATTGAGACTGTCCACTATTAACTGGTTTCAAAATTGCAAGTAATAGAAATAGTTACAGGGACGACACATTTTGATGACGACTCACCATTGTGGATTAAACGGTGCGCCTTCAGCGAGTTGGACTGCGTGAAGCACATGTTGCATTGTTCGCACTTGTACGGCTTCTCACCGGTGTGCGTGCGGAGATGCCGCTTCAGTTTGAACATGTCCGGGGACGCATACGTGCAGTGTTGGCACTGGACACAATATGTTATTAACAAGGCTTGAAGTAAGTAAAAATATTGAAGTCAATAATCGAGATAAAAACTATCCTATCTTTTAAGTTTGACCAAATTACAAACAGTAAGCCATATTTCATAAAAAATGGTTGAGTAGTTTAGGAGTCCATCCCGGACAAACAACGTGTCGCGTAATTTATGTTTTGCATACAAAAACGCGATATTTTGGTGGTTTTACCTGGTAGGGTCTCTCCCCAGTGTGGCAGCGAATATGACGGCGCAGCTTTGACAGCTCGACAGATGCGTAATCGCACTCCGGACACTTGTGCGGTTTTTCGTGCGTGTGTCTGTAGCGCACGTGTCGTACCAACTCACCTGGGAACAAACGGCTTCATCACGTATCAATCTGTTATTCAAGCTATCCAATTCAAAAGGCCGTTCACATGATAGGAAGGTCTAATATCCAGCAGAGGGCTGTAAGATTATAGGCAGATGATACTCACCAGAGGTGGTAAAGGGGTTGCTGCAATACTTGCAAACATGCGGTTTGATGCCGTTGTGCATGTTGACGTGGTTCAGCAGAGAGGCGGCAGTCTTGAAGCCGCGCTCGCACACGTGGCACGTATGCGGCCGGTCTTCCGAGTGAGTCTTCGTGTGGCGCAGTAGTAGGTAGCTGCTGGGATAAACCTTCGCATGCACTAACAATCCATTTCATTTTGTTAATACAACAATATTAATTTTATTATTTAAAATTGACGATCAGACTATTTTATTAAACTTATAAAGAAATATACTATATTCCTAAAAACAAGACATTTCAATCGATATACTTGAAAAAATTAGCTTCGTAATGTTGCGAAGTGTATAATTGCTTTGGCTCGTGACTGTACCTATACATTTCAATGTATGAACATAATTTTCAGGAACTTTTGAATTTACAGAAAATATTGGAGGCGTCAAGAAATAAGTGATGATCACCGGCGAAAGGTTTTGTAGGAGCACATGTTGCAGCTGTACATAACCCGCGAGGTGCTGCTCCCCTGCCGTATGGGCGTGCCAAAGAGCCCGTTCTGTTCGTCATCATCGTCTTCCTCGCTGGCATTGACGATTTCGATCTTGCAGACGCCGACGTTTTCTTGCTCCCCAGCTTTGGGCTAATGTTAAATGTTTTCATTGAATAGAGTCTTACCACATTCAAATGGGTAGGTTACATTTTATTTTAAGTACATAACATTACGCCTGCAATCCCCGAAGGGTTAGACAGAGGTGTACCCATTAGTAACTACAATAGAATAGAATAGAGTCTTACCACATTCAAATGGGTAGGTTACATTTTATTTTAAGTACATAACATTACGCCTGCAATCGCCGAAGGGTTAGACAGAGGTGTACCCATTAGTAACTACACCCACATTTCGTCAGTTATGTTTAAGTCCCATGTAATAAAGGACGAGCCTATTGCTATCAATTGGGCACAAATGCAGACTCCGAGGTTGCTACTTCAAAATTCCTGATGAAAAATTCAAATAACACGTTGCCCGACTTTTTAGCCGACTTGGGAATCGAACCCAAGACTTCATGCTTAGCAGTCACGCTTTGCTTTATTTCAAGTTTACAAATGTCATAAAGGACTGCTACGTACCGGATTTGCTTCTACTGATAATTTTCATTATGTTCGAAACCCAAGTGAATTTGAATCAGCACAATAAAAGCACATAAATCGTGTTCATACCTGGTCCAATCTCAGATCCACGTTGATGGCTCCCTCGGGATCGTCCTGCATCATAAGTACGTAGCTCAGGTCCTTAGTGGTGTCAGAAGAGAGAAGTTTGGCCGTCTGGTAAGTTTCCTCTTCGGTCAGTATTATGTCAGAAGTTTCTGGAGCTTCCTAAATTTAAATAAATGATTGCTTATTGCTTGTATTTTTAATATAGAGATAAACTACTATAATATGACGTGCCCTTCCATATTATTATTTCAATGTGTGTAGTCATATCTATATGAAAGAGTTTCTATGTAATATAACATCACGCCCGTAATCCCCGAAGGGTTACGCAGAAGTGTACCCATTAGTGCACCCAGTTTTTATGTAGTTGTAAGTATTCGTCTTCAGTAGCAGGTCGGCAAGATAACGCACGTGTAATTTTCATATAGTATGCCAGTGCAGCGCCATACTTATAATAATGAGTAATGAATTACTCCGCTAATCAAGCAACAAATCGCTGATTTGTTTTTGTTTCGAGGGCCGTCTCAGTACGCACACATGAGTTGTGAGATACATCTTCAACACCAACATAATACAAGAATTAAAAAATGAAAAAAAATAAAATATATTTTCTCCAGGTTGCACTTACCTCGGTTTCTTGATTGGCTTCGGGCTCGTTCGTGATGAAGCTCTGCACTTCATCGTTTGGTTGTTGGTAGAAGTATTCACCGTCATCATCCATAAAATACTCAACTATTTCCGTTTCTTTATCACTGGGTGCAGCTTTGATTAGGAAAGTAAAAAATAAAAATAAATAAATTGAAATGTGGAACTTCTCGATACGGGAAGCTATTTCAAGTTGTTGATAATTTTATTTATATAAAGAATTAGAGATTAACTACAATAACATGGCGCGCCCCTCCATAACTACAATAACATGACGAGCCCCTCCACAATTAAAAACGTTTGAAAGTATTAACAAGACAGTGTAAATATTATGTGGCAATAAATTATTATAATTTTTTTTTGATTCACAAGACATTGGGTTAACCGATGTCAGTGATGTCCAACATAAACTTAGAAAGTACATACGAAATAGTAAAAGTCACATTGGTACTTGACCATGGTCGGTTATGAACCGACAGCAAACATGAGAGACGGGCGCCTTAACCACTGGACCATCACGACAAACCCTTCATAATCCTTAAATTTTGGATTTTAAACAGTACTGTGCGTCACAAGCGGGGCCTGTGACGCACAAAATGACGTCAGCTATTAACAGGCCTCAATAAAGCATTTGCTAGGTAGAGGTACAGAACTTACAAAAAGAAAAGGAAACTGTCTTCATTTTAACTGAAAAGTGTCACACAAAACTCGACCTTCGGACGACGAAATAAAGGTAATAACAAAACAATAAAAGGTATTCATAATCCACTTCTCACCTGAGATGATTGTTGATTGTGAGTCCATAATCTTGTATGTTTATAGCAGCGCTTGCTTGTTTCTTTCTTGTTTATCTGATGGTTCTGTGTCTCGGCTTACCAGGTCTTCCTTAGGCTTGTCAACACGTTCTTATTTCAAAAAGTCCGGCCTAGCGGCACGGCTAAAACAAAGAGAACATAGTAAGGCATTTAAGAAAATAAATATAAAAAGTATTTAGTTCTATGTAGTGTGTTGAAAAACGTCATGTGAAACGCATGAGCATTCATTTTATCAATACACTTTCGGCTATTCGCCCTGGCTTTCGGCTCGGGCTGCAATGAGTTACTTATAAAAGGAAGCTGGACACTGGATCGATATCTGAAAGTCACACGGATTAATCTTTAAAATAACTATTTGAGAAATAGCATAAAAATGTTTAATTTTGCTGTCTTCTTTGATAACTTGGTGGATCTCACACTACCACAAGACACGTTTCTGTACGAAGGGCTGCGTTTGTTAATTTCGACCGTAAGTACCCCAGCTTGTATATAAAACACGCATAGTGCAACACACTAACCACGCCTCGACGCGCGTGGTGGCAGACTGCGCGCAGATCGCGCAGACCACACAATCACGCGCGGGGGGCGTGGCGCCCCGCAAGGCACGGCGCACTGGGACTGCAGTAACGGGTGGATTTTTGCGAATAATGGACGTGGCTAAGACGAAATCCGATGTCGACAGATTATATTTTTGATATTGAAATCTATGGCCCCGCGCGAAGAGGCAGATAAAACCGTATGATAGTGTAGATCTGCGCTACTGTCGGCGCGCCGCCGCGCGCGTGGATGCTTCGTCGCGCGCAGCCTGAGCGTGGCGCGTGGTAGTGTGAGGTCCGCCCAAGCCGCGCGGCCGATTCGATGTGAATCGATAAAAGTGTCGGTGTTTCATAGAATCGTCTATAAATATAATATGCTCGTCGATGGAGCCACTGTGCTGTCACAGTGGCGCCACTGTTGTGCACTTTTGAAGACGTTATGCTGACTATAATGTTAGTGTATGTCTAGGCTTAAATTATGGGTTAGGTCTGTGTAGATAGAAGCTGAAAGGGCACGAGAGGTCAAGAAATAAATGTATAGACTAGATTTATTTGTTGATCATTTACAATTTACCTTTAAATCTTAATATTATAAAACTGATGAGATTTTTTGTTTGTTTGTTCAAATAGGCTAATTTCTGGAACTACCGACAGATAAAAAATAAATAATAAATATATTTATTTTATTATTGATTCCTGTTGAGAATCAGTAGCATAGTTACCTCTCTGAATTTATAGAGGATGCAAAACTGCACCTTGAATATAGCAGCACGGTATGACACCAACAGCGGTGTTGTATCCAAAGTCGTAACTTAACGCGGGTGAAAAAAACCACGCGGCAAAGTCGCGGACAGAAGCTAGTATATGATGTACGCTAAGAATACAATGCGATAGTAGCCGTGGTAGGGGGTCGTTGCGCATGCGCTTTTATGACCTCGGTGGTCGTGGAGTAGGGAGCCGGCACCCCGCACCGCGTAGTGTTGGGCAGTAACAGGTGAATTTTACAAACATTTCGATATAAAAATTGTATGGATACTAGGAATAGAACTTACAGGGTCATTGATTTTTATTTATTTATAAATAATACTTTGCCCTCGCTTCAATGTCTTCTGTATTGTGGGTGTTTACAAAGATATAAACTCACATATATATGTATAAATATACGTAGGCAACACAAATATTTGTTCTGTGCGGGGATCTAACCTGCCACACGCAGTGCATTATAATCGATCAAATTTTAGATCTGTACAGACAGGAATAAAGGAGAAAGCCAACAGCTTTTCAGAGAAACGTTCCAGCGAAGATAATATTTTTATTTACAAACTGATTACACCCCCAACTTTTATAATATCATATCAAATACAATTTGAATTAAAATTTTCTACAATATCAAAAAAACAAAGACTGACAAGAAAAGTAAATTAAATCTGAACTGAGGTGAGGGCGCCACGGGGAATCGAGAATTCTTACTAAGGATTCCCGACATTCTGTCACCACCTCGAATACTTAAGACGTGTGACCAACCCTGTCAGTGCAGTACTTTTGTCGCATCTAATAAAATTTAATACGCTTCCAAAATGCAGACATAATGAAAATCTGGGAATTGCATTTCTCATCAGGTTTAGTTGCTGAGAAAACGAACTAAGCCACGTGAATAATTCTTCCATTTTGAGTATTCAACGGTTAATTTTAACCCTCAGCATGCCTGGTGGCAATACGCTACATGATATGTAACGAGGATCTGACTCAGATTAATAGTAGTAGTCAAACTTATGGTTTTATTACGAAACTCGATATCAAATAAAGGGTTAATTTAAAAGTAAAGAAATTGCCAATCAAATACTTTATTTTCTTTAATTAAATTTAGATTAAATATTTTACATGACACAGAACATAAATTACTGAAATGTATTACTTTAAAATATTAAATAAATCTCATTCAGACTTAGATAATTGTAAGACACTTCTGTAAACTTATAATAATAATAAAATAATCAGCTCTTGTCACTTTCATCAACATTTTTGTAAGCTCTGGTTTGGTAACAAATTGCACAAAAAAATGGCTTGATCCAGACATACATGACGTATATCGATACTGGAAATATGAAATAACATAAGAGGCATTTGATCGAAAATCTCATTTTCGACCAAATGTTCGACGACGACGATCGATATTGCATTTTCGATCGATTTTTGATGGGTAAAAACGATATCTACGCTTTACACCCACAGTGGTTTTTTCAATGATGGGCTATCTATATTACCAATATGATCAGCCGTGAAGCAATTGCAGAGAACGTCACATCCATTTCAAAATCTGAAGAACTTTCATTGCAGACCAATTATTATATTATATATTTTACTTTTTCCTCACACTAGCAATTTCTCCTATGTCGTGGATATGTACACAAACACCCAGATTCAAAACAACTATCTGTAGGCCATACAAATATTTGGTTAGTGCGGGAGTCGAACCCGCGGTATACAATTTTTATTTGTCTTCTGCCTCTAAATCTGCCTTATTTTTATCCTCCATAGCGTCATCAGACTCTTCTTCACTTGATTTGAATAAAATACCATTTTCTTCTGCCTCTTCACGTAATAATTTCTTAATATCCTTATCACGCAGATGGGTTTCCATTTTGAATCAAAAAAATAAAAACAGTATGAGTATTCTACACATATACAATGTCAAATCACAAATATCAACAAAATAATGTAACAAATACTTACACAATAGAATCACACTGTACACCTCTGGTAGGGGATGTTGGGGTGAGACCCGCGCGCGCTTTGTACACGTCCTTCCACTATAGGAGCGTACTCCCGACTGAGCAAGCGGGTGGGGAACGATAAGTAACTCACAATGGCCAGCTACAGAGAATTTGAAGCCAGTTTACATTTGATTCAAATATCACACTGATTTTGGCGCGATGGGGCTGACTGACCCTACCACGCATGCGAAGGGTTAAATTTATTTTAAGCAAAAGTTTTGGATATACTTTGACCTGTTTTTGTTAAATAGTATTTGGCATATTGACTTAAAAGATTTATTGAGAAATTGTGTGTTGATTCGATTTCGCAGAACTTAGTTAATTTTTTTGAGATTCTATTTACAGCTCCCTTTTCGTCGTCTCTCGTTTCCTTAATCTTTGCACTGCGGCACTGAGTGAACGTAAAGTCGTTTGTTTACTGTCTTTGCAGTGTTTTGTTTTACTTTATTACCTGATACGAGGTTGGAAAAATCGTAAGTTAATTTGGACTCTATTGTACTGTGTTGAAATAGGTTAAGCATGAAACCACTACAACATAAACTTGGGATTCTCAACCGCCAGTTACAATATTTGAGAGAAAAATTCTTGTTTTTTTTTTTTTGTAGTATTGGATATCATCAAATGACTTCTTCCGCTCTGGGCGGAGCGGAATCCCTTCTGCTAGTGTTAGAATCCTACTGACTAAAACCCATCCATGTTCCTAATAACGCCCTTTATATTCCATGGCCGTGGTGACTCTTTCAAACTAAAGCCGCAACTCTGGCAGAAATTCTTTAGAGTAACGTTACAATGTTCAAAGATATTGCTGTAATTTATGCAAATGGAACAGAAAATTATTTACTCAATATGGAACTCAAGCACACAGACCGATAGCAGTCTTGGGTATTCGCCATTATTTATTTAATCAAGTAAATAAAATACACTAATAGTATACACTTGTGATATTGGCTTGCAGGAGCGCAAAAGTGCATATATTTTTTAATGTCATTATAATGGTATTTCTCCTGTAACGTGGGTACATACACAAACAGGTAGACCAGGAATAACTATCTGTAGGTCATGAAAATATTTGTTCCGTTCAAGAATTGAACCCGCGACACGTAGCACAGCAGCCAATCGCGCCATCAAGTATTATATTATTTCTAATGTATACTCTTATTATAGGTAAACACTAGTTTGGTGGTATGAGGAATAGGGTGGAAAGTTTCCCATACTACTTTAAAAAGGGAGGTTCCTCCGACCAGACGGGTGTTGTGTCTGATGGGTTAGGTACTGCCCGACAGTTGTTGTCGGGATTTTGTAAATATTCTAACGTCGCGAAGAACTTTGATATCGTGATTTAGGAAACGTCAGTTGTAGTAGTTGTAGTTCGCATGTTGTGCGATAGATGTCGCTATAGGTAGGTACTAGCTTATGTCCGTGACTTCATTCGCGTAGCGGACTGCCTCGTTGGTCTAGTGGTCGCAAGCGCGGCTGCTGTGCATGAGGTCTTGAGTTCGATTCCCAGGTCAGGCAAAGTGTTATTGGGTTTTTCTATCAGGCATTTCTCAGTAGCAGCCTCCGAGTTTGGATTTGTGCCCGGTTGATGGCAATAGGCTCGCCCCCTATTACATGGGACTAAAAACATAACTGGCGAAATGTGGGTGAACTAATGGGTACACCTCTGCCTAAGCCTTCGGGGATTATAGGCGTGATGTTATGTATGTATGTTCGTTCGGCTATCATGGTGTTTGTTATTTTATTTTTTCAATAATTCTTTATGTGAAAAAGAGATAGTAGTAAGGACCGTGTAAGATCCATAGTTATGCGTTTGGTAAAATGCTTTTATTTTGACAATACAAACAAAACATCAATTTTATTATATAAACTTCAATTTTATTTATTTGTATAAAAATATTTACAAATAGCTGATACATGGGACAGAATTATTGCTGGGGATCGGGTTTCATTTTTGACAAAATACACCGTTTATGATAGCGCACAATGGCGATTTACGATTTACGATTACGGGCGCTTATAACTTATTTAAAATTTTCTGTCGTAACAATACGAAAAAATAAGTTGGAACTTTGACCTCTAATATCTTCATTATAACCAGAAGTTTCATATACATGGTCAAGAAAACCTAAGCCGCGTTAAGTCACGTGGTCAATCGACGAAGCGATGACCACATGAAAGACTTTAATGTATGGGATTGACATAAGCCGCGTTAAGTCACGTGGTCAATCGACGAAGCGATGACCACATGAAAGACTAAAATGTATGGGATCGACATAAGCCGCATTAAGTCACGTGGTCAATCGACGAAGCGATGACCACATGAAAGACTAAAATGTATGGCATTGACATAAGCCGCGTTAAGTCACGTGGTCAAACGACGAAGCGATGATACTTTGTCTAAGCCCCCTTTTATTTTAATAGACGTTGGCTATTAGTCTTTTTATAAATTGGTACCAAAGTCGACTCTCAGCATATTCCCTCAGCTACTTAACTATAAATAATTTATATACATACAGTAGACTTAACTGTAAAAGCAAGCAGATGTGATCAAAATTGACTCCCTAAAGAATATTCTAAACACGTATTTGCGTAGGTTTAGGAAAACACTAAAATAGCAAATAGTTACCGTACAAAGTTATATTTAACTTATCCATAATAAATAATGCCAGCCTATTATTGACCACCGGCAGGGCAAACGCCTCTTCTCATTCAGAGAAGGCACGAGCATTGATCACCACACTTGCTCAAGGTGGATTGGCGATTCCAGACTTACTATACTTAACCGTACTTACTAATATTATAAATGTGAAAGTAACTCTGTCTGTCTGTCACGCTTTCATGGCTAAACTACTGAATCGATTTTGATGAAATTTGGTACGGGATCAGTTTCAATCCCAAGAAAGGACAAAGGTGCTTATTGCTCCGCAGAATCGTCTGCGTCCACAATAACTGACATTTACGCGGATGAAGTCGCGAGAAAAAGTTAGTATAGCTTATTTTAATTTCAGTACACATCCATCTTTATCTGTCACAAGTCACTAGTGACTTTTTGATTAGTTCCTAGTATTTTCACTGAAACTTTGAGTGATGTGTTTCATCTAGTCGAAAAAGTTCAATGAACTGTAATTAATGTCGATGGTGGAAAGGATAAATTAAGTCTTAGGTGTGTATATGTCGCAGGGATATGATAAAAACAGGGATTTCATCAAATCACCCGATTTGCTTAGGGAAATGATAAAATCGTGTTGTTATTTAACATCCTCCGTGATTGACCCTTAGCGGTTTGGCCAAATCCCTGTTTTTATCATATTCCTGTGACATAAAGATTGATACAAAAAGTTATGGTTTAAACTTGAATGACCAAAAAATCGAATATTACAATAGTACCATAGACAAAATTATTCCATATTTTATACTAGCTTTCAGCCGCGGCTTCGTACGCACAATGACTGACATTCAATCAATCAATCAATCGATTCAATTTAATTAAGTGATATTACCTTTTTTTTATCGTCAGCAAATCCCGTCCCCCGTCTAGGGGAAGACGGGGTATAGTCCGGACTCTTACCGACTAAAACCACCACGCTGATCCTCGACTGACCTTTGGGCGGGGGTACGTAATTCGCTCGAGCATTCTACTGTTCCCGCCACCTTCTGGGTTTTTTTTCCAAGGTGAAATGTAGGTACTAATCCTTATACTTTTATGACGTCCACGGTATATTTCAGAAAGTTTTTTTAAACAATCAGGACCATCACAGTGACGTCATTAAAACCGCAGGGACGTAGGTGTTCTCCCTTTTTGGTGAACCGTTATCCGGACGAAAGGAAGAATGATTTTATTTCCTTATAGTATCAACTGTATTTACGTAGATTAAGAGGTAAATGTTCTATAAACAGCAAATATGACGTAAGAACCGTCCAAAAAAATATCATAATACATCATTTTGACGTCATAAAAATCGTGATGGTATGATTGTATAAAACTAGATGGATGAACCTACGTAACAAAAACTAGAGATTCGCACGACATCTTAGTTATAAAGTTTTTTGTTGATGACGTATTTAGTTACCGTCACACAATTATTTAGTTTTATGACGTCATAGTTGTTATAATGACGATCTTGCCGCTTCGTGATATGTTCTACATTTAAATAAATAAATAATACAAGTTTATAATTATCTCACTGCAGAGTAAAGGCCGTTTCTCATACAGAGAAGGCAGAAGCCTTTATTACCAGGCTAGCTCAACGCCGATTGATGATTTCTGACTTTAATTAACTACAATGATGTATGATGATTGCCTTCACCAATGTTTATGATGTCCAAGATAAACTTAGAAGGAACATATGAAATAGAAAAAGCCACATTGATACTTGCCCGTGCTTGGTTGCGAAAAGCCACTTTAACCACTGGGCCATCAAAATATTCATGAATATTTTATGAATATTTTTAAACAGATCCCACATGCAGGAATGTATTGAACGTAGGCTAGGAATGAGTTAAAAAAACGTAGCTGATGGCGTTCTGTGGTTTCTGCCAACTCCCATGGGAAAAAGATGTAAGTTTATATACCTATGTATATTTTTAATTCTGTTTATTATTTTTTATTATTTATTAGACATTACTGACATCATTCCGTGCCTCGGAAAGGACGTTAAGCTGTTGGTCCCGTCTGTCATACGTGGATTTTTGACAGTCGTTACGAGTCGTCAGAAACTTGAAAGTCTGACAACCAGTCTTACCTGGGGGTATCGTATTACCCAGTTACTGGGTTGTGGAGGTCAGACAGGTAGTCGCTCCATGTAAAATACTGGTATTCAGCTGTATCCGGTTAGACTCGAAGCCGACCCCAACATAGTTGGGAAAAGGCTAGACAGATGATGATGATATTTTTATTTATTTTTTCATTCATCTGCTTTTTTAGTGTGCACGGTGGTATTTATTTAATATAATTACAATCTATTTCCATTAATTTATCCCAAAACATGTAATCAAGGAAAATCCACACTATCAAAGGATTCCATTATTATTAAGACAAGGAGGAAATTAGTTTTGTGTTACAATTCGTGACACGTTTGAAGTGTAATTATATTGTAATACGATACCTAATACGTTACAGTAACGTTGTTACATGAATCGATACTTCAAAGTTTAAGGTATAACATTAAATTGGAATGTTCAAAGAAAATTGTATTGTTTACCTGAAAACACATTATTACACTGGCAAATGAGGATTACGAAGTTGCCGTAATTACTTACGAGGCACGGGAGGAATATAGGTTTTAAAAAAGAGACTAAAGAGGAAACGCGGGTAGTCTTTTCCCCATAGAAACATCTTAGGGGTGAAAACATTTTCACGGTAAAAATTGTTGCACTGAACCACGGATTCAACAGTTGGTATTACAGTATGCATCCACAAAAATTACTAATACTACACTAACTATATTTATGTAATTACTATAATTAATTATTTACCAAATTTTATTGATTTAAAATAATTTTATAGGTGTTCTGTTTACACGAATTATAAATATGGTCCCCTAAAATTAAAATGTTGAGAACCTCTGTTGTAAACTAAAGTAAGGTACTCACTCAAAAGACATGTGATTGTAAATTAACGTAGCCAGTCCGCGAACTGGCGAATTGTGGGTGTACTAATGGGTACACCTCTGTCTAACCCTTCGGGGATTACAGGTGTGATGTTATGTTTATACGTAGCTGCCAGTGTTTTTGTCATTACATGTAGCACCAAACACTTATTCTACAGTGAGACATCATCAACACCGCTGTTTAAGCGTAACCAAGACTGCACCAGAAAACTACTTACTATTAAAATTAAAATAATTAACAAAAAGTCACTATTAGCTTAAGCGCAATTACCATAGACAATAACTAAAACACTCCTATGGTGTCAAAAACGACATGACATGACAATATTAAGTACAAACAATTGACACACGCTCAACGTTTAGCTCAGACGTTGAAGTTTTAATATCGAATTATATGAGGGTAGATGCATTGTAGTATTTTTGTTCTACCCACTTCGTATATTTTGTATTTCAGATACTGTCACGGGATTTCGGAATTTCCTACTAGTAAGATTCAGAATCAGAATAACAATAATTTATTTGGTTAAAAAAATAAAAAATGTTTTTAAGATTTCTTATATTTTTGGCGTTTATTATTATAAACAAACGACTCACTTTCTTGTTTATTAGGTGGGTGACCACTAAACTGATTTCTATGAAAACGTGAATTACTACTAGGTATTAGTACCGACAGGAATTTCCTTTGAACAGGGTAAAATGAAAGTCACGCTGGCAACACGCTCGAGCAGCGTGCTGTGTTAAGCGCACGCAGCTCTTTTCAATAACAAACAACATCAATCATAATAAACGAGAATAATATAACCAGGATTTTGTAAAAACTTAATTGAAAATAGTGTCCGTGGAGTTTCTTGCTCCATAGAGTAACTCTAACGTTTTGGAATCAGCAAACTAGCTTTAATTGTTTCACTAACGGACCGACTCCTTGACAATTCAAAAATGCCTGTAAATTATTTAATTGTAATGAAATGCTTTGTTTGTAAAGACTTTCGTTGCTAAGTACTGTTTACAAATTTCACGAGCATTGATCACCATGCTTGATCAAGGCGGATTGGCAATTTCAGACTTTTTTTTTTATAAGTCCAGGTTTCTTCACTATGTTTTCCTTTACCAATTTAAATCATGACAAAGATAAACTTAGAAAATACTTCAGAATTAAAAATAAAGGCATGAGCATTGATCACCACGCATGCTCAAGGCGCGTCGGCTATTTCAGACTTATATTTTTTTTATAAGTCCAGGTTTTCTCACGTAGGTGGAGTTTCATAACGATGACAGCGTGTAGCAAGTCCAAGATAGACTTAAAAGATACATGTCATATGAATTATAAAAAGTCACATTGGTACTTTCGCCAGTTATGTTTAAGTTTCATGTAATAGGGAGCGAGCCTATTGCCACCGACCGGGGCACAAATACAGACTCCGAGGCTGCTGCTGCGAAATTCCTGGTGATAAAACCCAATAACACTTGATATCTAACCCAACGGGTCAGCGTACGCCGTACTTATCTCAATTCGGCGCAAAACTCGAGTTATTGCATTTTTCGTAAGGACGGCAGTATGGTTTAGCTCATCATTAGAGTTTATTATGATGATTAGCACTGGCCCTTAAACATTTACATCAAGAACAAACGATGAATAATAAACAAGTCTGTTCTATTAAATCAAATCATGTTTTGTTCAATTTTAACAGAATTCTACTGTAAACAAGATTAAGGAATAAACAAAGGGAAAAGTAGACCTTATTGCGGGTTGCTTGCTTAATAAGGTAAGTTCCTAAGTAGTTCATTGATTCCTACGGGATTAACCAGCGTAAAACCTTAGTCAAAATAAGGTCATGTAGTTTAAAATAAGGCTAATTGGAAAAGCCTAATAAGGTAATTTATATTTTCCTTCGTGAGTTTGGTTGTGGGTTTTTTGTTGGTATATACCTATGTTTTGTTAGTTACCTTAAACTTTTTCCATGTCTAGTTGACATTTAATTTTAATTCATAATCATATTCATTTATTTGCTTACCATAATGTGTACTATAAAAGAAATTATAGTATTAGGGCATAGCATAATTTTCCAATTTTTTTTTTTTTAAATTCCATATTAAAATTTAATAGTAAGGGGACCATATTACTAACTTCCAAATACAATGCCTTTGATTGTCGTTGAGATGAGATTGCGACTAGATTTTTAACAATGTTTTTTTAGGCTCGCCCCCTATTACATGGGACTAAAAACATAACTGGCGAAATGTGGATGTACTAATGGGTACACCTCTGCCTAATCCTTCGGCGATTACAGGCGTGATATTATTATGTTTTTTCAGTAAAATCGACCTTCAGTTGTTATGTCAGATATTTAGTTGAAGTGGAAGTCATTGACACTCGAGGAAATTGTAATTGAGTCATAAATGCTAAAATGACGACACGATTGGCGCAGTTGACTGAGTGATTGGCTAAAGGTACGAGTAGTTTCGTCTGGAGAAGTCATCTGCCTAGCCTTTTCCCAACTACGTTGGGGTCGGCTTCCAGTCTAACCGGATGCAGCTGAATACCAGTATTTTACATGGAGCGACTGCCTATCTGACCTCCACAACCCAGTAACTGGGTAATATGATACCCCTAGGTAAGACTGGTTGTCAGACTTTCGGGCTTCTGACGACCCGTAACAACTGTCAAAGATCCACGTATGACAGCCGGGACCAACGGCTTAACGTGCTTTCCGAGGCACGGAGGAGTCTCGGTGTGTAAAGATGGTCACCCATCCACGGACCAATCCCGGCAAGCGTAGCTTAACCTGACGGATCGACCCGTGCGGCTGTTATTACTTAGCCACGAGCTCCTCAAGCTCCTCTCCTTCGTCTGGAGAAGGAAGGGCAAGAAACTCCATACATAAAAAAAAAATGCGACTATAACTTTGCAGGGATTGAATATTACAAGTACTTACCTACCATGAACGTTTTCCGTTTATTTTTCACGTCCATCTGATGTTTTCTTAGGTTGAGGAAAGGACGGATTCTTTATTGTGGATCGCCTATCTGTCTCTCACAGATCACGGAAGGGACTAAACTGTTGTTGTGACGTATTTGGTTTGTATATCTTTCAATATGTATATACTCTACCTATACAAATAAATAAATCTCATAAAAGTCACTTCCACTCCGTAGTTTATACAAGCGTTATACTAGCTTCTGCTTGCGACTTTGTCTGCAAAGACTTCAAAATTAAGCCAAAGTTTTAAATTATCACACAGGAACACAAAAATGGGGTAATAATTACTAGCTTTTATTTACTTTCACCTGCCCAGATTTATGTGTGTTTCATCGAATCTGGTTATCGTATGTGATAAATAAGATCAATTATTATATGCACTCATTTAATTTTGCTCTAAAAAGTAACAAACATTCATCTTTCCATCTGTCCATCTATCTATTCATCCATCTTTACAAATTACTAGTAGTAGGATAGGACTATGAAAATTGAACATGAAATTATACGGAATGGCGCCCGTAAAATTCATAAACAAATTATGTCAAAGATTTTAAAGACTACAAAGCAGTGTTTTTTAAAAATATGACCTATTTTTAGCATACACGTACATTTAAACTCTTAACTACTTCGATAAGAAACATACTTAAGGTTGCACTAATAGTTAACAGCCTGAACTCGTTGTTGGTCATGGCAAAAAGGCATACTTTCTTACACAAAGTCGTACGCTTTAATGAGAAGTAGTACGATTTACGAGTAACTCAAAAAACGTAATGAAGAGAACTTTGATCGAAAATTAATTATTGAAAAAACTAGATAATGCAATAATTCAAATAAAGTTATTAGAAGTATTAAACAAATAAACTACGTCTGCACCAATTTTATTTTGGAGATTTTATACTCTTTCTCTTATTTATTTTCGCCCAAAATTTTTGTTAAATTAGTGTCGTAATGCGGATCTTTTATTTTACTATTCTACTCACGTACAGACAATTACAAATAGAAGAACAATCGATAATGATGCTTAGTTTTCGACTTACAATGCCAGACAGTACAGTAATCACCCCCCAATGTTTTTATTAAAGGAATAACAGCTAGATCAGGGGTTGTCAAAGTGGTGGGCGGTTCTCTTAAGCGGGGCGCAGAGACCAACAGAAAGAGGTATTGACCACCAGTATACTTAATTAAGGACCTTATTTACAGGTTACGAGAATTTTCGTTATACCTACGACATTTCATAAAAAAATAGTTTAAAAATTTTCGCAAAAAAAAAATGCTGCTTTTTCTATCTGTGTGTAACCTAAAACACACACTATACACTTACCGGTACGAAAACTTGGCCACAATATTTCACGATATTTCGCATTTAAATGCAGTTTTGACGCTGAAGTAAGGGCAATATAAGGGCATTCAGCAAGTCTTTTTCAGTTTTAAGAACTTAAAAATAAAAACATCACAACACCAATATGATTTTTGTTTGTCTTTGTAGAAAGGGACGCGCATAAATATGTCAGGGAACCCCTGAACTAGACTAACTAGATGTCAGTACAAAATCTTATTGCCATAAAACTATGAAGGTAAATGTTCCTGTCTAACCCTAACTCGCAGTGTTTATCCTTCCAAAAATATGCTTAGACACGATGGATCAAATTTGTTCTAAGTACATTGAATATTTATGTTCCTACTCG
This sequence comes from Hoplodrina ambigua, assembly GCA_949774945.1. Classification (NCBI taxonomy): domain Eukaryota; kingdom Metazoa; phylum Arthropoda; class Insecta; order Lepidoptera; family Noctuidae; genus Hoplodrina; species Hoplodrina ambigua. The sequence continues at coordinate 11,945,044 of OX458973.1, forward strand.
CAAGGAAAATATATGCGTCGTGTGCGGAAATTGCTTTTTTATTAATGTAACTCATTCATCCAATGTGAATGTTACTTGCTTGAAGAATAATGTACCTTCTATATAAATCTTATGTAAATATTACCGTGAATAGATTTCTGTCATTGTTTATAATGCGTTCAGTATATAAAGCTTACGAATACTGAGCGTTTTGTTCATCTATATGATTAGAAAACTGAAGAGTTGTTTAATTCGTTGAACGCGCGAGTGTTCAGTGCCAGGTGGTAATAACTTTAAAAATGCAGATTAAATGCAAGAGCATCAAATCGTGCTTGTGAATAAACGAGTTCACGAAAAACTAATAACTATAAATAAACATTTTGTGGCTGCGAATGAAAGTTTAGGATTTTTGTTCTGAATATTCAATAATAATAAATAAATAGATTAATGATGAAGCAACTTTTTTTTTAATAATGTTTTTGAATGTTACCAGCCTTTTGATTATTTCCCCTTCCCCCCCTTTTGTGAATTGAACGTTAATATTATTTAAATCTATCGCTCCTCTAATCTAGTTTTGTATTAAGATCTTAAAACAATAATAATATGAGAACGTACTTAATTTAAAGTTAATAATTTAATTTTAATATATTTATCTAAATTAAAAAAAAAAAACTTAATTTTAATTAAATTAAATCGTATAATACCTACCTATGATGAGTACTGTGGTCACTAGGACGTGACCGAGGTACCGAAATCCACCTTTGGACCTTTGGGGTTACTTGCAGGGCACAAATAATATACTTAGTGAAACGAAAGATCGGATTTATACTTATATTGAAATAGCTTTTGACTTTACTGCTCCCAGCTGAGCGAATGACCAAACAATTCATCATTATAAAAAAAAAATATTTTAATTCTAAATACGAATAATAGTTTGTCAGAGAATTTAGAATAGAAATCTTTCAGCCAGCTTGCTTTACCAAGCAACCTTCACAGTACCTACTTACCTACCTACAAGTAAAAAAGCACTCCTCCACCAAACCAAGTTTTCTACAAAAAATATATTTTTCTTTAATTACAAACAGCGTTGTAAGACGGGTACAATTATCTTTTTTTCCTAAAAAACTTATCTTTCTTTCTTAAATTGTTCGTTGTACGTTTGAGGGAAGCATAATTAATAGTTGGACACCTGAAAACATCTCCCTTGAGTTTAATTAAGTTACCTACTCTTTAGCAAACTTATGTAATGGACTTCGTCGAGAATTTTAAATTAATTCGTTTTAGAAAATTAACTCTTTTCGTGAAAGGAGTAAATTGCACATTCTTTAAAGCCTTTTGGTTCATCATCATTTAAACCTTAAGGTTCAAATTCAAATACTAAGTTATAACATGGAAATACAGTTCTCTGCGTCGTTGGTCTAGTGGTCGCAAAGCAAGATTGCTGAGCATGACGTCTATTATTCGATTCTCGGGTCGGGCAAAGAAATTCTTAGTAGCCTCGGAGTCTGGATTTGTGCCCCGGTGATGGCATTAGTCTCGCCCCATATTATGTGTAACTTAAACATAACTAGCGAAATGTGGTGTACTAATGGGTACCTAAACCTCTGCCTAACTCTTCGGGGATTACAAGCGTGATGTTATGTAATTCACCTAATTCCGTTCAATCTTATAAGCGTGAAAGAGAAACAATCATCGATCCAACATAACACACTTTCAAGTCTAAAGAATAACATAAAATCAAAATACAAAATTAATTCAGGCTTATTTTCACTTTTTAGAATATCAGTAGGTACAGTGAAACTTAACATCCAAAATTTGCAATAAATAAAATCTCAATATGTCATACTCTTCCATTCTTTACAGTTTATTTGTATGAAAGACAGTGAACCGTAGGAAACCGGATACGGTAGTGACAACAGTGGCGCAGAATATTTTTTATTCGATTTTTTATTCAGACCACGTCGCATTTTTTCTAGAAAACCTCGGATTTTTCATGTAGGTATATAGCTAGGTATCATTTTATTGGACAACTCACAATACTGTGGGTACTTGAAAAAATATTGTTGCATTTTGCATACGCAGTGAATGGTCTACTTGAAGACTTCTTAGTACTGAGCCAGTTGAAAACCAGCATCAGGCACAAGTGGTCTGATATTTTTGCTTTAAGCCTGTTTGGCGCAGCTTTGGGCCTTTATTTTTTATTGTACTTATATCCTTTTTTTTGTCTACACATGGTCTGTGACAAATAATCAATATTTCTTTATTTCTTCTTTCTAGTGAGTTAGCCGAATTCGTATCGATATTTTCATTATTTTGTATATTCCTTTTTTGTGAATCAGCGTTATCAAAAATTATCATTATCAAGCATACCTAAGTGTCTATCTAGGTATTGTGAAATAATAATACATCGTAATGACGTAAGTGCCATAACCGCATTCTGACGTATTTACCGCATTCACTGTGCATGTAAATTCAGTGCTAAAACGGGATACATAAATCACATTATCAGAAAATATCACCAAAGCCTAAATCGGTATGAGACTAGTAGCTAACCTAACCTAATGACGTAAATGATGAGGCATTCCATCCACATTGACGTTGGTTACACCCGCAGTATACCAAGTAAAAATTGACGTTACAATTGACGTCTGATCTGGAGAAATTTAGGACGAATGCTTCAAGGAAACCGTTCTCTTGCGTGCGTAAACATCGAACGCTTTCAAAGATTGACACTTAAAACAATACGGGTTGTAAAAAGACTAATCACACAGCCGTTAACTATGCAAACTACTCATTAAACATTCATCTATTTATTTATTTAAGAAATATGTACAATATTTACAGACTTAATTAAAAAAAAACAATCACAATAAAAAAAAAGAAACTAAAACTAAATGGCTTCAAAAAATTCATCCGCACCGCTGCGCCGTCGTCGACTAGAAATGTGCCCAAAAGACTGCCCGCATTGCCAATTCTTTTTTTCCTGGGTTCATTTTTTTTTTTAACATCACTCTTTACGTTAGTATTTTACGGAGGAGCTCGTTGCTAAGTAATAACAGCCGCTCGGGTCGATCCGTCAGGTTAAGCAACGCTTGCCGGGGTTGGTCCGTGGATGGGTGACCATCTTTACACACCGACACTCCTCCGTGCCTCGGAAAGCACGTTAAGCCGTTGGTCCCGGCTATCATAAGTGGATCTTTGACAGTCGTTACGGGTCGTCAGAAGCCCGAAAGTCTGACAACCAGTCTTACCTAGGGGTATCATATTACCCAGTTACTAGGTTGTGGAGGTCAGATAGGCAGTTGCTCCATGTAAAATACTGGTATTCAGCTGCATCCGGTTAGACTGGAAGCCGACCCCAACGTAGTTGGAAAAGGCTAGGCAGATGATGACTCTTTACGGTAGTATTTTATTTCTAGTGCATGCAACAATATAGGGGTCGTTACAAGTTAAAGTATGATATTTAAAACTAGTTTTTGCAAAAAAATAAGTCAGATAGGTTGGAACTTCAATATCACCGTAACCAGAAGGCTCCTAGGTCTAGAACAAAAAAATATCATAAGGAAAGGTGGAACATGTAAATTGAACATGAACATGTAACCAATTCCAGGAAATTACAGGAAATAATTTTAAACATGCCAAATGTATGTACCCTTTAGGTAAGGATAAAAACGAACCAATTATCAATCTATCGTCAAGGAAAATAAATTGGAAAATATGATTGAGGAAAAATAACACAAAACGGAAAGATTAAAAAGCTATTATAGGGACCTGGTAAATTGGAGGAAAACCGATTTTACGGAAAATGTGCAGTTAATCATTTAAAACTATGCAAATTTTCCATAAATTACAGTTAATTATTATTTAGTTATTTTTCCTGTAGATTATATTATAATTGGGTTGTTACTTGGCGTATTTTGTGCCGTGGTCGCAAGCGCGGTTACTGAGCTTGGTCTTGGGTTCGATTCCCAGGTCGGGAAAGTGCTCTTTCTTTTCTGTTTTAAAAATCGTTGACTTACACAAAGATTTTTTCCTATAATGCGGGTGCATTAACAAACTTATATACTTACATATTTACACAAATTGGGCTATACAAATATTTATTCTAAGCGAAAATCGAAGCCAAACGAATTGGGTTTATCTTATAGAATTGCTTAGCAGCAGCCCGGAGTTTGCAAGTTAGTTGTGTGATACCCCCGTGTCCCGGAAACACGTTAAGCCGATCCTATGCTTGATATCTCCAGTCATGTCGAATCGCCTACCCATTTGGCTGTGAGAGTGAGGGAAGAGGGAGTGCACTTGTATTTGCGCGAACATTCATTATACACTATAATATCTCCTACGAACTTATCTCATCCTCATTAAGATTCGAAATCAGTCGGAATAATATTATTATTGCTTACTTCTGCGCGCGACTTCGTCCTCCGGGTGGTTTTTGCACGCGTTAAGTAACGTGGCAATAGGCTCGCCCCCTATTACATGGGACTAAAACATAACTGGCGAAATTTGGGTGTACAAATAGGTACACTTCTGCCTAACCCTTCAGAGATTACAGGCGCGATGTTATGTATGTATGTTAAGTAACGTCTTTAGTTATTACTCCGCTCCCGTCAGTCGTAGCGTGATGTTATATAGCCTATATTATTCTTTATGAATCTGACTATCATACACAAACATTTTTTTCCTATCTGACTGATAGTCCCAGAGATATTAGACAAACAAACACACAAGCAGAAAAGTCTCTTTACCTTTATTAATTAAGTAAAGATTATCGCTGACTGAATAAACTTGAACATAATAGCGTCATCGATTCTCTCCATATCTTCTAGTTCACAATATTCCAATCAATGGCTTAGTCAACTCTTAAAGACACTATCAGCCGTTATGTGATTTGTGTTAATATTCAAAGTGCTCGTATGTAGAATTTCCACACCATTACCTACCGCCACCGCGCCAACCGGAACGGTACTGAATATAAAGCCCTTCTCACATGTAGTTACTGAAAGAAATTGAATTTAGCCGAAGTTTTTTCAATAATAGACTTGCGATGCCTCTGGTAGATTGCAGATTTCAAAGGATACCTTGCAGTAAAGACCAATTAATTAATTAATTACCAGCAGATGCATAGTTAGGCAGAGGTGTACCCATTAGTACACCCACATTTCGCCAGTTATGTTTTTTAGCCCCATGTAATAGGGGGCGAGCCTATTGCGATCAACCGAGCACAAATCCAGACTCCGAGGCTGCTACTGAGAAATTCCTGATGGAAAAACCCAATAACACTTTGCCCGACCTGGGAATCGAACCCTAGACCTCATGCACAGCAGTCGCGCTTGCGACCACTAGACCATCCAGGCAGGTACTAATAGGTCTGCCTAACCCTTCGGGGAACACAGGCGTGATGTTATGTATGTATAGCGCGTATGGTTTTGAATATTGTCATGCATTGGGTGTTTCATTTCCTTTCTATTCATTCGACTGACATTCGCTTTGATTTTATTTTCTGTCGGTAAAAGTCTCACTCGCTGAATTTGGGTATAGAAAGCTTCAGTTGAGCTGTCTGCCATCGTACCTAAAGGTTTATTCTTATAATAAAAATTGTTTACAATCTGATCGTAATTTCATTTCTCATGTAGGTATGGAGTTTCTTGCCCATTCTTCTCCATACGAAATTACCTTTTTCTCTTGTTTATGATGTTCAAGAGGGATTTGTACGTCTTTTAAAGTTTTTTTAAATTTGACTTTGACTTTGATATCTCGGCGACAGTCAGTGTGAAAATCACATCTAAAATGTCTGGTAAATAAAAGCATTTTTTGAAAGATTGAGTCTGAGATTAAAATTTCTTAAAGTTACTAGTTTCTTCATCATCATCTTCCTGCCCTTGTCCCAAGTTATTTGGGGTCGGCGCAACACGTTTTCTTCTTCCATTCCGACCTGTCAGCCGTCATGCAATCACTGACTCCTCTTTCATTCATATCCTTCGTCACACAATCCATCCATCTTTTCTTTGGTCTTCCTCTTGCTCTCTATCCTAAAGTTACAAGTTTCTTACAGTTAAAAATTAGTACTAGGACATTAGTAGTTACGTCCTGTTTACGGCAGATACGTCAGCGGTCGCAACCACAACCGACAATTACTTGTTCATCATTGAGTAATTACTATGCGGTCCTTTGGTAACTGCTCGCTCGATTAACTTTGGAAGTCGTTAGTCGTTTTTGAGGAGATTAACAATGTTGAATACACGATGAGATGCAATATAATAATATAATATTGCTATTTTATTGTTATTCCTCTTCAAACTTAATAAGGCCATTATGCTAGAGGATCTCAAGATGAAAAAAAAATTAAAAAGGGTTTTTTTTCAGTTTTCGAATACAAACCAGCCATCTTTGTTCTGCGGGCAGGCGGGGCGATGAACCCGCACGCATACAGTGATATAGACGCGCGATACTGCCTACCGCATACGCAACGGGGCGGTTCTGTTCTTTGAAAGAGGTGTACGTGTTCTTAATTGCGTCTTATATAAGCTTTATGTTTCGTTAACCTATATACCGGGGATATTTACTAACGCGAAAAAAAACAGCCAATTTTCATATACATTTACGTTTACATAACTCGACAAATTGTTTACATCAGCTGTTTTTTTTTTTCACGATTTCGAGGCTAGTAGTTAGGTAAAAGTTGTTCATAATTATAAGTACAATGACCCTTTTCAGGTGCTTTTTATATAAAACACAAGGATGTACATCGATTTATTAAAATAGATTCCGATCTTCAAGTGCTAAAACCTTGAAAAATATTACTTGTATTCAATAAATATTTTTAATGATTTTCCTTATTCATGCATTAAGACTTGTCAATAAAATATAAGCATAATACGTATTATTTTATAATAACAGACATTATGAGATCAGAATTATAAAACGCGCGGAACATTTTAGCTTGTTTTTCTTCACGAGAGAGATAAGTATAAAGGATTACATAATCATAACAACGCTTTTAAACAGTATTATTTATTTACCTACTACGTAATGTATATATTTTTGACGTCTTCTAAGGCCGTGTTCACGCCAATTATGTTTTTCTTTTTACAAGTTTTTATTTCGTTTCATCTGACCCGGTATCGATACTATTGTACCATTGTGGCCATGTTTAGGGGAGGCCTATGTCCAGTAGCTGACGTCCTACGGCTAATATGATGACCCGGTATCATTGGTAATCGGTACCTGTATTTGTGGTTAATCAAATCTTACAAGTTAAAAACCTACTTCCTAGTGCGTGATTGAGCCGAAATTTTGTATAAAATACATCTGTAAATTATTATGTACTTTTGATTAAAAGCTTGTTACTAAAATATTTTTTTACGTTTTTTTTTTAGAACCTATGGATAAAACATCTGTATGGTTGTTTTTTGTTTACCAGAAACCTGAAAAGGGGTCCTTGCACTCATCAAGATGATAAACTTTTATTATGGAACTCCCTGAAATCTCAAAAAAATTGCTATGGATTACCAGTTTTTTCAAGCATTTTTATTTTATTTTTGCATTTTGTCAAGTTAGACAAATATAAATGTTTAAGTCTTCTGGTTACTGGTACATAAAAAATCTGCTTGGAAATACAATTTTATACTTTTAGGGACCAATAGGTTCACACCATACATATCGTTAGTCAGAGCTGCAAGCGATCCTTATTCACTCTACGAGTTTTCCATACATAATTTTTCATTCACACCCACAATATGGCATCACAGAAATCTCATGTATTACTGACGCTTACAGTAAATTTGCTCATAATTTGCCATACGTTTGTTGTATACGTAGCTTTATAATAGGTATAATGTTTTACTAGAAATGAATGGTAATATTATGTGAAGAAGTACTGCGCATTTTATCAAATCAAATAATACAAATTGGAGATGCGTAGATTTTTTTGTAAGAATCTATAATTATCTGTTGTAAGTCCGGATTTAATTCCAGTTTTTTTCTTTCTTATTTATCAACCCGGTATTTTTATGGGTTGGAACCTTTTTTTTTTTTCAAGTTGGAAGATCTACAACTATACGAGGTACCCACATTAAAAAAAAATGGAATAATTAAAAAAAAACCAGATACGGAAAAATCCAGATATCTCGCAAAAATATTTCAATTTATTTTTTAAGCTAGGAATTTAACTTGATATTGAAAAAATATTTATGTATGTAACAATAAATTTCTTTTTCTTAAGCATATTAACGTTTTGGCCTATTTCTCAGTTTTGGTTGTCACCCACGCAGGCCTCAAAGACCTGTGCTGACAGTTCTTTAAGGCGCGCCAACAGGGCCAAACGCCTGATGCAACACTGGCCGGGGTCGCGTTACAACTTGGATACCGTGGCCCCGGAACGCAAAGGGCAGCCGATCACCCAAAAAAAAACCCTGGCTGACAACTTAAACTGACTGGACTGGAGCTGCTGCGTTTTTGGACAGGAACTTCTTTCTAGCTTATCGATAGGCATAATGTTTTTTTGTTTGACCCAATATTCAGTTACGCCAACTTCTTCCACTGACGCAGTCATTAGGTCCTCACGTGTGCAGGTCTGTCACCTGCACACGTGAGGACCTAATGACTGCGGCATGCGGCGCAAGATGAAAAGTAGGCCATGGGTACTAAGACTATTGCCACTTTTACTGAGCTATATTGCCCTATGCTTATAGCTACATTCCAATTTGTTAAACAAAACATGTCTACTCCCCAACATAATCACATAATGGCTTCTTTGGATAGCCACGCAAACAGATGGGGCGGGCTATTTATAGCCCGGGTCACACATCGTAAATCCTTTTAAATGTATGGGTAAAAGAATTTTCAAGAATAAAATCTCACGTAACATTCACTTAGTGGGAAGTAATGGGTACTTACCACGAATGTATGTCGCAAAGTTGTTCCTGATTGTACCTGAATTATTTATTTGTTAGTACCTAATAGAAATTAATGGCGACTGGTGACTTTTGGACGATGCTACCAGATTTGTTGCAAAATGTTTCCCAGTAATAATAAAAAGACTGCCTCGTTGGTCTAGTGTGGTAAAGCGCAACTGCTGAGCATGAGGTCTTGGGTTCATCTCACAGGTCGGGAAAAGTTTTGTTGGGTTTTTCCATCCAGAATTTCTTAGTCGCAGCCTCGAAGTTTGAATTTGTACCCGATTTATAACAATAGGCTCGCCTCCTATTATATGGACTTTAAACTTTAAAATGTGGGTGTAATAATTTAGGGTACACCTCTGCCTTACTCGCTGGATTACAGGCGTGATGCTATGTTATGTAATAATAAAAAGGTTGGTTGCGTAGACATCATTACACTTAATTTTTTTTTCATGTAGCTTAAGTAACTGCCAAAGAAAGGTCTTTTCGAAATTCGAAACAAAGAAAAATAGAACAAAAAAAAAGCAATATAAATTCCTAACTCTTTTACATTCCCGCCTTAGGATTCCATTATAAAGAGAAACAACAAATTCTCGCCCAAAAACCTTTTGAGACTTGTTCCAAATCAAGTTTCATCTCATTACGATATCAAAGAGAGTTTAGAAAGATCTTCATCTTTGGAGGGTAAAATGTTTAAAGGATCTACAAGAACATTGTTAAGTGTAAATATTTTTTGGCATTAGTAAAAAAAACATACCTACATCTAAATAAAAGAAAATGGGAAATTTTGGTTTTCACTAAGTACAAGAGAGAAGAGATTATAGGCCATATACTCGTACAAACTAATTTAATAACTTTAGGCTATGTGACAAATCATCATCAGCCGAACGACGTCCACCGATGGACATAGGACTCCCTTAAAGAATCGCAATTACCGGTACTGCGCTTCGCGCATACAGCTGACAAATACTACACATACTGTAAAATAAGAAAGATCTTAAGATCTTAGTGACAGTCAAAATTGACAAAAACGTAAATAATTCTAAATTACCTAAATTAGATGTATTTTCGAGAGATTAAGACTAACATTAGAATACGTTTCTATAAATATTCATACGAAAGTGTTCCCACAGGAATTATACAAAATACCTATAGCTTTAATTACGTGTCAAACTATACCACTTAGTTCGCATACGAAGCCGATATTGTAAAAGTGTGGAATTTAATGAGAAAAACTTCAGCCACCGAAGCATACACTGCGGCAACTGAAAACGTAATAAGCAGCTCTCTAATTTTGAAACAAAGCCAAAATGTCGTCGGCACACGTTCCCCTATAACATTATTGCTGAAACTTTTCTTCCGTCCAAATTGTTTCAGCCATTTCCACTATTCCCTTTATTTTGCATCATTTGTGTATTTTTCTCGTTAACAAAAGTTTTTTGGCTACGAATGTATTCCAATAGACGAATATTTATCTATGGTATGTATTTAGAAATATATAAGTATATTTATCAGTTGTCTGGTTACCATAGTACAGGCTCTGCCTAGTTTGGGATCAGATGGCGATGTGTTGGTTGTCCTAAGATATTATTATTATTATTTAATTTTGCGATACGCTTAAATTGCAGTTCCAATATTTTATGATGGTGATAATTTTTTTATGCTATTAATTACCGTAATTATTTTCAATAACAATTACGCCATTGTCTGAATTTAACTCAAACAAATAATTTATGTGAATAAATATTGTGAATCAATTATTTTTGTATATCACATTACACATTATTGTATATACAGAAAATAATTGGATATCGAGACTCTTTATTTAATAAACAGTAAATGTGAAGAATAATCTATACTAATAAAAAAAGCTGAAGAGATTTTTTGTATGTTTGTTTGTTTAAACGCGCTTATAATTGGAATTTCCCGTCGAATTGAAAAAGAACTTTTTGTATATGATAGCTAGATTCATGAGGAATGGTACTGGCTATATAACATCACGCTACGATCCAAAGGAGCGAAGCAGCAACCAAAGACGGAACTTAACACAGGTGAAAAAATCACGCAGAGAAAATCGCGGGGAGCAACTAGTAATTCTAATAAAAGCAAACATATCGATATAACAAAGACTACAGTAACTGTAGACATAGCTAATAGTCTGCCAGCCGGTTTAATAGATGGTTCTGTATAAGACAGACAAACAAAAACCGATGTAAACAAAAGCAAAAAATATACGAAGAAAGAAACGTAAGAGATAGTCAACAGACGCTCAACAAAGCAACAGTTAATGGTAAAATCAATTACATACATAACATCACGCCTGTAATCCCCGAAGGGTAAGGCAGAGGTGCACCTATTCGTACACCCAAACGCCATTTATGTTTAAGTCCCACATAATAGGGGGTGAGGCTATTGCCATCAACCGGCCACAAACTCCGAGGCGGCTACTGAGAAATTCCTGTTGGGAAACCACAATAACACCTTCCCCAACCTGGGAATTGACTAGAAGAACGAGGCAGTAAATATTGGTTTTCCTTTGGAGTAATGTCTGTGAAAATGTATTGTACAAGTGTACCAGTATACAAGCTGCAACTTTGCATCCTCCGTCAAATTAATGGAGGTAATTCTGCTAGTGATTTCCAACATTAAGCCATATTAAAATAGAATATTTTAGTAGGCGATTTTTGAAGTCGAACTACCCATCTTGTCGCTGGGTATAGGCAGGCAAGGCGATGAACCCGCACGCACACAGTAATATAGTCGCATGGCACTGCCTTTCGCAAACGCAACGGGCGATTCTTTCCAGGTCCGGATTTTCCCTCAGAAATTTCTCAATAGCAGCCTACAAGTCTGGATTTCTGCCCGGTTAATGACAATAGGCTGGCCCTATATTTTACGGGACTTTAACATAACAGGCGAAATGCCAAGCTCCTGAAAATTGAAGGGGATGCAAAACTGCTCCTGTGAAAATGTATCGTAGCAGAACTCACCTATTGTTGCAAGCTATGAAAGCTCGTCAATTTTGTTCAGTCTCTGCTCTTGTATGACTGTTATTCAAAATTGGAATCGTTTAAATCATAACTGGCTGGAACTGTCCAACGTTAAAAAGTAAATACAATAGAATTCAATACTTATTTCTTTTTACATTGAACTGAAATTCGTAAAGTATCAATATTTTTTACAGATAAGGAAATGAGTAACTGATAACCATATTACTAATAAAAAAAAATTGGCATGATAAAGGATTGTTTCCAATGATTTATGTGCAGGGGTCACCACCGTGGTATTTTGGTTATCTCATTGGTTTTAGCAAACAAGCCATTTGTCTTTCTATAATTGTTCGTCCGCAGATTAAATTCGTTATATTCGAATAATTAAGAATACTGATTAATGGTTGCGAGGATACCTCGGTGCTTATATAAATTTTCTTTGTTAACTTTAATTGGAACAAGAAAACGCGTTTGTTTTTGGTGGTTGTAATTTAATTGCCAGTTCTGGGATTTACTGGTTTTTTTGGATATGGGGAGGGGCGGGGTTGAAGCTTCTATCAAAGCCAGTTCAGAAGGCCTACCCCCATCTCTTAAAACAGTATTATTTTAATATAACTATGCCTTGCGCACCGGTTTTCCAAAGCTCGGGTCAGCGCTGAGAATCCAAAAACAGCAATTACAAAGGAATATTAGAATGGTCCTATTTTAAGAGATGGCGGTAGACCCCCAATATAAGAGAAGATATATATATATTTATAGAGAATGTTTTTATCGGACTACGGCTGAAAAAGCCAAAAGGAATGGTTATGTCTATATCAGTCTACATATTATAAATGTACTCATATGTTTGTATAAACGTAGGTATACTTCTCCATAGCGCCTAAACTACTCTTTTGTTTTAATGCATGAGGTGTCAGTCGATTCGTCATTATCGGCTCATAGGGCATCAAAAAATCTGATTACAGCAGAAAATTGATCATGTCAATTATTATTGTTTTAAAATGCAAATTACTTTCACTCTTCCTCGTTATAATGCTAACAGTCAGGTTTACTACAAACAACATTAAACCGATATAAAATATTAGTATTGCATTGTTTCAACTGAAAATGCAGCACACACATTTTATTACGAAATGCTTGGTGTGAATTCATTAAATTAAATTGTTAATGAATTCATACATTTACAGGTTTACTGTTGATTGCACAACATTATTTCAGCGAATAGACATTATAACAGTAATTGGTTACATAAAGGGAATTTATTTATAAACGGAATAATGAACATACCAATCCATTATATCAAAGCTCCCACAACAACTCCCAACCGTGGCGACTACCAGAAAAGCGAGGCAATGAGCTCGACGAGTCCCGGAGAAAAGATTCAACTGTCTTGGATCGCAACAAAATAGGTAATTTCATTGCAGAGGAATAACACAAAACATAATTTCCACTTTTTTTATTATTTTAAGTTAACTGACAGGTAACAGACTAACCGGAAGCCTTAATTGTACCTACCATTTTTTTTTATTATTACTTTTTGTTCAAAATAATGTTTTTTTTTTTAAGGTGGTAAAAATCATCAAATGACTCCTTCCGCCCTGGGTGGGGTGGAAGGGACTGTCAGACTTTTACTGACTAAAAAACCACCCTGTTCCTTCTGTTGCCCTTTACGATTCAGGGTCACAGCATCCTGTTAAGACGTCTTGCAACCTCGGCAGGCGTTGGCTCCGTTGCCCCGGGGGTCCGGGCCCCGTCCCTGTGCTGACAGTTCTTTGAGGCGCGCGCGAACAGAACGCTCCATCGACCCGGGTCGATGGAGCGTTCTGTTCGCGCGCGCGTCCGATTAAGGACCAAGCCCGGGCTTGGTCCTTAATCGGACGGCGAGCTACCCATTACTCGCCGTCCGCAAGCCTGCGCCTACGCTGGCCGGATGTCGCCTTATGACGTCCGATGCCCTTACTGCTTCGCAGAAGGAGGTGACTGCATCCCATTCCCTTTAGCCCCGGAGCAACTAATTGTAAGTAAACCAATAAATAAATAAATGCAATACTTTAATTAGCAATAAATATTTTAAAATTAAACAAATTACATGCTGTATATTATTCACACTGACCATATAACAAGGCATTTCACCTTTAAACGCACACATTTCCTAAAAGGCCTGGCCACAAATAGACTAACGTTTACTCTTTAGGACATACACAGCGACCGCAGAATGCGGAACGTGTCACCAAGGTGACAAATAACAACCCGATTAGTCATTAAAATACGAGTTAATTATATTTAATATTTACTTTTGAATGCGAACTGACTCATTTATTTTAGAAATGCTTTTATCTGAAAGTCGCATTCCGAAAGTTGTTTTAAAATAAAAAATAATGTATAGAACTGGATTGCTAGTTTGATATATTTGTTTCCGCTTAGTTACAGATATAAAATGCTACAATGAAAATGAGAGCAAAGCGTTGAACTTTTATATGCGGTGTGTAAAAAGACAAATTTTAATCATGTACTCGTTAATTACGCATACTGCCCATCCCAACTAAGTAAATAGTATAAATCATTGCTGGGAAACCATTATTCGGTGTGAAAAAACACTCTTTATTGTACCATACATTGTGACACACGCAAATAATTGTGTTTGTGGGCGCATACAATATAAAGGGGTCGTGGAAGTATTTAAAGTTTAAGGCTGGGCGCAGACGTCCGGTTTCCGAATCAGGTTTCCGAATCAGGAAGCGTATATGGACATACACACATTTGGATGTATAGAGGTTTGATTCTCAATCACATCAGCTTAACTGATGTGGATGAAAGGCACAAAGGTAGATTATAGTCCGGCTTTACATATCCTACTTTATATCCCGGAAAAATGTACGGTTCCCGTGGGATAACATATCAACTTTGGTGCATACGAATTAAAAGGTAAAAGCTATATAATAGACGAGGAAGTAGGATAGATTCCGAACCGAATGAGCCGACCCGCTTAAGCGATGATTGATGTTGTATAACATGTTGAAAATCGACGGTTCTTTACCTCTATAAACATGGAATGTACGATAGTCAAACAATGGGAACGAGCCCATAGCCCGCATTTGCTCTCTTAACCACATTAAGGAAATTATCCGACCAAATTCTAATCATTTAACAGTCTAGAGACTTGAATAGCATAACATAACACAACATAATATGACGCCTATAATCCCCGAAGAATTAGGCAGAGGCATACCCAGTATAACCACATTACACCAGTTATGTTTAAGTCCCATGTAGAAGGTGGCGAGTTTATTGCCATTAACTGGGCACAAATCCACTCCGAGGCTGCTACTGAAAAATTCGTGATGGAAAAACCCAATAACTCTTTGCCCGACTTGGGAATTGAACCCAAGACCTCATGCTCCGCAACGAGGCAGTCTAATAAAGTAGTAGGGTAGGATTTACCAGTATCACGTCGATAACGTCGTCACGTCGTCTTAAATATTTTCAGGTTTTTCGTTCCCAGATCTGAATTGGTTCAATTTAGAAATATAGTTGAGTTCGTAATCGGTTCTTAGAATTTTGTCTGTACAATTCTAACTAGCTGTGGGCCGTGATTTTGATTGGATGAATATTTTTAAACGTTAAGGGTAGTTCTACACGGACTTTGATGTTAGATGAGAAAGTATCATGGAACATTGCTGAGCACGATTTTGGCATATTTCGGTTCGATTAAAACCGTAAGGGTTAGGTCAGACGATCGTAATTTCGATGAGATATTAGTCGCATAATTTACTTTCTTATTCTTCTTTATCTACTGAAACTGACAATTATTTTATTGTCAGCGTGTGGCTTGAATAGGACTTTAATTTATGTAATTAATGCGTTTGCACAGGTAAGTGAGAATTATCTATAGCCCAACCACTACTGATGAATGGAGAAGGGCCATCATTTTGACTTAATTCCATAAATATCATCTCACCGGTAGCTTATTTTCTCAAAGTATTAATAAATTATAACCATATCTTTCTTGTCTGTTGGTGATAACCATATACAAATTAGTTTAGTAGTTTCTGAGATTAGCCTGAATATAAGAGCTGCACGACTCTAAAAACTCAACCCACCACTTGGAAAGTTACGTTCATTTGGTCTCACCCTTAGTTCGAAGACAGAACGTTATACATGTTCAATCTTATTTCAAATTAATGTAGAAACTTTGAGCATGTGTAGAACAAGCATAATGGTTCAAGGGATAGTCCTTATACATACAGTAAGATTGAAAAATTGTTGCTTACACCAATTTTTCTATTTTTATCTACACTGCAATTATTTTACGGCTTGAATATGTTCTTTTTACTTATTCAATTATTGTTTGTGAGGTTGGATGGATGGATCGATAAATAGATAAATGGAAGGATAGGTGGGTAGATAGAAGAATCGATACGTGGATAGAGATAAAGATGTGTGCTTGTTACTCTTGCACACATTTAAATATTTATTTTTTATCCCGTTTTTGTGTTCGCGTAGAATAAGAACTTGCGTTTAATTCTAAAGTCTAAGCAAAAGTCGCAGGCAGAAATAAGTTGAACATAATTGACTAGGCTTAACGAAAAAATGCTTCTTTACCTTTTTATTATTTTTCCAAGAATTCGAATGCGAAATGTTCATCGTATCTTCAATAATTTCCTTTACTACGTTAAGGTTGAGAAATTCTAGAATTTGTGATTGAGCCTCCGTCTCAGTATTATTTAAGTTGTTTCGAAGCGTTTGTTCCACGTATTCTCTGTTAACTGAAAGATTGATACAATAGTCTATTTATTGTAACGTCTTTATATTTACTCGATTTATTGGAATACTTGATTTGTATGGCTTTATTTCGGGCGTCTTGTTTTCTGGGTGCGTATTGTGTGAATCTTTTGTCATTTTATGTTTTTTTCTTTTTCCTTTGTAAAGTAAAAATATGTCTTCACAAAAGAAGTCTACATAATTATGTATTGAGAATTTAAAGTTCAATACGTTGGAAGATATGTGTATAGATGGTTATACAGAGACATAGCCTGAAGTGGTAACAATCTTCCTCGGAGAATTTAGGTGAATCGATATTGCAGTAAGCTGTCAATCCCTAAGGGCAGCGGATTTACAGAGACAGGCCCGCCGAGAGTAAGGCAAACGTGGTGTTTCCCGCGGCCTCTTCCGCCGTGTGGTGGTAGTGGGTCAATACCTGCCGAGGTACGGAAGATCGCTCAGGGGACGGGGAGGGGGGAGATTCTGGAAGACCCCACTATCACTCCCCATTACTTCTAACCTAACCTGTCCGAGTCGGGGTGACCCAAGTCGCTTAGCTCGCTTGCCGATCAAGTAGTTATTTTGCGGGTTGAATGCTTATTATGCATACTCATTTATTGTAAGCTGCCTATTTACGAGTATGATTAAATTTTTGACCATTATCAAAATTATTTGCGAAACTAGGATTGCTGCCTAAATTTTTTTAATTGCCAACAAAATCTTTGTATGCCGACCAAATTATTTAAATGCTATTAGCTCAACTAGGTACTAGCTCAACAAATTTTATAATTTCTAAACATTTAATTTACTTTCATAATTATTATCATTATTACAACATCCAATCCAACGTTTATCCTTTGAAAGCGTAGTGATTGATCCATGAAACCTCATAATTTATTTAGATAAATACGACTGAAGGGTCAAAGGAAACTATGCCCTGATTTGATATAACTTTTCTTTGATATTGTAATATCTTCCTACAAATCTGGTAGGTTGAAGATTGTTTGCTATTACAAAATCCCTAATAAATTATTCATAGTACCTGCTCATCCATGTACGTTTTTCTTAGTAGGTAGTATGTTTCTATTCTGTGTGTTTCTAGTAACTGTAAACGATCAAACGAAACATGATGCCAGCTGTCATCGCTTTGGAAGGAGCATCAAATAATCTTAGGTCAAGGACCTCACTTCGGAATGCAATAGGTACCTCAAAGCAACATAGTAATAACTTATTAATAATATTAATACTGGAATTAGTTATTGTTATGTACTTTTTGTATGGCTTAATATATCACACATTTATTAAATTTATTATTTTCTTCAATTTATTTTAATACGGCTTCCGAAAGCCAATTACATTAAGAACAATCTAAAAAACACAATTATACAATGACATCATAAATAAATAAAAAACAAAATATAAACGAATACATAAAACAAAATAAACGACATAATTAAATTTTACACACTTTTTCACATTACTTTATGCATATTCATATTAATCAAAACAAATTATATATTTTTTTATGCAAACAACTTTTTTTAAAGTTAGTTATTCGGTGTCTATACCATGTAAACATTCTTAAGCATTTAGTAATAAGCTGATAATTTGATATTACAAAAAGACACTTACTTATTATCTTACGAATCGTTTTGGATTTGTTTTTTTACGACCCGTATCGTGCGAACCATCCCAACATTGCAAAAAAACAACATTACAAAAAGTGTTACGTCAGTTTCAATTATTTAAGTAAAAAAATAAATAATAGCTTTTGGTTTTTCATTTGTCCTCTCAAAACTAGTTTGTTTGTTTATGTGTCTTCGTAGATACTTCGTACCTACTGGAATTCTTGTTGCCATAGTTTATATTTAAAAAATATTCATAGCTATAGAGACCCGCCCTGGCATTGCACGGGTACAATGTAGATACATATTTAAACTTTCCTCTTGAATCACTCCATCTATTGATGCCCCGGCTGACTTACCGGTATGACAGAACAATAGAAAATAAATTGTGTTTCATTACGTGGGTATTGAGGCGTAGTTTAAAAGCTCTAATCGTACAGACAGAAAGCGTCTTTGTTTCGTATCATATAGAGATTTTGATTTCAATCACCTTACGATAGTAATATTTTTTCGTTTTTTGGGTCACTGAGAATCATATAACCTTTCTTAGCAATGTTATCAAACACGTTTCTGCATCATTCATATCTACATTTTTGAATAATTTAAAAACCTGATTTTATCTTTGCTTGAGAACGACTGGTTTTAAAAACTCGTACCAATAAATAATCTTTAGTAGGCGTCAAATGGATTATTTAGACTAGATTTTTGTTTTAAAAAAATAAATGTTTATTTAATCCTGTCTGCATTACTTTATTCTTTTTTTTTAAATCCCGTTACTTCTCTGCCTCCTTTCTTTGGGCTGAAAGGTATAAAATAAATACCAGTATGTTATTATCCCACTGTAGGACAAAGACCTCTTTTCTTACAGAGAAGGCACGAGCATTGATCACCACGCTTGCTCAAAGTGGATTAATGATTTAAGTCCAGTTTTTCTTATATTGTTTTCCTTCACCAATCTCAGTAATATCCAAGATAAACTTAAATACATAACAGAGGTGTGCCCATTAGTTCACCCACATTTCGCCAGTTATGTTTAAGTCCCATGTAATAGAGGGCGAGCCTATTGCCATCAACCGGGCACAATTCGAGACTGCTACTGAAAAATTCCTGATGAACAAATCCAATAACACTTTGCTCGATCTGAGAATCGAACCCAAGACCACTTTGCGACCGCTAGACCAATGAGGCAGTCAGGTTTCAAATTTGCCCGTGTCCGATATCGAACCTTCAGGCTCATGAATGAGAGGTGGGCGCCTAAACTATGACCATCACTACCTCAATGGTTCTGAAAGGTATATTCTTAACTAATACAAAGTTTTGTTTTCCAGCAAAGTTCCGTAATTGGCATTGATTGGAGTGATCGTGTGCACACTTGGTGATTAGTTTCTTGTCTTCTACCTAACTACTAACTAACTTTACTTGAGTTTTTTTTGTTTATGTTTGAAGTTACGGAACGCTATTTGACATCTGTCACTAGGTATAAATGGAGATCATGGTAGGCTTAGCCATAGTTATCTTCCGTACATATAATTAATATTGGAGTGTATGTTTGTAATACCAAAAGAGCTGCTTGCTTAGGTACACAAAATAAAAATGTAGAGCAGTTAAATTTTTTTTTTACGTTATACTTAGGTACAGAAATTAAAATAACTTTTAAAATTATTCTCTGCCTGTCTGTTCCGGTTCATCTCCGAAAAACCTGTACCGATTTTGTCGGGATTTTAATGTTAGAAGAAATAATTTATAACATAACATCATCACGCCTGTAATCCCCGAAGGGTTAGGCAGAGGTGTACCCATTAGTACACCCACATTTCGCCAGTTATGTTTTTAGTCCCATGTAATAGGGGGCGAGCCTATTGCCATCAACCGGGCACAAATCCAGACTCCGAGGCTGCTACTGAGAAATTCCTGATGGAAAAACTTAATAACACTTTGCCCGACCTGGGAATCGAACCCAAGACCTCACGCACAGCAGTCGCGCTTGCGACCATTAGACCAACGAGGCAGTCAAAAAAATAAAAGTCGAAATAATTTATGCTACTTTTAATTATGTTCCGAGCAAAAAAAAAATCTTTGTGCTATCTGACATTTACACAAACATATTCACGGGTATAAGCTAGTTAGTTAAAAATATTAATATTCCCTAGTAATATAGTAATTGTAATTGTTATCTTAAAGAAACTTATCACTAACAGCAACTAAAATCTAACACGTTTTAAATGTTATTTTGTATTTATTTTCCTTATATCAAAACCTGATTGCTTAAGAATTTCTTGTTACAGTAATCAACTCAAAGTTAGTTTGCAACAGTGGTGATTATTTTCGTCATTTGACAACAGACTATTATGTACTGCATGGCATCGGTGAAGGAAAACATCGTGAGAAAACCTGGACTTACTGTCCCACTCAAACCATGTCAGAGGCTCTTGAGGCGGTTTAGAAACCCCGACACTAATGTGTGGATCGTAGGACCTTGCTGCCCACACGATGAAGAAGAAGATGGCAAAGGCTTCTTCTCAAAAAGAAAGGCATGCCTGCTCGAGGCGGATTGGTGATTTCAGACTTATATTAATCTCAAGTCCAGGTTTTCTAACGATATTTTTCATATAACGATGTCAGTGCAGATGTCCAAGTTAATCTTAGAAAGTATATAAATGAATTGAAAACGTCACATTGATACTTGCCTGGTTGCAAGCATAGCCTTGTGTATGATAGGTGAGCGCCTTAACCACTAGGCCATCACGACATTCGTCATTTATCTACTCCATAAAATCTCTAATGGTTTCATTTTTTAAAGATTTTTTATACTCAATATCTGAAAAAAAAACACACTACCTACTAAAGTACTTAGGTACTTTAAAAGAATAATAAATCAAATATGTTATTACATAATAATATTTCGTTTTTAAAAATCTTACAAGTCTTCAAGCTTCAAAATAAAATCAAATATGCAAAGTGGCTTACATTTAAAGAAAATTGTGATTACTATATTATTCTTCTTGAAGTCTGACTTTGCGACCTCGACAGTCGTCTAAAGATATTTGAATCTGCTTATCAAGTTACGTAATTAATGTTGTATTCAAATATTATACTAGCTAATGACCCGACTTGATCCGCGTAAATGTCGGCTAATTAATGAACCCTAATTCTCCTCTTAAAATAAAAGTGACCTCCTTTACTCTTTATAACAATAGCTAGCCATCAGCCAGTAAAATTGGTCCAGCAGTTTTTTGGGATTAGCTGTAATAAATGGACAGACAAAAAAATATTTTTTTATTTTTATATGAGCATCATGTAAATATTCATAAGCAATTTAGTAATACACTCTTATTTTGATATTACAAACTGACAGTTATATTTTATTTATTTGTATAGATATTATATTACCTACCTACCTGCCTACTAAAAAGTCAACAGGTCAATTAGGTAAACAGGTTGTGACGACGTCTTCTGAACAAGTTAGTCATCTTTTATTTATTTTGTGGTTCAAGTGACGTAAAGATAAGAAAGCGTTCAGCAAAATGAGGTGACGGAGTGACGGTATACTGACGTCAAGCGCAGTGGTACGGGTCGCGTTTGAGAGTATGAAATTCGATTGTACGTCATTGATAAAAAGCGTTTACGCCGTACGGCATTTCAAATAAACTTTCAAGTCTTCATTTTTCAACATAACATAACATCACGCCTGTAATCCCCGAAAGGTTAGGCAGAGGTGTACCCATTAGTACACCCACATTTCGCCAGTTATGTTTTTAGTCCCATGTAATAGGGAGCGAGCCTATTGCCATCAACCGGGCACAAATCCAGACTCCGAGGCTGCTACTGAGAAATTCCTGATGGAAAAACCCAGTAACACCTTGCCCGACCTGGGAATCGAACCCAAGACCTCATGCACAGCAGTCGCGCTTGCGACCACTAGACCAACGAGGCAGTCTTCATTTTTCGAAATGAATGAACCGATTTTAATAGGCATAAGCAAGAAAATACTTAGGTCTAAAAAATGTCAGAAAACATAACCGAAATGACTTGCGTATTTAAAAAAATATTGGAAATCTCTGTTTTTATGGAAAACTGGAAATCGGTCGAATGTATTTGTACCATAATTTTTCAAAAATGTTCTCTGTACCTTTTTAATGCAGATTCGTTTTTTTTTAAATAAAATAATAACAATTCGGATTCTTGAAATGTTGACATATGATGCTAAATATGACGTTCAAAAGTGATTTTTAATGGCCTAATTAAATTATATGATTTGACTTTAAAATAGTGTGATAATGAGAATTCCGATTGCAAGGGAAATAAGGCTTTATCAACTTAACAACACGTAGATAAACCAAACAGTTTTGTTTGATGACACATCACCTCCTTTATTCAACTGCATAATACAGGCAGCACGTGCACCGGTTTAAAAACTTTATGAAGAAAAAATATATCACGAGAGCTCATAAAATAATAATAATGCATCATAAACATCGAAGTAGGCGAACAGCATAACCTTGGTAACAGCCTGACTGACATATTACGCAACAGAAACAGGTATTCTTATATTGCACTATATTTGTAGCTATCTACCTTATTGTGATGTAACCCTTCGAAGGTGAGCGCTAAATATGTTAAAAGAGTCTAAAGCATAAAGTAGAATCATTTCAAATAGACAGTACCTTCTACAACCATCCGTAGTAAGGCCCAATAAAAATTGTCACTAAGACACACATACATACATAAACTCACGCCTTTTTCCCATGGGGGTAGGCAGAAACTACAGAACGCCACCTGCTACGATCCGTACATACTCTTTTCGCCTCATCTACGTTCATACATCTCGTCAAACAAGCATGCCGTATAGGAGAACTCCGCACCTGACCTTTCTGAAGTATGTCACCAATAAGCTCAGTGTAGGTCTTAATAGGGTGACCCCTCCCTGCGTTGCCACCCACCCCTGCCATATAAATACCTTTGGTCAATCGTCTTTCACTCATCCTCACTAAGACCCTAAAACATGCCATATAATACCAGCCTATTATTATCCCACTGCATGGCAAAGGCCTTCTCTCACACACAGAAGGCACGAGCATTAATCACCACGCTTGCTCAAGGCGGATTAGCGGTTTAAGACTTATATTTATTGTAAGTCTAGATTTCACGATGTTTTTACCATTATCGACATCAGTAATATCTAAGATAAACTTAGAAAGTATGTATGTACAATTTATAGAAAAGACAGAAAGGAAAGGGACCTATAGGGGCATCAAAAAATTCGTCCGCGTCGCTGTCAATGGGGCAAGTGCCCAAAAGGCATAATATATATTAATAGGATGCAATATTCTTAGGTTTTATGTTAAGGTTAAATAATGTATATTGTTTAAAAAGAATAAAATTGTCAGACAGCGATATTGTGCAAAAAAAGTAGGTATGTATGAAAAAAAATCACACATTTTACTCCAAACTTGCCTGGTTTCAAACTCACGACCCCAAAAATATGATTGACATATATTCATTACACTGTTTGAGTAACCAAGCCACAGCAATAATGTATGATAATTCAGTAACACTGTCTCATCAAGCTTTCCCTAATTCAATATTGTCGTCAGACAGACGTATCCTAATGAAGATTGCGACAATCCTGACAGCTTACAAGACGATAATATCCTACTAAATCGACGGATTGACGTGCATTAACGGAACAAGAGGAAACTGGAGGCGATATTGCAACATTACATATTGAGGAAAATCGAGGATTCGAATTAAGATAACTGTAGATACTGACGTGTACCAAATGCTGCTGAACGCGTGGATACTAAAATTACGAACGTATTTAAGTTATGAATCAGTGTTCTTACGCAAAATTGTGTATGATTGTCGTCATCGAAGGTCTGTAGCAAGATTTAATAACGTATCTAACGGTTCCCATGGACTGTAGATACGTCATACTTGGACGTATAAGTATGTTTTACGCTTTAGGAAGTTATATAATGATGATAGGTACTCATGATGATATCAGAATCAGTAAGTTTAAACTATTAGACTATTTTAAGATAAAAAACTATAAAACATCACTTTTTCTTTTTGTGTCATATTATTTTTAGGGTTCTGTACCCAACGGTACCCAATTACCAAAATTCTAATGTCTGTCTGTCTGTCTATCTCAGGGCTGAACCGTCATAGGTACATATTAAACAAAAAATAATTGTTTTTTTTTTTATCTTTGCCGGTTTTTTCGTTTTGTAAAACCTCTTGTTATGTCTATTATTATAATATTTAATTAATTAACTCACGATTAAAATTCCAACCAGTTAACACCGATAAAGATCGACAAAAAGTTAATTCAGATAATCAATTTCAGATAATAAAGGTCACATGTTATCGACCTCACTCCAAACCTTAACCTTCCCGATTCCTATCAGACTGCACCCATGGGGATTACAGGATAATGGCTTGCGGTATCGTGGGAAGAAGGGGGGACGTATAACAATTTATTACACCGACAATACTCATAGGGGCTTACGGTTCCAAAGGTACCCGTGACCACAATTTACCATTACCTAAATTGAACCAAACCCTACGGTATCGTCATTAATTTTATGCTTAGACTGGCTTCTGCTCGCGACTTCGACTTGGGTTTGTTTCTGCTCCTCTTCCATGGATTGTAGCGTGATATTATACAGCTTATGCTATTTCTCATAAATCTGGCTAACATAAACAAAAATACTGTTTTTAATACGACATTTAGTTCCAGAGATTAGCCAGTTTAAACAAACAAACTCTTCAGCTTTATAATATTACTAGCTTTTGCCCACGACTTCGTCATACTTGGTTACTGTTATGCTCCCATTGGTCGTAGTGTGGAATGGTTTTTTTTTTAGGTGGTAATAATCATCAAATGACTCCTTCCGTCCTGGGTGGGGAGGAAAGGACTGTCAGACTTTTACTGACTAAAAAACCACCCTGTTTCTTCTGTTGCCCTTTACGTTCCGGGGCCACGGTATCCTGTTAAGACGTCCCGCAACTAGTGTGGAATGGTAGCATGGTATTATAGCCTATACTATTATTCATAAATCTGGCTAACATAAACAAAAATATTGTTTCTAATCCGACATTTAGTTCCAGAGTTTAAACAAACTATTTAGCTTTATAATATTAGTATAGATTTATAATAGAAAGTGTCAATGCCTTTGACGTTTTTAAGCTGACTTGAAAGATGGTTGGAAAGCTCCGTTAAACCTCAACGGATTTTAATATTGATGGATTATTGAAACTTTTTATAACTTGTCGTTTTTGACACAATTGGCTAGTTGACACCAACAATCTATTGACGTACTTTTTTTTTACTTTTTTTTTACAAAACGCGATTCTAACATAGATTTTGTATGGCAATATCGAACTGTGACGTCACTTATTTGCCAACTCAATTGACTGATTGATTTTAAAGCTATAAAAAATCTATTTTTTTTTATAGTAAATTGAAATATAATCGGGATTTCAGGATTAAAATAAAGTATTTCTTAAAGAAGTTACATGTCTTTTTGTTTAATGGTGTCGACTGTCCAATTCGTTGGGTCGGTCACTTCAATTGTTATTTTTATAATGACGAATAAAAGGCCGTCTGTGAAGAGACCTTTGATCCGAAGTGGTACTTACGTTGAAAAGCTGATATTTTTGTTATTAATCTGAAAAAACCTTTTATGTATAAGCATGACATAATGTCTTTGATTTTTTGCGGAGTCGTATTTTTGTAATATGTTGTAGGTATGTCGTAATTTTTTCATCATGTTTTTTTGACGTTATGACTGTCATATTTTATGGAAACGAATACTATAAAAGTCTAGTATTAAGTACTAGTAGTAATGAGATAGTAACCTACCTGCAAAAAAAATGTAATACATTTTTTTTTAACAGTATATAATTATGGATGTAGTTTTTACCCATTTTACTTCATACAACACACACCACATGGACACCATCATCATGGGTACACCTCTGCCTAACCCTTCGGGGTTTACAGGCGTGATGTTATGTTATGATGTTATGTGTTAATTCATACAAAACTACCTTTTGGAAGGGGCAACTAGATTTTGTTTTTTACTTGTTAATGACGTTCAAAAGTGCCTTTCATGATCTAAGTAAAAATAAATAGATTGAATTTGATTTAGACTTTTGACTTCAATGCAATTAATAACTAAAACCAGATACTTGCAAATAGATTTTTATTATTTTTTGAGAAAATTAATTCTCAAAAAATTAATAAAAATCTGACTATTTTACTTAAGTGACTTATTTAATCTGTGATCAAATAGTCGTTGGGGTAACTCTAACTTTATATAAAGTAGGTAGTGTCAGTTTCATTATAGGAAAGTTTCATATAGTTTAGCGCAGGGGTGCTTCGGCCATTTTGGCATTATTCCAACTACCGAGTATGAAGGAGGTCATTTGAATAATTTAAACTGCCCAAAAGTAAAATATTCTGGCTTAGTTTATTAAATAAAATCTATAGTAATATTAAAAATTAAAATATAAATATGTCTGTCTATCTTTTACGCTTTCACGACTAAACCACTGAATCGATTTTGATGTTTGGTGCGGGGTAAATTTGAACTCCAAGAAAGGACATAGGCTATTTTTTATTCCGCGATAACCGACATTGAGAAGGACGAAGTCACGGGCCAAAGCTATAGTAAGTATTAAATAAAATACATATGTTGCCATGAAAGTTATTATTATACGTATATACCTAGCTAGGTAGGTAGTTTCCTTCACTTTTTATTCATTTTTCTTTTTGAGTTTTTTATTAAAGCTAGTATCTAACCACCAGAATAGGAACATTATGGGGACTGTACCGACACTGTGCTAGATTTAAGTTACTTGACGAGTAACGGACTAACCACAAGTCTTAATCGTACCTACAAAATTTTATAGAGTTTTTTATAACTTTTTGTCAAAAATATATTTTGTAAGTTGTGGGCTACCGGTAAAGTCCCTTTACGTACATCAAATATAATATAGGCAATTTTAAATTACTTTTAATACACTACTTATTACTTACATAATGCTTTATATTTTTCTTAATGTCTTGATTTCGTTTCTCGGGCCGGGCAAAGTTTTATTGGATTTTTCTATCAATAATTTCCTAGTAGCTCCCTCGGAGTATGGATTTGTGTCCGGTTAATGGCAAAAGACTCGCCCTATATTACATGGGACTTAAACATAACAGGCGTTTGTGTGTACTAATGGATAGATCCACCTCTGTATAACCCTTCGGGGATTACAGGCGTGGTGTTATGTTATGTTTTTAATACAGATTTTCAACGGACCCTTTTACCTAAATCTTAACGAATAAATAAGCTCAAATTATGTAAACGCAGTCGGATATTAGGAACCGATGGGTAACCACGCGGATCTCTGGAACCGCGTGACATATCGCGGCATCCGTTTAACTGTCATGACAATACATAAACTGTTTACTCATTTTCAACTTTGTCGTGATTTCGCTGAAAAATAGTAATCAATTCAAATCAATAAAATTTAATGTTAATAACACGTGAGTAATTATGACTTGTACACATGACATATATGATTTTATTTCTAGAAATAAAAATTATACGACACAACATTCCTTGTCATTCGATAAGGAATGTTTGGTTGGTGACACAATTTCGGATTACAACAGCTTAGGCAACTTAGTAACTGACTGTGTTGCGGATTTTGTTCGAATCAGTATCTGCGGCCTTGGAACAAAAAGGGCAATAAGAGGAACACGGATGGGTTTCAGTCAGTAAGACATAACATAACATGACATCACGCCTGTAATCCCCGCAGGGTTAGGCAGAGGTGTACCCATTAGTACACCTACATTTCGCCAGTTATGTTTACGTCCCATGTAATAGGGGGCGAGCGTATTGCCATCAACCGGGCACAAATCTAGACTCCGAAGCTGCTACTGAGAAATTCCTGATGGAAAAACCCAATAACACTTTGCCCGACCTGGGAATCGAACCCAAGACCTCATGAAAAGCAGTCGCGCTTGCGACCACTAGACCAACGAGGCAGTCAGTAAGAGTCTGAATAAAACCCATCTGTGGAAGAAGTCATTTGATGATTTTCCGTCCTTAAATAAAAACGTATCTACATATAAAATATCAATGAATTCTTTAACAATTCAATGTTGCCCATTTTAGTGAATTTCCTATCGTATCTTTATTGAAAGACGCCCAGTGATGGCTCTGGATACTGCGATAGGTTCACAAAATTACCGTCTTCAAATTAATAATATACAGGATGTCCCGGAAGTCGACGTCAAACCGGAATCAGGTAATAGGTCAAGTAATAATAGTTAACAGAAAAATATAAAAATAAACTTTTTTCTTTCATCAAAGAAAAAGTTATTTGAATCCGATAGTCAGCGTCAAAGTTATTGATACAGTATCCCGCGGAACCCGTTCATTTTTCTAGGATAACATTTAACCAATTTGCTTTACCAGACTATAATCTATTTCTGTCCTACATCCAAATCCGTTTATACATTTTGGCATGATTGAGTAACAAACATCCATCCATCTAAACTTTAGGAATTATAGTAGTAGTAAGAAGATACTTAGACGCAGTTAAAAAAACAGCAATATTAATTATGTAAATCACTCAAGGTCGACGAGACGGAGAGTTCAATGTCGCACAGACCGAATATGAATAGTCTTAAATGAACTGTGAGGTCTATGATCGATGGTGTAATTTTAATCGAACATAATTTTTGGGATTATAGTTTTTTTAGACACCGTTTTGTGTGTCCCAATTTGCTTTAATTTACTGGTATTATACTATTACTGGTAAAATAAATGATGTAGGTATATAAAATAGGCGCGCTGGCTAATATAAAATATAAAATTATTTTAGAAACTTCAAATTATTCTAAAAAGAAAGAAATAGTTTTACACTGGCATTTCCTTATCGACAAAACATGCTTTTTAGAGTTCCGTACCTAAAGGGCGATTCGGATTGTTTGTAGTTGAACTTTTAGTAACTAGATCATCGATTTTTGTTGGATAATGCAGTTTTTTAACATTAATAAATACTTGTATTCCCCTAATGGGGAGGCCTATGTCCAGCAGTGGACGTCGTTCGGCTGATACTCGTATAATGATGATGATGATGATGATATTATCATGAATATTTAACTTTTTGGATACAAGTTGGATTTGGGATGCTCTTTGAAATTAAATTAACTTAATATTTTTTTAAGTCAGACTTTTGACCTTTTTTTGACATTAGAATTTGTTACAACATTAATTTTGTTGTATCAGAATCGAATGTTATTATAAGCTTACTACCTTTATTTAACCAGCATGATCAGCCATATCGCTGTCAAAACAAGCTTCGACTTAAATCAAAATATCAACCCATCCCACACAAAAAAAAAACAAACAAAAATATTGTATCTTTGCAAACAAAATGGCATCTTAATCTTCAAAGAGATGAGTATAGCTTATCTTTACATAAAGCGATCTAACGGTTTTAAGAGTGACTCAATTGGTATACATGATCAAGCAGTCGATTGTGACTAATTGGTAAAACAAAAATCTTTTGATTAGCTTTTGATTGGGTCATCCAATCAAAACCGCATCATTAGTTGTTATTAGTATTAATTGAAACCCCTTTCTCAAATGTGAAGGAAGGATAAAGTCAAAATCAAACCATTCACTACAGGCATTTATGAACTTTCAAGGAGTCTGTCAACTAGTCAGAAAGTTGAAGCTAGTTGCTCGTTCCAAACGTAGTTAGGCCTCTATGGAGAAGAATGAGCAAAGAACTCCACGGACACTCTTTTTCTTTTCAGGTTTTTACAAAATTCTGGTTACAATATTCTTGTTGCTTCTACATATATTTGACAGCAATGAAGGTTAACATGAAACAATAACAAAAAATAAAATAAAGATGGTATAATTGTTTTAAATGATAAAATAAAATAAAGAAGATTAAATAAATTATTACCGCGTAGAAGACAAGTAAATCATGTAACACAGCCTTATGTAAAAGCAAGCAAAAAAGTAGCTTTCGATAAGAGAAAAAAAAAACAGCAATGGGAACAGTTCTTTCAGAGAATATCTCTTACAAACTAAATAATATAAAAGTAAATATTGTATCTCTTATAATTATTAGTAGGTATTCGTGTAGGTAGTATTAGTACAGATGTTAAAAAATAACTACAAAAGGAAATTGTCTATTAAACCTGTCTACCCTTTTCAAATGTCAATGTCAGATACAGAATCTAGAATAGACAGACTCCACAGTCATCAATATTGAAGTTTACGAGTTTGGAAGTCAACTACTTTAAGTACAAAAGTACTTATAGAAGTATATGTTAACAATGAGAGATCGCTAGAAGTAATTGTAGAAGTTTTTTCAAAAAGCTTTTATTGATAAATATAAATAAAGTTTATTTTGTTTCGATATTTATTTTATCAAATAATAAAAAAGAAAAAGTCCAATAGCAATAATTGAACTACCAACAATGCTCTTTAAAAATACCTGTAGCAATATAGTATTAGGTACGTATTAGAAAATGGCACAAACGGACGAAAGGCTAAATCATTATCTGCCTAGCCTTTTCCCAACTATATTGGGGTCGGCTTCCAGTCTAACCGGATGCAGCTGAATACCAGTATTTTACATGGAGCGACTGCCTATCTGACCTCCACAACCCAGTAACTGGGTAACATGATACCCCTAGGTAAGACTGGTTGTCAGACTTTCGGGCTTCTGACGACCCGTAACGACTGTTAAAGATCCACGTATGACAGCCGGGACCAACGGCTTAAAGTGCTTTCCGAGGCACGGAGGAGTCTCAGTGTGTAAAGATGGTCACCCATCCACGGACCAACCCCGGCAAGCGTAGCTTAACCTGACGGATCGACCCGTGCGGCTGTTATTACTTAGCTACGAGCTCCCCGTTAGCCTTAGGACGAAAGGCTAAATAAACACTCGAAATCGACCTGTAAACGCAAGTTTAAACTTGTCTTTATGCATAATTTGTGTTCGCCTTGTCCGCCTCGAAGGACCATTATGTTAACATTGTGGTCCTTCGAGACGGCCAAGCGTATTTTTTTAGGTACATCATCGCCATCATGTTGGATTAATTAAAACCAGGCTACCTAGTGCATGAGAGCCTTAAATCTGCAGAACATTTCAGAAAATAATGGAAGTAACACTCGGTTTATTCCGTAAAAATCTCCTTCGATTTTGGGTCAAGTGAACTTGAGGGTGACTTGTCATCCCACGTCATGCTATGAATTGTCCGCTCACCTTACGTTTACTTCACCTAAATTTACCATGGCAGATATTTACAGAACAGCACTGCTGTGTTTAATAGGCATAGACTTCGAATATAAGACATAAAACGAAAACTTTATTAAACTATGTCCATATTAGAATGAGATTCTCCTCTAAAATAAGTTTAAATCTTCAAATAATATTCTTGTTTTGCTGCTGACTCATTACCCGCATCTCTTGGTTCATTACGTGTTTCTATGAGTTTCATAATATGATTTAATATGGATAAATCATATTATGAAATTTATTGAAACATCTTATTTAACTTATTTTATGTAATTAAAATTATCATTTTCAGAATTAAATCTTAAATTATCTTATTAAAACTCGATAAAAAATATTCTATGCTAAGCGAGATCAAGATCTACGTGTGTGTCGAGTGGCTATACCTACATCCACCCTGCCTTACAAACTTTCGCGTTTAGTACTACCTAACTAGTAGGTTATTCGAACAGTGTTTTTCTCATATGACATATAAAGTACTCAAATAAGATTGGACAAGTCTTAACCAGCCAGAGCAACTACAGTACACAAACACACATCCATCCTCAATAACCAATAAGCCCAATATTATTGCACTTATAATTTAATAACAAACACTTAAGTTTTAATAATAACATCCGAAAGATTACACTTGCAAATACCTCTAACAAAAAAATCAAGATGCGGACAAAGTTATTTTTTTACGAAGCCTTGTAAAAACTCTTGGTCCTTTATAAATAGTTACATCTTTTTTTTTTGTGATTGCGATTTTTCGATGTAATCATTGGGTCAATAATATTATTATTGACCAATTGTTTACACTTGTGAACATAACCGATGTTTAGTCTCCATTTACACATATTTTCTTAAAAAAATACAAATAATATAGTTTTTTAAAAATATATGTAAAAAATACGAGTAGTTAAAGCCGATTATCATTATTATTGTAATATTTATTCTTTACGCCACGCTGTCCTATTGCTGGGCAATAGTCTACCCCAAGTCCTTCCTCGGACTCTTATATCTAGCGCTACCTAGGACCAGCTCGTGTGGTACGCGTCCAAGTTATCTCGCCAGCTCTTTCTGGGCAGTCCACCTTCAGGCACCAATTACGTGGAGACTCTTGCCTAACCTGTATTTGATGCTGATCTTGTTTGAAGCCTACTTGAGCCTGGCAGCCTTTTTTTCTACATCTATTCTGCCCGTTTTAAAACGCAGTTTGGTGTTCCAGGTTCTGTCTATACTAATCTAAATAAAGCTTAAAAGTTTTTCCGTTTGTTTGGTTATTTAAACGTGGCAATCTCTTGATCTACCAATCGGATCAGTAACAAAAACTTAACTCAACGCGGATGAAAAAACTACGCGGACGAAGTCGCAGGCAGGCACAAACTAGTTTATAATAGTAGGATGATACTATGACATTTATTCATTTAAATGTATGTAACAAAAAAAGTACAATGGCGGACTTAATGCTTTTGCTTTATGATTATAAATTATAATTATAAAATTTTCAACAAAAGTAAGTACCTATTTAAGTTTTGAAAAGTTAATTACTATTGCAAGTACGTACGTGTATAATAATCTAAGTAGGTAGGTACCGTTAAGATGGTAATGAATACCGGTCTGCGGGGCTTCACCGATATGCGAATATTCTGCAAGTGAAGAAATAATGCAATTGTTTCAAATAGTATCATAGTGACCAACTTAAATAATAATTGTTAAAAAAGGAAAAATGGTAAACAGTAAAATATTATATTAGGTAATTATAAAATCTAAACTGGTAAGTATTAAATATATATATATATATATATATATATTTTAATTACCCATTGTAATTTATTAGAAAAAATAAAAACAGTTTTTTGTCATGTCATATTTACCTATTTGAACTGCTGTATTTTTTAAATTAATTTCTATGCTTGGTAAAGAAACAATATAAATCAAATTATTTATTAGCTCATTTAATCTAAAATAAGTTAACAATTATTAAACGACATAACACAAGTATGATTCATATAGCTCAACAAAGTACCTACAGGAAAGTTCGCAGTAAAACTAACCAGTATAAATATTGCAGAATAACTCACAATTTTCATTCATGTGCGAATCATAAAACCAGACGTTGTTTAAAACACACGCTTACAACCTGTTGTTGGTCATTTGTTTACTCCGCGTCGCTAAGCAAGGTCGTATCGACAATGTGCCGGATAAAGTTCGTGATCGTGATGCTGTGCCTAGTTAAGTTCGTGGAACTTCGGCCAAGGAAGTTATACTACCCCAACCCTAACGACCCTTCTGCGATCGTTTTTGAGGGACCCACGAATTACGACACTCGGAAATCTTCGGAAAACGAAGTTGCGCCCGAAGTTGATGAAGACATTTTGGATCTTCTCGATGTGAGATTTGGAGAAGTCGGTGCTAAGAAGCAGGCGGCTGAAGCACCACCGCCATCACCTGTAGACACAGGATTCTTCTTCCCGGACGATTAAAAAAGGAAAAACGCCAAAACGACATCCAAGTTACCAGTGAGATAATTTTTATTGAGATTGGAGGTATGTGTGAAAGTGTGTTAAATGAAAACAATATGAAGACTTGAAGATTCAATCGATAGTGCCATAAGGAATGATGTATTATTTATGCTAATATTAACGTAAGTTATTTATTAAGACATTTTAGATTTTAAATCAGTGACATCAGGTATTTACAAAACTATACAAATCTCATAAATTATGAGATGGGGCCGTCGCAAGAACCACGAAGATCAAACGTGATACGTCTTAGAACATAATTTATTGGTGTGTCCACAAACCACATACAAAATAGGGGCGTGGCTGTTTTCGACAGGTCGAGTAGGGTTACCACGATTTTGACATTGACAAAAAATGCAAGAATTATTTAGATAAAGCCTGTTTAAAATTGAACACGTTATTTTGTGGATTTATTATGACATTGAACGATTAAGCAATGGGTACTGTGTTGACACTTGACTGTGAAAAAAACATAAAAAATGATCTTTCGTATACAGGTTAATATAATTAATTCATTTTGCACTTGTGAATAAGTATGTATTGTTATAGAAGTAACAAAAAACAGGTTTTTTGTACAATCACCTATTTCGGTTAAGTAATACACAATATCTTTTTGCAATGTTTTTATAATGTTAGCAGAACCTTATAATTTAAGCCATTGTACCTATATTTTTTGAGATGACTCTGATGATATCAGGGCCTCATAATTTTAGACCAGCACACAGTATATTAATTATCGACTAAACAGTTTGCTTATGACGTCACTCTTAACTTAAGAATCCATCTGTTTGATCATTTCGCACATTCATCTGTAAATTGAATAATTTATCTATTGTATTTATTAGAAAGGTTTTTCGTCTAATACCTACTTATGTTAGTCGAATGTTTAAATTAAAATGTGCTGTATTTTCATGTAAACAATGATCATATTTGTATACAGGCACAAGAGTGTAAAACAAATGATTTAAGGCTTGATAAAATATATTATTACCTACATAAGATTGATTATATTGATTAATCGTAAATAGTTTCTGATCTTCAATTGATATAAACATTATAGGAAAAATAACACGTGCCACAAATCATATTTTTATATTACCAAAAGACATAAAAAGTACTATATAAAATCAATTAATATAATGACCAAGCGTATCATTTCTTATTAAGGGTAATTTGTTCGAGCTTAACATAATTACAGTAATATAGACGTTATTATAATAGTATTTAGGAGCTACAGCGTGTGATAAAGCCTTAATTACTAAACGTATCGCCAAAACGATCAAAATATTATTAGTGGTCGTTACGAAGACCTGGGTTTATTACGAGGTGTCAATTTTGTGTGTTATTAAATTGTTAAATGAAACTCATTATCTATTCTCTTGTGTGTTGTTTTAACAAAATGTGTACAAAATAGTTTGTAATGTATACGTGTATTATTGAATTTATAAATTTTATATTGTAAATGGTATAATGTTAAAAAAAAACAAAAAATATGGGCAACGTTGCAATCTTAGCCATATCATGACTAAATTAAACTTAACTGTGACAATTAAAGCACTCTTAGTGTATTATAAAACAAAAAAAACGTTTTGTATAAATGTGGACAGTTGGATACATCTTTCAAATTAATATTAAAGTCTAAGTCAAATTATTGATTATTTAGTATTCCCCCTTAACTTCTTTGTAATGTACAAATGACATTAGATTATGTTATTGTTTAAATTGATGTGATGACAAAATTTAACCAGAATATAGTTTTACAATTATGGTATTCAAAAAATAATTATAATTGACTTACATGTATTATTATAATCTGTATTTTAATGACATATATAACAGGTTTATATATGTAATGTACTGAATGATTGTAATTACAATTAGTATTTAAGAACTTATGTAAGATAGTCAATTTAGACTAAGAATATTTATGTAAGTAAATAAGATTCTAAATGAACATGGACTAAATAAGGACGACTGATATTTTATAGATAAATATAGATACATTATATGCAAATCTCGTATCGTTTTCTTTAGCGAAAGCCAAGTACCTACCTATTTATATATCCCTATCCTATCCCTATAGATATCCGCAATACCAGACCAGTACCGCATATAAATTCATATGCATTTAGTAAAAAGCGGTTAAGTTAATATTAAAAACAGACACTTCAATTTTATTTAGTTGTATAGACGTATCGAAGATTAAGCAAAGTTAAAGAAACATTAAATACATTTGACTTAAATTGGTTCATTTTGGCAGAATAATACTCAATAAAATAATGAAATTAGAATTTCTCCTCTCGTTACCACTGATCCTCTATTTACCATTTGGTGTCAAGTGGAAAACAAATTAATTCAATTTAGTATCGAATAAAATTTTCGAATAGGTTGCTAACTAAAATCATCCATTAGGTAGGTACGCAACAGCTCCAAATTATGCATGCAAATGAGCAGGCTTCAAGGATCTATATTATTATTCGGTTTTTATTTTAACTCGAATGTACGTATAACAAGAGGTGGCTAAATATCAGTTTGGTCTAACATTTTAATCAACTGCCGTTCGATTTCGTGTCTTGATTACAGGACAACAACGATATCTATAGACGACACGGTTAACAGAGTGACTTGACATATTGTCTGCTGCGGTGCGAGTCGTGGGTTTGATTCCGGCGCGTAACAAATATTTGTAAGGCCTTTAGATTTGGTCCGGGTCTGGCTGTTTGAGTTAATATGTATGTAAACACACCCGCGTTACAGGAGAAATTCCTAGTGCTAAGCAACATTTAAAAGAACAAAAAAAATAACGGGTAATTAATTTGATTGCAACGAAAAATCTTAGTCAATGGATTGTCTTAACCTTTTTACACAACATTGCATTTTAACAGAAGATTGTTTTTTTTATACAGTTTTATTTTTAATAATCCATTGAAAACTGCCGAGTTTAGCTAGTAGTCGCTATATTTAAAAGTGGAAGGTCATTCAGAAACTGTCTAAACACGTAATCTCGAAAACTACTTGACCAATGAAGCTAACATTTGGCAGGTAGGTATTTAATCGGTCGGGAAAGCCATTTAGGAACGAATTTTAATCTTCTTCTTCTTCGTGTCGCTGGCACGACAGCTTTTTAGGGAAGCCCAAAACATTGCCACGTCCACGGCATCGTTGGCAGTACATAGGTCACTTGAGCTGCATGTTTTGGGGCACAGAGGGCAAGATAAAAGGTGAAGCACGGATTTGACTATAACTTTGACTTCCACGCCTATAAATTCACAGGCAAATGAAAGCAAGCAAATCTTAAGGTGCTCCCTCACCGGAGGCATTCGCGTGTAATGTAACGTTACAGATTTGAGCATTACATCAGTGAAGGAGGAGAACCGAGCATTACAATGCGCACCTTGTAATGATACAATGTGTAATATCTTGATACAACTTGTAACATCAATGCGCTCCACTTCCAATGTAATGCTCAAAGTCGTATCTATATGTTACATTACACGCAAATGCTCGTTAGTCAGGGAGGTATTATTGTAATGTAATGATCAAAGTTGAATCTGTAATGTTACAATACACGTGAATGCTCCCTCCTTGGTGAGGGAGCGCCTTTACATATCATCCATACTAAGCCTGGTATTAACATGGATGTAATAGGAGTTTAGGGGTGTTTCGTTAAAAGTTAAAAGCTAGTTTAAATTTAAGAAAGAAAATAATCTATTTAATATGTCTTCTAGAACTGATAAAATCTTTGCACGTTTCCAACACAGTCTATTGTTAATTTATTTATTCAACAATATTATCCTTCTTAACCTTAGTATTATAAGACATGCACTGAATTCTAAACAGCTGATAAAATTGTGCGTACTTGGCTAAGATTAACTGACCTAGTTAATTTTTACTTTAAAAACAACGATATAAAATTGGCCTAGCCCGGATAATGGCTAATTTACAGGTCGACAAATTGTCAGTGTTTGCAGAGTTAAATTTAATTTTATTGATAGTCGGGACTTTAACGTGATGAATATTTATTACTAGTTTTTGCTCGCGACTTCATCCGCGTAAAGGTCAGACCTCCGTTTCATTTTTCGTTTTTTTTTTTGGAAAATTAGTTCCATAAACTAACTCTCTGCCAAATATTGTCAAACGGTTTTCGATATTTCATTATGAGTGAGTGAGTTTCAATTTAGGTTTATATATTTCATATTTTTTGTATTACATAGATGGGTTTGCTCTTGAATTCGGTCTAGGTCACAGGTGACAGAGACAAAGTCTACGATGGTGTGATCATACCCATTTATTTGGTATCTTCAACTAAAGCTATACAAAAATGATGGTCAACAAAAGGTATTGTATGTGGTTGTAGCCCTTCACTTATAGGAGATCACAACATGCAAATAACACTCCTTTTTTTGGGGCAGTCGTGTAAAAAAGTTAACAACTAGCTAATAAAGTAATAATAATAAAATTTTGTTAAATCTAGGAACAAAAAATAATAATATTCGTCATAATAAGTATTATGTCTAACTAAGATAATAATATGATGATTTTTTGGAGTTTTTAAAAGTCATAATTTCAAATAACTAAACTAATTACGGGGCCAACAGCCGTGAATAATGTACGTACCTACTTCAAATTAGAAGTAAGTAGATTTTATACAAAAAAAAATCCTTTTTTGTGTTAACTTGTTTAGATGTTGATACCTATAATATCTGTGCTAGATAATTTAATTAAATACTATAGGTATAAGGGTTTAGTACTACCAATACTAACCAACATACGTCAATACTCTCATTTCATGAAGTTATGAATATTTTAAATATCATAACGCGCACGCAATTAATTAAAATTCTAAGCATAACTTGTGAACCTAAGTACAGTCTATTAAGCCATTTTGTATACAGGCAGCTAACTTGCCACTACTTTCAAATAATATTTCGAGTGTGTAATTTTTTTTAAAGCACTCTAAAGTAGTCTTCAAAAAATATATGACACCACATGATTAAAAAAAAAGATCACCGCCTTCAAAAACCACAAAATAAAAAATAACTTTAGCTAGGAAGTCGGCGGCTTTGGTTTTATTTCTTGTTATGTAGGTATTGCCACCGACTTCCAAGCTAAAGTTATTTTTTATTTTGTGGTTTTTGAAGGCGGTGATCTTTTTTTGTAAAAAAGGTTTTTATTTTTCACTTTTTAGTGCTTGTGTGTTAATGTTTGAAATCCTTACATAAAGCCCTTTCAAACAATACCTCTGGTTCTGCTGTGATTTTATAAGGAGTTCCGTTCCATATCTCCAAAGTTCATCATCAGATCATGACAATATTCCTATGGGACCTATTCGGGACCATACTCTTTCAAACATAAAAAGAATCATCCAAATCGATTCATAATTGGCGGAGTAATCGTTGAACAAACACACAAAAAAGAAACAAAA
Source organism: Hoplodrina ambigua (assembly GCA_949774945.1). Classification (NCBI taxonomy): domain Eukaryota; kingdom Metazoa; phylum Arthropoda; class Insecta; order Lepidoptera; family Noctuidae; genus Hoplodrina; species Hoplodrina ambigua. The sequence goes on from OX458973.1 coordinate 11,984,554, forward strand.
AAAAAAAAAAACATACGCGTCGAATTGAGAACCTCCTCCTTTTTGAAGTCGGTTGAAAAGTGAACACAAAATAACAATGAATGGCAATGCAGCAGAAAGATAATGATAGTTGTCTGGAAACCAAATAGTTTGTTCGACTGTACTATTGAATTATTAATACTGGACAGTTATGTAACCACATTTGGCATATTGCATTAGTTTGACTGATTAATTAATTAAATTATAGGTAGATTGTGGCTCGGAATGAAGGCTTCGTAGGCTGTCTGTGGACTCGATGTAAATAGTGCACAATCAGTGCGTTCTTCCACAAATCATCTACAATTATTGATATTCATATTGTTTATGCTTGCGACTATGTAAATGAGTCACAAGACTTGGACTAGCTGACAAGAGGTCTTGAGTTTTAACTTTTACAGATGTACCCGTGTCAATTAAAGAATTAAGTAGGTGAGTAGGTACTGTTTCCCCATCGTGGATTACTTGTACCAAGATAAAACACTTTTGAATAATACATACATAAACTAACAGCTTTTTCCCATGGGGTAGGTAGAAACTACAGAACGCTACGATCCTTACTCCTTTCGCATCGTCCACGTTCATTTTTACTTTAGAATGGTTGAATCATTTTTTTTCTAATATTATTATAATGTTTTTAACTAAGTCACGTGTTATCAGCCTTCGTAGTGGACTGTCAAATATTTGATATATCAACTAGGGTTTATCTCAAAAAAATAAGAATGCCACCCAATACCTAAGCTAAGTTGACATAGACTTACTAAAAAATTTAAAGACCTTAACCTTTAGGCTTACTCTTGAACAAAATCGAGAATGAGATTGGAATCGACTGCATGTTTGACTACAGCGATTGACATGAGGTTGCCATACAAATGAAAACATTAATTACCAAATTTTAAAATATTAAATAACTCGTTAATTCCATAAATAAATGTCTTCTTATATTTATTGGAATTGAAACTGGATCGGATGTACATGTAATGTCGATTCCAATCTCATTCTCGATTTTGTTCAAGAGTAAGCCTACTGATTCTTACTAATAACAAACAACAGTAAAGAAATACCTAAAGTTCTCAAGTCAAAATATCTTTACAAAAAAAAGTATCAAATACCCGTTTTTATGTGATAACAAACGGTCCCAGGTTTTACGTGTCTTCCGTAAAATACGTTTATGTTCGAAACGAACCATAAAACCGGTTAAGCGTGAACAGTGAACCAAGAGAAGTTCTACTCGATCAATTTCCTAAGAAATTGGTTTACTCTAGTGATCATTTTAACGACTTTCAAAAAAGAACGGTCAGATGCGGAGTACTCGTAACCGGCGCGCTTGTATGACGAGATGTATGAGCGTGGATGAGGCAAAAGGAGTATGTAAGGATCGTAGCAGGTGGCGTTCTTTAGTTTCTGTCTACCCCTATGGGAAAAAGGCGTGAGTTTATGTATGTGTGTATGTTTGTACACTTAGGTCTAGTTGAGCCAGAGTTAACAACAGGTTAAATCACAAATTGTCATACATAATTTGTAATTAAAACTCGTGTCATAATTTAACTCTGAGTTAAATTTTTGGCGCCAGTGAGCCTTAGGTGCATTTCAGACAGGCCCGAGACTACAGCCTGATTTAGACGATGCGAGAAAAATTGAGCGATTTATCGTAGGTACATTGCGGGACCGCGCGGCTGTCGTATCATAAGTGACCGATCCTCGACGAAAATGAATAAATAAAATAAATAAATATCTTGGGACAACTCACACACGGCTATCTGATCCCAAGCTAAGCAGAGCTTGTGTTATGGTAACCAGACAACTGATATACATACTTATATTATTTATAAATACATACCTACATATTATAGATAAATCACACCCAGACACAGAACTAACAATCATGCTCATCACACAAAGTTTGTCCTGGGTGGGAATCGGACCCACGACCTCCGGCTTAGCAGTCAGGGCCGCTAACCACTAGACCAACAGATCTGTCAAATGTACTGTACTGTAAATAAATGTACTATAACTTGCTCGATATTTGTCGCAGCTTTAAGGCCAGTAAGTGACGGGACCCACCTTGTGGTGGTCTACGCGGGTTACCTATCGAGATGCAGAAGAATGCTCAGAACGACCCCCGTATCCCGGCCAAAGGTAATGTGAGAGGTTCGCTCCCTCTCCCTCTCCGCCGTGAAGGAATACCCTAGGGTTTTAGTCGGTAGGAGACCGACACACCTCTCCACCTTCCCCGAGGCGAGGCAGTCCATGAGGATTTACCCAAGAAAGAAAATAGTCTTCACAATGATTATCCGAATTCTCTTGGTTGTAAAGAGGTATCAAAGATTAGGAATAATAACCGAACATAAAACTTATTCAAGCGAACAGTTAATAAAGGTAACGTTTTTATCACATAAAAACATGTTTCGAGTACCGGATCTTGAGAATTTAAGTTTTGCATATATCCACAGTTCTTCGTTATAATAATAATTCGATTAAATCATTCAAAATGTATTTTTCGAAAATGACAAAAGTTGCCGTTGAAAGTCAGAATATTATTTATTTATTTAAATATGCAACAAAAGTACAAAGGCGGGCTTAATGCCTTAGGCATTCTCTAACAGTCGACCAAACAGGTGGTGAAGAGATAACATGGTAGGTGCAAGTTATTGTACGAGAGTAAAACGAAAAATAAATTAAAAAAAGTACTCAAAAATTTTACATACTAAAATGAAGTGTAGGTAGTACACAAGTACAAAATATAATATCATATCATAACATGTCATATTTATTATCTCTTTGATCTCCGTATTGGCAATAGTTGTCGTATCTTCATATTTCTACCGTCAGTGTAAGCCGGCAATATTGCACAGAGAAGCAAGAGATTTAGCATTTTGTGTGTCAAGGGTATAAAGGTGCTCCCTCACCGGGAGCATTCGCGTGTAATGTAACGTTACAGATTTGAGCATTTTTTTTTTTTTTTATTTTTTTTTATTGGTTCACCAACAATTGTTTACACTGGTACTATGCTTAATATAATATGTAAATGATACAACCATATAGTGCAACAATCACTTACAGGTAAACTCCGCATGCATAGAGAGTTGTACAAAAGTAAATAATAAAAAGAAAAGTGATCTTAACTTAGAACATAATCTAGGTAACCCTATTTAACGAAGACATATTTCGTTACATTACATCAGTGAAGGAGGAGAACCGAGCATTACAATGCGCACCTTGTAATGATACATGTGTAATATCTTGATACAACTTGTAACATCAATGCGCTTCACTTCCAATGTAATGCTCAAAGTCGAATCTATATGTTACATTACACGCAAATGCTCGTTAGTCAGGGAGGTATTATTGTAATGTAATGATCAAAGTTGAATCTATAATGTTACAATACACGTGAATGCTCCCGGTGAGGGAGAATCTTAACGAAATCGGAACTAACATTAAACATATTCTTTCCATCAGTGCAATATGTTTTTGTTCCGTGCAATACCTGGGAACATTTTGTTTAAGGAGATATTGAAGGCTTGACCTTCGTTCCAACTTCTTTTTTTTACGAAAACACGTTTGTTATGTTTGAACTAAAGTTTAAATACCCCATGGACGTTGCCCCATGTACTGTTGAATGAATTCGTATGCGTGTTTGTGTGTTTCCATGTTTGGCGTATATTCATATTCATTTATTGCATACCATAATGTGGGCACCATAAATAGGCTTAAAGCAAAAGTATACAAAGCGTAGTGCAGTAGGTACCTAGGTATGTTAAATTGTGCACTAGCATACCAAAAACAGAAGTCGTTTCCTAGCTATTTTTTGCTTAAAGATGTTAATTTTGATGTACAGTATGTCAAGTTAACGGGAATGCGATAAGACTTCTTACACGCCTTTTATTAGAGATGTCTTTGTCTAAAGAAACAACATACCTTTATCTTTTTAATGCAATGCCACACCAGTACGCTTTCACGCTCATCTTGCTTTTTCGTCTAACGCATGTATGAAGGGCAATAGCGCATGCGGCATGAGGCATGCGCTAAAACTAGTTTAATTACTCAAGCCCCACATAATGAGACACAATTGATTTTCTATTCTTCTGTCATACCGGTAAGACGGCCGGGCGTTAAGCGGTTAAAGCAATGCATGCCCGTAGCACACAATGCTTTTTTGACGTGGTAAAACCATCAAATGAGTTCTTTCGCCCTGGGTGGGGCGGAAGGGACTGTCAGACTTTTACTGAATAAAAAACCACCCTGTTCCTTCTGTTGCCCTTTACATTCCGGGGCATCGTTCCTTTCCAACGTGGATACACCAGTATTGGTTCATAGAGTGATAATTAATTAAAATGTAGGATGTTTTGTGTGGTAATCTTCACTTTTTGTCAAGGAGCTATCATCATACATTCCTTGCTGAAATACTAAGCAGGTATAATAACTAATTACCTGCTTTGTATAAGTTTATAGCATACTAACTACTGCCCGCGACTTAGCATCAAAATTTGTTTTTTCCATACAAACTTTGAACCCCTGTTTCATCCCCTTAGGAATAATGGAAAATCTTCTGTTACCGCCCTGCCAAATTTCGTCTTCATACGCCACACGGTTTTTTGATATTTTGTGATGAGTGAGTGAGTGAGTGACCTTTCGCTTTTATAAATTTAGATTTGGATTAATAAGCCTGTATAAAATACATTTTAATATTTTTCCTGTTCACATTTTGGCTAGTTCAACTTGAAATACAAAAAAAAAACATCGATAAAAAGTTAAGAAACCGCTTTCAAAAACAACATTTTAGCGCAGAACGGTTTAAGAAGTCAATGCCATTAATAGGCACCAATAAAAAAAAAATATGACTTTTAAAGATAATCCACACTGAGTTCTTCCCAGTGATCACTGAGCTTCAAACTAAGAACTTACAATAGCATGTGGGAACAACACATTAATCTTAAACTTAGCTCAAGTTTCACAGCTGGAAATGTGCGACAGTCTTAGTCCCATGTTGTCCACATTGTATGCTTCCATGCATCTTAGCCTGTCCACAAACAAACAAGTACGTCGTTACGTCTTGGACTAAGCTGGGCTAACAATAGCCACACGTTTAATAGACTGAGGACGAAGAGAAACTAAACAATCGATTTTGTTAGTGGTCGCAAAATTGTGCGAAATTCAGTGCAATAAGTTGCTTGAGTACCTCTTTAGTGTGATTAAAGTTTAGGGGCTTTTACATAATTCTGCTCAAATATTACAAGTTTAGTAAAGGGCAGCTATTAAACAAGCCAACCAACTAGTCTCACCAAGGGGTATCATATTACCCAGTTACTGGGTTGTCGAGGTCAGATTGGCAGTCGCTCCATGTAAAGTACTGGTATTCAGCTGTATCCGGTTAGACTGGAAGCCGACCCCAACATAGTTGGGAAAAGGCTAGGCAGATGATGAGATGATGAGTAAAGGACAGCTATTATCTATATCTATACTAATATTATGAAAACGTAAAGTTTGTGAGGTTGCAATCTCTGGATTTATTGAACCGATTTTGAAAATTCGTTATCATCGTTTCGTTATCACTGAGTAACTGACTATAGGCTATATTTTATGATCAAAAAATTAGAGACCGTAAAGAAAAATCACACGACCGAAGTCGCGGGGAAAGTGCCAGTTATAATTATATTTTTATAACAATCACATTTTTTTTTAATCACCGCAAAGTCTCATTTTCTTATTTTCCCTGAGATTATTGCGATTTGATTTTGAAGTTAAGCGATTTCAATGATTTTTTATTGTTTTTTTGATCATTTATTAAAATAGCTACACGACACTAGGTTTCACGACTTCTCTTATCTAACCATGGGGGCTTTAATTCGGTACATATGGTTTTATTTGCCCCCATTGTTCCTTATTTACCGTAAAGAAAATGTTCACACGGCGCCGGAGTACTATAAATGTACGATATTTTACAATATTTTGGTTTTATACGACTTTTCACGGAACGTTTTATGTAGGTACCTATATAGTCATTTGTTTTTTACCGTCTGAACTGCGAGATGGTGCCGTGTGATTTTAACGTTAAATCGTCAAAACTCGCACGATATAAAATCATAGTGTTACAAACACATAGAATAAGGTAGGTCAATGAATTAAATTGTGCAAATAAATTCTAGTATTATTAAAATGTAAAACTGGTTCTATGCTCTGAGCCAATCCTTTTCAAGGCTTCGCATTGCTTGAAGCTTTTTCCTAGGAATAAAATGTCGACTTGGGAACGTGCAAAACCTTTTGTTGGATTCGTTAGACGTGTGCTTGGGCACATGTAATCTATTTAGGTAGTCTGGAGTTTTAGAATCTAAATTTAATGCAAGAAATTCTGAGTGCATATTTTCTTCTACTTCAATAGGTGGGAAAATCTTAAATGCAAATAAGATTTCCTGACATAATCTACATACATACGTTGCATATAATAAGGGTTAGGCAGAGTTGTAGGTACATAATAGCAGGTACACCCATATTTCTACAGTAACTTTTAAGTTCCATGTAATAGGGGCTAGCCATCAACCGGTCAAAAATTTAGACTCCAAGGCTGCTACTGAGAAATTCCTGATGAAAATACATTTTGCCCGACCAGAGAATTGAACCCAAGACCTCATGCGCAGTATAACTGCCTCGTTGGTCTAGTGGTCGCACTTGGGACCACTAGACCAACGAGGCAGTTATAGACTACAATAAAATATAATCTAATATTTACGTGAACTTCACCTAACTTTCATTACATACATCAGTGTATAGGAAAGGAAGGGATTATTATTCTCTGGATAGCTATCGCTTTTGTTGATTGTACCAACTTAAATTTCGAAGTAGGCAACAAAAAAATATTTTATTTATTTTTCATTAATATTTTTACGACATATAAAGACATATCTGGTCGTTTAGTTTTATAGGCATTACGTGAGGGTAAAATAAAATGTTTGAAATCATTCGACCAGCTTAGATAAACGGTACTTCAATGCGTTATTTTATTTTTTCCATTTGAAATAATTCTTGATAAAATTATGATTTATATGAAACATTTCAAATCTACTCATACGCTCAAATATTGAATTCTACCTTATGAATTTACAGAAAATAAATATTGTATTTTCCGTATATTATGGTCTACTAGCTAGTTCCCTTGCCTTTGGCGATATACCATAAAACAATATCCAATGGTACTCGGCAATAATTTAGGTGTCTATCAGTAGAAAGAATTTTGTAATCGGACTTTCAGAGATTACCTGTTAAAAACAGAAAAATATCTAAATAGGGTTTCGTAATCTCGTAGAGATATTAAATCATAGCATCAAACCAAAAACTCAAAAAACAGGTTTCTTGTATGGGTCCTTTTATTTTTAACCGACTTCAAAAAGGAGGAGATTCTTAATTCGGCAGTATGCTTTTTTTTCTATACCTATTTGTTACTAAGCGATTACTGCGCCAATTATGAATTGATTTTGATGATTCTTTTTTAACTTTTATTTGGTGGTATAGCGGCAATAGAAATCCACTATGCTATGAAAATTTCAACTCTCTTGCTATTAAGGTTCATGAGATACAGCCCGCTGACAGACGGACAGTACAGGCTTACTAATAGGGTCCCGTTAGCACCCTTTGGGAATAAAACCCTAAAATCAAACAAACTTTACCTCTTTATAATATTATTATAGACTACATAACATAACATCACGCCTGTAATCCCCGAAGGGTTAGGCAGAGGTGTACCCATTAGTACACCCACATTTCGCCAGTTATGTTTTTAGTTCCATGTAATAGGGGGCGAGCCTATTGCCATCAACCGGGCACAAATCCAGACTCCGAGGCGGCTACTGAGAAATTCCTGATGGAAAAACCCAATAACACGTCACCACGTCACCTCACGCACAGCAGTCGCACTTGGGACCATTAGACCAACGAGGCAGTTATAGACTATAATAAAATATTATATAATATTTACGTGAACTTCTCCTAACTTTCATTACATACATCAGTGAATAGGAAAGGATGGGATTATTATTCTCCTAAAACGTAGGTTTCCACGAAGCTGAACCGAAAACTTTAAATGAAATCCGACCGTGTAGTTCAACTAACTACTATTATAAATTCGAAACTGTGTATGGATGTATGTTTGTTACCCTATTATGCCAGAACAGCTGAAAGGATCTAAATGAAATTTGGTACAATTTTTTTGCCCCTTATTTGAAATTTCTCCAGTAACCTGGGTGCTTTTAGAAATATACCTATAGACAAACCCGGAATAACTATTTTAGGTCATACAAATAACAAATATTTGTTCCGTGTGGTAATCGAACCGGAACACTCAGCACAGCAGCCAATCGCTTAGCCACTGCGTCAATCGTGTCGTCAAAGATAGAATATAAATTATACTCTGGAATAGCGCATATTACATGCTACTTTTTATACCAGAAAAATGTACGGCTTCTGTAGAATAATTTAAAACTTTTGGCTTTAATCTGAACTCTACGCAGACAAAATCGGGGGCAGAAGTTAATTCAAAATATATTCGAGGGTTATACAAAATTGGAAAACAGAATGATAATTGAGTTCGTGTCAATGAATTCATAGAGGAGACCTCTGTTAATCAGTTTAGCTGTGACGCCAGCATCCGGACTCGAGCTTAGAATATTATATTATTTTAATATAAATTATTAACAGGCTTACTCCTTTTATATTGGATACAAACAGCTGGGAAAAATATGTAGGCTAGGGCTACCAACATTTCTTCGGCTTATTATAGTATTTTACTAAGTAAGCAATAAAAAATATAGTATTTTATGGAATAATAAGTAAAAAATTTACACAGATATTTTTGTTACTTATATGTTTTTATAGAAACATAAATAAACTATAGTTTTGAACCAGAAAAGAATTTATTTTTTAATATTTAACACTTAACATACATAACATCACGCCTGTAATCCCCGAAGGGTTAGGCAGAAGTGTAGCGATTAGTACACCCACATTTCGCCAGTTATGTTTTTAGTCCCACGTAATAGGGGGCGAGCCTAATGCCTATTTTAATATTTAAGATGTTGTAAAATAAAAATTTAACCATTTTACTGAAATAAAGTATTTTTGCGTACTTCTTCAACAGTATACATATAGTATGCAGACCTGAAATACAGTACAATACTATAATATTATAGTACGACTGGCAACCCTAGTGTAGGTAGGTAGTGTAGCAACCCCAAGACGTGGGATTACTACTGGACCGGGATGATTAATATATACTATGCTTGAGATACTTTTTTATTAACTATTTACGAGTATTGAATCAATACTTATTAATATTTTAACTGATATAATAAAGCTAATGTTTTATGTGAGTTTCAAATCGGGCTAATTTCTGGAACTACCATTCGAATAGGTAATAAAAATTATTTTTATATATGAAAGCCAGATTCATGAAAAATAGTTAAGGCTATATAACATCATGCTACGACACACGGGAGGGGCACAGTATTTAAAGACTACATTTATTGAGGATAAAACCGCGAGGAGTTTTACAAAAAAATTGCGAGTATTTTTTAATATCTGTATGCATTGTTTATTTTAGGTTACGTGATATGAGATATTCTAAATTAAACTATACAAAAATAACCATACCATATAATTCACGCTATAACACACGGGAATGGCGCAGCAACCAAAGGTATCTACACTAATATTATAAAGAGGAATTTGTATTTTTGTTTGTTTGTTTGTAATGGATAAACTCAAAAGCTACTTGACCGATTTAAAAAAATCTTTCACCATAAGAAAGCTACATTATCTGCGAGTAACATAAGCTATATTTTATTTTATATTTGCATTGACGAAGTCGTGGGCAAAGGCTAGTATCGCATAAAAAAGTTAAGAAATAACAAATTTAGTTCAGACTTAGATCCGATTAGAAAAGTTATTTTGTGCCTACAAACTAACTTTTCTAATCGGATCTCTAAGTATTGTACCTATTTAATACTTAGAGGTACCTTCGAAACATATAAAAATAATATAACGCCTACTCCTTTTAGAAATTGTAATACGTCTGAAAGTTGTGTACAAAGTTTTACCAGGCGAAACCATTAGTGGAGAGATAAAACGTGTACCTATCTATTTTCGTAAAAAATCTCTTTGCTAAGTGTTAGGTATACTATTTCACAAAGTACTCTGTAAAACTAGAATCATTAAAGGTTTTATTTGCAGCGGTATTATTCTGGAACAAACTCTCTTGGTAAACGGTATTTGAAAAGCGGTATAAGAAAGAAGAAAACATGAAGTGAGCCAAGTTCACCGTAAACTCATTTTACAGAAATTCGCCGATAGAATTTTTTGCAGAATAACTCCGCTGTTCTGTAAACTTAAGCCGTGGGTATCAATATCACTTTGCCTTAACTCTGAAGAGGTAACAGGATAAATTAATAAGGTGTTTTGTTAAACTGGAGTATTTTTACAAATAACTAGGTACAATTCGTTTTGGGTGATTATAACTAGTAGTGATATTCACTAGAACTCCTTAATATCGTCATACTCACATGATAACACTGCACTGCGTTCATAGACTGATTTTCCAGAATAGCACTGCTGTAAGTAGGTACTTACAGTACTTACGCCATTCTGTAAAATCAATACACGGTTACATCCTAGTCAAAATCAAGGATATAACTATGGTAGACAGTGATTCTCAACACAAATCAAAAATATATTAACAGGATTCATTTTTTTTTCACGTCGATGTCGACAGTGAAAATTTCAAATGATGAAAAGGTCACAATTCAATAGGTTATCGTTTCGAATTTTGTTCTTTACGAGATTTGAATTTTCTACTGTTTGTATGTATGTATAAAACGATTAGTTGTGACATAAATCTAACTAGAGATAAACTACTATAACATGGCGCGCCCCACCATATTACTATTTCAATAATAATGAGTAATTAATGATGCCACTAGTCGAGCAACAATGACACGCTGATTTGTTTTTGTTTCGAGAGCCGTCTCAGTACGAACACGTGCGTTGAGTCTTGTAAAATACTTCTACAAATACTTTCAAACGTTTTGAATTGTGGAAGGGCGCGCCAAGTCATTGTAGTTTATCTCCAATAGAAGTGCAACTTTATAAAACAAAGAAAAAGAAACAGTCAAAAAAGAAAGATAACTTTAAAGAGGGTAGGTATGTCAAAAGACAACGTATTCGAATTTCAATTCAGAGAAATAAAGAGTTCGTATCTTTTGAATGTCATTCTCACGTCGTTCGACACGTTCTTATTTTAAAAATGTCTTTGTAAATATTTCAATATCAGATGATATTCTTTGTGTACCAACACGTCGTCTGCTCTTCCCATACGGTGGTTGACGTGATTCAAACTCGAAATTCCTGGAATTTATGTATTCTCGTACCTTCAATACTTTTACTTTGTACAAGAAATAAGTCAAGTATGAATATAAAGTGACAGAGTTCTTTTTGCTCGGAATCAATTTTCTTAGTAAAAAAATATTTCACTATTAATTTTTGGTGGTTCTCATCTTACATTCATTTGGATCGAATTATTACCTCCATATAATTTACGTATAATAGTAAGTTAGTAAAAAAGGAATGTTGACATATAGCACTATCTGAAGGCTTGAACTGAATTAATTCTTCACATAACATAACACGAAGGCTTGAACTGTGGTATACGCATTAGTACACCCACATTTCTCCAGTTTGCCCGACCTAAGAATCGAACCCAATATCTAATGCTCAGCAATTGCGCTTTGCGACCACTAGACCAACGAGGCGATCTTCAACATTTATGAATAAGAACTAGCCATTCATACCATTAAGCAATGTTATAGTAATTTTATTACCCGATTTGTATCTATCAAATAAACCTTGCTCCTCTCAAGCTAAATTAAACTCTGTCTCTTAACTCTAAAAGTTGATATTTCTTCGACATTATTAATATTAGATTTTCCTACAAAACTGAAGTACTGAGAAAGGCAATGGGCACATCTGGATGGCGTAATAAAAGTAAGACAATAAGTACTAATAGGTTTATTACATGGTTTTTATGTTTACAGCTTGTTTTAGATGTCCCTGTTTTTGTTGAGTTATGTTTTGTTTGCCAACAGTGTTGTAATTTGAAAGAGGTTTTTGCGCGAAAACGACTCTTGTCGACGGCTTTATTAAGTAAAGCTGAAGGTGTTTGCCAAATTAGGGTACAACTTATTATAATTAAAATAAATATGTTTATATTTATGATATTTTTGAGTATTTTACTGTTTACCTACCAAGATACCTTTATTTCTTGTGGAAATGATTACGGATACTAACACGTCGGCTGATTAACGCGAAAGGTTGTGTTAAACTTTACGGCATACCTAGGCTCGGAAACGCAAGCATACGAAAATGCTAAAAATGAGATTGATGAACGGATTGACGGACAGACAGACAGACAGTAATAAGAATAATTCAAGTTATTCATAGTAATATGGTTCGTTTCGAACCCTTTGGATACGGAACCCTAATTACTGTAATCTTATTAACCGTTAATTTTAGGAAATCTGCAAAAATACCTAAATTATTAAAGTAATTTTTCGACAGTATTCAACATTTTAACATGTTACTATTAAAAAAACAAATACAGTAAATAGTAAAAAAAAAAAAAAATGGTATCTATAAAAATGGTGTTTTGCTCGCAGCGTAAGACCTGGCTGACGGTGGTTAAGGATCCGGAGTAAGGGAAGAAAAAGAAAAAACACACAAAGCATCACAAATTCGCGTAATCATCATAACCGTAGCGACACCTACCTGCCAATCAAAGTGATAACTACATCCTTGGTCACAATTGAAAATTACAGATGGCGCTACCTGTTGCGATATTTCGTATTTCCAAATTCGAAAATCGATTGAATATTTTCGTTTTTGTTTTCTGCGATGGTGTGTTCAGAGCTACGCCATGAAAACACAGCTTTACTGATGCTTAATACATTACACATCCATACATTCATCGTCACACAGCTTACCACATCTCTGGCAGAAAGGCAGCCAAATCAAATCAAATCATTTTATTTGTCATAATGCAGGTACATAGTATTATAGGTCTTATAATGATAATGTTAGTGCTCTGCATTCTACTCGCAAGCATACAAATATTACACACATGAATAATAAAATATAAAAGGTATTTAAGTAATTTTTAAATGTCGGTTGATATAATTAAAATATCAAAGCATAAAATAAAAATACAATTAAGTCAAAAGTTAAAATACTCGTATAATTCTAAACAAAGCCAAGTACTTACATTCATGATTTAAAAAAGAAATTCTAAAAACATTCCAGATTTTGAACATAAACTTCTTATTACAGTTGCACTTCTTTAATTAATTAATTACATTAAGATCCCTGTGTTTGAGTCCTCAAAACCATGTTTTAATCCAATTTCTCTTTTGCATAAATTATTCACTGAAACCCCTTTCTGTAATGCATTCACGGCTCGTCTTAATCTGCTTAGTTAATAACGAGGCACTAGCATCATCTTACAAAATGAAAAATGAGAAAAAGTTTTAAAGATTTACTGAAACCTTTCGGTTCTCATTGCAGGAAATGGAAACCGGTTATTAACTTAAACTGTATGCAACAAAAAAGTACAACGGCGGACTCGCCTTACCAGTCAACCAAAGGTCACCTTAAGTTTTTAAAGGTTATCTATTTTCTAGACATGCTGGAACGCCTGCTGTTGGCGACTGAATAAGACCGTGACCGATATTTTTTAATACTTTAGGTAGGGGGTAGGCAGAAACTACAGAACGCCACTTGCTACGATCCTTACATACTCCTTTCGCCTCATCTACGTTCATACATCTCGTCATACAAGCATTTAACCATTTTAACCATTTTTGTCTAGTGAGTTTATGTATGTATGTATGTACTTAAGGTCTAAAGAATACAGAAACTGTTGGAAAATCTTAATAAATAAATATAAGTAAGAGATATTAGCTAAGAGTAGATTTGACTTTGACTTTAACATGGACGAGGTCGTAGGCAAAACCTAGTACTCAATAGAAATTAGTCGGTCTTTTGTTATTCGAAATAAAACAATGTAGGTACTACTCACGCAAAAACTTAACTGGGAATTTGTTAGTAACAGGAGGTAACATTACAAAAATGTCATACATAAAGGTACCGTGTTAGCAACTACCTCAAAGTTAAAGATTAACAATTCTCAAATTGGAACTCTTTGACTAAAGTAGCGAACTTTGTCCTAATACCCACATTTTTTACACGATTTTATACGATTCACATTACACAAATGAAACACCAAAGCATTAAGCAAAAGACATTAAGTCCGCCTTTCTAGTTTGTTGCATAAAGTTTAATAAATAAATTAAAACCAGACAGTAATTACTATATGTTTATTATCAAACATAATAGGTTCACACGATTTAATTAAATGGCAAACATTATTCAGTACAAGCATAGCTTAAAAAAGTGTGTTTAAACACAATTAGGTGTTGAGTAACCAAAAAGTCTAAATCAAATTATGATCCTGCTTGATCATGTCAGCTGCCTTTTCAGCAATCATCAGAACAGAACCCATTGGATCACCTCTAGTGATTGTTGGCATCACACTTGCATCAGTAATACGCAAACCTGAGACCCCGTTCACCCGTAATCGACCATCTACAACAGTACCCATAGGGCACGTGCTAGTTGTGTGACCAAGGCCAGAAGATACACACATAACGTAACAGCGCCAATACTCACGACTACCTTTCCCGAATTCATTACATGCAGGAATTGCATCTGCCATCTCACCATCTACGTTTCTATAATAAGTCGTATTCATCACCGGAATAAAATCTAATATGTAATCTATTAGAGCCTCAACGTCATCTTTATCTGATAGGAAGCCATTGTATATGAGAGGAGGATCTTCTGGATTAGTACTTCTCAATAATACCTTGCCTCTTGATTTAGGAGCTATGTTAAGTATTTGGTTAAACGCTTGCAGTCTTTTAGTTCCCTGTTTGTATATATTGTTGCAGATATCATTTTTGAATCTAAAACCAAATGAGCAGAACAAAAGTATATTTTCTGATCCAGATATATATGTTACTATTTGATAATCTGGATAAGTAGATGATTTGTCAAGTGCAACAAAACCAGTGAATGATGCTCCTGGCAGTTCATATGGACTTGGTTGTGGGAAAGGTTGAGTTAGTTTATCTAAATTGTGTACAATGATTGCGCTAAAATGTTCTTGCAGATTTTCTCCTACAGGTAAGTTCGAAATTACTTCAATGCCTTTATGCTGCAAGTGCTCCTCCGGTCCGATACCCGACAACATTAGCAATTTAGGTGTGTTAAATACACCAGCAGAAACGATTACTTCTTTAATGGCTCTAAAATTTTGAGTTTTACCATCTTTTGTAAGAACTTCTACTCCGACAGCCCTTTTGGTATCGTCAAATAGTATTTTAGTAACCAGAGTATTCTTCAATATATGAACGTTACTGCGGTCTTTGACTAAAGATAAGAATGCATACGCTGAGCTCTGTCGAGATCTTCCAGATATTGTGAAGGTTTGTGCAGCGAAACCTAAAGGATGATGTTCATTGAAATCCAAAACTATGTCATTTCCCAGTTCTCTGTACGAGTCCAAAAAGTTTAGTATTTGATCGCGGTGATCTCTTGTTATGCCTATATATCCGTCGGTTCCATGGTATTGTTTGTCAACGGAGTTAAGCAGATCTGGATCTTCCAGCCTTCCGTACTTAAGGAAATATGGCAAAACATTTTCCCACTTCCACGACTCATCTTTGGTTATTTCTGCCCAAGAATCGAAGTCACGCGGCTGTCCTTTGTGGTAAACCATGTAATTAAGGGAGCTCGTTCCACCAAGCATCTTTCCCTGAGTGATTTCATAGTAGTTCTGACGATGACAAGTATCATTATATCCGTCATATTCTGAAGTATAATTCCAATCGTAACGCGATCGCTTCATCAAGAGGGGTAGACCAGGTAACTGAAATAAAAAAACAGTTAGTTTAAGACATTCGTTTTTTTTTAAGTTAGGAGAAATTTAGTGAATTCCAATTAATAAAATTTTATTGAAAGTGAAAATACATTGAAAGTGGGGTGGTAAACCGTAAAAGTCGTAAATGTGTAGTAAGCTAAAGAAAAAAAAACTTTTTTAGTAGTCTGATCAAATTTATAGAATAAATACATATTTATGCATCTAAAAAGTATTAGGAAGGCCAATTCTCGTAATTAGAAACGTTCAAAATCCAGTCACAATCTCCTGTCAAAAATGTAAGTAATAAAGAGGCATTTTTGACAAATTGAGAGCAAGATGAAGAATTCGAACGTTCCTAAAAATTAGTAGAATTGACTCCTTAAGTTAAACAATCGTCGTAACCAATTATGACTCGTCGAGTGGGAAGCTTGTTAAGTACAAAATCAAGATAAAGAAGTACTTATAAACTTACGTCAGACTCAAAAGGCGGATCTCCACCAGCCTCGATGAGCAGAACATTGACATCCTCAATTTCTGACAGCCTGTCAGCAATAACACTCCCTGCTGTCCCAGCACCAACCACGATGAAGTCAAAATTGGCGCCATCTGTAAAATACGATTTTAATAAAATACCTACCTAGTTATTACCTGTTTGATACAGTTTGTTTTTCTTTGTATTTGAACGCGCCAATCTACGGAACTACGTAATGGTATGACTCTAAACAAAAAACGGTATCCGTATGAAAATTTACGTACACGAAGTCACGAGCAATATACCTAGTACATGTTATATGCAGCAAGATAAGATTAAATAAGTGACTCGCTAGAACTTAGTACACATATCTCTTAATTGTATACTAATTATTTATAGAAAAGTGCGTCAAACTTCTTTAATTTTGAAATAGAAAAAAAGAACGAAAATCATTTCACTTCTCATTGCAAATTTTTGGTTCACTCTTTGGAAATTTATGTGAGATTATTGTGTTTTGTTTTCTTTTAACCTTTTAAACGCCATTGTCTCATATATGTGACAAACGTAATCTTACCCTGAACGCCAACGTTACATATATATGACAAAATACACGTCGCACCATATTATGAAATAAACAACTTAATTAAGTTTTAGAATCCCTATTTTTTATAAAGGTCATTTGACAGAAAAAGTGGCCTGGCGTCAGGGGTACGATGACACGTTTATACTCAGGCGTTCAAAAGGTTAATAAAGCGACATACTTACCTTGAACAACAGCTTGTTGTGGCCACAAGTAGTTAGTGAGGTGCAAAGCTGCCATTACCCTGAATGCCCCCTGTATCACCTCTACCGTCCTAAACGCTGCAGTGGCATCCATGGCTGTCTGTACCCAATATTAAAGAGAGATGTAGAATCAGTCATTCATAAAATTGTACGTTTCAAGATTTGGTCTACCATTTTTCAAAGTAAATTTTGGATATCGAACGCTGATTAATTTTAAATCTATTCTAGCTTTTGGATGTTAAATTGAACTGTTGTTGCTGGATAGTTATGACACTCTTTATACAAATTGAACTTATTTAATTAATTATTGTGAGAATGTTCGTTAGGTCTTTGCAGATATCAATTATTTATTGCCATAAATTATAATTCTAAATATAAGTAGGTACAGGTTAATACTGTACCTACTTATATTTAGATTTACTTATAATTGGATAATTGTAAAACGAAGTAGCAGGCATATTGAAATATATTCGTCAAAAAATACGTTTAAAAATTAATATTTAAACTTACGTTGAATCACAATCACGTATGCAACGATGTACCTCTTTATGTAGTCAAAACACAATAGACAACCGCTGAATTAATTGTACATTTATATTTATACTTATTATACTATTAAACCTGAATGTTGCTGTACAACTATATTTTGCCAGGTATTTTTATGTCCCATGTAATAGGGGGCGAGCCTATTTCCATCAACCGGGCACAAATCCAGAGTCCGAGGCTGCCACTGAGAAATTCCTGATGGAAGAACTCAATAACACTTTGCCTGATCTGGAAATCGATTCTAAGAGCTCATGCTTAGCAGCTACTAGACCAACAAGGCAGTCAATAAATTATAATAAAAAATATATATTTAATATTTGATCTCGTTTTTATATTCACGTGGTATATTAATTGAGATCTTCAGTTTAATAAATTCTGAAGTCAATGCCGAACAAGTTGCAGGCAGGAGCTGGTTTTTAATAAATACAATGATTTTACAAAAGTGTGATTGTCTTTCTGAGTTTGACAACGAATATATTTATGAAGGTACATATCAGAATAACGAAAATTAAAATATCGAAGATCAAAATATCAAAAATTAAAATATAGGGCGATCAAAATATCGAATGTTAAAATGTCGTAGGTCAAAATGTCAAAGGTTAAAACATCGAACGCTCAAAATATTAAAATTTGTTTAAAAATATATATTTAATACAAAACACACTTACAAAGCACAATCGTTTTTTTTTTTTTGTAAATTGTTTTTCGTGATAAGCCGGCCATATTAGCCGTAGAACCGATGACCGTTGGGGTAGACGTGGTCTATCTTTTAGGATTCTAAAAAATGCGGAGATATTAAAGCGCTACGTAGGACACCAAAAACGCTAAGATTTTGGTACATATTTTAAACCAAAAAAAAAAATATGCGTTTAGACCCAAGTTAAAAAAATAATACTCAAAAATATTTCATTAAAATAAAATTGTACATTCACAAAACAATCTTAAAACAACTCAAAATAATATCTTTAGTCGCTTAATTAACATAAACTATCGTATTTTATCGTTGGGACTGCCTCGTTGGTCTAGTGGTCGCAAGCGCGACTGCTGTGCATAAGGTCTTGGGTGCGATTCTCAAGTGGGGCAAACTGTTTTTGGGTTTTTTCTTCAGAATTTTTCTCAGTAGCAGCTTCGGCGCCTGGATTTGTGCCCGGTTGATGGCAATAGGCTCGCCCCCACATGGGACTAAAAACATAACTGGTGAAATGTGGGTGTACTAATGGGTACACCTCTGCCTAACCTTTCGGGGATTACAGGCGTGATGTTATGTTATCGTATTTTATATAGTAATAATAAAAGGAATCAGTCTACAGCACGCCACCTGCTACTTCACCGATGTCAGTGAAGTCAAAGACCGCTATATTACTTAGCACAACACTGGTGGAAAAGCACATTAATATATTTTTTAAATAAATCCTAAAAACATACCAGATTCTGAACTTACACTTCTTATTACAGTTGCACTTCTTTAATTAATTAATTACATTAAGATCTCTGTGTTTGAGTCCTCAAAACCATGTTTTAATCCAATTTCTCTTTTGCATAAATTATTCACTGAAACCCCTTTCTGTAATGCATTCACGGCTCGTCTTAATCCGCTTAGTAAATAACGAGGCACTAGCATCATCTTACAAAATGAAATATGAGAAACAGTTGAAAAGATTTACTAAAACCTTTTGGTTCTCATTGCAGGAAATGGAAACCGGTTTTCATTTTTATTCCGAAAATTGAACACAATGACATGTGCTTAAACTATGATGTTTGGTTTAACTCTGTGCGTGTTTTTGCATTTCTAGATGTGCTAGCCTCTTTAGCTTGTTATTGGCGATTGAATAACACCGTGATCAATATTATTTTTAAACTTAAGATCAAAGTGTTGGAAAATCTTGATAGATAAATATAAGTAAGAGATATTAGCTAACAGCAGATTTGACCTTGACTTCCACATGTACCTACAACGACGCGAGCAAAAGCTAGTACTCAATAGACATTAGTTTATCTTGTGGTGTTCGAAATAAAACAATGTAAATACTGCATGCACCAAAAACTTAACTATGAATTTGTTACAAGAGGTTAAAATACAAAAATGTCATGTTAGCTAGCCACTTACTTAAAGTTAAAAGATAAGCATAAGTAATTCTCAAATTGTAACTCTTTATGCATCCGCTACTTTACACTAATCATTTCAATTCATCATCATCATTCAATCAAATAAATAAATAAAGACCAGACAGTAATTAATATATGTTTATTATCAAACATAATACGTTCACACGACTCAATTAAATGGCAAACATTATTCAGTACAAACATAGCTTAAAAAAGGGTGTATTAAATGTATGACTAACCAAATAGTTTAAATTAAATTATGATCCTGCTTGATCATGTCAGCTGCCTTTTCAGCAATCATCAGAACAGAACCCATTGGATCACCTCTAGTGATTGTTGGCATCACACTGGCATCAGCAATACGCAGATGTGAGACTCCATATACCCGTAATCGACCATCTACAACAGTACCCATAGGGCACGTGCTAGTTGTGTGACCAAGTCCAGTAGATACACACATTACGTAACAGCGCCAATACTCACGACTACCTTTCCCAAATTCATTACATGCAGGAATTGCATCTGCCATCTCACCATCTACGCTTCTATAATATGTCGTATTCATCACCGGAATAAAATCTAATATATAATCTACTAGAGCCTCAATGTCATCTTTATCCGATAAAAAGCCGTTGTATATGAGAGGAGGATCTTGGGGATCAGTACTTCTCAATAATACTTTGCCTCTTGATTTAGGAGCTATGTTAATAATTTCGTTAAACGCTTGCAGTCTTTTAGTTCCCTGTTTGTATATATTGTTGCAGATATCATTTCTGAATCTAAAACCAAATGAGCAGAACTTAAGTATGTTTTCTGCTCCAGATATATATGTTGTCATTTGATAATCTGGATCAGTAGATGATTTGTCAAGTGCAACAAAACCAGTGAATGATGCTCCTGGCAGCTCATATGGGCTTGGTTGAGGGAAAGGCTGAGTTAGTTTATCCAAATTGTGTACAATGATTGCGCTAAAATGTTCTTGTAGATTTTCTCCTACAGGTAAGTTCGAAATTACTTCAATGCACTTACACTGCAAGTCATCCTCCGGCCCGATACCTGACAACATTAGCAATTTAGGTGTGTTAAATACACCAGCAGAAACGATTACTTCTTTAATGGCTCTAAAATTTTGAGTTTCACCATCTTTTGTAAGAACTTCTACTCCAACAGCCCTTTTGCTATCGTCAAATATTATTTTAGTAACCAGAGTGTTCTTCAATATATGAACGTTACGGCGGTCTTTGACTGAAGATAAGAATGCATACGCTGAGCTCTGCCGAGATCTTCCAGATATAGTGAAAGTTTGTGCAGCAAAACCTAAAGGATGATGTTCATTGAAATCCAAAACTATGTCATTTCCCAGTTCTCTATAGGAGTCTAAAAAGTTCAGTGTTTGTTCGCGTTGATCCCTTTTTAATCCTATAAATCCATCTGTTCCATGGTATTGTTTGTCAACGGTGCGAAGCAGAACTGGATCTTCCAGCCTTTCATACTTCAGAAAATATGGCAAAACATTTTCCCATTTCCACGAATCATCTTTGGTTATTTCTGCCCAAGAATCGAAGTCACGCGGCTGTCCTTTGTGGTAAACCATATGATTAAGGGAGCTAGTCCCACCAAGCATCTTTCCCTGAGTGATTTCATAGTAGTTCTGACGATGACAAGTATCTTTATATCCGTCGTATTCTGAAGTGTAATTCCAGTCGTAACGCGATCGCTTCATCAAGAGGGGTAGACCAGGAAGCTGGAAGAAAAAAACGTTGCAGAATTTTAAATTTGAAAGGACAAGTTGTGACTTCCGGTTTCATTTTAAAAGAAACAAAGATTGACAGGGCTGTCAGACAAGTACCTATAAACCGCATGAGTCTGGCTGGCTAAAATAGTAATTTTTTATAGTCGGTTTGACAAAAACTGTCGAACTGTCATTTATGCCTTAGATAAGTATTATGAGGGCCTATTCTATTAACCGAAAAAACAAGACAGTGAAATACATATAGACTTACGTCAGACTCAAAAGGCGGATCGCCACCAGCTTCGATGAGTAGAACGTTGACATGCCCAATTTCTGACAGTCTGTTAGCAATAACACTTCCTGCTGTCCCAGCACCTACCACGATGAAGTCAAAACTGGCGCCATCTGTAAAATAGGATTTTAAAACAACACCCAATTATTACGTATCTGATTCTTCTCTTAAACCAGATTTTCTTTTCCATGAAATCAGTTACTAAAAACGTTGATCATAAAAATAATATCAAAACTGAAGGGTTTCATTCTTTGTGTGTAAACGCACTGATCTCCGGAACTACTAGTCTAAATCTAAAAATTTTGTCTAACAAAAAGCTTCAGTATCCTTGTGTGCCACAGGCTAATTTTATCAAAAAATAAAGGTATCCGTATGAAAATTTACAGATACGAAGTCGTGGCCAATAGTTAGTACAATATATGCAGTAACATAAGACTAATTACTCGCCTGAACTAAGTATTTATAACTCATAAATGTATACTAATTATTTATAGAAGAGTGCATCAAAATATTAATCAAACTTCTTTAATACTTCAAGTCCTACGTAATGAGACGCAATTGATTATCTTTTGTTCTGTCATATCGGTATGACAGTCGGGACTTGAGTGTTAAGTGAAAAAGAAAACAGTAAGAAAATTGTCTTTCTGGTTTACCCTTTGGGGTGTTCGAATGTGAGATATTGGTGCCGATTCCCTTGTTCACAAACTAGACTAAATTTAGAGAATTGACATATTTTACTAACATACAGCGAAAGGAATGGACGGTGGCATTAAAGAACTAAGTTAGCGATGTCAAATTAGTTTTGCCTTGAACTTTTCCGAATTTTTAATCCGTACGTTTTAAGATGTCAACTATAATTGTATGGATGTGTCAGATTGACTAAATTTGACAGCTCTTATTTACATTAGTCTCTTTCTTGTTTTATTGGACAGAAAAAGTTGGAAATAGACTAATTTTAGTTTAATTTGTGACCAAGAGAATCGGCACCAATATGTTTGGTTTTTATTATATAAAGCAACATAACTTACCACGAACAACAGCTTGTTGTGGCCACAGGTAGTTGGTGAGATGCAAAGTTGCCATAACCTTGAATGCTGCCTGTATCACTTCTATGGACCTAAACGCTGCTGCGGCATCCATGTCGATCTATAACCAACATTATCGAGTTTAACATATCATCACGCCTCTAATCCTCGAAGGGTTAGGCAGAGGTGTACCTATTAGGAAACTTCAAGAAAGGAAATAGATTACTTTTTATTTCGCAACTTCGCCTGGGTCAGCGATAATCGATATATACTCGCGAGTAAAAGCTAGTTACTTATATTTAAACTTACGTTAAATCACAATCTCGTTTGCAATGATGTACCTCTTTCACTAGTTAAACCACAATAGACAATAACTGGATTAATTTAGTACATTTATACTTATACTTTATATTATTACAACTGAATGTTACCGTGCAACCCCGCCTAACATTGAATTTTAAGAACAACAAGAGATATTTTGTTAACCAATATTGTATACGGCATCTTATTGTTCAGTATCTTATTACCTAAGAATAAGTAAAGACTGCCAGATAGGAAAAGATTTTACGGCATTGGTGTTTACGTGAATATAATCGCTTACGCAACGCTATGTTTTCCACTAATTGTTTATTGATGACTTATAATACAACAAACAGAAAATATAACAAAATTAAATTCAAACGAAAATAGGTTTTATAGATTTTTACAATAACATTTACGTATAAGTACTTTCAGAAATTCTGACAAGTAATAAATATAGTTTGCGTTAAACATTATTCAACCTTATATCTTTATAACCACGCGGGCGAAGTCGCGGGCTACAGTTACCTACAGCTCAAAAAGCTGCAAGACTGAAATGAGGCGGGTCATGTCTATCGGATGCCGGCTAAGCGAACCCGAACCGTTAAGAGACTCGCGAATTAAGCCTTAGGAATCCAAATGTATGTGTATAAATGATAATGAATGCAATGCGAGAAAACAAAGACAAAATGATACAATTAAAAATCGGCCAAGTACGAGTCGGACTCGCGCATGAATGTATGTTGAAATATTATTGATTGATTGATGAGATTTTATCTCGTTTTTGTATTCCCGTGGTATAATTTAGGTCTTTGGTTTAATTCTGAAGTCTAGACCAAAATGCAGGCAAAAGCTAGTTTTTTATAATTTTACAAAAGTGTGGTTTTTATAAATTAAACCTAGGATTTGCGTTTTTCTACATTTTACTGTAACATGAATAAATTAATTATTCTTTATTTTAAACTAGCTTCTGCCCGCGACTTCGTCCGCGTCAAAGTTGATAACTCCACACAAACTTTGGACCGCCATTTCATACCTACTCTTTGGGAAATGGGTAATATATTTTGAAAAATCGTTACTTAGCGGACGTGTACTAACTAACATAAACTACCTCCCTGCGAAATTTACGATATTTCGTGATGAGTGAGTGAACTTTCGCTTTTGTATATTTATTTAAGGTATATTTAGATTACCTCTTTCCAAAATATTATGAAGTGGTATCAAAATTGACTTATTTTTCGATCCCAAACCATTGAAACGCAAGTTTAATACACTACTGTTTTAATACTGTACCTCACATTGTAGTTTCGATTATTTAGATATTGGATTCGATAGAGCAACTGAAATCAGAATCTGGCTTTCGTGTTTTTGAAAGAAAGTATGAGCAAAGTTTTACCGTTTTAAATCACGATTCATCGATGATTTTAAATATTATCTTTTTTAGGGTTCTGTACTTCAGTCGGCAAATACGAAACCCTTATAGAATCACATTATTGTCCGTCTGTCTGTCTGTAAATACCCTTTTCTAAGGAACGCGTGGAGGTATCAAGCTTAAATTAAAATGAAATACTCAGGTCTCGGGCACGCCGCAATCGCGGCGGTAAGACCACTCTTTGAGGAGTGGCTGGAGGTGCGCCACAGCGTCCTCACGTCTCGCTTGACGCAGGTCCTCACCGGACGCGATTGTTTCGGGAGGTTCCTGCATGGATTCAGTGGAAGGAAACGCCCGGGTGTCACCACTGTGTGGACCGCCCGCAAGACACGGTAGAGCATACGGTGTAGATCTGCCCCGCTTGGACAGAGCACTGCCGTGTCCTCTCGCGTCCGGGCCCTGGTTCAGGCCATGCTCCGGAGCGAGAGGGAATGGGAAGCAGTAACCTTCTTCTGCAAAGCAGTAATGCTAACGAAGAAGGAGGCGAAACACGTGAAGAGAGGACATCCTCCACCTCACGCCCCAGCCACCGCGGGAGACCCCCAGGGCATCGGACGTTGCGAGACGTCATCCAGCTACCGTAAGCGCAGGCTTGCGGACGGCGAGTGACGGGTAGCTCGTCGTCCAATCAAGGACCAGGCCCAGGTCAACAGCGCGTTTTGTTCCACGCGCGTTTCAAAGAGCTGTCAGCACAAAAGACCTGTCAGCACAGGGACGGGGCCCCGACAGGGCCAAACGCCTGCCGGAGTCGCGGGAAGTCTTAACAGGATACCGTGGCCGCGGAACGCAAAGGGCAACAGAAGAAACAGGTTGTTTTTTTAGTCAGTAAAAGTCTGACAGTCCCTTCCGCCCCACCCAGGGCAGAAGGACTCATATGATGATTTTCACTACCCAAAAAAATACTTTGGTCTGCAGCCGTGAAAAATTTATATTATTATATATGCAAACTAAAGATAAGGACGTTTATGGTGCATATTTTGACGCTCGCTAGGGAATCAAAACCAAATATAAAGGAAACTTCCCGTTGACCTAGAATCATGAAAGGCAAGAAGCAATGCAATGTAGACATAATAATTACTTTTGTAAGCGATTATTAACCTTTTTTTCTGTTGTGTTAAATATTGTATGGTGTAACGGAACCCTTCGTGTAAGAGTCCGACTCGCACTTGGCCGATTTTTTGCAATATTTTTCTGGCCCAGTTGTGCCCTAGTGTTCCACGGGCGCTGTAGTAAATGGGCCATCATATAAAAGGAACACCACACTTACCCTGAGTATCTGCGGCATCTATAACTCCTCATTTGGCTAGGTTACGTTTGCAGCGGCTTACATGAGTGCGCAGTCCATTAAACGCTTTCCATAAAGGCCACTAAAGATCTCAACAGAGTGCCATGTGTTCCTGGGGTTGAACTCTTTTTGGTGGAAGTTGTGTGATGGTGGGTGTCGACCTGGTCCTGTATGGCCTGTGTGCAAGGTATCTAACCTTCGAATGAAAGGTGGTGTAATTCCAGCCATTGGGAAAAGCTTATTGAGCAGTCAGTTTCAGGCCGCCCCGATATAATTTTACACGTCTCGTTAGGGATGATATTGCTTTTTGTTCAATGACACACTGAACACGCAAATTCACCAGCAGAAGGAGCATAAAGACGTAACAGTTATGCGAAAAACATCGGGTGCTGCTCCCTAGTTGGTAGAAATAAGGTGTCGTAGCAGATGATTTTTTGATTGGTGTTGTGGCAATGTAGGTATATAAAAAGTAAGTGCTCTGTCCAATATAACATCAGGGTACTTAGGGATCTTCTAATAGTCTACGTAACTTCCTCGCCACGAAATACTAAGTCTCCTGTTTGCGAATCTATTGTAAAGATGGAAAGATTCATGTCTTGCAGCACAGCCGCGGTAATAAGTAACCTAAAAAATGTAATGCCATTTAGAAATTGATTTTAAAGCGTGGGGAATATGAATGTGATGAATACTATTTACGGTGCCTATAAAAAAAAAACCCCTCTTCCTGCGATCACAGTCGCTTCATCAAAAATCAAGTACCCAGAAAGCTTGAGACTTCAAGCAAACTTGCGAGACATTCTCCGACAGGAGAATTACTGCAACAGATTTTTTAATTGATTTAATTGATTTTGGTGCACTTCCGGTTGTTGCCAAATTCTTTCAGCCATTGAAATAGAAGTATTATTTCTATTTAGCAATTGAAATAGTAGTATTCTTTTTAGTACCTACCTAATCACTCATCTTACACTAAGATCTTTTTATAAAATAATTCGGAAGCGCAACGAAAGGAATACTAATTACTACTGCGTAAAAAAATAACACTCGCCAATCCTTGCTAATTTATCGTCCGCTGGTACTTCAGTAGTATACTTGGCAGTATTGTTGTGCTATGATTGGCTTGGCTAAGCCCAGGTAATAAAATATTGTATTCTTAAAATGTTTGCAGAGAGGCTGCCCGTCACTTGTTGAGTGTTGAGTAGCTTCTTGTAGATAAAGCGTAATGATTTTGATTTCAGAGAATAAATTATAACTTATACCTAACTGTAGTATTGTATGTAACGTTGGTGTCGTTTTATAGCAATCCAGCAGTAAAATGATTAAGAATAATAGCCATAATGCGATAACCCTTACCTACACACATTAGTTATGTTTAATCCCATGTAATAGGGGCCGAGCCTATTGCCATCAACCGGGCACAAATCCAGACTCCGAGGTTGCTATTGTGAAATTTCTAATGGAAAAATCCAATAACACTTTGCCCGACCTTGGAATCGAACCCAAGACCTCATGCTTTGCAGTCGTGCAAACAGGCAAAAGTTCTAAAGCTGCTGATTTATGTGTTGTGTAACTATGTATAGATATTTTTTCTACATTAACATTTAAAAAATACGTTAACAAATCAAAGTTGTAGTAGAAACATGCACTCCTGCTTTTATTTTATTTTTTTTGTAAGGAAATCTCATTAATCAATTAAACAACATTCAAAACAATATTAGAAAAATACAAAAAGAAAAGCTGACACTGGGTACCGAACTTCCGCCAACAGTTTCGCAAGGCGGTCGTCGAACCGTTAGGCAATTTGCTTCGATGACAAATGACTTCAAATAGCCGTTCTAGTTTTCCATAATTCACTACTTAGCTCCTTGCAGGTATAGCGTGATAATAATTAGTTTAGAACTTCAGTCTGCACCTATTTAAAATATTTTAACATTTTGTCACTAAGATTTGCATAAAAATATGAACATAATGCAACATAGCTCACCCCCCAAAGCCAATAGCGTGATAATTTATAGCCTATGTTCTAATTTGGAAAATGTGGAATATTTATACAAAATTTCAACAGAATCTATCCGGCAGTATTCGCGTGATACTCTAACTAACATACAGACAACCAGACAAACAGACAAAAATTCTAAAAAAAATATTTTCTCAATCAGAATCACTCCCCGACCTCATAACATTTACTCTTTTTCAAAAATATTAAATGTACAGTTTTGACGTCTCTACGATTTTATTATATGTATAGACTAAATATATGTACATTAAATTATAATTATGCTCATAAGGAGCAATGCCTTTTGCTCGGGTCATTTACCTTTTTTTAACGTCGACGGTTCAATGTTTTAAATGAGCATGGTTTTGTCAAAATGATCGAACTCACAATCTCACAATAATAAAATAAATCACATCTAAGGCGATTAACACACGGCACCGCACGTCGCCGCGGTGGGCGATGGCGATACAGCGGAGCCAACTTTTTTTAACATAAAATCATAACATAACATCACGCCTGTAATCCCCGAAGGATTAGGCAGAGGTGTACCCATTAGTACACCCACATTTCGCTAGTTCAATACAAAATCAAGTTTTAATTTTATAATACCTAATTAATAAAATATACCTTACTTCCTATAACTTTACAGTTTTATAATTTAAATAAGCATGTTTAATAAAAAATAAGTTTTAAGTAGAAGTCCTTATAATTTTTATTTTTGGGTGTTTTTAATGTTATGCTTTTTAAACAACCTTTATTACGCCTCCCCACCTCCCCTCTCAACCTCTGTTCTGTTGAATGCACTCATAAACACAATGTTTGACGTTTGCAAGTAACTGTGCTCGTTATCATAAACAGTGGTTTCTAATATTAAAATGTGAAGTCGTTCCCCGCCAATAATTTTTTGGTCAATGTAACTTAGTTTATTGGATAAATATGCTAATTAAGGGTTATGTGATGTGCAATTTTGCATCCTGTATATTGGTAGATAAAGCTGTTAATCCACGTGCACACGAAAGGTTTAAGCGTAAGAAATTCCCTAGAACCAAGACTAGTCTGGCAGCACTTAGGAAACCTAGTTGAGTTAAGAATGCAATTAAGGTTATGTGTAGGTATGGCGTCAACTATTTGAGCGGAAAGCGTCGGAATAAAATGGATATCTATACTAGCTACTAACTATATAACCTTTACTGCTGTACAGTTATTTATTCAAACTCCAAGCAACAAAAAAGTTTAAAGACGGTTATAATGGCTTAGTCATTCTCTATTCGGGCAACCAAAATAATGTGATGAAGAGTATGGCAGATGCAAATTATTATACGAGAGTAAAACAACCAAATTAGAGATAAAAAAAAGAAAACATACCAATTTCTCAATACCTTAGAATGTATAATTTTCTATACGAAATCCCATTGTTACTGACCAGTTAAATAATACGAGGGAAAAAGAACTACTAATCCTTTTTATTCACATTTTGCTATTTAAGCTTATGTCTCTAGTACTTAATAATAGTAATAAATAAATGTGCCAATAGTTTTTTAATAGCAAAAGGTTGCCCCACCCTGGAATTTCTCTTGTTTTGATGGTGCGTTTACAAATATATAACTTCACATACTCAAATAACCTGACCCCAAACTATTACTAGGCCAAACAAATATTTGTTCCCTGTGGGATTCGGACCAGATATATCTATAGTGTAACAGCCAATCGCTCAACCATTATGTTTACAATACCGTAGAATATGAGTTGAGTTAGACCAGCCATATTCAAATTGTGCTCCGGTACCTTAGGTCTCCACAAAGCCTCGTTTAGCGCTCCTCGAAAATACTGGTCATAATGAAAAAATCTGTGGCTTCAACTATTTTATCAAGCCTGACATCAAACAATATGATAAAAAGTAAAAAACAATTTCATACCTTCCAATAAGTTCGGATGTTCACATCTGAATTTATAAAAACAATAACTGTAATTGAAAACAGACTTACTTGACATTAATGTCAAGTAAGTCTGTTTTTGATTACTTTGTGAGTCCATCAAATATTTCGGTTTCCAAAAGGATTCCGTTGCCAAAATAGTTTGAGGAACGCTGTGTTAGACAATGATGCGAATCGTTCAGATTACGTCTGAATGAATTTACATCCGATCGACAATCAACCATGCGGCTTAAACCGTGGCTGAAGTGACAGTTAAAATACGGGGTGATTGTTACATAAATACATACATAACCTCAAGGCAGAAACCACAGAACGATCCTTACATAGTCCTTTCGCCTTGTCTACGTTCGTACATATCGTCACACATGCACGCCGGTTACGAGTACTACGCACCCAACCTCTCTGAAGAACCTCACCAATAAGACCAGTGTTGGTCTTTCTAGGATGTCCCCTCCCTGCGTTGCCACTTTTTGTATATTTGATCCCAGGTTTGGTCCCAAAGTAAAAGTTTATAATGATGAGTATAATGAACCTTTTTCAGGTTAAATAATACCACGTTGATATTTGCCCGATATCCAAGCGGCAACTTCATGCAATATAGGCAGGCACGTAAACCACTGGGCCTTTGAAAATTCAATAACAAGCGCCTAGGAATCGTGCGTTTATAGGTAGGTACTTATGTAGACCAAACAGCACGTCAGAAGTCCGTAAAAAAACTTGTTATCGTGTGAACCATTGTTGTGATCACATGCTGCTCAATATACAATCAACAGTTAGAGAATGCCTAAGGCATTCAATTTTTCATAACATCACGCCTGTTATCCCCGAAGGGTAAGGCCAAGGTTACCATTAGTACACCTAGATTTCACCAGTTATGTTTAAGTTCCATGGGCGAACCTATTGTCATCAATCGGGCTCAAATCTAGACTCTGAGGCTGCTACTGAGAAATTCCTGATGGAAATACCCAATGACGCTTTGCCCGACTTGAAAATCGTACCCAAGCCCTCATGCTCAGCAGTCGCGCTTTGCGACCTCTAGATCAACGAGGCAATATCAATAAAATAATAAATAAATAGTATGAGGAAACTGAAATAGTCTAGCAAAATATCCAAAGTATGGTAGGCGGGAACAGTTAGTCCATATTTTATCCGGCACGCAGCAAACGTGTCCGGTCCAGTCCCACTTAGCTTAGCCGCTTTTTGGTTGACATCAGCGATTTACGGTTTTAATCGCAGTAATAGATGACCATTAATGTGCAATTGTAAGTTTAGTAATAAACTGCTTATACCACTTTATTAATCATCTAAATTTCTTCCCTTGTCCCATCCTAACTAGCAAAATATATAAATTTAAGTAATGCGTCAAATTGAACACTACTACAAAACTGGTAACTGCTACAAAACTATTATAAAACCTCTACATGTCTGTTCGTTGTATAATTTAAATATTATACAACTTTTTGCTAGTTTTTTTTTTTAGGTGTTAAGAATCATCAAATGGCCCCTTCCGCCCTGTGTGGGGCAGAAGGGACTGTCAGACTTTTACTGACTAAAAAAACACCCTGTTCCTTCTGTAGCCCTTTGCGTTCCGGGGCCACTGTATCCTGTTAAGACGTCCCGGAACCCCGGCAACTTTTTGCTAGTTGGGATGTTACTTGGGGCCGGCACAACACGTTTTCTTCTTCGATTCGGTCCTATCAGCCGTCATGCTATAGCTGACTTCCTTTTCTTTAATGTCATTCTTCACAAAATCCATCCACCTTTTTTTTTTAAATACCCCTTCCTCTCCATGCATCCACATTCATATTTATAACTCTCTTGGTCACATGCGTTTCATCCCTTCTCTTCACATGCCCCTACTAAGACAAACGGTTCCCTTTCAACTTTTCTGTCACATGCGCCACTTTCAAACTTCCTATAGTTTACTCATTTCTGACCTTATGACCGCTATAATCCTAGGTAAATAATATAAAAAGTTTAATGACTTCTAGTTGTAATAATGTTTTCATAGTAAGCTGTGCCCGCGGCTTCGCTCACGTGGACCTAGTTGTAACTTAAGAACATAAGTATCGATTGGTATGTTATCATAATCCTTCAAGCTGGTCTAATGAATACAAGCGCGACTGATGTCAGGAATTTGTCTGTAGACGCCCGGGGTCTCGATTTGTGCCAGCTTGGTAATTAACTAGCGCATTATGTGTATATGAATATATTTTAAAGATGGTGTTTGACATGACTTTATTGTCCGTTTCGAAAATATTACTATGTGCTGTCAAAATTCACTCATTTTTCTTATTCTTCTTATACATGTATTCACAATGGATGTTGTACAACCAAATTATGAGTACTTTATTTGTTAAGTGATCAGATAACGAATTAACTCTTGACGTCATTGTCAAATGACTGGGAAAAACTTTGTCTTAAATAACCGGCCAAGTGCGAGTCGAACTCGCACACAAAGGGTTCCGTACCATAACATAATATCACGCATGTAATCCCCGAAGAGTTAGGCAGAGGTGTACCTTTTAGTTCACCCACATTCAGCTCCATCATACAATATTCCCAAAAACTATTGTTCGAAAAGATAAACAGTACTAAGTGACAAACTTAACATTTCGTGGGAAAACTTTTGTTCCCATAATCGACAAAGGCAGGTCATATGTACTTTCTATGTTTATCTTAGACATTACTGACATCGTTCCGTGCCTTGGAAAGCACGTTAAGCCTTTGGTCCCAGCTGTCATACGTGGATCTTTGACAGTCGTTACGGGTTGTCAGGGAGGTTGGGAAAAGGCGAGGCAGATGATGAATCGACATAGTTAGGTAGGTCGCGGTTGTTTACCAACTGCAAATAAGTTTATAATCTCAAAAAAAGTAAAGATTACTTTATTGATTAAGTACACAATAAATCGGCGTTCGGGATTTTTGCATTGCTTCTTGCCAAATTTCATAATTCTAGATTACCAGAAAGTCAATCAGTTTTTCTTAGGAGCATTTAAACATGCGCCTTATTAATTCACATTGCGTTGACTTAGAAGTTTGATTTTTTCATTGCTCCTCTTTTTTGTAATAAACCTAAGTATTTGATATTAATTTTAGCTCAATTTCTCCACGCGTTCTTGAGAAAAAAGGGCCTTGACAGATAGGCGGACAACGAAGTGATCCTATAAGGGTTCCATTTTTGCCAACTAAGATGCGGAATCCTAAAAATCAAAAGAACAATTAATTACAATTGTATTAACAGACATACGGAAGCCTTTACCTCGGTCGCGTGGGATTTTTTACCTCCTTGCATATCACCTACCTACACATGTTATTTGGTCATGAATTAACATAACATAACGCCTGTAATCCCCGAAGGGCTAGACAGAGGTGTACTAATACACCCACATTTCACCAGAGTGCTATGTAATAGGGGGCAAGCCTATTGCCATCAACCGGTCACAAATCCAGACTCCAAGGCTGCTCCTGAGAAATTCCTGATGGATAATCCCAATAACACTTTGCCTAACCTGGAAATCGAACCCAAGACCTCATGCTTAGCAGCCGTTCTTTGCGACCACTAGACCAACGAGGCAGTCAATAAATTATAATAAAAGAAAATATATAATATTTGATATTGTTTTTATTATATACATATTTAGTTTTGTTTTTTTTTTAACTATACACAAAAAATATAAGTATAAATGTATCAAATTTATTCAGTAATTGTCTATTGTGTTTCGGCTAGTGGGAGGAGGTACATCGTCGTAAAACGTGATTGTGATTTCATGTAAGTTTAAATGATACATTCATAAAAAAATATATAGAATAATTAAATAATATTCACAAACTTCATAAATAAAATAACTTAAAAAAAATTAACAATAATAAAAATAGAAAATAAAACCAAAGAGCATTAGAAATGTTCGTCAACTGGAAAAGTGTCAGAAAGTCTGGCGGCATTGCCACGCTGGATGGCAATGCTTAGCCTCTGGCCGAGGTATAAGCCAGCCCATAGGGTCGGTTCGCATCTGACGTAAAACACGTCGAGCGTATCGTCTTTAGTACTGTCGACGCACTAACGGATCATCGGTTATGTGTGTATGGTTGGATATTTTATTATCTATTCGACTGTTTCTGCTTTACGCGACTGACGATACGCGGCGTATCATCCGTGGAAGTGTCAACCGAAATGTATAAAAAAATAATTTTACATGCCTGCCTCGTTGCTCTAGTGGTCACAAAGCGAAGCTACAGAACATGAGGTCTTGGGTTCGATTCCCAGGTCTGGCAAAGTGTTATTAGGATTTTTTCAGAAGTAGCCTCAGAGTTTGGATTGTGTCCGGTTGATGACATTAGGCTAATAAATGTGGGTGTACTAATGGGTACACCTTTGCCTAACCCTTCGGGGATTACAGGCATGATGTTAATGTTATGTTACGTAATTCAATTTGTAGAAAAAGTAACATTGATATCTAGTAAGAACAGTTCAATGTATATGTCACCGGAAAATAACAAGATCCGTAAGTTTATCAATTTACTAGGAAGTTTATAAACTTTCGTAAGATTCTAAACGGGAGATAAATTGTAATATTTTACGTCCACATTTTCGTAAATTTATCAATTTCCGACGTCATACGGTAAATTTATAAACTAACGAATATCTATTCGTAAGATTTTATATGGTTCGACCAATCACAGAAACTCTTTTAAATATACGATCTTTGAAATACGTAAAATAACACACTGCTCTCTGATTGGTCAATGTTCATAGTGGCAATGCTTTTGGGTGTCCGCAGCTTGTAGGTCACTCATTATGGGTACTGCTAGATAATCTTAACAAAATAAAGCTATTTTTCACAGTTGCAACACAGTTCAACATTCAAAACTAATAAAAACGCACAAGCAAACCGGTTTGTTTATGTTCCGTGGCCAGCAATGGCGGCCGCGAGGAAGGAGAAGTGACAAGTGACAGCCAACCAATCAGATCGCGCGTAGCGTTTGGTTACTGCTTACTTATTATTTTACGAGTGAGTTCAGTAAGTTTATCAATTTACGAAAATGTGGACGTAAAATATTACAATTTATCTCCCGTTTAGAATCTTACGAAAGTTTATAAACTTCCTAGTAAATTGATAAACTTACGGATCTTGTTATTTTCCGGTGACATATACATCCAAACGTTATGCTTAGAATAGATTTAAAATTAATCAGCGTTAAATAATATCCAAAATCAATACAATTACTTTGAAAACTGGTCGAAAGTTTGATGTGGGTTGGTTTGTTTTGGAAGAATTAAACACGATGATGTTGGTTACAGACAGCCATGGATGCCGCTGCAGCGTTTCGGTTGGTAGAGGTGATACAGGGAGCGTTCAAGGTAATGGCCGCTTTGCACCTCACCAACTACCTGTGGCCACAACAAGCTGTTGTTCGAGGTAAGTTTTGTAGCTTTTTGTATGTAACTTAAAGTAACACGGTGCCAAAAATCAATCATTTTAATTGGTAATCCTAACTGATATTATAAATGCGAAAGTAAGTTTGTTTGTTTGTTTTTTACCATTTTACGCCTAAGCCAATGAACCGATCATCTTGAAATTTTGCATATACGTTGCCAGGTACCCAGGAACGAACAAAGGGTACCTTTAATCTCGAAAAAAAGTACTGTTTCCGAGGGAAATCACAATAAGGTTCTTAAGATCATAGATGGCGCCACGTGTCGTTTCGAATCATGATTTTAACTAAATAATTGAAATGACAGGACATGGGTAATTTTTTCCGCGATTTCGTCTGAAACAGAAATTTACGCGGACGAAGTCGCGGGCAGAAGCTAGTATTTTTGATATACCTGGTGTCACTCTCATAATCAAACAAATCTAATGACAACACTCAAGCTAAAATCCACTAAGCCGTTTATGCTACAAAGTGAGCCAAAGAAATATACTTAAATGCACTCGAAAAATATATCCGTTCTGACGTAGTGACGCGTGAGAATTTAACCTTTAAGCATTCAAGGATAAAGTAGTTTCCTATAAGTGAAATAATTTTTAGAATAGGATCAAAAGTTTTTGGTAGGTATTAGCGTGGTCAAACAAGAAACAAACAAACTTTTCAGCTTGCTTTCTTAATCGTGTGGGCAGTAAGGTTTTAAGACCCCACACACTAGTATCAGAGTTTTTAAACCGCCTCAAGGGTCTCTGACATGGTTTGAGTGGAACAATAAGTCCAGGTTTCCTCATGATGTTTTCCTTCACCGATGCCAAACTTTAGAAAGTACTACATATGAATTGCAAAAGTGACATTGGTACTTGCCTGGATTTGAACCCACAACCTCATGCATGAGGGTACCTTATTTACTGGGCCACCATGACACCTAAACTCTTCCGCTTTAAAATATTAATACATACAAGTGAAATTTGTTCAGCCGTGACCGATACATATTCATTTTCATTCATATAGATTTTTTAGTAGCAGCCCGGAGTATGGAAGTTGGGGATGTAACACCCCCGTGTAGATATCGTTTCGGTAACTGGTTTCCTGAAAAATAAAAACTGGTTTTAGAGAAAAATCAGACACGTTACAAGAGATACGTACTAGATATATGTATTGAAATCGAATTTTACAGATGGCGCCAGTTTTGACTTCATCGTGGTTGGTGCTGGGACAGCAGGAAGTGTAATTGCTAACAGACTGTCAGAAATTGGGCATGTCAATGTTCTGCTCATCGAGGCTGGTGGAGATCCGCCTTTTGAGTCTGACGTAAGTTT
The DNA here is from genome assembly GCA_949774945.1 of Hoplodrina ambigua. Taxonomy (NCBI): domain Eukaryota; kingdom Metazoa; phylum Arthropoda; class Insecta; order Lepidoptera; family Noctuidae; genus Hoplodrina; species Hoplodrina ambigua. Next base: position 12,021,233 of record OX458973.1, read on the forward strand.
ATAAGTACTTCATTGTCTTGTTTTCGCAATTAACAACTTTCCCACACATATTACGAGTCATATTTGTTTATTATGATTATGTTACTAAATTCTTATAACTTTTAAGTACGTTTGCATTCTAATATTTCTCTCAATCTGCCAATCTCATATTACCTACATTTTTACATTTTTTATCGGATTGTGACATTGATTGTCACTGAGATGAGATTGTTTTTTAAAACTGCCATTTTTTCAATAAAGGTTATATGTATAACTATACTCAGAGTTAAAGTTGTTACATTAATTTAACCATTTAAAGGCACTTTTCAATTGAGTACTTGACATAACCAATCAATTGACACACTTTTTATAACATAACATTAGTTTAAAATCTAAATGTTTTGCCAGTCAGACATTTATGTACCTCATAAATGCAAACCTTCCACTATAAATCTTTAATTGTTATTTTAAACTACCTTTTGTCCTTACAACTGAAAATACAAAAAAAAAGTTAGGTTCTGTGTTGAATCTCTAAGAGACACTATTAAACCAACTGTTTTTTTCTTCAAGCTTCCTGGTCTACCGGTCTTGATGAAGCAATCGCGTTACGACTGGAATTACACTTCAGAATACGACGGATATAATGATACTTGTCATCGTCAGAACTACTATGAAATCACTCAGGGAAAGATGCTTGGTGGGACTAGCTCCCTTAATTACATGGTTTACCACAAGGGACAGCCGCGCGACTACGATTCTTGGGCAGAAATAACCAAAGATGAGTCGTGGAAGTGGGAAAATGTTTTTCCGTATTTTCTCAAGTACGAAAGGCTAGAAGATGCAGAGCTGCTTAACTCCGTTGACAAACAATATTATGGACTTGACGGATATTTAGGAATAACAAGAGATCACCGCAAAGAAATACTGAACTTTTTGGACTCCTACAGAGAAATGGGAAATGATATAGTTTTGGATTTCAATGAACACCATCCTTTAGGTTTTGCTGCACAAACTGTCACTATATCTGGAAGATCTCGTCAGAGCTCAGCGTATGCATTCTTATCTTCAGTCAAAGAGCGCCGTAACTTCCATATCTTGAAGAATACTCTGGTTACTAAAATAATATTTGACGATAGCAAAAGGGCTGTCGGAGTAGAAGTTCTCACAAAAGATGGCAAAACTCATAACTATAAAGCAAAAAAAGAAGTGATCGTTTCTGCTGGTGTATACAACACACCTAAATTGCTAATGCTGTCGGGTGTAGGGCCAGAAGAGCACTTACAGAATATGAACATTGAAGTAATTTCAAATTTACCTGTAGGAGAAAATCTGCAGGAACATTTTAGCGCAATCATTGTACACAATTTGGATAAACTAACTAAGCCTTTGCCACAACCAAGCCCCTATGAACTGCCAGGATCATCATTCACTGGTTTTGTTGCCTTTAACAAATCGTCTACTTATCCAGATTATCAAGTTTCAGCCTATCTAGGTGAAGCAAACATTTGTCTTATATACTGCTCATTTGGTTTTAGATTCAATGATTATATCTGCAACAATATTTACAAACACGGAATTAACAGACTGCAAGCATTCAACGAAGTCATAAACATAGCTCCTAAATCAAGAGGCAAAGTATTGTTGAAAAGTAGTAATCCAGAAGATGCTCCTCTTATATACAATGGCTTCCTATCAGATAAAGACGACGTTGAGGCTCTAGTAGATAACATATTAGATTTGATCCCGGTGATGAATACGACTTATTATAGAAACGTAGATGGTGAGATCGCAGATGCAATTCCTGAATGTAATGAATTCGGGAAAGGTAGTCGTGAGTATTGGCGCTGTTACGTAATGTGTGTATCTTCTGGACTTGGTCACACAACTAGCACGTGCCCTATGGGTACTGTTGTAGATGGTCGATTACGGGTGAATGGGGTCTCAGGTCTGCGTATTGCTGATGCAAGTGTGATGCCAACAATTACTAGAGGTAATCCAATAGGTGCTATTCTGATGATTGGTGAAAAGGCAGCTGACATGATCAAGCAGGACCATGATTTGATTTAGACTTTTGGTTACTCATTCACGCAACCTCTTACGTATAATAATAAATGAATAACTGCTTGGATAAGTGTTTTATTTACCAAACTAGCAACTTGCCTCGGCTTTGCAAGGGTAGAATGTATAACGCACGAAAGATGAGTATGGACGCCATTCTATCACAGCCTTACTAAACTATCATCCTCCTCCTAGTTTTTTTGGCAAGATTGTTTCTCTTTCTTCCCGTACATAAAATAAGCGCTAAGTCGTGAAGTTTCAGACACCAGATCGTGGTACCTACAATACAATATTTATTCCTGACACTAATCGCCTCTATTAGAAACGAGAATCCATGGTAATCCAAGAAGTCGGTTTACAACAACATAACGCTCGCGCGATAATGTTGGCAGAGGTCAGTACTCATGTAGATTCACACGAAACTGCATTTTGCATTACGATAATTTAATACTCTTTCAAATGACTTCCAGGGGACCTTTTAATTATCATCGTTTATATAACAGCGCCGGAATTACCTCGGAAAATTCAAGGTTAACTGCGAGTGCGCCGCCTGTGACAGCAATAAAATAAAAAAGTAATGTATTTATTTTATTTATTTAGGCTCTCAAAAAAAAAGATATACACAAATCATGACCAACGAATAATAGTCAACAAAAGGTATTATGTAGGTGTCAAAGGTGACAGACTAAAGGTCATGGCACATTATCTCAGCACCGCAACGGCACCGCAACGGCACAGCTCTAAACCAGTAATTTACTTGTCATTCAAATTAGAGCATTGAATCGTGTGTAGTACAATAAATTTCATAATGTCTGCGAGCTTGCACCTCGCGGCTGGCGCGCGGTCTGCGAGCTTGCGCTTCGCTGACGACGTACAGTTAGCACGCTGGCGGCTAGCCGTAGCCTAAATTCGAGGCGACGCCGCCGCGCCGCGCTGGTGTTGAGCAGATGCGGTGCTTGGATAATGTGCCATGACCTTAAATCTACGATGGAGTGAGCTTACCCAGAAAAAGCCTATTTACTCTAACTTTGATTTGTGTTAAATGCGTTCGGAAATACAGACGCAGGCAGAGAGTTCCACTCCGTTTCTGTGGTAAGTCAGAACAATAGAAAATCAATTGTGTCTCAATACGTGGGACTTGAGTAATTAAAATTCACCTTTGTAATAGGCATGATGACAGTAACAAAGAATCATTAGAACAGTAATTTTATAATTGTGGTTTCAAGGATTCAAAAAATCTATTTAATTTTTATATTAACAGTAGGTAAGATGTTGTAAATTTTAAATAATTTAGGTAATCGCCATTATGCATCAAACGGCACTCACAGTGAACTACGTTATCTCGGTAAGAACACAGCTGTCACTTCTTGTCATCTGCATGTGGTCTTAACCACTCAGTTAAGACTACGATAGTATACTGGCCAATCACTGCACTTCATAATGACGTTTTCGCCGAATTGACGTCACAAAATGTCGCCATGACACTTGCTATCGTTTTGATAAGAAATTTAAAGTCTAGGTAGTATGTTGAGCATGAGGTGTCGGGTTCGATTCACACATTCACAGGTCGGGCAAAGTGGTATTGAGTTTTCCATCGGGAATTTCAGAGTCTGCCTAATCCTTCAGGGATTACAGGCGTGATTATGTTATGTTGATAAGATCATTTGTGCATTTTTTTAATTACACCATTAAACGTCACTTATTATCTTCAAATCTTTTATATTCTTTATAAAATTTAATGTCTGCCGGCTTGCATTTTGTTTTAATAATAATTAAGCCTAAGTATAAATGTTGGAGTAGGTAGGTATTTAATTAATTGAGCAATTGTCTATTGTGTTTCGACTAGTGGAATAGGAACATCGTCGCAAAACGTGATTGTGATTTCATGTAAGTTACAATTTTAATTAATATTTTTTTTACATTAAAAAGTTATTTTAAAATATTGTAGGGTAACTAATATAAATCAGAATAGCCCTGCTACTTTACTTTTCATAATAATCTTGGATTTTTAAATGACTTAAAAAAGAAAGACCCAACAACAACAAAAAAAAATATTGGTTGTCTTAAAAAATTGGTTTGACACCGACTTCAAAAAGTAAGAAGGTACCTACTATTTATTTTGCGATTTTTAGTGGGTTGGTTTATTGAAGGCGGTTCGTTTTTTTTTAAAAAAAAGAATGAGAATGATCATTTTTGTTTTGATTTTGTTTTTTATTTGTGAATTTCACTTTTTTCACTTTGATAAATCCTGACTTGATATTACATTATGTTCTGTACACTGGTACAGATAATTATTTCAAGCCTGTGTTAATTTGCAAATATCAAAAAAAAACTAAATTATGTTTGTAATTTACATTTTAAATTATAAAAGATTTAGTAGGTATTATAAAAACATAGTTATATAGTTAGTTATATGATAGTTATAAGTGGATAAAAGTGGATACATAAAATATCTGAATGTCTAAAATTAAAATATCTACTGTTAAAACGTCAATGTCAAATGTTTAAAATATCGAAAATTTAAATATCGAACGACCATAGAATCGATAAGTAGAATAACGAATGTTTATATTATAACCTACGTTCAATATATCTAAAATCTTATTATCGACAAACGTGACATCGAAAGGCTTAAATATCGAAGTACAGAGCATTGAATGTCCTGAACATCGAAATTTATTTATATAGCACCCGAATGCGCAGTCAGTAATGTGTGTAAAAATAATAATAAATAATAATTCATTTATTTCAAACAGATCCATACATTGTACCTACATACAGAATTAAAAATAATCATCTAACAAACATTTACAAACAATCAAATTACACAAATTCTTTTCTACAAACATTTTATAATATGACATAAAAAATACATTCAAAACATCATCATCATTCATTGTTTTTGTAAAAGACATTCTAGTTTTGACGTGACCGACGAAACCCCGCCGTGCAGGGCTCCTATATCTGAGTGATTTAAAAACTAAATAACTAATAATTAATCATTAGAGCTAGACCAATACGCACAAAGAGACTTTTACAATTGATTATTCTAAATAATCTATTCTATCTAAGTGATCAGTAGTCTGTCTTCTACTTGTTATGGAGAAAAGTGGAAATTATATTTTTCTTACTAACTTTTAATTATTTTCGTTGCGTTTCAAGACAGTTGAATCGTTTTTTCGAGGCTTCATTGCCTCGGATCTCGGCGCTTTTCTAATAATTGTAACTGTTGATTCTAGTTTTCAGAAAATGGTAATAGTGTGGCGAGCGTCACGCAAATTGTTAAAATAAAATCTCTCATTAATGAACTACGTTAAAAAAATTCAATATGCCGAAAACGTTAAATTATTATCCAGTAATATGACAGTCACTGTATAGGTACCTACATCCAAAGATTATTCTAAAAATAGAATTAAAATTAGTCATCGTCAAAAATCTAAAATCCAAACAATTCTTTGGAAAATGGTAAACAAATTGATGTGGGTTTTGGCAGAATTAAACCCAATGATATTGATTGCAGACAGCCATGGATGCCGCTGCAGCATTTAAGTATATGGAGGTGATACAAGGAGCGCTGAAGGTAATGGCAGCTTTGCACCTCACCAACTACCTGTGGCCACATCAAGCTGTTGTTCGAGGTAAGTTTTGTAGCTTTATTGATTAAAAATTTTAGTTAGTCATTTTTCGAATTCTCCCTAGCCGTCTTCCCGTTGGGTTTAGGTTGGGCAAAGTGTTATTGGGTTTTTCCATCAGGAATTTCTCAGTAGCAGCAGCCTCGGAGTCTGGATTTGTGCCCGGTTGATGGCAATAGGCTCGCCCCCTATTACATGGGACTAAAAACATAACTGGCGAAATGTGGGTGTACTAATGGGTACACCTCTGCCTAACCCTTCGGGGATAACAGGCGTGATGTTATGTTATGATGTGTTAAATTATTTTACACATACATATATGTGTAAAATAATTTAAAGTTGGCCAGCAAAATATTCTCACTAAAAAGTGTTAGCTAAAAAAAAAAACAAAAATCAAAGTCTGTTCACACGCAAAACAACATTTTTTATTTCATTGCTTTAAATAAAAACTGTTGCTTTTTTAAGATTTATTTTTTAGTAACTGGTTTAAAAAAACACTGGTTTAAGAGAAGAAATACGATACGTAATAACTAAGTACTAAATTGCAATTTTATTTAACAGATGGTGCCAGTTTTGACTTCATCGTGGTTGGTGCTGGGACAGCTGGAAGTGTTATTGCTAACAGACTGTCTGAAATTGAGCATGTCAACGTTCTACTCATCGAGGCTGGTGGCGATGCGCCTTTTGAGTCTGACGTAAGTTTTAATGTCCTTCATTGTCTAGTATTCGTACCTACTTATTTTGGCTGACTGAATTTCCCACACGATGAGTTATATTTCTTTACGACCAATATCTGTTTATTATTTATTTATTTATGCAATCTTACCTACAACTACCATTACAGATCAGCGATCCAATGCGACAGTGTGGCCTTATCTAACTCCAGGAAGACAATTTTAAGAGAGAACGACAAAAAATTCTTCCATTATATCTACATTTTTGACAGGATTTTGAGATTGAATGTTGCTGAGATGAGATTTATATCGTTTTTAATTTCATTACCTACACTTAAGGAAGGAATCAATGGATCAGTTCGATAGCGTTTTCCATACTCTCATATCTAGAAAGGACTGACCATTAAACTTGACACCCATTTAGATTTCACTTCAACAACCAAGGCATTTTTATTTTTAATATCATAATATTGAACTTGGCTCTTATTTCACATTAATGTTTGTGATGGAGTTTTCTCTAACCAAAAGTTATATAACTTACCTAAAAAATTAAATTATAAATGTCCGACCTTTCACTGTTAATTTTTGTTTCATCTTTAATTAAATTCAATTAAGTTTATCAATTGTCGCTTGTCTTCACAAATCTAAAATTCTAGAAAATGTAAGTTCACTGACAATTCTCCAAGAAAGATTATAAAAGCAACTATTTTATTTTCTTCCAGCTTCCTGGTCTACCCGCATTGATGAAGCGATCGCGTTACGACTGGAATTACACTTCAGAATACGACGGATATAATGATACTTGTCATCTTCAAAAATACTATGAAATCACTCAGGGAAAGATGCTTGGTGGAAGTAGCTCCCTTAATTACATGGTTTACCACAAGGGACAGCCGCGCGACTACGATTCTTGGGCGGAAATAACTAAAGATGATTCGTGGAAGTGGGAAAACGTTTTGCCATATTTCCTCAAGTATGAAAGGCTCGAAGATCCGGAACTGCTTCGCTCCAAACACAAGCATTACTATGGAACCGATGGAGCTATAGGAATAACAAGAGACTACCGGAAAGAAATACTGAATTTTTTGGACTCGTACAGAGAACTGGGAAATGATATAGTTTTGGATTTCAATGAACATCATCCTTTGGGTTTTGCTCCACAAGCTGTCACTATATCTGGAAGATCTCGTCAAAGCTCAGCGTATGCATTCTTATCTTCAGTCAAAGAGCGCCGTAACTTTCATATCTTGAAGAATACTCTGGTTACTAAAATAATATTTGACGATAGTAAAAGGGCTATCGGAGTAGAAGTTCTCACAAAAGATGGCAAAACTCACAACTATAAAGCAAAAAAGGAAGTGATCGTTTCTGCTGGTGTATTTAACACACCTAAATTGCTTATGCTGTCCGGTGTTGGCCCAGAGGAGCATTTGCAGTGTATGAACATTGAAGTAATTTCGAATTTACCTGTAGGAGAAAATCTGCAGGAGCATTTTACCACAATTATTGTACACAGTTTGGATAAACTAACTCAGCCTCTGCCACAACCAAGCCCATATGAGCTGCCAGGAGCATCATTCACTGGTTTTGTTGCACTTAACAAATCATCTACTTATCCAGATTATCAATGATAAACTATTTAGGTGCAGTAGAACATGAACTTGTCTACTGCTCATTTGTTTATAGATTCAGAGATGATATCTGCAATAATTTATACAAACAGGGAATTAACAGACTACAAGCGTTTAACCAAGTACTTAACATAGCTCCTAAATCAAGAGGCAAAGTATTATTGAGAAGTACTAATCCAGAAGATCCTCCTCTTATATACAATGGCTTCCTATCACATAAAGATGACGTTGAGGCTCAAATAGATTACATATTAGATTTTATTCCGGTGATGAATACGACTTATTATAGAAGCGTAGATGGTGAGATGGCAGATGCAATTCCTGCATGTAATGAATTCGGGAAAGGTAGTCGTGAGTATTGGCGCTGTTACGTAATGTGTGTATCTTCTGGACTTGGTCACATAACTAGCACGTGCCCTATGGGTACTGTTGTGGATGGTCGATTACGGGTGAACGGGGTCTCAGGTCTACGTATTGCTGATGCCAGTGTAATGCCAACAATTACTCGAGGTAATCCAATGGCTCCTATTCTGATGATTGCTGAAAAGGCAGCTGACATGATCAAGCAGGACCATGATTTGATTTAGACTTCTTGTGAATTAATTAATTTAATAATATTTTTTTGAACTATTCTTGTACTATTAATAATCTTTGCTATTTAAAATTAAGTCATGAGAACCTTTTATTTTTGGTTATAAATATAATAATGACTGCCTTGATTAGTATTTTATTTACGAAATAAAATGGTATCAACATGTTTAAGATAACGTAGCGAATGCTTGCGCAGCAGCTATTTGGTCAGCCACTGCCCCAACCAAGTCGTAATTCATGAGAGGCAAGCGCTTTGACAACAGGGCCATTTCGACAGATACAGATACTCCCTTAGTCGCAATATATTTTGGTAAATTTTTGACAATCAAATTGAAAACATGCTAAAAAAATCTCGCACACGAAGTGTTCCGTACCATTATTATACAATATTTAACATAACATACAAAAAAAAAGTTTATAATCGCGACTATATTGTGATGTAACTACTTTACGGTTTAGGGATTTATTCCTTTACTTGTGCTACATGGCATTGTTTCTCGCCAAATTTTGATGATTCTAGTTCAACGGGAAGTCCCCTGTAGGTTTTGATTCCCTAGCGTCAAAATATGCGCCATAAACGACCTTATCTTTAGATTGCATTGACTTAGATGTTTGATTTTTTCATTGATCTAAGCATTTGCCGACCGGAGTATTTGATATTAATTTAAGCTTGACAGAATGACAGACGGACAACAAAGTGATCCTATGAGGGTTCCGTTTATGCCGTCGGAGGTACGGGGTCCGAAAAACACACTCGGATTTGTGTTATCATAGAATAATATTATCTTTGTTAGGGGAGATAAAGGAAACTTATTAGCTAATGGCTCAAGATGTTGTGTTGGTGACGTGTTGTTTATTACGGGCTATACACAATAGCTGTTAATTCTTCTTCACAAATAAACTTACACACGTCAAGTTTTCCCTCATTTATCGATATAATTGTAATGTTTATGGATATTTAACGCTGACGGTGCCCAATATGGAATATATAGTGGCTTAGCGATTCACCAATGCGTGTTGCGGGTTCAATTATCGCACAAAAATTTTTTTTATAACCTTCAGTTTTTCCGAGTCTGGTTATGTGTCCTACACACATGTGAGTTTGTAGTGTGATTCAAGAGACAAAAAAAAATTGCAGTCAGCGTCTTAAACTGCGTCACAATCGCATGCATTAAAATTCGTTCGAAAAAGAAATAATGACGTCAGATGATAACGCTCTCCGTACAGCATTTGAATAAAAAACATGTTTTAAAATAGTTCTTTTAATTTTAAATTCTTTTAAGCTTTTACAGTATTTTTCTTTTGTTTTTATTTGCAGAGCACAATTTATAATGGTTTTATTTTAATCGCCCATTTATAACTTGGAGCAGGCGGCGAGAATGTTAAACCCATTAATAGACATTAAATGTAATGGTTTTTACTTTTTCAAAACCTAACCCTTTGATTAACGACTGGTGTTACTTATTTATAAACATCCACATAATTATACATCACAACAAAATAACCGAAGCAATTCTATAAGTGGAGGAGCAATACAACACAGAGGTATAAAATAATTAATAATTATATCAGCTTATTATTGCTCCACTGCAGGGTAAAGACCTCTTTGTATACAGAGACCTTGCTCAAGGCGAATTGGTGGCTTTTTGTATTTGTTATACAATATTATAGCAAAAATAAAATAACAAGCATGTCACTATAATTAAATGTGCAGCTTGAACACATTTCGGCAAATTTTTCTCCCCGAATGGTTAGGCACACCCATTAATAGACACACATATTTCGCCAGTTATATTTAAGTCCCATGTTATAGGGGGCGACCCTATTGCCATCAGCCGGGCACAAATCCAGACTTCGAGACCGCAACTGAGAAATTCATGATGGAAAAACCCAATAACATTTTGCGCGACATAGGGATTGAGCCAAAGACCTCATACTCAGCAGTCATGCTTTGCGACTTAGTAGTCGCGGCGGTCAATAAAATAGTCAGTTTTCAGGTCTCTGAAATATACCTATATAATATTAATAAGTTGTGCGGCTTGTGACTTACAGATAAAATTTAGCAGGAAAGTCCTCGCCGCTGGCACATCAAAGCTCATGGTAAACCTTACATTAGAAAAAATGATTCATATCATTACATATTCTGTTTAGTACTTTACTAGTTTCTGCGTAAGTTGTTTTCTGCATACAAAACTTTGAACCCCTGTTTCATTCTCATTGGCAGAGAAAATTGGAAAATTCTTTTTTGGCGAATGCCTGTGCATACAAAGACTGTAGAGGTGAATCGTCGAGGTGGTGAACTTGAAAGGTACCTTTCAAGTTTTAGGTCTCTACGATCAGCGGTTTAGGCTGTACTTACATTGATCCGTCAGCTAGTCAGTCATTCAGGGCAAAGGATGTTTTATGTATAGATACATATAGGTAGATAGATTATATAGTTTCAAGACAATATGCTTAATAACACCTGCAAGCGGTATCATTAGATACTAATTTATTGAGTTAAAGCGACTCAAAGCGCCTATTAGCAGTGTGTTAGAGATTATATGCCTCTTGCTCGAGCAATTTTCCGGTCTGGGAAAATGTTCTAGGAATATATTGAGTTCCGACCATTTATTATTTACTTATGCGCCCGATTTCTGACAATGTCGGTTTTCACAGGACTTTCCGGAACCCTAATTCTTTTTCTACAATAAAAGCCGCCTTTGTTACTCCTTATAACATCAGATATCTGCAAGTAGAAGCTCCGTCAAAATCGGTCTTGCTGTTTTGCATATTAGCTAGAACAAATAGACAGGTAGACGGAAAAACTTAAAAAAGGCTTTTTCCGCTTATGTACCGTGTAAACATTTATAATAATTTATTTTGTTAAAAATACTGTTATTTTGACATAAAAAACAGACACTTCAATTTAATTTATTTGTATTTACGACTACCTAAATATGGCGAGTTGTTGATGTAAAATACTTATTAGGAGATCGATTTAAAAAATGAAAAGATCCCAAAATGTTATTAGCAGCTGTTAATTGTAGGTAAAAAATTCTTCCGCATCCAACAATAAACAACAACAAATGCAACAACTAGAAATGTGCCCAAAAGTAATTTCCACCCTGTGGGTCACTGGAAGTGCTGGTTGACGGTTGGTTGACACTTCCCGCGACCCATAGGCTGGCAATTACTTTGAAGTAATAGTCAGCTTATGGGTCACGGGGTAAACTGGTAACTCCTTGAAAACGCCATGGGCACACGGACCCCACGACCTGAGAGGTTAGTTCTTAATAATACAGATTACTTCGTGATCTAGCTATAACAATAATTTGTACAGACTTTTATACTATGTACCAAATTTTTGTGCGCTTTGTTATAAATTTTCTTGATGAAAATGAAAAATTAGTTCGAAGAACCTGACCTTGTAAGATCTTCACATTGAATGTGATACAAATAAAGTTATGACGTTCGAAATTAATTTATGACATCGTTGCTCTCGATAAATCAGAACAATACAGACAAACATGTGACATTACAAGCAAGACTACTTATCACAATATTATTTATATTGAACGGTGAGTGGGGCTAAAGCTTCCTATTGTCCTTTTAATAATAATAAACCGGTTTTGGAATTTTTTTCGGACCATTTTTTTTATAACGATATTATTTAATCTGCTTAACATAACATCACGGCTGTAATCCCCGAGAGGTTGGGTAGGGGTGAACCCATTAGTACACCCACATTTTGCCAATTATGTTTTAAGTCCCATGTATTAGGGGGCGTGTCTGTTGCCATCAACCGGTAACAAATCCAGACTCCGAGGCTGCTACTGAACAATTCCTGATGGAAAAACTCAATAACACCTAACCCGCTCTAGGAATCGAACCCAAGACTTCCTGCTCAGCAGTCATGCTTTGCAACCACTAGACTAACGAGGCATCTTTTCCTTTAGGACTTCTACTCTGACGTTCTAAAAACTTAGTGATATTTTAATAAACTTAAAGTTGGCATTTACGTGACCTTGTAACAATGCATTTTTTTATAATTTTCAGGTTAACCTATGTAGATTAATCCGATAAAATAATAATTTATTGAATATTTTAAAGCAACCAAGTAATTTTTTTTTATGTTAGCTACTGTCGTCAGACAAAACCGTGGGTAAATCGTTTTGACGTAGTTTATTTTAAAACAATTTAAGGAGGAGGTACGGGTTTTTTGAATACTGTCCGTATCTGCGCTGATAAGAAAAAGTTATGTAGACTTTTAGTTACCACAAGTATACTGTTGTAGTTTTTGTTACTAGAGCATCCCCGCGAGCCGTAAACTTTTCAACATGTCATTACAAAAAAAAAACAACACGATTTGTCGGAGGCGTGCTGTTATAACGAGCGATGACATTATCACTAAAAAAATACATCAAAAGGCAGTAGAGACACATAAGAATTCATTGTTTTTGTAGGTACCTACTATATTTATTACGATTTTACATATTTAAAAGATAATATTCAATTTAAGTCGTGACAATAATGATTATGCCTAATGATTACCTATATTTAATCCAAATAGTTGTTTAAAAAAAATATATTCACGTTTCATCATTTTTAAATCACAGTCACATTTTTTTTCAATAATATTTGGAGCTTTATTTTTATTTTCACAAAAAAGTAACTCTGAATAGAATGTTGATTGCACTATTCTTCATCAGTTATTGAATAGCAATTCTAAAGAAAAAAGCTATACACGTGAAATTTTAGTTACTTTTACAGTCAGTGCCATATTACCCCAGGTTCCCCCAAAAAAATGTATTTATAGTATTTGTATTGTATTGCAAGCATTTAGTGTTGAGATAATTTTTACTCACTGAATATTCATTTTTCTTTTCTGTAGATATAAAAGATAGGTAGTGTTACATTATTTTCTTATTATTGTATTTTATGTGGTCGAAGTACGTCGTCACTGAAAACGCATTTATGTAAGTTATTTATTACTTATGTACCTAGAAATATTTAGTGGAAATAATATTATAAAACTTTTTAATTTGGATGGTGGTATGCAATTGTGTGTTCGAATCTAGGCAAGTGCTAATGTGACTTTTTCAATTTATATGTACTTTCTAAAGTTTATCTAAGACATCACTGACATCGCTTCGTGCCTCGGATAGCACGCTAAGCTGTTGGTCCCGACTGTTATACGTGGATCTTTGGCAGTCGTTACGGGTCGCCAGAAGCCTGAAAATCTGACAACCAGTCTTACCAAGGGGTATCGTATTACCCAGTTGCAGAGTTGTGAAGTTCAGATAGGCAGTCGCTCCAAAATACTGGTATTCTGCTGCATCCGGTTAGCCTGGAAGCTTGACCCCGACTAAATGCAAGTACATTTTCTTAGGGTCGGAACACATTATAATTCCGATCAGGCCTGTCCTATACTGTCTTACCTTCAGGGATGGCCCATAGCTCATATTTGCTTAGCTAATAAGTTTTATGTCCTAACTGGGGGTCTTGATTTATTGTAGCACCAAAGAAAAGATTGGTTAACTAACTATTAGATTAACATACGACAATACCGAAGAAAAAATACATTACGTTGTTATATTATTGTGTCAAGATGGATAGTCAACGCGCATCAATAGAAAAACAAATGGTATCTAAGATAGAGATGTTCAGAATAGATTTTTTAAATAATCTAAAGCTAGGTACAGAAAACAAACAAGGTGGACGGACGACCTGGTAAATGATGTGTGTTTCTAAAGTTTATCTTGGACATCACTGGCATATATGATGATGATACCATCAAGCAATGCTTAGTTTTACTAAAGACAAAAACAAAACAATTATTCGCTCAATATTAAACTATTAAATTCCAACATATTATAGGTAGGTAACTAATTTTGAGACTTAAGTGGTCTGACACAGGTGTACATAATATTTTAACCCTTCCGCGCTAGCTTTAGTAAAGTTGATCTCGTAGACAGATTTTCGCGGACTAACATTTTGTCAAATTATGTGGACATAAATGTTATTTTTTCCATAATTTCATGATTGGTACCTACCATAATAAAAGTTGTTAATGATGAACAAAAACTATGCTTGCATATTGACTAATTATTTTATTTATTTTTACTTTTTTTTTAAGAAGGCTTACAGGCTAATTATATGATAATAGGTAACAACAACACTTTATCCAGTTGCTAATAACAAGCCTCCACAGATAATATAACATATCGATTAATTAATTAATTAATTATGACTTATGTATATAATGTCGAACTGTGGGCAAATCTCAAGTCTTTGGATAAATCGAACAAGCAAAAGATGGTATTGGTTTACAATGGTTTAAGTTCAGTTAGGTTTTCACCATTTGAAAAATTAACAAAGTCTGTGAACTAGCAGGTTCAGTCGATATGCAGCCCGTCATCCACGCAGTCCAGACAGCCGTGTCCAGCACTGCTTTTCAGTATTCTGACAGCACTCTCACACCGACTCCCACCCAAGTACTAATTGCATTGGCTTTTTTGTTAACTCCATCCAAAGCCAATCTACAGATGGGATACAACCTTGTTGCAAAAAGATTTCAATCTCCTATGCATATATGATTTTATTACATATATGGTTTTGGAACTAGCAACTAACTTCATCTTTCTGACTAACTGACTGACTCCTCGACAATTCAAAAGTTTAAATGGTATAATACAAATAAATGTTTGGACTTTTTTTACATAATTAAGCAGTGCTTTTTAAACTTTTTAAACTTTTTCGAATAAAAATATAAATTAACAAAAAAAAAAACCACCCTAGTTTTGCTTGCTTTTATTTATCTGAAAGTGGTTCATTGATGCCGTAATTTTGAACAATTTTTACTGTGGGATGAACCACTAAAAGTCCACCTGGGTTTTAGGGGCTTTCGCTTCATACATTTTGGCTATTAATGTTAAGAAAAAATACCTACAGAATAGATTTTATAACAATAGCTCCAAGGACACCCAATTATGTTTTTTAAATTTTATTCCTTACATTAAAAATAATTTGGACTAGCGTGGCGGTCGCTATAGCAACCAAGATTAATCTAAGCTTTAATTCTTACGAGAAAATCTTCAACAGCGCAGCGAAATTTTTATAGATAGTTCGTCTTAATAAGAAGAGCGTTTTATTCCCAGAACACTGTAGGTATTTATTTATTTAAGTTAGACGATAGTAATTATCTCAACTAATTATCAGAATAATATATTTTTTTTTTCATTATTATGACGCAAACGGGTAAATGTTGCATTATTAAATGCTAATTTAATTGTTACAAACAATGAGGCTGTAGGTTTTAACCACAGTTTCTGTAATTAATTCAATTGTTTTATTTTATAAACAAGTACGTACATACAATGAAAACAATACGTATCAAAAAGTTAATTTCATATTACAGATTAACATAAAATTCAGCAACCGTAACTTTTTTTACAGCAATTCAACCGTAACTTTTTATTTTCGATTTGAAATGAGTCGCCATTGTAGTTTCTGGTATACGGTTTTGTAACCTCGTCTTTCAAGAGATATAATTAAATAAAATTCCGATACCTATAAACTTAGCAAAACTTAAAAGTGATTTTCTTGTGAAATAATGGTTGTAACTTTGATATAAGACCTACTTCATAGTAGTATTAATTTCAAAATATTATATTCCCAAAAACATGAGATTTTAATAAATAAATTCGAAGAAAATAGCTTCGTAATGTTGCTAAGTGTATGCTTGTTTTTGCTCGTGACTGTCCATAGTGTCCACCCACATTTTGCCAGTTATGTTAAAGTCCCATGTAATAGGGGGCCAGCCTATTGTCATCAACTACGCACAAATCCAGACTCCGGGGCCTGCTACTGAGAAACTCCTGATGGAAATACCCAATAATACTTTACCCGACGTGAGAATCGAACCCAAGACCACCTGGTCAATATATAACAAACCTACTTGTTATTTTTCCTTCATGTTTGTAATGGGTACACATCTGCCTAACCCTTCGGGGATTACAGGCGTGATGTTATGTTATGTTACTTGTTTTTTTTTTGTTGATTATGTTTGACAGTATTTCAAAATACACCTCACCACGGCACTTCGATACAGCAATAAAAAATGTAATGTAGTATTATATCAGTTACCCAATATATTCGATTAATTTCAATAAAATACCTATGTTTCAATATAAAATGCTTATTTTTTTAGATATATACATTTAAATATATAAAAATAATTATCAATTATTTGAAAAATTGGTCGTCGCTTTTCAACTAGCCTAATAGAATGACAGAAGTCGGTCTTAGAGACCCGCACGTGCCTACATTAGAGTTAAACCTAGAAGCATTTCAAAAAAATCGTGTCATCACGAATAGATTGATCAGCAAATATAGAATACAAATACAGTAATCGACAGATAAATTTACTAATATTTATTTTCTTGAACACTTTGGCACTTGCTGCCTATAAATACTAGTTACTTTCGGATT
The DNA here is from genome assembly GCA_949774945.1 of Hoplodrina ambigua. NCBI lineage: Eukaryota > Metazoa > Arthropoda > Insecta > Lepidoptera > Noctuidae > Hoplodrina > Hoplodrina ambigua. The sequence continues at coordinate 12,038,270 of OX458973.1, forward strand.
AGCTGTGAACTTGAAATGGCGCTTTTTTAGTATTTTTTTTTTTATATATACAGATAATTTTGTTTTTGTGAATATTGTGACTAATACTAGTGTACCTGTTTAATTCAAATACAGGTAAGCTTTTTTGTTATTTTATGCTAATCAGGATTTTAAAAAATCATTCAAGTAAAAATCGAAATTCATTAAATGAAAGTGAAATCTAAATAATATGCAATACTGATAAATGAAGTTAAATATAATTATAATAAAATTAAATAAATTCGGAGTGGTTCACTCTATAGAATTTTCCATTCGAACTTTGGACCCCCGTTTCATCAATTTAGGGAGTGAATTTTGGAAAATAGCGTATGCCTACGTTATAATAACCTCATAATCATTTCAGCGCAATCTGTTCAGTACTTTATTGCTGTGTGTTGATAGATCAACCAGGAAGGGTTGCCCCTCATATGTATATTATTTAGATTATAAGTAATTTATTATTTCTATTTTTCTATAGATTTAACGGCTTTTAATAATGCATTATATTCCGTCGAAAAATGCAAAAACTGGACAGTGTCTGTTCCGAGCAGGACATTCAATTTCAAGTAAAAAAAAATGGGCACATCCTGCCAAATCAGGATGTCTACTAACGCCGTTGGCTTGCATTTTTGACTGCCTCGTTGGTCTAGTGGTCGCTAGCGCGACTGCTGTGCATAAGGTCTTGGGTACGATTCCCAGGTCGGGTAAAGTGTCATTGGGTTTTTCCATCAGGAATTTCTCAGTAGCAGCCTCGGAATCTGGATTTGTGCCCGGTTGATGGCAATAGGCTCGCCCCCTATTACATAGGACTAAAAACATAACTGGCGAAATGTGGGTGTACTAATGAGTACACCTCTGCCTAACCCTTCGGGGATTACAGGCGTGATGTTATGTTATATTTATATCTGTTCCGAGCGGGACATTAAATTTCAAGTAAAAAAAAAATGGGACATCCTGCCAAATCAGGATGTCTGCTAACGCTGTTGGCTTGCATTTTTGGCTGACTTCATCCTCCGCTTTTTTTTGTCTTATTAATTTTTGTTACGGGTTTTCAAGGATGTTGAATTATTCACCACTATTAAATCAAATGCAAAACTGCGTCTTGTATCATTGCATCAAACAATAACACGACACACATTTGTCATTTGTACAACTAGTTTAGGAGATATTAGAGGTCAACTGAGCATAATACTTACTTACATACGCACATATTTGCATAGCCTGCTAAAATCATAAGACTTATTTTAGCTAGTAGTCAAGAAATAATAGTTTATATAATAAGGTACCTATTTACTTCAAGATAGAATGGGCATGTACAACATATTATCTAGATAATATTTTTGTAGGATGGAATGAGTAGATATTGATCAGATTTTTTTGTTTAGTTTAATAATTTTCTTACGGCAATCAAAGCTATACATATCTATCAAGTAAGCGAATTATGTTTTTTGTTTGTTTTTGTATGTAAGATGTTGCTATATACTATATGTACTTTCTAAAGTTTATCTTAGACATTACTGACACAGACACTACACCAAGTGTGTAGTCAAATTATTGTTCTTTTTCTTTTAACAATGCAAAGAGTAATGTCTGATGAAAAAAAAACCATATCAAAAACACAATAGTCATGATACAGACACAACAGATTAACAAAATTTATGTGCGAACTTTTTCACATTACTCAAAAATAACTTTAAATCAACTACATTTTTCAATTGTTATAAAAAAAAACATGACGTACGTAGATAAAGATTTAATAATGTAGATTTAATTCATCTAGGTACAATTAAACTCATCAATTATGAAAACGTGTATTCCGCGCTTTGATTCAAATCATTCACAGTATCGTAGACATGCAAGCAATTATAAAAGCTAATTAAACATAATTATTCATTATAATGCTTTTCGTCAAACTTAAGTACCTACTCCGATTCCATGGTTGTTTTTTTAAACCAGTGGGTATCTGATTACTTTTCGGAAGGATCGCAATGTAATCTCAATCTGTCAAAAATGCCTTTAATTTGCCTAAATTTTCTTGTCTTTATAAGTATTTGAATAACAGTTTTTTAGTACTTACGAAAAGGCTAGGCTGATGTTGATGTATCTTAATTTTTTTTTCTTACCTAGGCTGATATAATTTTATTATTACCCATGTATTACACAGTTTTGAACAAATGTGGCAGAGTGTAGACAAGAAAACACTGAATATTAGTATAGGTAATTATTGTATATCGATTTTAAAAGCATGTCCATGGAGTTTTTTATTCATTCTTCTCCATAGAATCTTACTATTAGGAACGAGCAAGTAGCTTTAACTTTATGAGTAACGGCCTTCCTGATAATTCAAATGTGCCTGTGAATGACATATTTGAAATAAATGGTTTTAGTTTGAACTTGTCTTGTGCATTTTATATTAAAATTTCGTCGTTGTCCTCAGCATGATGGATGCTGCGTCAACTTTCAAGACGGTGCAGCTGATACAAGCGGCGTTTAGGATAATGGCTGCTTTGCATCTCACTAACTACTTGTGGCCAAATCAAGCTACTGTACACGGTAAGTGTTACATTGCCTAATTTTAGATAAGGTGGTCCTATTAGATGGGTCCCGTGCGTTAGAAAGCACGTAAAGCCCTGATCTGGGCCAAACGCCTGCCGGGGTTACGGGACGTCTTAACAGGATACCGTGGCCCAAGGAACAGGGTGGGATTTTGAATTGACGATTTTTATCAACTCAAATAAAAGCCCTCACCTATCCCCGGTCGAGTCAGATTGTCATCCCATCGGTCTATAAAAGTGAGAGAAGGAGTGCACCTTTTTTTGCGCACACAGTTGTGCATTATAATAATATCTCCTGAGTAATTGGCAAGTCTCCATTGTGATTAGCTGCCATGACCAAAATTCAGCCGGGAGGATATTATAAGATGAGTCTGTTTATACGGACTTACCGCTTATTGGATTGGTCAATATAGCAGTAAGTCCTTGTTCCTATATTTGGAAGACCCGCTTTCAAGTTTTCCTTTTCGTAAGTAATATTATAGTAAGGAAAATCTAGCATGACGACATAACACGGAAGCTTTGGTTATGTTTGCGTATCTAAAACTTGGCCCAGCAGCTTATCTTGAAATGACATCTAAGTTAGTTGATGTGGAACAGGTGCATACTATCTTGCCACTAATTCTGTAGTAATCATAATTATTGTATCTAAAGGATTACTTAATAATCGTTTACAGATAACCAAAGTTTTGACTTCATCGTGGTTGGTGCGGGAACAGCAGGAAGTCTTATTGCTAACAGACTGTCGGAAATTGAGCATGTCAACGTTCTGCTCATCGAGGCTGGTGGCGATCCGCCTTTTGAATCTGACGTAAGTTATCTATCTTCTATTTGTCTATATTCTGTTTAAATACTAATGTGTTACTAAGCGCAAAACTAGAAAACTGTGACTGTGTAACTGTGTTCGTAGTATCCCGGGAAAGGTAATCAATAGAAGTTTTCCACCGGATTATTGCACCCGTGTAAAATCGGAGGTTAGCTAGTTTTAAATACAACTTTATTTATGTTAATGATCTTTCGGTCTTACGGGCACAAATACCTCAATTATACGCAAATGTTTGGTTTGTTTATCTGGTACTATTAGTCTCGAATTGCAATTCTGAACAAAATATTTGCCTTTTCTTAGTTGTAATATCTTGTTTCAGCTTCCCGGCTTACCTCTTCTGATGAAAAGATCTCGTTACGACTGGAATTACACCGCAGAGTACGACGGCTATAAGGACACTTGCCATCTCCAGTCCTACTACGAATTCACCCTTGGTAAAATGCTTGGTGGAACCAGCTCCCTTAATTACATGATCTATCATAAAGGGCAGCCCAGTGACTTCGACTCATGGGCCGAAATAACCAAAGATGAATCTTGGAAGTGGGAAAATGTTTTACCATATTTCCTCAAGACTGGAAGGCTAGAAGATCCGCAACTCCTCGCATCGACTGACAAGCAATACTATGGAACTGATGGCTATATAGGAATAACAAAAGACCACCGTCCAGAAATCAATAAATTCTTAGATGCGTACCGAGAACTGGGACATGATATAGTTTTAGATTTCAATGAACATCATCCTTTAGGTTACTCTGCACAGGCTGTCACTATATCTGGCAGATCTCGGCAGAGCTCGGCCTATGCATTCCTGTCTTCGGTTAAAGATCGCCATAATCTCCTTGTTTTGAAAAATACACTAGTCACTAAAGTCATTTTCGATGAAAATAAAAGAGCAATAGGAGTAGAAGTTCTTACAGAAGATGGTAAAACGATGAATTTGAAAGCCCATAAAGAAGTAATTGTATCTGCTGGAACATTTAACACGCCCAAACTACTCATGTTGTCTGGTGTGGGTCCCGAAGAGCATTTGAAGAGTAAAAATATTGAAGTAGTGTCCAATTTACCTGTTGGAGAAAATCTACAAGAGCACATTTCCGTAGTCATTATACACAATTTGGATAAATTAACGGAACCTCTCCCACAGCCTAGTCCCTATGAGCTGCCTGGATCTTCATTCACTGGTTTTGTTGCACTTGACAAATCCTCTATCAATCCTGATTATCAAGTGATAACCTACTTAGGTTCAGCAGAAATTATGCTGTTCTACTGTACATTCGCTTTTAGATTTAGTGATGACATCTGCAATAATATGTACAAACAAGGAGTAGACAGACTTCAGGCATTTAACGAAATTCTAAATATTGCTCCCAAATCAAGAGGTAAGGTGTTATTAAAAACCATTAACCCAGAAGACCCTCCTCTTGTTTACAACGGCTTTTTCACTAATAAAGAGGACGTCGAGAATTTAGTTGATTACATTTTAGATTTTAATCCAGTGATGAATACAACTTATTACAGAGAAGTTGACGCGACCATGTCGGATGCAGACCCCGCTTGTAATGAATTTGGGGAAGGAACTAGGGAATACTGGCGTTGTTACGTAATGTGTGTATCTTCTGGATTGAGTCACATGACCAGCACATGTCCCATGGGTACTGTCGTAGATGGTCGATTACGAGTAAATGGCGTGACACACTTGCGTATTGCTGATGCCAGTGTGATGCCAACTATCACTCGAGGCAATCCTGTAGGTTCTATTCTGATGATTGGAGAAAAGGCAGCTGACATGATCAAGGCAGATTATAATTTGATATAGATCTCACTGAGTAACCGTTTTTTTACGAAAATATAACTTTAAAACTGTATTTACTTTCTTAAGATGTTTTTATTATTTCATGATTATTATAAAACCGTAAGATCTATTTAAATAAAATGACCTTGTTAATAAACATGCTATTTTATTTTTCCAAGCGTTATATGCACTAAAGTTGTTGACCCCAATTGAAATGGGTCAAGGGATACACAAAAATATACACAAACTTTTGACTTAAAAATATTGCACTAATAGAAAACATTTCGCTCTGAAAGTTTATTCTACTTATTAAAGTCTCTCATAGCCGCAGTCTTATCTTAGCGACAATCAATGTCAAAAAATGAAGGTAAATTAGAAGCATTTTTGACAGATTGAGACTGAGATTATACATAACATAAACTCACCCTTTTTTCACATGGGGGTAGGCAGAAACCGCAGAACGCCACCTGCTACGATCCTTACATACTCCTTTTTATATTGCAATCGTTCAGAAAAGTTAGAATTAGCTCCTGTTATTTAAATACGGCATTTTATGTACAGACGTTGATTCCTTTATCGGATGCTTAAGGATCAGCATAGAACATTGGAACATTTCCTATTAAAGCTCGACAAACAGACAGATGACCAATTACGATAGTTCAAATGAGAATGTTATCTGGGGGATCAACTGGGTATTCTGTTCGCAGCATGGTTTAAGTGGACACATTGATTGCCAAAGCAATTAGTTTTGAATCTCACTTGAAACGTTTAAACGAAGGTACCTATCTACTTTGATGTTTTTGTGGGTGTTATTTTTTTGGATTCAGGTTTCATTGGGTAAGTTGCTCGGTATCACTGGTAGAACCACCCTGTAAATGATGCAGATATATTCAGTGTCCAACATTGGAATCAAAATAACTTCCTGGCTTTTACCGAAAATTGCTTTTCAATCAGGGTTATTACTTAACCCTGAATGAAAAGATAAACTTTGCTTTCATTCTTATTTAACGTTACAGTGGGGAAGGGTAGATTGTTAAAAAAGGGAAGTCAAAGCGAGAATTACTTTGTTTGTGTAATTAAAATTACTTATAGGATTTTTACTTGTTGGTGTAGGCACTTTAAATTGTTACAGTTTTGCATTCTCGTCAAATTCAAGGGGGTAGACACCCCCCTGAACTACTAACTAACTACTAACTTGTCAGTTAGCTTTTTACTAATTACTTATAGATAATTACTAGCATACCTAATTACGAACATAACAACATACCAACTTAACTAAACTTTAAATGCGGGGCCTTTTAAACTTTAAATACGTGTCGTGGTGGCCCAGTGGTTAAGGCGCCCACCTCTCATGCATGAGGTTGTGGGTTCAAATCCGGGCAAGTACCAATGTGAATTTTTCAATTCATATGTACTTTCTAAAGTTTATCTTGGACATCATTGGCATCGGTGAAGGAAAACATCGTGAGGAAACCTGGACTTACTGTTCCACTCAAACCATGTCGGAGGCCCTTGAGGCGGTTTAAAAACTCTGACACTAGGGTGTGTAGGGCCGTAAGGCCTTACTACCCACACGATAAGAAGAAGATGCCCCCTTTTTTTTGGGTGGTAAAAATCATCAAATGACACCTTCCGCCCGGGTGGGGAGGAAGGGACTGTCAGACTTTTACTGACTAAAAAACCACTCTGTTCCTTCTGTTGCCTTTTGCTTTCTGGGGCCACGGTATCCTGTTAAGACGTCCCGCGACCCCGGCAAATTCCCCACTGACCCCTGTACTGTTGCATACCTACCCGTAAGCACAAAGTTCGACGTGTACATTGCGCGCAAAAACAGAGATTGATCACACTAAATATAAAAGTCGTTTCCCAGCTATATGTTTTACTCAGTGTCACTTAGTTTAATGGTTAGTATATGTACTTAACAGCTCTGTGATGTGTCTTATTACACTCCATATTTCTTTGTTCTCGTATTTTCTTATTCTTTCAGAATATCTTATTCAAATGATATACGTCTTGGGTTTGCTGGTAGAGAATGCCTAAGGCATTAACTCCGCCTTTGTGCTTTTTGTTGCATAAAGTTTAAATAAATAAATAAAATGAAAATATTATTATGTCAACGCCGCGGGCTTTTATAAAGAATGGAAGAAGGTTTCGTTTGTACAGAGCTACCTAATCAGCACAATATTCCTTGTTGTAAAAGGGAATTGCAGAAAGCTGTCTGGATTTATAAACAAGCTGTGGCTTGAGTTTCGAATACGCTTTAATGAACCTATTAAGTTTAAGCACCAACAAAACTGTGGTTTGTTAGGAAGTTGTTTGTTGTGGTGAGCTTAACGCAAAATTCATGATATTTCATGGACTACATTAGAAAAGCTTAATACTATGGTACTATGGTATGGTATGGCGCGACTGCTGAGCATAAAATCTTAAATGGGTTGGATTCCTAAGTCGAGCAAAGTGTTATTGGGTTTTATTATCAGGAATTTCTTAATAGCAGCCTCGGAGTCTAGATTTTTGCCCAGTTGATGGCAATAGGCTCGCCGACACGGGACGTAACATTTTGCCTGTCCTGGAAAAAAGGCGCTTTGCACCAACGAGGCAGTCACAAAAGTACCATATAGGGTTTTAGTCTTCATTTTAATAATTCAAGCTTATAACTAACGTGGGAATTGCCTACTTGACTGCGTGCATTTGTATCTACCGTCCCACGATCGATGAGTTCCACTTGCGAGCCAGCTTACTTAGAAATAAATGATATTCTTTATTGTTTTTTTTTCTAGCGTTAACTGTCCCACTCTTGGGCAAAGGTCTCCCCCTATTCCTTTCACTTCCCTCTCTGTTCTACCTCCTCTTTCTCGCCAGTTCCTGAGGAAGCCATCCAAGGCGTCCCGTCATCTTCTCCTCGGTCTGTCGCGATCCCGTCGTCTTGTGTCAGGGCTCCACCCTTGTGCTAGCGGGCCCATCACTTTATGGCATCCGACAAAGAAATAACAATTATACCATAGTCTGATGATAAAATTAACTTAATGAATTTGAGCAACTTTAATTTTAATAGCAACTCCACCGTGCTACACTAAAATTTAACATTAATAAATTAATTTAATACTGAATTAGTAAAAGCAATTTTATATCTCGAATAATAAGAATAAAAATTTTATGTTTGCAACAATATGAGCACAATAAGTTGATAAGTACATACATTAGTTACGTGAAATGTGGAGCTACAAAAATTTTTGATCTTATTTGTAAATCTACCATTCGCATAAAATCGAATAGGTATAATTCTCGTAAACCTTCCAACATGATAACCAACAGCAAAATGTTGTAACATCCATCAATCGTCATAAAAAACCATCCCATTTTACTGACAATAAAGTTGATACTCATGACTGCTTCGTTTTGTCTAACGGACGCAAACGACTGCTGAGCAGAAAGTCTTGGGTACAATTCCCAGGCCGGACAAAGTTTTAATTGGTTCTTCCAACAGGAATTCTTCAGTAGCAGCCTCGGAGTCTGGACCAGTGCCCGGTTGATAGCAATAGATTCACCCCCTATTACATGGGTCTTAAACATACTTGGCGAAATGTGGATGTACTAAGGGCTACACCTCTGCCTAACCCTTCAGGGATTACAGGCGTTATATATTTCTTTTGCAGCTGGATTTGATTTTTTAAATTTACTTCTACGCTTTTTTTTACAAATAATAAGTGAAACATAAATATAATTTTCAAATACTTATTTAATGACAGCCCACTCAACATAGTTCGTTTACTTGTTTTCCACCATTTTGTCTTATCGATTAACATAAAAATCATGAAATATTACTCACAAACATACATACATAGGCTATAAACACACTACCCTCTACATCGCCTAGTTGGATAAAAAGTATAATCTCAGAATCTTTCTACAATTCTCGTACAAAATGTACATAAAACAGTTAGTATCGTAAAGATGAAGGGTGAAATTTAATAAAAACCTTATCAACGGTACTGCTGTGAATCGTAAATAATTTTGACAGATGTTGCCAACGTTAAGCAAAAGGTTGGATTATAGGAACAACAATAACGAGCTTACCTTTTTTCGTTTACCGAAATAGAAATAACTTTCTGGATGTAAGTTTAGGCATGTTTTTTATTTCTTTTACATTAATTCTTACATAACATCACGCCTGTAATCCCCGAAGGGTTAGGCAGAGGTGTACCCATTATTACACCCACATTTCGCCAGTTATGTTTTTAGTCCCATGTATTAGGAGGCGAGCCTATTGCCATCAACCGGGCACAAATCCAGACTCCGAGGCTGCTACTGAGAAATTCCTGATGAAAAAACTCAATAACACTTTGCCCGACCTGGGAATCGAACCCAAGACCTCGTGCACTGCAGTCGCGCTTGCGACCACTAGACCAACGAGGCAGTAACATAAATTCTTATAAGAAAAAATATTGAGAAAATTATTTTGTGTGTGTGTTATTGATTGCTATTGGACTTAGTCGTAAACTCGCCAGTCGTACGTCATTTTAACGTAGCTGAAGTTATTATGGTATAATTTTATTATGCAGTTAAGAAGGTGCGTACTTGTTGTTCAAATGCTGAGCGTTTTTTAGATGAGCATCAAAAGGCCAATTTTATTAATTAAATGACGTTCAATTTTACGTCACAATCAATAGTGTTTGTGTCAAGTAAGCCAATTCTCGTAACTTAGAATGTCAACGAATAATTATTGTCAAAATCTTGGCAATTAAGTATATAAAAATGACAAAAAATATATGGATGAGGCGAAAGGAGTATGTAAGGATAGTAGCAGGTTCTGTAGTTTCTGCCTACACCCCCATGGGAGAGTGAAAAGGCTTGAGTTTATGTATGTTTGTAAAAAATATAGCATATACAGGGTAATTGAAAATATACCCGAAACCTTAAAATGGGTCTTTGTATTCATCATTATGAACAACTTTTATTATCGGACCAACCTTAGTTATAAGTTAGAATTAAGTTAGGATAAACATAACATACACATAACATCACGCCTGTAATCCCCGAAGGGTTAGGCAGAGGTGTACCCATTAGTACACCCACATTTCGCCAGTTATGTTTTTAGTCCCATGTAATAGGGGGCGAGCCTATTGCCAAATAAAAATAGTTAGGATAAATTAAGGCGCATTTACCGCATTGGGATATCCTGTAATGGTAGATGTAAGAAGATAAATAAATAAATAAATAAATAAACCTTGAATCATGAAAAAAAATCAGCTGTTCCCTGCAAAAAAGCTACATAACTAGATCGTAATGTATGGATCAGCTGTTTTTTTTTTTCATCATTTCAGACTTAGTCCCATAGTAAAAGTTGTTCATAATATAAGCACAATTACCCCTTTTAAGGTTTTGGGTTTTTCAATTACCCTGTATTTTTTACAGGATTTTGTGACATTGGGATCTTGTTCCATAATAACTGAGTCATCAACTTTAAGTAACTTTTGATGATTAACATTCATTTTACAATGAAAAATTCAAACAGAACAGATGAAAAACCTTTGAAAAACAAATGTTACGAACAAAATGAAAAGCACACGAAGCTTTCAACAGACACATTGTATGTAAGATCAAAATTGAGCAAACATCGTCATCCAGTCGCGTTAGAATTCTCAAGTTGGAAGCAAACAGAATTTGTTGTCAAACACAATGTGATTTTGTAAAATACGGGCACCTACTGAAGTTTCCTTATCTTCAAAATTTTTGCTGAATATGTTTTGTGTCGTGTTCCATTACAGATTAATCATAATAATATCAGCATTCTTTGTCCAAATGCAGGACAAAAACCTCTTCTAAAACAGAGAAGGTATAATGGCATTAACGATTTCAGTCTTACATTAATTACAAGTTCAGGTTTCCTTACGATTTTCCCCTTCACCGACCACAATAGGCAGTAATAACCAGTAACGACTTAACTGTGGTGATTAAAACCATTTAGATTTTTATTTTTTTATTTTTGCTATAAAAATTGTAGTGCAGATTCCTACAACTATTCTGTACATGCGCAATTGCCACATAGTAAAAAAATACGAAGTCGTTCAAGTGAAATCCAACTTCATTTTCAAAGCGAAAATTCTTAGATACATTATTTTTCCACAGACCTCATTTACACTTGTCAGTCACACTTTTGTTCTCAAGAATATTCAGTCACAATACAGGAATCCGATATCGCACCATTTGGGTCCTCAGAAAACAGGAAATGAGTATTTATTGTGTTCACTTTCCTTGCAAGTTATTTATTCTGGCATGTCGGCGATCGAAAATACCCCTGAACTTGGCCAATAGGCAGCCGCTATATAATAGGTAGGTACAACCGCACATCTAAATGATTGAAATCGAAACACCCACAGCGCTGTTGATTGATTCAAAACAAACGAGCAACGATATCGGAAATGTATCAAACAGTAATTTTGTCAATGGATTTTGAGCGGTACTGCGGGCAGTTTGATAAGCCTAGAGGTTCGATAGTTTATCTTTGGGAGAGTCGAAATAAGATAACTTAGGGCTAATTTTTCAATAGTCAGATAACTTTTATCTAAAGAATAAATATGACAATTTGTCATTTTTTCTATACAAAAAACTGTCCGTAAAAGTTATCTGACGATTGAGAAAGTAGCCTTTAAAGACTTAACCTATTCAGATTGAGGTTTAAAAATCCAAAGTACAAGTCTTCTTTTTCTTCTCGTGTCGATTGACTCAAATTATGTCCGACCAATATTGAGCAACCTGTGCAGCTCTGTCATTGGCCTCATTAAGGTCTTGGATGGTGCAGGTGGAATCCAATACAATCATATAATATCATCCAACAATGGGATATCTGAAGGTCAATGCTACTTATTAAAACGATCCAATTCTAGTCTCGTACTGTTCTTACCTCCAACCTAATAATACCATCAATTGTTACTGCATTGAACTTGTAAACTTAGAGTTTTATTGGTATTTAACAGTTGCTGTAAAATAGTTGGGATGTAAAGAAAAATTAAACACGTAAATAAATTCAAATTTTATTACAATTCAGGAGAAAATGAATCAAACTATTGCAAGTCTAATATCCCCTTTAAATAAGGGCTCAAATTATTTCAAAGGGATATACAATCGTGAAAACAATCATAATCTAATGTCTTAGAGAACTTCTTACTTTTATTTCTACTACATAAATTAATATTTTTAAGTATGAACAGTTATAGATATTGTAATTTACAAATACTTTAATACTTATATACAAACGGACCAAGATATGTATGTACATATTATTATTAAGATTACATATTTGAAAGTTTTCGTTGGTTATCAATGATTCGTCCAAATTCGATCAATTCATAAAACATTATTTACACACATACATTTAGAAATCTAAAGTGCTATGCACTATTCAACCTTTAAATTATGTACATGAAACTACTCTACAATATTTGAAAGATACAATATTATTATTTATTTAATATCATTATAACACTTCTGTATACAAGAAATGTACATTGAGATTCGTAATCATATACTTTATATACTTGAATTTTCATTAACCTACTTGATCATTGCTAGTACTACTTACAAATGAGTTAAAACATTTGAGCAAATCAGCGTCATTCATTAGAAGCATAAAACTCTACACAATCTGTCTTTGGCACGATCACGGTTTCATACAAAGTAATTTTTTGAACGCTCTCCTGAAGTCCATATTAAATATGGTATAAATAAGAGGGTTTAAGGCTGAGTTGCAATATCCAAGCCAAGTTATGAAATTAATGAACTTGTTTGACAAGCAGCAACTCGCACAGAACGGGATGACGAGGTAAATGACGAAGAAGGGTAGCCAACAGACCACGAAGACACCCATTATAATGCCAAGTGTCCTAGCCGCGCGGCGTTCACGTGTCAATGAAATGCGCTGCTTTTCTTCAATGAATTGGTAAACTGCGCTTTGTTGGTTAGGTTTTGGGCGTTTATGACTGGTCTTTACTGGCACAGTCTCGCTCACTTCAATCAGATCATCTTCATGTGTTTCTTTCGAGTTGCTCTCCGAAGATGTGTTCCTATTCTCCAAATTATCACCCATATCGGTAACGGAATTCTCGTTTGATAAAATTGGTATTATCAATTTGTTTTGTGATTTGTCATCTTTGCTCCAGTATCGTCGCTTCGGTTTCTTTTTTGGCGTCAGTTTCCTAGTTCTTTTCTTCTTTTCATTATCTGACACTAATCGAGTAACACCTTGGTGTTCGTTGTGATTTGCTTCTGAGCTTACAGAATCTTGATCGTTGTTGTCATTATCCTTATTCGTGTATTTATTTTGACCGCTAGATATAGTGCTGATTTTAGTAGCCTTAGCGCGGTCCCTGAGTCTCTTTTTAGTAGCCAAATATATTTCGAAGTAAACTACAGTCATTATAACTAGCGGTATGTAAAAGGATCCGGATGAAGAGAAGATGACAAAGCCTGGTTGGGAGGTTAAGCGACAAGGGGTGTCCGGTTCGAATACTTCAGGCCAATCATTCCAGCCTAGTAACGGCGGAGAGCTTATAACTAATGAAAGAATCCAAACTACTCCAATCATTAGCAGTACTCTTTCTAAAGTTCTCTTCTGTGCGTAATTTATAGGATCTGTAATCGCCCAGTACCGGTCTAATGCAATTGCACATAAATTTAAAATGGACGAAGTGCAGCACATTATGTCACATGTGAGCCACATCTTGCACACATATATCCCGAAAACCCATTGGCCGAGTATGGAATACGCCACATTCAGTGGTAGCACCAAGATTGCTACTGTCAAATCAGCTACGGCGAGTGATACTATGAAGAAGTTCTGGACGATCCTGAGCGGTTTGTACGTGAATACGCTTAGGATCACCAAAATATTTCCAACTATCGTTGAGATTATTATCAGCGTAAGGATTATTGCTGTACATATTGCCTCCCATTCGGGCACCGCTAGTGTTATCCCGAAGCTACTCGGATATTTAGGATCATCAGCGACAGCGCAAGCATCCCTATCATCGTCGATGACCTCGTCAGTGTAATTTATTAATGTGTAGTTTGCATCAACCTGTGTAACTGCTTGCCCCATTTTGACGGCGTTGCTATTGTTACTTGGCTACATTTCACGTTGTACTGTTGGGAAGGACCGTGATTCGTGAAATTCTTTCAAAGCATTTGGCCAGCATCCGTCGGTAATTCTTCTTGTGCGAGACGGGTGCGTTTCCTTTATTCATCCTTTCATACTCCAATTTTCTGTAATAATAAATAACCCTTTTAATGCTTAATGGAAATGTATTGGCGATTTCTTTCTATCAAAGCCGATCGTGTAAAGACGGGGCAAGCTACGTAACATATATATTACCTCCTGCTGGAAATCTTTACTAGGAAGTCCCATTTGTGTGACTTGTTCATTTTTCGATGCGTAAACAAATCTGTAACAAAAGAGAACATATATCAGAGCCGAGCCAGTCAGGTATAAAACGAAAACATCTTTTACGTGGAACGTTAGGACGTACTAAGTATTGCGTTATGTAATGTAGTTTAGAATTCAAATATCAGCAAATTTGTAACAATCTGAAGGGTACCAATCTAAAGGTGTTGAAGTGAGCTTGAGGTGTGGACATGCCAATACTAGATACCGACAGCTCACCTCATATTAACTTCACCTAAAAACACAGATATACAGAATAGACGGATGTTTGTTTGCCATAAGTCAAAATAATAGCCGTTAGTTTGACTGGTAATAATAATAAATAACGTAGGGAACACAATTTAACAATCACTGATGTATATTGAAAATCTGACAGTTCCATTACAAATCAGTGCAAATAAAAGATGGTTCGAAAAGAATATCACGCTATGTTATAAAGTGGAACGCCTCTCAAATTCAGTTTGACTTCGATAATAACCTTGTTTTCCCTAAGGCCGAATGCTAGCTCTTTTAATAAAAAATAAATCCCCGCTTCCCAGCAGTGGCTTTGACATAATAGCAATCCTGGATAGGGTAAAACGAAATACGCGACGTCCTAAATTCGATCATATTTCTAGATATTTCGAGATAAATTCTAGCTCTGTTCGGAGAATCGTAGACCGTTTAAATTGTTGCTTTGACGTAACTCGACAAATAAAACTGAAGTTGTTTTTGAGATTTTTTGATTCCATTTGTTTTAGTTTTTAGTCGACTTCAAAAAAGGAGGACGTTGTTGTTTAAGTTGTATTTTGTTTTTGTTTTATTGCAATTAAATGTGTGAATATTTTATAGGTACATATATTTTTTGTCGTAGCCTGTTCTGTCCCACTCCTAGGCAAATAATAATATAAATTCAATCCCAAAAAAGTAAAGTGAAAGAAACTGAATGTCTAATTTATTTATTGTAAATTTTTCGACTGCCGAAAATCTTGTAATAAATTCATAAATAATTATTGATTTGCAATCAAGTTAGCTGACCAAGCTAAGAAGAATATTATTGCACTTATCCTATCTACAAAATTTGCTTAAGTTTAATTATTTATTGTCAATCAATTATTCCTAGACCACTTCAGTTTGGAGCGCACTGTCATAGATGTCATAAAAAAGTACCTAAAAAAATAATATTATTATGTACTACACACTTATTTTCAGTCAGCATTTGAGCTTGTGAAATGTTAATGTAAAATAAGAAACTCGAATTTCTTTTTAAATTAAGAGTCTGTGAACAAAAATATAATAAGGATTTATTATTGAAATCATTATTTATCTCAATTTGCATTATTCTGTCATCATAAAGAGATTTATTGCTGAATGAAATGATAAATGCACAGAATTACCAAAAACACAATTATGTAAATTGTGTTTCAATGTCAGCTCAACATTACAAGTTAATTTGTACAAATATATAAAGTTGAAGTGTTTGTTTGTTAAGTCAACATAACAGCTTTTTACTAAATGCATAGAATGTTTGCACAGTGCTTATACAAAATAATCAATTTTAAATACCTTTGTGCCTGCCTGTTTGTTCTGGCTAAACTCCGAAAAGACAAGACCGATTTGACTTTCACTCCCAGATAGTTCATTTTATAAAAAGCAAGTAGGGATAGTTTTATATCAGGCAAAATTATTAGTGTTTTGTGCAAGAAACCTGACATTTACATAGACGAAATCGCGGCCATAAGATAGTAGTTTTATTTTTAGCAATTTTCTGTTTTAGCAAAGAAAATGTTGGCTACCAGTAAAAAACCAATCATTCTTTTCAGAAAGGCATTCACTTTTCAATAGAGAATTTAATCGAATTCTAGATTTTTCTAAAGAAAATGAATGAACGGAATGTAATTGGTTCAATTATTGTCTTTTGCTTACTGATTTTGCCTTTATTATAATAGTAAAAGGCAAACGTACAAATGAATTTCATTATAATAATATTGCAAGAGAGATTAAAGGAATGCAGGGCAGAATCTAGACAAAAAATTAAAAGGGAGTTTAACGTTGAAATAATATAGTTTGTTGCTAACAAGGACACTAAATTATAATTTAATAATTTCATAAAAACGTGAGAGTCCCATTTTGGCAATAAGCTATATTATTTTAACGTTACAATCCTTTTTAAAGTTTCGTCCTGATTCGCCCCTGCATTCCTATTCACCCTGTTTGACAGTACATACTTAACCTACCTGTATTTTGCTTAATATGCCACTATTAAAAGGCTCTATGTGCCTGTTTGAAATTTCATTAATTTTCACTTATACCTACAAGACGCTGTTTTACAGTGGCTTTTAAAAATTTGCTTGTAAAGCTCTTTTTTTGAGAAAAAAGGCTGTATCTAGGCGTATAAGTCTTGAAAAAAATGTATCAAGTTTGATTCGATTCTATCGAGTACAATTTGAAACAAACGAAGTCGAGCCTTATTTAAGTTTTATCGACCAACATAATTATGACATACTTTTGATGTGCTGTCAGGAATTCCCTCTCAATAGAAATAAAATTGCAACCTAGCGTAGATTGCAAGTTCGAACTGATAAGGAGTCGAAGTAAATAAGACGGATCGCCTGTTAGCGACTCGAAGACGACGCGTCTTATAAAACCATTCTCGATCACAGCACACTGGCACGGTATTTTTAGTTTTCTTCTGTTTATCTTAATATCTTTGTGTGGTAGGTAGTAATATAATGAGGGTCTGCGCCCTAACAGAGTTATGTACTCACTAGTTTTAAGCCTAGCGTGTAAATTATGCTGTGTATATTGTGCATTGAATAAATAAATAATAAAACTGAACAATGGGGTTTCTTGCGCATTCTTCTCTGTACAAAACTACCTTTTGGAAGGGGCAACTAGATTCAATCCTTTTTTTTGTATATGACGTTTAAATGTGCCTTATAAATAATGGCCTAATTGAAATAAACGATTTGAATTTGATTTAGCTTGTTTTTTTGTTTGACGTTTGATTCTGAAAATTATTTTGATAATAGAAAGCTACGTTATCCAGCTATTGGCTGTTGACTAGACTTGACTTGGAATTGACTGCCTCGTTGGTCTAGTAGTCGCAAAAAGCGACTGCTGAACATGAGGTCTTGGGGTCGATTCCCAGGTCGGGCAATGTTATTGAGGTTTTCCATCAGGGATTTCGCAGTAGCAGCCAGATATATGCTCAGTTGATAGCAATAGGCTCGCTCCGTATTACATGGGACTTAAAACTGAACTAGCGAAATGTGGGTGTCGCTACTAATGGATACACCTCTCTCTAACCCTACAGGGATTACAGGCGTGATATTATGTTAAAAAAAATAGTAATCTGTAACAAAATTCACGTGATAAAGTCGCGGACAGAAGCTTAGTTGTAAATAAGAATAAAATTAAAAACATCGCTCATTTTCTTCATAATCTTTATTATAATAAAAATGGTTAACAAGCTTTGTGTAAATCTTCTTCTTACTGAAAGTAAGATAAATATTTACGTACATTTCTGCAACAAGCTCGGTAGTTCTACTCTTCTAATTAAAGTTGAAGGTACGGAAAGTAAGTACTTTCAAAGTATTATTTATCTATACATATATATATATTTAGACTGCCTCGTTGGTCTAGTGGTCGCAAACGTGACTGCTGTGCACGAGGTCTTGGGTTCGATTCCCAGGTCGGGCAAAGTGTTATTGGGTATACAATCAGGAATTTCTCATTAGCAGCCTCGGAGTCTGGATTTGTGCCCAGTTGATGGCAATAGGCTCGCCCTCTGTAATAGAGGGCGAGCCTCTGTAATAGAGGATTGTAGCGTGATGTTATATAGCTTATGCTATATTGCTCATGAATCTGGCTATCTGGCTATGACTGCCTCGTTGTTCTAGTGGTCGCAAACGCGACTGCTGTGCATGAGGTCTTGGGTTCGATTCCCAGGTCGGGCAAAGTGTGCCCGGTTGATGGCAATAGGCTCGCCCCCTATTACATGGGACTAAAAACATAACTGGCGAAATGTGGGTGTATTAATGGGTACACCTCTGCCTAACCCTTCGGGGATTACGGGCGTGATGATATGTTATGTTATGTTATTTATCTATCTATATCTTCTATCTATACATATTAAATGCTTTGACCTGAATGACTGACTGACGGATCAATGCACAGCCTAAACCAATGATCGTAGACATCGTGTTCTTTGTATGACGTAGACATCCTATAAGAAAGGATTTTCCAAAATACACCCCCTCAAAAGATGAAACAGGGATCCTAAGTTTGTATGGAGAAATCAATTTCGACGTGGACGAAGTTGCGGGAAGAAACTAGTATTTAAATACAAAGGTATGGTAATCATTTTTCTTAAATCTAACTAATAACATTTTTTTAAGTCTGCGTTTGACTTTAATTAAGTAACTAGACTTACTGTTCCACTCAAACCATGTTAGAGGCCCTTGAGGCGGTTTAGAAAGTCTGACACTAGGATATGTGGGGTCGTAAGACCTTACTGCCTACACGATAAAGATGAAGAAGAAGAAGAATTAAGTAACTTGTATTATTATTGTACTTCTTTAAACTTTGCTTAAATTCTCTAAGATTTTTAGGGTAACCACACTCGGACGGGATCCTATTATTAAGTCTCCGCTATACGTCCATCTGTCCTTATGTCAGCGGGTTGTGTCTTATGAACCGATGTAGGTATAGGGAGTTGACATTTACAAGAAGAGATGGAGAGATCAATTCATTCGACTCAAATGCCAAAACTAAACTGATTCTTACATTATTACTTTTAAAATAATTTAATTGTTTATGTTTCTCATCTTTTTTGCTCTTCTTGTTCAGTTATTAATGCCTCGATGTATGGAATTTGTTCAGACACAGTAATTAGCCATTAACGCAATTACAGGGTGAGAGCCTGGTGATCCGTCACACAGGGTATCCTAGTATGGACGCCAGTCTCTCACAAAGGATCATGCTTAGTGCATTTTGGTTAATTTATTTGTATACATATTTTTACGTGAACCTTTGTGAAGAGTGAAATAAATAAATTATTATTATTATTATTATTTACACAAAGTGTGTTGTTATTGCCGTTACAACAGCAAATAATACAAACCAGAACAAAAAACTGACGTTTTTCTTTTTAAACATAATTATCTGGCGAAATGTGGGTGTAGACCTCTGCCTTAATTAACCCTTCGGGGATTACAGGCGTGATGTTGTGTTAACTGACGTTTTTGTGGTTAGTCTGTAAACGTCATAATTATCAAAGACTTTTGTGTTTCATGCTTATCGTACAATTCTCGGGAAAATATGAATAAAAACAAATGAAGTTTTCTCCGTAAAATATTTTTTGCACGACTTTTTGTAAAAAGTCTACACGTGGCGTTATAATCCTTTTTTGCGTCAACGGAAAATTCTGACTTAATTTAAACACATTCATTCTTGTGACAGTTTCTGGAAAATTAATTACCTACTTCATACCTTATACCATACCAAAAACATAGAAACAAAATGTCATCCTTTATATTTTGTCATCAAACCAACCCAACCCTACTCTTGCCTCGGGGGATGCTGGGAACTCATAAGTACTCTAGGCACAGTGTACACTCCACTGTTCTCGCGAACACTCTTGCGGTGTGCGTACCTTTCAAGTTGCTTGTTACTAAAAGGATGGTACTGTAGACTGGCTGGTTTAGCCATATACGACCTTATTTGAATAGTTTATACAAACGATATAAACTCTGTTGTTATAAATTTGAAAGACTTGACAGTACGCCACGCGGGCTGTCGAGACGGTTGTGATACAGGTATAAAAATATAATGTAATATAATAATGGCTTAGTGGTTAAGGCACAAGCTTTTCATGTTCACGAGGTTGTGGGTTAATCCATAATTATTATGTACTTCCAAAATTTTTCTTGGACATTACTAACATAGTGAAGTAAAACATCATGAGGAAATCTGGATCTATAATTGACATGATTCTGAAATCGCCACCTTGAGCAAGAATGGTGATTAATGGTGATCGTGCCTTTTCTGTGTGTAAAGAGGCCTTTAACTGGCATTAGGGCAATACGACAAACGAATGCTCGCAGTGAGTAGGTACTACCCTCAAGAGTTTATGCAGTAACCTACCTTATCTTCATTACAGTACCTTTTTATATTATTGGAATTTGAATTACACAGTGATGGAGATGACTATCTATGAAACCAAACATCTTCGTAGGTTTAGATATTTTCACATATTTTAAGACAATGTTCCCAGCGTTCACAAATTTACGATAACTTAATAACCAATTATTTAAATGAAGATACGAACATTACCAGTCACTAGAACTACGTACTAACCACAAAATTAGTGAACTAACCTCAACTGAAACCGGAACGTAGGTATGTCAATAACAGTGTACGAAAACCGCAGAACGTGGTCACTGTCAACTGTGACGTCTCGTGTCTTGACGCCCTCCAGAGAATATACGTGTGCAACGTTAACATGCAGAGCTCTTCCAATAACTAAGTGTGCACATACAATGTTGACGATTTACTTAACTAATTGCAAAACGTTCAAAGGGCACATAAAATCGACGTATTCCACATTGGGCACATAAGTTAGTCACACTATAATTATGTTTTAATTATCATATTATTTCATCGTAAGGAAACCTGGACTTATACCATCCTATTATTGTCCCACTCAAACCATGTCAGAGGCCCCTGAGGCGGTTTAGAAACCCTGACACTAAGGTGTGTGGGGTCGTAAGACCTTACTGCCCACACGATAAAAAAGAGATCATGTTATTAAACTCTCTACTGTTTTTAATCGCATTTTTCATTTTGGCGCCTTAAAGGAAATAAACATCCCAACACCAGTACGTACTGACCCGTAGGTGCCAAATGTGGAATAAAGTTAAGTTACACTTAGTGAACCTGCGAAAAATATCAATAAGTGTCGAATGTGGAATACCTCAGGTGCCATTCAGTCAGAGGGTGCCCAATGTGGAATACCTACATCATAAAATCTATGCTTCATTCATATTAATAGGTGATACTGTCAAAGTCACATCTTTTATTTTAATTAGACCATTAAGCCATTTTTAAACGTCATATACACATACATACATAAACTCACGCCTTTTTCCCATGGGGGTAGGCAGAAACTACAGAACGCCACCTGCTACGATCCTTACATACTTCTTTCGCCTCATCTACGTTCATACATCTCGTCATACAAGCACACCGGTTACGAGTACTCAGCACCTGACCTACATCATATACCTACAAAAAAAAAAAGAATTGAATCTAGTTGCCCATTCCAAAAGGTAGGAAAGTTAAATACTCTTTGTATTGAACCTAAATGAACTGTTCTTCAGCGGCTGAAAGAAGACTTAATGAATTGATCTTAATTAAAACCTCAGTGAATTCTTACTCAGAAATGTTCTAAGACTTTCAGTATTAAAAGACCGCAGATTCTCGGTAGCCAACTTTTTACCTGCGATTTCTCGTCAAATTCAATCATGATTTAAATTTTATGCAAAAATTTACAAACCCATGTGGTAAATTCTTCAATTTTTCAAAGTTATTATAATGTTTTTGGATATTTAATACTGGTCTCTATAGCCTCATCTCTCAAGCATAAGGTCCAGGTCTGACATTTGGCAAGTAGCAATGTGATTTTTTATATTCAAATGAACTTATTTTAAGTTTATCTTGGACATCACTGACATCGGTGAAGAAAATCATTGTGAGGAAACCTGGACTTACAATTAATGAAAGTCGTACATAACATCACACCTGTAATCCCCGGAGGGTTAGGCAGAAGTGTACCCTTTAGTACACCCACATTTCGCCAGTTATGTTTTTAGTCCCATGTAATAGGAGGCGAGCCTATTGCCATCAACCGGGCACAAATCTAGACTCCGAGGCTGCTACTGAGAAATTCCTGATAGAAAAACCCAATAACACTTTGCCCGACCTGGGAATCGAACCCAAGACCTCATGCACAGCAGTCGCGCTTGCGACCACTAGACCAACGAGGCAGTCGAGGTAATAAAAGTCGTGCCATAGTAAATTATAATTTAACATTTAAACTAAATTAGAAAAAACACAAAACATATGAATAGTAAGTTTTTTTTTTTTTAATAGTATTTACAATAAAATATTAGAATGTAACATTTGAACTGTATAAAAAATCTCCAGCAGCCAATGACACATTAAAATGATTAATAAGTTCAGTCTCTCGAATGATTTAATTCACGCATTTTATAACATATCCTGACCCGCGCTCACGGCTCACTGATCTATAATTAATTTAAATCGACGCGTGCGTTTAATTCTAGAAATTTTCATATTGTTGCCAATGAATTTAACAGAGGTAGGAAGTACAGATTACATTTTTCATATATTAATTAGTTTTTTATTAAAAAATTAGCGCGATTGCTGTGCATGAGGTCTTTTCCATCAGGAATTTCTCATATTTGT
This sequence comes from Hoplodrina ambigua, assembly GCA_949774945.1. Taxonomy (NCBI): domain Eukaryota; kingdom Metazoa; phylum Arthropoda; class Insecta; order Lepidoptera; family Noctuidae; genus Hoplodrina; species Hoplodrina ambigua. Next base: position 12,061,366 of record OX458973.1, read on the forward strand.
GCCCGGTTGATGGCAATAGGCTTGCCCCCCATTACATGGGACTAAAAACATAACTGGCGAAATGTGGGTGTACTAAGGGGTACACCTCTGCCTAACCCTTCGGGGATTACAGGCGTGATGTTATGTTTTATTAAAAAAATATTTGAATGAGTCTGGTTTTCTAATTGCGCAATGCTTGGTACAGCCAATAAAAGAGATAGCTTTGCAGGGTCGTCAGGTATAGTTGAAATTTTCTTAGAAACCGATGGATGTTCTCAAATTAATGTAATTTAATTTAAAAAGTAGATAATAAACAGTTCATTTATTAAGTTAAATTTTAATCTAAGACATCCATTGGTTTCTAAAAAGACTAACTATATCTGACGACTCTAGATACCTATCTCTTTTGTTGGCGACGGATAAATCGGTATTGGTGCCGATTCCCTTGGTCACAAACTAAACTAAAATTAGACTATTTTCATCTTTTTCTGTCGAATAAAACAAGAAAGAGGCTAATGTAAATAAGAGCTGTCAAAAGTCAATCTGACACATCCATACAATTATAGTTGACAACTAAAACGTGTGGATTAAAAATACGGAGAAGTTCAAGGCAAAACTAATTTGACATCTCTAACTTAGTTCTTTAATGTCACGGAATGTCACCGTCCTTTCCTTTCGCTGTATGTTAGTAAGAGATGTCAATTCTCTAAATTTAGTCTAGTTTGTAAACAAGGGAATCGGCACCATTGTGTTTTTTTTTTTGGTTTTATTGCGTATTTACTACTAATGTAATAAAGAAAAAAATGTATTTTAAAAATTCGACAGACTGCATTTTTACGACAAAAAGCAATAAATAAGTATGTTAGTTATTTTCCAAAAAGTGCTATGCTTTATGTTATAGTTGATTTCTACACGAATGAAGTCACGTGCAGAATCTAGTTAACTATATAACCTAAATCTTGAACCTTATACAACGAACATAACAACGTTGCTAGTTACATCGTAACAATAATTGTCGTTGGAGAAATGATATGTGTGCTACGCAGTGCTACGCCGGATTCATGTCATTACACGGTCAGCCCGGATATGTAATGAGAACATTCGTAGCGTTGCTACGCCGTAGCGCGTAGCATGATGTAGATGTAAGGGGAAATTAAAATGTTAAGGAAATTGTTTGTTCTAGCGGTATGAAATTACGTATTTTACGATCGATTTTCGATATTAAATATATAGTTGCATAAACTAAATGCATAATCTATTAAACAAACAAGAAACAAAGGAAAATACGATTTAAAGTTAATTCTCTACCCGTATAAACCTTCGTTACACAATAGAAGGCAACTAGATGCACTGACACGTATAATTACAACGCGTTTGTCCCAACATAATAGAAACGTACTTGGAACGCGCGGTTTAGACGGGCGCCATCACGGATACTGAACGGAACGAATGAATGAACAAAGAATGAGTGTGTTTGAACGGAGAATGACATAGTAAATAAAGTGATGGAGCCTGCTTCGTTAGACTAGTGACATGACGATTGTCACGACTTATGTGTATGGACATAGAACTGAATTCAGTGTGGCAATAAACCGTTGTATAACTAGAACTACTTATTAATACAAAAAAATAAGAGAACTGTATTGACAGCATATTCATACTCAAAACATACAGCTTATATGAAACATACATTACATGTTTGTTATTCCGATAAAATAAAATAAAATAAAATACATCTCAAATATCGTATTTTTGAGTACTAGTTTTTGACCATTTAAAATATTGAAATTAAGTAAATTAACTATAAACTGATTTGTCAGTTATTGTCACCTTAACTTTTAACTCTTATCAGTGATATCGCCTAGGTATACCATTTTTTTTACTATCGAACATTTATGTTTATGTTTTTCTAAGGATTAAAACTTACATAGTTGAAACGTGTGGTCAAGGCCCAGTGGTTAAGGCGCCCGCCTCTAATGTATGAGGTTATAGGTTCGCAACCGAGCAAGTACCCATGTGACATTTTCAATTCATTATGTACCTTCTAAGTTAATTTTGAACATCGCTGACACCGGCGATGGCAAAACATCGTGAGGAAACTTGGACCTATAGTTATCATACGTTTAAAATTGCCAATTCGCCCTTCTCTTCGTATGAGAAGAGATTTTTACCCTGCAGTGGAATACTAATAGGCTGGTTAAATATAAACTTACATAGTTCAAATCATAAGGTTCAAAATTGCACGTCATACTACTAACATGCTTCCCACACTAACGAACTTAGCAGTCGACAAAAATTTAAAAATTCCGTCTGACTGAGTCAAATTAATGTGTTGAGCTGACGCGGGCATTTAAACTTTCTGACTGTCAACTTTTAATTAGAAAAAGGGTTTTGGATACGATTTTAGCAGTTTGAGTTATACGCAGGTACTATGTCAAAATCATGAAGGTACTTTAAATAAGGAGTCTACAAACTCATATTATCATATAGCTGTTATATATAAGCATACTGTCAATTAAAGGCAATTTTTTTAATCGTCAGACGACTCTCAATGGTGGGCTAAATATGGCGGTTTGACAGCTTTTGTTTAATATGTCAAACTGTCATATTTATTATTTAGATAAAAGTTATCTGACTATTGACAAAACAGCCCTACACTGAGTGAAATTGAACAAAAGATATTGCTGTGAAGCTGTTTGTTTTAATTTAATCCCTGTACTGTTGAATACACCCGTAAGCATGTTTTGAGTGCGTTGTATTACGCGCTTCCATAAACATTGGAAAGGCTTACGAATGCAAATCTAAAATAACGAGCCAATGTCAGACTAATGGGGACCTTAGGTAATCCGCAATCAGAGTCCATTTTTTTATCATGAAATGTCCCGCAATGGCCTATGTAAAGGCCTAACAGAATCTGACGACGTTAGAACAATATTAAAAAAAGTCTGTTGGCCGGTAAGTTGGATTGAGCTTAAGATGTATTTACCTATATATGCGCTACCATAAACATTGATCTTTCTCACAAAAAACGTGTCTTTTCACACCCTATATAAATTGTTTGCTAAATAAGAAATTCACACCCTTAAATGTACAACCTCAATAGCAGTAAGCTCGTCAGATACACCCTAAGCAAACCAATGAGGCGGTTTGTTGAGCTTAGCATATATAAAAGGCTATTCATCAGTGAATACATGCGATATTCATATAAAATTAAGCCCAAGCTCCATTAATCATTCTTTGTATATTAGTGATGGTTGACCGGGTCCAAATTACCTGAGGGCTTATAAGTGAGAAGTTTTATATATGACTGCCTCGTTGGTCTAGTGGTCGCAAAGCGCGACTGCTGAGCATGAGGTCTTTGTTTTGATTTCCAGGACGGGCGAAGTGTTATTGCGTTTTTCCATCAGGAATTTCTCAGTAGCAGCCTCGGAGTCTTGATTTGTGCCCGGTTACATGGGACTTAAATATAACTGACGAAATGTGTCATCATGACAGTATATCTACCATCGTTAATTTAAAGAAAAGCAATTACTTAAAGTTAAGTATCGTATGATGCTTTTTTAATTTAGTCTGTATATAGCTTTTGAAACTTTTAATTATTTAATTATCTACTTGTCTTAAACAGAAGGCGAGTGATGTTTAACAAATTGTTTTTTTAATTATTTAAAGGACATGAGGATAATTGTGTGTTCTAAAAATGTAAAATACCTACTTACATTACAATATTTTCTACATTATTTTTACTTTATAAAACGTGTCAGGCACAAAATTCTATTTTGAAGCGGTTTTTTTAAATAAATACGTCAAATTCCACACTATATTCATACTAATATTTTGAATGCGGAAGTAACACTGTCAATCTGTCTGTTATTCTTTCAGGACTAAACCAATTATTTTTCGACTTAAAAATAATCCCTATGTTTTTCTTAATAGGAATTATTTTTCAGTGGCAAAATTTTTACAACGATAAAAAACGTGTACTCCTTACCAATTTTTTTTTAAATAATGTCAGTCAAGTAGTTCAATGGTCTTAATCCATCAATAACTGTAATCATTAGTAGTTCGATCATAGTTATTTGACTTCTGAATACTTATAGCGATTTGATGTTAGAAACTTCGACTATTTGTATCGTTAAGTACTGTAAAGTTATGTGATTGTTTTTATGTAGTCATTAGCTCTGAGTACTTAAGACTTTGGATGACGTTATGTATGCATACAGGGTTATTTTGCAACCACCAACCAAATTTTCAGAAATTATTTAGAATTGATAACGTGCATGATTTAGAATTGATAAAAGCATGATTTTCACCATTGTCCGCTACTAAAATCACAACGTGTGTAATAAATACAGTACAACAATGGGCTGTTGAACTTGACTGCACACGCGCTTACCTCAAAATTCGGGAATGCACACAAACAGCACGCACTACGCCCCCCTTGCTGCGTGTCTCTAAATTCTGATTTTTTACTGATATTTTATTTAGAATGTTTTTTTTTTTGTTATTATTTGATTATAATGTTTCACATATGAAAATAATTTAATTAAGAGACCTCAATTTTAAAAAATGGATGATGAATGAAAATTCCCTGTATCTTCAGTCACCGGGTGTGCAGACATTATTTCTAGAAAAAACATTATCATAACTTTCAACAGTCGCCCTGGCAACCATTAGAAAAACTAGGTTCACTTGGAAGATTGTAACGATTTTGTATTTAATACTTATGGTTTCCTAATTTGTAATATAAAATCTTTTGGTCTGTTATATACAGTAGTTTTTTATATAAGGTTCATTGCATTCACATGTAATTACGTATGACTCTGTATACAAATAATAATATTGTAAAACGTTGATTTTAAAAGAGTACGTATGGAGTTTCTTACCCATTCTTCATCATACAAAACCTTTTGGAAGGGGCAACTAGATTCAATTCTATTTTTTTTTTCATGTAATGACGTTCAAAAGTGCCTGTAATGAGTTGACTTTGACTTTAACTTTTCCCTTAGATTACACTTTTGTAGAACATTTTGTAAGTTCCAAAAGTAGTGTATTACAATTTGGAACCACCTGCAAACATGTGGATTGCTCATCTCTGGCGTCCTTGATAAATTTCATTGTCAATGTCACCGAAGTTCTGTCGGGAAAATATGTACCTATTATTAAAATGAATGAAAATAATGAGTAATGTTACTACTATGAGACTAATTACTACGACTACTAAAGACAAACCGTTCACTCAAACATCAAGAAATAGATTTAATTTTCGCAGCAGACAATAATGAAGCGTTTGTCAATGGCAAAGCGTTGCTTCTCATTAGTTAGGGCTAAGAATGATTCCTTTTACTTTAGCAAAGCATTTGTTACGCCAGGTTCTAAAGGATGTTTTATGCCAGCCTTGGGACCAATTAACAGAGACCGGTCTTCAGTAATCAGACTTTTACTTAAATCTATGTCAAACAAAATGGCAAAAAATATGCAATTATGGACGGGCCTGTTGGTCTAGTGGTTAGTGGTCCTGACTGCTAAGCTGGAGGTCGTGGGTTCGATTCCCACCCAGGACAAACTTTGTGTGATGAGCATGATTTTTAGTTCTGTGTCTGGGTGTGATTTATCTAAAATATGTATGTATTTATAAATTATATAAGTATGTATATCAGTTGTCTGGTTACCATAACACAAGCTCTGCTTACCTTGGGATCAGATAGCCGTGTGTGAGTTGTCCCAAGATATTTTTTTTTTTTTTTAATTTAATTAAATCGAACCTAATGTACAGTTTTTGATACAAAATGCATCCTTACATAATTGGTCTGATTGAATTTCGGTCAGGGTGGCCAAATTCAATGGGAACTAGTCAAGTAAGCAGAAGAGATTATAGTGCAAAAGAAGTACCGTGTACCGCAAACACAAGTGTATTCCCTCGCCCCTCACTCTCATAGTCCGGTGGGATGGTAATCAGACACGTCCGGGGAGAGATCAGGTGCAGAATGAAAGACTTTTACTAGCTTTCCGAGACAAGTCTACCGAGATACGAAAAAAATAAAACTAGTTTTATTTTTTTACAAAATTTTAGAATATAGCAAAGTTTGAAATATTTTTTGTGCTTTAATTAGAACATACATAACTTCACGCCTATAAGGCAGAGGTGTACTCATTAATACACCCACATTTCGCCAGTTATGTTTAAGTTCCATGGAGGCAAGCCTATAGCCAAAAAGAGCATTTTTTTTATTTGTCTTGGCTGTTTCTATCCCAAATAACGTCTTATATTTATAAACTTAACTGAATAACTCAATTTACAATTAGTAACCAAATCATTGTAATTTTAGTGACGACAAGATTTAGTCGAGACTGGTTGCCATGGCGACTTGTAAGATGTCTCTGTGAATATTTTGTCGTAATTATAAATGTCAACGATGAAATAACCGACCTGATTGCGATGGCGTTCAAACGTCTTTTCATATCAAATCAAAGAGCATTAAACAGGCAGAATACCCTTTTCAATATTTCAGCAATAAATTACAAACTATTTCAAGTGAAAACTGAGACATTTTGCTTATTTATTAGTCTTTGCTCGCTAATGGAGTGTCGTCTTAGTAAACTGGTCTTGGCACACTGTAAAGGCGAATACATCTCTGTATCTTCTCGATTATATTGTTGAAACTTAATATAAAAAACTCGTTCGAATTTCGGTCATGGCGTCCAATCTCAAAGGAGACTAGCCGAGCACGCAGGAGATATAATAGTGTAAAAGTGTGTGCACAAACACAGGTGAACTCCGGAATCATGGACTTACTGACGAGAATCCGAAATTATATTCAAACGAATGGTACAATACAAACAAAAACTCAAATTAAAAAAGCATTTCCATGTAATGTAACGTTCCTGAGAATGCTCGACGCTGTGTTCGACGCAATGTTTTACACGAGTGAGCATTTATCCGTCCTGTGACATTCCTCTTTCAAGTATCAGGTTTGCAGGTCGCGTATGTCTTACGATCGATTAATGAAAATAATATTAAACTAATTCACTTTTTGTTTGTAACAAAGTGTCGTACTCAACTTTCGGTTCGCGGGAAGGGTGACACATTACAGCAGCTCGATGTTTATTTATTCAATTTTATGCACATATAAAAAAAAATACATTGTATAAAGGCGGACTTAATGCCTTGGGCATTTTCTACCAGTCTACCTGACGATGATGTCTACGATATTCTGTTACACATAACTGCTCCAGTGTATTCTTACCTTTATGAAAGTACCAAATTCATACTTAATTCTCTCTAGTTGACGGGGCTTTAGACATTTAATAAACATTCCTTGGCCTGACTGGCAAATTGATCAGTTTGTTAATAGATTCTCAAGTCACGATTTTTTGTTTTATTGTCTTTTGGATAGAGTAATAATGTACTGAGACACTGATTTTGTTTGCCTTGTCTTATGAGGGTCAAACATGCTTCTGTGAATTTTAAGCTGTTATTTATTTAAACTTTATGCAACAAAAGTACAAAGGCTGTTCCGATACTGAATAACATAACATCACGCCCGTAATTCCCGAAGGGTAAAGCAGAGATGTAGGTACCCATTAGTACACCCACATTTCGCCACTTATGTTTAAGTCCCATGTAATAGGGGGCGAGCCTATTGGCATCAACCGGGCATAAATCCAGATTTCAAGGCTGCTACTGAGAAATTTTGATAAAATTTGGCACCAGGTAAGTTTGAAACCCAGCTAAAGACATAGGCTTTTTTTTATTCTGCGACTTCATCTGCGTCCACGATAACTGACATCTATGCGGACGAAGTCGCGAGCAAAGTTCTTATAAATTTTACTAGCCATCTTATCCCATCAATGTAAACAGATTCAGTTAAATAGGAAAGGTGAAAATAATATGATAATCATTTTATTAAAGGCGGTTAATACCTCGCGTGACTACCAGTTGGCCTGTTACTAAAGAATTAGTCTTACTACTCAACGCGTCACGCTCCCTGAGACTTTGTCACTCTCTCAGAATATTAAGTTAGAAAATAGTTTTTATTTCATCGTAAACTTTTAATTTTTATACTAACTTTAGCCCGCGACTACCGCGTAATTTTTTTTGGGGGGAGCCCTATTTTTGTTTATAAAACAGATAACCCTCAATGATAACGTAGCTTCTAATAAGCGAAAGAATTTTCAAAATAAAGCCAGTAGTTCCGTGATCAAACCAAAATCAAACAACTCTATAGATCTATATGCGTATATGCGCTTCATTAAAAATAATATGTCCTTTTTATTAATTATAACAAAATCTATATCAGAAAATATTGACTTACCAAACCAATTTATGCCTATAATAAAATCATTAATTAATAATTTTATCGCAAAACATACATCAACATCTCATTAACGTACATTTTGCAATATCCGGATTATAACCGGGAAAATAAATTGGAAGGGATTAACTTTATCCGATCCGGTGGGAATCAATTTGTCAACAGTCAAAGTTAGATGGTATTAACATTTATTTGTAGATGCTTGTGAAAGGGCTCGTGGCTCGAAGCCAAATATGAGGCTTAGAAGATGATAAGGAAGAGAATTATCATGAAATAATCTTGTTGATATGTCAAATATTATTTATCATTTATGTTTTTAAAAGGCTGTTTTATTGGGTTTTTCCGTAAGGAATTTCTCAGTAGCAGCCGCGGAGGATGGATTTGTACGCGGTTGATGGCAATAGGCCCATTATATCTTATTTTTGTGTAAGCCTGGTGAGATAACCGTAACTTATGAAGCGTCTCTAGTTGACACAGATAAAAAATATTATTCTTTTTTAATCGATTTATTAAAAGGAGGTTCTATGTTCGGCTGTAGGTATGTATTTTATTTTAGTTATGTATGATCACTTATTTCTCCGCCAAATGGCGACCGATATTCAAAACCTTGTGGTTTTTTAAGGCGGTTGTCTTTTTGTAAAAAAGTTTTTACACAAAAACTCGCGATGCAACGGAAAAATTATTTCAAACTATAAAATATTGTAACTGGTAGAATTACAGTCTACAAAAGAATTTTTATAAAACTTTCATTCAACATTCTTCAACTAATAAACAACACAGTAGCCGGAGCCATAACCAAGGCTGGTGGAATTACAATAAGAAGCCAGAGAACAACTAAGTTTAACTCATTAGTAACTTACTCAGTTCTCTGCCGCGTCAGCTCTTGCAGACTTTATCAAGTGAACAAATGACTGCAGTCTTGCATAAAATTGTAGGCAATGCATGGGTTAAAGATACTGTAGTATTCTAGGCATCACTTTGAAAATCGAACACTAATTCCAAAAACAAGTGAGTTCGATTTTGAATTCTATGCAGGTCACCTTTAGGTCATTTTATATAAATCAATCGAGAATGATTTATGCGGAATAGTACTGCTGTTTGTCGAACCATGGGGATTCCATGTGCTTGATAGTGGTAGAAAGAAGGCTATTCATAGAAATAGAAGTATCAAACTATTTTGAACCATATGCTACCATCCCAACAAGATATACATTGAGTCCGACTGTATCAAGGTATTTTTATAGTCTGCAATGTTTTTATTTTGAACTCACAGTTGCTATACCAGTTCACTTTGATATTGGCAGAATTGCTTACCATATTTTTACAAATAAATAAAGTTGAAGTGTATGTCAAAAATAACAGCTTTTTACAAAATAAATATCTCTGTCTCTCTCTGAATCTCTGTCTTACGATATTTTTGTCTGTCTGACTGTACGTTCGGGTTGTCTAAACGGCAGGTCCAACTTTGACGGGACGTTCATGGCGGATAGCTAATGTTGAGGAGTAACTTAGCTAGGTTAGGTTTAGGTTAGGGTTCGACGAAAAACTAAAACCCCGTGATAACTGATATTTACATGAATAAAGTCGAGGCGCTAAGCTAGTACAAAATAGAATTGAATATAATTTTGAACGAGTGCAACTATTACTGTCAACTTGACCTGCTTCCCATTAAATTTTCCTAACAGCACACTAGTCTTTATATTTCGCAAACTTAAATTCTACCAGATTTTTTCTAAAAAAAAAAGAAAATCCGATGGCCAATAAAACATTAAAACATGATTAATGAAGATGACAACAGTGTTATCGAGCCATTTTTCCTAAACTCAACCTCTCTCAGATGAAATTTGAGCGAAACAAAACTGAAAGCCTTTAAAACCCCAACATAAAGGGTTTCTTAAACTTTTATGAGTATCGTATAAAAAAGAGGTCAGAATAAGATTCCAATTTATTATACAAAAGTTTCGCTCGGCAACAATAGTTTGAGAAAAACACTAGCAAGATTGATAGAGAAAAGAAGGCATCTTAAAAAAAAAACAGTGGGGTTCGAATACAATCGATGGTAGAATTCGATCAAACTGTTCGAAATTTGAAACTTTTCACATCTTCCGAGCAACAGATCCGGCTTCCGAATTATATTCCTGCTTTCAACTGTTTAAAGTTGTTTCTTGAAAAACGTTCGGGACTCTTTTGAATTGAATAAAGAAGCAATTTTTTTTACGTAAGTTTTTTTCTCTTATCTTAAGGAAATTGGCAGTCTATTCAGTGTTGCTTTTTATACTTATCTTTACTTTCAAGATTATTTACAGATTTTCGGCCAGCGCTAGGAAAATGTTTTTTGAATCAAAAAATTACGGGTGGATTCGAAAAGAGAAACAAGAGTAAATCAACACCATGATTACGGTCTCTTTCAATTTATATACTTCCGTATTTGTAATATTACTATGAAGTTAAGACAACGTACGTTAGTACACCGCTTCTCGAACTACTGCAGTCCAAAACCAAACACAAATTCGAACAGCTCTAAATTCAGAAGTTACAGCGTTTTTTTTATACTTCCCACCGTAACTGTTTACACATTCTAAATCCCTGAGCAGTATGGTTCAAATTGGCACTTATCCTTTTATTTTATTTTATGGCCTACCGTTGCACGAGCCAATAAAATTGAGCCAATATCGATTGACAGCTAAGGCCACGGCCGCGAATGAGGTACTTCGCTTAAGGCATTAAAAATGCATGCTAATTTTCTCGATATTGATTTTGTCTGAAGCTCCTTTGCCGATTTGCAATAAGAATAGGGTAAGAGACACTACCAACCTACTTGTCGTACTTTTTATGACGTACAGTCAACAAGGAGATAGGTATGCAGTGTCGTCAGATATAGTTGGGGTTTTCTTAGAAACCGTTGGATATCTTCGATTGACAGTTAACTTAATTAATGAACTGTTTATATCTACTTTTTAAATTAAATTACATTTGTTAACATCCATCGGTTTCTAAGAAAATTACTTTAAACTATATCTGACGACCCTATCTACTTTGTTGACTATACATAGATTTTGTATGGCAAAAGAAAATTTGTTGACGTCACTTTTGCGCCGACTCAAGTTACTAACTATTTATAAACAAAGCAATTTATAAATGTTTTAAAGATCTGAAACTCTGATCTGAAAGAACTGAAAATGTATCAGGTTTTCAATGCTAAAATAAAAGGTTTCTTTAGAGTAAATATGTTTTGAAATAATAACGAGTTTAATTTACACTATGGGCACGGTAACAAAATGTACAGCGGGTCATCTTCATAGCAACGGTCGCAACGCGAGTCATACCTACGCGCGTCGAGGTCGGTACACTCTCGGTACACAAACAGTCTCGACTGCGCCGACGCCGCGCGCCGCCGCGCTGTAGTGACGAATGGATGGTGTAATACGAGTATTTTTTTGTGTGATTTGTCAATATGGCAAGGAGAAATTATAGACTATATTATGCAGTGTTTGGTTGCTGAATTCTGCGATAACGCACCCAGGGATAACATTTTTTTAATTACCTAAAAACTACGAAAGGTAAGACTTTAATAACAATTATACACTTACCTACTATTACGTTATATGTTTTTTTTTTAATAGGTACCCACACATTTTGCTTTTTCCATCGAGATAATACTTGAATTTATGAATAAATATGTGGATAGTTTGAAATCGTGATACAAATGATATACCTACGTCGTTTGCGTTAAAAAGATCTGGTAGGTAGTTTCATAGTTTCGGCTATCTGCTTACTTATGTACGTACTTAGTTACTTAAATAATTAGGCATTTGCCATAGACGAAATATCATTATGAAATGATTATGAGAGTAATAAATGGTAACCTAGTACCTGTTAATGGTACCTTCCTACCTAGTAAGATTTACATTATACATAATTAACTTTTTGAGTAAGACTTTGTAGGTATGTAGTTAGAGGTTTTCATTGCTGTAGGTACTGCACACGCGATTAGACGGTTGATATTAAATAACGTTTGCAGCAGTGCGACATTGGATGGGTGACCACAGTACTCCTAGCTTTAGCTATAGATAGTAATCCAACGATAATAAGTTGAGATGCAAACAGATTATATTATTGGGTATACCTAATGACTCGTTATATGTTTCTTTCATTTTAGTTAAGTAAATAGATGTTGAAGTTTGTAAGGATTGGAGTTTAGTAAACTTCGGCATTTTTTTTTATTAAATCTTTTAATTATACGACGCTACATGTATTTTCAACCGACTTCAAAAAGGAGGAGGTTCTCAATGCCACGCGTATGTTTTTTTTTTTTTTTTTTGTGTTTGTTCTACGATTACTCCGTCAATTATGAATCGATTTGGATGATTCTTTTTTTGTTTGAAAAAGTATAGTTCCGAATAGGTCCCATAAGGATATTGTCATGATCTGATGATGAACTTTGAAGATATGGAACGGAACTCCTTATAAAATCACAGCAGAACCCTGCTTTGTTTATACGTGTAGTCGATGACTGACTGAAGGAAGTGGGGAGGGGGTACGTCAACCCGGGTCCTACCACTTTCCAAAATTTAATATATCGCGTGAGGTATTGTTTGAAAGGGCTTTATGTGAGGATTTCAAACATTAACACACAAGCACTAAAAAGTGAAAAATAAAAAGCTTTTTTACAAAAAAATATGACCGCCTTCAAAAACTACAAAATAAAAAAGCTTTTTATTGAACACTTCCTATTTGAATCACAACGCATTAGTTTTTTTAACTTAAAAAAATGATAGGTTTTTTTTTTAGGTGGTAAAAATCATCAAATGACTCCTTCCGCCCTGGGTCGGGCGGAAGGGACTGTCAGACTTTTACTGACTAAAAAACCACCCTGTTCCTTCTGTTGCCCTTTACGTTCCGGGGCCGCGGTATCTTGTTAAGACGTCCCGCAAACACGGAAAAAAAAGAAAAAAAATGATAAGTCACTTAACTAGAAAGAAAGTCAAGTAGGTTGATGAAATTAAAATACTATAGGCGGACAGCCCTAATGCGTGGGTATATACGGAAAAATTGTCGGTACTTCATTCAAGGTTACGGCCGAGTCAAAATACTGGTATATTTTTATACTGTGCTATGGGCCAACCAACCCTATCATGAAACAGGTTATCGTGAATAAATTCATGAAGCCTGAATGAATGAATGAATGAACGAATGATAATTATTGCTCTCGCTATCACTAGAGTGGCAAATTTAAATTAATTTTAACGTTCCATCGTTCCAAAACCAAATTTAGATATTTTAAATATTTCCACGTAAATAGAATTTTAAAACAGCATTCCAGTCGCCACGTGAAATTCCAATAGGGCATCCATGGTCAGTGGTTGCGTTAAATAATCAAATTGCTTCCCACTAACAATTTCATTGAAAATAAACTTTACACCTTGACTATAAAGTTGATATTACGTTAACAAATGATCGTGAATAGCATAACATAAATAATTTTATCTTCGCCATAACTGTTGTTATTAAAATGATAATATAAAAGGAGGTTATTGTTTTGCAAGAATATATGGTCAGTTTCCGTTATCCGCCCCCCTTCCCCCACTTCCCCCAGGGGGGAAGGTTAGTAATGCTTGAGACTTGGTGCAAATTTCAACACCATCATACGTTTTTCAGGTCTAACTGAAATGGAACGATTTGGGCGTGGAAGCTATTGAAAGTAATGATGGCATAAAATTTTAGTTATTTGATCATAAGGAAAAAATAAAACGAAAGTGATTTTGTTTGGTTTGTAGCTGAAAAAGGACTGAACCCTTTTTTCTCTATGGGTTGCACGAGGCGATAAAAATTCAGTACATTTCGCCGTAAGTACATCTTCGAAAGCAATCAAATGTTTCTTTTTTTAATGTACTTATATTAATAAAAATACGTACATATTCAATTAAAAAAAGTTTAAACTATAATATTTGATTTTTTACCAGTACCTACTTACTAGATTACTGTAATGTATTCATCTTATAGTAATGGCGATCTTATTAACAAATAATTATTGCTTACTCAATTAAATCATTTTCTGCCTCCATACTCATCTGTTTCGTTGTCTGTACGTCACAAACCTAAGGGCGCAAACACACTTATAACACGCCATGTCACGACAGTAAAGCATACCAACCTATTGGCCGCAATTCATCTCCAAAAGCTACTCTTCGTCATTTGACCAATAAGCACGCGTCGCGTGTCACAAGTGTGCGGCGGCCCTTACGCACAGGAATGTCGCAATAAACGACTATGTCACACAAATGGTTTTATAGCCCACAATATTTACCACACATTAATCTTTTGGGTGTAGACAAAAGATAAATGTGTTTAGCCTACTTATGGTCGGGTAAAAACGTACTTAGTATCAATACAAAAATTGAAACAAAAGAAAGTAGAATACTTTAATAGACTAGCTACTCCCTGCGACTTTGGCCGCGTAGTTTTTGTCACCCGTGTTAAGAGCGTTTACGCCTTACGGCAGTTCGTACAAACTTTCAAGTCCTAATTTTTCGAAATGAATGTACAGATTTCAATGAAACTAAATTAATCCAAAGTACACAAAACCTTAATCATTCAAAACGATTCCGACCTTATACCCTACGCATAAAGTTATTTATTGAATGCAAACCACGAATGAAAGCAGATGCAAAAAAAAATGATTTTTGTACATCAACGTTCGAAATTCAAACGTCAAACGTTGGAATGTCAATGTCAACCTACATCAACGTTTTCGACATAAAGAGGGTAAATTAAACTCTTCTCTTAATATATTTTATAACGTCTAATGGCTTTTTAATTCGATTAAAATGCCAGTAAAAGCACCACTTAGTTTGTTAGGAGTTGTTAGGAGTCAAAGCATGTCTGGCTGAAGAAATGACAGGATTCATTATGGATCTGGAGGTGCAGTCTGCGAGCCAAGTTGCACTTGACCTGTTTTCTTGGTAGAAATCCAGATGAACAATAAATTAAGTTTTATAGACGTATTCGTTCAATGACAATGCTAATAAAATCAGATAGAAAAAAAATATATATTAAAGTTGATACAAACGATTTGAGTGAAATCTGAAGACCTTCGCCTTAGCAACAATCAATGACAAAAAATGTAGAAAAATTAAAGGCATTTTTGAGAGATTGAGAATCACTTTAGATTGTAATAAGTAAAGTCATCCTATATTTGGGTATTTTTGGATTCAACTCTCGCAGTGAAAGGTGCGATTTTTTGTAAACAAAATAAAAAGATTTGTAGAAAATCTCTGTGTTGTTTATAACTGGTGTCACAGACCGTGTTCTTCCCATCATTGATATATTTTTTTTCCTTTTTCGTTTTAGTTCCTTATTAGTATTCTGAATGTTATTTTTTTTTTTGTAATTAAGCCTGTTCATATTGGGTATCATTAAATCTGATTTTTTATAGATATTTTTTTCAGTAATAATGTTTAGGTTATTATTATAACTAGCCTATACTGTCCCACTGCTGGGTAAAGGCCTCCCTCCATTCCTTCCATTACTCGCGACTTTGCGCTTCGTCTTGCAAATTCTCAAGGAAGCCCACCAAGTCGTCCCGCCATCTCCTTCTTGGTCTGCCGCGTCCCCGTCTGGTCGTTTCGGGACACCAATCTTGGGCTCTACGGGCCCATAGATTGTTCGACATGCGGCAGACGTGTCTAGTCCAGTCCCATTTTAGCTGGGCACCCTTTCGAGCCTCGTCAATAATCTGTGTTTTGAAGCGCAGGGTGGTGTTTCTAACGCGATCAGTTATTTTAACACCAAGTATGCTGCGCTCCATAGCACTTTGGCAAACCTTGAGTTTGGACTTTTGGATGTTAGACAAAGACCAAGTTTGTGCACCGTAGGTTAAAGTGGGGAGAATACACATGCCCATAAGTTTGCGCTTAAGTGACATAGGTTGGACATAGACGGACATAGGTTACCTTTCAATTGTTCTTTCATGGACCAGTAGCTCTTCCAGGCATTTTCTATACGGCGTGTGATTTTATTTATTTAAACTTTATGCAACAAATGTACAAAGGCGGACTTAATGCCTCTAAATGCTTCTATAAAAAAGTCTCTTTTACACTCCATAAAATATGACATCAATGATAAGGAATTTATTTAAGGCTTGTTTTCCACACCTCAACTTACAGTAAGCGTGACTAAAATTACAGTAACCCTCACTAACAATTTGTTGGCCGTGACAAGCCCTAACAATTTATTTCATTTAAAATGATATATGCCTATCTGGTATACACACCTTAAAAAACAATAAAACTACCGCTGTTTGCGTGATGTAGGTACTAGAATCCACCTTCATTAACCTGACACGATGCGAATAAGGAAAGTAAATAAAAGCGTTCTGTTCTTTTTAGGGTTCCGTACCCAAAAGGTGGCAGTAGGACCTTTTTATCCACTCTACAGTCCAGGTTCCGTGGTCACTCCTACCGTCTGTTACAGGGCTACACTTATGAAACCTTTTTGATTGGATTTTTTTCGGTTATAGCCGATATACAATATCTGCCAGTATTATACATGGAGCGACTGCTCATCTGACCTCCACAAATAATAAAGATAAAATATATTTAAAACTTGAAGGGGGTACCATTACAATAAACGTATTTTTTGTATGTAGTGTTAAATAATACACGATACAGAACCCTTCGTGTGCGAGTCGGACTCGCACTGTCCAGTTTTTTATATGTAGGAACTGTCCTTGGTAAATAAGGCCATCATAAACTATCAAGATATAATGGTCACGGTATAGCAATAAATAAAAGAGACAGAAGGTTCGCTATCTCTACACTTCATCGCACTCGGAAATTTCGGAATTAACCTGTCATGGCTCCTAACTGGCACTTAAAATAATCATTTTACCCAAATTGTTTTAACCTAACGTGAAACGTTATAGGCGCTCTTTATTCTCCTTTTCCGAGTGTATCATTGTTATTTTTGACACGAGAAATTCGTGGAGAATTTCCTTTTGATGGAATTAAAACATTTTGCCAATTTAATATGTCTACGTTTATAAAAGCTAAAAGTCATTCATTAACTCACTGTCTGAACACAAAATCTCTAAAACTGCTGACCTTGCAGCTGAAATTTGGCAGGTGGGTTTGTTGTGTTTTTGTTTGTTTATAATGGATAAACACAAAAACTACTGGACCGATTTTAAAAATTCTTTCTTCATTAGAAAGCTACTTTATCTGCGAGTAACATAGGCTATATTTTATCTTATATTTGCGCGGACGAAGTCGCGGGCAAAAGCTAGTATTTAATAAAATACTTTTGTTACATTAAAATCATGGCAGATAACAATATTTTACCTACACCACACACCAAAAACACCCTAACAATACATCTACTCCTAAAAATACTAAGTACGTATAAAATACTGTGCTCATATCAGAATCATGGCAAGTACCAACAACTCACCCACACTAAACTACCACCATCCACACTAATAACACCCTAACAATACACCTAGTTTTAATACTTAAAAATACTTCAAATACTATGTTCAGTTCTACCAATTATATTCAACTACCGTAAATTGTAACTTACAATTTAAAAGTCCGTAAATTGTAACTTACAATAAAAGTCAAAACATTCCTTAGTGATTACACTAACCCTTCGTTATTCAAGCTCCTAGGACAATAAATCTAGAAGTTAGGAAGCTCTAGACTTCCACAAGCTCTCAGAACTTCACAGAATGTTCGCGTAATGATGAGTTATAGTTTTTACCGATTCCACGCATATCGTACCTATAAAGTAGCGAAGTCAAAACTGTACATTTTTTTTTTTTTTTTAATAGTAGGTATGTGCTAAGGTTTCGGTGAATGATCCTAATGCCGAAAATCTTTTTTTTTTAATTTTTGTCTGTTTATTTGTTAGAGCATCTCGTAAATACTGCCGGATAGATTGTGTTGAAATTTTGAATGAATATTTCACATTGGCCAAATTAGTCCATGCGCTATAAATCGTCACGCGTGTATTATTAGTATACGAGTAGATAATGGAGACGGCGACGGCTTTTATGAAGGAATTTGATCTAGAAAAATAAGTTGTATGAGGCAAGGGGTTTCTTTACATACATTTTTAGTTATCTGTGAGACCCTTTTGACGGATGTGTGATAGTACACTTGTATGAATTTTGTATGAGTATGAGTGGCGAAGGCCGCTTGTTGAATGTATGTGAGCATTTTTAACACTGCGGTAATGGAAAGTAAACTTTGGAATGTAAAAAATAACACTGCCTAAGTACTACTTGGTCGATTGGTTTACAATTTCAAATAGGTAAAGTTGGGAAATTAGAAATATTATATTATTCACCATTTAAGCACATATTTTTAAAATGAATATGTAACATATACTTTAGTTTTTCGATACTGTTTAAAAGTATCAAAATTATAAGATCGTCAATCCTTACACAGGCTTATTAAGTCATAAAGTATCAAAATTCCAGTCATCGCTTTGTAATCATTTAACATAATTATATTTAAACAAGCAAACGCATAATTGTTTGCATCAAAGATTAAATTAACATCAGAAAGATTTAGAAACAAAGTACCAACCACGAAACCACGAATTTAGTCTAGACTCCATCATACCCTCTCTATCAGTAACCGCAGTTTTCATAAATATTGAAATATGCAAAAATATGACAAAGAGTCTCATTAAAATACATTTACCGTTACTTAAATAGTAGGTAGGCATTTTGACCTTGAATTTATTTGATTCCACTTAAAATACAGTGAAGGTAAAGAAAATTTTACCATAAATTCAATTCGTGTTTTTAGATATAGGCCGTAGCGTAGAAGTTTAAGTACTTTCTAAAGTTTATCTTGGACATCGCTGACACCGGTGCAGGAAAACATCGTGAGGAACCATGTCAGAGGCCCTTGAGGCGTTTTAGAAACTCTGACATTAGGGTGTGTGGGGTCGCAAGACCTTACTGCCCACACGATAAAGAAGATCAAAAAGAAATCTTTTATTTATCTACCTAATGGGCATGGATGTATGTAGTATGGCTTTAACGTTAAGGTGCTCCCTCACCGGGAGCATTCACGTGTATTGTAACATTATAGATTCAACTTTGAGCATTATATTACAATAATACCTCACTGACTAGTGACCTCACCTTATTAGTGAGGTTCTTTAGAAAGGTCAGGTGCGCAGTACTCGTAACCGGCGTGCTTGTATGACGAGATGTATGAATGTGGATGAGGCGAAAGGAGTATGTAAGGATCGTAGCAGGTTGCGTTCTGTGGTTTCTGCCTACCTTAAGGCATGAGTTTATGTATCTATTAGTGCACTTTGGCAGTAAAATCGATCAGATTGCCGTGACGGCAAACGGCATGAGTCTCACATGCCGCCATGCCCCCTTTACGCCACTGCTCTAGACTTTCTTGTGTGTGTGCGTGCTGTGTGCTTGTATGAGTGGCATGTATTTTTTTATTAGTTATTAAAAAATAAAGAATATTTACTCACATCAGCCCGCAGTCCCGCGACGGGCGACTTTTTTTATTAGGGAAAGTTTTTTTAAACTGTAATTAATATGTATTATTCTTTTTCTTTTTTAGGGTGAGCAAGTGTTCCAAGCTTTATATGCTGCCGGGTCAAAAAGAAATATAGATTTAAAAATTGCTCAAAATTGGCCCAGTAAACAATTTCCTAATGTAGATACTGAATATTTAGTAATGTAACATATAGATTCAACTTTGAGCATTACATTGGAAGTGGAGCGCATTGATGTTACAAGTTGTATCAAGATATTACACATTGTATCATTAAAAGGTGCGCATTGTAATGCTCGGTTCTCCCTTCACTGATGTAATGCTCAAATCTGTAACGTTACATTACAATGCTCCCGGTGAGGGAGCACCTTAACGGAAATTCGATCTATTTTTTAATTGGAAATACCCCTTCAATGCAGTAGGTGAAACATAGGTACTCAAATTGTTCTTGTTGCAACAAAAAAAAAAAAACCCAATCTGCTATAGGATAGGTATTTCCAATTCCAAAATTCCCTCGAATCAAATACTTCGTTGGTGTGTACTATGTTCTACGTTCGCGCGCTCGTGCTAGGCCTACAGGTTTTAATTGTCAGTGTTCCAGAGAATGTCTGAATACCGATATACATTCTGAAATTGGCTAAATGCGAACATGCTGCATATTCTTCAATAGTGTTTCCAAAAAAAAAAAACTACAAAACAACTATTGTTTTTTAGGTACTTAGGTCAAAGTTGATGTATTATTCAAAAAAAACTTTGCGTTTTTTCTGAGATAAAAGTATCCTATGTGCTATTCCAGACTATAACTTGTATTTGTGCCGAATTTCATCTATATCCGTTTAGAAGTTCTGGCGTTATTAAATAACAAACATGTATGCAAACTTTCACATTTATGAAATAGGTACTAGCTTTTACCGCGACTTCGTCTGCGCAAAATTAAAATAAAATATAGCCTATGTTAATCGCAGATAATGTAGCTTACTAATGGTGAAAGAATTTTTAAAATCGGTCCAGTAGTTTTTGAGTTTATCCATTACAAACAAACAAAAATACAAAACTACATTTTTTTTCCTTTTATAATATTAGTGTAGTTAGTGTGAAGAAGATTCCACTGTATCATTTCTCTACTCCACGGCTCCGTATAACACAAAAACATGCCATAGCGCAACCTTGGGCCACACACAAGTTATGTTTAATTTACTGCTAGTTTCGATGCACATAGCGAAGCCGCCTGCGGTTTTACCTTTGCCTGTAAATATTAAGTTGGGCCGAAAATTATGACATTCACCTTCCGAATCCTTTCCATGCTTACTTATTAACTTACTTCTTGGTTTATAGTTATTGTACTTATTTATGTATTTGTGTTTTATGGGCCTTAGTTGCCTGAAATAAAGGTTTAATATTATTATTAATCTTTGGTCTTGTTTAAATTCAATTCAGTATTAATTCTAAAAGTTTCTTTGACTTTAAAAAAAAAAGATCACATAATGTACAGTCAACAAAAGAGTTATTATGTGTCCAGGTTCGTCAGATATAGTTGAAGATTTTTAGAAACAGATTTTTGTGATTTCAGGGTTAATCCCATAGTAAAAGTTGTTCGTAATGATTAGTAAAATGAACTATTTTCCATTAAATTAGATGTTGTAATGATAATTATTTAAGATCGACATCTTTTAAAAGTTTGACAAGCCCGAAAATGTTACCGCTAGTCTAATTAATGGGTATCGTATTAACCAAGTATTGGGTTGTGAAGGTCAGATAATCGCTCCATGTAAAACACTAGTATTCAGCCTCATCCGGTTAGACTGGAAGCCGACCCCAACATAGTGGGGAAAAGGCTAGGGTACTTAACGTTTAATTAAACCATAAAAGCTTAAAATTGTACTAGCTCTCTCAGAAAAAATAAATAAAAACATAAGTAAAATACATAATTTTGAAGAAAGTCTTCTTAATTACAATTTAAATAATCGCCCCCGAGGGACGGTTATGCCTGCACAAAAAATAATTAAGTTGCGAAGCCACCTAACGGTGCTATGCAAAGCTAAAAATTTTGCTTAATTATAGTAGAATAAAATAAAAAAGTCGGGAGAAACATTTTAGTGCCGCGTCCGAAAAAGACTTCAATTTTAATTCGACCCATTTGCTTTCCAGTGCTTTTTGAGGCAAATGTCATGCGCCTGTTATAAAAACATTATTTATACATTATGGTTTTTGATGGGGGTTGTTTAGGATGTTAGCTTATCGTTCGTGACGAGCTGGATTTATTACGACTTCATGGCGAGATGACTTACCATCGATGTTTGCTTTGAAAACCGTACCATTTTACTTTGTAATTTCTGTTGTTGAATTTTCAACTCTCGGGAGTGAGCCGAACGTTGGAAATCCAACAAGAGACAGCGGTAGGCACACTGCTCTTGAAATCTGTTACAAAGATAACAGAACGTTTATATCCAGTTCGTCTTAATAAAAAGTCAAATTACGTAATGCAACATTGTGATGCAACACTTGCAACATGCCGTGTAACTTCGCAACTTATTATGCAACACATTTCATAACGCACTAAACATCAATGCCAACTAAAACTAATCAATCAAAGTCACAAGAGAACGATGATGATGCTTAAAAATAAGAAATACCTACGAGGTGTGTCAAAAGTAAAGGCAGGTGCTCATCACAGAAAAGTGCTGACCCACAGACCATAAACTCCATTAATAATGACCCTCTTCAATCGCTTCCCTACACGTATGACATTGCATATTTCACCCGTATCAATTTCTGATATTCGCTTATGTCACAAAAAGGCCAAGGGATCAAAGTAAGGCGGGTTCACCCTGTGTGCTAATGACAACATACTAGGGCTTAACTATTCCTTTGCGTTGTTCTTGCTATGAAAACCTTATCTCGTGGTAGGTATTTATGAAATACTAGCTACTAGCGTCTGCGTAGACTTCATAATTCCATCTTACGGAAATTTAAACACGGGATATAATTTATGTATTGAGTCAAAGTCAAATCATTTATTTCAATTAGGCCAATACAAGGCACTATTGAACGTTATTTATAAAAGAAAAAAAAATACTATTCCATTGCGGTGTTCTTGCTTTGTAGCCTTATCTTGTGGTATTTATGAAATACTAGCTTCAGCACGTAACTTCGTCTGTGTAGACTTCAAAATTCTATACATAACAAACATAACATCACGCCTGTAATTCCCGAAGGGTTCGGCAGAGGTGTACCCATTAGTACACCCACATTTCGCCAGTAATGTTTTAGTCCCATGTAATAGGGGCCGAGCCTATTGCCATCAACCAGGCACAAATCCAGACTCTGGGACTGCTACTGACAAATTCCTGATGGAAAAACCCAATAACACTTTGCCCGACCTGGGAATCAAACCCTCATGTACAGACGTCGCGCTTGCGACCACTAGACCAACGAGGCAGAAAAAAAAAAAACAAAATTCAAAAAATAATAATTTAATCACGAGATAATTAATGTATGTGCGCAAAATTTCTGCTAATTCCGTTCAGTCATTTAAGCGTTAAGGAATAACAAATATCCATTCGTCCGTCGATCCATCTATCCAATAGTAGTAGGACTCAAGCCACCCCACAGTTAACAGGGGTCACTTTCTCAAACATCACAAATAAACTAGGTAACCATAAAATAGGGTCTCATTGTATAAATTGAATACCCTCAAATCAGACTCTGCCTTAACTCAAATTGGATTCACCATACTCATTTACCGATAAAACCAATTCGATAATAAATCCCTTCGAAATAACAAATTTCTCGGTTCATTACACTTATACTGAACCCGACTGTCACAATAGGACAAGACTAGTATACATATCTCCTAAACATTGCCTCTCTTCTATAATAAAGGGACGTTTGATAGAGAGGCTTACGTCAACGCAGTCGATAATTGCGATTCCTTTCAAACGAACGAACAAAATGGAAGAATAGGCTCGAAAGATCGTTGAAAACGAACAGCGTCGGGTGCAGACTGTTTACTTCAATGATTGTGAGAAACTACTCTATTGAGTTCCAAGTGTTGTACGAAATGGAAGCTACTTTTCCGATTCGTGTGAAGGTGTGTTTGTATTGTTGCTTTGAAGTTTGATAAAGGCTTTTGGGTATATTTGAATTGTTTTGTAGCTCCTCGAAACTCGATTCAGTGATTATTGCCTCTAGGTATCTTTGATTTCGAAACTCATACGAGTTGCCGGAATATTTGAAACATTTTTTAATTAACTGCCTCGTTGGTCTAGTGGTCGCAAGCGCGACTGCTGTGCATGAGGTCGTAGGTTCGATTCCCAGGTCGGGCAATGTGTGTTTGGGTTTTTCCATCAGGAATTTCTCAGTAGCAGCCTCGGAGTTTGGATTTGTGCCCGGTTGATGGCAATAGGCTCGCCCCCTATTACATGGGACTAAAACATAACTGGCGAAATGTGGGGGTACATTAGTACCCCCACATAGCAGAGACGCACATGGCAGAGGTGTGCCCATTAGGGCACACCTCTGCCTTACCCTTCGGGGATTACAGGCGTGATGTTATGTTATGTATTTATTAATTAATATCTGATCTTTACTGAATAAAAAACAAGGTTAACGAAAATTTAACTCAGACTCATTTGATGATTTTTACCACACCAAAAAGTATATTAAGTTACCTGAATAAGACGCGAGCGGAGCCGCGAGCAGAAGCTAGTTTTTTATATTACTGTGATACAATAGTACTGTTTCAAAATGAACCGAAAATGTCAAAAACTACATTCATATAGGTACTAAATCAGTTCAAAATCATAAGCAAAAACGTAAACTATTCCAAATTCCACCTCAGTCATGAAGTAACTTATCTACAGCCAAGCAACTTGACGATGCCAAAACGCTTTCCTACCTAACACTTCGACCCCTTTACGAAGATATTCATAACGTTTTGGCCGGAATATTGCTACTAAAACTAGGCTTAGATAGGATAAAACCGTATCTTGGCTAAACATTGTAGCTACATTGGCCATGGAGTCCGGCCAACGTTCAATATTGACGAAGTGTTCATAATATTAAATTTACGGACGTAATGGCTTTGCGCTGTGCGATCTACCAGGTCTTAGAAAGCCAATGAAGGCTCGCTAATAATTCCTCGTTACTAGAAAATATCTAGACTTTCCTTTTTCAAAAAAATTGGAACGATATCTTTATTTTTTATTTAATGGCTTCGTTTCAAAGATACGTTAACGTAACGTCAACGTATAACGTTAGTTAGAACTAGTTACTAACGTTCGAACTAGGAACCATACATTTTCCGGAATTAAAAGTAAGATGTGTGCTATTCCAAATATTTCTTCTAGATCCTATCAGCCGTTTTGTTGGGATTGAGTTTGGCATTCATAATAATAGTACGATTAAGCTTTTAGTACATAATAGTTTATTTATTTTTTAACTTTAAGTTATATTATCCATTCTAAAGGACACAATTCTTTAATTAACTCGTGGACTAGTGTCTAAACTAGACTTTTTTTTTCAAAACCAGTAATTCAGAAAGCTGAAATTAATTTATATAACTCACAATTTAATCATGCCTAAATTATGTTATTTCAACGTCAAAAAATTATGCAATCTAGTAGAAAAAGTTCCATAATAGGTAATTGAAGATTGAAACTCAAAAATTAAATAAAAATCTAACCTCCTTTGAAATCTCCCTTTGAAAATGTTAAGCATGACGTTAAATAAAAACCAGAATGAAAGTACTGCAAATAACACAATTTCTCTGTAATATTATGGCAGCGATAGTTCGCAAACTCCAACAAGATAATCAACTAAACTCTCAGGTAGTCGACAGCAGACAATACTGTTTATCTTTAGTTCGACACCAGATATTGCTTGAACAACTTCCTTTTACCAAACAATCTCATTTTCCAACTACAGTACACAATCTCATAATACTAAACCAATTAATCAGCCTTATATACGAAGGAAGTTTTAATAAAAATAGGAATTTTCTCATCAATTTTTTTTCTGAGAGCAGACAAGAATGTGGACTATGTTAATATAGATTTTCTCATATGTGGTGGTTCCAGCTAATAACAAATATTAGCTGCGACAAAGAATGCTAAGTTTATTAGCATTTTTCGATAAGAAGCTTGTAGTCTGAGATACCAGAGTCGCCTCCTGAGCACCATGTATTAATAATGTGTAGTTTTACATCCTCGTCTTATAAAACTACAATATATTATTATATAACAGCGTTCAAAAGTGCCTTTAAATGTTCTAATTTAATACCAGTATTTCACATGGACCGAAAAATGTGGAGGTCAGATAGGCAGTTATCTGACCTCCACAACCCAGTAACTGGGTAATACGATACCTAGCTTGGTAAGACTGGTTGTCTGACTGTCGGGCTTCTGACGACCCATAACAACTATCCAAGATCCACGTATGACAGCCGGGACCAACAGCTTAACGCACTTTCCGGGGCGCAGTACAATGTCTGTGATGTCTAAGTTAAACTAAGTGTCTATGATAAATGAATAGAAAAAATCACACGTCCATATAACACAATATATGAGCTTTAAAACTCACTTTATAAGAAAATACAAGTAAATGTTGTCTCCAGCATAAATTTCCTTTGTTGTTGCTGACGCTACCGCCTGTTCTGTTGACGCTACACTTTCCTTTACGACTCCTTGGACCAAAAGTAAATATTGCTTTGCAGCAACGGGTCCAGCATAACAGGATTATAGCGTCCTCCTACTATTTTACGAGCCAAGCCATCGATAGTACATTGAAATATAGCGAAGTCTGCATTTTAACCAAACAAGTTCTCATAAGTCTTGAAGTAGACGTTTCGGTAAAGTGCTGCGGGCTGGCATTCACATTATGAAAATGGATGCGGAGAAATTGCTTAAGAATTGTTATTTAGGTCTTGGCACCGTATATGTCGGAAAGTCACTGCTTCAACTTACTAACGTTATAAAGCTGAAGAGTTTCCTTGCTTATTTTTCCAACAGGCTTCCTTATGGAACTACTGGACCGATTTTGAACATACTTTCGCTAATAGAAATATACGTTATTCTTTAGGGGTACGTGCTATATTTTGTTGATAAAATAATTAATGAACACGAAAAAAATCACCCGGACAAAGTCATAGGCAAAAGCTAATCTCTTATATATTATTTGAAGAAAGTTCAGTTAGAACCTTCAGTTGGGCCAACAAAACAGCGGAAAGAAAACCCTATCATCAAATATTGTTATCCTTTTAAAATAACTTCATATCGGTATTCTTCTTGTTTATTTGATTGTTCTTCTTATAGGTACGGCTTTCACAAAAATAATATGTTTTATTTTCAACATTGGGCTTCTTTCATACCACAACAAAAAAACAACTTCAAAAAGCATATTTTCAAGAAAAAACAAGAAAAAGACACAATTTAATATTCATATCATACAATCATCAAAGTGTTCATTTTAACCGTTAAAACACATCATATTATAAAAGACACGAGCTGAATAAACGAGAATTTCTCAATTTGTAGGAACGAAAAAACTGGTAATGCAATTTACATAGGTACGTGTGACGGAGTATTATCATACGGAGACTGCTAACATTCCCTGAGCTTAAGCATTGTACACAAGATGAGCTCTTTGAATATGCGAATTGTGTTGGTGACTGTACTGCATAAATAGACGTGCACAGCGGTGCTTATTTGAAAAGCTTGGACTTTAAAGAACAGCTGTAGTTTTGTATGGCTTTAACGTTGAGTTATTAAGAAGTTTAGTTTGCATGGTGTGGGTAAGCTCAATTTTACATGACATAAAGAAGCAGCTGTAAAATAAATTCGGTCAAAAAACCTCCCTCGGTGAATATTGAGTGTGCAAGTCACCCCCAAGGTTATTGGGTTTTTCCATCAGATATTTCTCAGTAGCAGCCTTAGAGTCTGGACTTGAGCCCGGTTGATGGCAATAGTCCCCTATTACATGAGACTTAAACATAACTTTCAAAATGTGGGTGTATTAATAGGCACACCTCTGCCTAATCCTTCGAGGATTACAAGCGATATTTTTTTTCGTTATGTACAAGTTGAATAAACGTGTACTACATGAAGGTACAACTCTGCCAATTAGTCAAATAAAATGAACTCATATATATGACTCGAAATACGAACAAAAAAACAGTAATTGTAGCCAGTATACATCTCTCTCCATAACTAAATAAATACCAACCAAAATAACATTATAATAACGAATTTTGATACAAAAATAAATAGTTAGTTAAAGTACAAAAATAGATAGTTTTACATCAGTTTCAGTTTTCTGTAACTTACCATTATTATTACAATTACAACATCGTTACTTAAATTAAACTATGATAAACGAGCAAATTCTAAATTGATCCCGGCCAATTTGTATAATTACAGAGCTGGGCAAACGGTTATTAGCAGACAACGATGAATTTACAGTCGCCAGCAAGAGACTATACCTTTTTGTTGTAAAATCGCTTCTATTACAACCGCATAAGGTCGGCCGCAGTGTTTACCTTAATAAACTGACGTTCGTATATAAAACACAATACCATGGTTTTGCCAACATGGATTGATGTGATTAAGAAGATTTGAGTATTTTTAACTGCTCCGTTGGTCTCGTGGTCGCAAGTGCGACTGTTGAGCGACGGGTTTTGGGTTCGATTCGCACGTCGGGCTAAATGATATTGGGTTTTTCCATCAGGATTTTTTCAGTAGCAGCCTCGGTGCCTTAAGTTGTGCGAGTTGAGTCCCAGTTGATGGCAATAGGCTCTCCCCCATTACATGGGACTTAAGGAGGACAACTTCTTTAAAATGCAGTTGCAAGGTTTTACCCAAATGTAGTTGTTGTATGTTTACAACAACTACATTGATAGCAGAACGTTTTTTGAACTCGATTAAAAATGAAAACTATTTACACTCACACTAACTTAGTTATGCAAAACCTCAGCTATGCATCGAAACAATTTCTTGCAACAACTAGATCAATTCGATCCGACACATGTTTGTACATCCTGCCTTCCATCCAATATGTCAGCGCTTTGTATGGCTTTCCACTTGGGAATCTAAATCCTTTACGCTCTCTGACTCAGATCTAGATTTTGGCAAGGAAACCTTGGCTGGAAGCCCTATAGAGACTAATATGCTTTGCTAGCAAGCCAAATCCAAATTTTAGCAAGATCTTTGTTTTACAAATCGATGAAAATATTTCGCATTTATCTTAATGCTGCGATGACTCAGTGGACCCTCTCATACATGAGGTTGTAGTTTCAGTACCAATGTGAACTTTTCAATTCATACCTATTTCTTTTCTAGTTTATCTTATATATCACTGACATCGGTAAAGGAAAACATCGTGAGGCAATCTGAATATTTGATATAACTCTGAAAACGCCAATGAACCTTAAGCAGTCGTGGTGATCAATGCTCGTGCTCTGTATGAGGAGAGGCATTTTCTCTGTAGTGGGGATAATAGGCTGGTATATTTTAATGTCAATTTTTAAAGATTAGTAGCAGAAGAATTTATTAAAACACTTCAAGGTGGCTATGAAATTATTTTCTGTTGACTAAAACTACTCTCCACACCGAATTTGTTAATAAATAGTTCTATTTGTGTAACTGATACTGTGCTACTGGTACTGTTAATTCAAAATTCCTAGAAACTCTTTGGATGGAGAATTTCAGAGACTTGATCTGTCGAAATAATAAACTCATAAACGTTTTTTACAACATCAATCTGGATTGACTGTAATCCGACAAAATTGGATTAATATTGACATAACGTATACGCAAATTCTGACATAACGCAATTCTCCCCCTCATCTGGCAATTAATAGGTTGATCGTCAGCGTGTTACAAATCGGGTAATCGGGGCAATCACGACACTCGACGCATAAAGCTGCAACCACATTTACGATGACTTAAACCCAACTTTATTGTCACTTTTATGATGAAATGCAGCGATTATAACTTTAAAACCCTTCTTAATAGTTTATGTCATATTTTAGTCAAGATTTGATACTTTAGATTCAAGACTTTTTTCTTGTATATGTAATGATGTTCAAAAGTGCTATGGTATGTAAGGATCGTAGCAGGTGACGTTCTGTAGTTTCTGCCTACCCCCATCGGAAAAAGGCGTGAGTTTATGTATGTAAGTGCTATAGTCTGTAATAATTTGATATTTGACTTTAACTTTGGTAGGTAATGTGTTATTGTGGAAGAAGACAATTTTAAGAGATATTGCAAAAAAATTACGTTTTCACTTTTGTGGCGAGTTTCATTTTTGGATCGTAAGATAAAAAAATGTTTCGGTCCTCACTTCTTCTTCTTCTCGTGTCGAATGACTCACATTTTGTCCGACCAATATTGAGCAACCTGTACAGCTCTGTCATTGGCCTCATTATGGTCTTGGATGGTGCAGGTGGTAGTGCACGACGGACAACTGAGGAGGTGACGCATGTCCTGTGATAGTGCTCCACACTGGCACTCCATTTGGGATGGGTGAAGAAAGCCCCATTTGGCCAGATTAGTTTTACAGCGGCCAACCTGGGTCCGCAATCTGTTAAGAGATTTCCAGATTGGCCACTGGTCATTGGTCATCACTTTAACATTATGTTGAAAAAAATAAAATAAACATTTAAACAAAACTGCTATAAACATTTTATAAAGAATTTTTACGAGCGCTCAGTCTGGTGAAATCAATGTTTACACATGGATTTCAGGTTTAAATTCTATTAACCTTACTCTTTTTTTGTTTTCGCTAAGAAAAATAAGAATCGGCGCCGCTTATTTATAAAAGAGAAATTGGACTGCCTAAAGCTACCCCGTCAAATATCTAAATTGCCTAGGGCTCGAGTAGCGATTGATTCCTGTCTCGGTAAAGTCGTGCAAATAAAAATGGAGACTATGTACGTGTCCCAACCAACCAATTTGTATTACGCCCCAACGATAAAAGCAGGCTGAGTATGAAACAATTATCTAAAATTGGCTACAGGTTTTTACAGGTTGGTTATGTAATCCCCGAAGGGTTAGGCAGAGGTGTACCCATTAGTACACCCACCTTTCGCCAGTTATGTTTTTGGTCCCATGTAATAGGGGGCGAGCCTATTGCCATCAACCGGGCACAAATCCAGACTCCGAGGCTGCTACTGACAAATTCCTGTTGGAAAAACCCAATAACACTTTGCCTGACCTGGGAATCGAACCCAAGACCTCATGCACAGCAGTCGCGCTTGCGACCACTAGACCAACGAGGCAGTCCACCACCCAAAAAAAAAGTTCTAAATTATCCTCCGGGTACCGTACATATCTCCGGGATAAAAAGTAGCCTATGTGATATTGCTTAATGTTATCCAGATCCTTTGAGCCATTCTAGCGTGATTGAGTTACAAACATCAATCCATCAAAACTTTCGCATTCTATATTAATGCAATTTTTTTAATAAAATATAGAATTAATTTAATATTTTCCCGATCAAATGAAAACAGCGATCAATCTCAAACGAGACTTATAAAGTACGTAGGAGATATTATACTACTTAAGTGTATGCGCAAACACAGGTGCACTTTTCCTTCACTCTCATAGTCCGACGGAACGGTAATCCGACACGACCGGGGAGAGATCAGGCGCTGGATCAACGGCTTTACGTGCTTTCCGAGGCAGCGGGAGGTCGCACCACAAACAAACAACACTTCCAAATTCTATGCTAAAGCTGAGTTTTTAATAGAATTAAGTTATTTCAATTGTTTCAAAAAATTTGCTTTCTCGTTGGTCTAGTGGTCGAACAGTGCGACTGCTAAGCATGAGGTCTTTGGTTCGATTCCCAGGTCGGGCAAAGTGTTATTGGATTTTTCCATCAGGAATTTCTCGGAGTCTGGATTTGTGCCCGTTTAAAGGCAATAGGTTTGCCCCCTTTTACAAGGGACTTAAAACATAACTGGCGGAGTGTGGGTTGTACTAATGACTACACACCTCTGCCTAACCCTTCGGGGATTAAAGGCGTTAAGTTATGTGTTATGTTTATTTTTTGTGAAATCTCTCAATTAGGCTTGCCCCTTTTTGATGTCCACATTATAATTATGACCAAAGCTTTTTCATATTATTATATCCCCATTACCTTGACATTAATTTTATTTATTTCAACACATATATTTTAAAGCCGTATGAAGTAATTTATATGTTCGTAGCGTGTACATATTTATGAGCTCGATATTTTAATCAGAATTCGTGATATGATCTCGTTATTTTAAATTGCGTGTTTGGTTCATGTGATCCGCAAATTGGGACCTTCTGTAGGTACAATCAGTGTCCAAATTATCGGGACAAGGATAAACAGATAGTTCAAAATGAACAGAACGGAAAAGATTTTTTCCTGGTGACAGTTGTGTATCTGCAATATCTTGACATTGTTTATTCTAACAGTCGTGATGGCCCAGTGGTTAAGGCGCCCGCCTCTCATGCATGAGGTTGTGACTTTTTCAATTCATATGTACTTTCTAAAGTTTATCTTGGACATCACTGGCATCGGTGAAAGAAAACACCGTGAGGAAACCTGGACTTATACCAGCCTATTACTGTCCCACACAAACCATGTCAGAGGCCCTTGAGGCGGTTTAGAATCTCTAATACTAAGGTATGTGGGGTCGTAAGACCTTACTGCCCACACGATAAAGAAGAAAGAGAAGAGAATATTGTTCATTTTGAATAATAGAAATATCTCTTGTATCTACCTTTTTATCTGTTTTGGAGATTATCCAGTGGTAAATGAACCCGCTTTTCATGCATGATTGTGGATTTCAAAATTTGCAAGTGACTTATTCGATTAATTTTTACTTTCTAAGTTAAAATGGACATTATTGACATCGGTGAACGAAAGCATCGTGAGGATACCTAGACCTGAAAAGAAAGTCAGAAATCGTCAATCCACTTTGAGCAAGCGTAGTGATCAATGCTTTAGCGATCAGTATGAGAAGAGGGCTTTATTGCCCTTTTTTTTTAGGTTGTAAAAATCATCAAATGACTCCTTCCGCTCTGGGTGGGGCGGATGGGACTTTTGGACTTTTACTGACTAAAAAACCACCCTGTTCCTTCTGTTGCCCTTTACGTTCCGGGGCCACGGTATCCTGTTAAGACGTCCCGCAACCCCAGCAGACGTTGGCCCCGTTGGGGGCCCCGTCCCTGTGCTGACAGCGCAGTGGGACAATAATATACCGAGTAAATTTTTCTTTAGTCTGATACGGAAAACGGTCTGTTTGTTTTGATATTTTTGACTCGGACTGTACTGATATCCATTACATGTCCAATCGAATATCGAGCGTACACAAAGGTTGTCGTCACGATCGACTACCAATTTTAAAATTGGAATATAATCGTATCGTTTGATCGGGTGAATCAACCCATACACAAAGGTATTGAAGCTTTCGAACTAATTGAAATTTAATCCGTCAGTCAATACGATATTTATATATTTACAACTAGTTTCAGCCTGCGATTTTGTCTGCGTAGAAGTAAAGTACCTATACCACAAAACATGTCTACAGCAATAGTGTTGCTTTGAGTAGAATAATTGTTCATATAGGACCAGCTTTGGCTCGTGACTTCATATGCGTAAAATTTCTTAGGGATCCCTAGTTTTTTGAAAATTATATGTAACCTATGTTATCCGCTGATAAAGCAGCTTTCCGTAAGTGAAAGAATTTTAAAAATCGGTTAAGTAGTTTCTGAGTATATCGATTACAAACGGAAATTCAAATCTTCCTAAAGTGCTTGAATTTGATTCTCAAGTTGAGCATATCGAGTCAGAACTTTGATATCTAAAATCGTTGGCTCACTGCATCTGATCCGATTTCGAGTTTAACATCCGAGTTCCATCGGAATTGAAATTCTTTTAAATCTAGACGATTCCAAGTTCTGCAGTGCTGTTCTATAACAACTTTGCTTGGTGAAAAGAGCTTGACATAAGCTGTTTCGTAATCCGAAGCACAAGGTGGGTTTACAGTTAATCAAAACATTACCCGAACGATGCCCACGGCTGGACATAGGCCTCCCCTAAAGATGACCGGTCTTGCGCTGTCCGCATCGACTAGCCAAATACGCAGGAGATATACAAATGTGCGCAAACACAGGTGCACAATGAAATCTCTTCCTTCACTGTCAGAATCCGATGAGACTGCACGACAGAGGTGAGATCAAAACCTATATAGGTATGTATAGTAAAGGCGAACTACCTATTTGGTTTACAGATAACAATAACTATCTTTCTTCTACATGGCCATTCATTGTTATTTTGTGTACCCTTTAAAGCTAGTGGTGTCTAATGATTTGGAAACCTATTTAGAGTGATTTAAAAGAATTGACACATTCAAAACATTGTTTAAAAAGGTAATTGTAAGTTAGCTGCCTGTATATCAAATGGCTTATTCGTCTCACAGTCAGTATAGGTACTACGGGAATTTCGGAACGATTCGGATAGCTTGCAGTATGCAAACGCTCTTACAACAAAATACCTGACGAGGTTTTTTACCTATACGGTAAAAAACCTCGTCAGTATTGAACTTTTCATTCATGCGTTCATTAAATCCCGGCATGACGAATATTTATTTACACATTTATGAATATTTACATTTAAATATTGACCTCATACAGATCAGTGAACATTCTTTGAGTTCGTTTCATTTAATGTTGCTACTCTTGATCAAAGGACAAATGACGTCATCTGTGAAATTACTGCGATTCTGTGTCGGCGTTGATGTGATTGCATGCTCTTTGACAATCTTCTTTTTAGATGACTTGGGTTTATGTAAGTGTTGCGGAATTGGACATTATCCTAAGGAAATAACGTTCATGACACGAGTGTCATTATGTTGTATTATTTTTTGGGGAAATACCTATTGTTAAGGTAAGTACCAATGTGACTTTTTCTCATTCATAATTGTTATATACTCTCTAATAAACTTAGAAAGTATCTCGGACATCAATAACATCGATGAAAGAAAACATCGCGAGGAAACCTTTGTTTTTAATGATTTTAAAATTTCATATTTGATTATTTCCGCATATACAATTTTTTGCACCTGCTTTGTTATCTCTTCACCACCTTTGGTTGACTGGTAGAGAATGCCTAAGGCATTAGGTCCGCCTTTGTACTTTTTTGTTGCATAAAGTTTAAATAAATAAACCTGTCTAATAAATTAATATAAGTATGAAATCGTCAATCTGCCTTAAGCAAGCGTTTTGATCAATCCTCGTGCCGTTTCTGTGTGAGAAGAGACCTTTGCCCTGCAGAAGGACAGTGACAGGCTACTGCAGAATGCGTTTTTGTGTTTAATTAACTTATACAAAGTTAGGTAAATAATTTGTTTAATTAGACCATTGTATTGTTCCTGTGCACCAAAGGATTAAAGGAGGGTCCAAAGTTTGTATGGAAATACAACATTAGATCGCCAATTACCGATATTTATGCAGACAACGCCGCTGACAGAAGCTAGTAATGCTATAAAAAGATCTACTTGCCCCAAACTTAATCCAAGAGCACAATTTCTTCCAAGATAAAAATAAATGACATAGCATAAAATTGAGCCATGAGGTCGCATTGATTCACTGGCTCCCATTGTACGAAGATTGAAAGAGATAGCCGCACATCAGATTAGGCTATATAGCCCGAAGTCATTGAAACGAATACCTATAAGGCTATGAGCCTCATTGGGAAATCTTGCGTATTCGAAATGTCTGTGGTTTATTGGAATCTAGATAAATAGGCATGAAAAAGGGATTTCGGATATTTTCCCAACCTTTTAACAGGTACCTGGTTCGTAATTTAAAAAGATTGCCCGTTTCGGTAGAACGGCCCTCTTTTGTCGTAGCGTTTGAGTTGATAAAGGTCGAGGTAGATGATTGTCTTGTAGCAATAAAGAATATTGATTTGGAAATATCGTATATAGGGGGGGCGGTAATTGTCAGTTGGGGCCTCATTTCATCTAAAGCTGTCCAAGGGATCTCTGCGTGTTAGCTTCAGCCCCTCATACGCCTTACAAAGGCCCGGGACCTCAGGGTCCCGGGGATGTAAAGCATAAAAAGTATTTATTATTATAGAGTGCGTACTGTTACTACTTCAGTTTTTCATATATCTATAATACGTGTTATTAACTGTACGACAGTCCTCAAACTAGGTAGTACCTGTTTCTTGAGGGTTAGAGTAAGTTAAGAGTTGAGAGTTTAAGTTGCTGTGCCCGACAGGGTCCATAATGATTCTGTACCTCTGTTTTATAAGACCATTAATTAACATTAATAACATTTGAAGTTTTAAATCAAGACATTTGAAAATGAACAGAGAAATCAAATTTTTAATAAGTGGCTGGAGCGAACTACTAAAATAAAAAATTATGAAACAAAATTATAAATTATCGACCCTCCCCGGCGTCGCATGGGCTCAATGTAGATACATAAACCTTCCTATGAAATCACTCATCATTATTATGTTATCATCAATCTATTGATGATAACCGCATTAAAATCCGTTGCGTAGTTTAATCTAAGCGTACAGATGGCGGGGAGAGACTTTGTTTTATACTAGATAATCAAGATATTTTATAGAGGAGATGCCTTTCTTACGATAATATAAACAAATTGTATTGTTAGTTTTAGATGAAAAAATAAACCGAAAATGTCCAAAACAAACAAAAAAAAAAATCTTGTGATCGGTAACTTAATTCTAGTGTTTTCATAAAAGCTCAAGGGACCGGCAAATTGAGGTTTTTTTTTATCTAAATTTACTTATCAGAGCAAAAAAGCGATGTTATGTGAGCCTAATATTATATACTGAACCTACTTAGGGCTTTGGCCTTTTTGACACAGATTTTAATCTCAAGTCTAGATCTTATGTACATGAACTGGTCATGATATCAATTTTTTACCAAAACCGTTTTAGTTTACAACGTGGATGTAAAAGAGATAAAATACAATAAAATGGCAGGCCCCTCCACAATTCAAAACGTTTGGAAGTGTTTGTAAAAGTATTGAAAAGATTCACAACGCACATGTGCGTACTGAGGCGGTTCTTGAAACAAAAACAAATCAGCAATTTGTTGCTAGATCAGCGGCGTCATTAATCACTTATTATTACTAGTATGGCATTGCACTGACATACTCTATGAAAATGACAGGTGTGTTGTCTTGCGCGGTCGGCTATTTATGATTAGTTGACAAACAAATCTGCCGGCCTGCTACTGAAGATACAAACTCTTTAATACGGATGTGACTACAGACATTGAAATAGTGCTATGGAGGGGCGCGCCATGTCACAGTAGATTATCTCTAAGCCATAATAAAACCTGTTTACATACTAATTAATTTCTACTTTATCTTAATAATAAAATTCTCCAAGGTCTTAGCATACCTACCCAGTAGGCGTTTTTGGAGTACCCATTATCGTAATTTATTTCATTAAATAATATGAAAAGATATTATGAGAAGAGGTGTGTATTAAGGCCTATTATGAACTTTGGTTATTCTATATGAGAAAAGTTTTATGAGAAAACGAGAATAATTAACATTATTATTAATACTAGCTTTGCCCGCGTGAATGTTGGTTCTCGCAGTTGATTAGAAGGTAGCTATATCTTTTTTCGAAGCTCAAGCTATACGCAATTCCATCAACATCTGTCCAGAAGTTAAAAACAAACAAATAAGCCAACTCACTTTCGCACCCATATTCAATCTTTCTAAATAAAGATGAATGGCTAAATGTGTTGCTAAGAACTAAACTCCAGAACGCCTGGACCGATTTGGCTGATTAATATTTTGTTGTGTTCGTAATTTTCCGGTAAAGGTTCATATGAAAGTCCACTGGAGAAATCGAAAATTGAAAAGAAAATATTTTTTTTTAAAAACAAGCTTTAATTTAAAATTATTACAATATTGAGTAATGGATATTGTAATATCATTAGAACAAAAGGTGTATGCAAAATTTCAGCTCAATCGGATACCAACAAATGGTCATAAAATGGATTGCAAATTTTGAAAAGACAACTTACATACATACATACGAACAGCAAGCTAAATAAAAGCTTGTAATAAAAAAGCACCTCAAACTCAAAACATTTATTTAAATAAGACCATTTAAAAGCACTTTTGAATTGTCAAGGAGTTAGTCTGTTAGTTAGTTGAAGCTAGGTGCTCGTACCAAAACGGAGTTAGGTCTATGTAGAAGAACGAGCAAGAAACTTCAGGGCACTCTTTTAAATTAGGTTTTTACAAAATCCTGGTAACATACTTCTTGATTCTACATGTAAAAACAATGAAGATAAATATAAAATAGTAATAAAAATAACCGTGTCACCAAACCAACCATGCGGAGCCGAGGCGACCCGCTAGTATATAAATATTAATATAGATTCTCATTCATGTAAAAAGGTCCAGTTTATGCAAAGACTTGGTAATAAAAAGGATTAAGATGAGTTGGTTCCTTTTAATATCCATAATAATCATCCTTTTCCGCTTGTATTTAAAGGAGTTTATAGCAATAAGGATCTCTTAATCTTTAATTATGGCTGAGGAAGCATAAAGTTTAATTTTAGGTTTAACTGTAATTAAAAATAAAGGTTAATTAATATAATTATCTTAATTGCGGATAAATTTTAATGTATACCAGCCTATTATTGCCCCACTGCTGGGTAAAGGCCTCTTCTTACACAGAGAAGGTACGTGCATTGATCACCACGCTTGCTCACGGCGGATTGGCAATTTCAAACTAATGTTAATTGTAAGTTCAGGTTTCCTTACGATGCTTTCCTTCACTGATGTCAGTGATGTCCAAGATAAGCTTAGACAGCAGGAGAACCTCGTGCTTGGGAGGGGGAAATCTTAACCACTGGGCCACCACGACACCATCATGTATTCTTAAATGTTATTTACCAACAAACTAGCTTTTGCCCGCGACTTGGTCCGTGTCAGAGTCCTTACATTATCCAACGGAAAGCGTACATTGTTTTCCGATATAAAAAGTAGCTTATGTACTTTTCCAGATTATAATCTTTCTCTGCGATTTTTATACAAATCCAACCAACAAGCATCCAATAATAGTAAGTTGATATCAACATTGTTTTTCCACACGTTCCTTCAGAATCCATATTGCTTTTTATAGTTTAAAATTCCTCCGAATTATTTATTCTAAATACATATTCATTTTCAGATGGAGAACGTTAAACAGCCTACAGTAATTAATAAAGAAGTAATTATCAAAGTTAAATAGAAAACCCACGCTTCCTCAAAGTTTAAGTAAAATTATTGCTGTTAAAATTTACTGGCTTCGTCTGCATAGGCTTCAAGATTAAACAGAAATAGTAAATTATCCCACGGGATCACCAAAATGGATTAAAAAACTTATATCGAGGGGTGAAAAGAAAAATGTATCAAGCGACAATTTGGTCGTGTTATGATACTCAACCTTAATTGGTGTGTATACAATAGTTCTTTTTCAAAAAAATAAGATTGGAAGCATTCAATTATTTATTTATTTATCGTGCTTGTATGACGAGATGTATGAACGAAGATGAGGCGAAAGGAGTTTGTAAGGATCTTAGCAGGGGCGTTCTGTGTTTTCTGCCTACCCCAATGGGAAAAAGGCGTGAGTTTATGTCTATGTATTAAACCAAACAGCTTATTAGAAAAAAAATACTAATACACAAATTATTACACAGATACCCTTTTCATGCATTACATTAAATAAAAATAACTATAGATAATTAGATACTATACTTATATATAATAATATAAATAACTAGGCCTCTTCCTCTCTCCTAAATTTTTTGCTGTGCCCGACAGGGTCCATTTTGATCTTTTACTTTATTATAAATGTGTGTAATAAGTTATTATGGAATGCAATAAAAAATTGAGAATTGAATTGAGAAAAGACAAGTATAGAGTGAAGCGTACAAAACATAACTTTTTGTATAAGTCTTTACACACTTAGTAAGGTTGGATATTAATCATGACTAAATTGTCGCTCGATAAATTTATCCTTTCACCCTCCAATATGATAAGCTAGATCAATATCCCAGATAATTCCGTTCAGCCATTTAAGCGTGAAAGAGTTAGAAACATCCAATCATTCATTCCCACCGATTTTCTCGTTTATAAATAGTAGTATACAATGAATGTTCGGCAGTCGAAAGGTACAATAATACCACGAATTGAATTGTATCGTGGTCTGACAAAAACCTTTATTGAATTCGTATTCTCAAAATAGAAATGTTGTGTGGCACATTTTGTGTATACGCGGTTTTTACACGGCCTATCCCTAGGATATGAAATTAGGGATTGACATTTCGGAGTTTTATCTCACGCTCACTTCATCAGAATTTACCGAAGAAGATTTTCACATAATAGGCCAATAGATCTAGCATCGTGTACACGATAATACCACACGTCAACTGACACAAATATAAATACGTAGACTAGCTTAAGCGCGCGACTTCATCCGTGTTTTTTTTTACGAGGAATCCTTATTATTTTTCTAAAATAAAAATATCTTAAGTTACTTCTTATAACATTACCTATCTACCAGTGAAAGACCCGTCAAAATCGGTTCGTACTTTCCAGAAATTCAAGAAGACAATAATAATAAAAATGTGTACCTATTTAGTTAAAAAGCAGTTTTTTTTAATATTACAAACAGACACTGCAATTAAATTTAATTGTTTAGATTTTAAAATGTATTTAATGTTTATAAAAAGTATTTTTTTACAAGCAATTTACTTTATCCTACCATTGAAAACGACTGTAGTTTAGCGAAGACATTATATTTTCTAACAGATTACGTAACAGTCGTTTTAAATAAATGCTTTTAAAGGAAAAACAGATTAATGGTACCAACTGAAAGTAACAATAAACAAAAATTATAGTTTGTGTTTTGATTGACTTCGTGCCTAAAAGCTTTGAGATTTTGGACTAAGTCAATATTAGTAGGAACGTCGTTTGTATAACAGTAATGACGTGCCAAGCCTAATTTAATCATGTTCAATCTATAACAATAACGAAAGGAAATAGAGACTGTCATATTTTTGATGGAAAAAGGAAAACTACCAGGCAACCACACAAGTCATGCTGACAGGCACGGTAACGACTTTTACTGATTTTGTGACTTAGCGTGTTGCGAATAAAAATTGATTTAGCTTGGGGCGATTATGTAATTTATTCTTTTGTATCATTAGGTATGTTATGGAACCAAAACATCTAAACTCAGAATATAAAGAATTGTTTGTTTGGTTTTATGTTTTGTTTTTGAGAGATACTTAATCTTTGTAAGACAGCAAAATATTTTTTACTGATAGAAAGCTTGCCCCCTCTTACATGGGACTTGAACGTAACTGGCGACATGTGGGTGTATTAATTGGTACACTTCTGCTTAACCCTTCAGGGATTACAGGCGTGATGTTATGAGATAGAAAGTTACTTTATTGCAGAAAGCCATATGATATGTTTTATGGCATACGTACTTGTCTTAAATGCAGTCGGAGTCACGGACAGAAGAGAGTTTGACTTCTAACTTCCAGCGACTAGCTTTTCACCTTTCTGACTAACTGACGGTCTCCTGGACAATTCACAAGTGCCTGTAAATGGTTTAATTGAAATAAATGCTTTGACTTTATCATCAACTTATAGCCACAGAGAGGCAGCTCGACTCCCAGAAGCGTAAACATTATATTTTATAACTTAATCACGTAAACTTAAGGTTGCTTTTAAATCATAAATATTTCGTTTTATTTAAACATGAGTTAAAATACATCAGAGACCTTTACATGCTTACATATAATTAGATCTGAAGATCCCTTTGAAACCTTCTAAAATTCCTTGAAAAACGAAAGATAATTAATTTACATTCCACCGGTATATCCCTTACTTAATTAGCTCATTAGGGATTGAACGTAATGAATGAGTTCCATTCACAAGGGTATTAGATTTTCTCCGAAATCAGAGATCTACTTTATATGTAATTGTTAATTGATTACTAATCTAATCGTAATCAAACCGTTCAAATGTTTCTGGTAACAGGGTATGTTCGTACTTTTCGATTTCCAATTCAAAGAGTTGGATGAAATTGGAATTTCGGGGTTCTAATACCTTTAATCGAATGTTCGCATTAGTTAATTGAATAGATAGCGGTTCGGCTGTGAACAGTTTTCGACCCCTGGCAATCAAATGGGTTTTATGAAGGGGTTTCTACCATGTAAATGCCATGCTTCTGTTTTGATTACTGTGGAGTAGGTTGTAAAGCTTCTTTTTATGTTTATCTGAAGCTGATCAAGGCATGTTGATGTATTTAATATTGATTTTCTTTTTTCATCACCCCGTTGATCTCGTGGTCGCAAGTTCAACTGTTGATCGTGAGTTTCAAAGTTCGATTCCAAGGTCACGCAAGAGTTATTGGATTTTTCCATTACCAATTTCTCTGTAATAGTCCGGAGATTGGAAGTTGGCGGCGAGACGCCCTGTGCATATAAAAGTACGTAAAGCCGTTGGTCCTGCTTCTACCTAATCTCTCTTCGTGTTATCGAACTATCAGAGTGAGGGAAGAGAGAGTTCATCTGTGTTTGCCTCACGCTTTTACACTATAATATACCCTGTGTCTCTCTGAGTTAAGATAAAACTGAAAAAATCTGTCCGTCTTTTTAATTTAGATTAGACACATGGACAAACACAGAACAGAAAAAAAACCTATATTTGAACTTTTTTTATCGAGAAAACCTAGTTGAACAGAAATATACCAAGATTTTCAATATAAAATGGTGACCAAAACCAACAATGGTCTTCTTTAACTCGTACCAACCTTTCCAATTACCAAAAATCGCCAATCATCTGCGGTGTTCTTTGTCCGCACAGCCGGAAAGGGCCTTCAGTATCCTAATGGTCCCCTAATGGGCGCACATCGTCCCTATGTTCATTATATTACCGCTTCGATGAAATTGTCTCAATAAAGCAAATAATATAATCATTTATTCTATTGATAAGTATTTTATAAAAGCATTATACAGGGTTATTTTTAAAATACCAGAAACCTGAAAAGGGGTTATTGAACTCATCGTTATGAACTTTTTCTATGGGACCAACCCTGTAATTATGAAAAAAAAAACAGCTATTTTATACATCGTCATACATTACGTTTCATACACGTTTTATACATTCATACACGTTTCATACATTGTTCATACATGTTTCATACAAAAATAACCCTGATAAGGTATTTTTTAGAAGCTGTACAATTCAAATTAAATGCTGTCAGTTTTCTTCTCGTGGTCACAAGCACGACTGCTAGGTTCATTTTCAAGGTCGGACAAAGTGTTATTGGGTTTTTCCTATTAGTGAATTTCTTGAAATTCTAAAATCTTGGAGAAAAGGGCGGTGTGTGTACTCGTACATTGTTTGCGTTATTAAGTTTGCGTGTCATAAGAATGTGCTCTCATATTTTATTCTTTCTAATAAGACCTGAGGGTAACTTTCTCACAATAAACTCAATAGATTAAACGAATAAAGCTTATACGAGTGCTTGAGAACTTAGAATAAAGTTCGCAGCTGTCGGCAATCCCGATGCAAGAATTGGTAATATTCAGAAGTAGTTTCAGATTTTCTGCATTCAAATGCGAAGATTTCCTCCCTGATAAGAATTCTTCAGACTTAGATATTCAACTGACTCAAAGTGAACGAAATTACATACCAACTTTGTTTTACAACTTTTTTAACTTTAGTTTGTACTTGTAGTTTTACAGTGACATAAATAATGCTTGAGTAACATTTATTTTACATGTCTTATTGTGAGTATGGTTTGAGTCAAAATGAAGTAAAATTTTATTCAGTTAGGTCATTATTACAAGGCAATTTTGAACTTCATATGAGAAATATGAGAAAAAACAAGAATTGAATCTAGTTGCCTTTCATTCTTCCTTACGGGCTAATATATGAAAACAACGTCGCTGAGCGTTGGGTTGCGCTGCCGCGTCGCAAAGCGTCTTACTATAGTAGCGCGAGGTGACCATTTTTCCTACGATCGTGAACTTTGTGTGACGTCATGACGCCGAAATTTGCGGCACGCAGGTATTTTGCGTTGCACCCGCTGCAACGCAAAATACCTGCGTGCCGCATATTAGGCTTAGTACTTTTTTTGCTTTTATGTGTGTAAGCCCACACATAAAAGTAAACACACACACATTTTTTGGGAGAT
This sequence comes from Hoplodrina ambigua, assembly GCA_949774945.1. Taxonomy (NCBI): domain Eukaryota; kingdom Metazoa; phylum Arthropoda; class Insecta; order Lepidoptera; family Noctuidae; genus Hoplodrina; species Hoplodrina ambigua. The sequence continues at coordinate 12,105,413 of OX458973.1, forward strand.
CGTGGAATGTAAACCCCTGTCCGCATGGGCGTTCGAATGAAACAAATGAAACGCGATACCCACATCTATTGCACGATAGCGTATTTTTAATACGCACTATTCGATTTTCAACACTTTGTTCAACGCAGAGAGTCGAAAATCTAATCAATGGTGATGTAATAATAAAACCCGCCAGTAACTAAACTGAATTTCAGTTGCACAATATTTGATGTGACCGTACTTCTAGAGGAGGCAAATACAGGCTTTTAAAGCGGTTTACAAATAGTACCATGAGAAGATTACAATTCCAGTTCTAGTAAATAGTTTTTAGTAAATAATTGTTTATGGTTTTAAGTTTTTTTGTTTATTGTTGTCCCACACTAGAAATTACTTATGTATCGTGGGTGCGTTTACAAACATATAAACTGGCATTAACAACCAAAAACATTCAAACAAACATTAGAAAAATCGGGACCCGCAAGTAAATAATGTTAATCATGAAATTCTAATAACATTACTTACTAAGTAACAAATTGAAATGTCATGTCAAGTTGATAGTCGTGTTTAAGATGAATACCACTCCGAATCCTCTATGTTTGCTTTTAGACTAAAATTGGGGTTATGGTATAGGTAGTTAGATTATTTATAGTAAAGTATTCCGTTTACTAATTACAATTTAATGCTGCCATTACTTAATTGCAGACTCCGGACGCAGGTTGGTCGAAGTAAGGAAATCATGTTCAGGGCGTTCTCTTAAAACAATATTGCTTTGTAACTTCTGATGTTACATTTTCAACTTTCGGCACTGAGCCGAGCGTTGAAAATTCAACAGTGCAAAAGGCAAAGCAATATTAAAATAATTTTGTTTTAAGATATGGTGGTAGGCCCCTGGTGATTCATAGATAACTCTGCCCTGGAGTGTAAATGTGTTGCACCACAAACGATGGCCCACTGGGTATCGTGTCCTACCTGTCTTGTTGTCTGCTCATCACGGGAGCTGATGTAGGTACACTGCTGAAAGTGCCAATCTCGTTCCGAATTTTGAACTGACTCTATTCGAACTGTCACCGACACACTAAGAAGAAAAACAATGCTGCTAGATCTCCGTTGATTTCAAGTTCAAAAATCAAGTTAGGGCTTAGCGTAAACAGAGTATTTTTTTATAAATTGATAACTATCTAAAATGCATCACAAAAACAGCTAAAAATTGTATGCAAGATTAGCTGTGCCCGCAACTTCGCTCACGTAGACCTAAGTCTAACTTGAGGAAACAAATTATTTTAACAGAATTTTCGAAGCAGGTCTAGCTCACATTAACAACAAATTACTTACTATGCTAATATGCAGTTTACCTTTAGAACTAATTCTCGTCGGTAAATGAAAACCGCCTCAAAGTTATTCATACATAAATGGATGCTGACCATGCAGGTATTTGTAACTCAAGTACCTCGCTTTATGTGAGTGCAACCGTGCCACAAATTCCCAAAGTTAATTGCTTTCCTGCATATGTTTGAGAGGTAATATTCAAGTTAGTATGTTAAACTAGTGACCGACATAGCTCCTAAAATTGCGAAACTCAAGTAGGCAGTACGTGATCGCCACTCGAGAGACTCACGACCTCAACGTCCGTCTGTTCTACGGGCTATGTGCCCACATAGCCCGTAGAACAGACGGACGTTGAGGTCGTGAGTCTCTCGAGTGGCGATCACGTACCAAAAGGCGCAGTGTGGGAAAGGCCCCCCACGAGGTGGACTGACGATCTGGTAAAGATCGCGGGAAACCGCTGGATGCGGGCAGCGCAGGACCGGTCATTGTGGTTATTTTTTAGGGGAAGCCGATGATGATGATAAAATGTTAGATTAATCAAAGTTTTAAATCATTTTAGAACGTTAATTATTTATTCAAATGCTTGATGTGCAAACGCAAGTATTTTTACTAACTAGCTTGTAACGACATCTATCGTACAAAATGCGAAGTACAACTGAAGTTTTCTATTGCGCAATCAAAGTTCCGCACGATGTTGGCATATACACGTATACAAAATCTCGGCAATAACCGTCGGGCAGTAGCCCACCAGACACAAAACCCGTCTGGTCGGTGGATCCTTCATAATGGAGGATGAACAACTTTCCACCCTATTTCTCATACCAATAGACACCACATACATATTATGCTGAAGTCTTGAAGTCCCAAGCGCAACTGTTAAGCATCCTGGGTTCGATTACCAGACAGTCTAAGAGTTATAGGCTAGTCTTTAATAAGATTCGTCGCCCTGATCAAAATTCGGTCGGGAGAGAATATCACAATGACATGTATAGTATTCATAAGACCTTGCCTACCTACATCAAACAAAAGCTATAAGTTTTTTAATACCTATCTGAATACCCACACAGTCTAGACTTGAGATGTTAAATAAAATGGAAATATATGTACTTATTCAAAGGTCTTATAACAGTTTTCTTATTGTTTACAAAAGCCTACGGATTTTTCCACTAGGAATTTCTCATTAGCAGCCTCGGAGTCTGGATTTGTGCCCGTTTGATAGCAATAGGTGCGCCCCAACCAGCCAGTTAACTGGCGAAATGTGGGATACTACTACTACTAATGGATACACCTCTGCCTAACCCTTCGGGGATTACAGGCGTGATGTTATGTTAAGCCTACACTATCTCCTTATAATCTTCTCTATCTTGTGCAATCTTTGACCCATATAACGTAACATAACATCACGCCTGTAATCCCCGAAGGAAGATGACCCACATTTCAGTTGTGCCAGCTATTGCCATTAACCGAAAACAAATCCAGACTTCGAGGCTGCTATTGAGAATTTCCTGATGGATAAACCTCATAATACTTTGCTTGACCTTGGAATCGAACCCAAGACCTCAAGCTCAGCACCTAGACCAACGAGGCAGTCAGGAGACAGTCAGTAAGGATTTAAATAACAATAGCAATGGAGCTATATTTATTTAGTGTTAAAATGAATGGAGATAGAGAAAAAATCAGGACGATTTTCGTATAACAGCATATTTTATATGAGAATAACTTCAAAACATCAATGAAAATAATTATGTCATCACCATCCACATCCAGGGGTCACCCACATTTTCCCCCCATTTCAAATATCAAACGACAAAATACGGGCACCCTTTGAACTCCAGTCTCCAGTCGCGCGACGCTTGTCACGGTTTAATTAATCATAATTCTTTGATAGAATATTGAATTGTGTATTTTCAATACTACGTATTGGTATTCGGATATTATTTTGTTTTGCTGTGTCAGATGGTTAGTAAAAGCAGTATGGCTGATTGAATAAATATTATTTGTTTTACGGATTAGTTGGTGTAGGGCTAGTGTTTGTTGATATGGAATATCAATATTAATTATTTTAATTATTAATCTAGTTAAACTTACAGAGTATCAAACTAAGTAACTTTGAGCAACAATTTTTTTGCTGAAAAATTACAGGTGTTTTGGTATGAAGAATCACTCTAAGGCGATTAACACACGGCACCACACACCGCTGCGGTATGCGGTGAAGCGCTGATTAACACACGGTGCACCGCACGACCGTGCGGTCGGGCGTCCGCGCGGTCGAACCGCATACCGCAGCGGCGTGCGGTGCCGTGTGTTAATCGCCTTACTCGTAGTACACAATGTAACACACTCAATACATTATACGTCTTTTGATTGCATGACACAGTATAGGGATCGCGGCAATTTTAATAAAACATTTAAAATTAGTTTTCGTGACTGCCTGGTTGTTCTAGTGGTCACAAAGCGCGCCTACTAAGCATGAGGTCTTGGGTTCGATTCCCAGGTCGGCCAAAATGTTATTGGGTTTTTCCATTAGGAATTGCTCAGTTGCATCCTCGGAGTCTGGATTTGAGTCCGAATGATGGCAATAGGCTCGCCTCCTATTACGTTGTACTTAAACATAACTGGCGAAATGTGGGTGTACTAATGGGTACACCTCTGCCTCAAATGTAATAATGTTAAGAACATGTAACTTTCTGCTACATTAAGCGTCTCTTAGATTCGTTGATTGTTTTGAATAGTGCTATCGTTTCTTAAGCTAGTAGAATGACCTAAAACTGTCAAAATTTCACCGCTAAACCTTATTCCACAAACCGTCCCTCGATTTCCTTTGCGGTCTACTGCCCGACGTTGCACGGTATCACTACTAAGTGACAATCTCATCGGTAAGACCGTCGCACATCCTATCTTGAAGTAATTACACCGCCATTAGAACTGTGTCAGTCTGCGGTAGATGGGTGGTACAGTCGGCAAAGAAATTCGGTCAACCATTTCCGCATTCGTTTCAATCATGCTCTTGCCTACCATCGTGATTGTTTAGTTTTTATTTTCTATTTGGCGGACAGTTAAGGTGTTAATACGGCTGAAGTGGATCAACTTCTGCTTTTTATGTCGATAACTCAAAAACTCAAATGTTCTCCGATCGAAAAAATAATATATTTTTATGATATTAACATTTTCGATTTGTTGTTCGATGTGTGGTAAATAGGACAACTCAATTATTGTAACAAGTTTTTTCTTTTAGTAGGTGTTAAAAAATAATCGAGGAATAAGCCCACCATGATATATTTAGTAAAAATAAAATTAGAGGTCCTAAAATTTTGGATTAAATGCACAAAAAAGTAACAGTGTCAACCAACTTTTGTTGCTGACTGTACGTTAATTTAACACCTAGGGGGCTTCAGTCACGTACAAGATTACAAATCTTATCTCCCCATTAATATTGCATACAAACATCCTACTCTGTTATCCGTTATACACGTGCTTATCTGATAAAAATGTGTTTTTACAAGCCAAATACAGGTTATGTGATGATTTTGGTAGTGATTATCGAAATTGGGTAATATCAGTATGCTATAATAAGAAAAAAAGCAAGATTTACAAAAAGGAAATCCAATCTATATTATAAATTCAAAAGTAATAGAATTTTATAAAATTTGGTACGGGATGAGTTTGAACCCCAAAAAGTAATAGTTTACTCGTAGTTGTATAAGTATGATCATCATCTGCCTAGCCTTTTCCCAACTACGTTGGAGTCGGCTTCCAGTCTAACCGGATGCAGCCAGTATTTAACATGGAGAGACTGCCTATCTGACCTCCACAACCCAGTAATTGGGTAATACGATACCCCTAGATAAGACTGGTTGTCAGTTTTTCGAGCTTCTGACGACCCGTAATGACTGGTAAAGATCCGCGTATGACAGCCGGGACCAACGGCTTAACGTGCTTTCCGAGGCACGGAGGAGTCTCGGTGTGTAAAGATGGTCACGCATCCACGGACCAACCCCGGCAAGCGTAGCTTAACCTGACGGATCGACCCGCGCAGCTGCAGTAGTATAAGCATGATATTATAGTATAATGTTAAACGACAGAGCGGTAGAGGCCGAGATCTTAGACTTGGTGGCCAAAATATTGTGAGAGACCTCGAGCAAGCCGAATTGCCAGTAACGACAATCAACCAACTTGGCGCCGAAAAGTGAGGAGACCCGGGTCGGGTCTCCTCACTTTTCGGCGCAAATGACGGGACAAGGAAAGGAAGAAGAAGAAGCGTAAAAAAGATGATCAAATGACATAAATTATTTATTTAAATGTTTATAAATTATTCAGTAGTAACTTCTAACTTCAGTAGTAAATTTAATAGTAACAAAACAAAAAATCTAGTTATTCCGTTCCATGATTGCTTCTAGACATTACAGGTAATTTTTCTTTGGCTAAATCGGCTGCATTTATCTCCATCTACACTATATAATAATAATATTATAAAGAAGAAAAACAATTAATTTTGTTTGTTTGTTTGTAATGAATAAACTCAAAAACTACGGGACCGATTTAAAAAAAAAAATCACCATAAGAAAGCAACATTATCTGCGAGTAACAAAGGATATATTTTATAGCTTATTTGACTCCCACGCGGACGAAGTCGCGAGCAGAATCAAGTTATAACTAAAATACCTAAAATCAGAAACGTAATAAGCATAAAATACAAATAAATTCAACCTCTTCAGAATTGTAGCTTTGTAAGCAGTGTTGTTTGGAGATTTAAAAGCATCGCAGCAAAGCTTAGTGTAATCGGATAGAAGTGTTTGTAGTGCTTCAAACTTAACCGTTTGGCTTTTGATCGCTTCCACGCTTCGGAGTAGACGCCTGGATTTATTAATCGCGTTTGCGCGATCAAAGCATGTTTTTACACTACATTTGTCGGTGTTAAGCTAGGCCCACACCAGCGCGCTGTTATGTTCATCTTGCCTTTTCATCTGACACATGCATAAATCGCAATAAGGCAAGCAAAAACTAATTCAAAACAGCGCATGCCCGCACCGCACGCTGATCCGTCACCGGTGGACGCACAGGTGTGAACAATAAGATGCATGCGTCTTAAGACAATCAATATTGTATGCGCTTAATGCAAGATGAATTGAAAGTTGAAGACGCAAGAAGAACTTAAAAGCGCACTGGTGTGGACATAGCTTTAGCGGTTTAATTCATAGGCACAAAAGGTATTGTAACCTGTAAGTGACGTTGTCATGGCCATGAGTACAGTAGTACAGGACAGGGGTTTAGCGAAGTAGTCACACTTGGTATACAAATAATAGAATGAACAAGAATTCTGTCAGATAATGTTGGAATCTCCATTTCATGTACAATCGCAGACGATTGCGGGGAACCACTTTTCACCCTTAAGCGCTTAGTAATAAGGTAGAAAACTGCCACTGTCCTTGGTTGGCACCTTTGCAGAAGCACATAAAATATAAAAAAGTCATACCGAATCGTACCGAATCCTTAAAATATAAATATAGCGGCCCTGGAACGCAAAAGGCATTAGAGGGAGCACAGAGTCAGTAACAGTCTGACACTCCTTTCCGCTCCGCTCAGAGTGGAAAGAGTCACACATAACATCACGCCTGTGATCCCCGAAGGGTTAGGTAAAGGTGTACCTATTAGTACAACCATATAAAAAAACCACATTGATGAAAATATAATAATACCTAAATAGAGATTATAGTGTTTTATCAACACCATTCCATACAATAAAATTGTTTTAATGTAAGTTATAATGTAACTTACTTCCCCTAATAACCCTGTTAAAATACGTGCATGAACTTGGGAGGAATAGGCCTATTATTTTCTAAGTTGTTTAAATAAAACGTGCCGCCTCAATCCCACTTTTTATTCGAATAAAAGAAGAAAAAAGGCAGAAAGATTTATCTTCATTTTGTACAGTTTTTAACGTTTTAGGTCCCTAAGGAATGGAGGTCACGAAGTCAATTGTTAATTGCTAGAGTTTTGTGCTATCACAATATGGAAACTATGTCGTGTTAATTGAATGTCTTTTCCATTAGCACGAGCCTTTCGTGTCGCACGACGGGTGACAAGAAATTAGTGTTATGGTTAAAGAATAGACAGCCAGACAACAAAGCTGATTCATATATGTACTTTCTAAGTTTATTTTGAACATCCCTGACATTGCAAGACATAGCAAGCCTGACAACACAGAGTGTGCCAGACGTGTTCTCTCAAGTGTCATCACTCGTGAGTTGCTTCAACGTATCTGCTTCAGTAAAACAGGACAATATCATGTTGAAACCTAAACATTTCACCAAAACAGTTTACGTCTTGCCAAAATTACCAATTCTAAGTGGGCTTTGCGAGAAGCCTACACTGTAAGAGCTGTGATCATAATAATAATAAAAGCGGGCAATGGGATTTGAAAATACATAAGCCAAACGCAAGAGAGAGAAAAAAATACACATACTTTGGGAAAAACGCTTTCGGAGAAACGGGTAACATTTTTGTGTAAAGGAAAAACAAATGCAGAGGCGGTCTCAAGTGATTTGGGATAAAGGCGGCAGAAACATGAAATGAGTAGTTTCTGCCCGGAACTTCTTCTGTATGGTATTGTTTTCAGCCGCCGTAATAAGTTTCGTCTTTTGTTTTTGCTCCGCTCCCACGTGTAGTAGCGTTATGTTTTATAGACTATACTACTTCTCATAAATCTGGCTATCAAAAACTATTGTTGTATAATATATTATATAATTTTTGTACATAATTAATTTTTTCAATTCCACTTGTACCTAACTCCAAAGTGATGGTCTAAGCTCCCTTTTGCTGGTCTCTGACCCCCCCCCCCCCCACTTTGAATATCCCTGCTCTATAGTTTGACATGTGACATTTTATATCGTAGGGTTGTCATATTCACCATTCATATTTCCTGTTACAATTGGCTTATTGCTATTAAAATAAAAGTGTTTTATCTATTATATCGGAGTACAATTTCTACAATATACATTGTCATGTATCATTTTACGTTTTAAATAAGTTCTTTCATTATTTTTATTAAAACACATTAAACTTCAGAATCCGAAATCAGTATTATATAGGGTTCTGCAGAACTTTCCTTTAACCCTGTCAATTCCTGTAAATAGTTTCCCTCAACTATTTCTCAATAGTCCTCGACCATTTCAAAAACGGTAGAAATTTCAAATACCTACCATTTCGAACTCAATCAATCTGCCTAACCTTTTCCCAACTATGTTGGGGTCGGCTTCCAGTCTAACCAGATGCAGCTGAATATTAGCATTTTACATGGAGCGACTACCTAGATCTTCTTACGATAGCCTTAGTCTAGCTTACGACATAGGAGTCTCGGCGTGTAAAGATGGTCACCCATCCACGGACCAACCGCGACAAGCGTAGCTTAACCTGATGGATCGACTCGTGCATCTGTAATTATTACTTAGCCACGAGCTCCCATACCATTTCAAACTATACCATCATTATTAGGTTCACAATATATTATACTGAACCTGTTCTGCCCCTCCATTTGTCACTGCCATAGCTTGGCCTACCAATTTTGAGCGCCAATAATTTAACCTTCTACATGAGGGGCGTTGATGACGTCACCAGATAGGGTAGGGCGACGGCCCGTGAAGTAGTCCCATATTTGTTTGCGTAAAAAATGCATAGATGTTGTTTTGGTTGTGGCCATATTATGTCCTTTGAGACGCGGGAATAAACTAATTTAGGTTTTGCATACTAACCTAACTTATAAACCTAATTCCCTATTTTAAAGAGAAAAATGCTTGTCTGACTGACAAAAGTCAAAACATAGTAGCAATAATATGTTATGAATAATAATAATATTATGTCTAGTTTTCCAATAGTAAATTCCCCTCTTTTATTCAAAAAGGTGGTATATAGAATGGAGTGTCTCATCTGACTTAAAAAATTGCGAAATTGATGGTCACCTCTGCTCACATCTTTGGAGAACATGTTTTACGTTAACATTCTTTTTTTGAAATAATAATTGCACAGTTAGTGTCACCCATTAATATGAAAATTAATTTAAAAATACCCGTTTTGCACGTAGTTTGAACGCTTTACGGTTATTTTAAATTCAAAAATCGATCCAATGTACGTCACGTTTGCCGCTCGTTCACGCTAGGCGAAGAGAACTACAACATTAATTAATACGACATGAATGTGACTCGTGGCCTTAATAATCACGGAACAGATTAGTTAGAGCGGCTTAATTATGTTAATCAACTTGTGTACATCAATTTTCAGCTTTACACGGTGATAATAATTTATTGAGTGTGCAAGTCACCATCTGTAATAGTACTTCCATAGTACAGGCTGGTGTACTCTCTCTTCCGTCACTCATATAGTCCGTTGGGATGGCAATCCAACACGACTGGGGAAAGATCAGGAGCAGAACACAGCCTTATCTCTCTATCAAGCCATTGGGCTTTACGTACTTTCCGAGGCTCGGAGATTGATACACCCGAGCTTCGGAAAGCATGTAATCCCCCGGAGTATACACCGAGGTGCTTCCTGATGGAAAAACCCAATAACACTTTTTGCCCGACATGGGAAAAGAATCCAGGACCTTACGCTCAGCAATAGCACTTACGACCTCGAGACCAACAGGGCATTATTCACACAGTGTAACGAGTACAGCCCCATAACATTTTTGAAAACCCCAATAACACTTTTTGCCCGACATAGGAATCGAACCAAGGACCCCGCGCTCAGCAGTAGCACTTGCGACCACGAGACCAACAGGGCATCATTCACACAGTGTAACGAGTACAGCCCTATAAAATTTTTGAGCTTTATTAATAGGAGGATTTTTTACTCGCCTCCCATTACTCGGGTCATGACTTATTACGGTGTAAAAATGGACAAGTAGGTACCTGTGTAAAATCCGCTGGGAAATATAAAGCCGGTATTATACAAATTAATTCGGACTGCCTTGTTTGTTTTGTGGTCTCAAGAGCGACTCTTGAGCTGGTCCCGTAATAACTGTTACGTAAAAATAGTTCTTTATATTATTACTAGATTTTGGCCACGACCACCCCCTTAGTCACAAGCTTGAATGCTGATCTTGAGATCCTAGATTTAATTCCCAGGTAATATGTAGTTCATTCATCATTCATTTATTCGACTAATTAAATCATTACCTAATCATTAGCATTAACTTTTAATTTATTTTTTGCTTTGTAAGTTACAACAATGTTTCGTGTGCATGCAGAGTTTACCTTTAAGTGATTGTTACACTTTATTCTGATTTTTTGATTATTATTATTGCTTGTATTAGTGTATACAATCGTTGGTGAACCCAATAAATAAATAAATAATTACATTATACATTAATTAACCTAAACATAAAACCTTAAAGTAAATGTAAAATATGTACAATTACAAAAAAAAAGGCAGAAGAAACCCCATAGGGCATCAAAATTCCCATGTAGGTAAAGTATTATTTGGTTTTTGCTATTACGAATAACTCAGCAGCAGCCCGGTATTTGGAAATTGATGGTGTGACACGCCTTTTCATTATTTAGACAAAGCGTCAATATCTTACTTACTTTTGCCCGCGACTTCGTCCACGTTAAAGTCTCAAGTATACCATAAAACATAGCAGTAAAAGAATTGTTGTATTAGGATCAGTAAGTTTACCTCTTACAAATAAGTTCCTGCCTTGGTGGTCTAGTGGTCGCAAGCGCGACTGCTGTGCATGAGGTCTTGGGTTCGATTCCCAGGTTTTTCCATCAGGAATTTCTCAATAGCAGCCTCGGAGTCTGGATTTGTGCCCGGTTGATGGCAATAGTCTCGCCCCCTATTACATGGGACTAAAAACATAACTGGCGAAATGTAGGTGTACTAATGGGTACGCCTCTGCCTAGCCTAACCCTTCGGGGATTACAGGCGTAATGTTATGTTATGTAAATAAGTTACAATCCTATTTACTCATATAATATTACTAGATTACTTCGTCCACGTGGTTTTTTTCCCGAATTCATTTATGTCTTTGGTTACTGCTCAGCTCCTGTGGGTCATAGCGTGTCATGTTATATCACCTTTACTATGCCTCATGAATCGGCCTATCATATGCAAACAGATTTTTTCCTAATCCAACTGGGAGTTCCAGAGAATTAGGGCTTTTAAACAAACAAACAAAAATGTCTTCATCTTTATTACATTACTTTACTCGTAGAATAAAAGATAAAGACATGAATTAGATTTTACAATAAACATTTAATTTTAATCAAAATAAATCATTTCTATACTAAGAATTTGTCAACCATTTAAACATAAAAGATTACAATTCTCAGCAAGATATAATTTCAAATTCGCCATTCAATTGAATACTTGAATTGAACTTTCTACGAACCAGTAGAACTCCTTCAGTAAAATAGTTCAGCTTTGACCACAATCAATAGAATTATTTAGTAAATCAGCTTTTATATAAGTTTACTAGTAAAGGTTTTTGCGACCAGTATTCTCGAGGTACTGCAGTGATTTCCCCACTAACTTGATTTTTTCCAGGCAATTTCCTTCTTAAACAGATTATTCCCTCGATTTTATAGATGATGTAGGTGAAATTATAAATAGGATTTGCTTCTCTACGAGTATTTATTGGATGTTAGAATTTAAATCGTGTAAAGTTTTACCAAAAAATAACTATAGATCTGCCTCGTTGGGCCAGTGGTCGCAAAGCGTGACTACTGAGCATGAGGTCTTGGATTCGATTCCCAGGTCGGGCAAAGTGTTATTGGGATTTTCCATTAAGAATTTCTCAGTAGCAACCTCGGCGTCTTGATTTGTGCCCGGTTGATAGCAATAGGCTAGCCCCCTATTATATAACTGGCAAAACGTAGGTGTACTAATGGGCACATCTCTGCCTAACCCTTCGCGGGTTACAGGCGTGGTACTGTATTACTAAATGATAGAGAAAAAAACCTATTTTAAAAAATCAACTATTCCATACTTTTTAACTGAGTAGAAGTTTCAATTTTGTATGAAACAGCAGATTAAAAAAATATAAAAGCCATGAAAAATGTCAACGCTTATAATATAATGTAGAAAGTTTCTAACAAAAATCTATTAAGATTTCATAATCTCTATCCTTATTGAATAAAAATAAAAGCTATTGAACAATTTAGAATAGAAAATAGCAATAACCGGAGTAGGTACGTAAATGCGGTAAGCTTAATTGATTGATTTATTAATTAATATTTAGCTTAAATTAATCTCAAAAGCCTTGAATACAAAACCTATATACCACTGGTTGACTTATGTAAGCCATAAAATAATTGGCCAAGTAGTAGTCGAACAGAGACAATGAAGGGACCACCATACAATATTTAACACTACACAAAAAAACACGTTTCGTCTCTATTTTTTGTTTTAACGATCCTTGCAATACAAATCCTGTGAACGGACAGACAGCTGAGTCTTAATTATAGCGTTTCGTTAGGTACCCTTCTGGTACGTAACCATGAAAAAAAAACAAAAGAATAACCACACTTTTCCGTAAACAAAGACCTCATCACACTGGTCTTTCGAGCCAACTTTTACGTGGTCTTAAAAAGCGTGAACACCCATTTACCGTGCGAGCTCAAAATGTTACAAGGAAGAAGATGTAGGTCGTGGCGTTACACCAGCAATTTGTTCGTCAGTTAGTGAGTGACGGCCCTAATACTTCTTTATAGATGTGTAATAAACTGAGACTGGCATTTTTATAGACGGCTACATAATTTGCGTGTAGTTGTTTAAACAGTAAAATCTTGGCTCATTTTGTTTCGTTTACGAGGCCTTTTTTGTTTAGTATAGTCAAGGTATTTCGGGAAAATGTTTTATAAACTTCCTTTTTACTAGTGTATTTTTTCCTTAGCACTACAATAATTTGGTGACGCCTTCTTATATTAAATAACGACTTGTAAGGTGCAGAGTACCTACGTTAAACTCGTTGGTTCCGGCTGTCATTCATAGATCTTTGAAAGTTATGACAAACAGTCAGAAGCCCGAAAGTTTGGCATAAGTGTCTTCACCTTCCCTCACTCTCATAGTGACCGAGAAGAGCTCAGGTGCAAGACCATCGTCTTTACGTGCTTTCTGAGGCATTTCAGTGTCACACCACCAACTTCCACGCTCCGGGCTGCTGCTGAATAATTTTAACGGAAATACCCAATAACGCTTCGCTGGATCTGAGAATCGAACCCAAGACCCTACTCTCTCTTATTCTTTTCTTATCTCTCTTATTATTGCGTTATTGACCAAAATATGTTTAGTATTCTACTTTTGTACGAAACATGCTGTCGAGTCAGTCGAGAAATTCTCTGTAATATCTTACTACTACATATTATAATATAGTAGTCCCTCAGTGGGTTGGTAAATAGGAGACAAGAAGACGTTAGTGCATATTGTTCTGATTAAATAATAATACAAAGACGTAACTAGCCATGTACGGTATGATAATAGTTTGGCTTTTCGCCAGTTATGAAGACAGTAGAAAGAATTTTCCTTACCCGCAAAAATAAATGAACCTACATATTTGGTTGTGTTAACATTTTTGGAGAATATAAAAGTTTACCAAGAAACATGTTTTCCTTAACATTTTAAATAATCCACCTGTCTTGCTTCTTCTTTTTGTGGTTGCAAATTAAATTCCTATTTTGTTCGTAAAAGGAAAACTTTGTAAAATTCTCCGAATACAAAAATCTTTCAAATATAGAAAGCTCCACTATTGTCGAGTACTTTAAGATATTTTTATGGTATCCTTGATTACTACGCGGACGAAGTTGTGGGCTGAAGTAAGCAATCAAAGTTTGCTTCGTACAAAAGGACCAAGCCTCGTAGGCTTGGTCCTTTTGTACGGAGAAAATTTTCAGTCTAGGCGTAACAACTATTAGGTCATCAATTAGTAACTCTAAACTTTAATAAAGCATTTAAAATGGCTACCTTCACGTTATCAGCAGTAATTTAAAAAAAAAAATACTGTAAAGTGAGATTCAATAAGAAGTTAAATAAAATACTTTTACCCGCGACCCCGCCCGCAAGGAAGTCAAAGACCCTCTTAATTTGAACTCGTCGTAACATTCGCGTGTTCTGAATTAAGTCTTTGCCTATATACTAACTACCAGACCGATTTTAGATTCATACGTCAAGTAGGTTTCGAGATTTCGTATAGCCAGTTAGTGAATATATTCTTCTCCTAGTAATTAATATTATAAATAGAAACTGGAAATTGTTCACGAATCCAGAACTGATCAATTCTAAAAAAAAAATGCATAGTTTAATAATTGTATTTTTATTGTGATACTTATAACAATTTACGACAGTTAAATATAATTTTTACAATAATTGTTAACATTTTTTTAACTGCTTTTGATTTTATCAATTGTAAATTTAACTTTAATGACATTATTTTATTTTTGCATACGTTCTAAGTACGACACATAATTTTTCCGGTACAGACACTGCGATAAGCAAATGCTGTGTATGTCTTTAATAGATATAGTCTACTACAATGTTAATTTCCTGATTATGTTTATATTGTTGACGTGTCATTATTAATAAATAAATTGATTATATATTTAATATTTATTTCCATAGGCAAGACAAATAAATTACCATAAAAGTAAAAGATTACAAATACATAATACGACTGTAAAATTATACACGACTCGAATTATTAAAGAGTTCAACCGTGAACCAACGAGAGAATAATTTCCTCGAAGACGGTAGTACTTACGCCTGAAACACAGCCTAAGTTTACCGCAGACGTAAGTTTACCACAGAAACGGGCGTAACTTTTACCACGGTCTCCGTCAATTTACCACAAAATTATTCAAGAATTTCCTTCAAATATTTTTTAGCGTTCCTTCAGTCGTTTGGTGGAAGCAACTAAAATGTAATGCGGAATGTTCAGTGACTGTAGGATAGCAAGGCATCGCGAAGAGATATTTTTATTTGTAAAACGATTTTTGTAAAGATGAAAAATATGTGAGAAATTTCCTACATATTTTAACGTCGCATCTTACAAATGGCTTAAATATCTCAAAGGCTTTATTCGTTTTGAATAATTATTTAATTGTTTTTAAGATTTGTAAAATTATTCAAACAATAAAAAAATATTCAAAATAAAAGAAAGAATAAAACTTTGTTTCACGCAATCTATGTGTATTCAAAATAATAATATAAAACGTTATTCGATTAAAAATCTAAAAAAGAAAAACAAGTAATATCCTATCCAAAATGTTATCGTATTATTTTTAAACGAAGTGTTCTTTTATTAAAAAAGGATTACGATCTTTTAAATATATTTTTAAAATATTCAATTTCTTCCAAAGTTAAATTATGTCTTACCCATACGTAAAGTAAAAAAATAGCACTTTTTATTTCCACTTACCTATTTAATGTTCGGCTCTGTTGAAAATATGTTCATCGTTTATTCTTATTCAGTTCACAAGTACCACTACATTATTAAAATAGTTTGAAACTAAAAAAAAATATCATAAAGTAGATTAACTACAATATTTAAAGTTATTTTCTCACTCGAAATTATTACTATAGTTTAAATATTGCTTTCACAAACACTTCTATTTAACTCAGTTCAAAGTTCTGAACCTATACTTTCGTAGCACTCTCGCGTAGCACATGCGTCGCTGTCGTAGCGGGTGTACTCCGTAGCGACTGACTATCAACTGCCGCTACGAGCTGTCTACGCCGTAGTACACTTACGCGGGAGCGATGACAAGATTTTTTCTTTTGCGTACCGTACTTGATTTACATATATTTATTGTACTTGAAAATTTTCTCTGTTGTTTGCAGTCGATATTACTTTTCGAGTTATATGATTGTCATGGTTTTTGTGCGAACAGACCTAGCGTGAACTCACGGAGTAAGCGTCACATAATAGCGACTGTTTTTTTTTTTTGTTTATTGTCTTTTTTTATACAAATTATGCTTGTCGTGTAATATTAAACTACAGTGCTATAGGATTGCCTCTCTGGTCTAGTGGGCGCTAAGCGCGACTGCTGAGCATGATGGTCTTGGGTTTGATTCCCAGGTTGAGCAAAATGTTATTGGGTTTTTCCATTAAGAATTTGTTATTGTAGCTTTGGAGTCTATATTTGTGCCTGGTTGATAGCAATAGGCTCTATTATTTGGGACTTAAACATAACTAGCGAAATGTGGGTACGTACTAATGGGAACACCTCTGCCCAACCCTTCAGGGATTACAGGCGTGACGCTAAAGCTATAGGATAGTCGTAATTTCAATTTGTAAATCAACTACGGACTTTTAAATACATTACACATTGGACGTAAACCTAATATAATATGTACCTTTACCCTTTATTTTTTGAACCTTTTTTGAACCTTTTTAAAACCAATTGATTACCTTTTTTTGATACATTTATCTGCTCGTCTTTTTATTTAGTAAACAAAATCTGAACTGTCCTACATAATTAAATAAAAATACTTTTTGATCTACTATAGAACCCTGAGGCGTGCTTACTCTAATTAAGGTTTATTTGTTAACTCCAAATTAGTTGGTAACACGGGCCCATTATGTATGACATATTTGTAATTTTTTTTTTTTAAACATTTGCCCCACACTAGGAATTTCTCCTATATCGTGGTTTACAAACATAGTTATAGAGGGTATACAGGTAATTTGGTCGTGTTATATTTTCAACCTTATTAAGTGTTTGTATACACACCAAATAAGGTTAAAAATATAACATGACCAAATTGTCGCTTAAAACATTTTGCCTTTCACCTGTCGATATAAACTCACATACACCAAAAATCAGACCCGTTTGTTCTGTGAGGCAATCGAACTTGCAACTCGCGTCGTGGTAGCCAATCGCTCAGCCACTGTTGTCATGAGGTCTCTGTCAGTTTAACCACATGTTAAGATTTTGGTGAAAGTGGGCCTTTAAAATAAAATTAAGTGTTTTTACAAACGAAACAATTGAAGTACGCATTTCAACAAAGAAACATAACGGAGTTTTTAAGTACGTACGAACTCAATTTATTACAAAGAAGTTTCACAGATTTAAATCCTTAAACAAGTAGAATAAAACATTTTATGATGTGACAAAAAGGAAAAAATTAGGCTTTCCTTTTAGAATAGGGTCTCATAGTGAGCGGGAAATATATAAAGCGGGAAATATATATAAATACCTCGTGGACTGCCTCGTTGGTCTAGTGGTCGCAAGCGCGACTGCTGTGCATGAGGTCTAGGGTTCGATTCCCAGGTCAGGCAAAGTAATATTGGGTTTTTCCATCAGAAATTTCTCAGTAGCAGCCTCGGAGTCTGGATTTGTGCCCGGTTGATGGCAATAGGCTCGCCCCCTATTACATGGGACTAAAAAAAACATAACTGGCGAAATGTGGGAGTACTAATGGGTACACCTCTGCCTAACCCTTCGGGGATTTTAGGCGTGATATTATGTGTTATATATATAAATATATAGCGGGTACCGGGTACCGGGTACTTTTACCATGACTTCAGTACATAATTCTAAAAACTCCACCCCCTTTCTTCTGCTGACTACCTCGTTGGTCTAGTAGTCGCAAAGCGCGACCGTTGAGCATGAAGTCTTGGGTTTGATTCCCAGGTTAGGCAAAGTGTTATTGGGAATTTCTCAGCCTCGGAGTCTGAATTTGTGCCTGGTTGATGGCAATAGGTTCGCCCTTTATTACATGGGACTTAAAGATAACTGGCAAAATGTGGATGTACTAATGGGTACACCTCTGCCTCACCCTTTCAAAATAACAGGCGTGATAAGACGTAAAGGACGCACGAATAGCTACGATTTGTGTGCTAAAGGCTATATTTAATAATATGTCTGTTTAGGTTAAGGTATGGGCCTGTGTGGCCTGCAATGAATGAGTTATTATTATTATATTTTATTATTAAACAAATTACGGATTCGTAAGAAAATTCCTTCGGACAAAGTCATAGGCAAAAGCTAGTGTAAGATAAATAAGATAATCGTTTTATGATTTAAATAAAACAGATTCCAAAATGCTATGATGCTTAGTATCGAAGTTCATGCATTATTAATTATATTTTTGATGTCTGGCAACATTTAGCCACGATTAATTAATTATACATGCAAGTGTATCTAATAGATTTATTTTTGAAAATCATTAAATATTTATGAAGTACACCCACATTGAGTACTTTGAAGAATAAACCTATAATAAAATGTGGCATATGAATATATTCGATTCTGACAGCGACGTCGTCTGCGTAGAAATCAAGTATACCGTAAAACCTAGCTTATGACACTCACTGTCTTATATCGGACCAGTAATTACGGAGATTGATGTGATTGATTGATGATTGATTTCCACTTTGATTCTCTCAAAATTCAAAAATGTTTTCTGAAGTGTTTATCAGATTTATTGTAATTCTTATTTTTAGGACTGTGTTAATGTTACATGTTTTGGAAATTAAGCTTTTAAAATTTTGCTCATTATGTTTACTCGTACGTAGTATGTAGTTTAGAATAGTGATTTATTATTGTTGTTTCCTTTTTGTTCATGTGGTGTTTACCTTTAAGTAATTGTTGCACTATGTTAAGTTTAAATGCACGTTTTATTATTGTTTATATGTGTGTAAACAATTGTTGGTAGACCTAATGAATAAAATAAAATAAAATTAGTGCCTTCAAACAACAAACAAATTGGTAAATTCTTCAGATTTACATTTTTAAATTACAAACATTTTCAAAGTTGATTTCTCCATATAAACTTTGGACACCCGTATCATCCCCTTAAGGGGAGCATTTTTAAAAATCCTTTCTTAGCTGACGTCTACCAGCTACAAACTACCTCCCTGCCAAAATCTTTATACGTCAAGAGTAGTAGTTTTCAATATTTAATAAATTTGGAAAAATTCTACATATAAATTGAAAAAAAATCTTGTACTTACGGAAACTAATAAACTTAGGAAGTACCTACATATTAAATAGGAAAAGTCACATTGGGACCTGCCCATGCTCGGTTGCGAACATAGCCTTGTGCATCAAAGGCACAATGTTTAAATTCTAGGCTACGAACAGTGAGCCACTGGCTCGGTGCAATGACCTCGAAGTACTATTTGCGGAGTGACACACTTGGCTCACAGACTAGGCAACATATATACAAACAAGATGGTAGTATTCAGTATATCTTCACAATGTTTCATTTCCCATAATCAACCAAAAGGTACCTTGGTTTATTAAAGGGTTTTACTGATAGCACAATCCATTCAAAATTTGCTTAGTCATATAAAATTTCATTGAGGTAAATTACTTATCGACAAAAATATAGATAGATAGATATCGAAAATAGATAGATAGATATCTTGGGACAACTCACACACGGCTATCTGATCCCAAGCTAAGCAGAGCTTGTATTATGGTAACCAGACAACTGATATACGTACTTATATAGTTTATAAATACATACATATTATAGATAAATCACACCCAGACACAGAACTAACAATCATGGTCATCACACAAAGTTTGTCCTGGGTGGGAATCGAACCCACGACCTCCGGCTTAGCAGTCAGGGCCGCTAACCACTAGACCAATAGGCCCGTCAAACCTAGGAACCTTCTGGGAATATAATATGACTAGACCAGGTGTCATCAAATGGCGGGCCGTGGTCCGTGTCCGGACCCCCGACGTATACTGTGTGGACCTTAAAAAAATAGTGAACTTCATACCTAAAGCTATTATTTAAATAATTTCGTCAGAATATGTGAACAATAAAATAAAAACGTGTGGCATTTCAGTTTAGTCCAGTCTTCCGTAGTAAAATTATGAATTTTATTTGCTATCACCAAGTGGAACACGACAGTGATAATTTTCAAATACGGACTTCCAATAAAATTAGTTGGTGACCCCTTCTTTTTGTGGTGGTAACAATCATCAAATGACTCCATCCGCCCTGGGTGGGGCGGCAGGGACTGTCAGACTTTTGCTGACTAAAAAACCACCCTGTTCCTTCTGTTGCCCTTTACGTTCCGGGGCCACGGTATCCTGTTAAGACGTCCCGCAACCCCGGCAGGCGTTGGCCACGTTGGCGCGCGCGAACAGAACGCGCCGTCGACGCGGGCTTGGTCCTTGATCGGACGGCAAGCTACCCATTACTCGCCGTCCGCAAGCCCGCGCCTACGGTGGCCGGATGTCGCCTCGCGACGTCACTTGGTGACCCCTAGACTAGACTTTTATAGGAAGCACGCTGTAGGCTAAATGTAAGTATAATTATGTTGGTACAAAATCCTTATAAATGGGGTGTGGAACTCCCAACACATAACAGTTAACTACGCTATCAGAATTAGTAACATTGAGCGAAAAATTATAGCTGGAAAATGACTTTTATTGCTGGTGTGAATAACGACTGGTTATAGTAGCACGCAATCTAACACACGTAAAACATTACAGGTACATGCAACAGTACAAGGGCCTTGGAGATATGTAAAGTTTAGTTAACACATTTATAACTCACTTTCGTACAAATAAAAAAAATAAAAACGAACGTTGACCTTAAATATCTTCGTAACTAGAAGGTTCCCAGGTATGATCCAGAGCAAAAAAATTATCGCAACGATGGGAAGTACATATAACTTCCGGTTTTCTTAGGTGTCTTTTTAAAAAATATTCTAGTATCATCATCATATCAGCCTATAGCCGACCACTGAATGTAGACCTTCTTCAAAGACCGCATATAAAAAAAAAATACATCTCGCTTATAATCCCTGAAAGGTAAGGCAGAGGTTTGCCCCTTTAGTACACCCATATTTCGCCAGTAATGTTTAAGTACCATGTAATAGGGGGCGAGCCTATTGCCATCAACCGGGCACAAATCCAGACTTCGAGGCTGCTACTAAGAAAATCCTGATGGAAAAACCCGTTAATGGGTTTTTCCATCAGGACTGCCCGATCTGACAATTGAACCCAAGACCTCAGGTTCATCATTTGCGCTTTGCGACCATTAGACCAAAAATATAAATACCTATTTTTGACGTAAAATCTCAGTATATATTCAAGAAAAAACTTCATCAAATTCGGTCCATTCGTTTAGGTTAACAATACTACAGACAGACACACAGACGTCAAACTTATAACACCCCTCTTTTGCGTCAAGATAACAAATCACACATCAAACCACATAACGTTACCGGGTAGCCCTACCCCGCTGTCACTGGAACCACGCCTCTATACACGATGACTGATCACTGGTAGGATTAAATCGTCAGCTGGGACTTCTCAGCTTCATTATAACTTTCTGTTAGGCCGACGACGTGGCTACGTGACGTGAAACTAATCGTCGCCATCTCAATTCAACGTCACCAAGTTTTTATTATTAAAAATTGTGACATTTACACAAACGGCCGACGTTAGGTGTTCGTAGTCGTCCAATGTTTTAATGATGAAACTTTTTATTAAGATGTTTGAGTACTGCTATTGAAACAGAAGTTACTTTTTGAGTTGTTTGTTTGTCACGTTTTGATAAAGGGCGCTCTAAGTTTACCGCTCACTTGAACCATAAACGTAACTCGGAATTAGTATCTAACATGAAGTTAAATCACAAAATCTATGCTAATATTATAAATGCGAAAATAACGTTGTCTATTTGTCTGTCAGTTTGTTATGCTTTCACGACTAAATCACTGAACCGATTTTGATGAAATTAAGTACGGGGTTAATTTAAACCTCAAGAAAAAACAGGTTTTTTTATTTCGCGTCTTCGTCTGCGTCCGCGATAACCGACATTTACGCAGACGAAGTCGCAGGCAAAGGCTAGTGTCACTAGAACTGGCTTGTGTTTACAACTCACCAACTAGAGTCAAAAAATAACCCTGACGTTCATCGAATAAACGTGCAAGTGAAAAATTTCAACTTTACAGGAGAAAATAAAAACGTTTAATCCTTAATAATGCGGGGTTCCTTGCAAGCAGATCTATACAATGTATTTACTTAAGTAATTATTTTGAAAATAAAATGTATTGAAAAAAAATTGAGGGTAGGAGGATGAGCAAAGGGACCGAAATACCAAAAAAAATATATGCAACCGCTCTTACACGTTTATTCGATGCGGTCCTCGATAGTTTGTTGATCGGCTCAATGCGTAATCGTGTATACAAAATGTTGTAAAGCATTTATTTTAAATGAAGAGAAAGAAAAATTGAATTTCTTCTCTATTCTTCTCCATGCAAAACTACCGATTGCAAAGGCCAACTAGATATATTTTATCTTGCATGTGCAAAGTCAATTAGACCATCAAACGGCACTTATGAACGCATAAGTGCCGTTTGATGGTCTAATTGACTTTGTGATTTCACGAGACTTGAAACAAATCAATTACGTCTAGTATTTTTAAAATCAATCTCAAGAGAGAGTATTTATGTTTTTATTTACGCATATCTCCTTTCAATAGACTAAACAAAACATCAAAACAATTGCTATAATGAGCGAGTGATTCGGTTTCTTTCTTTGAAATGATCTATTTCTGTCTACAAAGTAATCTATTAACAATCAGAATAAGATAACAAGGTTCTACCTGAAGTATTGTTTGGCAACCGATATTTATTTATTACTAACTACTTCAGTTATGTCTTTGGTTTCTGCTCCACTCCTGTGGTTTGAAGCGTGATGTTATATAGCATATGAATGCCTAGACTCATTTACCTAGTTATCATACACCAGAATATTTATTTCAATCCGACTGTCAGAGATTCGTTTAAACAAACCAACAAACAAAAGAACTCTTCAGCTTTATTTTAAGTATTTTTATTAATATAGATAGTATAGATTATTTCAATTACTGAAATTGCTTGCTACAGTTACAGTTACAACCGGCACGTGTAGAGAGTCAACAAACATTCAATAGGATAATAATTAACACTATAAAATAATTAAAAAATAAACATTAACAACCATTAAAATAATTAATTTATATTTAACCCTTTTTACATAGGTACTAAGTACATTTAATTTATATATACATTTCTTATTTAAATTCTGCGATATGATACCTAACGTAAAGAAAATACAAAAAAAAATCATTTTTGTTACAATTGGTAAAACAATAGAGTGTTAATACACGCTTCAAAATGAAGTCATAAACTAATACCCAAAGCTACAGTACAATACGCGCCACGAAAGATGAGATTTGACACACCACACAAACTTTATTAATTCGTAATAAATATAAATGTCATCGAAATATCCCTGAATAGATACATAAATTATGGCTAACTATTTCGTACATTCATATCTGCGCAAGCTCCTAACACTCCTACACTACGAACGCTTGTCAAGTCTCATCTTTCGTGGCGCGTATTGTACCTACCATATTAAAATTCACATTACCTAAGTCCGTACTTATGTGCACAATAAAAAATTCAAACGCCGGTCAAAATTTTAACACAGGACATCACAACTTTCAACATGAAATAATTGAGAAGATAGTATAAATATCTGTCAAATTACACTGGGGAACAAAATTTGAACTTTGTCGTGCCACACGAACTTCACTCATATTTTTTACTTTGATCGATGATTGTTAGTAAAAATAAGTAACTAAAAAACAATTATTGGCCTAGAATTTTATTGATTAACGTAATTTAAAAATTTCAACAAATAATGACAGTCCGAAACAAAAAAGTTCTATTATGAATTTATAATTTAGGATTTTCAGGCAAATTTAGCTCCTGGATGGTCCCTTTTTAACGTCCAACAGTAATCGGCCAACATCCTTGGGTTCCATTTGCCCTGATAGCGCTTTTCCATCTGTGAAATGGCCTGATGGAACCTCTCCCCGTGCTCATCGCTCACAGCTCCCAAATTCTTCGGAAAAAAATCCAGATGTGAGTCTAAGAAATGAATCTTGAGAGACATGTTGCAACCCAATGCTTGATAAGCCAACAACAACTCGCTAACAAACTCTTTGTACTTCTCACTCTTATGGTTACCTAGAAAATTTGTAACAACGTTTTTAAAAGATATCCATGCTCGTTTTTCTAGATCGTTCAATTTTTCTTCAAATACTGGATCTTTTATTAACTCCCTAATTTGAGGTCCAACGAAAATACCCTCTTTTATCCTTGCGTCACTTATTTTAGGGAATTTTTCAAAAAATCCGCTCCCATTCCGATCTATCGCCTTAACAAAATTTTTAATTAGGCCTAATTTAATGTGCAATGGTGGAAGAAGAACTTTAGACGGCTCTACAAGAGGTAAATATTTCATTTCAGTGTGTTTTTTTTTTAGAATTAATACCTTTTATATCTGTAAGACAAAAATAGCAGTCCGAAACATGATCTTTTGGTTCGGTCCAAATCATGGGTACAACAAACGGCATAGAACGGGACCCTTTCTTCCAATCACTCAAATTCTTAACGCAGGTTATGCAACAAATATGGGGAGCCCAAGATTTGTCTTGATGAGCCACGGGGAAACTCCATCACAACTTTAGTGAAATTTCGTCTTTGTTTTTTAAAAGTTAATTCTCCACAAATATAACAGAAAGAGTCAGGTTCGTTTTTACTTTACTTTCTCGGCATATTCACACAATTGCAGCAATTATAAATCACTAAATTAAAACTAATACGAAAACAATTAATTTAACGACAATTTATTCGCGATCGTTTGTTTGCGTTTATCGCCGTAGTACTGGTTATACGAATCAACACATCACAAGAAATCTAAGGCCAATCGGAATAAAACTATTGCTGTTTATTAATGAGTGTAGGTGGCAAAAACAATATTAGCCATCAGAGTTCGTGTGGCATGACTAGTGTTGACCAGTGTTATCTCCGCTGTTTAATAAATATCGTGAAATTTTCAGAATATTTTAGTATGAATGACAGCAAGATGGATGACTTAGCCTGAAACTTTTGTCTCTTATAATCTGTATTTAATATTATAAAGGTAATTTTTTTTGTTTGTTTGTTTAAACGAGTTAATCTGTGGAACAACCAGTTATTTATTTATTTTTTTGTATATTTTAACCAAATTCAGGAGGAATAGTATACGCTTTATGACGTCACGCTACGCCTTTCGGGAGCGGAGCAGTAACCAAAGATGTAAATTCAAAAAAGGTGAAAAATAATTCGCGGACCAAGTCGCAGGCAGAAGCTTAGTGTTAAAATATTAGAGCCACTAAAATCTGAGACAGTAAATTCTGTCTTGAATTACGTACACAGTTGACTAATAGCGACATTTATAAATTATTCATCATTTTTGCGACGTAGGTAAGTGATTATTTTTAATTGAATAAAGATTTAGTGTTTTGGGAATGTCAAAACAAATTTTTTGCTTAATATAGTTACTCAACAACCATCGCGGTTTTCTAGGAAAGTATAAGCTAAAAAAAATTAATAAATCCATTTGGTATTTTTTATTATTACAATTGGGGTAAACGTTAGATTTTAATTTTGTATAGCTATGAAATAAAAATCGACTAGAATCGTAGCAAAAAATATGCAGTTTTAGCTCAGCAATGATAAGTCAGTTGGTCACCAAATCAGATCCTACCTCATATAATAGTATTATACTTAGTGTAGATTTACTAATGAAACCAATCAATAAAAAATCAGCTGGTTGATTCTGTAAAAACTAAAAAATATAGGTGAACTTGAGTTGAACTTCCACAATACCTAGCATTAGATTTGATGATAGCTCACCTCAAGCTAAATTAGTCTACATATTGACCCCTAAAAGATTTTTACAAAACAGCACAACTAAAGCCGAGATACTCCTAAAATCACTATCTTCTCACACAGTAATCCGTGCACACATAATAAGCGACTCAAAAACCATTACGAGCAGTGAATAAATCACACTTCTAATCCCAAGTCACGACCGCTAAATCAGCCACAAAGCTGACCACAGAAATATTTGCAGTTTGTCCAACGAAAACTTTACTTTGAATCCATAAATAAATCATAGTGAACAAACATGACTCATTCGGATGATAGATTTCAATTGTTTTTGTTCGTGGAGTTTGGGCTTGTTTTCCCGTAGGCCTAGCACTAGTGTGCTAACAAAAAAGTTCTCGATTCGAGTCGATTTACGTAATGAACTATCCTGTTGTAATACTTGGTATTACTGTCTGATGTCACGCCACGTCAGTGAAGTGTACTCGTAAGGCATATTTCATCTCGTGACACTATTTTCAATCATTTGACCAATAAGCACGCATGGGGAGACGTCGGGTGTTACACGTGTGCAGCGGTCATAAAGCTTTCAAAATAAATAAATAATATATATATATTGCTAACTACCGCAGGCGGTTTCGCTCGCAAATGATGATCTATCGTCATAAGAACGTTATTAAGATTTTTCTCGGAAGCAGTACTTGTTTTTGGAATGATACCTACCCTATGTCTGATTTTGTACACCTGACAATATGAAAAATTTCAGGATGATCGGTTCAGTAGTTTAGGCGTGAAAAGGTAACACACAAACTTACACATTCATAACATTACTTATTATGAGCGGGTATTTCCAATTTTAAAATCCATCGAATTTACATAATGTTTAACCCGAGCGCTCATGCTATGCCTTTTGGTAGGCCAACGTTATTTATTGTTTCGTTTCGGAAAATGCATTTAGGAATTTTTCAGGGCAAGTTGACAACTACTTTCTCAGACATGGACAATGTGATATTTCATGCAAATGCTGGGATTTTATGTTTTGCCGTCTACAAATCTAATTCATTGGTTTTGTTACGAGTTACCGCGGCCCTTAAACGTAAAGGACACTAGAAGGAACACGGATGGGTTTTAGTCCGTAAAATACTGACACTAATTTCCGCTCCCCGAAGGGTTAGGCAGAGGTGTACCCATTAGTATACCCACATTTCGCCAATTATATTTTTAGTCCCATGTAATAGGGGGCGAGCCTATTGCCATCAACCGGGCACAAATCCAGACTCCGAAGCTGCTATTGAGATATTCCTGATGGAAAAACCCAATAACATTTGCACAGCAGTCGCGCTTGCGACCACTAGACCAACGAGCCTGCCAGCCCACTAGAGAAATGACCCTGATATCGAGATACGCGTTTTTCTTCAAATAATTAGATGACTACATTTTCATGTCCTATTTAGATAATACAAGACATCCAAATATTAACGTTTTCTGACATAATTATAAAATTCTTGCTCACTTGCGAATGTTATTTGTACGAAATAAAGATTATTTAATTATTTGTTATTATTTAATAAAAACGCAAAAATGTTTTTAGATGTTAAATTCTTACACTTTAATTTGATAATTTAATGTCATTTTGTACTTGCTATTTTAATCTGCGCTGTACATTATGTGAAATTCATTACGGATATTCAGAATCTCGGCAAAGGTCAGGTAGGTAGCAGTTGCTATGTTAAAACATTGATATTCAGCCGCATTTGATTCGACTGGAAGCCGACCCTAACTTAATTGGGAAAAGGGTAGGCTGTATGAAAACAAATCGGGATAGTAAAAACTATTTCAATCATCAAACTAAAACTCACGTCACTAAATCCTGAAACTTTTTCCAATATAAAAGTAAAAATATTATTTTTGGACAATCAAATAAAAATTAGTAATTTTGTCAACGGATATTATATTCAATTCAATTCTGCTATTCTAATCTATATTTACCTACTATAACAAAGCTGAAGAGATATTTTGTTTGTCTGTTTGTTCAAACGCGTTAATCTCTAAAATAATCTGTCGGATTGGAAAAAAATCTTTTTGTATGTGATAGCCAGACTCATAAGGAATAATATAGACTATATAATATCACGCTATGACTCACAGGAGCAATGCAGTATATATAAAATAAATTTATGCGGGTAAAAAAACTATACGGACGAATTCACAGGCAGAACCTAGTAACTAATATAAATAGTAATATTTTATTTCTATTACGAAAAGCGACCGCCAATTCAGAAATGGGTAAATGTCAAAGTTGAAACATTTGTTATTAGTTTATCTATAAATGGAATGTAGAAAATATTAAACGATAAAATAATTTATTATGTTTTCGGGATTGTAAATAATTCCGTTATGAAGATAAACGGTTTTTAATGATAGGCAATTTGAATAGGTTATGTCTCATTTTGTTTATAGCTTGAGGTGACCTTTACTGTCTAGGTACGAGGTGTCACTTTTAATTGTACAAATGTTCGATGTATATAGATTATATAGTTCACCGATGTCAGTGATGTCTAATCTAACCTTCAAAGTCAAAGTCAAATTATTTATTTCAATTAAACCGTTAACAGGCAGTTTTGAACGTCATATACCAAAAAACTAAATGTTTCTAAGTAGTTGGTGGTTGGTGGTTCCCGTTGAGACGGTAGTTTTGTATGGAGAAAACTGATCAAGAAGCTCAAAATCTACTCTTCTAAAATCTATGTTTAACAATATTTACAAAAGAGTAATACATGATGACACGTGAATGCAATGTACCTTATATAAAAACTGCTATATAATTATAAAAAGAATTATCTAAAAATTACATCAACATTCTCTTGGTCACAAACTAAACTAAAATTAGACTATTTCCATCTTTTTCTGTCCAATAAAATAAGAAAGAGACTAATGTAAATAAGAGCTGTCAAATTTAGTCAATCTGACACATCCATACAGTTATAGTTGTCATTTAAAACGTATGGATTAAAAATACGGAGAAGTTCAAGGCAAAACTAATTTGACATCGCTAACTTAGTTCTTTAATGTCACCGTCCTTTCCTTTCGCTGTATGTAAGTAAGAGATGTCAATTCTCTAAATTTAGTCTAGTTTGTGAACAAGGGAATCGGCACCAATATCATCAAATCAGCCGAAGAACATAAACTACTGGACATAAGCCTCCATAAAAATAGACACAATGACCGGTCCTGGGCTTACAGCATCCAGCTGTTCTCCACGACCTTTGTCAGTCCAGCTCATAGGGGGCCTTCCCACACTACGCCTTTCGGTACGTGGTACTTGAGAACCTATGACCCCAGCGGCTATCTGCTTTACGAGCTATGTGTCCTGTCAATTGCCACTTCATCATCATCATCATCATCAAATCAGCCGTAGGACGTCCACTGCTGAACATAGGCCTCCCCTACAGATTTCTAATAAGACCGGATGGAAGCATCCATCGCAATCCCGCGGTCTTCATCAGATCGTCTGTCCACCTTATGCCTTGTGCTGTGTCCATTGCCACTTGAGTTTCGCAAATTTGAGAGGTATGTCGATAGAAACAAAGTAGATATTATCATGAATTGCAAAAGTCACATTGCTTCAAGCACAAGAGGCAGGTGCCTTAATTATAATACTTAGCCATCAAAACATTGAAATAAAACTTGTCATTAAATTAATTTAACCAACTTCAACTTTATTTACTCATTTTTGTAAACACTTATTATCAAAAATTAAGTAAAAGATATTTATAAAATTAAAAACGCTTTTAAACGTGCTGCCAAAATGTTGAATAGACTGGCTGCACTAACTAGACACTCCTGACTCCACAAAAAAATACGAGAAGTCCAAGCACTTTAGTAGAAAAGCCAAAATTACAGGTGCATAGCATGGACCTGCCTTACAAATAGTTTCACTGGAAGAAAATAGAAATAAAATAAGTAATAAGAAATCTTTATTTCGGGTAGATACTGAAAATGTAGTCATTAGCTGCACCCACGATACAGGAGTTATAGAAAAGAAAGAAATAAATCTAAACTGTTATGTTATTCTATAAACATAGTCTTAGTTATAGCGACATTGCTAGTGTATTTTTTACTTTAAAGTTCACAAACAACACTATGATTTTTATTCTACTCAGCTGTGTTCTTGACAGTTTAAATTTCTTTGAAATTATTGCGACCAGACGGGTCAAGCATTCTTTTTAATGTTACTTTATTTTCTTACTTTATTTTGTACAAAACTCGAAGTGTTTCAACAAAGGTAGAGGCACCGATTTGTATAAGTTTTCAAGTGCGGTTTCTGCTTAATTTCCCATGTGACTTGCGTATGCATCCCTGCATTTTTCAGTTAATTTAAAACTTTACTTTCCACTTTTGCAATTTGAAAATCTTTGCCACTCAATATTTAGATTTCATAGCGTATGGTAAAACTTTGGGTATGAATAAAATATCTATTATGTCAAAACTTCGGAAAAAACACGAAATAAGGATTCTATTTTTTTTTTTTTTAGGGCTCATAGATCGTTCGACGTGCGGCAGACAAGTCAAGCCCAGTCCCATTTTAGCTAAGCAGCCTATTGAGCCAAGTAAATAAAACTATTTGTTTATTGACATCGGTGAAGCAAAACATCGTGAGGCAACCTGGGATTATTACTGTCCCACTCTAACCATGTCATGTAACCTAACACTACACGATAAAGAAGAAGAAGATTTGTTTATTTTAACTTTATGCAACAAATAACTACAAAGTCGGACTTAATGCCATGCATTATTTACCATTCAACTAAAAGTGGTGAAGAGATAAGATTTCAAATTACTACTCATTTACTAACATTTTTTTATGCTAACGCAAATTAAATTCAAAAGCCATCGTTTAATTATACACCCTACTAACTCTATTTAATTGAACTGATATCAAATGATCCAACTAAACTGCACGCAATGAAACTGATCGTTACATTTAATTGATCAATTCGACCATCCAATTAAGCGCCCAGCAACGATCGCCATTCCGATTTGCTGCTGTTAAACTCATTAATTTAAATATTTGCATTTGAAAATGTACTAATTATATTACTGTACTAGTTTCTGCCCGCGATTTTGTCTGCGTGGAATGCATAATTAAGCCAAAAGTACTAAATAATCCCACGAGAACTGTGCATTATTCCCGAGATAAAAAGTAGCCTACGTGCTATTCCAGACTACTATCTAACTCTGTGCCATATTTTATTCCGATTCGTTCAGCAGTTCTGACGTAATTGAATAAGAAACATCCATCCAAACTTTCGCATTTATTAATAGTAAGCAAGATTATAATAACACTGATTAAAAACCCTTTAATGCACAATAAATTTGTAAATATGGGTTGGGTTTTTTTGAAAGAGTTTAATAGAATTTTGATACTATTGTTATAGTCTTCTTCTTTATCGTATGGGCAGTAAGGTCTTATGACCTTACACACCCTAGTGTCAGAGTTTCTAAACCGCCTCAAGGGCCTCTGACATGGTTTAAGTGGAACAGTAAGTCAAGTTTTCCTCACGATGTTTTCCTACACCGATGCCAGTGATATCCAAGATAAACTTTAGAAAGTACATATGAATTGAAAAATTCACATTGGTACTTGCCCGGATTTGAACCCACAACCTCATGGATGAGAGGCGGGCGCCTTAACCACTGGGCCAACACGACACAACATACATTGACATTGACATTTCGACCTTATTATAGTTATTTAAAGTCAAAGTCAAATTTTATTCTTTGCTATTAGCTTTCTTCAGACATAATACTCAAGGGGGTATTATGTCTAGCCTTCCTCAAAAGAGGAGGTTATTTAATTTTATACTGTATTCTTAAATATATATTAATTTGATTTCTATATCTATTAACGTAGACTTCATTTTACAAAACTTCATAATTCTTATGTTATTTTCTATTTGCGAAATAAATAAAAAATATGTTGATAAAAACAAAATCATTTATAACATTATTTGCCTTCAATAAAATCACCATTGTCACAACATGGAAATTCCCATCACAGTAATGAATATTCGTTTTACTAATAAACCCACTACATTTCATGTGAAACGGATTAGTTTACGAGT
Source organism: Hoplodrina ambigua (assembly GCA_949774945.1). Classification (NCBI taxonomy): domain Eukaryota; kingdom Metazoa; phylum Arthropoda; class Insecta; order Lepidoptera; family Noctuidae; genus Hoplodrina; species Hoplodrina ambigua. Next base: position 12,137,507 of record OX458973.1, read on the forward strand.
CCACGTGACAGTGGCGCGTCTGTTCTTTTCTCACGGGTGGAGTCGACCTACTTCTGACGTCATCACGGGAAAAAAAACACAACCAGGTCACGCCAGACAGCCCGGAGCTACACACATGGCTACGTGCTTATAAACAAAATAATGGGGTAGCTAGACAAACAGTCGTAATTAAATCAAGGCATCGAATTAAATGGACCTATTTATCAGGTTACATGGCGTATGTGTAGGAAACTTTTGGAACTTTTGATAACAGGATAGTGACGTAGGTATCTAAGAGCTCCTCCATTGACTGACTCCTTGAAAAATCAAAAGTGCCTGAAAATGTCTAGTTAGTTAGCTTTAGACTTTGTCTTTAGTCAGAAGGTGTTCGGCTAAACCTAACCCGTCATTCTATCTTAATGAAGAGCATTGTTGGAGAAAACCTATGTGTCTAGGAAAAGCAGCTAACTACTATAAAAAATTCTACGCTGAAAAATAAGCTTTAAAACAAGTTTTGCAAAAAAATATTACTTTGAATACCTCGATCCACTTGAAATGTCCTGAAGAAAACATCGATCCACTTAAATTGTTCTGAAGGAATCTGCTTCTATTATAATCAGACTTATTCCATGTTCGTCAGTACTATAGAAAAACAAGATACAAGATTGTATAGAAATAATACAAAAGCGGTCTTTGGTCCTTGTCAGATAATTAATCTACAAACATATTACTTAAACATGAGCTTATAACTTTGGACAACTATGAAATTAAACGGACCGATAAAGCCTTAGAGATAAAATGTAATCCTTAGATCAATTTGAATGTCTAAAGCTAAATTAATAAAGCAATCTAAACATGGCGTCTGAGAGCTGAATTTCAAGAGCATCTGTTACATCAAGCGTTCGCGTCATTTGAAATTTAGATTTTAATTGCATCTTTACTGTTTTTTTTTATTCGTGAAAGTCTTCTGGTTATAAGGACCAGCTTTCATGCATAAGGTCTTTCATGTATTGGTCCCGCAACCAGGCACGGGCAAGTTCCAGTATTTTTCTTTCACCTTCTCTATTTAATAAAGATTTACGTCATCACTATAGAAAAACTTATTTAAAAAAAGGGTAAAAACTACTTGAAAAATATTGAGTTTTTTGTAGCTAAGGAGATATTGAATTACCTCAAACGGAAATAAGAGTTGTGTTTTAATAAGAGCCGTAAAAGTGGCAATAGACAGGTACCTAAGGGTCAGGAAATTTTAACCATCTAGTACCCATAGTAGCTAGGTGTCTTCGCCGACGTTGAATACTAAAATTAGAAAGTGAACCGTATCCGATTGCATCACTTTCCAATTTTAGGTAGGATTACTTCACACCGAATGCCACGCGACGCGACGAGGCGCTATTTTTTAGATAGCGATCTAATAATGAGTGGAAAGATCATCGTGTCGAAAACATTTACTAAAGATTCAGTACATGATTTTTGAGCGTTAACATAATTATGAACAATATCAGTTCAAAATTTTGACTGTATTGCACTTTATAAGACTTTTAAAATGTAAGTTCGTTTAGGACTGTTTACCACCCCGTATAGAGCTTTTACAACTACACAAAAATATAAACATTTTGGTAAGAGACTCACGATTTGCCTCGCGGCGTGAATCAACTGACTTATCAAGCATCTTGGCATCGCGTTTTGTCGCATCGCACGTTGGTGTGATCTGTCCCTTACGTCTGTACCGTTATATCTTTTGAAACCGAATACCTACGTAATAGAAGTCGATAAGGCTAAACCAAATATATATAACTAAGACGACGAAGTCTTAAAACAATGTTTGACGAAGATACAGAACCCAATACATTGTGTTTTTCTTCAGATCAGCCTGAAGCTACATTCAATCATACTATTATTTACCTCGCAAACACATGACGCGTGATTCACTAAATGAAGCTCCCTGAGAAATATTGCCTTATTTTTCATAAGAAATACGTGTGAGTTTATTTTTTCTCGATATAATATAGCCTTTATTAATTATCTAGGTTATGCTCTGCTACTTCGATTATTAAGGAGTTTTATCTTATTGCGTGGAATCATAATTATATTTCTGAAAATCAATTTACTCCTTATAATATCAGCTATCAGCCAGTGGATTTCAAAATCGGCCATTTTGAAATTCAGCCGTAACAAAATATAGAGATAAAGAAAAAAAAAATTTAATGGTTTTTAGTTTCCGTTCCGTGTAAACATTTAAAATGATTAGCTGTTATTTTGACATTACAAACAAACACTTCCATTTTATTTATTTGTACAGGTATATGGTTAATTAAATCTCGCAAGCTGAAAGTTTTTTTCTCCGCTTTCACCATTTTCTCTGTCTTCTCAGCGGTAATAATCACCTGATTTCCCGGAAGACTGCGTTATGTTAATAATTTTATATTCCACGAAGTATAAAGCTTCTTACGAAGTTGTTTAATTCAAACACTGCTTAAATTATCAGGACACTTTTTTGTTACATAACATTGTTTTTTGTAAAAAAAAATAAAACTTCCAGAGGGCCTATCGACATCTCATAAAACGATACCATTTTAATATTACTTTGTAATTTTGGTTGTTGAAATGTGAACTTTTGGCGCTGAGTCGAGCGTTGAAAATCTGTTAGTGCGCAAGGCACAGTGATATTAAAATAATACCGTTTTAAGAGATGGGGGTTGAGACATTCCATATGCGAAAAACCAAATGCAATCCCTCTTCCCTAACTCTCATAGTTCTATGAAACAGCAATGCGACACGATTAAAATCAAGATCAGACGCAGGACCAACGGCTTTACGTATTTTTTGAGGCACGCGGATGTCACATGTCCATATTCCAAACTCCGAGCTGTTTCTACATAACATTACGCCTAGGCTACAGCCTAGGCGTAATGTTATGTAGAAACAGCTTCACAGCACCCTTCGGGGATACATCCCCGAAGGGTTATTCAAAGGTGTACCCATTAGTATACCCACATTTAACAAGTTATGTTTAAGTAGGGGGCGAGCCTATTGCTATCACAAATCCAGATTTCAGGGCTGCCACTGAGAAATTCCTGATGGAGAAACCTAATAACACTTTGCCCAAGATCTCGTGCTCAGCAGTCGCGCTTAGCGACTACTAAACCAGCGAAGCAGTTACTTAGAAATATAATAATGGGAAAAACTCATCAGTAGTAGCGGTAGCGGGGCAGTTTATAATTAGTGTAAAGGTGCTCCCTCACCGGGAGCATTCAGGTGTATTGTAACATTATAGATTCAACTTTGAGCATTACATTACAATAATACCTCCCTGAGTAACGAGCATTTGCGTGTAATGTAACATATAGATTCGACTTTGAGCATTACATTGGAAGTGGAGCGCATTGATGTTACAAGTTGTATCAAGATATTACACATTGTATCATTACAAGGTGCGCATTATAATGCTCGGTTCTCCTCCTTCACTGATGTATTGCTCAAATCTGTAACGTTACTTTACACGCGAATGCTCCCGGTGAGGGAGCACCTTAAGTCATCTATGTAACAAGAGACAATGCCGAAACTATTCAATTGTAGGTAGGTACTGCTGTATGGTATTGCACTATGTTAATTTATGTGTACTGTTCTAGATTGTTAGCAAATAACTCGACTAATTAAACAGTAAATTAATCAGTTACTAGCATGTACCTACTTAAGTAGATTGCCTTTGTTTGATTGTGGGTTATGTGTTAAGGTTGATTGTTGAAGCAGATCTATGTTATTTTTGAAGTTAATTTTATGAGTCGTGTTTTTTGAGTCGCATAATTTACATTGTATTCTTTTTCATACAAAAGTCCTGTTTGTTCCACACAGCGATGCGAAATAAGTTGTCAATTGCAGTAGAAAGTAAATTACGTGACTCACAACTCACAAAATTATGTTCGTGTGGTCTCACCCTTAATCGATCGCACATAAATAATTGCAATTTGTTTTTACCCCACTGCGGCGAAGTCGTTTTTGCGTGTGTGTGTATGTATGTCCACTCGTAACTATTTAACGGCATAACTGATTTTGATAATTATGATACCTCATTAGATTCGACTTGATGGCGCGAGTGTCACTGGATACATAAAGAATACAAATCTAAGAAAATATTGAAACTTTTAATCAAACTTTTAATTTAAATTTAAACTTTGACTTTGACATTGAAATGTTTTACAAAATTTTATCACTAGTCCTTTGGAACGTTTTTTGTTTACTGTCGAATGACCCTCGGACTATTCGGTTTGGGCCATTTAGACTCAACTGGTACTGTAACATTAGCATTAAATAACTAGTGTAGAGAAAATAAATGATTATATTATATTATATTATTATATTACTAAGAAACGTCTTTTCTTACTCCTCCGCTATTCTTTTCTGATTAATTTCGTTGCGGGACCCAAGACTCGTCGAGCTTCATTGCCTCGGCGTTTTTCTGGTGGCCTCCACTGTTGATTCTGGCTTTCAGGAGTTGCAGTTGGTGGGAACAGTATGGCGGGCTTGTCCCATAACAAATATATATATATATATATATATTACTGGTTATCAACTGGTATCTTTGTTCTAACTCTGCATTTGCCTTGTGTACACAAGAATAAATTTTCTGTAGCTGTAAAAGGTACGCTAAACAATTTCATAATTCTATTTCTCTTCATCTATCTTCTTAAGACCACAACAATTCTGTGTTTATGATCCACAGACCAACAAAAGGCGAGACTTAATTTATTTTACGGTTCAATAAATCTAAAGCGAAATAGAACTTTCTATCTTGATTGCAGCGAACGGTGGATGGTCGCATCTATTGTGTTGCTAACTCTATCGCTGAATAGACAAGTACGTACAGAAGGTCGGGTCTATACAATCAATCTGACTAGTCTTTTTCTAAATATAGGGTAGTTTTACTTACAGCGCACGGTCACCCTGGTTTGCTGTTAGCGTGCAAGTGAGCGACTCCATGCTCGGACCCATACCTACACTACAGTTCTTAACCAGTGTCACTCAGATAGTATTACTATACTGCATCATCATCATCTGTCTAACCATATCCCAACTATGTTGGAGTCGGCGTCCAGTCTAACCGGATGCAGCTGAATATTTTAAATGGAACGACTTCCTATCCGTCCCCCATAACCCAGTAAGTGGGTAATTCCCTTTGGTAAGACTGGTTGTCAGACCTTTCGGGCTTCTGTCGACCCATGACGACTGTCAAAGCTCCACGTATGACAGCCGAGACCAACGGCTTATCGTGATTTCCGAGGCACGGAGAAGTCTCGGTGTCACCGTCACATGGCTCGTCGTATAAAATAAACCTTCTGTAACTTTTTATTCTGTGTCTCCATCACCCGGTCAGCGGTTTGGAGTTAATGGAAAAAGCCAATGGAAGGTTCGATATCCCACCTGCTTCTGTTACCTGTTGCCTGCGATAGGAGTGTGACTTCGAATCGACATATTGAGGTGTCGGTTTGCTTTTAGGAAATATTTATTTCTCTAAAGCAAATGATGCAGTTCATTTACATGAGATTTTAGTTTTAATACTATAATATTCTCCAGACTGACTAGTCTGACTGCCTCGTTGGTCTAGTGGTCGCAAGCGCGACTGCTGTGCATGAAGTCTTGGGTTCGATTCCCAGGTCGGGCAAAGTGTTATTGGGTTTTTCCATGAATTTCTCAGTAGCAGCCTCGGAGTCAGGATTTGTGCCCGGTTGATGGCAATAGGCTCGCCCCCTATTACATGGGACTAAAAACATAACTGGCGAAATGTGGGTGTACTAATGGGTACCTAACCTAACCCTTCGGGGATTACAGGCGTGATGTTATGTTTATGTAATATTCTCCAGACCGAATTTTGGTCACGGCGGTCAATCTCAATTGAGAGTAACCATGGAAGACTTCAGGCGCAGAAGTATGGAGTTTCTTGGCTGTTCTTCTCAATACGAAACTACATTTTGGAATGGGCAACTAGATTCAATATTATAATTTTTCTTTTTTCTCGTAAATGACGTTCAAAAGTGCCTTTTAATGGTCTAATTGATATAAATGATTTGACTTTGACTTGAACCAAACCAACCTCACCAACTTCTAAACTCCGTGCTACTACTGCTCCAGCGCCACAGCTATCCGGAATCAAACGCACAAAGCTGGGCGCAACCGTCCGTTTTCCGAATCAGGTTTCCGTTCCGGTAGGGTATATGTAAATCATCATCTGCCTAGCCTTTTCCCAACTATGTTGGGGTCGGCTTCCAGTCTAACCGGATGCAGCTGAATACCAGTATTTTACATGGAGCGACTGCCTATCTGACCTCCACAACCCAGTAACTGGTTAATATGATACCCCTAGGTAAGACTCATGGTTGTCAGACTTTCGGGCTTCTGACGACCCGTAATGACTGTCAAAGATCCACGTATGACAGCCGGGACCAACGGCTTAACGTGCTTTCCGAGGCACGGAGGAGTCTCGGTATGTAAAGATGGTCACCCATCCACGGACCAACCCCGGCAAGCGTAGCTTAACCTGACGGATCGACCCGTGCGGCTGTTATTACTTAGCCACGAGCTCCTCAATGGGAATATGTACATACACATGTAAAAAAAAAAATGTATTGTGTAATTTATTTATGTGTGTGTATGTAACATATACGCTACCGGAACGGAAACCTAATTCGGAAACCGGTCGTTTGCGCTCAGCTTTAATTGAAAGAACCCTAGCCGCTAATCAGAGTTCCTCAGATCTCAATGTAAAGTGAGCTTAATAAAAGAGAGTATTTCTAATTAAACTAAAAACTTACTGTATCACGTTCCCTTTTTATTTCAAGTTCTTAATTAGTTGTCCAATTCTTTAACTTTCTTTTTTTAAATGTAAACTTCGCTTTATTATCATCCTTTTTTTTAATAGTAAGGTAGAATGACCTCTATCCTCGCTTGCTTAAAATTTATTTTAACAAAACCTAAGTAACCATTAGTGCTTGTAAATAATGTAACATCCATATTTTATGACATCCAAATGGGTTTAATGTGTAAAAGGGATGATTTAGCTTACGATCCAACCAAAATTATTATGTTATGGTTTTAGGAGGTGCTGTGCATGAGGTCTTGGGTTCGATTCCCAAGTCAGGCAAAGTGTTATTGGGTTTTACCATCAGGAATTTCTCAGTAGCAGCCTCGGAGTCTGGATTTGTGCCCGGTTGATGGCAATAGGCTCGCCCCCTATTACATGGGACTAAAAACATAACTGGCGAAATGTGGGTGTACTAATGGGTACACCTCTGCCTAACTCTTCGGGGATTACAGGCGTGATGTTATGTATGTATGTATGTATATAAAACTATCAACGACACTCTAGTTTCATTGCTTTTTCCTGTAACTGACAATTTATACATATTGTCGCGATATTAAGGTAAGCGCTAACAGGTTTTTTAATCAACCGACTTCAAAAAGGAGGAGGTTCTCAATTCGACGCGTATGTTTTTTTTTTTTTTTTTTTTTTGTGTGTTTGTTCTACGATTACTCCGCCAATTATGAATCGATTTGGATGATTCTTTTTTTGTTTGAAAGAGTATGGTCCCGAATAGGTCCCATAGGAATATTGTCATGATCTGATGATGAACTTTGGAGATATGGAACGGAACTCTTTATAAAATCACAGCAGAACCGCCGTAACAAGACAAATTGCTTTGTTTATACGTGTAGTCGATGACTGACTGAAGGAAGTGGGGAGGGGGTACGTCAACCCCCCTCCTACCACTTTCCAAAATTTAATATATCGTGTGAGGTATTGTTTGAAAGGGCTTTATGTAAGGATTTCAAACATTAACACAGAAGCACTAAAAAGTGAAAAATAAAAAGCTTTTTTACAAAAAAATATGACCGCCTTCAAAAACTACAAAATAAAAAAAATAACTTTAGCTTGGAAGTCGGTGGCAATACCTACATAACAAGAAACAAAACCAAAGCCGCCGACTTTCAAGCTAAAGTTATTTTTTTTATTTTGTAGTTTTTGAAGGCGGTCATATTTTTTTGTAAAAAAGCTTTTTTTACCTAACCAATTTCTTGACAAACCAACGATTCTATCGGCACAGTCAACGTAGTCGCTGAGGGATTGGCTGCTTTGCTGCCTGTCTTGGGTTCTACTACAGGTATCCCGGGTCTGGTTGTGCGTGCATGTGAGTTTGTTTGCTTTTAGATGCACTCATGGAAAAGGAGAATTCCTTTTTCAAAAACTGGTTTAATTGAAATAAATATACTTTGACTTTGACTTTCCTCGCTTGGAACATACATTTTACAAATACGGAAGGTTGGGCTCACTCCGACCAAAGACGGGAAATCTTTATAACCACTAACAACGTTGAAGGAATAGGAAACAAACTACCATTTCCATTTTACGACGGTCCAAGCTGATGTACCACGTTGTTGATTTTATAGCACCATAAAACAAAATCTCTTATTATCGCTTTCAAAAAAGATTCTTTATCCCTTTGTATTGCAATTTTGTGTTTTTATATCTTCACTAGCTTTCGCCCGCGGCTTCGCTCGCAAATTAAGTTTTAAATTCGATCATAATTAGTAAGACATGTGGCGCCATCTATCATCATAAGAAAGTTATTGTGATTTCACTCGAGAACAGTACTTTTTTTCGGGATGAAAGGTACCCTATGTTCGTTACTATACACCTGGCAATGTATGTGCAAAATTTCAGGATGATCGGTTCAGTGGCTTAAGCGTAAAATGGTAACAAACAAACAAACAAACATACTTTCGCATTTATAATATTAGTTAGGATGTAAAACCTTTCCATGATCTGAATTTTGTATCTGTAGTCACGCCACAGATAATAAAATACTACGTGTCACGCCAATATTTGGTATGAAACAAAGTGCTTCGACGAAGTTATAGGTGCCAAGTTGGTTTTCTATAGGTAAATTCTACGAATTAATAACGTTCAAAATCGCGTTGCAGTTAGATTTGGTTAGTTTAGAGAATTTTTAATAGATTGAGACAGATTCGATTGCGATCGTTTATTAAAGTTAGTAGGTTGCTCTCCTATCGAGTGTGTGCGCAAGCACAAGTCTTACATCACTCTAATAGTCCGATGAGACAACAATCGGACACTACTGGGGAGAAATCAAGCGCAGAACCAACGGCTTTACGTGCTTGCTGAGGCACGGGGATCACACCATGGGGTCACACCATCATCTTCCATACTCCGGGCTGCTACTGAGAAATTCCTAATCGAACCCAATAACACTTTCGGTCCGACCGGGAAGACGAACCTAGGTCTCCAGGCTCTGCAGTCGTGCTTGCGACCTCGAGACCAACAGTCCGACATAACCCACCGTTCTTCCAAGTCGCAGGGTATCTTGACGATTACCCCACGATAAACAAAAAGGTAGATATTTTAAGTAGTTACCGTGATGATACAATTCTCTTATTATGTTAATATCACAGAATACCATAAGCAAGACCACGACTTCAAAACTTATTCCATCCTTACATTAAACTACTAACTTTGTCCAAGATAATGTTGTAAATGTATGAAAATCCACAAAACAGCATAAGATTGTACCAGAAGGAAATGCGACTATTTCTCTGCTTGAAAACGCGAATATATCTGTATAAGCATTATAATACTCAGATAATCTCTACGAGTCGAGTGAAATATCTTTTCATGCATGCTATGCTGTCACTAAGTAAAGACTGGTGCACACTGGACTGTATCAAACGCGAGTAGACGCGCGGCAAAAAAAGCGAACTACGAATGTTTTTAATTTCTTCATTTTTTTTTTGTTCTTTATTTATTTTTCATTTTTTTTTAATTTAATCTTTTTTTTAAAGGAAACTTGCATTTAATAGCGAAGAAGTGATACAAAGGTTAGGCATTAAGTCCACCTTCGTACTTTTTTGTTCCATAAAATTTAAATAAATAAATATATAAATTTTAAAAAGATTATCGACGATAACAAGTTTCCTCTTATAATAAAACTTCGTCGGTAATTGAGGACGCAGACAAAGTCGCGGAATAAAAATAAGCCTATGTCCTTTCTTGGGTCCAAAATTACTTCGATTATACGTTTAATCAAAATCGGTTTAGTGGTTTGGTCGTCAAAGTGTAATAGCCAGACAGAGTTGCTTTCGCATTTATAATAATAAAATGCAATAATTTACGTGATAAGTCAAATGGATGGATGGATGAATGGATGTTTGTTACTAGTTTATGCTTAAATGGATGAACGGAATTAGCTTTAATGGGCACACGTATAGATATTGAAACAGCTTAGCTCATTAGGGCCGACGGGCCTGACGGGCCTGTTGGTCTAGTGGTTAGTGGCCCTGACTGCTAAGCCGGAGGTCGTGGGTTCGATTCCCACCCAGGACAAACTTTGTGTGATGAGCATGATTGTTAGTTCTGTGTCTGGGTGTGATTTATCTATAATATGTATGTATTTATAAATTATATAAGTATGTATATCAGTTGTCTGGTTACCATAACACAAGCTCTGCTTAGCTTGGGATCAGATAGCCGTGTGTGAGTTGTCCCAAGATAATTATTATTATTATTATTATTATTAGACGATTTTTATTCCATTTTTGTGTTCCCATTCACAAATTATCCATTTAGAACCACTCAGACGAAATCATGGGCTGAAGCTAGATTTAATTAATTCAATACCTATACACCTTTTGTTTCTCGACGCGTCTTCGCTGAGTGCAGTCTAGCGTGAGACAACCCTAAGACAGCACGGACGTCTTGAAGCCCACGCTACACGTTGAAAGGTATTTGCATGTACTTATGTTCATGTGTTCATTCATGACTGGCGTTAAGCGTAATAATATGCAAGTTTAGGGCTGCCACACACTTGGAATTACGAATTTTCATACGCCACCTTCACGAATCTTGTGCGGATGAAGATGTCAAAATAAAGTTTTGTTTTGTTTTGAGTAAGTTGTAACTAGATGTACCAACTGTGTGTGAGTGCAGCGCTAATGTGTGAGTAAATGGGAAGTATAATGTTTTAAACATTTAATGTCACTGCAATGGACTTAATGGGCCTTATTATAAAACAAAGTCTTATTATAAAAGCCTTATTATAAAACCAAGTTTAAATCTTCAAGCGTCTTTTTGAATTTCGAAGTTTATTTCGATAAAGATAAAGTTTGTAATACAAAAATTGGCTTGATAGTGTCGCCAATATTTAAAACAAAGTGTGATTTAAATAGGTAGGTACATATGTAAAACTGACATATTTATTCATTAGATAAAAGTTATCTGAAACACAGTCTGTTATAAACCGAAAATAAAACTGTAGTATTGCATAAAAATCGGCAAAGTGCGAATTGTATCTGCAAAGTAACCGTACAAAATTAAGTGTCGTGCCAAAAACGTCAAAAAAGCACCATTTTATTGCATTATTTGTTGTTGTTCAAGCGGCCACAGTAATACACACTCTGTGAAAATTACAAGCATATGCACTTATTACGATTTAATAAGTATAAAATACACAGCCCTGTGACAGACGGATGCACAGACAGAATAATAGCCTCCCGTTGCCACCCTTAGGGAACGGAACCGTAAAAACCGCAATAAAACTCCTTATAACTTAATTTTGAACTAACAGTTCAAACTGACATAAAACACGACAACTTTGCGTTAAGAGGAAACGCGGGTGATCTTTAATCCATACAAACTCTCTCGCCTGTTTTCTTTCTGGTTTATGGCTTTGAAGTAATGATTAGAGTAGCAAATAGGAATCTCTTTGTTTTATTTTACTATTTAATGACACATTATTTTACATGTATTAGATCGTCGAGTCGTTACAGGTCATCAGAAGCTTGAAAGTCTGACAACCAGTCTTAACAAGAGTCAGTCGCTCTATGTAAAATATTGGTATTCAGTTACGCCTGTAATCTACGAAGAGTTAGGCAGAGGTGTGCCCACCCAGTACACCCACATTTCACCAGTAATGTTTACATCCCAAGTAATAAGGAGCGAGCCTAGCGACACAAATCTAGACTCCGAAGCTGCTACTGCAAACTTCCTAATGGAAAAACCCAGCAACACTTTGCCCGACCTGGGAAATTCGCGCTTCTCATAGGTACCTAATCTACAAATATCTCTCCGCTCACATTTCTTATATCCTCTCCCCTATGGTTACATCGTTCAGAAATCGGTTCGAAACTCCGAAGAAAATTCTTTTACCGCCACCAAAGACTAAGTTCTTTAGTGGTGATGTAAACAAAGTTAGTGGAGGGTTTGCCAACGACAATAATGATGACTTTATTTGCCTACTCCCCCAATATAATCTCGTGTTACGCCCCACTTTCATGGCCTATATTTTTGCGTATGTTGTTACTTACGTCTGTGACGTAATGGTCGTGAAAAACGGTTTCCGTATTGTTTTCGAGTTTGAGTTTATTTGGGTGTGTGTAAAAGATTGTGAGTGTGTATGGAGAAGTGTTTTTATACTCCATCTAATCAAACAAATAAAATTGAAGTGTCTTTTTGTAATGTCGAAATTTTTTGGCTTATCACTAAAATTGCTGGATTAATTTGACGGGACTTTCACTGCAGATATGATATGGAGTAACTCAGACTACTTTGATTTTAGAAAATAAATTAGAGTTCCATGCAAAAAAAAAGAACCCTGTAATTTGACCGCGATCAAAGTCGCGGGTAAAAATTAGTCTTATACAATTTGTAACCCAATCACATTGATGCCATTCTGCGTTGTGCCTGTGGCGAGTCCAAACAAACACTTTAGCCAAGTAAATAATTTAAACATATAAATGAATACGGTGTTCAATTAATTTCTGCTCAAACACGTAATCCATTCACAAATATTATAATGAGCAAAATGCGGCGCTAATATTATATTAATCCCGTCTAGACATGGGTAAATTTCATTTGAATGAATATTTGGAACCTCTAAAGTAAATACGAATGGCTGCAATAATATTGTTTTAATTATTTAAGGCTCATTTTGTTAAGTGTTTCATAAGTGCTGGCTTGAGCTAATTTATTATCAAAGCTTAAAGTTATAAATAAAGATATCAATTGCCATGAAAGCCTCCTAAAGTGTGGCCGTATTATGAGATTTTTTGGATTGTAATCTGCTTTTTTTTATTAAGATTTTTTTTGTATTGGACTGCCTCGTTGGTCTTCTCGTCGCAATGCGCGACGCTGTTGAGCATGAGGTCTTGGTATCGATTCCTAGGTTGGGCAACGTGTTATTGGGGTTTTCCATCAAGAACTTCTCAGAAGCAGCCTCGGAGTCTGGATTTGTACTCGGTTGATGGCAATAGACTCGCCCCCTATTACATGGGACGGCTAATATAACTGGTAAAATGTGTGTACTGGGTACACCCCTCCCTAACCCTTCGGGTATTATAGGCGTAAAGTTATGTATACCACAAAGACTGTATTAAATAGACATTTTCTACGATCGTCTTTCTATAGACTTCTATGTCGCGTGATGGGTCAGTGGTTAAGGCGCCCGTCTCTCATACAAGAGGGTGCGGGATTTGTTTGTACTAGGCAGGTTGCAATGTGACTTTTTCAATTCATAATGTTGTTTCTTGAACATCATTGACATCAGTGAAGGAAAACATTGTGAGAAAACTTGGACTTATTAGGACCTAAGCAAGCGTGGTGATCAATGCTCGTGCCTTCTCTAGATGAGAAGAAGTCTTTAGCCTGCAGCGGTATTATATTAAAACAATCTGCTATGCTGAAATGACGTGATCTGGCGACACTGAGATCATGCACCAAACAAATATTTCATGTTTATGTTTAGGACCCCTGATTGACCATTACGATACCATTAACAAAATGAACTGAATGAGTTGCTAATCGCCATCAAAGCGCGAAGGAATCATTTATTTTGTTACCCCTGGGCTTCATGTTTCGTTTCCTTAAAGTAAAGGTTGGCGTCACAGTTAGGATTCTCAAAGCTTATGTAGGACCCAACTCAGATGATGCATCAAGTTTTGGCATGACAAAATTCTGGCCAGCACTTATTTTATTACAAAAAAAAAAAAAAGTAAAAATAAAAAAAATATATAAAAATGATAACCACATCCAAATTAAAAAAAAATCTTTAAATTTGGAACCTATAATTCCTTTAATCAATTGCCCTAAACGGTAAGCTTTACATTCAAGACATCGCATCACCATTTCAACAGTCTTTTGAATAATTATAAAACCAAAAAAAAATCTCTTCTTTGAATTCAAGGCCAAAAAAGTTGGCACTGAGAAAGCCCCTTCAAATTGATTCTACGATGGCGTGCTTCCCTATTATTATGCAAAGGAAAAATGAAAAGAATCGGAAGCGTGACCTTTTGGAGTTCGTTAAAAAGTAATCATGCTGCCCCCCCCCCCCCCTCCTTGGGCCGGTTATAAGATTATACCCACCACTTGTTATTTTAAAGCGAGGAAATGATGAATTGTTTTACCTACTCCTTAATCGTTTGTTTAGTTAGGAGCTGGTAGGTGTTTTATAAAACTGGCTTTTATGTGGCTATATTTATACAACAATATTAGTATACAAGCTTATTTTTTTTACCATGAACTTGACATGAAACAAATATTCATTCGTAATTTTCTGGATTGGTCTCATGGCAAAATTGTTTCATGATGAGGATCTTTCTATGTCTTTTATATTTTTAGGTTTATGGTAAACAAAAACTAAGGTGGTTTATTTGTTTTTATTCATTAGTTAGTACGATTACTAATATTATAAAGCTGAAGAGTTGTTTGTGTTTTCGTTTAAAGGCGCTAATCTCCGAAACTACTGTTCCAAATTCAAGAGCTATGCTATCCCTGAGTGCTTTATTATTTAATTAAATAGGTATCCCTAAGAAAATTCACATAGACGAAGTCAAGCAAAATGTAGTTCACCATTGACATACGACAAAAAAAAACGAAATATTCCAAGAAAACTAGTTCCGTTCCAACTAAATTTATGTAGAACTGTTCACAAAAACAATATACGCGAACCTAAATTTCTGAAACTACATGTAATCACTTATGTGCCTAGAAAGTCGTATTTGCACTTGTTTAGTTATGTGGAACTAAGTTAAAGTGTGGATAATAAAGGGACGAGCGGGTGTTCGCGGTAATGTTCACAACTTTTGGCTCAAGGCACCAACTATATACCTAGAAGCTTAGTACATACGGTCTACTGCAAGAAGAAAAGATCAGAAGGCAAAATTATTGTTTCTGGTTAATTTTATCGTGTGGTCGCAAGCATGACTACTGAGCTTAGGGTCCTGGGGGCCTATCGCCATCTTTTAAAACAATGATGTAATTTCTGTTGTTGAATTTTGAACTCTCGGCACTGAGCCGGACGTTGAAAATCCAACAGTACAGAAGGCAAATTAATATATTGTTTCAAGAGATTCGAGTCGGGTAGTGTTATTGAATTTCTCAATAGTTATTTATATTTTTCAATTGCCTGGAGTTTGGAAGTTTGAAAGTTTAACACCCCCGTTTCCCGGAAAGCTGGTAAAGCCAATAGTCTCGGCTCTAATTCGTATCTTTGACAATCCCCACGAGCAGTATACGTTTAACGTTACCATGTTTTTGTATCGAGAAAAAATGAAAAATGAAAATGAAAATAAAAATGAAAAATATTTTATTTAACAACTAAGTTGGTTCAACGAAATTGAGGTTGACCTCTCCTTTAGAGTTCTTATAAATAGGTATATTCCATAATGAAAAATATTTTAGTGCTTCCATAATCTTAACAGTTTTGGCTAAAACATGTTTGAAATAACCCTTTTTGGAGGATTTTGGTGTCAGCGCCCTAAGCTATAAGCTTACAATTCCAGCCAGCCAGCTTCCATTTTAATATTTTCCAATTTGTAATAAAATGGATCTTCTTCAAAACTTACTTTTGATGTGGCTTGAGTGACTACTGTAATTTTTCTAGTGAATTATAGTGAGAAAAGTTTTTGGGCACTAGTGAGAAATATTTCATTACATACATATACGACTCATTTGTTATCTAGTTTTATGGAGCGTATTATATGACTTGTTGAGTAATA
Organism: Hoplodrina ambigua; assembly: GCA_949774945.1. Lineage (NCBI taxonomy): Eukaryota > Metazoa > Arthropoda > Insecta > Lepidoptera > Noctuidae > Hoplodrina > Hoplodrina ambigua. The sequence continues at coordinate 12,153,545 of OX458973.1, forward strand.
AGAACTTGTTTCACTCTTTATCTAAGAAGTTTCTTAGACAATATTTGGTACATATCTAAGTACTACAATCCCTATAGGGTTAAAAAGGAGACACTTATCATAATATCTATTACTAGATTATGCCTGTGACTTCGTCCGTATGTAAGTCAAGTATACCATAAACTATAGTCTATGGCATTCGAGCATTTGGTAATAGTGTAGCTTTCTATCAGTGAAAGATTTTTTGTAATCAGACTAGTGCTTCCAGAAATTATCTATTACGAAAAAACTTTAACTCTTTATTATATCAAGAGAAGAAGAAGTACTAATTTGCCCGAGAGTACGTCAGTGAATTCAGGCAATGTCCTAAATTTTCTGTCTGGAATACAAAAACGGGATAACAAATTATATGGTAAATGTCAGCTAGTTCCTTTTATCCGTTTAAGCGTGAAGAGTAATAATCATCCATCCACCTTCACCTTCATAAACTTCCGCGTTTATTTCAGTAGGATTCGTACTCCTGCTGCGTGTTTATAATGTATAGTAATAGGATTCGTACTTCTGTTATGTTTTGAATATGTGTAATCGAGACTGTACCGCAACATACTAACCGATGACGTATAGATGTGGGAAGCACATTACCGTTCATTGTGGCAATGTTTGCGGGAGACCTAGGTCCTGCAAATTACGTCTTACGGCCGAATGGTGTTTATGAAACTGACCTTAATACCTACCACAGACGGACGAAGTAAACGTAATAAATTTTATTTTCCGAGAACCATATATTATTATACAACCTAACCCCGAAGGGTTAGTCAAATTTGTACACATTAGTACACGCCAGTTATGTTTAAGCTAAAGTTAAGTTAAGTTTAAGTTAAAGGGGGCGAGCCTGTTGTCTTCAACCTGGCACAAATCCAGACTCCGTGGCTGCTTCTTAGAAATTCCTGATGGAAAACCCCGATAATGCTTTTCCCGAACTGGGGGCCAACCACTGCCTCTTAAAACAATATTATTTTACTATTACTTGGCCTTCCGCACTGTTGGATTTTCAACGCTCGAATCAGCGCTGAGAGTTGAAAATGCAACAACAGAAATTACAAAATAATATTGTTATAAGAGATGACGGTAGTCACCTCCTTCTGCCCGGGTCGACGGCGCGTTCTGTTCGCGCGCGCCTCAAAGAGCTGTCAGCACAGGGACGGGGCCCCCAACGGGGCCAACGCCTGCCGGGGTTGCGGGACGTCTTAACAGGATACCGCGGCCCCGGAACGTATAGGGCAACAGAAGGAACAGGGTGGTTTTTTTGTCAGTAAAAGTGTGACGGCACCTTCCGCCCCGCTCAGGGCGGAAGGAGTTATTTGATGATTTTTACCCAACCATCAACCCAAGACCTCATGCTGAGCAGTAGCGCTTGGCGACCACTTTACAAACAAGACGGTTAATGGTCTTCATTTTATATTTAAGACACTGACCCTCAAATTCCAACCCTACGCCGCTGCCACATACCCACAATTACAACTAATTTCATAACAAACTTTAAGATTGCACATCAACCGCCAACTATTTTAATATTACAGTTGGCACGCTTGAAAGCAAATATTTCGATTACCGTTAAGCTTTGTAACTTGTAACTGAAGCCCAACAAGTTCCCTCAGGAGTTTGTATTTGGTTAAGGACTCATAGCTAGTTCCAAATATTTTGCTCATGTTTGTGTGTATGTAGGTAATAGGCCGAGATACCACCGTTGCTGGAAACCAGCGTTATTTAAGCACTGCTGAATTTTGAATGTAGAGGATTTTTGTCGTGAAGACTGCCAAAAATGCATCTTATTTACGCAGAGAAAAGATTGCGGCTAGATTTTAACTTCTTCTTTATCTTTATCGTCTTACGACCCATACGACATCCTAGTGTCAGGGTTTCTAATCCGCCTCAAGGGCCTCTGACATGGTTTGAGTGGCACAGTAATAGTCTAATATAAGTCCATGTTTCCCCAGGTTTTTTTTCATTCACCGATGTCAGTGATGTCCAAGATAAACTTAAGAAAGACGAAGACGTTAATTTAACTACGTTTATAATTAGTTGAATTGGTTTTCAGGTATAAAAGGTCTATTGCCTACCCTACTCACTTGCGTCCGCGAGTGACGTGAGTAAGAGGCAAACAAACCTACTTTCGCTTTTATAATATTAGTTAGGATTTCCATTTCTCATTCGGCTAGGTCCTTAGCCTATGGCGTACTCATCTATCTTAACGTAAAAAGCTGCAGAGTTTGTTGGTTTAGACGCACTTATCTCAGAAACTGACCTGATTTAAACAATACTTTTTTCGTTGTATAGCACGTTTATCAAGGAAGGTTATAGGGCACATAACATCACGCTACCACTCATAGGAATATAGCAGTATCCAAAGGCGTAACTTAACGTAGGTGAAATACTACCTAGCACCGGATAAAGCTGAATTCTTTAGTATTCTTTGTTCGATATTTATCAAAAGCAATGGGTGTTGTTCAAATTAATTCCTCTAGTAAAGTGAATACAGCAAACAACACTTAGTACCGACATCATTCGATAAATACCCAACTCATCGATGCACCGCAAATCATGAACAGGGTTCTGATTCCCTATTTACTCCGCAATCGAATGCATTATTTGTTGTTGTAACGCAATTAGCGAGTGGCAGGATGTTGAATTTCAAATGTAGTGAATTACAGCTTTCATGTATGGAATTTGGACCTATTATGTTTTGTAATTAAGTTGTTTGTTGTGTTAGGAGTTAATTATGCTTAAATTACGTAAATAAGTAGGACGATAGATTTTGCTAACATAATAATTGAGCTTAATTCTGTCTTACCTCCTACTGTTATTATTAACGTGAAAGTTACTATCGACCCAGTGCAAGTGCGGTGCTCCAGATCAGACGATGGCCCGTTTTATACAGTGTCCAAAGTGTCCCTTCACCTGCACTTTAGAGGACATTAAAAAGGCTACTGATTCAACGATAAACATGGACAGCTACTGGGCCTGAGTCAAAGTCAAAATATTCATTTCAATTAGACCAATTACAGGCACTTTTAATTGTCAAGGAGTCAGTCAGTTAGTCAGAAAGTTGAAGTTAGTTGCTCATTCTAAAAGGAAGGTAGGCCTCTTTGGAGAAGAACAAACAAAAAACTCCACGAACACTGAAATCTACGCAGATGAAGTTGCTGGCAGAAGCTAGTGATCCAATAAATTAATTACGTCGAACTAGTTCATATGCCAAATATTTTATTTTTCTTGACTTTACTTATGCTTACAATTTACCTAAAAATCAGCAACGTCAAATATCCAAAAATATTACAATTCCGTATAAAAAGGAAGACATTTTGACAGAATTAAACCCAATCAAATAAGCGAAAACTCGAGACTTTTATGTTCCCAAGGCCACCCTTGTATGCTCGTGCCCTAAAAACGATTTCAAAGTCACTCACACTGTCCTTCATTGTTTTACGAAAGGTATGTTGAATAGAAGCGTCTTCCTTTGACGAGACAACTCTATGGATCTTTTGTTCTACCGTCGTTTGTTCACGCTAAAACACTGTTTGTCTTTTGATACGCGCACGAATAATGAAGGCATGGAGTGAAATTGTTTATTTAAAGTTGCGTTTCTCATAAGCATTTTTAATGAGGTCATTTTACAGGCAGGTATTTTATGTATAAAAACCATAGTTATATATAAATGTTATGAATTGAAATTTACAGCCTTTAAACATTATTTAAAAAAAAAAAAACAAAATAAATGTCAGAGGCTGTTAACTTCGGTGGATTTTCCCAAATAAAAATATTTCATACAAACCTTGTCCAAGAAATAACGAACACAACAAAAAAGAATCAACCAAATCAAAAACAAGTAAACTTATCGAAGATTTGTCAAAATTCATTTTTTTTTAACTTAATAGAAATAATTTTTTTATGACTTTGACTTCAACTTTGAATGCTTTTTAATGGTAAATCAATAGTTTATGGAGTATCCAAGAAACTACTAAACCCTAATCAAGTACCCCATGTACCCCATGTTAATCATTACAAAGTTTGACAATAATTTCTATTACTACTATATCCGACCGTATAATACAGGGGTGGCCAACCGATCGATCGCGAACGAGCGGTCGAACGCACTCGGGTAGATCCCTGACGCAATGCTTTTTAATTAATTAATTAATTATTATACCAGCCTATTACTATCCCACTGTAGGGCAAAGGCCTCTTCTCATAAAGAGATGGCATGAGCATTAATCACCACGCTTGCTTAAGGCGGATTGGCGATTCCAGACTTATATTAGTTATAAGTCCAGGTTTCCTCACGATGTTTTCCTTCACCGATATCAGTGATGTCCAAGATGAACTTTAGAAGGTACATATGAATTGAAAATGTCACATTGGTAATTGCCCGGATTCGAACCCTAAAAAATAAATATTACTTATATACTTTTCATTTACACAGTTGCTAGTTGCAAACTATACATAAGCATGTTATGTTTATATAAAGTTCAAATACGATTCAAATCGATATACACATATTATGCGTTAATAATTTGAAATACCTACGATTCAATGATTTGAATTAATTATGTAATAGGTAAATCGCACAAGTTTAGTCAGTATACAGTCTGTCTGAACAAGTTGACTACCCCTGCTATACTAATCTGTTAATTGAATTTGCCCCAGAAATTATCGGGGTTCCATGGCAATACGGAACTTCTCTATCTTCAATAATAATGGCTTAACTTGCCAGTACGGTTCGGAATAATTCAATGTAATGTGTTTTCAGAGCGAAAAATCGTTATTACGTGCTTAGCAAGACGATTCGAGGTAATGGATTAATAGCCAACATTCGACTAAGAGTAACGCGAAATTGATTAATTATAACAATTTTGTTTTTCGTTCTTTTGTAATAATGTTTATCTTGAATTTTTCTTTAAAACCCATTAAATTAATCAGCTAAATGTTTTCTTTGAACTCATAAATCCATCATAATAAAGAAAACAAAAAAATGACAATTTCTTTGTATCTGCGGATCCAAGGACCATACAGTTCGTAGGGAAATAATAGGTGAACTGATATAATTAGGAAGTAAAATTGTAGGCATTTCTAGAAGTACTTACCTACTAGATTACATAAAAGCTTTTGCTGAAAGAAAGTTATCCTAATGCAGAGTGCTCTAGGCTATATTTTATGGTGTACTTGACTTCCAAGAAGAAGCTAGTAAACAATAAACAAGATAAATCTAACACAACCATTATAAAATATTCCGAATCATTCAAAATAATCGTTTGTCTGATAAATGTTGGCAAGCTTTCAAGAAAATACAAAACTTTGTTTTTCCAAAAAGTAATTCCAAAATGGTCTCAATCGATAGGTTAATATCTGAAGCTTTAGTTAAGACTAACAATGAACATTTTGATTAAAATAAAGTTCAAAGGCTTAAGGCTCCAGTCGTTTGAGAGAGCTTATAAATTAACGGCTTTAAACTTCCAAGGATTGTTATTGAAAAATAATTATATTTATTTTAGCGGTCAATTCTGCTGAATTTTAAGAACGATCACAATCTAATCGTAGCCTCATTTCGTAATCAATTCGTAATTAATTCGTTCGTTTAGGCTTTTTTGTCTGTTTCCACCATTTTCTTGACCACTACTTATACGGTAGTAATCGTGTACTACGAGACGGTAATAATCATGTGATTTCCCAGAAGACTGTGTCTGTTGATATTTTATATTCCTCGAAGTATGCGACGCTAAAGATTACAATATTATTGTTGAATCCCATTTTGGTTGTAATATGTGCAATATTTTATTGTTTACATATTTTAATTATTCTAGGAAATTCTTGAAAATGTTAAAATTTAATTTTTAACTATAATGAATTATGAGCAAAAAAAAAAACAATTAAAAGAATAATAACATTAATTAATTAATGATTTGCAAGAGGACTTTTTATTATTCTTAAGGGTTGTTAGGTTAGGTTGCTTTTCTTGTAAATTTCTGTGAAACCTTCTACTTGCCTTTCTTTCATTAATAATTTAATTTTACTACTTAAGAAATTAAATAAATACATTTTTGTTTGTGATGATTGAAGTGTAAAATACGTGATTGTATGAAAAATATCTGTCATTCATAAACACTTAATAAACCTCAAGATGTACAGACGTCATGAAACAGTTGAATGAAATAGGAAAGCTTAAAATAAATTCTACATTTTAGCACATACAAGAACTCAAGTAAAAGCAAAGTTACAAAAGAAACCTCATTAAACCAACAACTATTTAACAGGAAAATGTAATGTTACATTATTTCAGCACTCACAAAGTTAACCTTGACTGACCTTGACCGAGAAACTTGAACACGGAAAGTATGTCAGGTATGGCGACCAAGCTTATGTAAGGGAACATTCCAACTTCAAAGGAGTTTCCAAAGTAGCTAAGCAAAGATTTACTTATTAATATTATAGAGAAAACAACATTAAGAGGAGCTTAACCTTTCAAAAATGTACAAATAATATTTTATTACGTAATTCGCCTAAAAGGACCAAATTTAAAAATTTATAAAGACCTTAGTAAAAGTGCCTCGATAAGTATGAACCTTTTTTCATGTGGAAATCTTCATGGATACCTAACCTCCGTCGAGAAAGAACGTAGGGTAATGTCGAACTTCTACCGGCTAAAACCCCATAGTTCCATGAGTCGGGAGCCCAGTAGCGTCGCTCAACGATTGATTGGCGCCCGGGAGAACCAACACAGAGAAAAGCTTTTCTTAAAATATACCTAAATGAAGCTATTTGATAAAACGTGCAATGGGAGGGTAAACTCACTCAAGTGTCGTTTATAAGCAGGGATAGAATAATCGGATGCATGTTCACTCAAGCTTTAGGCTCTGGCTTAATATGGGATGGAATTTCATGAGAAAAAAATCTAACGATTCAGAGATTTAAAAGTGACTAACACGGCTACACTTTAATATAAACTCATAAAAGTAATATATAAAATGTGTATTTTAGTAGTCTTTTTATTTATTTTTACTATACGATTTCTTACATTTAAAGTCATTTACACAAACAGCCAGACTCAGAAAAACTGTCTGTAGAACATAGAAATATTTGGTCCGTGCGGGAATCAACCTCGCGTCAGGCAGCACAGCAGCCAATCGCTCAGGCACTGCAACAACTGTATCATATTTTGTTTTCTATTTACGTATCAACGGACTAAATTCCACAATTTCCTAGCGAAAATTAACTTTACGTAAATATATATTACATACGACTAATACTAATCCCTATTTATAAGGGAAGAGAAACATATATTATTATGTAGTACCTGTAAATATACGTACATACATATTACCTGTTAATTACAACTTTGTGGAGGTAGCGACCTCGCCCTGTAATAAGGTATTTCGGTTCAACGTAATTATTTTACGAATGTACCTACTTCCACATATAATGTACCTAACCAGTAGCGTAGCGGTGACATAAGCAGTCCTTGTAACAAAAATTATGTAGGAGCCCTTTTACCTAACTGCAGCAAAGTCCAAATGGAGGGTAAACATTTTTCATAAAGGAATCAATTTTATTTATCATAAGTCCATTTTTTGGAGGAGCTCGCAGCTTAGTAATAACAGCCGCACGGGTCGATCCATCAGGTTAAGCTACGCTTACCGGGGTTGGTCCGTGGCTGGGTGACCATCTTTACACACCGAGACTTCTTCGTGCCTCGGACAGCAAGTTAAGCCGTTGGTCCTGTCTATCATACGTAGGTAATCGTTACTTGTCGTCAAAAACCCGAAAGCCTGACAAAAAGTCTTACAAAGAGGTATTGTATTTCCCAGTTACTGGGTTGTGGAGATCAGAGAGGCAATCACTTCATGTAAAATTCGTCAGTCGGCTGAATACAATGGTATTCAGCTGCATCTGGTTAGATAAGAAGCCGACCTATCATAGTTGGAAAAAGGCTAAGCAGATTGATTGAATTATAAGTCTAGGTTTCCTCACGATGTTTTCTTTCAGTGATACCTTAATATAGGCTGAAATCCTTATTCGATCACGTTTATCACATCCAACTTAAAGCTGCACAGTTGTACACACCTACTTTGGGAGATTATTAGTTTATTAGCTAAACCGTAATGCCAATTACCCGTATCATTAGGTAATAATTACTACGCTTGTGAGAATGATACGTTATATTACTGCGAACTAACTAATTTGTCTTCATAATTAAAACTTCTAACTATCGCTTCGTATATAATATCGTTGAATATGAATATGAAAAGAACTTACGTCATAAATTGGGTTTGGTCCTTCAAAAAGGAGCTAGCCTACAATTGATACCGATTAGCTTAATCACAAAAAAAATGAGAATTGCCATCTCTTTCTCTCTTACAGTGAAAGACAAGGACGGTGACACCTTAGAACTGAGTTAAGTATCAATTTAGTTTTCAAACAATCTGACATGTCAATTAAAATTATAATTATTATTTGTATGGAAGTTTTAGATCGACTATTAACCACTTTTATTTATGTCTTTCACTTTCTTGTTTTATCGGAGAGAAAAGGATAGACACAGTCTCAATTAATTTAGCTTGTGCATAATAGAATCGACGCCAATGTCTTGATGAAATATGTCAAACTACTTGATTATATCAAATATGGTACAATACTGTCATTACTATCCAGCAATAGCTAGTGAGTATGTCGTTGAAGAGCCCTAAATACATAAACATGTAACAATTTTATCCTACAATCTTCAGATCGACTCATCCGTCGATATATCGGTATAAGAAGGGTATAAGGAGGGTATAAGTATCGTTTAAGGGAAATGGGATTGTGATACTCTATCGAGATAAGCTATACATAAAGCACTAATATTCTGGAAAGGACATTTTGTTATGTGAAATGCAAATAAGATGAGTAGTAAGTGGCCTGTGCTAAGTAAATCGCCTGAAATAATTGATATAGCAAAACTATGCAAAAGTGCCTGTTGTGCAAGTAGCTAGTAAAACTAAAATTGGGTTCGGTAAAAACAAACCAACCGACGTCAATATGTTTCGAAGTAATTTTAATGATTTTGTATATTTAATGCTGATTAATTGTAAATCTATTATAAACATAAGTTTTAACAAAATCAAACTGTTATTTCTTCATTCTACTGTTACATATTTTCCAACTAACACACAATTTTTTAAATACTGAGAGATTGTGAGTTAGCTCATTTTGGCTATTCGCCCTTTTATTTATTTTTTAAACGTTTAATAAATCTAAAAACCAACCACACACAAAACCAGACCCGGAACAAGTATCTGTAGTCTGTTTCGTACGGTAATTGAACCCGTGATACGCAATGCAACAGCCTATTGCTTAGCAACTACGCCAATTGTATCATCAAACTAAACTGAATTAACGACGAGGTAGGCTGACTTCATTTACAGGAAGTTTTTTATAGTTATTGGTTTTAGGACTTGACAAAAGCTTCGCTTTAAGTATTTCAAACAGAAGTTTAAACTGTCCATAAAGATGGAAGAAACGCTTTATTTATCTTTCAAGTATTCTGAAACCAAGGGACCCACTTAGCCGTAAAACTTTTACTATCCATTCTTCTTCCATCTGTTTAATCCTAGATAAGCTGTTTCTGGGTTTTATATTTTATTTAATAACCCGAAAATATTTTATTTATTACAAGGGCGAGTTAGAAAATACATAAAAATACTTTTCGATCATAAAATGTTGTATCTAGGGCAGTCGTAAAAGTCATTTTATATGTCCTTAGCCTTCAATAAAAAGTTAAAACAAGATAGAGTCATATTTGGTCTTTTGTTTCGTAACTTAGGACCAAAATTATAAAAAAAAAAATGTGAATAGTTCTTTTCATAGGGTAAAAGTACCATTGGACTGGAAATATTGCCAGCAGTCTCTATGAAAGCTTTGCCTTGTGGGCACTGGCGTTGCCATGATATTACTACATTTTGAGCCCACGTTTAGCCAATGGTACTATAATTTAGATTTACAGAAGAATATAGGTACAAAGGCCATCACAACTACAAAGAACCGACCAATCAATATCAAACAAACCCAAACTGCTCGCTAATTTAACAAGATAAACCGAAAATGATTGACAATAAAAACAAAAGCATTCGCATCGATAAATATGAAAGGCAGCAGAAATTCAAGCCTTTTGAAGAAATCACCTCCAATTACGAGACTGTAGTGCTAGCGGTAAATAATGGTGGCTGTTGTGAAGTAGACTGAATTGATTGTTATTTAGATATTGATTGTACTGCGGGTTTGCATATGGGGCTATGAAAGTGGCGAGGATGTACAAACTTGTGAGCTTTTTTAACCGTTTTTTTTAAATAATATTTTGATGATAGTAATAAATGTATGTATCATAGATGGTATTTAATACAAATATTTTATAAATAGCACGCGTAATGGCCCAGAAGTTTAGGCAAGCTTTAATGTCACTTTTTCAATTTATATGTAGGTACGTTCTGAAGTTTATCTTGAACATCACTGACATCGGTGACAGAACTCATCGTGAGGAAACCAAAACTTATAATGAATAGGAGTCTGAAATCGCCGGTCCGTCTTGAACAAGCGTGGTGATCAATACCAGTGCCTTGTCCATAAAAAAAAATCCTTTGCATTGCATTAGAACTTTAACATGCTGGTTCTCGAGTGGCGAACACTTTAATACTAATTTTGTTCAAAAGTAATTACTTTATCTTTTACCACTATTAATATTTATACTCTAGCGAAAATGTATATAAACTATAACCTCCTTTTAATGGCTTACGCCCGAGCAGGGTAAGTAAATACCATAGTGCCTCGGCATTGTTCTACGTGGAATTGTTACCGGCTGATTGCGAGCCGGCGCTAAAGCTGTTGGTATTAAGTAGGTTGTAATACAATGGTATGTACATATTGTATATCCTTACATTTGTACAAAGATGTTTACTACGTCTGAACGGTGTGGAAAGCCTTTGAGAGGTACTGATTTGTAAACAAGTGATTTTTTGACGATTATTTTGTCCGATTAAATTTTTCTACATAAGAACAGAATTTGTATGAAATGATCTGCCAAGTAATCATTTAGGAACTTACTGGAAGAGTATGCATTATGAATTTAAAAAGATAATGCTAAAGTGTAATGTTATGTCTATTATATATGCTTTAAACCCTATTTAAGCGACATCCTGTGAGCTTGTCTACACCCAAAAGGACCACATACCTTCATATATGTTTACATTGCAACCCCTGAAAGCAATGTTTCAGGAAACAGATTATTTGGGCCTCAAAGGTTACAAGGTTGTCCGAAATTCTCAATAATTCCCGGATCTTTCTAATTTACCTGTGTCTATATAGATTACCAAAACTTTCCAAAATTGTCCGAGTTTATAATGAAAATGACCTTTATTTTGCGTATGTAAAGTAATAGTTGGAAAGGGCAATAATTCAGAAGGTTAAAAGAGATTTGGCAACTCACTTGTATTTTGGTCCTTGGGTCCGAAAATTAACCTGTTGAAAATTTAAATGTTGATAAAAAGTAGGTCTGTGGAAATACACGAAAATCCTATTATTTAATTTAATTCTATTGATTTTGGTTGTTGAACGCTTATTAATTTGACACATTTGCCATTATTGTGTTTGGACTGCCAAAATTGAACTTAGTATTATGTACATCGAGAAGATTGCATTGTATATTTTGAAGACATTTTAATGACTATATTTCATTCTTCGATGTTCAATGTAAGTGTATAATAAGCTCGGTTATACCACCACAAATATAAGATAATGTTAACTTTTAGCCATTTAGAAAAAGAAATGCTATCATAATCATTTCAACAATCTAACATAATAACTGCCGCTATATTTGTAATAAATGGAATATTATAGTCTATTCTTACTTTTTATATTACGATCAAGACAAAGTTAACGCAACAGGCGAGCGTCAAGACCATTTATCACAAAGTTCCGATTGACATTCTAGACGTGGGCCGCTAACACGGTGCGTCGTTAGCCCGAGTTATGTTCTATAAACTCGGCTCAAAAGAGACTTTATTATTGTGTTATAAGGTAGGTATTTTATTATAAAAGCTCTGTAGTCCTTTGGTACATTCAAGACTTTTATTCAACTTAAATCTTTAATTAAATATTTACAAAACATAGGTACAATTTTGTTTACTCGTCTTTCAGGAAGTTGTCATAAAAGCCGTAATACCTAAATAATTAAATACAATATTACACTTAGTCAATTATTTATAAATACTTGTTATTTTCAACCGACTTCAAAAAGGAGGAGGTTCTCAATTCGACGCGTATGTTTTTTTTTTTTTTTTTTTTTTTTTTTTTTTCGTTTTTGTATATTTGTTCTACGATTACTCCGCCAATTATGAATCGATTTGGATGATTCTTTTTTTGTTTGAAAGAGTATAGTTGGGAATAGGTCCCATAGGAATATTATCATGATCTGATGATGAACTTTGGAGATATGGAACGGAACTCCTTATAAAATTACAGCAGAACCGCCGTAACAAGAAAAATTGCTTTGTTTATACTTGTTAATACTTTGTTTTGTTTTGTTTTGTTTTATACTTGTTGTAATTGTTTTGTTTATAACTATAGGTATTAGTGGTTCTCAAAACAAATCAGTAAAGAAGATAAATAGGTTTTATTTTTTGTGAAAGCGATAGTTCTTTGAAAGAGGTGTATTCTGAAATACTGTCAAATATAAACAACTATAAAAAGCTTTTTTACAAAAAAAGATGACCGCCTTCAAAAACTACAAAATAAAAAATAACTTTAGCTTGGAAGTCGGTGGCAATACCTACATAACAAGAAACAAAAACAAAGCCGCCGACTTTCAAGCTAAAGTTATTTTTTATTTTGTAGTTTTTGAAGGCGGTCATCTTTTTTTGTAAAAAAGCTTTTTATAGTTGTTTATATTTGACAGTATTTCAGAATACACCTCTTTCAAAGAACTATCGCTTTCACAAAAAATAAAACCTATTTATCTTCTTTACTGATTTGTTTTGAGAACCACTAATACCTATAGTTATCTTCTTGAATTTAATGAGGATGAAAAACTGCACCATGAATTTATACATCCACTCCTGTAAGCAGTCAAAAAAACATTACAACTACAGCAATAAAATGCCAGTGAAAGAAATGAATATAAAAATAGCTTACCTACATTGTGAGGGTACGAAAAGATGGCAAAGCTACTCGTGATCTATCTAAATAAATATACAATAGGCGTTTGACAGAGAATAATAGGGAGCTAGAGAATCAATACACGAACAACAAAGCCTTTTCTGTGAGAAATTTTGGGATATTAGCTTTGTACCGACGCTATTTTTGTATGGAAGCTCTTTTGACTTAACGACTGTTGAAACTGGAATGTTTGCTTTGGTTTGAGGTCATATTGAATCATTTTTAGAGGTCCGCAACCAAATGATGTTTAATTGGAACCTAGTACTAACACTCTGTCAACGGGATGTTTCTTTGGAACCATATTAGGGGAAAAAGAATTAGTTTGTTTTCCATGGCCGTTACAACTAAAAAAGAAAGTTAAATAGAGGGAGTCTATGTATCTTCAAGAAATGTGTTTTATTTTTGTATGTAGTATTAAATATTTAGTAATAATAGTTCAAGTACATACTTATATTTAATACTAAACTGGGCCACTATGTCACTATTTATGGGATAGAAATCATTTCAGTATAATCTTTATCAGTTCGCCTCTGTTTTAAAAATGATCATAAAATGCAATCAAGGGGCATTGACCTGTGTCCTATAAATATGTTTTAAAAAAATATATAAAAAAATTATTGTAAAAGCAATTACGATTTTTATCTTCAGAATCCTTTCAAGAATTTTCTTCTTTAATATTATTCGAAAGTTATCTTATTACTGTTATAAATGCGAAAGTTCGGATGGATGGATGTTTGTTACTCAATCACGCCACGACTGAAGGCATCTGGATGAAAATTGGCACAGAGATAGATTTAAGGAATAACACATACTAGGCTTTTTATCCCGGAAAAAATGTATGATTCCCGTGATGCATGATTTTATTGTCCGCGATTGAATGATTTTGTTCTAATATATACATACCGTTACTCGTATCTTAAGGTAGGCAAAACAGGTACCTAGATCAAGGCAATTATCAGACTATCAAATTGTTTGAACTATGTCAACATTGTAAATTAGATTAGGACAATTTACGAGCGTGTTAACAGCAACAATACGCAGTTAATAATGCCACATAATTTGTGTTTGTTTACATAGGTCAGACAATTTTGAAGTATTAAATCATTGATTGTTAATTATGTAACTTTTGCTAACTTATTCGCGAGAATATTAGTTCTGCGAAGGCAGGTGTCGCGGATTCAAAGCCATAAATCTCTGGCAAACATTATGATCGGTTCGGTGGGTTCGGAACTAACAGACAGACAGATATTCTATGACAGATATATTGAGCAAATTTTAAGCGAATTGTGATCAAAAACTGGTTTGATTAAAAAATCCTGGACACTTCCAAATATAATTTTAAACTATACCTTCATTTGATCATTTATTTTTCTAGCCAACGCTGTCCCACAGCCAGACAAAGGCTCAAGTCAATCTGCTCAAGTCCTACCAGGAACTCTCTTTCCACGCCACTTCGAACCAGCCCTAGTGATACGCGTCCAGGACATTTCTCCTCATTCTACCGACCTCGGCGATGCCGTTCTTTTTCTGGCACCCATAGCGTGGAGACTCTTGCCCAGATTTACAAAAGGAATATTTTAAGTAGAAAGATAATATTGGCTCAACAAATGCACCCGTGACGGAGTATCAAGTTTCCTTAATGCACTTTAGTAGGGAAATCTGGTCAATCTGCCGTCCCAATTTCCTTCTGACCAAATTAGTTAGCGCAAATAAAGCAAAAATATGGTCGAGCAGTTAATTTAATTGATAATTAAAGTATCATTTACGAAATTATGCAATTCTCGACTTTATGCTGTATTAGCAATTCGCTGTCTAGTATAAGCTGACCGTAGCACAAACTCTGTTATAAATATATATAAAATAATGTGAATATAAATCCCATCAGCCTCTAATACATGACAGTTTGATCCAGAGCAAGTTTTTCAATTCGTTTGTATTTCATATATCCTGTTCCTGCAATGGGACAATAATAGGCTGGTATTATTATTCATGTAGACCATTATAAATTAGTTTACAGTTTACCATGATAAAACGAAATTAAGAAAAAGCAAGCTGTGTGAGTGTGGACGGTTTGCTCGTACAAAATTTATTAGTTGGTAACCACTAACGGTCAGGTAGTATATTCTGGACCATTTTTACAAGGGCTTGTGTATAGCTAAGATCCAACACGTAGACGGGCCCTTTGTAAGAAGAATTTAATCTAAAGGTAATGGATCGAGCCCATTGTGGGTTATCTTTAAATACATACATATCTGCTTACCTAGAATAAATATATGACCTACCTGTGCATAATTTGATTTTAATTTTAATAGATTATTTTTGTATTTTAATTTTAATAGATTATTTGTGCGAAATAAAACCTTTTATGTTTTGCAACGAACGCCTACTCTTAAACACTTAGCTGTCAAGAGCTTGTGGGCTTATGTTGCCCTGATTTTCTCGAAGGACCAAAATTTATCTGCGGTACTATTCTGAATCCAGAATGGCGATCGCCAAAAAAACGCCGATTCAATGAAGCTCGACGAGACATGTAGAAACGATTTAACTGTCTTGGATCCCGCCTCGAAATAATCAAACAAACCTTTCTATGATGATCTCCTTAAACGAGGCTCAACCTCTCCTACCCCTTTGCTGTGCCCTACAGGGTCCATAATAATCTCAATCATATATGTTACCACATAAGCATACCTATGGAAAAGAAATAAAGATATTGAGTAGGTATTAAGTTTACGGGAGAGAATGCCAATCGTTATAGAATAGATCGTATAAACGAAGATGTGATACATCTCAATTATTTGGTACACATGGAAAAGCTTGAAGCACACATAAAAAAATAAGCGAGAACCTTATCGTATTAAAAGATCCATTAACGATGCCGTGTATTCAAGCGTAAAGAGAATATTTACACCCACGTTCATTTAAAAATGTACGTGCAAATTGTGAAATTATTCATCTGGATCGTTCGATCAATTACCGTGTCGCGACAACCAAAATATCAGATAGCGTTTGGTAATACCGTCGAATGTGTCTCTTTACGCAAATTGGTTTCATCGCAAATTTACAGCCTTTTGAGCCCACTAGTAGTTTGGAGTAATTACTTTAATTGTAATGCGGTGTTACGGGAGATTTGCGGTGAAGTAACATCAAATACTGAAATACAATATCCAACTAAGTAATTCGAATTAATTAATTAGTTTTTAGTAATAGTATACATTAGAGTTCGGTAATTCCTGCTGATTAAATAACTGCTTTGATGTATAGAAGTATTGATTGTAAAACCCAAAATATAGTAATTGGTATAGTTAAGCTGACAAGAAGTTTTTATTTATGTGTTTGTTTAAACGCGCTAATCTTTGAAACTGCCAGTCGGATAAATAAAGATAATAAGTTGGAAAAATATCTTATATTTTTTGTTACATTCTGATAACGTTTTACATAAGCAGAAAATTATTTGTTGCGTGTCTTTTGCCACTAACCCTTATCCTTATAACAGACATAATATACATTTCACATAGTTTTTACTTCACTCTGTTCCATTCCGTGACAGCGTGATGATAAACGAGGGTAACAAAACAAAGATAAGGTAACGGACGGGTCATATCAAAAGGACATTATGATTCTTGGGTAGTTCTATTTCCTGTGGTCCTTGGAGCCGCATCCGCATATTTTACTGTAGATGTCCTCACATACATGCATAACTACGAGGGATGAAGGACATCAAATACACGTGGAACAAATGAGCTTTCTGAAGCTGCTTGCATGCTATTTTGAATCGCACTGTGTATGCTTTTAGGTACTTTGTTAAATTGCTACATAACAAGCAAAAATGAAAATTGAATGCAATGATGTATTTAAAAGGAAAAGAAAATTCGTAAAGTTCACTTCTCTTAGTTTTAAACTAGATTATTTTACTCCCGAATAGAAAAAAAATCTCTCTTCTTAGTTTTATCATAAAAGCGTACTTAACTGACTTCGTAAAGGCATTATAATAACATTGATAAAGCCACAGACGTCTAGTACTTAAATACTTAAATATTCAATTTGAAAACTTTAAGTAACTTGATAATGGAGTTAATTTAAATTTTTGTTCTTTTAAAATTTAAGAAAGGTCTCTTGTCTAATTTAATTGTGAATTCAATCAAGATAGCACTTCTTCTTATATCAAAGGTTTTAGAACTAAAGTTTGTTTTATAATAAGTAAAAGTCTAGATGAAAGAAAGAAAGAAAAAGAAAACGTACGTAATTATATTTTGTTCTGTGCAATGTGCTGCCTACCAACTTAACAAACATAATCAATTAGCAAGAACCACTCAATTCCCACTAACAATATTTCACCCAGCGGTACTTAATGTAATACTCTCAATGCAATGTTACGTATTTATTCATCGTTAATGCAAATATTCAGCCATTTCCAATATTATTTACCCACCTTACTTAAAGTGGGCCATTGTACGAAAATTCACCATAATAATTAATATTCACCTTAAAGTTTATCTCTTGTCATGTTTTGTGGTAAGAAGAAGGAAAGTATGCCTCACTTATTTTTAATTTAGGCACGAAAGTTCATAAAAAGAATAACGGAAAGTTTAACAATATAGGAAAATTAATATTGTTGAAATGTGGTTAACGCTGCGTGTCCAAACAAGAACGCAATGTTACCACATGATAAGGGAAGTAGAATATTTTCAAAGATAATGCAAAACACGAGGCGTTCTCGTTTAGGTACCACTTGTCTCACTAGTGATATCCAGTCATAAAGCTTTAAAAACATCATTTGATCATGAATTATACCTAGTTATTTAGGAAAAAATTATACCTATGTATAGTTATGGATATAAGGACCAATTTTTATAGAAAAGTATTTCTTAATTTTTTTTTATCTACTGACAGGCACAAGAGTTTTACAAAAAAAAAATTGTTGGTAATTTCCAAAGTCAAGTCAAAGACAAATCAAGTCAATTACTTAGGAAAATAGGAGAAATTGTGGTTGGAAACTAGGAACATTCTCCAAACTCTTATTTCAACAATATAAATTGCTCCTACATATTATGTTAAGTAGGTACTACCTATTTCGTACATTTTACTAAGAATCTAAGTGGTCCTCGAGTGTCCTCGAGTGTGTCCTCGACATAGTTGCTCATGAAAGCTTTGACACTTTGTGTTTGCCAACCGCATTCTCCAGTCTCTAGAGAGTACAAATCTCGACTTTTGTCATCATCTGTGGTGTATGAAATTCGAAATACGAATGGAACATTGTTTCGTTTGATAATGAAAATGAGCATATTTGTTTCAATTCAATAATATCTACCAATTAGTTAACGAACGTTTTCAGTGAATTTGTAAATGATTACTATGAATGCATTTTGAAATCTGAGTGCTTGTATTATAATTATGTATTCATGACTATCAGAATATTATACTATTTTAAAGCATGTATTGTAGTGCTTTTGTATAATATAGTATACTGGCTTAAATAATTAATTTATTGATTAATATCGTTTTATTTTAGATGAATAATGAGGTTCACATTCACTTTGTTTAAACTTTCGTAATAGACGCGAAGTCTGTTCATACAAAAATTAATTATTCTCTTAATATTATGAAATATTTTCGCTTCAATAATTACAAGGTTTAAAGTATCGTCTGGTGCTCTGTAGTTGTCTGTTTTTATAAAACGCAGGTAGATGAACCTTTTTAAGTAATTGTTTAGATAAATAAACTTATGTATACAGAGGGTTTTATCATAATTTATTTGTGTTGAATATATCTGTAGTACGTATACAGGTATCTTCAGTCAAATAGCTTCTAATATATGGTACCTAATCTTCAAACTTTGAGTATTCAGTCATTCTGTGTGTACCTTACATCTAAAGTCACTTTCATTACGTGACGTATGTCAACTGAGAGGGTGGGTACATAAGAAAACTCATTAGCACTGGCACGACCCAATAAACACAACCTACCTGACGCACCTTACTTACACGTAATGAGTATTTCACTCGATATAAATTCGCTGATCTTATTTATATACATATTAATGTAGCATAATTATATCTTTGATATTATGATTAATAGATGAGTCTGACTTATATACTGAAACTAAGTTTATCCTGCACATCACTGACATCCGTAAATGAAAAAATCGTGAGGAAATTTGAACTTAAAATTTATACGTTCAAAATGCCAATACTCTTTTGACAATTGTTGATTGATTGTGATGATCAATACTCGTGCTTTCTCTGTACGAGAATAGGCTTTTTGAGAACATTTTAAAGCATTAGTCTTTACTACTCAAGTTTGAACTCCCTAGGATAGTTTTAGGTACTATTTTCTACTGAAATTATACTCCAATATTAATATTCAAGTCTTTAGAACTATCCACAGAAAAACCGCCTTTCAGTCTCATGGACTAATTGTCAAGTGCCAATCGTTCTAATTACGAAAAGTATTTTTTTTTTAATTATTTAATTTCTAAGTAATACGCTATTACAAAAATAGGTTGAATATAGTAAAACTACCCGGAGCCTCTACAGTACCTACATCCATTACATTGACACATTTTATCTCAGACATTTGCCGAGTACTGCCCGAACTTCCGCACGGCATGTGTGCTTTCCGCAAATCACCACCAAGGGATTTATTTGAAAAAGTTTCCAATCCAATGATACTTTGAGGAAAAACTGGGTGGGTCACTGTAATGAAATTAGTTGAAATGTTCCTGATATTATATCCAAATAGAAACAATGCATATTTTCGTGGTATATAAAACATAACTTTATTATGTAGTAGTAGGCTGGCTTAGTTAATAGTAAAAGGACCAAAATATACAAAATTTGGTCCTTCCATCATTATCATTTCAAGTGATCCGTGACAGTAAGATCGTACCTTAAGCTACATTTTTACAAATTGAACGTGATTTTTCCTACTCTCGAATGTCAGCTAAATCTTGTTTAATTGCCTAATCGGTATCCAGGATTTTACTTTGACACGTTGATTGATAAAAGCGAAAGTCGCTTACGAGCTCCGAACTACAAATTTGTACTAACAACCCTGTGACTTTCCAATCAGTGGCTCAGAAAAAGAAACAAACATTTAAAAGTTACGGATTGGATCTGTCTGTCTGTAGTTGGTCTAAAGTGTGTGTTATTTCGTTTTATGTTAATGACGCAGTGAGTGCTGGACCCATAACCTATTGAAACGCAAGAATGACAGACCAAAGACAAGCTTATTACTTTTAAAGAGAAGATACATCGAAAAATAGGTTTGATAATAGGCAATACGTTTTGTACTGCTATCATTTGATTAAAAAAATTGTATTATCATTGAATGTTACAAAAAGCAAAATCAAATTACAATCATACCTCTCAATATATTCCTCTGAGATTTCCATTTTTACGCCTCTTAGGGTCTCATTAGCCTACCGCTGGCAAAATCCAGCCAGAAATATAATCTCTTTCAGTGAAAATAAAATAACTACTTTTCACTTCAGTATTTTAGGCAATCAACCGATAAGAAAGTCTGCTGAAACTCTGTTGGTGAATTTCAGTAAAGATGGCAGCACGCCTCAAGCTGACTTCACCAATTTTTTATACTGAGAAGTTTATAAAACCATAAAAGTAAAATGTAGTCAAAATTACGTCATAGATGAATTTACCAGTTGATTTCAATTAAGTTAGGAGATCGAAAATAAAAGACAACCAAGTTCTTCATGTAGATGCCTATTATGTTGACGTTTTATAGACTATTCCATATTTTTCAACAAGGTTGCTATTTCCTTCGTATAAAAGATTTAGAATTTATTACAACATAATACCTACATGACCAAAGAATCTTATTATAATACTTTTGACCCTCTACAATTTAGTATAGGTTTATAGCCATAAAATAACAGCTTTCACATAATAAAATTCAAATGGGGTACATTTCACCCATTTTTACAACAGGGCTATTCGCAAAGTATCTTTTCAAAACATTTACTGAGGATATAATATAACGCCACTTACTTGAACAAATATGTTGGTGTGATCCCGCATATAAACGAAATTTGGAACTTTAAATCTTAAGCCCTTAATGGATCCAGTCCATTTAAAGCTCCGACTCGATAAGGTTTCATTATTAAAGTTGGAAAAAACCTTTTTTTTTTTCAAAACTTGCTGTGGGGTGTGCGGTACGTACGTAATCCGTAATTGGACTAGTATAATGCTGACTTACTGAATGAGTGAGCGGCTCTAAGGACCAACTTTTACATTTTTGTAATATGCCTATGACTTTGCGACAAAAAATAAAATAATCTTGTTTTAAAAATAAATGCTTAGAATTTTTATCTTCATTAAATACTTTTAACTTATTTTTATCCTTCAAGTGAGTTGCAAAACATGTTGTTCACTCAATCTAATTGACATTAAAATGTCATCACTAACTCGATGTAAATTTAATTTTCGTTCCCTTCATACAATCTCTAGTCACAATTATGAGACATAAAAGAATATTAAACGTTTAAAAAAATATTGTTTCTTGATGGTGCACATACGGGATTAAAAAAATATCTGTTAGGTAAGCATACTGCAATAAATTGATTAACACAAGAGAAAAATCATGCCGGGAAACGACCATTTTTTGGTGTGAAAAATATAAGAATGTAGAATGAATGAATGAATGTATGTATGTGTGTATGTATGTATGTATGTTGTATTAAGAATGTATGTAACAGTACAGTTTAGTTACAATATTTGAATCTTACTTTGGTAAAAGAAAAAAACTAAAAGAAACATTGGAATATAAACTTTAATATGTCTGTAACCAGCAGGTTTCCAAGAAAGGTCCATAAGAAAAAAAATATCATAATGATGCAAAAAAAACAAGCACCTTTCGGTTTAGTTAAGTGTCTTCTGTCAACCTTCATAAAAGTTATTATTCATTCTACTTATAAAATTGTTCGATTCTGCGAAAATTAATTTCTGCCATCCTTCTAGTAGCAGCTGTGTCTTATTAAACGAATGAACTAATCATTAATGCATAAACCTCTAATATGAAGCGAAGCTTTTTCTTTATGACTATATTCGTTTTTTGTTTTATCGAAATATATGAAATGAAAAATATTTTTGCATTGAGCTGATGATAAACGTACTGCTATTAACTTAAAATTGGTCTTTTGTGGCGCAAAAAAAAACGTACGTAACGTATTTTATTTCTAGCGATTTCTTATAGATATAATACTTTCTTTAGGTAAATACTTCATTTGGTTTCTTTAGATCTTGATTAATATTGCCTCTCATTCGTAAGGTTGCGAGTTCGACACTGGCCAACTACATACTATGTGTTTATAATGCTTATGTACTTTCTTAATCTATCTTAATATAAGTCTAAAAACGCCAATCCGCCTTGAGCAAGCATAGTGATCTTTGCTCGTGCCTTATCTGTATGAGAAAAGAGGTTTTTGCCCTGCAGCAGGACAATAAGAAGCTGTTATTATTTATGTCACACCATAATTCTAGCTTATCCGACGTTGAAACTTCATAGGATATAAACATCGTAACATACATATACATTATAAATGTGGAGCTAGATACAAAAACACAACGCAATGAGCTTTATCATATTT
Source organism: Hoplodrina ambigua (assembly GCA_949774945.1). NCBI lineage: Eukaryota > Metazoa > Arthropoda > Insecta > Lepidoptera > Noctuidae > Hoplodrina > Hoplodrina ambigua. Next base: position 12,176,361 of record OX458973.1, read on the forward strand.
TGTGCATAAAACACGCATAACTCATATGTTTATATCACAAGAACAAAATCTTGATGCGTAACTACTGACAATGCATTACATATAAAAGGACCAGTATAGAAAGATCACATTTTCGCTCTCTGTTGCTTAAAATAATACAAAGAAAGGGTAGTCTAAGATAATGATAGAGGTCAGGATAAAATGGCTAAGTTAAGAGGAAAACTGGACACTCATAACATACAGCTAATGACGTAGAAAAATCAACGTCCATTAAACTGGTCCTCTTCTGGATAAAAATATTATATTCTCGTTTGCGACGATAAGGACCATGCATGTAAAAGGAAATAACATAGCTTCAGCATACGCTTTACTTCATAACAGTCACGCATTCTTTTTATTGCAATAACTAGTTTTGCCAAAAAGGGTTATAAAGAAGTTTATGTATGGGATTGCTGTATTGTATCTTTTTCCAGTCGCTATAGACATAGCAGTAAATGGAAAAGGGAATCTCTTATCATGCAAATAAATAACAAATCTACGGAATTGCGGAACATAACTGAGGAACATAGTTATAAGAAAATAGATATAAAATGTCATACATTTATGAAGAACAAACGAAAACTAATCTTCAGACGTTACAACATACTTAAACAATAATTGAAAAAATAATGAACAGCAAATACAATATAAAATCGAAGAGAACAAAAAACTAAAAAACAAAGCTTGATTTTGTAACTTTTCTCGTTACAATACGAGTATAAAACTTATTTAGACTCAGATAGGGTCGTATTGTTTTTAGAATCAACTTCCATTTTTTTTAACCCAATTTTTTATTAGCTTATTTAATTCATTATGCACAATCATGTTTTGATCTGTCACTGAAAATATGATAGCTAAAGTCCTTATTCTATGACCAAATCGACTCGATTCAATTTTTTTGTTACGTAAATTAACTTTAGTTATTTGAACCTTGATGTCAGTTAAATTATACTTAAAATTTAATGAATAATATACTACTACCACTTTTTTTTTTTTTTTTTTTTTTTTTTTTTTTTTTTTTTTTTTTTGAGGTGGTAAAAATCATCAAATGACTCCTTCCGCCCTGGGTGGGGCGGAAGGGACTGTCAGACTTTTACTGACTAAAAAACCACCCTGTTCCTTCTGTTGCCCTTTACGTTCCGGGGCCACGGTATCCTGTTAAGACGTCCCGCAACCCCGGCAGGATACTACTACCACTAAGTTGTTAATTGTAGAACAGCACCTTACCAACAGTTATTTTAACGATTCGTTTCTGTGTAAAGGAACCGGTCAACAACCTACAGCAGATAATCTATATTTTCGGACTGCCATCTGACCTCCGAAGTTTCCATTCAAGCGTTTTTGCTGGTGCAACATTGTAATTAACCAACATTTTATTGGAGTCAAACGTTTTTATTAAAGCGCATGACGTTTATAATAAAAAAGTGTCGGCAATTTCCAGTGTACGACCAATTTAAAAAAAGAATTCATTTGAACGAAATTCTGTTGAGTCGATGCACTTGTTTAGATCAATTGGCGGTCGCGACAATTAAAAGTCTGATGAATTTGTATCGAATCTTTTGTATGCTCATAATTGTCTCACACTAAAAAGAGGAACTAGAAAGCTGTACAATATGGACTGGCTACAAATACCTATAATAATTAATGGGAAACAACAACAAACAACAACAAAAGGGGCAACATAAACAAAATTTAAACATCCCAATAATTTCCAGTTTAGTAACCATTATTTTCTGCCCTCGAGTTCGTCTGCATTTACTTCACAATTTATTAAGTCAAAGTCCTAAACTATACCATGGGATCACAAAAACCCTACAACAATATTATGTATTCCAAACAGCCACTTCCGTTCAAACATTTAAGCGTAAAGGGTAATAAACATTCATTCATCCATCCTCATAAAATTTCGCTTTTATAATATTTCTTAACTAGCAATATAGCGTTAGGAACCTCATGAATTCAGTCTTCAATATAAAAACACAGTAATCATTAGATATAATTAAGTATTATTATAAGCCAAGAAAAAAAATATATATATATATATATATACCCGGATTACCCGGAAAACTCGCCTATTTTATCTCCATAAAACGTTGCTATAATTGCCGCTATGTATTATTGCCATGAGATAAATGCGAGGAGTTCTGACCAGTTGCAATCGGGGCTGTGGATCTGCGACGTGACTTGGAATTATAAAGTTCCCTCAGTGTTAGGAACATGAGTGTATTAAGTTTACACTTCGATACCCAATACAATGTTGTACCCAGGTTCCGTAAGTGGAATTGAATATTACTTGGTGAGTTTATGTGGTCGTTATTGTAGTTTAGACGCGTTCGTAAGTGCAATCGATTTAGTAATATGGTTATAGGGTATGCATGTTCAATAGACATCAAACTTCAATGTTATAAATTCAAACACTATACAACGTGTAATGGAATAAACGGAAGCCTCGTACACCTGAATTAGTAGGTATATTAAATAGTAAGACATAAACAACATCTGTAATTTTAGTTAATAAAACCACACCATATATTTTTTTATGAAATAGTTTTCCTAACGTAAATAATTTAAGCATGCTACTATTATGTCTACGCATACACCAGACAGACCATACAGACCTAGTTAAAATAAATAAAACACTTTGTATTTATTTTTATAAATTACTTATCATTTTAAATTAGAAAAAAGAAACCGACTCGAAGGACCAGATTTTCATAGATTATTATTTTTTTTTCAATTTAATTTTATTCATTCATATTTCTCAAAAAGAAAATAGAAAAGATCTTTCAATATTCTAAGAAAATACAAAATATGTAAGTATAAATGAACGATTAAAATAAATACAGGAAGGAAAAGTATCAAGAAATTATTGAAAGACGCGCCTTGTAACGTGAAAGAATCTGAAATCTCTGAAGTAAAATCAAATTCTCCCCACGTACAGACGGAACCCTAAGATTTCAGCTACCAAACCCCGGAGTCAAAACCAAATAAAGAGGTGAAATGTTCAACGTTAAGGGTTACCCGGTTCATAATGTAATCCACGCGAAAGTGTTTCCTTACAAAGTTTCTTAGGTTGAAAATGTAAACAAACTGTATTTATTTAGGAGCACGAAAGTCTTAATAATTTAGGCGTGTGTTTGTGTGTTTTTGGTTATTAAGATGGTTCTAAAGTTTAACTAAATTCTCGTTTAGAGTATTCATGGTGGTTCAGTGGTTATTACTGACATCGGTGAAGAAAAACATCGTTAGGAAACTTGAACATTTACGTATAATGAATACTAGCTTTTGCCCGAGATTTCATCCGCGTCTAAGTTTATATATAAGCCGACGGAAACCATTCATTCTTCTGAGAAAAGTAACCTATTTTGCTACTCCAGACTATATCTATTTCAGTGCTTTTCATTCAGATCCGTTTAGCCATTTTGGTGTGATTGAGTAACAAATATCCATTCATCCATTCAATATGAAACAATTCATGTCATTGGTTTGTAAGCCTTTGTCTTCCGTTAAATAAAAACATAAATACACACATTCATGTGGACGAAGTCGAGGGCATAAGGCAGTCTGAAATAAGTAATTTCAAATTAGCTACAACTTTAACTGCATTAAATAACTTACAGTTTAATTTTCTCGGATAATGTCAAGTCCAAGCAAAGGTCAAGCAAGACTTCTCCGTGAAGTATTGAAAGCTATCACGAAACTGGCGATCGAAAACTAAATGAATAATAAAATAAACCAGCGTCTTTAGATAAATGTCATCGTTAGTTAGCGACCTTTTTATACTGTTGTTCAAGAAAGTAAAGATGAAATATAGATAAATGAAAGATTATAGACGTTTAAAGTACATGAAAAACTAAAAACAACCGCTTCATTAAAATTAATAATTCAGTTTTGTTGCTTTTTGTTTTCTTTGAATTTGTATTTCCATTTAAGTATGTATTTATTTTAATAAATGCAAATCATTTTATTTTACTATCGAACCGGCCCGGCTCTGCACAAATCCAAGATTCTTCGATTTTAATTAAAAAAATATTTTATTCAAACCTTGCCCAATTATGAACACAACAAAAAATTATGCTTTTATTTTTTTTTATTAGCTTCTCCAACAGCTTTTCTAACTTTAGGTCGTAATTAAGTAAAGCAGATTATCAATCTCGGCTTTACACAGTCACCTACTAGCTGTAGCCTGGCAAGATTTGATCAAAGATTTTCTTCCAAGAGGCGAAAATATCTGACAGTAATATTTTATATTCAAGTACTTTCACACCCGCTAAGCGATGATCCTTAAACCGACCGATTCGAATAATCCGGCCACCTTTGACCCCGTGACGAACACTTGAATCCCATTAAATTATGTAAACTGGAACGCTTCCCAATCTCCATCGGTTTTCTTCGCAACTCGCTCATATATTTGAATTAAGGAGAATGCTTTTAAAAAATTGTTTTCACCTTCAAAATAATGGTGGGATTATTTTTATGCTTTTGTCGTTCTATATTTTTTAGTATTAGGTAGGTATTAGAGTATACACGGTAAAGGTAACAGAACATCGAGTCGCTCTCAACGTGTCACCTTGTCAACTTGCACGAACCGAACATCGAGCACGTCTGTCAACGCTTTGTTGCAACTGGATTTTACAAATCAACGAGCGAAATCGTATAACATTTCATCGAGACAAAGACACGTGAATGCAGTACATGCTACCTGCAGATCCGAAATTTAAACGAAGAGTGAATGCAAAATAAAAAGGAATGTCACAGGTAAATGCTCACTCGCCATGTCGAGCATTCGCTGGAACGTTACATTGCATGGAAATATTTTGTATTTAATTTGAGCTTTTATTATAATTGTATGTTCCGTAAAAACGTTTCAATATACAAATGCTCGAGAAAATGCTCAAGTATATACATATATACTTGAGCTATATTTATTATAGTATAGAGGTGTCGATTTAGATATCTAAATCGATACTTGTACACTATAATAATATTATAAAGAGAAAAGATTTGTATCTCTGTATGTTTGTACCGCAGCTTAAAAACTACTGGATTACGATTTTAAAAATTCCTTCACCCGTGTGACATAGGCTATATTTTATTTTCCAAAAAAACGAAATCGCGGATAAAAGCTAGTGCACTATATTTTACGCCTTATGCCTTAGCGCCGAATGGTTACCAAGCAGTGCCAATACGCAGTAGGTATATTTTAACCCATCACACTTCAAAAATCAAATGAAATTTTGATTGAACAGATTATCATATAATAATAAAGCAACAAAACATTGTTACCCAAATTAAATTTAGACTGAAATATGTCTAACAATGTTTGGCTAACAGATATTAGAATACCACTAATGAAAACGCAGTGATGAAAACTAATAACACAACTAAATTGCCGAACCACGATTTTAATAACAAAATTAGAAACTATGTAAACATCGTTATAGTTATTATTAATTTGGCAACACAAACTAGATATTATTAACAAAATTTTGACAACTTGACGTTAGCGGAGTTGCTATCAATAGAAATTTTGAGATCGACGACAGCGCTTTAAGGTAAACAATGCGGCATCTTATACGGCTGTAATAAGAGTGATTTTACAACATAAAGGTATAAGTCTGATGTGCTGGCATACGAATGAGCAGAGCAAATTATATTCTAGTATAGTAGTATTCAGGTAAATTGGATTTCGAACAAAATTTAAGCTTCTATTCATTCATAAACTTACCTATAAATATATAATCTAATAGAACTCTCCCCGCGACGTCGTACGCGTGTTTTTTTTGTACAAATCTCCATTTTTTGGTAATAACATACAGCCTATTCACTATAGGAATAACATCGTTTTCTAATAGCAAAAGAATTTTCCGAATCGAACTAGCAGTCCCGGAGATTCACGCGTTCAACGAATTCTTAAGTTTTATAATGTTATTATAGTATAGATAAAGCATATATATATATATAAAGTAGCTACTTTGATTTAAAAACAGCACAAAATCAAAACAAATAATCCACATCACATAAACAAGTTTTACCGCGAAACTAATTCTAACAATTTACATTCTAATTCGTATTTCACCAAAATACTGGACCTCGTACAGGATAGTAACACTAAAACAAGGGTCGGTTTACATTTGCATTTAGCTAGGTGTCAACTGTATCACGCGCTGTGCGTTGCGTTGCGGCACCGCAACGATTTTATGCGTGTTGGCTATATGAGTACTGTAACCATGAAAATAATAAAATCTCGATAAAATTTTACCATTTTGAATTACTCGTAGTTTCATGATATTCATTTCACTATTTGGTTCGTTTTGATGGAACTTACTCGTAGTTCAATTCTGGTTCAAACTGACAATGCTTACGGAAAGATAATATTATAAATGCGAAAGTTTGTGAGGATATATGGATAATTGTTACTTTTTGACGCAAAAACTTCGAGACATACCAAAAAATTTGACCTCGAATAACACATAGGCTACTTTTTATCTCGAAAATACACGGATCCCGTGGGAATTATATACTCGGCCGACTCGGCCGAAGTCGCAAGCAGAAGCTAGCTGAACATAAGGCAAAGTTACAAGTTAGTTCAATATGAGTTTACCGATTAACGCCATCTGGTGTAAATATTTCAAAATGCATCCTAAGTTGTTCCGGCGTCTCGAGGGATTTGCTCAAGGAAACATCTTATTGGAGCCGACACGTTAAGACATTGCCTAAAGTTGGGCGACTTCGGGCAGTGTCTCACGACTTCAGAAAAGTTAGGAAAGTCCTTATAAACTTTAAGGAATCTTGAGCAGAGATAGATAGACGTTGCTTAACTCTTGCATTGGCTAAGTAGTGTCTTTATCGATATTGCACATCTTTTAAACTACACTTACAAACATGAGACGGAAACATCATATCACTTACTGGTTAAGAACGCATATTGCCCATCAATAAACATTTCTGGGAATAATCACTGTTTATGGAACGCAATGTAACGCACGCAAAATTTTGTTCTTATGTGTACATGCAACTGATTACCAGTTCAGCGTTCGAGAGATTATACTATAAAATTTGTTAAAATATTGAAAACATTAGTAACTCAAAAAAAAAAAAACTAAAATAATGTTTTATCTTTGACCTTCAATTATGTTCCTAACCAGAAGAATGGGAATGGGATTCCCAACTGTATTGGGGTAGGCTTCCAGTCTCACCAGATGCAGCTGAATACCAGTATTTTATATAGAGCGACTGCCTATCTGACTTCCACAAACCCGTAACTAGGTAATGCCATATATTTTCGAAAGAACATGTATGTTTTGGTTTCGCCAAGTAACTTTTTACGCTCATAATTTATTATCGTAAGTTACATATTATTTTTTAATTTTTTTGAGTTATCCTAGCACAATGTCAAAAGTCAAAGTCAAAACATTTATTTCAATTAGACCATTTTTACAGGCACTTTTGAATTGTCAAGGACTCATTCCAAAACGGAGGTAGACCTCTATGGAGAAAAACGAGCAAGAAACTCCACAGCACTCTTTTAAATTCGGTTTTTACAAACCAACACCATAACTCAATATTGTCTTAATTCTTTCAACGGGTTTTATTTCAATTAAACCGTTCAATTTTATGCTAATGTGAAGCTTCAAATGTTAGACCCTAACTTGACCTTTACGATTCTTTAAATACTTAAACTGACTTAAATAAGGGCCGTCGTAAACGATCCTTCAAAACATAAAGCTCATTGAAATTCCAACAAGATCCCCGGCTTCGATGCTTGCAATGTTCAATGTTCCCGAATAATGATCCGCTTATTCATTTACATAATAGTTGGAACTCAATGTAAATGTAGGTTTAATCAACTGAGAAAATACAGTGTGAAGTCCCATTTTCTCTTATTGAATTGACGAAATAAAACCCTTATAACTGGTATTCTGCTTGTGTGTAGGAAATTTCATTGAAATATGTTCAGTCATTTCGTAAAATAGGGACTTAAAAGCTTGTATGAAATGCCGTACATTGTGAACTTTATAACTATGCAGTGTATCTATTTTTCATTTGGTCATTATGAAATCTGAAACCATTGTTTTGTGTAAAATAATATTTTCCTTCTGTTCTACAACATATTAAATCGTTCACCGTAAAAAAAAATCAGTTCATTTTTGGACAGCAAAACACAATACCAGCCTTCGAATATTTTAGTTATTTAAATCACTTTTACGCAACAGTAGTTCTATACGCTTTTACCATAGAAATTGTATTGTATTGTTATGATTTTGTTCATGATATGAAAGTTGTTCTAATTAAACGAGTATTCGACGTCAACAAAAAAAAAAAACAAAACATCACGTAAACAGTAATGTTTGATAGGTAAACAATATAGGTAACAATGTAGCGTTTAGTTTTTTTAGTTTTAGTAATGTAGTATTCTCGTTTGAGCACCTATATCTTGAGCACCAAAGGTATTGGGTAGTGCAGGCACCATTTGAGTAGTGCTCCAACAGCACGTTAAAATATTGATTGGTGCTTAATGCATAGGTGCTCAAATGAGAATACTTCGCAAATACTAGACCAACGTGGCAGTCAAACGAAACTAACTTCTAAGTTGATAAGTAGTTTCTTATTATATATTTTTTCTTACTCCTCCACTATTCTTTCCTGATTAATTTCGTTGCGGACCAAATGACAGTTAATCGTTTCTCTGACTCGTCTAGCTTCATTGCCTCGGCGCTTTTCTGGAGGCCTCCACTGTTGATTCGGGCTTTCAAAAATAAAGTGTTTCTTGACAAACAACAAAAGTTTTTTTATAATTGTTGTGTGACGATATTGTCGTGTGTGTGTCTGCTGACAAAAAAAATATCCTTATCAATACGCAATATATTTTGGAGATAAAAACAAAAATATTACGCACGATGCAGAAACAAAATAACATTTAAGTAGGTTAAATAGATTTATTAGAACGTAATTTAGGTGTTAAACAAAATATTGTAAACGATTTAAAACAGTCTGCACAACGTAATACGATGACGTCAATTTTTCTCATTGTTATCGGTTGACCCGTGCCTACTAATTAATATTATCATCATTATAAACATGTTACGTTATATATATTCGTATTATGAAAACATAATATTGTGTTTCGTAGGTACTTGTTTACTTTTTAGCAGACGTAGGTCACACCCCCAAAACAAAACGTTGAAATGTTTTGTTTTAATCAGTGGGTTATTATTGGCAATGTTGCCAGCCTTTGGCCAGCCTCGTAACCTATTTATAACTACAGATGTAGATGATTTTTTTTTGCCTTCTGTGGAAATACGTTCCTTGCGGTATATCAAAATATCTAAAACTGCTTGACAAATGAAGATGAAATTTGGCAGGGAGGTTGTTTGTAGTTAGTAGACGTCTGTTAAGAAAGGATTTTTTTTTAAACTCACCCCCTAATGGCATGAAGTCCATGAAGTGAAGCATGTCCAAAGTTTGTTTGGAAAAAATTATAGGTAAACTATGTTACCCAAATTTAAAGCGAGCGATGTCGGGGGCAACAGCTAGTAGGTATTATTAGTAGTAGGTATATATATATCTGAAAGGAAGAAAAACTGTTTATTCATAATGACGCACATAACATTAAACAACATCAAACATAACAACAACATTTAACTGAATTTCTTAATTTTATACAGTAATTTTAATCCAATGTAATAATGTTATATAGTAATATTTTAAATATTTTAATGAATTCATTTAATGATTCTACACTGCTTTGTGTACAATTTTCACTACTAACCTATTAACATTGTATCGCAATATAAAAGTTGTGCACACCTATAAGTGACAAGGTCACTATAGTATTATTTAAGAAATCTTGTATGTTTGAATGTTTTTGTGACTTTGTCGTTGGACTGCGATAATAAATTAATAAATAAACATAAAAATAAGAATTGTACAAAAAAGCAAAGTAGAAACAAGTTTGTATTAAATCTAAAAAATCAAAATCAAAAACCTACAAAATATTTGAGTACTTTTTTTTTTTTTTTTTTTTTAATCTCTGATTTTGTTGTTTTACTCTCGTAAAAATTGCTTGCACCTACCATGTTATCTCTTCACCACCTCTGGTTGACTGTTAGAGAATGCCTAAGGCATTAAGTCTGCCTTTGTACATTTGTTGCATAAAGTTTAAATAAATAAATAAATCAAATAGCTATCTCACTCAAACACAACACAAACAATCTGAAATGTTCAGTCATTTCCGCACTATCCAACAAACATAATCGCTTACAAAATTTAATAATAAGCCATTGATGTGCCGCATCACCGGCTATTATTCACAATAACCACTGGCTTAATCAACAGCCCAGCGCTTGATAACCAAATACATATTTCACATAATAACCAACCTTTTGAATGCTGAAATGTGCTAAACAATTTAACCCTCAAAGTGCCCTGTCAGACCGAACACGGCAAAATTAGCGTGATATTTTAATCAAATTTTAATTCTACACGTAATTGGTCTCAATAGCTGGCCATTGTACATTAGGTACTCGACGTCCCCCACATGCTACGTCAGTCCAGAGTGCACTCGTGTAAGCACTCGCGGGTGTCGTTAAAGCTCAAGAAAATGTTGATGGAAGTGACAAGGACTGATTATTGTATTATTAATTATTAGTTGACTGCCTCGTTGGTCTAGTGGTCGCAAGCGCGACTGCTGTGCATGAGGTCTTGGGTTCGATTCGCAGGTCGGGCAAAGTGTTATTGGGTTTTTCCATCAGGAATTTCTCAGTAGCAGCCTCGGGTCTGGATTTGTGCCCGGTTGATGGCAATAGGCTCGCCCCCTATTACATGGGACTAAAAACATAACTGGCGAAATGTGGGTGTACTAATGGGTACACCTCTGCCTAACTCTTCGTGGATTACAGGCGTGATGTTGTGTATGTATGTATGTCATTATTAGTTTATGAAATAGCCTTACAATTATCTAAGTTTGATAGATATCTCTTTAAGCTCTTTCTCGCGACATCGTCCGCATAATAACAATAATAAATGCATAAATGTCAGTTATCGTGCACGCAGACGAAGTCGTGGAATAAAAAGAAGCATTTGTCCTTTAAACTTGTGGTAAGGTTTACAGGATAAGTTACCAAATTACATCAAAATCAGTTCAGCGGTTTAGTTGTTAAAACGTAACAGACAGACAGGCAGAGTTATTTCCGCACATATGTAATATTAATAAAGATTTTGTTTGGTTTCATGTTAAAACATACGCCGAGTTTAGTAAGTTAAGTTAAAGTAGCTAAACTCGTTGATTCGAATCCTTTATTTCAGTTTTACCCTATCACTGATATCGAGTTTCAATGAAATAATTGGACTATTTACTATTTATTGTGTCGCTAACATAAATTTGAAAATCTGGTCTGACAGACCCGCCAGGCATTATCATGTAACGTTTTGCCACCAGGCACGCCAAATGTTATAGCGAATATAGAGCGAATATAGATAGTTCATAAATTGTAATGTTTATCAAATTCCTATTTGAAATATTGCGGGATATTTTGTGTAATACATTCTCTTTGAAAGCTTTGAATGCATCATACAATAGACTGTTTTTGAATATTCGATTGGGATTGTGCATCAATTTGTATGATTATTGTGATATAGATACTTATTGTTATTTTGCATCCAAAATAACTTTCTTGTTCACGAATGTGAGATTAATTTACTATAGTGCCTGTAGAATATGTATACATAGATTTAGAGGTATCAAAGTCAAAATCAAAGTCGAAACATTAATTTAAATTAGACCATTTACATTTGGAATAGTCAAGAAGTCGGTCGTTAGTCAGAAAGCTGAAGCTAGTTGCTCGTTCCAAAACGGAGGTAGGCCTCTATGGAATCCGGACCTGGTTCAGGCCATGCTCCGGGGCGAGAGGGAATGGGATGCAGTCACCTCCTTCTGCGAAGCAGTAATGCTAGCGAAGGAGGAGGCGGGCCGCGTGAGGGAGAGAACCACCTCACGCCCCAGCCGCCGCGGGAGACGCCCAGGGCGTCGGACGTCGCGAGGCGACATCCGGCCACCGTAGGCGCGGGCTTGCGGACGGCGAGCAATGGGTAGCTCGCCGTCCGATCAAGGACCAAGCCCGGGTCGACGGCGCGTTCTGTTCGCGCGCGCCTCAAAGAGCTGTCAGCACAGGGACGGGGCCCCCAACGGGGCCAACGCCTGCCGGGGTTGCGGGACGTCTTAACAGGATACCGTGGCCCCGGAAAGTAAAGGGCAACAGAAGGAACAGGGTGGTTTTTTAGTCAGTAAAAGTCTGACAGTCCCTTCCGCCCCACCCAGGGCGGAAGGAGTCATTTGATGATTTTTACCACCTCAAAAAAAAAAAAAAAAAAAAAAGGCCTCTATGGAAAAGAACGAGCAGGAAACTTAACGACATTCTATTCAGTTGAGTCTTTACAATATTGTACAGTATTTTAGTGGCGGTGTAATTACAGTTTCTTACACGTTTCAGTTTCTGGGATGGCAAGATGCATCTTTTTATTAGATATACAGATGCAGGAATCGAAACCGCGGCACGCAGAACACCACAAAATCGCGCAGCCACTAATGAGCAGTCGACTTGTTAGCTATTAAATGACATCAAAAAAATTAAAACCTCTTTCTGAATAAATGGATTGGAAGGCAAAGTTTTAATATTATCATTTGAAAAGCTTTGCTCAAAATCTCTTTATAACTTCACTCACAAAAATAAAAGAACAAAGCAAAAAAAATACCAAGCTTTCGAGAAAAAATCTCAATCCACTCCAATGATCATTCCATTGACGGATTGGTTCGAATCCACCGACGAATTTCGGCTTCTCATAATCCCATAGCCCACGATATATGACGAAAATACGACAGAATTGTAGAGAATACCTATAAAGTTGATAAATCCTCTTTGCAGGAACACAATTTTGCATTTTGGCAGTTGAGATCAAACTGTAATGCGCGAACTGGGTACTTTAACTGATTGATATATTTTTCAGTGGAATGATTTTCTATATTTTTATCTTAATATATAGAAGCGAATGCAGCCGCACTCGCAGCCGACGGCGTAGTCGTTACGAGTCGTCAGAAGCTTAAAAGTCTGACAATCAGTCTTACCTAGGGGTATCGTATTACCCAGTTAATGAGTTGTGGAGGTCAGATAGGCAGTCGCTCCATGTAAAATACTGATACTCAGCTGGATCCGGTTAGACTGGAAGCCGACCCCGACATAGCTGGGAAAAGGCTAGGCAGATGATGATGATATAGAAGCGAATGGTCACTCACTCACTCATCACGAAATATCGAAAACTGCTTTTTTCTTTTCATGAGGTAGTAAAAGTCATCAAACGATTTCTCCCGCCCTGGGTGGGGCGGAAGGGACTGTCAGACTTTTACTGACTAATAAACCACCCTGTTCCTTCTATTGCCCTTTACCTACGTTCCGTGGCCACGGTATCCTGTTAAGACGTCCCGCAACCCCGGCAGGCCCTGTTGAGGCCCCGTCCCTGTATCGAAAACCGCTTGACGTATAAAGAGAAAAGGCAGGGAGGTAGTTTTTAGTTGTAAAACGTTCGCTAGCAACGCATTTTTCAAAATTCACCCCTAAGCGGATAAAACGAGAGTCCAAAGTTTGTATGGAGAAACAAGATTAGATCGCCAATAACTGAGAGACATTTACGCGGACGAAGTCGCTGGCAGAAGGTTGTTTATATTAATATGAAGTGGTATATGGCTAAACCAACCAGCTAGAATCTCTACACAGTACCTAGGTACTAACTACATCTTCATTTTCCCACGATGTCCCATATTACGCGCTTGACATAATATTTGCACGCGTATCTGTCTCGCAGGAGGTATATTATAATTAAGACAAAGGAACTCAAACTACGTACGAGTAAGTTTAACTTTGTCAAACAGTACTTGCCCACCAAGGGAACCATTAAACTGATTTTAATGGAGTTTTGAAACCATACAACTTGATGCCCTAGGAAAGTTGAATTTGCGGGGAGTTTGAATACTTTGTTGAGTGTTTGCAAAGTTAATTAATAACTAGAAATTAAGTTGGTGTATCAATGGGTACACATCTGCCTAAATCGGGAATTACAGGCGTGATGTTATGTTAAATTAAGTTTGTAAAAAAAGGGCCAGTAAAAAATGGCGAGATGACCTAGACGCGCACCAAGAGGGCTGGTTTGAGGTGGCGCGGCAATACTTGAAAGATCTTAGCACTGCTGGGTGCCCAGTGGGACGTTAAGAGCTTGTTAAAAAGAAAGTGTAAGTAAAGAATTTTTGTAAATAATAAATAAGTCATCGTCTTGTTTTAACTTTCGAAGACGAACTTTCAATGACGCGTCTGGCGTAGTGGCTGAACGATCAGCTGCACTTACAGGTCGTGTCAGGTGTCTTTCGAGTCTTAAAATATAATAACTACTTGCCACATTGATTTGTGCCCGGTTGATGGCAATAGGCTCGCCCCTATTACATGGGACTTAAAAATAACAGGCGAAATGTGAGTGTGCTAATGGGTAGGACACCGCTGCCTAATCCTTCGGGGATTACAAGCGTTATGTTGTATTATGTTACTTGCCACATAATTGCGATAAAAAACAAACCACTAACATGACCTAGATCCATCATCATATCAGTAGCACGACGTCCACAGCTGGACGTAGGCCCTAAATAATTATAGCCACAGTGACCTGGATAAAATAAAGTTATCCAAAAATTCCCAAAATATAGGTTAGTAACAAAAAAGAGTTTATCAGTAGTGTCTGTGTGTCAATGCTACACACTATTTTGTAACCCACTTACCCCGTTTATCTTATTGATACTATTTTTATCAACGATTTGACAAACATAAATATTATGCATGAATATTTGTTTATTTGTTTTGTTTGTTTTTGTTTTGCATGACTGCCTCGTTGGTCTAGTGGTCGCAAGCGCGACTGCTGTGCATGAGGTCTTGGGTTCGATTCCCAGGTCAGGCAGTGTTATTGGGTTTTTCCATCAGGAATTTCTCAGTAGCAGCCTCGGAGTCTGGATTTGTGCCCGGTTGATGGCAATAGGCTCGCCCCCTATTACATGGGACTAAAAACATAACTGGCGAAATGTTGGTGTACTAACGGGTACACCTCTGCCTAAGCCTTAGGGGATTACAGGCGTGATGTTATGTGTTTATGTGTGAATATTTGTTTACGATTTGTTTGGGGGTGTTGATTAGGATTCAGGGGGTCTTTTGTTCTAGACAAATAAATAATTAACGTAATAACAATATTGTTATTATGTTATGTAAAATCGCGGATAATTTCTATACACCAATTTTCACACGTATAATTTCACTGCAAGTGGTCAAACACCATTGTCCTCGGTTGTACAAACAATTACTACACAAATAATCACAATCAACTAAAAGAGTAAAAATATTGACCTAATTTTCTATTGCACAATATTATACGGAATAATATTTTGTTACTAATCAGTATCAGTTAGTTATGTAAAAATCAGTCCAGCCGTTCTCGACTTTTGTGCTTAACACATTTTGAATTTTATAGAAAGCTAGCTTCTGCCCGTGACTTCGTTCGCGTCAAAATTGATATCTCCATACAAACTTTGGACCCCCGTTTCATCCCCTTAGGGGGTGTATATTAGAAAATTCGTTATTAGCGGATGTTTTACTAACTATAAACTACCTCCCTGCTAAATTGAATCTGTATACGTCAAGCGGTTTTCTATATTTCGTGATGTGTTTCGTTTTTTGTGTTTTTGAGTGAGTGAGTGAGAGAAGTGACCATTCGATTTTATATACATAATTATTTAGATTGTTATTGGTGAGGTCCTTCAGAAAGGTCAGGTGCGGAGTACTCGTAACCGGCGTGCTTGTGTGACGAGATGTATAAACGTAGCTGAGGCGAAAGGAGTATGTAAGGATCGTAGCAGGTGGCGTTCTGTAGTTTCTGCCTAGCCCCATGGGAAAAAAGCGTGAGTTTATGTATGTATGTGTCTTTAGATTGTCATTCATAAAATACATATAAAATATTCTGACCACGTGTCTGTCTTTACCCCTGGAGCTAATTTCCTTAGCTGTTACTTTTCATACATTAAACAATATTAGCGAAATTCCTTTTCTTGCATTTAATTCGTTATTCTATCGTACGATACCTCGATAGTCGTCACGAGGTGCTCTGTTATTATGTTGACAGTAAGTGATTAAGGCTAGTATAGTATGCTTAGGTCGCAGGCTATCATTACCCACTATAGGGGGTCTATGCTTTAACAACGTGAGTGAATTCCAGGAGTAGGTATCGATTGATTGTTCAATGTTCATTGATAGTCATACCTACTCAATACGTGGAAACGCGGGCGGAGGGATTTTTTTAAATAAGATATATACTTATTATGAATACAGGTAACAAAGACCCATAACATATATCTTATAGACTATCATACATATTTATAAAAACCAAAACTATTGCACACGAAGAAACAAAGAAAATATCGCTGTCGCCTTCAAGCGCTTGGCGTGCGAAAAGGACGATTGTAGATCCAACTGAATAGCCTTAGTAAAGGTATAATTCAAGGTTTTGCTCTCGCCTATTTCCTTCTCTAATATAGAAACAAAATTAAATGATATTTCATAAACTGAATAACAAAGACATAGTAACTGTGCTCTTATATTTTTTCCTTTTTATGAATATACTAGCTTTCGCCCGCGGCTTCGCTCGCAAATTAAGTTAAAATTCGATCATAATTCGAAAGACATGTGGCGCCATCTATCATCATAAGAACGTTATTGTGATTTCTCTCGGTAACAGTACTTTTTTTCGAGATGAAAGGTACCCTATGTATGTATAATATGTAAATTTCAGGATAGTCGGTTTAGTGGCTTTGGCGTAAAATGGTAACAAACAAACAAACAAACTTACTTTCGCATTTATAATATTAATTAGGAAGTTAGGATTTCAAAGTACACTAGGCTTCTGTTCACAATGATATTAATAGGCAATTTTGAACATTGTCTATGGGTTCTAGTGCCTATATTAATACTGAATCGTTAAGAAAGAAAACATAGACACAACACATACAACAGAACCGAAAGCATACGAGTTACGTGTACTGATGACTCAATACCGTAATTTCTTACTATTTTATTTGACTTGACTTTAATGAAGTATCGCAGTCTTGTATTATTATGTTATCATTTTAAACTATAGGGAGTCTGTACGTTTAAAAGACAAACAACAATAAATAACTCATGTTATTCCTAATAGCACTGATCGAATACAATCTTCCTTTCATACTCTATCGCCTTGATATTATTTCCTACAAGCTCAGCCCACTATTGCGTTCGCATGACTGTCGGAGAACTGTGGACCTTAAACGATTTTCTAAAAAAAAGTTAGTTCTAGGATACTCCTTATAACAGCTACTACATTAATGTCAGTGAAAGTCCGAACAGAAAACGTCTAAAGTCTGTATAAAGTAGCCTCATTTTACGGTACCTATTTGCTAGGTTTATGAATCTAGGACACAGCTTTAGAAATTCTAGAATTTATTTAAATCCCTTGTCTCGTACCCTTTGCCCGAGGAGTACCTGTAGGCGTGGTTTTGTAAAATTGGTGGTCCCCAGTACGATTGGTAAGATAGGTATTTTATTATTTTTTACTTGTAATTGAACTATCTGTAAGGTCATATAAATATTCGAATCCTCACTACGTAGCGCTGCAGCAGTGTCATAGCCCAGTGGTTGGCGCTCGTCTCTCATGCCAATATAACTTTTTCAATTCAAATGTACTTTCTAAAGATAATATTGGACATCACTGACATCGGTGAAGGAAAACATCGTGAGGACTCCTGGACTTATACCAGCCTATTACTGTCCCACTCAAAGCATGTCAGAGGCCCTTGAAGCGGTTTAGAAACTCTGACACTAATGTGGGTCGTAAGACCTTACTGCCCACATGATAAAGAAGAACAAGAAGTTGGTCCTTGGCAAGACAATAATTTTGTCAATGGTCCTGTTATAAAGGGTATAAAAAATACACAAAACGAACCAGAAAGTTACTCTATATTTTGTCTACTCTGTGTTTTTCCCAACACTGTGATCATTTATTGAACCATACCTGAACTGTTCTAGTTTTTCTCCATCTTTTTTTACGTACGTTTTTGCCTGTACGAATGTTCCTCTATAGTCCAGTACATAGCAATGTAAATAATCCTTGACCAACACTTAAAGTGCAATGCTCGTACAACTATTTACATGTCAATTATTGTTACCTTGGCCGTGATATGATAGTAAGGCGGTGTATAAATAAAATCGGCCAAGTGTGAGTTAGACTTGCTTTTGAAGGGTTCCGTAAAATAAGACCGAGCAAAAAAACACCGAAAAAAGACGTCTCTTGTTTGGGACCCTCTTATATTACTAGCTTTATTTTATTTATATTATTTGCTGTTATATACTGCCTCGTTGGTCTAGTGGTCGCAAGCGCGACTGCTGTGCATGAGGTCTTGGGTTCGATTCCCAGGTCGGGCAAAGTGTTATTGGGATTTTCCATCAGGAATTTCTCAGTAGTAGCCTCGGAGTCTGGATTTGTGCCCGGTTGATGGCAATAGGCTCGCCCCTATTACATGGGACTAAAAACATAACTGGCGAAATGTGGGTGTACTAATGGGTGCACCTCTGCCTAACCCTTCGGGGATTACAGGCGTGATGTTATGTTGCTGTTATAGGCCACGGTCTGACTACCAGTCTTACCAAGGGGTATCGTGTTACCTAGTTACTGGGTTGTGGAAGTCAGATGGGCAGTCGCTCCATGTAAAATACTGGCATTCAGCTTCTATCGTAGTTGGGAAAAGGCTAAGCAGATGGTGATGATTTGCTGTTATAATTATGAAAATATAAAATATTAATACACACTCTAAAATAAACTCTCTACCCTACAGTTCATGTGATACAGCCCGCTAACAAACAGACAGACAGGTTGAAATCAATGTCTATGTTCAGAAGAAAGATTATGTATTGCTGTGTTCCTAAACTATTCATGTAAAGATATTTTCAATAGATATTAAGATATCTTAATTAAAACAGTATCGATTTATCTTTTGTTTTCATTATCTCCGTTTTCAATTTCTATTAATAATCTGTCATTGACTTGCTACATTTTATGATCACAAAATTCGGTGTTTGTGAAGCGACTATAGATTCTAAGTAATTGATCTTTCATAATCTGAATAATTAATTGACTGTCTTCATTTTCAATAGACAAATAATAGCTATTGACAATTGCTAAATCTATACAGCTTTTTATATGAGAGGGTTCTATTGAAAGCTTGATAAAGTGAACCCTTTATGTCAAAGCACTAGATACTGTGTCACAAGAAACTAACAAAGATGATGGTCGAAAATTGTATAGGCATGTACCCCATATTGTACAGATATAAAATGTGTGTCATTAAATATTATAAGTCTTGAATTATATTAATCAAAAAGTCAAAATCAGTCGTTATCAAAAGTTATGAAGGTATAGAGAGTTGATTTCATCTACACTAATATTATGAAAATGAAAAAATTGTATTTTTGTTTGTTAGTTTGTTTGTAATGGAAAAAATTAAAAACTACTGGAACGATACTCACTAGTTCTAAGCCTAGCGTGTAAACTATGTTGTGTACATTGTGCATTAAATAAATAAATAAATAAATAAATAAACGATTTTAAAAATTATTTTACCATGAGAAGCTACATTATCTGCGATCTGCGAGTAACTTAAGCTACATTTTATTTTATTTTTGCGCTGACGAAGTCACGGGCAAAAGCTAGTAACTAATATTTAGGTAGTTTCATGAACATTATATCAGATCTAAAAAGACCAATCATATTTCCGAAACCGGCAAATTTTACCCATATAGTACAAATAAAGACCATAATATTTTTTTTTTTCTACTACATCATACCTGAGAATCTACTGGTTCTAGAGATATTTAAGGTCAAAGTTACAACTTTTCACTAAGTTTCAAATGTTTTAACTAAACTTTAAATACTCCCCTGTATTGTGTATTTGCGTGTGTTATAATACATGGTATAATAGTGATATTTCACCCAAAAATGTTTTTTACTAAAAGTTACTAAGTTTGATGATCAATGGTGCCGATTCCGTTGGTCACAAACTAAACTAAAATTAGACTATTTCCATGTTTTTCTGTCCAATAAAATAAGAAAGAGACTAATGTAAATAAAAGCTGTCAAATTTAGTCAATCTGAAACATCCACACAATTATAGTTGACATCTTAAAACGCATGGATTAAAAATACGGAGAAGTTTAAGGCAAAACTAATTTGACATCTCTAACTTAGTTCTTTAATGTCACGGAATGTCACGGTCCTTTTCTTTCGCTGTATGTTAGTAAGAGATGTCAATTCTCTAAATTTGGTCTAGTTTGTGAACAAGGGAATCGGCACCAGTGTGTTGTTATTGGTTTGTGGTTTGTCTTCTTACATCTATAGGTAAGTGTCTTCCTTATAGGCACAATAATATTATCTGTACTGATCTGGGGAACATTTTGTCATTTTGTGTCATAAATGAACAGTTAGGTAAGAACTTTGGAAAGAAAAATAAAAAAATAGAAGAAATAGTTAAAAAAACAAATGTATTTGTACATTACGGTGATTCCACTCTGCACACTTTACACAATCACTGGTACTTAAATTATAAACTTACATAGAGAATTATACTAAAATCTATCACAGTCATAATACGATTGATGGCATTCTTCTACTAATTGTACCTTTCGCGTACTCTCGCGAACATTTCCGCACTGTCAACTTTATTTGGGCCCTCGTTTTTCCCGAAAAACGTCATCCTTGTTGTCTTGACGAGCCCCTTGCTGTTCTCCGCTGACTTCCTCCAGTAGACCGTCTGCACTGCGTTTCTGCCGGCGATGTACCTCGTGGCGCTGCCGATGAGCTGTCTTTTGTCCATTGTCGAAGCAGAATATGTCCAATAAACAGAGTATACAGCACAGCTTAGACGCTGGTGATCTACTTGATGTAGATTTAGTTGTGTATAGCTCTGAATACGAGTTGTGCAGTCGAGAACTGGTTGTGGTGTGATGTTTGGGATCACAGCGATCGCTTTTATAGTCGGAGGCACGTGCAAAGCGTCTGACTGATAAAGGTACACAGCGTTGTTGTCGACGTATTAAAGTATCGGTGACACATTTCAAGTATGTGTGTGTGTATACTTTGCACTTCGCGAACGCGTGCCGCAGTACTTACATACTCGTAGATTAGCTGTAACTAGAACTACAGATCCAGTCATCAGTGTAAATGATCCGAGGCTTACAGATAAGCGATGCATCCATCGCTTGGTAACTACACGGCATTCTTAAAAAAATGTCGGGAAATCTTCAATGTATCACAATCTCTTTAATTTGTATGTGAGTCATAGTTCGGGTACAGACTGTTTTTTATTGCACGCAATAAAATACAGCAGATTATGTTTGTACAGTTTTTGATTGTTTAATGTGTGTGCTTAGCAAACAAGAAACAATTAACATTTAACGGTTATTACAACAGAAATTAAAATAAATATTTACTTAAAACATTATTAACTGATTTCTCGTAACTGTTTATTAAAACCTAAGCATACAACATCGGTTTTAACTCGTAACTCGTGTAAAAGTACTCATGAGAATTCACAAAATTATTACGGGACCTAAGTACTTTGAAATATAAAGTTCATTTTTGTAGGATACGTACAGATTTTTTTTTTATTTACTTATTGCATAGCTTACCATACCATACCATGTAACGCAAAAATACGAGTACTAGAAGAGCTGACCCCAAATAAATTAAAACAATATCCATTAGAACTCTGAACTGCCTCGTTGGTCTTAGGTTGATCGCGCGACTGCTGAGCATCAGGTCTTAGGTTCGATTCCCAGGTCAGGCATAAAGTTAGTGGGATTTTCTCTCAGGAATTTCTCAGTAGCAGACTCGGGGTCTGGAATTGTGCCGGGATTACAGGCGTGATGATGTTAGTTTCAATCAATCAATGTTTGTATACAATCAGAAACGAGACTTCGGACCTTGAACTGGTCATGTTTAAAAATAGCTCAGTTTATTATAGTCATAACTAGGAACAATTGACACAGTAAATTACCTATACATGCTTGAAAATTGGAACTGGTGAAAACCAGCGTCAGGAACTAGTGGTCTGGCATTTTATTATATGGCACACACTTTCTATTCTTTGACTGCATTGATACCAGAATTAAATATCAATACTGCGAAATAAGTGACAGCTTGATTAGGAATAGAAATTGTAGATAATACTATCTACAATTTCTATCTAATTTAAATAAATGGTCTAATTAAATTATAATTATTCGTAATGTGTTCACATTATTATAATTATATTCCTTCTTACTTATTATTATACATGCGAATGTTTGGATGGATGTTTGTTACTCAATCACGCCAGAACGGCTGAACGGATCTGGATAAAATTTGGAATAGAGATAGATTATACAGTCTGGAATAGCACAAAGGCTAAAAGCTAGTTATTATTATGCGTTGATGTGCACATTAGATTCAACTTTCAACAAAAATCTGCCGTGCACAAGTTAATATTTAGAATAAACTCGAAACAAATCTGGATTGTGGCTTACTAAGAATTTCCTAATACAAAACACTATCCTCCTCTGGAATCGATCCAAAGACCGACCCTCAGCAAAATGCTAGCTCAAAGCAATATTCATCTAGCAATTTGAACGCTCATACATATTGCAGTTATTTTCTTTGTCAGTCTTATCGCTTGTACGGAAATGGTTTCCATTTTTCGCTAATCAAAGAACTGTCTTCCTCCGTATTTTACCCACAAACCAGGGGTACTCAAAGTGTGAGCCGCAGTGTTTTGTTGTGCCGCCGTAGGGTTAAGAGGGCCGCAGTAAGCCTTATACCACGCTTTGGAAAAATGTGTGGAGATCACCAAACTCACACGTCACACTGACATTGTATTTTATTTCTTATTTTTTATAATAAAACCCACGTCATAGGGGGCGAGCCTATTGCCATCAACCGGGCACAAATCCAGACTCCGAGGCTGCTACTGAGAAATTCCTGATGGAATAACCCAATAACACTTTGCTTGATCTGGGAATCGAACCCAAGACCTCGTGCTCAGCAGTCGCGCTTTACGACCACTAGACCAACGAGGCAGTTAAATATAACTGGCGAAATGTGGATGTACTAATGGGTACACCTCTGCCTAACCCTTCGGGGATTACAGGCATAATGTTATGTTTATGTTTAATAATAAATGTTTTCTTGTGTAACAATCGTTACCTCATTATCTGCCTAGCCTTTTCCCAGATACGTTGAGGTCGGCTTCCAGTTCAACCGGATGTAGCTGGATACTACTAGAATTCACCTATTGAATCGATGTGTCAGTCTTTACCTAATTAGTAATTTAGTCAAACTTAAAAGACGGAATAGTTTTTATCTTGATTATTTATCTTAATATTTTAATTGCTGTTTGAGCCACTTCAAACCTGGCCAGGTCAGCTTGTATAAATATAAAACTCAGCATCATAATAATATAGTATCATAATTGTACTCTATTTCGACTAGCTAGGGCGTCGAGACAAAATACTCAAAACCTACAAATGTTCCGCGGACTGAAAATCTGTAGGAACCCCTGCCATAAACCGTCTCAACGATTGTAGACTAGTTCTATAACGAAACTGGAACAGTTTATAACACAATAAAAAAAAATACAATACACGTTTTACGATATATTTGCTCACTACGAGATTTATTAAGATAAACCTAATTTTAAATTGGTCTGTTTGCTTTGTAATTAGTATGAGTAGACTTGTAGGTAATGTTGTGTTTGTTTTGTCTGGTGGTACTGCAGTCACTATGCGACATGCTTGTTGCTAATCATTTTATTAGTGTTGTATTCTATTTTTATTAACAGGTGTGTTTTAGTCGGTAAATGTCTGACATAATGAAAGTGACAGCGACCTTGTATGACGAGATGTATGAACGTGGAAGAAACGAAAGGAAAGGTTCCATAATAAAAATTTATCATAATGTACAATGATCCATTTTCAGGTTTCAGGTATTTTTTCAATTACCCTGTATAATGATCGTAGCAGGTGGCGTTCTGTGATTTCTGCCAACTCCCATGGGAAAAAGGTGTGAGTCTATGTGGCATGGAGAAAAATATGCGGTATTTGAACTGTGCTTGCATAGGCATTTTTTTTAGCAACTGGTACCAGAAAAAAATGGCTAAAGAAATTGCCCGTTTATGCAGAGAGGGCTAAACCTTACGACAGCTGTTTAATTAATTAAAAATTAGCTTCCACTGGTGTAAGCTATAAGGCACACGTAAACCATTTTTCAAAGCAATTCCTTTTTATATTTAAATGTGCTGTGCGTGTTTTATGAGCTGTTAAGCTAACAAATTCTCAAATTATTCTTCCTTTCTTTTATCACTAAAGGACCTTAAAATAGTTGCTGTGAAGTCGAGATTTTATTTTTGCTGCACAAGGTTCCTTGTCGTATGATTACTATGATGCAATAAAAACATGTGTCACAGTTCTTATGATAAGCACAAACTTATCATAGACGTAGAACACAATAATAATGAATAGTAGTTACAATAGTACAGATAAAGGTTTATCAATTGTTTAATTTACCTTCATTTTAGGCATGTTTGTTTTTTTGCGAACTTACAAGAATCGCAAACACAAAAGGGCTTAAACAAATGTTTTAGCCCTATTTTACACATAAAACAACATAATCATCTGTAATCCCTAAAGGGTTAGGCAGAGGTGTATGTAGGTGTAATAGGGGGCAAGCCTATTGCCATCAACCGGGCACAAATCCAGACTCCAAGGCTTGCGGGACGTCTTAACTGGATACCGTGGCCCTGGAACGTAAAGGGCAACGGAAGAAACAGGGTGGTTTTTTGGTAAGTAAAAGTCTGACAGTCCCTTCCGTAAAAATCATCAAATGAGTCCTTGAAAAAAAAATGACTCAAAGGCTGCTACTGAGAAATTATAATGGAAAAACCCAATAACACTGCCAAACCTAGGAATCTAATCCTAGACATGCTCAGCAGTCGTATTAGTAACAATAGTAACAATAATAATAGTACCTAACTAGGCTAGCTAGTTCTATTATTACCAATAATAAACAGAATTGTCTGTCGTCAGCTGATGAAATCTCAGGAACAAAGCGTATACCTCTAAGCACGTGCATCTATGATCAGCCTAATGAAGTATAAAGTGAACAAAGTATTAATAGCAACAGCCCAGAAAAGCACGTGTCAAAAAAAACCTGTGACGTCACTAACTGCAATATTGTAGTACAAAGGTTGCTGAAACACGTTTTTCAACTGCATGCTGTGTCGTCCATTGACTTGTATCACTCAATTAACTTCTATTGACTCCAACTATGAACGGTCGGAAGTCAGGATATAAATATACCTATTAGATGCAACAATACCTATTGTCCACGTGTTTGGTTAGAATAAATGAGCTTAGTTCTGTCAAAACCAACCAAGCCATAATCTTCGGGAGCTATAATCTGCGGGACGTCTTAACAGGATACCGTGGCCCTGGAACGTAAAGGGCAACAGAAGGAACAGGGTGGTTTTTTAGTAAGAAAAAGTCTGACAGTCCCTTCCGCCCCTCCCAGGGTGGATGGACTCATATGATGATTTTAACACCCGAAAAAAAACCATAATCTTTCAATATTTAAATGAATTAGATGAAACATATTCAGTACTTTCTTCTTTTTTCTTGTACTTACTTGTACTTTTCTTCTATTTCTTTTCAAGTCGGTGATTTTACATAATACCTTTTTTGTTTTCTTTATTTTTTGGGGCTAGTAGGTTTAACCATAGGCCAAATGCTTATTATTGCAAACTAGCAATAACATTTCAATGTACTTTCAGAACTTATGAATAGGAGAATAGGTTTCAAAAGATGCAAAGCTCGACTTTGCATAACTAACCCCAATTAAGAGATAGCTGCCGAGTAACAGGGACAGAAAAAGAAAAGCTGCAAGTACGTGCATTACTGAGGTGGCTCCTCCAGCAAAGGTTTACACAGTTGAAATTCTACTCTTAGTTCTACTTTTTATTTACTTATAATTATTATAAAGCTGAAGAGCTTGTTAATTTTTTGTTCGAGCGCGCTAATCGCTAAAACTACAAGGCCGAATTTGAAAATTCTTTCGCTACTAAGAAGCTACGTTATTCCTGAGTGCTATAGGCTTTTTTAATCAAAAAGTTGAAGTACTCAGTAAAGATGATTGACAATGACCTGTCCTGTGCTGCCCGTGTCCAGCGGTTTTGTGTCAGTCCACTTCGTAGGGGGCCTTCCCACACTGCGCCTTCCGGTTATCTTTAGGGAAGGCCTATGTCCAGCAGTGGACATCGTTCGGCTGACATGACGACGATGGCGCGATAAAATGTAGGTACAGCATTTTTTTATAATGACATTTTATATAATTTTCAAATTCATCCTATTAGTTTTTCGTTCATTAAATTGTAGGTTTTACTGAGAAAAAAGCTTGATGAAATTAGTTCTAAAAAAATCAACTGACGGATAATAAAAGCACATGTTGATAAGACGGTACCCAGAAATGATATTTATATAAACAATGGAGTAACACGTAAACAGGTAAAACATACATATTTTCGTCTCCAACGCGTCACCGGTGAGATAAATAGTATCTATGCAAACACTCGACTATCGATTGCATATGTAAATAGACCACACCTACATAATATTGACTTCTGTGACGTTTCAAGAATAACAAAAACAAAAACAATGTTATTAGCATGACAAAAAACATTAGCTAAAAAATAAAAATAAAAAAAATAAACAAAAACTCTTTTCTACTTATAATAAATTATAGTTAATTAATATTCTCTATATTTTTCATTATAACGTAATTATTTATAGTTATAACAATATATAGTTTTTTTTAAGTGTATAAATATGTTAATAAATTATTAATAATATATTTAAAAAAAATAAAAACCATAAAGGTGGCAGCACACTTGTAACACTTGACATCGCATGATGTGACGCGTTGTAAGTCTGTTTCCGCCCTAAATATCTTCTTCACTTGAAAAGTCGTCTATCTCGTTTTTTATGTACTCATGGGAATTTCTATCCAATCCCATCTTATGTACCGACCTCATAAAAAGGATAGAAAAGTTCCAGTGTTGTATCTCTTTCTATTTGGCTGCAGATTGTGAAAAGTTAAAGCCATTTCTGTTTTCAAAAAGTTAAGTAATAACGTTATCACGCCTGTAATCCCCGAATGGTTAGGCAGAGGTGTACAAGTTAGTACACCCACATTCCGCCAGATATGTTTAAGTCCCATTTAGTAGGGGGCGAGCCTATTGCCATAAACCGGGCACAAATCCAGACCCGGAGGCTGCTAATTTAGTTGCCATTTTTTTTAATTAAAATTAGCCAAGTTACTTCTTATAACAGCCAGTAAAAGTCCCGTCAAAATCAGTCCAGCTTTTTCAGAGATTAGGCGAAACACTATCTGCCAGTAAAAGTTCCGTCATAATAAATCCAGCTTTTTGCGAGAGCTGAGATTAGCGGAAAGAAAAGAGAGAAAGATAAAATGTAAAAAATATACACATTTTATGTTATTTGTCGGTGCCGCGAAAACATTCATAAATACGCATTTAGTTATAAGCTGATCTGTTAATTTTGTTAGTTTATTCCAGTAATCCCCACCGACCTCTCCCCACCAGTGGGGATTGTTACTTTTTTTTTCTACAAATCCCCACTAGGTATGTAAGCACAGTGTTGTAGGTAAGTACTATTTATTACTTTGTTTACAATTATTTAAATGTCTTTCTGCCTAGTTAAAGGAAAAAACAATTCAACGTCTTCCACCGAGACTTGACCCTGTTTGACAAGATAACGTGACGTAAAACGTTGCGTCAGTGTGTAACTGCTTCATGACGCAAGGGTTTCCCGAAATTAAAGTATAATAGGAGATCTATTTTCAAAACACATAATATCACGCCTTTAATCGTCGAAGGGTTAGACAAAGGTGTACCCATTAGTACACCCACATTTCGCTGGATCATGTTTAAGTCCCATGGGTGTGAGAAACCAAAAACCCAAACCTCAAGGCTGCTACTAAAAAGTTCCTGATGGAAAAATCCAATAAAGCGTTTTAGTTAAACGTAGTTTGAGCTATACACTAACAAAAGCGAGCACCTATGAGACAGTGTCGAGCAAGTACCTATGAGATTTTTAATTTATAATTATGTTCTTTATAAGTTTGTCTTGGACATCACTGACATCGGTGAAGGAAAACATCGTGAGGAAACCTGGACTTATAATTAATATAAATCTGGAATCACCAATCCGCCTTGAGCAAGTGTAGTAATCAATGCTCGTGCCTTCTCTGTATGAGAAGAGGTCTTTGCCCTGCAGCAGTTTTTATTTACCTAATCAACAGGTATGTATAGGTACCTACGTTAAATTATCAATAAATATTTTCCTGATGATTTCATATTTGTGCGATCACGCTATTTACAAGTGACAGTAAACCTAATTTATATTTCCACTGTATCTATTAATGAAAGGAAAATAATAGAGCTAAACGTGTGAGTCAATGTTTTTATGTTGTTCTTGATGCATAATAAGTTCTACTGTATACTTTTGTCTATGTACTTTCAAGGAATAGAAATATAATTTAAACATAACCGTCGAAATGTGGGTATACTAAGGGGTATACCTCTATCTAACCCTTCGGGGATTACAGGCGTTATGTTGTGTTATGTAAGAAATATAATTTATGTTTCTTTTATAAGTATTTCTTGTTCTTTAGAGTCGTTGATTCTAGATTACCCTGTTTTTCTTCGCCTTAGAGACTTTGGGCCCAGATGTTTATCACGGCATCAGTAGCCTTGTTAATGTCTATTAACAGGTCAAGCCCCGGCTAACTTACCGGTAAGTCAGAACAATAGAAAATCAATTGTGTCTCATTACGTGGGACTTGAGTAATTAAAGTGCGAGTTTCGCAGTGAGTACTGTATTAAGTGGGCAATCGTCTGATCAAGATCACCGCAATCTGACTTGGTATCAGTGAGACCTATAATCTCCCAATTTGCTAGGTCATGTTTACAACGTCCTACTTCGGCACACAGTTCATTGAGCGCTTTCCATATAGGATACAAGTAACGACGTCCGGCCACCGTAGGCGCGGGCTTGCGGACGACGAGTAATAGGTAGCTCGCCGTCCGATGAAGGACCAGGCCCGGGTCGACGGCGCGTTCTGTTCGCGCGCGCCTCAAAGAGCTGTCAGCACAGGGACCGGGCCCCCAACGGGGCCAACGCCTGCCGGGGTTGCGGGACGTCTTAACAGGATACCGTGGCCCCGGAACGTAAAGGGCAACAGAAGAAACAGGGTGGTTTTTTAGTCAGTAAAAGTCTGACAGTCCATTCCGCCCAAAAAAAAAAAAAAAAGTAATTAATAAGAGGAATTTAAGTCAGTTCTATAATAAAGTTTATTTTAGTTTTCTTTTTCTTACCATTTGTTTCCTAACATTTTCCCTACATAATCCTACATTCGTTTACCTTTTTACACTGACCAGTAAAGTTCACTTTACCTTAACATGGGTCTTATTAACCACTACAATGGACATTTGAAGAGAAAATTGCTTTGCCTAATTATATACTTACCTACCGTTTGGCGATCGTAATTTGTTTTTGTTGTGCTTACACTACAATTTCAGATTTTTCTACACAAAATTACAAACCCTATTTAGAGATTGTTTTCTCAGAAGGCTTATATCTCTCCCTTTTGGGTTGAAGCTTTTAATATTTATTATGTAAAATCTAAAATACTATAGTCTTAAACAAGTCAGAATCGACGTGTTACTTAGAAACAATTCAACTGTCTTGGGTCCCGCAACGAAATGAATCAGAAAAGAACATCGGGCTCAAGTCATGTCTATGTGGTTCAGAGGTTAAGTTTTGACCGTCAATCTAGGAACAAAAGTAGTCACATAGCAACTATATTCTTTTTTAGGGTTTCGAACCCAAAGGGTAAAAGGTGTCTTAGTAATATAGGGTCCCCTATTGCTAGGCCTAGGTATTTGAGTATAGTAATAGGGCCCCCTATTACTAGGACTAGGTATTTTAGTATGAAATCGTTTCAGTACTAGTTGTTTAATGCAAAAACAAAAGGTAATTAATTGTTGTCCGTTCCAATTGTAACAAGAAACAATGTTGATCTTCGGCATTCATGTTTTTGTTTACTTTAGTGTCAGGTTAGTATCCTTTGTTTATAAGAAACTACCAGCAGCCTAATTGATGCAATCACAATCAGGGGCGGACTGTAAATTTGTGGGGCCCTGAACTAACATTACTTGGGCCCGAAGTCTGAATGAGTTAGTGAGCGAGTGCGAATGAGTTACCAAATGAATAATACTAATTGCTATTTTGTCAACAAAATTGTTTGCTAAGTATAAAAAAATAAGAAAAAGCTAACAAATTAGGACAATAAAAGTCCGTTATGATTTTAGTTAGCTAAGTTTGTAATTACAGTAAAAGTTGACTTACCGAACGCAAGAGCAAAATGGAGCCAAGAAGGCTTTAATAAAATATACTTATAATTTTTGTTTTTATTCAATTTGGTCAAGGGGCCCTTTATAACCACGGGGCCCAAGGCTGCAGTCCAAAAAGCCTAGATCCGCCCTTGATCACAATACAATCGAATGGATTCAAGATCGAATTTGCTATAGTCATACACTATGTTAAGTTAACAAGGGACTTAGGTACTCTGGGTACTCATGACAATAAACAACTTTTACTATGGGACCAACTGTTTCCTATATTTTATCGAGTTATACGAACATAAATGTACGGAACAGCTGTTTATTGAAAGCGACATTGCTCTTTACGAATGAGGGTTCATCGAATCGCTGACCTACTGCCAATATCGTGACGTAATGACCAATATAATTTAGTTCTACCAAAAGGAACCAGCAGTCTTACAGTAATTACGTCAAACTGATAGAGTATGACGAAACTGTTACATTCCTATCAAGCAATAATAGTTCATAAATATCTATAAAATCATTGCATTGTAAATTCGAACGACTGGCTCGTTGGTCTAGTGGTCGCAAAGTGCAACGGCTGAGCATGAGGTCTTAGGTTCGATTTCCAGGTCGGCTAAGAGTTATTGAGCTTTCCCATCAGGAATTTCTGAGTAGCAGCCTCGGAGTCTAGATTTGTGCCCGGTCGATGGCAATAGGCTGGCCCCCTATTACATTAAACTTAAACATAACTGGCAAAATGTGGGTGTGTGGAGTACACCTCTACCTAACCCTTTGGGGATTACAGGGCATGATGTTATGTTTAAATGAAAAATAGAAGAAAATATTCTTGGTTCATTTTGACAGAACTAATCCCAATAGTGGACTGCAGTGAATGATTAGATACACTTAACAGTGTCAATAAATGCAACGCATGTTCGGTGGCACGTGTCGCGATACGTGCTGTTCAAACGTGCATATTATAATTACGGGCACGTTATTATAAGTACCTTAGTTGATACTCACTGGGGATGACAAGCTTGTTGCAACGCAATTAATATGTATTTAAACATCTATTGACACGTTTTAATTGCAAATAGAGCTTTAATTACTTGTACCGATAAATCATTTTGGCTTGTGTTGTTGGCTACTACAAAGAGAGAATGTCCGCCTTTGTACTTTTTTTTGCATAAAGTTCACATCTGTATCCATAAAACAAAGTCGGGTTATTTACACCATGTATAACTCAAGAACGGCTGAATCGATTTTAATGATCCATGATTTGTTGGACTCGTCAAATCCGAGAATAGCATTAAAACATGTGAATAACTAATTCTGAGGCGGTACGAAGTTCTCCGGGGCAAGTCTATAAGTAGGTAGGTACTAATAAAAGGAGGTAAAGTTTGTGATATTGTAGGGGATAATCTACGGATCTACTGAACCGATTTTTTAATTCTTTCGTAAAGAAGCTACGTTATCACGGAGTACGAGTGTTATAGGCTATATTTTACGTAACATAACATAACATCACGCTTGTATTCCCCGAAGGGTTAGGCAGAGGTGTACCCATTGGTACACCCACATTTCGCCAGTTATTTAAAAGTCCCATGAAATAGGGGGCGAGCCTATTGCCATCAACCGGGCACAAATCCAGACCCCGAGGCTGCTAATTTAGTTGCTATTTTTTTTATTAAATTTAGCCTAAGTTACTTCTTATAACTCCGAGGCTATATTTTATTATAAAAAATTAGAGAACCTTAAGAAAATCACGTCAGACGCGGGGAAAGTGCTAGTAAACATAATAATAATCACACGCACTCTCAGTCCTGTGCCAAGACAAATGTTTCCTTAAAATATTTCTAGAAAAGTGCCTAAAATAACGTTTCTTCACCTACAAAATGATAATAGCTTTGATGATAACGTGTGAATGATAGGTATCAGCTTTGTTTGTTTTGTCTACCCCGTTTGTCTCGTGTTGGCAAGTGCGACTACAGAGCGCGGGATCCTACGTCTGAATACCGTTCGTGCGTACGTTCCTACCCAAGAGTGTCCATTAGGAATTTCTCAACAGCAGCCCGGAGTTGAGCGGTGAGACATCGCCGTTCATCTAAAAGCATGCAAAGCCGTTGATCTACGCCTGTCTCTCCGTCCAGACAGAGACAGGCGAGAGAGAGGCCATCGGACTATGAGTGAGGAAAGAGGAAGCGCACCTGTGTTTACACACACACTTGCACACTACAATATCTCCTGCTGAATTGGCTAGTTTCCATTGAGATTAGTCACCGTGATCGAAACTCGGTCAAGATAATAATTATTATGAATGGAATTATACATAAGTCAATAAACTAGTTACACCACCAGACTTGTGCAAATAATACTTATAATAAATTAAACAAACAATAACCGCGTTGTTTGTTTTTTAAACAAAACACATACGACTTAAGTACCAACATAGTTGATATGTATGTTTACATTTGTACCTACAAACTGCCCGCGTATCAACGGAAGAATTAATTTACTGATAAAAATTACGACTATGATGTAATAACTTTGTGTTTATAAAAGAGAGTCGGATGCTAGAACTTTCTTCAAGATAGTTGAGCTAAATGGTGTTGATCCACGCGTCATGATCGTCGAACGGACGCTGTGGGTTAGGGTTGGTCATCTCTTAACTGCAATGGTTTACATCTTTCTAAATATACAAAAAAAGGACAAATTTGAGATACCTACACATCACTTTCATAGTCATGTCTATAAATTTTCATCGTACAATTGTTTTAAGTATTTAACAAAATACAAATTCGTTTCACAGCAGTCACACAAACTCTTGAATCCTTTAAAACAAGACTCTAAAATAAAAAAGACAAAATGTTTAAAAAAAAATAGGCGGTCTTAGGGAAGTGAAAACTTAACGCCACATTAGCATGTCGGTAACGCAAACCTATAAGTTTTGCCCCTAACAAAAATCATTCAGCGAGACTAAAGAAGTTTTCGCTTCAAAAAGTAATTCAAGATGATTCACACTCGTCACTGGTCCACATATCGCAGACGTTAGTGCTGCATACAAATGCTACATATGGAGGTCTATCTAGTTTAAACAAGGCCATGATATGAATATTTGAACGAGCAATCCCAAAAGATGCGCTGGTGAAATAGTTACTTACATACTGTGATTGCATCGACGAGATGAGATGCATACATAAGTGTTTAAAGTTAGTTGTATATGCAATACAAAAAGTTCCCAAAGTATTTTTTAAAGGTCAAAAAACAATATTCTTCATAACATCACGCCTGTAATCCCAAAGGGTTTAGGCAGAGGTGTACCCATTAGTACACCCACATTTCGCCAATTATGTTTAAGTCCCATGTAATAGGGGGCGAGCCTATTGCCATCAACCAGGCACTCATCCAGACTCCGAGGCTGCTACTGAGATTCCTGATGGAAAAACCCAAAAACACTTTGCTCGACCTGGGATTGGAACCCAAGACCTCAATGCTCAACGAGGCAGTCAAGTACTTTATATAAAACAAAATTACTTTTTGATAGTTTGTGATTTTTAAAATCATAACACACTAGTTTCTGCAAGCAACTTCGTTAGTATAGTTTTTTCAGCCGCGATAATTTACGTCTTTGATTACCTACTACTCGTGAATAGCCATCATATGTATATAATATATACCAACAATAATATTTTAAATCCATTCGGTTGTTCCAAATATTAGCGCGTTTAAAAAAACAAAAAAACTAATATTCCAAGGAAACATATTTACGGAATAAAAAAGTATAAGTACTACGTGGTAATCCAGGCAATGGTCTATGCGCTATTTACACAAACTTTTACATCTAGCTATTAAAGAGATAGATAAATACATAAATGAATCAACTTGAAGTTTTCATTACAGCTTTTTGGTGAACGTTTTTGTCTATATCAACTTCAAACCATTGACAGAAATAAAACGACTTTTTGAATTCATTTAATGATTTGCAGTGTAAGGTGCTTTGTACACGGAGCAACTTAAATTGAGATTACTATCAACACTTTAAAAGTTTCCTGTAAAAGTTGATAGTTGCTATAACGTAATGCCGCAAGTTTATGGCAATCTGTGGGCAATTTTCATAGCCGAGTTGCCGTATGCCGTTGCCGTAGCGACACTGGCATTGCTGGGCACGGGGAGGGAGGGTGTGAAATCGCTCGACGCGATGCGATTGACGGTTGACGAAACCGGCAACCTTAAAAACCGGTATAATATTTAACATTTGCTAGTTGCGGTAATTGGGAACTAACTTAGTCATCAATTACAGCAACTGAAAACTGTTGACGATTGCTGGAACTCGAAACTCGAGTTGCTATGTGTGCGCAGTCCAATTGAAATATATGCAAACAGCTAGTTGCCAGCTGCTGCAATAGTTGCTCTATGTGCAAAGCGCCTAAACAAGAATGAATAAGCACTTTTTGTATACCTTACGTTTATCTACATAATTTAAACTACGTGAACATATGAACACAAATTACGTCGAGGGAAAGTTTTGAATTATAATGTGTTCACAGTAACTATTTGTAATTAAGATAACATTATTGCTGCTATCAAATTGTATTTAGCAATATTTACGATGACTTTATCTGGCAATAATGGCTTTACAAATTCACTACTAGGTAGATACATTTAAATGTAATGTACAAGAATCGTATCTACTAGATTGTTCGTAAATGTAGATAGATATTTAATCATTTATAGTTAGTTATTGATTGTTGCTTGGGGAAAATCTTCTTTATAATGGTTTTTTTTAGGGTACCGTGCCCAAAGGGTAAAACTACGGGACCCCATTACTAAGACTCCGCTGTCCGTCCGTCTGCCTGTCCGTCTGTCACCAGGCTGTATCTCATGAACCGTCATAGTAAGACAGTTGAAATTTTCACAGATGATGTAACAACCTATACTTAACCGCTTTAATAACAAATACTAAAAAAATAAATATATTAAAAATTAAATATTTAAGGGGGCTCCCATACAAATAACGTGTTTTTTTTTCCTCTTTTCTTAGATGTACGGAACCCTTCGTGCGTGAGTCCGACTCGTACTCGGCTGGTTTCTTTTTATTATTCATGCATTGCAGATGGAAGTACCCCAAAGCCTTAGATATCAACGTTCGAAAGGCTATCGTATGTATGTGTGTAATGTACGTTTTATGTATGTATATACTAACACTGTCACGTTGCTTCACATGCTTCGCTTGTTATCATGAGGTACTCCATCGTTATCATACTTATTAGGTCAATAAACCAAATGGATTTGAAATGCAATATTGTAAATATAGGATAATAGATAATCTTGTTTTATTAAATTCATAGATTAGCAAACAAGTGTAGGGGACAAGCAGCAGTATAATACTAACACCCTTCTAATCCTTAGCCAATCAGGGGGCCTACCACAACCTCTTATAACAATATTATTTTAATATTACTTTGCCTTCCGCAATGTTGGATTTTCAACGCTCGGATCAGCGCCGAGAGTTTAATATGCAATAACAGAAATTACAAAGTAATATTAAAATAATGTTGTTATAAGAGATTGTGGTAGGTGCCCAGGAGGCTTAATTGAGCTTTGTACTGCCAAAACAAGCCAACCCACAATCTCTCATTATTTAAAGTACTTACGTCAAACTAAATTAAATATGCTTTTTTTTTGGGCGGTAAAAATCATCGAATGACTGTCAGACTTTTACTGACTAAAAACCACTCTGTTCCTTCTGTTGCCCTTTACGTTCCGGGGCCACGGTATCCTGTTAAGACGTCCCGCAACCCCGGCAGGCGTCACTGTGCTCTTTGAGGCGCGCGCGAACAGAACGCGCCGCGTCGTCGACCCAGGGCGTGGTCCTTGATCGGACGGCGAGCTACCCATTACTCGTCGTCCGCAAGCCCGCGCCTCTACGTTGGCCGGATGTCGCCTCGCGTCGTCCGATGCCCTGGGCATAAATTGAATATGCTAAGGACTAATTTTTCAATCGTCAGTTAACTCTTTTCGGAGGGTTAAATATGGCGGTTTGGCAGCTTTTTTATGGAAAAATTACAAACTGTAATATTTATTCTTTGGATAAAAGTTATCAGATTATTGAAAAATCAGCTCTAAATGTGTTATATTACGAGTTCTATCTCGCAATAATAATCGACGAAAATTTTAAACTTTAAGTAGTAAAAAATTCTGACTAAAAAAGTCTGTCTGTTAAGCTGAACCACTGAACCGATTTTGATGGGTATGGTGTAAGTTTGAATCCCAAGAAAGCACATAGTATTCCGCGACTTCGTCTGCGTAAGCGACAACCGATATTTATGCGGACTAAGTCGCGGTTTAGTAACCCTAGATTTTAAAACAGATTTTCATCAAAGCACAAGCTGTTTACTGTTGCTTTGCCTACTTATTACAATAACAAACCACCAAATCACGTCAACAACATTTCTGTCAAAATCACAACAACAGCCTAGGGGCGATACCACCAATGATTAATGACAATGAATCTGCAACTATCCGGTTCTATCCAGTTTTATCCGCCTGATACCGGGCTAGGGCTGCGCGCTCGCGATAAAACGTACCCCCGAAAATTTTGTAGGTATTAAAGAGCTCAGCCTTTCGCTGTTATTGTTTCAAATGTAAAGGTTTCCTTATTTTTACACATCAGCATTATAAAAATGATGTTCAATTTTTTTTCTGGATAAGCACTTGAGTGGTTCTGTCGGAAAAATTTATGGACTTGTATTTTAATGTAAGGTAGATTGAAATATTAAAATGAGGGATTGTTACGTTTGCGAAATATAATACTTTTGTATATCCAATGTGTCATACAAACATTGTTTTATAACTCTCATTATTGTATTATTCCACACGGTTTTTTTTTTAATTTCCTAATAGATCGGTAATGGCGGATATATTTCACTCGTAATTTCGTGATGGCCCAGTGGTTATGACACCGACTCTCATACATCTTCTTCTTTATCGTGTGGGCAGTAAGGTCTTACGACCCTACACATCCTAGTTTCAGAGTCTTTCATACATAAGGTGTGGGCTAAAATTCAGGTAAGTGTCAATGTGACTTTTTCAATTCATATTTACTTTCTTAGTTTATCTCGGACATCAATGTGGTTGAGAAACCTAAACTTATAACTATTATTAGTCTGGAATTCCCCATCCGCCTTGAGTAAGCGTAGTGATCCATACTCTTGCCTTTTCTGTATGAGGAGAGGCATTTGCCCTGTAGTGGGACAATAATAGGCTGGTATTGGGCACTAGTGGACACATTAATGTTTTTTTTCTGTAACATAACTAAAGGATTATTGTGGTGCAAAAATAAATGGTCGAAGACTTGTTGAATAAATATGTATATTACTTAAAGAAAATGACGGATACAAGATTCGAAGTAGGTGAAAGAGGGAAGCAGCGACCCAAGTGGCCGAAATAGGAACTAACTAGAGGTTGCGTTCACATACATTTAACAATAACTATTAACGAATCGTTCTTGTTTTTAACCGACTTCTAAAAAAGGAGGAGGTTCTCAATTCGGATGTTTGTATTTTTTGGAGTCGGTGCCAAGCAATATGTGATACCTAAATGACTATATACCTACTAAATAATAACCCAAAAGCTAAAAAAAAAAATACTCTGGAATTACCAGTCGTTTCATTACTTACCTTGGTACCGACTCCAAATTTTTTTTAAATTTTAGTATAGTTTTATCGTAGATTCGGTTAGGTTTATTAATATGGGTAGGTTATAGTATTATTTTTAACTTTTTAGTGCTTTTAGGGTTTTTTCAAGTCGGTTTTTTTTGTAAAAAAATAATTTTATTGTAGACTAGCTTCTGCCCGCGACTTCGTCCGCGTCAAAGTTGATAACTCCATACATACTTTGGACCCCCGTTTCATACGTAGTCTTTGGGATATGGGTAATTTATTTTGAAAAATCGTTACTTAGCGGTCTTCTTCTAACTAACATTAAACTACCTCCCTGCGAAATTTTCGATATTTCGTGATGAGTGAGTAAACTTTCGCTTTTGTATATAATTTATATATATTAAGTATGTGTATTTTTTTTTTAAGGTATATTGAGATTACCTTTTTCCAAAATATTATGAAGTGGTATCAAAATTGACTTATTTTTCGATCCCAAACCATTGAAACGCAAGTACAATAGCTACTGTTTTAATATTGTACCTCACATTGTAGCTTCGATTATTTCGATATTAGATTCGATAGAGCAACTGAAATCAGAATCTGACTTTCATGTTTTTGAAAGAAAGTATGAGCAAAACCCTGTAAACATAGACTTATTTAAAGTCTAAGCAAAGTTTTACCGTTTTAAATCACGATTCATCGATGATTTTAGATATTATCTTTTTAACGGGTTCCGTCCCACAGTCGCCAAATACGGAACCCTTATAGGATAACATTGTTATTCGTCTGTCTGTCTGTAAAGACCCTTTTCTAAGGAACGCGTGGAGGTATCAAGCAAAAATTAAAATCAAATACTCAGGTCTCGGGCACGCTCCAACGCGCCGGTAAGACCCCTCTTTGAGGAGTGGCTTGCGAGACGCCACGGCGTCCTCACCTCTCGCCTGACGCAGGTCCTCACCGGACGCGGTTGTTTCGGGAGGTTCCTGTGTTGGATTCAGCGGAAGGAAACGCCCGGGTGTCACCACTGTATGGACCGCCCGGAAGACACGGTCGAGCATACGATGTAGGTCTGCCCCGCCTGAGCAGAGCCTGACCGCGGTGTCCTCTCGCGTCTGGGCTCTGGTTCAGGCCATGCTCCCGAGCGAGAGACAATGGAAAGCAGTAACCTCCTTCTGTGAAGCAGTAATGTTAGTGAAGAAGGAGGCGGAACACGTGAGGAGAGGACATCTTCCACCTCACGCCCCAGCCACCGCGGGAGACCCCTAGGGCGTCGGACGTTGCGAGACATCATCCGGCTACCGTAGGCGCAGGCTTGCGGACGGCGATTGATGGGTAGCTCGTCGTCAAATCAAGGACCAGGCCCGGGTCAACAGCGCGTTTTGTTCCACGCGCGTTTCAAAGAGCTGTCAGCACAGGGACGGGGCCTTGAAAGGCCCAAACGCCTGCCGGAGTCGCGGAAGGTCTTAACAGGATTCCGTGGGCCCGGAACGCAAAGGCAACAGTAGGAACAGGGTGGTTTTTTAGTCGGTAAAGGTCTGATAGTCTCTTCCGCCCCACCCAGGGCAGAAGGACTCATAATTATGATGATATTCACCACCCAAAAAAAAAAAATACTTTGGTGTGCAATGCCTCAGAGCAGTGAAAAAATTAAACTTCTAAGTCACCGCAAACTAAAGATAAGGTCGTTTATGGCGCATATTTTGACGCTCGCTGGGGAATCAAAACCAAATATAAAGGGAGCTTCCCGTTGACCTAGAATCATGAAAGGCAAAACGCAATGCCATGTAGACATAATAATTACTTTTTACATAACATAACATCACGCCTGTAATCCCCGAAGGGTTAGGCAGAGGTGTACCCATCAGTACACCCACATTTCGCCAATTACTTTTTATGCGATTATTAACCTTTTTTCGGTCGTGTTAAATATTGTATGGTGTAACGGAACCCTTTGTGTGCGATTCGGACTCGCACTTGGCCGTTTTTTTGCAATATTTCAATATTTTCCGGCCCAGTTGTGCCCAGGTGTTCCACGGGCGCTGTAGTAAGTGGGCCATCATATAAAAGGACCACCACACTTGCTCTGAATGTCTGCGGGATCTACAACTCCTCATTTGGCTAGGTTACGTTTGCAGCGGCTTACATGAGTGCGCAGTCCATTAAGCGCGTTCCATATAAGCCACTAAATATCTCAACAGAGTGCCATGTGTTCCTGGGGTTGAACTCTTTTTGGTGGAAGTTGTGTGATGGTGGGTGTCGACCTGGTCCTGTATGGCCTGTGTGCATCGAAGAAAACTCTTTCGACTCTTGAATCTACCCAGAGCTACTGCATA
This sequence comes from Hoplodrina ambigua, assembly GCA_949774945.1. Classification (NCBI taxonomy): domain Eukaryota; kingdom Metazoa; phylum Arthropoda; class Insecta; order Lepidoptera; family Noctuidae; genus Hoplodrina; species Hoplodrina ambigua. Next base: position 12,216,971 of record OX458973.1, read on the forward strand.
TTGATAGAAGGGATGTAAGGAAGCGGATTCTTGATTTGTTTCATCTGTGCATGCTACATAGATACCTTCGAATGACAGATGGTGCAATTCCAGCCAATAGGAAGAGTTTATTGAGCAGTCAGTTTCAGGCAGCTCCGATATAATTTTACACGTCTCGTTAAGTATGACATTGCTTTTTGGTCAATGACACACTGAACACGCAAATTCACCAGCAGAAGGAGCATAAAGACGTAACAGTTATGCGTAAAACATCGGGTGCTGCTCCCTAGTTGGTAGAAATAAGGTGTCGTAGCAGATGATTTTTTGATTGGTGTTGTGGCAATGTAGGTATATAAAAAGTTAGTGCTCTGTCCAATATAACACCAGGGTACTTAGGGTTTTCCTAATACTCTACGTAACTCCCTCGCCACGAAATACTAAGTGTCCTGTTGGCGAATCCATTGCTAAGATGGAAAGATTCATGTCTTGCAGCACAGCCGCGGTAATAAGTAGGTAACCTAAAAAATGTAATGCCCTTTAGAAATTGATTTTAAAGCATGTGGAATATGTTCCATTTACGGTGCATATGAAAAAAGCAATGCCTGCGATCACAATCGCTTCATCAAATCAAGTACCCAGAAAGCTTGAAGTCTGTGAGACATTCTCCGACAGGAGAATACTGCAACAGATTTTTTAATTAATTTTGGTGCACTTCCGGTTGTTGCCAAATTCTTTCTATTTAGCCATTGAAATAGAAGTATTCTTTTTAGTACCTAATCACTCATCTTACACTAAGATCTTTTTATAAAATAATTCGGAAGCGCAACGAAAAGAATACTAATTAGCTACTACTGCGTAAAAAAATTACACTCGCCACTCCTCGCTAATATACGTCCGCTGGTATTCCAGTAGTATACTTGGCAGTATTATTGTGCCATGATTAGCTTAGCTATGCCAGGGAAAAAAAAATTGTATACTTAAAATGTTTGCAGATAGGCCGCCCGTCACTTGTTGTGTGTTGAGTAGCTCCTTGTAGTTATAGCGTAATGATTTTGATTTGAAAGGATAAATTATAACTTATACCTAACTGCAGTATTGTATGTACCGTTGGTGTCGTTTTATAGCAGTCCAGCAGTAAAATGTTTAAGAATATAGCCATAATGCGATAATCCTTACCTACACACATTTATATAGTTGTATAGTATCCCATGTAAAAGGGGGCGAGCCTATTGCCATCAACCGGACACATATCCAGACTCCGATGTTGCTATTGTGAAATTCCTGATGGAAAAATCCAATAACACTATGCCCGACCTGGAAATCGAACCCAAGACCTCATGCTTTGCAGTCGTGCAAACAGGCAAAAGTTCTTTAGCTGCTGATTTATGTGTTGTGTTACTATGCATAGATATTATTTTCTGCATTAATATTTAAAAACTCCGTTAACAAATCAAAGTTGTAGTAGAAACATGCACTCCTGCTTTTATTTTATTTTTTTTGTTAGGAAATCTCATCATTCAATTAAAAAACACTCAAAAAAAATTAGAAAAAATACATGCTGACGTTGGGGACCGAACCTCCGCCCACCGTTTCTCAAGACGGTCGTCGAACCATTAGGCAATTTACTTTGATGACAAATGACTTGAAATAGCCGTTCTAGTTTTCCATAATTGACTGCTTAGCTCCTTGAAGGTATAGCGTGATAATAACTATTTTAGAACTTCGGTCTGCAGCTATTTATAATATTTTTACATTTTGTTTCGTCTTTTTTACAATGCTTTGGTAAACTGTTATAGTCTGCTAATCCCCCGAAGCAAATAGCGTGATAATTTATAGCCTATGTTCTAATTTGGCCACTGTGGAATATCCATTCAAAATTTAAACAAAATCTATCCGGCAGTTTTTGCGTGATGCTCCAACAAACAAACAGACAAACAGACAAAAATTAAAAAAAAAATATTTTCGGCATAAGTATCATTCAAAGACCCCTAAGCACTTTTTCTTTTTCAAAAATATTAAATGTACAGTTTTGACGTCTCTACGATTTTATTATATGTATAGAAATACGGATAGTGTTATCAACATGGTTACCCCCTTTTCTAAGGTATTTTAAAGCGCGAAGGGTAACCTGCCGGGGGAGCGGTGAACTGCCAGGGGAGCAGTGAATGCTTATGCGAATCCCACACTACCGGTCATAGGCAGAGGTGGAACAGTGTGATGGCTTTAGCCGATAAGAGTCTGACATGCCCCTCTGTCACCCCCACGATGGAGGAAATCCGTCAGGATTTCCACCGCGCACAATATAAAAAACGTGTTACTAGTTAACACGTTTGACGATCGGTACTGTCAGTACCACATAGACTGCGAGATAAATAAACTTTTATTTCTTTCAAAAACTGTAACGAAGGTTGAATAAAATTACAAGGTTTTTCAAGAGCCAGGCTTAGATAACTAGTTCCAACTAATCTTTAGCTACAGATCTCCGCAAAGTTACGAGGTATTGTTTTGTAACTGCGTTAACTCCGTAAGCTCTTCATAAATTAAAAGTACTGGAAGACTTTTTCCTCTTTTCTTTTCACGAAGTAACGTTGTTTAAGATAAGGAAAATGTGGTTCTACTTTGAATGGAATTCTTTTTGCAAATGTAGCGAGTTATCTTTGAGACAATTTTGAAAAAAAAAATCGACACGCGTAACAGATATAGGTTATCAGTACTATGTATATTTTTTTTAAGCTTTTGTGTTGCATCTTTGTGCGATGTATTCAAAATTACAGCTCAACCGAATACCGGGAAGTGGATGAATTTTAACTTTTTATTTATAGAATGGTTTTAGTTTTAGTGAATTCCCTTTTTTGTATAGTACTTGCACCAATAGGTCACCACGTTTAACGTGGCATCTGTGGAGTTTTTAATGTCCTCCAAAGTGAAGTGTAAATATGTTATACATATAAATAACTTCATAAAATAACAGATTTGTTACATCGGTTTACTCGACTCACATCACGAAACAAGCCTACGTACAGTAAGTGATAAGTGCAGTAGCATGCTAAGGTTTGAACACGCAGTACAGGCCGTACCTACATCTGTGTGTAAAGCTATGGTGTAAAGTTTGTTGTAAAATATGTATTAACACAGTATCTACGAATTCGCCGTCGACGTAAGTTAAAAAATAACAGTTTATTGCTTTGTAAGATTGCTACTGCACTTATGAACGCTACTGTACATACATATTATTATAAAACGTATAAGAAAAATATGAAAAACTACTTTTTTCCTGCGACTACGTCCCAAATCTCTCAGAAATAACATAGCTTCCTGTTAGCAAATGAATATTTAAAATCATAACAGTAGATCGAGAGATAGCGTTCAAACAAAAATACAAAAGAGACTCTTCCGCTTTATAATATTGATGTGGAAAATAAGAGGTAGGTGTAGGTATGTCGCCAGATGTCTGAAACTACCATCAAGATGTCAAAATAATGATGTAATGGGACAATACATTTAGGGTACCACCCTTTTATGTCCTTTTCATAGAGGATAGAAGGGATCTCACGCCACCTGTTACCATAGATTCGGCCCCTCATTCTAGAACGACCATAAAAATGTATAGTCATTTATAAAAAAATCTGTTGTTCCAAATATTTTGAATTTGTAGGTCTTGCGGTTTTGACTGATATTCTTTTTTGTGCATGTCTTTCGATAAAATGTTACTAGAATTATGTACCTACTGAGTATGTGAAGATGTTTGGATGTATGTTATGGATAGACCATTTCCTGGATCTTCTTCTTCGTCGTGTGGGCAGTAAGGTCTTACGACCGTACTCACCCTAGTATTAGAGTTTCTAAGCCGCTTCAAGGGCCTCTGACATGGTTTGAGTGGAACAGTAAGTCCAGGTTTCCTCACGACGAGATAATCTTAATTTCCTGGATAAACACATAGGATACTTTTTAGCCCGGTGACGTGTTCTTTATACACGAGCGAATCCGCGGTGAAAAGCTAGTAGCATATATTTTATAGTATACTTTACTTTCACGAGGATTATGTCGAGAACAAAAGCTAGTATTTCACAATACCGAATTGGTATACTATTTTGCCTGACCGGGGTCCGTATGACGTAATCATTTAGTAAATTACATAGTATCAACAATAATATCAGTGCCCCTTCACCCGAATATTATTGTTTTGATACGCGTAATGACCGCAAATGGAATATACCAGCGTCGAAGTATGAACTCATTACAGTTTTTGTTTTGAGTGATTTTTTTAAGATAATTTCATAATAATCGACTGCCTCGTTGGTCTAGTAGTTGCAAAGCGCGACTGCTGAGCATGAGTTCTTTGGTTAGATTCCTAGGTCGGGCAAAGTTTCGTTGGGTTTTTTCATCAGGAATTTCTCAGTAGCAGCCTCGGAGCCTGGATTTGTGCCCGGTTGATCGCAATAGACTCGTCCCCCATTTCATGGGACTTAAACATACCTGACGAAATGTGGGTATACTAATGGGTCAGCCTCTGCCTATGCCTTCGGGGATTACAAGCGTGATATTATGTATGTATAGAATTCTAGTACCTAGGTGTAAAAATAAACATATATTATGTACTTGTGAATGTTTTAATGATACTAATTATTATCAAAAATGGAAAATCACGGAAATATCATCTTCATGGAATCGTATCTATCCTACGTAAGAACTAGGCTAACATAAGTATCAGAGCGTTCGCACGTACGCACGCCTAGCAACGCGAACGTAACGCAGACTGCCTGGCGCTAACTAATGACAGATAACATTGTACTAATATTGTAACACCTCAGAAGGCCAATTCTACTAATAAAAAACGTTCTTCAAAGTCACAATCTCATCTCAGCGACAAATAATGTAGATTTAGAAGCATTTTTGACAGATTGTCACTAAGTTGAGATTGCGATTTGCGATCGCTCCTAAATAATTTTAATATCTTCAAAAATTGAACAAAATTTATGTAAAAGTATCATTCAAATAATTTAATTTAAATTTATCTGAAAGTAGTGGAAAATTCTTTTAGAGATATTTAATAAAAATGTTTATTAGTGTGTTCGGAAATTCTCATAATTTTAAGGAACGTTCTTATTTTAATCTCGGTCACAACCTGTCAATAATGCTTCTATTTTACCTACATTTTTGACAAGTCTTTGACATTGATTGTCGCTAAGATTAGATTGCGACTAGATTTTGAATGTTTTTAATAAGAAAAACTTACGAGTACTTTATTTCTATAACTATTTATCCATAATAAACGTAACATTTAATATAAGTAGCCAGGTTCATAAAATATAGAGTAAAAGCTGTACGGCACGGTCCAACTTTTAGTTTCAACGAACTATGCCCACAAATTCGCCCACATTCTGCGAAATTCATGCAAATCAGTGCAGTAGTTTAGCCGTGAAAACACACAAAAGTGGAGAGATCAACAAAATTTGAACTAGCAATGGCGGTTCCAGGATTGTCGTTTGGGGGTAAATGGGGATAGGTTTTTAGCTAAGTAAACACAAAAAACAATACATTCTATAACATACTAGCTTTCGCAAAAATAAAATAAAAATAGCCTATGTTACTCGCAGAAAACTAGCTAGCTAGATAGCTTTCGAATAGTGAAAGAATTTTTTTAAATCGGTCCCGTAGTTTTTAGTTTATCCATTATAAACAGACAAAAAAACAAAAATACAAATTTTTCCTCTTTATAAAATTAGTGTAGACATACATACATAACCACGCCTGTAATCCCCGAAGGATTAGGCAGAGGTGTATCCATTAGTACACCCACATTTAGCCAGTTATGTTTTTTTTAGTCCCATGTAATAGGGGGCGAGCCTATTGCCATCAGCCGGGCACAAATTCAGACTCCGAGGCTGCTACTGAGAAATTCCATTAGTTCCATTAGTACACCCACATTTAGACAGCAATATGTTTTAAGTCCCATGTAATAGGTGGCGAGACAATTGCGAGCAATTATTTATGGAAAAACCAAATAACACTTTACCCGACCTGGGAATTGAACCCAAGACCTCAAGCTCACCAGTCAAGCAGGAAGAATGCACATGCCTTTGGGAACGGGGGAGGCATGGCATCTTAGTATTCAACCCCCCCGAAAACCCTACTGTCAACTAGCTATTGTGTTTTTCAACCCAACACTACAATTTTCCGTCAATAGCTTATTCCATGATTGTGCCAACAAGGATAATTGAAACAATAAAGATTTCTTTGAATTTCATCATAGTAAAACCGAGCGTTGTTTTATTCCACTAAGTTGCTAATCAGGATAGCGAACACCGCACGCGTTGGATGCGTGCAACTGTCGGCGAGTGTGTAGTGCATACCGTGCATGTGTGTGCACGATGCACGTTTTTCATCCACGTTAGACTACACGTGGTTTAATAATAATTATACTTATAGACTGTTGAGTGTACGTAAAAGTACTTGCGTGTAAGTACTAGTTTATTCCTGCTACTTCGTCTGCGTAAATGTCGGTTATCATGAATAAAGAAAGCCTATGTCCTTATTCAGATCTCAAGCTAGTCAAATTTCATTATGATCGATTCAGTGGTTTTGGTGTAATGAGGTAACAGGCAGACAGTCAGGGTAACTTTCGAATTTGTAATAAATAATAAATAAATAATAATATCTTAGGACAACCAACACATCGCCATCTGATCCCAAACTAGGCAGAGCCTGTACTATGGTAACCAGACAACTGATAAATATAGGTACTTATATATTTCTAAATACATACATACATACTAAATAATACCAGTCTAATTATTGTCCCACATCAAAAAAAAAGACCTCTTGTCAGATAGAGAAGGCACGAGCATTGATCACCACGCTCGAGGCAGATTGACGATTTCAGACTTATATTAATGGCACACCTCCAGCAAACTGCCTCGTTGGTCTAGTGGTCGCAAGTGCGACTGCTGTGCATGAGGTCTTGGGTTCGATTCCCAGGTCGGGCAAAGTGCTATTGGGTTTTTCCATCAGGAATTTCTCAGTAGCGGCCTCGGAGTCTGGATTTGTTGCATGGCAATAGGCTCGCTCCCTATAACATAGGACTAAAAACATAACTGGCGAAATGTGGGTGTACTAATGGGTACACCTCTGCCTAACCCTTCGGGGATTACAGGCGTGATGTTATGTTATGTTATTAATAGCACAAGTCCAGGTTACCTCACAATATTTTCCATTTTCCCTCATCGACTTAAGATAACCTTAAAAAGTACATTCCCATTAAAATACTCTTAAAAATACATTAAATATATTTCATAAGCCAATTATTATTATTTATACGTTTCTAAATAGAAGTAAATATGAAAACAAACTTAGTTTACTTTTCAAGCACTTTGCAAAAGTAACAAAATGAACGTTTGATGTCTCGTTAATAAAATAAACAATATTCTTGAAAGATATTAACTTGCTCAGAAATATTTTATTTCGTTCTTTATGAAGTATGTATAAATGGAATATGTATATTTATACTTGAATAACGTACGAGTATGTACCGATGTCTTTTTCGTTTGGTAATGTTGTTTGTGATAATTTTCTTTTACATGGGACTTAAACATAACTGGCAAAATGTGGGTGTACTAATAGGTACCTCTGCATAACTCTTCGAGGATTACAGACGTGGTGTTATGTATTTAAGGTTTTTTTCACCCGCGTTGAGTTACGTCTTTAGTTACTGCTCTGCTCCTCTGAGTAGTAGCGTGATGTTAAATAGCCTAAACTATTCCTTATAAATTGGGCTATCAACTACACATATAAATTTTGACGTCGGTTGGTTTGTTTTTACAGAACTAAACATAATTTCAACATACTTAAATAAAAACCAAATTATGAAAAGATCGTTGCTTCGTATGTTGACTGTAAGTTATTAATTAGGGAACTTGTAATTAAACTAACTGTGGCTTGAGGGAGGTTGAACTCCAGAAGTTACTTTTTGATTGTATTTTGTTCTTATGGATCGATAGTCGATAAACTGAGCCATAGCTTCGAGCTGCCGATAGCAACTTTGATTGAGTAACGAGTGGAATGAAAACAAGTTGCAATATTATAAACATCACTCCTGTAATCCCCGAAGGGTTAAGCAGAGATGTACCCCTTAGTACAACGACATTTAATCAGTAATGTTTAATTCCTATTGCCACTGTGCCGGACCTGGGAATCGAACCCGATACGAGACAGAGTAAAAAAATAGTTTTTGTCACTTTTGTATTTACTTAGGTAAAAATAGATTGAAACTAAAACATAGGTACAATCAAGGCCAGGTGAGACCACAGAGTATACAAAATGCAACACAGTCTACAGTATACCAAAACCCTTTGTGAGTTAGCTCAAAGAACGGATACCGTTGTTCACGTTATATCGAGTACTTGACCTAGAAATACTCGATGCTGTGGCACCGACCGCTCTTGACATTGTCGAGATTAAAAGGCTAGCGGGAGGCAATAAATATTAAAGTAACAACGAACAAGCTATTTGTTATGCAGGCGGCTTATTTGCAACTAGTTTAAATAATGTTGTCAGTGTTCTGGGTAGTCGATTACTTTACATCTCTCTCTCTCTCTAAAGTATGCCAAAGTTATTACGCACATTAGTGATCAAACAGCAGATTAAAGTAACTGTTTTGATTTGCATGAATTTTACAAATTCGTACGCAAGTAATATGCATATTGAATATGCATTACATCACTACCACTGCCTACTTGTTATAATAGGTACTTATTATAAAAAATGCTATAAAAACACTGTTTTCCTCAAAAACTGTCTATCACTGCAGCTATTCTCAATGGAGACTAGCCACACGAAAATTTTATAGTGCACAAATGTGTGCGCAAACATAGATGCAAACCACAGTGCATTCCATTTTCCCTTGCTCTCGACGGCAATCCGACACGACCCGGGAGAGATCAGGCATAGAACTAACGGCTTCACATTATTTCCATGGCTCAGGAGCGTCACAACTAGTGCCCAACTTCGAAACTCCGGCCTGCTACTAAGAAATTCGCGGCTATAGTTGTTGCACTTGCACTTGCATATTAAACCTTATGTCATTAACAAATAAGTCATATATTATGACGATGGTAGATACTTGAAATTGAAACCCGAAACTTTGTACTTCGTACCTCGCAGCACTGACCTCTCACATTATTATGACAGATTTATGTGATTATGACGAATGGAAAACATATAAAGCAGAATAATGATATCATTATATTTATTGTATCGTATCGTAATTTGATAATGATAAAGCTTGTAATCCTATTTGTAATGTAAATTATAAACAAAATTGTCTGTTGTATAAAGTTCACAGATTAGGTGTGTTCCGGATTTCATAGAGGATATTTAATCACTGTTTTATCGCGTGATTTCATTGTTTACAGTAAACGCGAAAAAAGTCAGATTATTGTCTGTCATTGATGTGGCCAATAAGTACGATCAAAGTCAAAATCATTTATTTTAACTAGACCATTAAAAGGCACTTTTATTGTCTACTGTTTTTTTGTTCTAGCCTTCCTTCCTGTAGTTTACCTTTCCAAAATATAGTTTCGTTTTGGTAAGAAACATCATCAACCGGGCAAGTACCAATATGATTTTTTAAATTTATACGTACTTTCTAAGTTTACCTATCTTGATGGATATCACTGACATCGAGGAGGGAAAATATGATATAGAAACCCGATATTGTAATGTGAGGTCTGAAATTAAAAATCTGCTTTGAACAAGCGCGGTGATCAATGCTCGTGCCTTTTCTTTACAAGAAGAGGCCTTTGCCCTGCAATAGAACAATAATAGGCTAGTATTATTATTTAATCAATTTAGTACCTTAATCAAAGTACATAAAGGTCGGATCTTGATAACAGACTCCAGAATGTTGGACTTTCGGACTTTCAGTATCTATATTATCTGAATAGTACGTAAACGTAATCTTTGTTTTGTTTAAGGCCGGTATACACCGGCTTACGCCTGTACTGATAGATAATCAGAAGTTTATATTATTGTTTTGTTAACTATGTTCCGGGTGATGTAAACTCTTAACATAGGTGTCAGTCGGTTACTAGCTATATGTGTGTACTAGCTTATGCCCGCGATTTCGTCCGCGTAAGTAAATGTCGGTTATGGGCAATCTAATGTCGTTTCTCCATACAAGATAGATAGATGAATGAATGGATAAAAAATTATCCAATTAAAACATTATTAATGTCAAATTATCCACCATGCCAAGAAAAGGATTGAATGTCTGATACAAATAAAAGGAAATTAAACTATTTGAAAAAATGATTCGCAAAAATTGAGCAATATTTTATGTTCTTTTTCTGCTAACAAAAACAGATTTTAATGTTTAGAAGCGAAATATTGACGTAGCAAAACAGATCCTGTTGCCTACGCAACACGTGTCAATACTGCACACATCATGAGAATTTCCAAGACTAGACACGTGTAGGTACTATCTATTAAAATACGTTGTTTAATTACCCGGGTAAGTACTATGTCAATATTTTATGAGTAGTACTAGGAAAGTTTAATAAATGATAATCTTACTATTTCATTTATTTTAGTAGGTTTACTACTGTTTTGTTTGATGTAAGGTCGGGGCGTCTTATAAAAGATAATCAGGAGAGTAATTCTTTTTATTTTTAACTAGCCTATGTTACTCGGAACGATGCAAGGATTGTATCGATACCCCATACATCTAAATCGGTTCAGGCGTTTAAAAGTTATGGTGGAATAAAGAATCTCACATACATACATACATACATACATTAACCCTGAACACATAACACTCCTTTTTTTGGGGCAGTCGTGTAATAAATAAGAATAAAGAAACCGAATTTATCGGATCAATTCTTAAATATTAAAAAGAAACTGCTGTGTCTCCACAAAAATGCAACACAATCATAATGATTAAGACAGCAGATGTTTTTATTATGACATTCCTATTATATCGTTCGAAATGAAGTAATTTTAGTGTTGCATTTATTTTATTTGTATCTTTTACTTTGACTCTGGCCTTTATTATAATTTAATAGTAATTTATTTCAATTAATTTTATTTTATTATAATTGAATAACAATTTATTTCAATTATTTTATTTTATTATAATTTAATAGTAATTTATTTCAATTATTTTATTTTATTATAATTTACATCATGCTTCAGATACTTTGGAAAGTCAAAAATTAAGAAGAGAAGATAATTATTTAAAAAGATTTTATACATTAAAATCTTTTTAAATAATTATCTTCTCTATATACGCATTTTATCCCATGAGCGACACACAAGATGTCTAAACGAATATTGTGAGTCTAAGCACGACTACTGTTGCTGAGAAAGTTTACAATCAACGCAAACAGTCTTTATATGCTTAAAGACCTATGGGGTACCTTAAGATTCTAAGAACGTATTTCGATACTATCAAAGATCTTTTTTCATTCAAGTCTAGACAGAATCCCGAGGGCCTAGCACGACTGCGCTAACGTAAAAGTATTCGATTCCATTTTCAAATTAGAAATAAGACTTCTTCATGCGTCGTAAAAATTATGCGACATTTATATCACCCAATGATATGTGATACAACCTTTGAATTTTAAAATCGAACGAATTTGTGGTTAAAAAGATTTTATTCTCTTAAAAAAGTCACTAGATGTTCGTTTCGTTTTTGTGCCGTGGTTTTGTACCCTTTTTAAGTTACGTCTTTGGTTACTGCTCCACTCCTGTGGGCCGTAGCATTATGTTATATAGCCTTTACTATTCGTCATGAATCTGGCTATTATACACAATAAGATTTTTTCCAATCCGACTCTTAGTTCCAGAGATCAGCGCGTTTAAACAAACAAACTAACAAATAATCTCTTCAGATGACATTTCACTTAACTGAAATCTGATTATATTCTAAGTAATGAATCATACACATAATATACATTAAGATGAATAAACAATACTATGGCAAGCGCTGCACAAACAATCTTGTGTACGATTCAGCGTCTGTATTATGATTTTGTGCAAGTATCTATCCTATGCGGATGTATACAAGTGTCATACAGTCTTATGCTTGCAGTAACGTATGTAGCACTAGTTTCTGTCCGCGACTTTGTCTGCGTCAAAATTGATATAATAATATTATCCGACGGAAATCGTACATTTTTCCAGGATGAAAAGCCAATGTGCTATTCCATCCATCTCTATCTCGGTGCCAAATTTCATCCAGCCCCCGTTCAGCAGCACAGGGACGGGGTCCATACAGGGCAAACGCTTGCCGAGGTTGCGGGACGTCTTAACAGGATACCGTGGCCCCGGAACATAAAGTCCGTTCCTTAAATTCCTTCTGTCGCCACAGAAGGAACAGGGTGGTTTTTTAGTCAGTAAAAGTCTGACAGTAACTTCCGCCCCACCCAGGGCAGAAGGACTCATTTGATGATTTTTACCACCTTAAAAAAAAATAAAAAGGACCATCCATTCAAACTTTCGCATTTATAATAGTAGTAAAATAGTAGCCACCTTTATGTACGTCAAGCTTGCTTCGCGCGCTCGTGCCAGGCCTACTGAAACATAGCATAGACAAATGAAAATCAAAACAAATGACGAGTGTTTTTACAAATCAAATAAAGTAAGACGAATGGAACGTATTTGTATTACTTTTATTTACCTAAAAAAAGAGTGAGTAATAATCACGCGACTTTCATCACAATTATGGCTGTTGACGTGAAAATCACTCTATTTTTACATGCTGTGGCGTGCATGTTTTAGCGATTAAGGATAAGGAGAAAAATTGATCAATTATTGGTAGGTATCATTAATCATGGGTCAATCAATTATTTTAGTTATTTTTTAATAATAATAATAATAAATCATTTTATTATCAGGCAATTGTGGCCCATAGAAAAACCAAACAGTTTGCTGTATACAAAGTTAGCAGGTATTTGTGGTATTTTGCCGAATATCTCATAGGATTTATAGTAAGTGCATTATACAATCTACATGGAATCCATATTAATATAATAAAGCTAAAGAGTATTTTTAACCCCCGACGCCCAAAAGGACGAGAAAAAAGATTGGGAACCTTTGCTTTATTTTGTTAAAAACTCTTTTAAAATCTTTGTTTCTTTCGCTTTTTTTTTATAGAGATGACTTATACTGGCAACAAACATGAGTACTGACAACTACCTAAAGCAATTTCATTTTTTAAATGATTTTTGAAAATAGAATAATGTCGTCACCTTTCAAATTGAGTCACTGGCATGTCATCTAGGCTGCCAAGTAATTTTCTATAAAGAAGCAAATAGGCCACTTTGCATTTCTTGAGACGTTATTATCTAGAAGTTGGTTTAGCGCCGTCATGAACAAAATATATAAATATTTTTAAGAAATATTCTAGGTTTCAAACAACAATAATAGACCACAAAATAATAAATATATTTGAGTTTATCACTGCCTCGTTGGTCTAGTGGTCGCAATGCACGACTGCTGAGCGTGAGGTCTTGAGTTCGATTCCCGGGTCGGGCAAAGTGTTATTGGGTTTTTCCTTCAGGAATTTCTCAGTAGCAGCCTCGGAGTTTGGATTTGTGCCCGGTTGTTGGGAATCGGCTCGCCCCCTATTACATGGGACCTAAACATAACTGGCGAAATGTGGTGTACTAATTGGTACACCTCTGCCTAACCCTTCAGGGATTACAGGCGTGATGTTATGTTATGTTATTAGTTCATCATCAGCCTACAACCACTTTTGGACATAGAATTGAAAACACCAACATTTTCCTCCACAGGTGGAACTTCCCCAAGAAACACCACCGAATCTGGTCGCCCAGAAAAAAATCTGTACGGTAGGTCCGATTTTCCCTAGATTATCTTCCCATCTTCATCAATCTTAGCCCTTTAGGCTTTAAGTGCACCTTAAGTGCCATAACGGCCCATTTCCCATAATGGGCACCATAATTCTTAATTCACTTATTCACGTTTCTAATGGTCTTTTTCTCTTAGACCTGCGGAAACATTCATATGGCTGGCCCTGGCGGTTAATAAAAGAAAATGGAGAATATAATGGTATTTAAAATATTTATTAGGTTATTTTTTACTGGCGCCCTTTTGGCGGTGGCTTGGTGGCGGTTACTGTCAACAAGGTCCTATTACTTTATTTGTTTTTTTTTTTCTTTGGGTATGTAAAATGTTGCCACACACTAAGAATTTCTTCTGTATCGGTAGATGCGGTAACTCTCTAACACAAACAATCAGATCCAGAACATCTTCTTGTAGCAGTAGTGGACCAAATATTTTGTCCCGTGCGGAAATCAAAACCACGACACATAGCACAGCAGCCATTTGCTCAGTCACTGCGCCAACCGTGTCATCAATATACAATGTTCTTTAATATAAACGTTAAAACTAAAAAGAAATAATACTAAGCAAGTAATATTTCAATATTGCTCACGTGAAAAATTGAATATATTGGCGACAAAACCGTATTATAATAGAAAATGGAGTGGCATATATTTGAAATGTGGCATGCAGCGGATTCCGTCGTGTTGAAGCGGAAATTGGCATAGAGGGCGCATATGTTGGATTTCATTGTTGCTTACCGTGACAGCTTGGTGTGGGACATGGCAAGAGAGGTAGCGATTTGTTGTAATAAGTAAACAGAGAAAATAAAATGAGTCAATAAAAAAAATGTGCTTTATTTATTTGAATTTCATGCAACAAAAGTACAAAGGCGGACTTAATGCCTTAGGCATTCTCTAACAGTCAACCAAAGGTGGGTAAGAGACAACATGGTAGGTGCAAATTAAACTTACATCTTTCATTACGTTGCGTATGCGATAGCTTACAGCCACTTCCACTTATACATGACTTAAAGTTTCGCTAGACCTTGTTGCTGTTCTTCCAAATTTGTAGGTAGTTGCTGTAGATAAGCTATATTTACTACTCTGTCCCTAAGACGTGAAAACTCAGTCAAAGTCCTACATTATTCTTACCTATGTTTTTGTAACTAGATCAATATTTACGTACATTTGTGCAAAATTTCAGTATATTATTTTCGGCTGCAACACGTTTTCTTCTTCCATTCCGTCCTGTCAGCCGTCATGCAATCACTGACTGCCTTTTCATTCACATCATTCTTCACACAATCCATCCATCTTTTCGTTGACTTTGCGTCTGTAGTAGGATAATGCTCTTTAACAAGACATTTTCTTATCACTTAGACCCTTTGCAGGTAAATCGTTCTACCTTTAAAAGCCCACACCTCGGCGCAGCGACATAAGTAACATTTTTATTGGTTCTTCTCTACGTTTCAAGGGTGAGAATAGTAAATTTGCATCTGAACACTTCATATGCCATAAAACTGCAATTTGTAGAATTATTTCTAAGAAAATTGCTGTTTTCATTATAACTTTTAATAGTGAAATGTTGATGAGTACTGCATGAGCACATTCATATCACCTTAGCCCTGTATGGAAGGCGGGACGTGGCAGAATGCGCAAGCGAATCCCGTTCTCACGCCTTAAGGTCTGTCGAGGAGTCCGGGGTTGCGGGACGTCTTAACAGGATACCGTGGCCCCGGAACGTAAAGGGCAACAGAAGGAACAGGGTGGGTTTTTAGTCAGTAAAAGTCTGACAGTCCCTTCCACCCCACCCAGGGAGGGAAGGAGTCATTTGATGATTTTTGCCACCTAAAAAAAAAAAAAGGTCTGTCGAGGAATACCTCTCGTCTTTCCCGTTATAAGGATTTCTCTACGATTAAGAAAAAAGCCCAGTATAAAATGTTTAGTTCAAAACTGAAAAAAAAAACGTTTGACAAGAAGCCGCCTCATAAATGGTAATAAACCTTATGAGAGACATTTTTATTTTAGTTCCAATTGTCTATTTCTGTTTTTTTTTTTAAAGATTCGAAATTCAAACGGTTCTTGTTTTGAACCATAATTTTACAGAGCTAAAGAAATCCGTATATTCAATGCACATTCACTATGAGAACAAACGAACGTAATTCTGTAAGTTATGAAACGCGTTTTTTGAGTCACGAAATTTACGGTGCATTCCTTTTCATACAAAAATCCTTCTGTGCTACACGGTAACACAAAATAAGCTTCAGTTACGCGACTCACAACTCAAAAAATTAGGTTAGCTTGGCATCAAGAGCCACATTACCTATTAGTACATCGTTTTCGTTTTAACATATTACGTATTTTCGTCTACAGTAAATAGGACCCTGTTTACAAGGAATATATACCTTATTTTATAAGGTAATTAAGTCCAAATATAGAAATAGATTGAATCTCGTCCCAAATATAGAAATAATTGCCTTGATATTCTTTGAACTAGCTCTTCAAAGACGTCTTGTTCTTAACTGAGTAAATATTCGTACCTACTAATATCATAACTGCGAAATTAACTCTGTTTGTCTGTCTGTTACACTTTCAGAACTAAACCACTGAACCGATTTTGATGAATTTAGTACAGGGTAAGTTTGAACCCCTAGGAAGGATATAGGCTACTTTTTAATCAACGACTTCGTTTGCATGCGCGATATCCGACATTCGAATTCGCGGGCACAAGCTAGTAATAACTTATAATTGTAATTAGGGAAGTCTCTTGCTGTCACTATGTGATGTCACATATAGGAACAGTGGAAAAAGGTATTTACTACTATGCTGATGACTGCCTTTTTGGTCTCAGCATGAGGTCTTGAGTTCTATTCTAGTCCCATCAGAAATTTCTCAATAACAGCCTCGGAGTGTGGATCTGTGCCCGGTTGATGGCAATAGGCTCGCCCCTTGTAACATGGGACTACAATATAACTTGCGAAATGTATGTGTACTAATGGGTACACGTCTGCCTAACCCTTCGGAGATTTCAGACGAGATGATAAGCGTGATGTTACTACAAATGATGTTCATATTTTACAAGCTTTTATTTAACTTGTAATGTACAAATATACATACAAGTTAAATAAAAGCTTGTAAAATAAAGAGATGAAATCTCCGTCAAGCGCAATGCCTGCAGCTCCTCAGTTAACAAATAATAGCAAGGTACGCTTACTGAAATGGCCTCGGTCTTTATGCGATAATAACTGTGCTGTTAAAACGTCGTTACTCAGTTTGTACAATTGCAGTGTTTGCACGGAATCGCTGGAAAATACGAAATATTATAAAAGATTTTTATTAAAAAGGCTTTTGTTTTTTAAATAAAAGTAGATAATAAATTTAATTTAAAAAACAAAAGCCTTTTTTTATAAAAATGTTTTATAATTTAGCAAGAATACTTTTATCTGCAATTAATTATATTAATTAAAAGTATTAAAAGTAATATTGAAAGTATTCTTGCTAAATTACTATACCTACAGGTTGCTAGCTAGACGGTAACGTTTATACTCTACTAGCTATATCCCATGGTTTCACTTACGTTAAGTTACTAATCTTAATCTTGATCTTATACCTTTAACCTTCCTTGGTATATGGGCTTTTTAACGCAAAAGGAATAAAAAATTGTACTATGCACAATTAAGTTGTACTCAAACATTACTGGCGAAATGTGGGTGTATTGATGGCTAAACCTCTGCCTAACCCTTTGAGGATAACAGGGCGTGATATTAATTTATGTTACAATTAAGTTACACGTGTAAGCACACCATAAACCACATTTCAATTCGCACCATTATGAGGTTACTCCAAAAATCGCGACGTTCTGTGAAATACCTGCAGCTACAGGCAACCACACCAATACATTTGCGGAAAACCACCGATATTAACAACAGTATAAAGGCCCACGCCCATTACCACAGCACCTAATAATCCAATTCGCTAGCTACCAGAACGCCTCGCGCGAGCGGTCACCTTTTTTATCGAGTGATTCAAAAAATATTTTAACACACACGATTTAAAGACCTAATTTAAATGACAAATTCGATAGTGATCCGTATTGTTATAATGAGCAATAATCTTAAAGCATAATAATATATGGCGGTCAACCTTGTTTTGCAAGAAATGAAGTAGTAGGCAGGTATCTACGTCATAAATAATTTAAAATTATTACTTTAAATAAGCGAACCGCTCCGATTTATCACAGGTGCAAATCTCCTACGTCACCAGTGGATTTTCCAAAAAAAATATTTCATAAAATCTTTTTCCGGGAAATTACTAACACAACAAAAGAAAAATCAGTCAAATCTGTCCAACTGTTCTTGAGTTTCGCGTTTGTAACACGTTAAGCTATTCACTTTTATTTATATAGGTAGATAGATGCTGTGACAGAAAATGGTGTAAGTATTTAAAATTTAGATTTGTAAAGCAAGATGTACCTATGCCAAATGGTTTATTTATCATTTAAGAGTGTTTACGCTTTACGGCATATCATAAATATATGTTTCTATAGAAAATTATAATCGGTCTAATTTAATTATTAATTATTAAATCATTTATTACAGACTGTGAATGTCCATAATAATTATGTAAGCATCAGTAAACTTAAAACTATTTTAGTAACAAAAATGATCTCTTAAAACAATAATACATCATCATAATTCCATTGACATAAATAAGTTAAATAAAAAATAAATTACAATAAAATCAAAATTTAAATTAAATTAAATTTAAAAAAAATAATTTAGTTGCAACACAATTTTTTGAAAATGTTTTCTACTAACTATTTAGACCTATGTATCCTGCTTATGTGTAAAAAGTATCATTAAAATCAGGCCATCCATTTTCAAAAATTTGAAATTGCAATTTTGTAACTTGAAAATATTTTAATCTTTTAATTTTTAATTTTCTTATACGTTATGATTTAGTAGTTTTTATATAAGCTACATTGTATTCACGTGTCATTATGTATGATTCTGTATGCAAATATTGTACAAATGTTGATTTTAAAAGAGTACGTATGGAGTTTCTTGCCCATTCTTCTCCATACAAAACTACCTTTTGGAAGGGGCAACTAGATTCAAACTTGTTTTTTTTTGTATATGACATTCAAAAGTGCCTTATATTGGCCTAATTAAAATAAATGATTTGACCTTGACTTTGACTTGGTATAAAATGCCGGACGGCGTAAACGCTCTTAAAGCAAAGCAAGGTGAAAAAACTATAACAAAAAAAATACAGTACACAAAAGCTCATAAAATGTTCAAGCTTCCTTGAGACAATATACAATTGGAAAGCGAAGACGGAACAATTGTATTCAATTAATTATATCGATAACTGAACTCAGATACTGAATATCGGCGAATTTAAGTAACGATCTCTTGAAGACAGAAGGTCGATCCTATCTGAAAACGTATTTTTGTATGGAATTGGAATATCTTGTACTATCTATAGTAATATAATAAAACTTAAGAAATATTTTGTTTGTTTGTTTTTCGAAAAACTTTAGCCATTTTTCGGTAGGAGCAAAACTTACAGATACGCGTCACCAACATATCAAACTTGTTAAGTTTTCAGTACTGTCTGGTGTCCCCTTTTTTACTATTTTTTAGTTACAAAATATAAAGAAAAATGGTCACATAATTTTTTACTTAATCTGGTCGCTCAATCTATGTCGTAAGTATGCAGGTTATTTCTAATTCCAACAATGCCAATCCTCCTTTGATAATCTCTTAGTAGAGCAGAAACTACTATAACAAGTTTAGATATGTGAAACAATGTTACTTTTTGCATAACTTCTTATTGTTTTGATATAATAATATTATGTTGAACTGTCAGGCTCAAAACGAAACTTTTTATTATTATACAACGTGTACCCTATTAAATAAATAAATAAAATAACGAGGATACAAAAAAGAAGCAATGATTTTTCGTATAAATTAAATCCTTCGTATAAATTAAATCCTTTTTAAAAGAATTAATTAATGTAATAAACCACGTCATCTCAATTGTCAGCTTAATCCGGTCGCTCAATCTGTCTCGTAGGTATGGAGGTATTTCCAATTCCGCCAATTCCCATACTCCTTTAATAATCCCTTGGTCGCCGTTTTCGGCACGAGTGCACAGGATGATCTATTTCTAGGGAACCGTTTTACTACGATGAATGAAACGCTTGGATGCAGATTCCAGCCAATTATCAAATTTAAATATTTCAATAATGAGTAATAGAACTGCTATCAGCAATTTTAGTAGGGATTTCAAATCTCAAATCAGATCTTTATTGCAATTCATAATTTAAAACATGTAGCTTTTGCCCGCGTCTTCGTTCGCGTCAGACACATAACGCCTGTAATCCCCGAAGGGTTAGCGGAGCGCAGAGGTCTCCCGTTAGTTACAGTAGGTACACCCACATTTCGCCAGTTATGTTTAAGTATGATTGTTCATTTTTCATTTTATTAAAAATCGGTTCAGTAATAGTCGTGAAAGTGTCACAGTCAGACAGCACAGCACAGAGCACAGAGTTTCTTTCGCATTAATAATATTATCATGGATATCGTAAGGATTCATGTATAAATGTGAATTATTTATCCAATTAAACGCTCTTAGTTTTTCCCTATTTCGAGTTAAATTATTAGAGAAAATCATTTGTCCGAATGATTACTGATGTAAAAAAAAACAATTGACAGCGTTAGCACATTTGGAGCATACGATAGCACTTAAATGAAAAATCAATTAATAATTTAACAGTTCCGTATAAATTAAATGTAATTACAGCACGCATCTCCACTTTGGAATTCACCTGATTGGTTTTCCAACAGGATTTACAAGTGATCAACCAGCCGAAAAAAAGCTTTATCAGTTGAAACATTCGACTGCTTTGTTTCAATACATTATTGTCGGCGAACATTGAAATATGTACAAAATACTTTGTATTTTATTGTAAAACGTATTTATGAATTTACTAGCTTCTGCCCGCGATTTCATCCGCGTCAAAGTTGATATATTATCCCATGGGATCCGTACAGTTTTCTGGGATAAAAAGTTACCTATGTGCTATTTCAGACTATAATCTATATGTGTGCCAAATTCTATCCAGACCCGTTCAGGAGTTTTTGCGTGAAAGAGTAACAAACATCTGTACATCCTCACAAACTTTCGCACTAATAATATTATTAGTAGGATTTATTACGTTAAATTCTGTTTTTTCCTTGTATTTATTTCTTTTGTGAGGTTTAACCTTCGGTAAGTATTTAAAAATTTACCTTAGACTAGGTTGGATTTACAAGGCTTTTTTCCTCGACTTCGCCCACGTGGAAGTCAAAGATTTCCTTGATTCGACCCTGTAGTATTTTTCAATCACGAATTCTCGAAAAGTACTCGACCTAAATGTTACTTTGTGTCATATTTGGCACAATGTATGACGATTTAAATATTTTTTTTTTTCTTCTGATATCATGATAATAATAATTATCATACCTGATAAACTGTTTCCTGGGTAGGTTTTTGTGTGTTTTCATTTAGTGAAATAATGAGTACACTTTTGCATCTATACATAAATTACTACCATATAACGTTCAGTTATGCACATTTACTTGATGCTTAGCGTCTTATTGCTTTGATATAATAATTATATCTATTTCGAACCGTCAATCCCAAAACCTAATATTCTTTTCCAACTCACCGTGGACCCTCTTAAACAATTATGTAATAAAACGCGGAAATAAAAAAGAAACAATATTTTTTCGAACCCTTTCTTAATCCTTTTAAAATGAACGAATTAATAAAACACGATCGTATGTATGCATAATAAATAAAGAGAACAAAAACCTCCATTACTTACGCACACAAATTACAAGGAACACACGCATTTAAGAGATTTCGATTATTCTGGGGCTACATTAGCGGGCGAAGATTCGTGACGCATTGGCGCGCTAAATATCGTGTCTGGTCATACGCGATGTTCTTGTCTACGTCAGGCGGGCGAAGATTTGCGAGATTGTGTTGTTATTTGCGGCGTTACGTAAGTGTATTCACCCAAGTGAATATTGTCGTGACAAATCACTTTGATGCGCCCCAGTATACCGGCAGTGCACGAATTACTCTGACGGCGAATGCACGCATTTTTATATCCCCAAAAACGCACTTTTATGTTTTCATCTAAATCTAGATTTTCTCTCTGTCGCTTTTATTTTTTATATCTACTTCCTCATACTACGTGTCTTCTTCTTAATTTAGTGCTATCTGTACATCTGTGCACTGTGCTATTTAATAAACGCTTTTCAAACTCAACGGCAGTTGAACTGTGTATGGCAACCTTCCCTACAATACATTGTTTTCGCCCGCAACGCGTTGCAACGATCTACCCGGCCACACTCATTGCGTTAACACAAATATTCGCCATAGCCCGCTAGTGTAGCCCCAGCATCAAAAGGATTCAGTTACAATACAAACAAAGGATTGAAAGCAAAACGTGTTTTGATAAAACCAGTCAAGTGCATGTTGAATCATAAATAACGTCGAGTTCCGCAGTCGAATGATCAGCATTTAATTTTATTCAAGCCGTGAATTCAATAATTTCGATTTGACGACAAATGTATGTCAAACCAGTGAAAGTGCCGTCAAACTTAATAAACAGACAGAAAGACAAAAAAAATGTTTTTTGGTATAAGTACCTTGTAAATATTTATATGCATTTGACTGTGCTATATAATCATTAATTAGCTACTCTTATTTTGCAATGGGACAATAATAGGTTGGTATTATAGTCGTATGAGACTAAAGCTTGATTCACACATATCCGTGAAGTCACAGTCACCGTACCGTATCAGTGAGAAATTAATATTTCATACATTCTCTATGAACGCATTCACACCTATCAGTGTCAGTTACAACACAGTGCTCATAGAGAATTTATGAAATAATAATTATCACTGATACGGGACGGTGCCAGAACTGTGCAGGCACTGATATGCGTGAATCAGCCTTAACACGTGCAGGAAAAGAACTACTAAGATTTTCTTTCTAAATAAAAACTGTTATACGTTTTACAAAACAGTAAAAAAAAACTTGTTTCGTTACTGAACCCTAAAGCTTAAACGAAGCATTCCCTTTTTTTTGGCTCATGAGCCCCCATAGATATTTCATTTCCTGACCCATATCTCTGGGGTAATCGAATGATGTCAAACAATTGTTTTAGAAGTAAATAGACCGGGCTTTGTTATTTATCTAATTCGATTTTCAAATCGTTTGGCATTCAAGGGTTGATTGCGTTAAGGATGACCGAGTTTTGTTTTTAAATGTTGGTTTTAGCTAGAAGTAACTCCTGTATAGTGGGTTCGTTTACAAATATCATCATAAACTTACATACACAAACAGCCAGGCCCGGAACAATAGAAAGAGGTAGGAGGCAGGACTCGAACCCACGAGAAGCAGTGCAGTAATCAAGCGCCGATTCGACACATCTTCACCATTTTTCTTATAAGTAGGTATCATGTTTTTTTGTAATAAAAGAAATGTCAAAGTCAAATCATTTATTTCAATTAGATCATTAAAAGGCAACTTTGAACATTTTCAAGAGAAAATAAAAATTATAATATTGAATCTAGTTGCCGGATTTATACTTTCATTATCTCAAGTGTCTTCAAGGAAAAAATCTTTATCATAAAAGAAAATAAAAATATACACTAAGTAATTAACGTAGCTACTATGAAAACATAGGCAGCTACTTAGTAATTAAAAAAATAAATAATTGAAATAATCCTTAGAACGTTCCCTCTTAATTATTTTTTATTATTTCCATTAGCAGTAGACATTTTAATTTTATTTCAGACCAATTAAACTCGAAACCTTTTTGAGAAAAAAAAGTTTGGACTTAAACAAGTCTTTTATTTTCGAATTTTATTTCTCGAAAGGAAACTTCTAATAAAATCGCAATCATGTTCATTGATCACGATATCATTTTCATCTGATAGCCTTTTGAACTCCAGCTGACTTATTTCCAATTATTAAGAAAATGAAAGAGGTCACTGGTGTGTGAAAATAAAAATTGTTTTAAAAGGGACGTTGAAAAAAGTTCTTTATTAATTTTTAGTTAAGGTATACTATTCTACTGGGCAAAGTCTGCCCAGATAGCGGAGTCTTAGTAATAGGGTCCGTTTCGCACCCTTTGGGCACGGAACCTTATAAATGAGATCTCGTTATTACAAAACGTAAATCAAAAAGGTCTCCATAATGTTTTTTAATCAGAACGGCGCGCAGTCTTTACTGAGGTAAATGTCGAAAATGCTGGCAGGACGACCTAGAAACATTCGTGATGGATTTACCAAACAAAAGAACAGAATAAAGATAATTATAATAATAATATTCTCCAGACTAATTTCAGTCACGACGGCCAGTCACAATGAAGACGAAGTACTCAGGTGTACAGTACACAAGTGTGCTTGCAAACACAGGGCTACTTTCTCACTCTCTTCCCGCACTTCCATAGTCCGACGGTACAGCAATCCGACACGACTGCGATCATTAGTCAAAATCAACGGCTTGACGTGCTTTTCAAGGCCTCCAGGCCGCTACTAAGAAGTTCTTAAAGAGAAATACTAATAACACTGTCTGATTTAAAAATCGAAACCAAGTCCTCACGCTCAGCACTTTCAATTGTGACCGTAAGATCAAGGCAGTCAGATAAAAGGGTAACAAACAAAGAACCACGTGACAAGCCGAGCAGTAAACACGCCACCATCCCAAAGGCTATTAACATGACAAAACTTCATGACTCATCTTAATAGAATTTCTGAAACACTCTCTATTCTGGAGTTAACTCCACACAGTAATAAGTCAAATTTATTATCGTAGTCAGGTTTAAATTGTTTAATTAAATTGCTCGAAAGCTAATTATTCCGTCTTGAGTCTTGAGAATTTGCAAATAAGATGGCTTGTTTGAAATCGGCAGGTGGGGGCTGTTGGATGGTATAACTTCAAATTGATGTTGAGGAATTAGGTCACGCAATTATAAGGCTGTTTACAAGATTCTGACTAAATAGAATTGTTGCGAGAAAATAATAACTTTGATTACTTTTCTTTGATAATGAGAAATGGGATTGTTTCCCCTAAAGAATAGTCAAATGTTTGCCTCTTCTTGGACTGTGAGAGAACTTTTATTTAGTTATACTATGATGGCATGTCGTAATAACTCAGTGGTACAAGGCACACGCCTTTATACCGGGTACCAATATTAATACCTACTTTATAAGTTTATCTTGTCTTAAGACAAAACATAACGTACAATTTAATTTGTATAACCTTTTGTATACCTATGTTTCACAAATAAGTTTTGACTTTTGACTTTGACATCACAGACATCGGTGAAGGAAAACTTCGTGAGAAAACCGAAACTAATTAATATCAGTTCTGCAGGACTGCAATAGCGGCAAAGGCATGTTATCCAATCTAAATTTATTAAAGTGAAAAATAACTCACTCACTCATCGCGAAATATCGAAAACCGCTTGGAAATTGTTAGAGAGTTATTTTATAATATAGTTAGTAGACGTCCGCTAAGAACGAATTTCTAAAATTCATCACCTATGGGGATTAAAGGAAGGTCCAAAATTTGTATGAATATATCAACTTTGACGCGGACAAAGCTGCGGGCAGAAGCTTGTTAGTACTAAAAGTACCTGCCTATTAATGCTTCTTGCTTTTATACATTTTCAGTTAATGACGAGTAATTTTTCCCCTCAGAAAAGAGGGTAATTTCGCCCAAAAGCGATCACTACACAATATTCCTACTTATTGTGACGGTTTCTATAAAAACCTTATGTTAGGCAATGGACAATTTCCGGACCTATTAATACTCCGGAAGTTACTAAGAGAAGGTTCCGGCCTATATACCTACTCTTGTGCCTCATATGTCCATTGAGTATATTTTCTGCCTATGTGAATAATAGGGAAATTTAACGGACCACTAAATTCCATTAGCCGGACCGGACGTGGTCCAAATTGTTATTAAAAATGGCCTCTTGAAAGCCGTAAGGAAATCCTTTGTATCGTAGAAAATAATGTGAGGCGACCATTTTCTTTATAAAATAATTTTAAAACCTTCGTACTTCACTTAAGTTAGGTAAAATTTTGAAGAAATATTAAAAGCAAGCTTTATTTTAGTGTGACGTATTCTACTCAGCAAGCCCTTTCATTTGATACCCATATCATGGAAGTGCACAAAATAACTAATCCGCCATCTTGTCTGGTCCGCCATATTGGATATAGAATGACGTCACTTAAGTCACCATGCATTGTCATTCGAACTAAGTGTGCATGCAAAATTTCAGCTCAATCGGTTGAACACAACTGCTTTAAAAATCAGTTGCAAGATATGACCCTAACTAACATACATTGCAAGGTAAAAAAGAGCTGATGATGATGCAGATGACTTGCAATCCGACTATTAGCGATTTAAAATAAACATAACATCACGCCTGTAATCCCCGAAGGGTAAGGCAGAGGGGTACCCATTAGTAAATCCACATTTCGCCAGTTATGTTTTTAGTCCTATGTAATACGGGGCGAGCGTATTGCCAACAACCGGGCACAAATCCAGACTCCGAGGCTGCTACTGAGAAATTCCTGTTGGAAAAACCCAATAAATAAAACCCGGGTGGGTGGGTATTATTTTAAATAAACACAAAACAAAAAAACATCTTCTGCTTCGTTATAATTATTAAATAGGTATAGATTGCAAACGTGATATGTTATAATGTTTAAAAGTGACTCGCCCAAGGTAAAGTTGACGATGTTACCGCAAACGCTAAAGTACTTAATTATGCTAAACCCGAAGGTAACAGTTTGAACATTCCTAGAGAACGGTGTGAGTTCGAAAGTGGTCAGGAGTTTAGATTAAAATGAAGTTGGAACGTTAGATGAACTGTCAAAGCGTTGGACGTTGCAGTGAGTTTGATCGGAGTAAATATGGAGTTGAGACTAATGAGGGAACTCCAAGATTAAAAGGATTTAGTTCATTTGCATGTGCATCTAAATGATCAGAAAGTTTTAGGTACATTCGCAATCTAACCTCAGTCGCATTCTGTCAAAAATCTATTTTTGCGACCTTTTTTGACATTGATTGTCGCTGTGATGAGATTTATTTATTTATTTATTTAAACTTTATGCAACAAAAAAGTACAAAGGCGGACTTAATGCCTTAGGCATTCTCTACCAGTCAACCAAAGGTGGTGAAGAGATAACAAAGCAGGTGCAAAAAATTGTACATGAGGAAATAATCAGATAAGAAATTTTAAAATAATTGAAAACAAAATGAGATTGCGACTATATTTTATTTATTTTTATTATGGTTTTCCAACAGCCTAAGTTGCTTCTTGCCTGTAGTCCGTGTCAGTTTAACAGGGTGTACCAGGGGATTATATTCTTTACCCTTATCGACCTATTAAAAAAATAAATTACGGATCCGTAAGAAAATTCCTACTTTACCTACCTTTACTTTACCATACGGTACCTTTTGTATCTGATACCTGAAAAAAGACCCAGTATTCAAGCTATCAAGTACGCTTACCTTCTTATCTGCATATTCGTCTATCTTTTTTCAAAATTTCAACCATACTTAATGACGTAAGTCTAGCAACTTCGAGCTCTTTGACCTTTAGATAAATTCTATCCACGAAAAACGATTTAGTGCTGGATTTCAATCATTACAAAGAGTCTAATGAGAAAGACGCCATTTTGAATATAGATTGAATGAAATTGCATTTATTTTGTTCCAAATTTAAAAAATCATTTATTTGGAGTACATGATGTTATTTTAACGACAAAGATCGATTGTGCGATAACTTTCAATAATTATTTAAAAAAAAAGACTTTTATTTGGATGAGAAAACAGATGGAACATTGAGCGACGAAGATTAATCGTGTGCTAGGTTTTAATCATTGGCTAAAATAAACTTTATTGTTAAGAAATTAAACTAATATTTTCTTTGAAGTCTGTTCTCATGGGACACCCGGTAGATATGAAACATCTCAGTAACTATTCAAAGTACTAATAAATATAAACCAAAATAAAAAAAAATATCAGCTCGTATAGAGAAATATAATTAATTAAACCGCATTTATTATTTTACACGCAATTTTGAACTCAACGTCTATTGCTCTTTAGTTCATTATCAAACAAGCAATGAAAACTGTCTGCTCGAACCATAAGACAAGTTTCTCTGAACAAACATTTACTTGAAAACAAAAGCAGTTTTTTTAATATCGAGCTACAATGTTCTTAGAAGCATTGCGATACAAGAATTTAAAATGATGCAAAATAAGAAAGTAGTTCGTAAAAGTTCTTTGTATACAAAGCCAACTCTACTATAGGGAGATGAATGATGTAAGGCAAGCTACTCGTGAGCAACAGCTATCAGAATATCGATGCAACCGGCGCTATAGACTCATGAATATATATTTAAAAAGTTTGCTAGTGGGATCCGGAGGGAATTCATCGAATGACACACAAAAAATGACGTTGAAGGGCACTGGGAACGGTGAACTCTTTTTTATTAAGAACGACGCTGAAACGATGTATCATCATAAAAGCAAATGGACCCAACGAAGACAATTGAGCCACTAAGCTCAATTATCCTTGTTCAGCAGAACTATCTGCCAAAATAAGAAAACCCAATCTCTCAAAACTAATTCAATATACCAAATATGCTACATACAACAAAAATTAAAGGTTTTCGCAGGCTATTAAGAAAAAACAGCTCTTCCATGCATTTTTTGCAGGTCCGGCTTATGCTGAAAACCAGCGGCGTGGTTTTAGTGCCTCCGTGCACTGGCCACGGCATTATGCTGAGCGTAAGCCCTTTCGCGCGATAGTGCCCCACTATCGCGCGAAAGGGCTTACGCTCAGCATACTTATTTATTTTTGTATTTATTAGATTTTTATTATTTAGGTTTAATTTAAACTTGTTTCTACATAACATCACACCTGTAATCCCCGAAGGGTTAGGCAGAGGTGTACCCATCAGTACACCCACATTTCGCCAGTTATGTTTTTAGTCCCATGTAATAGGGGGCGAGCCTATTGCCATCAACCGGGCACACATCCAGACTCCGAGGCTGCTACTGAGAAATTCCTGATGGAAAAACCCAATAACACTTTGCCCGACCTGGGAATCGAACCCAAGACCTCATGCACAGCAGTCGCGCTTGCGACCACTAGACCAACGAGGCAGTCAAACTTGTTTCTACTTATTATGTTAATTTTTTTTTTTATGACGTGTCCGGAGTTTTCGGTGAATAGACAAATTTTCTTTCTTTCTTAGGTGTTGCTCTTTCATAATAATATTATGGAACAGCGGAACTTCTTTTTCTTAACTACTATGACGTCATATATCTAAAGAACTGTCCAGTGCATATTTCGCCTCTTGTGTATCACGCTACAAGCGCCCGTCCCCCGCGGTTCTCCCGGTCCCCGTTCTCGTCCTATCCACGCGCTGTACCGTCTGTACCCCGCAGTCGGGGACTCAATTAAGTGGTTTAGCTATAAGCATGAACTGTATCCATAGTAAAAGTTTTCGTGACGATGTCCCTTCCACCCTTTATAATTACCGTGTACCTAAACCGGCGACAATATCTTCCCATTTACAGGTCATTGAACCAGCATTAATCCTAAGGTATTCAACATTTAACTAATAACAAAATTAATTATGCTGTATGTTCATTATAGCTTTACAAGTGAACACTACGTACGAAGTGTTAATGGAATCCAGTCTAAACGTCTCCCGTCTGAGAAATTAGTGCTGTATTATGTTAGATGTTGGAAATGTTCGTTTTACAATGATATGAAATATGGACTGGTTTGCATACAGGATAGGGAAATTAGTCTAGCTAAATGTTAACCTGCTTAAAAACCATTTACAAGCTTAATTTAAAAAAAAAAACAATTAGAATAAAAAATAAAAGACTAAATGGCATCAAAAAATTCATCCGCATCGACGTTCACTGGAAATGTACCCAAAAGATAGGCCGCATTGCCACGTTGGATGACAATGCTTAAGCTCTGGCCAAGGTAATAACCAGCCTTTTAGTCACGGGAAGTGTCAATGAAGGAATAGAGTAGTAATCCGATTATGAGTTGTTGACATAGCTCACAGAATAAGTAATCTTATGTGGCAAAAGATCGGCAGGAGTAACAAACATCCTCCAATCCACAGATTTCACATTTATAATAGTAGTAAAATGTATTTTAATTATTCCACGAATCAAAACAAAGACTGCTACGAAAGCCAAAACAGATTAGCTATTTTTAGATACGAGCACTCAGCGATTATTTCTGATGAGAATCAAACTTCCAAAAAGCGACTCTAAATCGCTAATTGCTGTACTAAAAATAGCCAGGCGGTTTTAGCCCTTATCACATCGTATTATAACTCCCTCCTTGATATTTCAGTAGCGCGCCGTCTATACAGGATGCGATCCATCTTGGCTTCTTCGCTCTTTGACTATATTTAGAAAGGTCGATACTTGGCCACGACCTCTGCGAGTAAAGTTTAATCGGTGTGACAGACTTAGTTTATCGCTTGAAGTTTGATATATAAAATGCTACTGGGTTTTCACTTTAAAAGGAAAGACGGACGGAGAGATTTTGGAAAATTTTGTATTTGAAGAAACTATCGCTGTCGCTATGCAAACGCCAACGTGCGAAAAGGACAACTGCTGATCCGATTGAATAGCCTATTCAAAAGTCATAATTCGGGGTTTTTCTCTCGCATATTTCCTTCTCTAATATTGAATCAATGTAAAAGATATTTCATATACTGAATGAGTAGGCTAAACTGTCCCTATATTTTTTGTTATCATCATCATATCATCCGAAAGACGTCTACAGCTGGACATAGGCTTTCCCTAAAGATAACCACAATGATCTGATTTTCATTAATAGTTTTCAAAAGGCCTCAATTCGCAGCGGCAATTTTGGGATTTTACTCTGTGCGTTCTAATGTTTATAAGATAATGTATTGTTAAAAAGGAAAACACAGGGTACATACAAATAGTTGATATTTACTTTACTGTAAAAATCATTGCTTTAAAGTCATATTAAACCAGAAAGAGACAATACCACAATATGGACAATATGGAGACAATACCACTCGCATAATTCCTCTTAAGAAAGAAGTTATTCATTATACTTATGCGTTGGTAATAAGCAACTTGTGCTCATTTTTCTTTGTGAAATATTGTCATTTGGTATTGAATAAATTATTACTTATTCATCTTGGGTTGTTGGTGAATATACTCGTAAAATAAATCCAATCTTTATATTTTAAATGCTAAAAAAATTATGTCTGTGTGTCACTCGTGTAGATCTTTTTATCATAGCAATAGTAAAATAGAGATGAAAATTGATGATAAATAAATCCCGCTGCGCGATTTCCACTCAAATATTCCGTTAATTTATTGCTCAATCATAATACTAAACTAAAATAAACCTTAATATAGAGAACACGAAATGTAATAATATTTTGTTATAATTTGTAGTTATTTATTTAGAGCAAATTAATACAACGAACACACAATTGTAGGCCATTAAGAAACGTATATATTAATATGAATTCAACCAAATTAGTAGCATAAACAGTTTGGAAAATATACCTCTATATTCGTAAGGAATTTTCATTGTTAGTAGGTACAAAATGTTTATGAGTTTTGTAATATTTGAATACTATAAAACAACGTAATTACTTCTAGGTCAAGTGGTACTAAAATCCTTAGAAAATATTTAACGCAAAATGAACTTTACGGCCCCGAACTTAGAGTATGCAGAGAAGGATATGCATTTTCATTTAAAGCCCCATTGACTTTTGTTAAATATATAACGTCCATAACTTTATAAGGTCGATCCTGTGCAAATTACTTTTGTTGATTAAAATTGTTGAGTAAAATGGAGTCTGCAGCAGCTTTAATGGTTGTTAACATTGAACAACGGTCATTATTATGCTACAGTTAGTCAATTGTTTAGCGATGGAATTTTAATGCAATATAGTACTTTTTTAATTCATATGTACTTTCTTAGTTTATCTTAGACATCACTGACATCGTTCCATGCCTCGAAAAGCACGTTAAGCTGTTGGTCCCGGCTGTCATACGTGAATCTTTGATAGTCGTTACGAGACGTCAGAAGCTTGAAAGTCTGACAACCAGTCTTACCTAGGGCTATCGTATTACCCAGTTACTGGGTTGTGTAGGTCAGATAGCCTGTTTCAGGGCTCTTGTCATATGCGAGCCCATTGCTTAGCATCCGACAGAAATGGGCCGCCCAGTCCTTTTTCAGGTTTGCAGCTTTTTCCTGAAGTGGTAAAATTCATCAAATGAGTCCTTCCGCCCTGAGTGAGGTGGAAGGGACTGTCAGACTTTTACTGACTAAAAAACCATCCTGTTCCTTCTGTTGCCCTTTACGTTCACGGTATCCTATTAAGACATCCCGCAACCCCGGCAGGCGTTTGGCCCTGTTGGGACCATGATTTGCGTCACATAGAAGAACAAGAATTATAGATTTCAGATTCGATAAACCGTTCCATATCCTTCAGGTCTAAGCCACAATGTAATATATGACCCTTTTTCAGTTTATTATTTGTGTCTGGGCAATAGATTGTGCCCGAATTTCCCCCGAAACAAATATTAGTTCGCGTGTTCTCTAACAATATGGAAAATGTTTGGTGTTATCAATCATAATACATCGGAATGGCTTTATATTGTCTGCTACCATTTGTACATCGTTTAGGCCAAATTCGTTGCGGTATGAGGTTTGTATGCGCGTGTGTATTTTGTATTAGGTACCACACACAAGTTTGTGGTGCTTGTAAAGAAAATTGTTGATTCATTCTTCAGCCTTCTATATCTTAACTATTATACAGAAGCCAAGTTTGCTTTTTACCCGACTACCATACGTATTTAACAAAGCATATTTTTTTTTTTCATTTAACTATAATACACATTTTTTGTATTATTGTTTGTTGTTATAACGGTCATAGTAATACACATTCAGTAAAAACTTCAAGTGACTACCTAGTACCTACTGTACAGTATTTAACATTGCACTATTTTTATCGTTCCGCTAAAATGCACATTTCTAATATTATTATTTGCTATAATAGCAGCCATAGTAATACACACTTTGCAAAGAAATCACATAACTAGTACCTACAGTTGAAAAGATACCGCCCTATGTGACAGACGGAGGGACAGACATCATTCTTTATGTACGAGACCCTTTAAGAATCGCACACCTAGATATTGATAGCATCTTACGTTATCATAAAACAACCCAGAAGTCAAGTCAGTTGTCTTTTATCATTGAAACCCAGTAATATATTCACGTGTAACCATAAACTACCTGATATTTCCCCCAGCAAACCAATAAATTCGACGGAACAAAAGACTTTTTCAATATTTATAAGCCAGTAGTGAATATCGTAACAAATGTTTGACGTTAGGAACAGGAACTTGGCACATACTAGCTTTTGCCTGCGACTTCGTCCGCAGACAAAGTTGGTACGGGGCAAGCTTGAACCCCAAAAAGGACATAGGCTACTTTTTATCCCGCGACTTCGTCTGCGACCGCGATAAGCGACATTTATGCAGACGAAGTGATGCACGGTGGTGATTGGCTACTGCACCGCGTGAAGTAGGTTCTATTTCCGCACGGAACAAATTATTCTATGGCCTATACATACTTGATCCGGTTCTGGTTGTTTGTGAGTTTATATGCTTGTAAACGCACTCACAATACAGGAGAAACGCCCAGTGTGGGGCAAAGTTATTTAAAAAAAAAAGAGTTTATGTGTTAGCTGGTTTGAGCAGAAGTAATCCTAATTGCAAAAGCGTAATAATTAAAGAAACCTCTTAGTATAGTCTGGATCAGAACGTTAAGTAGTAAACAATTACGTGCTGACGCGAAGAAATTAAGGAAACCAAAAACTTTCTAAGTACACAAGACATTGTGCTTTCACAATTTCCTTAAGAGGAAACGTGGACGGAAAGATTTTTGAAAATTAGGTATTGGAAGAAACTATCGCTGTCGCTCTGCGAGTCTCGGCGTGCGAAAAGGACAACTGCAGATCTGACTGAATAGCCTAACTAAAGGCTAAAAAGTTATAATTCGAGGATTAGCTCTCGCCTATTTTCTTCTCTAATTTCTTAAAATTTCTTAAACTGAAAAAGAAGGATTAATGAGCATTTTCTGTGGGTTCTAGTCTTACTTTAAAAATAATGTATAATTAAAAAGGAAAACATAGGGGCATAGAAATAGTTGCTTAATTACTTAACTCCAAAAAATAATTGCTTTAAAAGTATAAAGTCATAATATACCAGAAAGAAAACAGTCGAGAGCGTTTGTATGGAGAGAAGACCATCCGAGTTTCCGAAACTTACCTAGCAGTATAATTAGGATAACGCTAGTTAAAGAAATTCCAAGTTTCCTGCAAGAATTAGCAAGTTTCAGTTGTTCTTAAAAGTCCTGTTAGCCTTACAAACTTCAGCTTCTTGTACCGTCAGCAGACATTTTAAATTAACTTAAGTAGTAGCAAAAAGCTCTAACAGAAACATGAATAGGGTAATAAGGTACTTGAAAAATTATTTATAAATAGGAACCAATCCACCCAATCCATTAGGAACTGATCTAGATATAAATAAGTAGGTATAAATTACTGCCATTTTAAACCTGTCATGGAAAAAATTAGACAGAAGAGTAATTTCGATTAGTCTTATAACTAATATAAGACTGATTACAAGATCAAAGCTGTCCTCAATTTTGCTGATATTATAAATGTACAAAAAACAAATAATGCTTTCGGGAGACGAAGTTATAAACTGTAATAAAGAAAACCCGTATGAATTAAAATAACAAATAAGTTTAAATAAAAACACGTGTTTAGAATTAAGGTTATACAGCTGACCGCGCACAATGCTTGCTGATCGCATCTCGATACTCGCACGCACAAAGCATCCACGAGCTGAACTGAGTGTTTTTGTTTACGATGAGAACGCTGATCACGAAGTTGAAGATTGAATATAGGACCTATGTCTGTCTAAGCTGTTGTTAAAAAGCTCCTAAGCTATAAATGGCATAGATAAGATTTTATTATGTCTCACGTAGTAAACCTGTATTCAAGTACCTACCTATCACACTTTTACGAACTTTCGTAGGTAAGTACTTACGTCAAAAAACACTGCTGTCGATTATATATACATACATACACAAACTCACGCCTTTTTCCCATGGGGGTAGGCAGAAACTACAGAACGCCACCTGCTACGATCCTTACATACTCCTTTCGCCTCATCTACGTTCATACATCTCGTCATACAAGCACGCCGGTTACGAGTACTCTGCACCTGACCTTTCTGAAGGACCTCACCAATAAGGATTCGTTCGAGGAGGTCGATTATACAAAAGTAATAAATGAAAAAGGTCTATCACCAATCGAATGAACTGCAGATACGTGCCTCTTTTTTATCTCTTCGATATTCTATAGTAAAAATAAAAAAATACAAACGTGACATCGCTTACTTATCTACTTCGCATTCGAATAACATACAAGTTGACTTCAATGAATATTATTCACCGGTTCTTTTAGACCGTCTCCACTTAAAAATATAAACCGAACAATTTCAAAGGCTCTGCCACACTGGAGCGGTCCACATGCTGTTGCAATCAAATGCCGCAGTAGTATTTATATAGACGGGTCGAGACCAATGTGCTGCTGTCTAGAACACTACTGTAATATACGACCGCGCCCGCGACCACCACATCAAGTTATCCGCCCCTATATGACTGGGCCATTAAAAATATATATATTTTTTTAACAAATTTTCATTTTAATTTTAATTTAAGAATTTTAAATCATTACAATCCGAAAAGTCTGACACCAGTCTTACTGTGTGGGGTATCGTATTACCCAGTTACTGGGTTGTGGAGGTGAGATAAGCAGTCGCTCCATGTAAAATACTGTTAGTCAGCTGCATCCGGTTATAAAGAAAGCCGATCCCAATGTAGTTGGGAAAAGGCTAGGCAGATGATGATTTTCAAGTACCAAGAGTAACAGTGTTAGAAACAATTTACTTACATACTATATTAGTAAAATACTTCCAAAAAAAAAACAGCTTGTTCATTTTACTTTATTCTGTAAAAGAAACAGAATATAAAACGTTGCAAGACGTGTATATAAATGAAAATGCAGATAGAATATTCGAGAATTAAGTTGCAGAGAACGTTCGAGAATAAGAAACAAATTATGAACGACCTGACATTGTTCTCGTTTGAATTGAAGAACGCTCGCAGTATGTTGAAGACAGAGAAATATTATATTATCATATTCTTCCAGCATTATATGTACAAAGCGTAGTTTTGCAACCTAGTCAACTAAGGAGGTAATTATTGCGAGTGATTTTCAAATCGCATCTATTTCGCATTCTATGGATCTACGCACAGCCTAATCTTCCGATAGTAGATCTAGTAACCTGAAAATTGGAGGGTGTGTTCTTTTTATGACATAGGCATCTGATCGGGCAGGATTTTTTCACCCCGGAAAATTCACCCCGTAACGGTATGAAACAGAGGTCCAAAGCTTGTATGGAGAAACCAACTTTGACGCGAATGAAGTCGCGGGCAGAAGCTGGTACTTTTTTTTGTTTGTTTTTTTGTTTCTTTGTTTTGAACACGCTAATTACAGGACAGTCAGATTATTTATGTACAGAACTACTTGCAAGCCCTCTCGTTCATTGAGGGATATTATATTAATAAAAGCTAAATATGAATAACATCACTCTCCGACCAACGCGAGCGCAATACTATTAACCAAACACGTAACGTACCACAGGATAAGCCGCGCAGTATAGCTAGTCCTATTACAAAATCTGTTGAGAGAGAAGAATGTTGTTACAAAGTGAAACATTTTGATATTGTCAACAATGCAACAGACGCTATAAACAAAATGGTAGCTGTACTAGTTAACGTGCGGAGATCATTAATTAAACAAGTTGGTCCAGCGACGACTTCATATAACTTTGACACTTCGGCCTCGCCCGACCGACATTATTTCATCAGGTGTACATTTTTAACGAGGTATCACATGGAAGTTTAATATTTTAATACTTTTACACCGCAATTCATATTTGCTTGAA
The DNA here is from genome assembly GCA_949774945.1 of Hoplodrina ambigua. Taxonomy (NCBI): domain Eukaryota; kingdom Metazoa; phylum Arthropoda; class Insecta; order Lepidoptera; family Noctuidae; genus Hoplodrina; species Hoplodrina ambigua. The sequence continues at coordinate 12,253,998 of OX458973.1, forward strand.
ATATATTTTTGAATTTTTCATTTTGTTGTTGTATTATTCGTTAAAAACTATTTGGTATAATGTTTTCGTCGCCTGGTCGCCTGGAGGGGGCATAACGCTTTTCATTACTTGAAGATTTCTGCCAGAGAACTCTTATCGCAAACCGCGTTAAAGAATTCCTTTCCAAAAAGAATTAAGCCTAGTTACTTCTCCCAAAAGTAGTTTCGTATGGAGAAGATTAGGCAAGATACTGTAGCTACATAAACTAGTATTTTTTCAATAAACAACATTAAATTATATAGCCATAGTTTACGTAATTGAAGTAATATGTAAACATGTCAAATGCAGTACACTAACACTGCAATAGCAACCAAACTAAATTAAATGTTTTCATGTGAAACAACAAAGTTATTACATTTTAGAAAACTTATGAAAAATACCTTCGCATATTAAAAAAATATCAGAAGCATTCCAAGCCTCATAAATCGAAAACCATATAGAGTACCTAATACATCTAAAAGAATCTTGATCCCTAAGGGCCCAGCACGAGCGCGCGATGTCAACGTTTTTTTTTTTTTAATGGATGACAGCAAGCAGAACAAAAAAAAACAATGATAATTAAACCTGTAGGAAGAATTTCGCGCCATTCATAGAGCGACGCATAGGCACGCGTAGGTACTCGCGCCTTCCTTGTGTGGATCGCGCGGACAGCGTCCCGCACCCCGTCTCCACACACCGCGCGCCTCAGTCCGGCTCGCACCGCTGTCAAAGATTGTCACGTTTTTGTTCGTTCTGTCCTCACGCTCTTGAACGCTGGGGGTTGCTAGTTAAGTTAATTGTGTAAACTATAGTTTTAGTGTAACGTCTACCCCGAATTAAGCCGTGTTACCAATTTCAAAAAAGTGTGTTTCACTACAAACCTTAATAAAAAGAAAATTAAAACAAATGCATCAAAAAGAAATACTCCACATCGCTGTCAACTACAAATGTGCCCAAAAGACTGACAGTATTGCCACGTTACGTTGGATGGCATGCTTAGCGTCAAGGCAAAAGTCAGGCTTTGGGTCACAGGAAGTGTAATCCAACCGGGTTTCCACTCCAAACAGCTCGAAAATTACAAAATTGAAATACACTTAAATCGAAATCGCTAGTGCGCTCATGCCAGGCCTACAGGTTCTAAAATATATCAAGTTACCGATAGTACTTCACAATTTATTTAACTTTCCACCCAATATAGCACTCGAAGCAAACAAGTTTATTGAACAAATGATTTTATAAGCTAAACATTTATATTTGAAAAGTTCGATATTCGTGCTACGTCGTACTAGGGTCATATTTGATTGAATCTCAACCTTTAATAATTTATTAAATGGTGAGATTGATTTTAAGACATTCGAATATAAACATAACATCATAACATCACGCCTGTAATCCCCGAAGGGTTAGGCAGAGGTGTACCCATTAGTACACCCACATTTCGCCAGTTATGTTTTTAGTCCCATGTAATAGGGGGCGAGCCTATTGCCATCAACCGGGCACAAATCCAGACTCCGACGCTGCTACTGAGAAATTCCTGATGGAAAAACCCAATAACACTTTGCCCGACCTGGGAATCGAACCCAAGACCTCATGCACAGCAGTCGCGCATGCGACCACTAGACCAACGAGGCAGTCATTCGAATATATTGTTTGTTATTATAAACTTTTGATATGAAAGCTTCGTCAAAGTAACTTGATCATGTTTTTAGGTTAAATGTACTTACCATAAGGCTGGGCTTTCACCAAAGCGGAGACGTCTTAGAAACAACCAATAGGATACCTACTATATCGATACTAGATATATATGAAATAACGTAAGTAACGTAAAAAAATGTAAAATGTTTGAAAATGTTTTTGATAATGAGATTATCGATCAAATGTCCCTTACGTTATTTCATATTTCCAGTATCGATAATGTTGTCTCTCTTCATCGTTATAGTGGAAACCGGGCTTAATGATAAACAAGTTTAGTTCTTTATGTTTTATTTAAACCAGCTTTTATATCGTATTGTAATGTAATGTGTATTATATGCATTCAAAATTCCAGTTCAATCGAACTTCTGAAAGTGAATCTTAACTTACAAGTATCTATTTATTGATTAAGTATACAGGGTAATTGAAAATTTACCCGAATCCTGAAAAAGAGTAATTGTACGAACCTTGAAATCCTGAAAAAAATAACAGCTGATCCATATAAATTACGATCTTGTTGTGTAGCATTTTTATAGGGAACAGCTGATTTTTCTTTTCATGATTTGTAGGTTGGTCACATAGTAAAAGTTGTTTAAATAATGATGTGTACAATGACCCCTTTTCAGGTTTCGGGTGTGTTTTCAATGACCCTGTATATACTTTCCGACTCCATCATCAGACCAGGGGGCCAACCACCACCTCTTAGAACAATATTTTTTATATATTATATTGCCTTCAGCACTGATGAATTTTCAACGCTCGGCTCAGCGCCGAGAGTTGAAAGTGCAACAACAGAAATTACGAAATAATATTAAAATAATATTGTTTTAAGAGATGGCGGTAGGCGCCCTGCCCCGTAACATCATGGTATTGCATTGTCATGCAAATTGCACATTTACTCGACATTTCAACTCAATCGAAAATTGGGAAGTGAGTCAAATTCAACTTGTTAGATTTGATTAGCTGCAGACACCAGGACAGGTAAAAGAAAATAAAAGCTTGTAAAACTGACATAAATAAAACAACTCTTTTAAATGAGTTGATAACTTTTTAATTAAATGAAAACACTTTTGAAGAGGTTGATTATGAACCCAAAAAATAAACTCTTGATCAAATAAACCCTTTACTCTTGTAAAGGGCCGGAGCCGGTACTCTTAGATCTTTCTAAGAGAACCGGCTGGAACGGTTATTATACAAGTACTTATATTTCAAAGGTTGTTGTATTTATCTTTACTTTGTAACACGATATAAGTTAGGATAAATGTTTCGAGAAATGTTAAGAGGGATATTAAATTCCTTCGTTTACTTTGTTAACAAACAATTCAGTTAACCGTGTGTATTTATAACTTTACAGATCAGCTGTTTGTTTGTTTTATAACGATACGTTTTGTAAACTTTGTTATTTCGCTTTTTTATTATTATTTTCAAGGTTAATGTAAAAAAAAAAATGAACCTATCCTAATCGAGGTACTTCAAATTAGAGATGTTGCAAAAATTTACATCCGCATCCGCAATTGCGAAACTTCCGCATCCGCAATAATCAATGCGGATGTCAATGCGAATGCAGATGAAGCACAGGTCCCGACAAAAACAAAAATAGGGCGGGGCCGGCGACGCTATTATCATCGCAGTCGACATCGCCAGCTAGTGTTCCTAGCATAAAATCGTTCAGGCGGGCTTAGTTTACGTTCCCTGCGTAACTTGACCCTGAAACAGCGACAAACGACCTTATTTACTAAATATTTAAAAGAAGTATTAAAAATTGCTACCTTATAATTTTATTACTGTACCCTTACAGTTTTTTCTTAACATCTTAAAATTCGCAACCGCATTCGGATGTGAGGCTTAAAAAAACATCCCTAATTCGAATCCACAGCTGTTTTGAAGCTACTGCTTACGTTTTGCTTCGACAAGAACATTCGACACATCTACACACTGCCACCCCATATTCATAATCACAGATATTACCGTTTTCCCTTCCAATACCATCACGCCCACAAAACACACAACACTGTTTAAACTGTGGCGGTATTCCACTGTTATTGTAACACGTAGCCATTTATGATGTCCCAAAACATTCCCGGGGTCCCCCAGGGAGGTATAATGAGACCTTTAGGCCGCTTGTACACGCTAAGAAATTTCATGATGTCTGCTGCAGATAGGACTAATTCATCATGTTGTATACGACAAGAGTTTGGCCATATCTAGATACGAACTGCCAGGTTTGCGAAATTTGTTCAAAAGAGTCATCGCGGCCTTGGAACGCAAAATGCTTTAGCCTCCTAAAGCCTTTTGCGTTCCAAGGCCGCGATGACCCCTGATTGATGATTCCCTGTTCCTCAACAGGGATGGATTTTAGTCAGTAAGAGTCTGACACTACTTTCTGCTCCACCCAGAGCGGTAAAAGTCATTAGATAATTGGGCCGAAAACGAAAGCGTTGGGTCTAAAAATTGTCTACGCTAGACAATTTTTTTTTCTTGTTCAGCTCCGAAGTATTTTACACAGTTTGTGTAGAAACGACACGAATTCTTACATAGGCTTGGCGACTTTTCCCAGCGTGTATAAACCGCCTAAGCGAGAATATTCGTAAGCAAGCCATAATCCTCGCGCACAAATTACTGACGACCGCTTTTGTGGGTGTTTTTAAAGAATACGCCTAAAAGATTGCTTCGATCGAAGATATTGTTTGAACGGTGTTTTTGGTGTGTTGTTTGTACTTACTTATAAGCAATTTTCTTCATGTTTGTAGTAGAGATTTTATCGGAAGTCGCGATATAATTTTAATCTCACGTGAACCTACGCAGCTACGCTTTGTTTGTTAGAAAGAGCGACGCGTAAGCTGATTGCTAACCGACGTCAAATAAGAAGGAGGTTTTCAATTTGGCTGTATTTATTTTATGGTAGTTAGAACCTCAGAACTCAATAATTTAATTTTATCAATCAGGTTGGATTTTTTATTAAGGATATTCTTTCAGATTGACCCATATTTTTTTTAAAATCAAAATAGGTATAATGTGTAAAAAAATTGTCATACAATTAAAAAAAAAGTGTATTTTCCTTTCCTGTGAGTGAAAAAAACCCATGAAAAAACGGTAACACTACGTAGATAATGTAGTGTTACCGTTTTTTCATGGATTTGAAAGTATGGAAGTAGGTACTTTAAAGCGAAATAAAAAATCTTCTTTACGTAAAAGACAACCGCCTTTAAAAACTACAAAATCTATTAAAACAATCTTTTAAAAAAATACCTGAATTTCGGAAGTCGGTGGTAATTCAAAACAAGCACAACGAAAGCAGCCAACTTCCGTTCAGTTACGCTTTGTTTGTAAAAAGAGTGCCGCCTAAGCTGATTATTTTATTATAATACTCAGATATTAAATGAGGTCTAGGATTTCAATATTTAAATCAGTCGAAAAAATAAGTGTCCAAAAAAACCGCAGACGATTTAAAAATTTCAATTTCACACCATTACGTAAAATGCTGTAGACAGCACATTATAATTTTATAGCCACAATGAATCTAACATAATATCATCCCATTTTGTCAAAGTTATAATTTCAAAAGTTATTCACTGAGTTAAATGGTTCACATGTAACAAAAAGGTCTTTTTTTTGCGAAAAAAAGGTCGCTAGCCTTTAAATGGGGAATATAAAATATAAAATAGTTCAAATTTTTATGTTCCAGTACGTCATTTCAAATACCTACTTCGAATGGAAATATTCGATTCACAATTTACTGTTTTAGACATAATTAAATTGAAATTAGAACAGATTTCACAAAGCGTATCATTATCATTATTCTGGTGCTTTAGTTTTACCTCATTAGTCACTTTTGCGGACGAGTATTCAAAACAGGCTGTAATCTAAACTAATATTATAAAGAGATAAACTGTTTGTATGATTGTAAGAGATAATCTCTGGAAGTACTGAAGCGATTTCCAAAATTATTTCACTGATAAAAATCTACACTGTTGCCCAGTGCCATGGGCTGGTACATATTTTTTTGCTGAATCCAAACCCACACTTGTTATTTCTCCTGTATCGTGGGTGCGTTTACAAACATATAATATAAATTCACATACTCAGACAGCCAGACCCGAAACAACCATGAATAGGCTATACAAGTATTTGTTTCGAGAAGGACTCGAAGTCTCGAACCCGAGATACGCAGCGCAACAGTCAATCGCTCGCCTGCCGGGGTTGCGGGACGTCTTAACAAGATACCGTGGCCCCGGAACGTAAAGAGCAACAGAAGGAACAGGGTGGTTTTTGTCAGTAAAAGACTGACAGAACCTTGCGCCCTACCCAGGGCGGGAGGACTCATTTGATGATTTTCACTACCCAAAAAAAAATATACTTTGGTCTGCAATCCCTCAGAGCAGTGAAAAAAATGAGACCTTCATTTGATGATTTTTACCACATAAAAGAAAAAGTAGTCAATCGCTCAGCCACTACGCCAACCGTCTCGTCAAAACACCTTTGCTAGAATTTCACTTGAAAGAAGACGTGGGTAGAGAATCAAGTATAAAATATACCTACAAAGCCGTAAATTACAGGTAGAATTTCTTACCACAGACTCTCATCATAATTCACGTTACAAAGGTTTACTTGAATACAACCGAGTCCTACTTACACTTTAAACAATTCCCTTTCGACTATTACCAACCCTAAATACATAAGACAAACATTAAATATTACTTCAAAGGCTTAATTTAGACAAAGACTATATAGAACTAGGTTTTGTTCGTGATTTTGTCCGGGCAAATGTCGGTTGTCGCGGACGTAAAGAAAGAAGAAAGTAATAAAAACTATTTGTTCACGCGAAAATGACGCACATATTATGAAAGAAAAATTGAACAAAAAAAAACAAGCTGGTATTAAATAAAAAAATATTAAAAACAAGTAATTTATTCAATTAAGAAATATGCGCCACTACCGCACAATCCAGTAATAAAAAGTACAATACGTGCCACGAAAGATGAAACTTGACACATCACACAAACTTTATTATTTCGTAATAAATATTATAACATTGTTAAGAATTTTAATCTGAATGCTTTCGAAATATCCCTGAATAGATACACAAATTATGGATAACTATTTCTTACATCCATTCCAGCGCAAGCTCCCCATCCCTCTTGTCAAATCACATCTTTCGTGGAGCGTATTATAGCCTATTGTCCTTTCTTAGGGTTCAAAGTTACCTCGTACCAAATTTCATTAAAATCGGTTCTGCGGTCTAGTCGTGAAAACGTTAAGCGTGAAGTCTGACAACCAGTCTTACCTAGGGGTATCGTATTACCCAGTTACTGGGTTGTGGAGGTCAGATAGGCAGTCGCTCCATGTAAAATACTGGCATTCAGCTGCATCCGGTTAGACTGGAAGCCGACCCCAACATAGTTAAGAAAAGGCTAAGCAGATGATGAATCGTGAAAACGTTACAGACAGACAGAGTTAATTTTGTATTTATAAATTAGTACGGATTCATTTACATATACCTAATCTAGTTTAAACAATTATTAGCTTCGAGTTTGAGACCTGAGATAATACTTGACACTTGCGCTTAGTGCTGAATTTTGGGAAATTTGTATGCTAATTTGTAAAGTAAATTGATATCAAAGCTTATGATGAAACTGATGGTGACGCTGGCTTTATACGCGGTGAAATATTACTCGTATTATAGTTTTGTTTTAAAAGGTTGGTAGAACTGGGAAAAGTTTACTTTAAATCCTAATTTCATAACTAGCCTAACTTCATAACTAATATTATAAATGGGAAATTAAGTTTGTTTGTTACCTTTCCACGCCCAAACCACTGAACCGATCATCCTGAAAATTTGCATACTTATACGTTGTCAGGTGTACAGAAAAAGATATAGGGTTTGTTTTACCCATCCAAAAAGTACTGTTCCCGAGAGAAATCACAATAACGTTCTTATGATGATAGATGGCGCCACATGTCTTTTAAATCATGTTCGAATTTTAAATTTAATTTGCGAGCGAAGCCGCGAGCGAAAACTAGTAACCTATAATTACATTTATTTTTATAATTATGATCTCAACATTACATTTATCTATATATATTATATTATGATCTCAATTGTAACTGTTAATACGTAATTTAGAACTTATAAATGTATATCTTACTAATAGTATAAATTTGAAAGTTGGTGAGAATGTTTAGATGTTTGGATGTTTGAATTAAACCTACATAAAAAATAAAAAATAAAGTACCTTTTGAAACTGTGGTAAACACACACTACATATAATATAAACCTATAAAAACTAATAATACTTTGAATATGACTTATTCAATAAAGCCCCCAAAACATAATTACAAAGCATAATATCTGTTAGTTTATATTAAGTTATTAAATCCTTATCACAGCTTCACATACGTATATTTGCATAAAGTTATTCCGCAACGTCTTCATAGAACAAGTTATTACACTATTTACATTACACTGTTGAGAAGATTATGTGGATATAGCCTCATAGGGCACAATGACTTAATTAAATGACAAAAATGATTAGACAATCAACCCCAAGACAGTTTTTTAAATAATTAAATTCGACTGCTTCGTTGGTCTCGTGGTTGCAAACTGCGACCGCTGAGCATGTCTTGGGTTCGATTATCGGGCAAAGTGTTATTGGGTTTTTTCATCAGGAATTTCTCAGTAGCAGCCTCGGAGTCTGTATTTGTGCCCGGTCGATGGCAATAGGCTCGCCCCCTTGGGACTTACATTACTGGCGAAATGTGGGTGCACTATTGTTTGTATTTATCTATTTGCGTAAAACATAGTAAATAAGGTGTTAATTGAGTTAGAGATGAGATCATGGCGGGTCCCTACGTTCATAAAATGAAGTAACTGCAGCCAAACTAGACAGAGCCTGTATTTCTGCTTTCAGCACTCATCCGCTCAAATACAACACTGTATCAGATATTATGGTTCTTTCGGTAATGATAAAACTTGATACCGTGTCTTTGTAAAGAGATTATCTGAACGGATATGACCCATACAGATACGTTTCAATGTCTATCTGATGGATCAGAATCTTGCACAGCGCGGTGGGAGCTTCACTGAAAACAGGCACAAAGTTGATGAATTCTGCCAAGGTACAGTCAACAAAGTAGAAAGGTATGCAGGGTCGTTAGATATAGTTGAGGTTTTCTTAGAAACCGATGGATGTTAACAAATGTAATTTAATTTAAAATGTAGAAACCAAACAGTTCATAAATTAAGTTAAGTTTCAAAGTCAAAGTCAAATCATTTCAATTAGACCATTAAAAGGCACTTTAGAACGTCATTTACAAGAGAAGAGAAAAATTATAATATTGAATCTAATTGCCCATTCCAAAAGGTAATTTCGTATGGAGAAGAACGTTCAAGAAACTCCGTACTTACTCTTTTAAAAAATATATATTATGATTTACAATAAGTAGTAGGTACATTAATTCTATTTATACGAATGTGAAGACGATGTACCTAAAATAAAAGTCATACAAAGTACTACAATTTACTACTTTCAATCGGAGACATCTATCGGTTTCTAAGAAAACCTCAACTTTATCTGACGACCCTGCATACCTATATACTTTGTTGACTGTACCTACATGTGATGGCAAGTGTCATTTTCATTCAGCCTATCTATAATACGGGCCATTTTAAGCCTTTTTTGATGTTGAACTTCGCTTTTTAACCGACTTCAAAAAAAGGGGGACGTCCTACTTTCGTCTGTATGTTTTATTAAGTATTGTCGACTGATTTTCAAAAATTTTGGAGACAAGTTGTAATACTAATAAAAAACTTTCTATATGAGACAACCGCCTTCAAAAATATCAAAGTGAAAAATAATTTTAGTCTTGGAAAACGCTGATGCCAATAAAAAACAGTAAATAGGACTACTACTTATACACCAGTTTGGCAGAACCTACGTATATTATTAAGGTTAGGCTAAGGAACACAAAAAAAAATATACATTAAAAAAAGCCATCGAGTCTTGAATAGCACTAACCTAGATAATACTGCCATCATGACGAATAGTAAGTGTTTTATGTGAAAAAAAAAACACAAATATACTATCTGTTGCTTAAGGTTTTACCCACATCCTAGAAGACATAAATCATACACACAGAGAAAAAGAACAAAGTAACAGTGTTCTATTCTTTGTTATAATTTCCTACAAAAAAATACGTGCTACAAACTAAATATTTAATTTATATATCAGTATTTTTGTTCCTCCACATATTTTGCTAGCGCAAAGAAAAACGCAAACCGTACTACAATGAAATATTATTATGGCATTCAGTGAATAACTATGAAAGCGTGCATTAAAATTCTGCTTTCCCGCAACGTTTCTTTATTTATATAGTTTTAAAAACCGTTTTATAATGTAAACAGGTTTTACATTTCGAGATAAAAGCGCTATTGTAAAACGATTTTTTGTTTTTATCAGGTGATGCAGTTTTAATTACAGTAGAACAAGTGGTTTATAGTATACAGCGATTAAAACGGAGTTCAAAAAGAAAACCTCGTCTTGACCTAACCTTAACCTTGACTGCCTCGTTGGTCTAGTGGTCGCAAGCGCGACTGCTGTGCATGAGGTCTTGGCCTCGATTCCCAGGTCGGACAAAGTGATATTGGGTTTTTCCATCAGGAATTTCTCAGTAGCAGCCTCGGAGTCTGTATTTGTGCCCGGTTGATGGCAATAGGTTCGCCCCCTATTACATGGGACTAAAAAACATAACTGGCGAATTGTGGGTGTACTAATGGGTACACCACTGCCTACTCGCACTTAAAGGGTTCTGTGCTATATTAAAAATTACATGTAAAATAAACATGTGTCGTAATTATGTATGTGACCCTTATAATTGTTAAATTGTTTTTTTTAAACGCTTGTAGATACGAACTCTAAAATTGTTTATTCTTTCATTTAGTCACGAGCGTTGTTACTTCCTCTAAGTCGTTAATAAAGCGTAGCGAGCTTTGGGCATAAATTAACACAACTTAAAATTAATAATGGCTACCACATCATTCTTTCTATCTCCTCAATAACAGATTACATTTTTTAAGATTATTTTGTGGGAAGCAGCCATAATATTCTTTCGCTTTCTAACACCTTGTGTCTTATACTATCTTGGTACTTTAGATGCACTTTCAACCTTGTATTATCTTCATAAGGTCTTATTAGCCCCGGAAAACAAAGGTGCCATAAAATTTACGTCAAGAGTAACTTAAAAACAAAATAAAAAAAAGAAAATAGTCGAAGTTTCGCTCCATAAAATTGCGAGGTAACGTGGCTCTAGGGGCCCTAAGTTAATAAATTCTAATCCCAGAATAATTTAAATCTAGGCTTTAGATACAAACAAAATCTGGGAACAAACAACAGAAACTGGGAAAGCCAAAGTGTTTAATGTTACAAAATAAAAGATAAAACAATTCTTAACACAAATTTTAATGTAAATGTAAAAATAAACTTTCTCAATGAGCTGTTTGTTGTTTCCAGCCAGTACAAAATAAAATTCAAAATTAGAATTGAGGCTGTTTTTAATGAGGTTGTAACACTGAGTTTGTATATTAAATCTTTTTTTTTCTGAATGTACAAAGGCGTATTGGATGTTCTAGTTTTTTTTTGCCTCTGTTATTTTTTTGAGGTGTACTAACCCTTATTGTTACAACACAGAACTTGATAAAAAAAAGGATATAAAAAAATTTAACGAAAATTGTGTTTTATTTAATAAGCACTAAGAGTTTTTTCCGACTCTCTGTTACACAATTCCGTCCCTCTTTACAAACTCTCTTCCCACAGATTGCAGAAAAGCAAGAGGAAAGATGGTACACATTAAAAACGAGAATTAAATACATTTTCTGGTTAAGCATAGAACTTCAAAATCGCTCCCTAACGTAACAAAAGTAGATTTACGACTTAACCCTACAGTTAACTTGAGAGCTGTTAACTCGCAAACGTGAGAAAATCCGAGCCAAGTTCAACTAGAAAATGTAATGGCCCACACTGAACGAGAATGAAAAATTCTAAGACTCGGCATTTATTTTGCACGAAAGTGCATTCCGTGTTCTGAGAACTTTGTAACGACTACTTCAAGAGTAGTGCAGTTATGTGAAGTTTTTTAGTAAGGACTTACAGTGTAACTTATTGTTTAAAATGTTTAGCAGTGAATGGACCCGGGCCGTGGCCCCGGAACGTAAAGGGCAACACAAGGAACAGGGTGGTTTTTTAGTCAGTAAAAGTAAGTGCAGCGCCAACGGCTTTACGTATATCCGTATACAAACATTATTCCAAACATACACAGACAGCCAAACCCGGAACAACTTGTGGACCATGCAAATATTTGTTTCGTACAGGAATAGACTCCGATACACGCAGCACAGCAGCCAATCGCCCAGCCGTATCTCCAAAATAATAATTTATTTATTCCTTCTCACAAGAGTCACAAGATTAGAAAAAACATAATAATTAGTTACAACTTACATTTTGGTCACATTAAGTTCTAGATTATGTGAGGAGCTTGTGTCTGAAGTAGGCGCAAAGCACCTGTAGTACAGATAAAATAATATAAAGTCACTACAAAAATATCTAAGTAACTAACTTTAATTTTGTTTCAAAGCTTCTTCTGCTCTTACGGACCGTAACTTATAAAAAACGACCGGTATAATATAGGAATAGGGCACATGATAAATCATTTTAATGACTGTAAGTACAGCTATTATGTCAAGAAAAATAATCAAGACACTCCTGAAAAGCTCTAGAAAGACAAAGAAATCCCCATTACATCCTAACATTACTTACTAATGGCTGTTGGCTCTAAATGGAAGCTCTCCATCATGTTACAATGTCTAGGTCACATTTACTTCAGCTCAAAAGGTATTAAGTATTCATTCAACGTCGCCACTCGGGATATTAGAACATTTCTACGTGTAATGTACTTGTAAGAATAACAGTTAGACGAAGATACAAAAGGGATTTTGAGATTTGTGAGTGATGTAGATTAGGACGGCTTTTGATTGACAACCTACGTACCTACCAGCACGTAAAGTGTTTGTAGTTCTTTAAAAAATTGCTCAGCATCCATAAATTATGAAATTTTCTATTGATATGAGCTAATTAAACATCTTTAATCCAAACATAACATAACATCATTCCTGTAATTCCTGAAAGGTTAGGTAGAGGTGTACCCATTAGTACACCCACATATCGCCAGTTATGTATAAGTCCCATGTAACCCATCCTAAGTTCCAGGGACGAGCCTATTGCCATCAACCGGGTACAAACCCAACTTCTACCGTGTATAAAAAAAACAGCCGTTCTACTATACATTTTTCCTGTGAATGTGTGTGTGTGATGTGTTCCTCTTATAAGGAACAGCTGTTTTATTTTTATAATCTCCCTAATAATGTGGACTCTCCAGAATCGACAATCATTTTTTTCTGTCCATGTTAAAAATTATTCGATCGGTAATTAATGTAAGTTTATAAATTGACTACCAATTTTCTGCGATTTCACCCGAGTTGAGTTACGCATATAATTACCTACTGATACACACTTGACCGTAGCGTAATGTTATATTACCTTCTAGCTTTTGCCCGGGACTTCGTCCGCGTAAATGTCGGCTATCACGGCCGCAGACGAAGTCGTAGTCGAATAAAAAATAGCCGTTAACGTCCTTTGTTGGGGTTCAAACTTACCCTGTACCAAGTTTCATCAAAATCAGTCTGTAACAGACAAAGTTATTTTCGCATTTATAATACTCGTGTTAGTACGAATAGTATGGATAACCTTCCACAATAAACGTAGCAAATAACGTAAAAAGATTTTTTCATGTCGGATCAGTTGTTCCTGAAGTTAGCGCGTTCAAAGTTTAAACAAATAAATAAACTTTTTAGCTTTGTAGTATTATTATAATAGTATACTCGTAGATAGGTTAAAATAAGAAAGTAATATTCAAAGTAAAATCGTATCACAAACAAAACTTTATCGATACCATGCGGCGAAATTTTAATAGGAAGGTCGAAAATTAAGCCTAGGAAAGGCAGGTAATAAGATTTTCTACACTGAACTCCAATTAGGCAGCAGGTGGTCAGACCACCGACCCAGTCCCAATACTCCAATTTTCGGAAACAACAAAAGTCTGTTTAGGAAAAATTCAGTGCCACAGACAAACTGTAATTGGGAAACTTTCGCATTACGAATGCTTGTTCGAAAATAAATTGTTGCCAATAACAACATTTTCGCAAAAGGTAATTGAGTTAGAAATGGCAGTTGTTTTTAGGGTTTTCTGGTTAGTAGGTATTGGTTATGATTTGTCCTTAAAATCTTATGGTAAAGTACGTTTTAGATTCGAGTCGATTTTTGAATTCGAATTTATATTTTGACTTAATAAAACCAGAACAGTTTTGTTAGGGCCCCAGATTTTTGTTTGCACCGGGGCCTTTGACTGTCTAGCTACGCCTCTGAATTAACCTAAACATAAAACTTATAAATAATAATAAAATTACAAAAGTATGATTGTACAATTTATAAAAAAGAAAGAAGATAGGAGAAACCTTATAGGGCGTCAGAAAATTCGTCCGCATCGCTGTCAACGGGGCATATGCCCAAATGGCTGGCATCATTGCCACGTTGTATGGCAATGCTGCCAAAAGGCAACCACAAGGCCAGTCCCGTCACACAATGCGGCCCTCATGTACCAGTCGCACTGACTCCAAAAAATCCCTTACTGGCGGACCTGTCTCTGTCCGGGCGATCGACCAACCTAGAGCCGCTTTGCTCGATGACCCGATGCCTACATTAAGTATGTTTTGTACACATTAAAAATATCCATTGAGTATTGAAGGACGGCCTTCAAAGTCCAATAAAAGCGAATAAACTAAGCCAGCTATTTAAACATAAGTACCTCAATGAACTCACAAAAACAATAGCAAAAATAATCGTAAAATATACTCTTTATTGCAACCATTTTCATTTAAAGGAACCCTTATAACTCCACCCACATTATTATCTTCAAACTGTATTTTATTTAATACTAACTTTGTTCCGTTTTATAGGTTAATATAAACCCCCTGTAAACCCCAAACCTAATCAAAAATGAATCTACGAACACGCAATTGTGTATAACAATACAAATTTTAAACAACCTTGAAATAAACAATGATTGTGAGTCTTTAATTCCTGTAATTTTAAGAAAAAATAAATTCAAGTGCTGAAACCAATTTCTCTAAAACAAACATTGAACACACGCAATTGTCTTATCAAGGAACAGTTTATTCTGTAAAGTGGAGTGTGTAAGTTCTTACCGACTTCGCTCGAGGCAAGGCTTCTGTGAGACCGGAGCGGTGAGACTTTAATTTGGTGTGTGAGCGTACATTGGTGAAAGGTAAGAGAAAATATCATAATAGTTGTGGAATCGTGATAAAAACTATCACCATAGTAAGTATCAATCAATCTGCCTTACCTTTTCCTAACCATTTTGGGGTCGGTTTCCAGTCTAACCGAGTGCAGCTGAATACTATTATTTTACATTGAGCGACTGCGTATTCAGATACGCAGTCGCTCTATGTAAAACCCCTCCACAACCCCGTAACTGGGTAATACGATATGCCTTGGTAAGACTGGTTGTCAGGTACTGTACAAATATTTTTTTACGGTTTTCAGGTTTCTGACAACCCGTAACGACTGTCAAAGACTCACGTATGACATCCGTGCTTTCCGAGGCACGGAGGAGGGTGTGTAAAGATGGTCACCCATCCACGTACCAACCCCGGTAAGCGTAGCTTAACCTGATGAATCCACCCGTGCAGGTGTTATTACTTAGACCCGAGCTCCTCCACAATGAATTCAGTATATTATGATTCTAAAATTCTGGGGATTACATCTGTGCAATTGATTTTCTTGTTTTAAATAACCGACTGATTTATGAGATTGAGCGAAGAGGAATTAAATAAAATAAATAAATAAATAAATATCTTGGGACAACTCACACACGGCTATCTGATCCCAAGCTAAGCAGAGCTTGTGTTATGGTAACCAGACAACTGATATACATACTTATATAATTTATAAATACATACATATTATAGATAAATTACACCCAGACACAGAACTAACAATCATGCTCATCACACAAAGTTTGTCCTGGCTGGGAATCGAACCCACGACCTCCGGCTTAGCAGTCAGGGCCGCTAACCACTAGACCAACAGGCCCGTCAATTGCACATGTGTCTACGCACACACTAAACTTATGCTCTATAATATATCTCTCCTGAGTACTTGGCTAGTCTCCATTAAGACTTGCAGCCGTGACCAAAATTTCGTTCAAGGGAAAATTGTTATTTTTAATCAATTGTTCCATTTCATTCAACAACGGGACGTGCGTTCAAGGCTTATTCAATTACTGGAAGAGTTTAACTTTCCACATCCGCGCTCACGTCTTTTCTCTCTATTATCTGAGGAACAAAGTTTTTATAACTTAAATAAAACTTCATTTCTGCTCTGTTCCTGGTATTGGTCGCCCTTGGGTGCTTGATTAGGCTTGAACAGTTTAGCCAAGGATTAGGAAAATTGTTTTCCTTTTCTGTTTCATTTGTTTAAGATTTTGGTTAGTTTTGTTTTTTGTGTGTTTTGTCTTATATTGTGTAGTAGCGGCAGGACAAAAACATAATTGTAATATTATTTCAGCTTTCTAAACTTCCACGATAGATTGTTAGTACACATTAAAACTAATAACTACGTTGGTAAATATGTAAACTTTAAATGATATGAATAACTATTTACAGACCGCGATTTTGTGCGCGTAATTTTTTCACCCGCATTACGTTGTACATTACATCTTTGGTTATTGCTTAGTTCTCGTAGGTCTTAACGTGATGTCAAATCGCCTTTACCATTCCTCATGAGTCTGGCTGTTAAATACAAAAAAGATTATTTCCAATCCGACTGGTAGTTCCGAGATTGGCGTGTTCAAACAAACACACAACCAATCAAACTAACATACACTCTATCACTTTAAGGTGTATTGTCTTAACAGGGTACCATGGCCCCGGAACGTAAAGGGCAACAGAAGGAACAGGGTGGTTTTTTAGTCAGTAAAAGTCTGACAGTCCGTTCCGCCCCACCCAGGGCGGAAGGAGACATTTGAAGATTTTTACCACCTAAAAAAAATGTGTATTGTAGCAACAGAGGTACATTTAAGAATGTCTTAAAGTTACGTCTCGTTTTTGAGCATTCGGAGATTAGATCACTGCACTCCTAATTCGTAAAATATCGATCACTTCCGATTACGTATCTGTAAATCTGCTCCTTCTAGAATGTTGTAGATCAAGTTGAAATAAACTTTTGCCGTACCTATAATGAACTAGCAAGACTTTTAACAATGTTTCTTAAAGTTGGCACATGCTACTGCTAAGTTTACAGCCTCTTTCATTTGGCTTCAGTTCTGCTAAAGCGAACCGACCCACGTCATGATTTTTCCAATTATTTATTAATACAGAAAACCCTTCCAATAGACCAGAATGATAATGGTAGGTCGTGAAACATTGCCAGTCTCTCTTGGCAATGATAACAGTGTTCACTTGAGTTTAGTTATAGAAAAATGAACCAACCCACATGAAAATTTCTACTAATTTTCGAAGGAATGATTTTGAATATACAACGCTGATTAATTTTAAATCTTTTCTAAGTATAAGTTTAGAATGTACAGTAGTAGTCATAAGTGGAGATGCAATATCACAAAGCAATAAATTGACACTTTTTTTACTTACGACCTTTCGACGCTGTGTGCGAATTATGAGATGTTTGCAGGTACTGTATTAATACATTATCACTTTACTACAGATGTAGGTACGGCCTGTACCGAGTGTTCACAGCAATTCAAACCTTAGCATGCTACTGCACTTATGACCGCTTACTGTACTGTGAACATTTTTTTTGCTGGATAATAATTTGGCATATTGAATTAGTTTGGAGTTATTAATTATTGAGAGAATAGGTTGGTTCATTTTGGTAGAACGAAGCTCATTTGATCCCACGTACATACGCGGTCGAAGGATCGTAAGTTAAAGTTTTAATATGCTAGGCTTGGCTAGTGGAAACATAGCTAGGGGTCGAGTTTATTAATTAAACTTACTAGGTAGAAATCCCCCGCGAATTTGTTTCCAATAAACTTTTAAACCACTGTACCCTGGGGTTGAAATTTCGAAAATCCTTAATACGTTCATCGTAAAAGGAACTTATTGGGCAAAGTTGGGTTTATTGACTTTCTGTCTAATACATTAAAGTCATTATAATTAACCTATATGAAACTTAGCAGACCACATATAAATAAAAATAAATAAATCGTTTTATTATTAGGCAACTGTGGCCCATAGAAAAAATACACAAAATAATATAACATAACATAACATCACGCCTGTAATCCCCGAAGGGTTAAGCAGAGGTGTACCCATTAGTACACCCACATTTCGCCAGTTATGTTTTTAGTCCCATGTAATAGGGGGCGAGCCTATTGCCATCAACCGGGCACAAATCCAGCCTCCGAGGCTGCTACTGAGAAATTCCTGATGGAAAAACCAAATAACACTTTGCCCGACCCGGGAATCGAACCCGAGACCTCATGCACAGCAGTCGAGCTTGCGACCACTAGACCAACGAGGCAGTCACAAAATAATCTTATATAAAAATAAAAATAAACTAATAAATATTATAAAAGTCTTATTAAATAACTAAACACGTAGCGTCGGCGTCGTTTTGCGCTGCGTAGTGTCGCACATATAGGCTAGCCTATTCCCAATTATGTTGGGGTTGGCCGATTTCAACTGAATACGAGTGTTTTACCCAGTAACTGGGTAACTTGCAACAACAACACCTCTCGGTAAGACTGGTTGTCAGACTTGCGAGCTTCGAGCTACCCGTAACGACTGAAAAAGATCTATGAATGACAGCCGCGACCTACGGCTTTACTTCTAAATTCCGGACTCCTGCTGAAGGATTTCCAAGTGGAATAATACGATAACACTATTCCCGACCTTTGAAAAGAACCTAGGACCCATTGCCATCAACCGGGCACAAATCCAGACTCCAAGGCCGATACTAAAAAATCCTGATGGAAAAACTCAAAATCTCTTAGGCCGACCTAGGAATCGAACCCAAGACCTCATAGTTAGCGGTTGCGCTTTGTGACCACTAGACCAATTACATTAGATTGGACAATTTTGTTTTGTTTTGAAAAAAGCTTTGGTGATAATACGTAATGGGTAAACGAAAACCATTCATTATGAGAGCCAACCCTTCATTATATATACCTAGTTACGAAACATTATATTCGTGCTATAAATATTTTTTCACAACAAAAGAATATAAATAAAACACAATCTATAAATGAAAACAGAGGCCTATCACAAACGAAACATTAATTCGTTCGATTTTTAAATTAAACATACCCGCTTCGCTCACTACATTTATTTAGTATACAGGCTTTATTCAATTCAATAAGTGATAGTAATTATGCTTGCCGTTTTAAACAAAAACATATTATTATTACTGGCCAGTCCTATTTCCATTTCGAAAATCGAATCAAATTAAATACGCTACGCATACGTTCCAAAGTCGTGCTAGGCCTACAGAAATCCCGATATAAACCTAACCTGTCCACACATTACTCTGCAAAGTCTACAAACGCTTGAAAGGATACTCTATAGGAATTGGGAACTTTTATTTTGGGATGGGTATGATTGAAAACGAATACAGACGTGTATAAACATGGGCCTTACTTAACCCGCCTCTCGCTGCGTGGAAATAAACGATCATTATGAGCACTCGACGAGCGTGGTTATAAAGGAGACTGCCCACTACACCGGAACATACCGGGGTCAGGAGTCCACCTATACAGGGTAATTGAAAATATACCCGACACCTTAAAAGGGGTCATTGTACTCTTCATTATGAACCACTTTACTATGGGACCAACCCCGAAATCATGAAAAAAAATCAGCCTCAGCAATGAGGAGTACAATGACCCCTTTTAAGGTTACCATATCATAACCGTGTATCGCACGTGTGAGGTACAGAAAGAAATATGAGATGAACTAAATTCATTTAAATGGTGTGGTGGTGATGGAACAGTCAGCACAGCCTCATACTTTTCAATACCCAAATTTTTTTTTTTCCTGACCCGTTTCCAGCACGGTCATGAAATGACACGGTGTAATGGGCAGGCTCCTTAATCTTGGCTTTGCGGATAGCTCTGTCTCAATTTGAGCACGTAGGCTCGTATTTTTGGACGATACTCAAGCATAAATTTCGTGTTTGATTTGGTGTTAGTATGAAATCTGGCAGTTGTCCGGAAACCTCTCGATTATCTATGGATAACCTGTTTTGGAACGAGCGACTAGCTTAAATTTTCGGACTAACTGACAGACTCCTTGATTCAAAAGTGCCTGTAAATGGTGTAATTGAAATAAAATGCATTGATTTTGACTCTGACTCTCAACTTGTGCTTTGGCAATTCCGTCCGCTATTACCTTCTGATGAATTCTACCGTGATAAAATACTAGCCTTTTTATAAAGAAATAAATAACATCCATCCAAAATTTTGCATTTATAATAGTACATCATAACATCACGCCTGTAATCCCCGAAGGTTTAGGCAGAGCTGTACCCTTTAGTACACCCACATTTCGCCAGTTATGTTTTTAGTCCCATGTAATAGGGGGCGAGTCTATTGCCATCAACCGGGCACAAATCCAGACTCCGAGGCTGCTACTGAGAAATTCAGTAAAAACCCAATAACACTTTGCCACTTTTAACAATCGAACCCAAGACCTCATGCACAGCAGTCGCGCTTGCGACCACTAGACCAACGAGGCATAATAGTAGTAAGATATAAATAAAAAATCGCTAATCCGCCTTGAGCAAGCGTGGTGATCAATGCTTGAGGCCTTTGCCCTGCAGTTTTCTTTTACTTCATGTAACTCCGGACCCGGATCCCGGACCTTTGAAAGCCGTATGAGGAGCCGAAGTCAAATCGCAGAAATGAGGAGAAAACTTTCCCCGGGAGGTCACATCTGTGGGGTCGTCACTGCCCAACAGCCAGAAGCTGCCCTGCATGTGCATTATTATTTAATGTGAACACTGCCATGTTGTAAACTCAGCACAGTGATCATTAAGTATATCTGCAGTTCTATAACTAGCTTTATTTAGTACGGGAATTAGTTGTACTACATAGAACATTTGGGCGTCTCTGGAACTCGTTTATTATTGTTATAGTATAAGATCCCGGAGTCACTAGAATTACGTAATCTACGTATGTCTGAAAGTTTAAGAATAGATAAAAGGTATGTGGTAGGTACTTACTAGTTTAAATGCTGGACAATTAAGATATCAGCTATAGGTAAAAGTAAAACAATCACGGTTTAAAAGATACAGCTTTGTAGCAGACGGACGGACAGACAGAACCTTAGTATAGGGTCTCTTTGGTACCCTTTGGGTATGGATTAAGGTACTTTTATACCTCAAAAACGAAACGCTTTTTATTGTTCACTTTTTAGTGCTTGTGTGTTCATGTTTGAAATCCTTACAAAAAGGACTTTCAAACAATACACGTATAAACTAAGCAATTTTACTTGTTACCATAGTTCCGCTTTGACCGTATGAGGAGATTCGTTCCATATCGCCAAAGTTCATCTGATCATGACAATATTTCTATGGGACCTATTTGAAAGTATATTCTTTCAAACAGAAAAGAATCGTTCAAATCAATTCATAATTGGCGGAGTAATCGGGTAACACACATACAAAAAAAAACCTTCTTTCGAAATGGCTCGGCACTAAAACTAGCACTCTATTTTTCCCTAAAATCTCTGCCATACTCAAATGACGTAAGTCTGTCTACTCTGGTATCTCAGTTACTAACAGATTAAATTAATGAGAAGTACACAAACTAAGAATACACTGGCATTTTCCTTATTACTTTACAACAGTGAAATTCACTATAAATAATTAGAAAATCAACATCTGCCCAGCATTGTTAAGTACCCTTTACTTATTAAGACGTAAGATTTGTTTAAGTAAGACCACAAATAATGCATATAATATTCTATTATGCTAACTTGCTAACATGATAAAGAGTTGGTTTGTTTAAATGCGCTAAAAGGAGTTTCAGACTCAAACATACATAAACTGACGCCTTTTTCCCATGGAGGTAGGCAGAAACCATAGAACGCCACCTGCTACGATCCTTATATACTCCTTTCGCCTCATCCACGTTCATAGATCTCGTCATACAAGCACGCCGGTTACGAGAGTACTCCGCTCCTGACCTTTCAGAAGAACTTCATCAGTAAGGTCAGTGTATAAAGGTTCAGACTCATACTCTTCTTCTTATTCTTATCGTGTGGGTAGTAAGGCCTTACAACCCCACACATCCTAGTGTCAGAGTTTCTAAACCGCCTCAAGGGTCTCTGACATGGTTTGAGTGGAACAGTAAGTCCAGGTTTCCTCACGATGTTTTCCTTCACCGATGCCAGTGATGTCCAAGATAAACTTTAGAAAGTACATATGAATCATCATATGAGACTCTTACTGACTAAAACTTATTCATGTTTCAGGGCCGTGGTGACTCTGAACTAACCCTTTATTATGTTCCCGGGGTGAAAAATCCTGTTAGATATCCACCACACTAGGGAGAGCGAAGACCTTCCGCGATCCCCGACTGTGAACTCTATAACTTCTAAACCATGATCTCAACTAGAACAATTATTCGATGTTATAAGAGTTTCAACAGCTTCATAACCAGATCTTAAGCAAGACTATAATAAAGAGAATAAGATAATAAACATTGTTTAAATAATAATGAGGTTACACGTGGACCAAGATAAATCAATCCACGCGATTCAAACATCTTAATTATTATTTCATATTGAATTAAATTATATTATATCTTAATATTCCTAAATCACGTCTAGACAGTTAGACAGCCCTCGTGGCGGACTGTCAAGCCTTTCTTATTTTAAACATAGTTTATCTCATAGGAATATTCTTACGAAATAAGGTTGTATATGGCTCAGCCAGCCAGTCTCTACAGTACCTACATATACCTTCAGATATGTACCAACTTATCTTCATTCTCAAGATGGAGTGTAAAAGAGTGATTTATTTGTTGTACAATAAAGATTATTCTCCTCTGTTTTGTTCAATAAACTCAACCAAATTCTGAAAATGAGTCTGGTTTGCTAAATATTGTCCTTATTTACCAGTTCTTAGAATTCAAAATTGTAAACATTCAGTTTTACTCAGCGTCAACAAAATTATTCCGTCGTCGAAACCCTAAGGGATCGAAATAGGAAACTCTAGTAATGGTCACGGCCTAAGTAAATACTCTATTGTATTACAACCCATTATGTTAACGTTCTCTCATTGAATTCACCCGGGTTGGTTCGTCTGTTTGGGTGTAAATAAGCCGTAAAGAAAAATTAAGCGACGATAATTATTTCTGTATAAAGTGCTAATTAATTATTCAAGACACTGTAAAATAGACTTTTCATAATGGACCAAGAAAGTAAATAGTCAGTCATAACGTGATCGTGTTTGCTGATCGATTGTACCTGCGTTATAGAGAAATGGGAGATATTTAGTTTTTATTTTTTAAGTTGGTAAAAATCATCAAATGAGTCCTTCCGCCCTGGGTGGGGAGGGACTGTCACATTTTTACTGACTAAAAAACCACCTTGTTCCTTCTGTTGCCCTTTACGTTCCAGGGCCACGGTATATTGTTAAGATGTCCCGCAACCCCGGCAGGCGTTCGGCCCTGTTGGGGCCGTCCCTGTGCTGACAGCTCTTTGAGGCGCGCGTGAAACAGAACGCGCCGTCGATCCGGGAGATATTTAGACTTGAGTTTGCGTTGCAACGCGAGACTGCCGAGTATGAGGTCTTGGGTTCGATTCCCAGGTCGATCAGTATTATTGGGTTATTCCATCACAAATTTCTCGGATCTGGAAGTCTGGAAGTGGAGTCTGGATTTGTGCCTGGTTGGTGGCAATAGGCTCGCCACCTATTACATGAGACTTAAACATAACTGGCGAAATGTGGGTGTTCTAATGGTTTACAGCCTAACCCTTCGGAGATTACAGTTGTGATGTTATGTTTACGTTTAAAATACAAGTAAAGTATGAAATTGATCTTCCGTTAAATGACGGCCGGAAAATGAGATTGATATTTTATTTTAAGCAGGCAGCGATCTCATCTCTATCAAATGTAGTATTCAACATTTGTCCAACATTGAATGAATTCTCTTTTATTCTTATATCCAGTAAATCTTAAAGAACAAGCACTTACTCAAGCAGATTATACAGGAACTCAACAATTTTTCCTCTATTCCTACATCAAAATTTATATCTGTCCTACACAGATAGGCTCGCATTTTCATCAGGCACGTTAGAATGAAATAAAAAGAATTGTTTGTGTATCGGGACCTACTGGGGAAACTTTACTCCAATCCATCGAATGTGGAACTTTAGTACCTACATTGGTTGGTAACATGTGCATACGTCACACAAATGTGCAGTGCTACAGCGAGCTGAAAAAGCGAGAAAAAGGTCACACAAAGAAAAAACTTTTCTTTTATATTGCCAGCCAGGAACAGCGGGCTCATAAAACATAAACGTCTTTCCCTCTGTGAATTTTGTTGAAGTGACTTTGAAGTGGGTACTTAAATCTTTAGCTTCAGATAAATTCAAATGTGATGACAGCTCACCTCATATTCACTTTATACTGGCTAGAATCTTTTTAGGGATGTAAATTCTAGATTTTTTTTATCATATAGCCAAAATACGACCAAACGATGTTTAGAGAAGACCTGCATATTATGTCCAAAAGTTGACATATTCCAGTGGAAATGCATTATTAATGCTAAACGACTCGCTCCCATAGCATCGCTCCGAGTACGAAGCTCACTTAAACGTTTTCAATCGCGTAGATTTCCGTTAGCTAGAGATAAAGTTTCTCTGAAAACAAAACGATTCTGTCTACGTCTAGATTTACAAATAAGTAACACGTAACATGACTGAATTACAATCAGGAATTCGAGTATTCTTTTTTGTGATTGTATTACTAAAAGGATAGCATTATACGCCTGAGAAATACTTACGTCATTAACAGTAGAATAAAAGTAGGCTGGACCGACAACCTGGCAAAGGTCGTGAGAAACCGCTGGTTGCGAGCAGGGCAGAACTGATCATTGTGGTTATCGTTAGGGGAAGCCTATATTCAGTAGTGGGTGTCGTTTGGCTGATATGATGAAAAGTAAGCTTGACATGCTGTTAGACAAGTTGCCTTTTTGAAGCGCTTGGGCAGTACTTCTTGCTCCCCCTGAAAGGCTAGGTAGGTCAGGTACAGGGGAACCCCGTCATTCTCTGCGGGACTGCGGTAGTCACCTTACAGCTGCAGTTCCTTATTAGAAAGCGTATAGTGAGTAGAGTGCCGCTATCTTGCACTTGTCCATAGTTTGGCGACAGTCTCCAAAAGCCTGTCAATCACATTCTATAACAGCCGATATCGTCACGCGCTTCCTGGCGCTCAGTGAATCGAATCTAGGTATAGGTACAAATATTTTAAAGTGGTAAAGTTTGTTTGTTTGTTTTTAAGAGGATTACAAATATTCTTTCACTGATAGAAATCTACACTGTGTGTTATAGGATATGTTTTATGGTATACCTACTTTTTACTAGCTGATTTTTGGTCCCATAGTTTCCTATGCAGTCATTGAATGTGTTAATAAAAAAAACAATTTTATTAAATCGATTCGTTTTTACAGCTTACGCTAACATTCACTTTACATTGCATTTAACTTACAATAAATTTAATTAAATATTACTTTTATATTACAAAAAATATTGCTCGAGAAACCTAGCTCATATAGAATTGGCCGAACAGCGGCTAGCGTACGCAACTGGAGTCAATTCTTTTTTTAAATTTTGGCACTCAAAAATTTCTTTTACAATCAATTGACATGCTTTTATGAACTGTAAAAAAGCGATTCTTCCATAGGTTTTGTATGGCAATGTCGAACTGTGACGTCGGTTTTCTGCTGACTCAATCTACTAGCTATTTAATCATTTGAAAGCAACTAAAAATCAAATTTTACAGTTGATTAAAAATTAATCGGGTTGTCACAGCTAAAAAAAGTGTTTCTTTATAGAAGATTTCTTGGAATTTATGGGTAATGGTGTCAACTACCTAATTGGTGGTTTGGATGAATAGTTCGCTCCATACAAAATGTACGGATGACAGCGCTTTAAGGTAAACAATGCGGAATCTTATGCGGTTGTAATAGAAGCGACATTTGAACAATAACAACGTATAGTCTGGCGACTGTACGCGTCTAGACAGAAGTAGTTTGTCGACAATTTAATCCGACTTGAACCAAGCTCTATTGCCTATTATTACTAGTATAAGAACTATTGAATAAAAATAACCGAATTATTTTTTACAAAAGAATTCCTTGATTCTTCTCCAAAGAGTTTTCGTTTCTTCTTCAGGAATCGGTTCAGTTAGTCAATTAACTGGAAGAGTTTCGTGGAGCCAGGTCCTCTTGCCTTCGTTGAATTCAGCAGCGGTGTGGTCGGTACCTTCTAGAATCCATTTGGTGGTCAATAAGCCTTCGACTCCCACGGGTCCTGGAAAGAGAAAGTCAAATTTTAGTATAACTATTAACAGGCACTTTCTGAATAATAATTGACAAAACCGAGCAAGAAACACTACGTATGCTCTTTTAAAATAGAATAAAAAAAATAGATCGTCAAAGTATAATAGTTTTTATTCCATAGCTTATACAAGACAGATTTTGTCTAACTGGCACAATCTATATAATAAAAATGAATCGCTAAATGTGTTGCTAAGCTCAAAACTCGAAAACGGCTGGACCGATTTGGCTGATTCTTTTTTTGTTGTGTTTATTTTTGTCAGGAGAAGGTTCTTATGGAACATTTTTTTTTTATCCGCCGGCTATGTCGGTTTGCGCCCGTGCGAAGCCGGGGCGGGTCGCTAGTATTCAATAAAATATAGATATAAGCTTAATAAATTGTAAAAGTTTGAATTATACATATAAAATCTCAGTATACACATTATATCAAAATAGATAAACACTACTATTTTTCAGTATTTACCGTGTACGGTAATATTACGAAAAAAAAAAAGATTAATTGCCTCGTTGGTCTAGTGGTCGCAAGCGCGACTGCTGGACCAACGAGCATGAGGTCTTGGGTTCGATTCCCAGATCGGGCAAAGTGTTATTAGGTTTTCCATAGGAATTTCTCAGTAGCAGCCTCGGAATCTGGATTTGTGCCCGGTTGATGGCAATAGGCTCGCCCCTTATTCCATGGGACTAAAAACATAACTGGCGAAATGTGGGTGTACTAATGGGTACACCTCTGCCTAACCCTCCGGGGATTACAGGCGTGATGTTATAAAAAGATTAATCAGAGAACAGTTCGGATCTTATCTTTACCTTAGATCTGGGGTTCCTAAACTTATTTTGTCTACTGCCCACTTTGAGAATAAATTATTTTCTAGCGCCCCCATTTTTTCACCTACTTAAAAACCACCAAGGAGATGAAATTACAAATCGCTCCCCAAGCCTCTACACAATGCCCTGATTTTTTTGGGTCTCTTACCGCCTCCCTTTATGCAAGCAGTGCCAACAAGGGGGCGTTATCGCCCACTTTGGGCTGCCTTAGATTTTACAGGAGAATTTTAAAACTTACCCGTAGTTCGAGCATTTACAGTTACACATACATTAACAATCAACTAATTGACTTTTCATATACGCGCCTAGCAGGTAAACTGTGAATAAATAAACGGGTTCACACAATATAAAACTTTTATCTCACCTCTAGCGTGTATCCTGGCGGTAGAGATACCAACTTCGGCGCCGAGGCCGAAACGGAAGCCGTCGGCGAAACGCGACGACACGTTGTGGAACACGCATGCGCTGTCCACTGAACTCAAGAAACGTTTTGCTGCGGCATCTGAAAATCATGGAAAATTACAATGCAAAATTATTGTGTTTGTTTGTTTTATCAGAATACTAGCGACCCGCCCTGGTTTCGCACGGGCAGTGTAGATACATAAACCTTCCTCTTAAATTAGGCACTCTATCTAGTGATGCATTAAAATCCGTTGCGTTTAAAAGATCTAAGCGTACAGACGTCGGTAAGCGACTTTGTTTTATATTTAGAGATTTGTACAATATTTATAGACCTAATAAATAATAATAACCTATAACAAACAACATAACATCACGCCAGTAATCCCCGAAGGGTTAGGCAGAGGTGTACCCATTAGTATACCCACATTTCGCCAGTTATGTTTTTAGTCCCATGTAATAGGGGGCGAGCCTATTGCCATCAACCGGGCCCAAACAAATAAAAAATAAACTAAAACTAAATGGCATAGATAAATTACTCCGCATTGTCGTCAACTGAGATGTGTCTAAAGTACTGGCGGCACTGCTACATTGAATGGCAACACTTAGCCTCTAGCCAAGGAAACTGCCAGCCCTTGGATCACGGGAAATGACCCAAAACCATATAACGTTTAATCATTTATCTTTATCTCGTGTGTCTCACTATAAGGATGCTCAAAGTTTTCGTGACTGCCAACCCTAAATGAGATGTGTTTATGGGTAAATGGAGTGCAATTATGCGTGCATGTTTCATGTTCTGTGAGGGACAGTATGAGAGGGTGTCCACTGTCCCATGTTATACGTTTATTAGTTGTAAGTTTATGACGCAAAATGTCATCGTTAGACGCTTGTTTTTTCTTTCTCTGTTACTTGTTTCTATGTTAATTAGTTGCATCATTTTAATTTACTATTAATAAATTAAAAAAACTTGATTGCAACATGTTTTTGTGTTATTGAAAATTTGTTCCTGGTACCATTTAATTGCATGCAGTTTATGTATTAAACAAGTTTCCAGTATCTCAAAATAATGTACCACAATTAGATGAATAAAACAAGTACATCCCTCAGAACTCATAAAACAGTCAAAGATAAGAGCTTGTGCCTTATTTGTAAAGACACAATAAGCTGCTTCATAAATTCTTTACTACACTTGTTTACTACACGCTACAATAAACATTTTGTTCTACATACGAAAAATTATAACCCAGACTATTGTTGAGGAATAATTTTATACCCCTGGCCCTGGCTACAAGTTCAAGTACATATAATAGTCGGTATTATCAGACAGCAGACGATCGTAAAACAAGAGTAACAACTATAGATAAACTTATCTATAGCTATATAGTTGTTGCTGATAACAATAGCTTCCAAAAACACAATATACATATCACGCATCAACAAACTGGTATACATGCAATTAACTATGTTTGCCTTGAAGTAATCATTATCATTATAATTGTAACTACTTCCCTATTTGTCATTGATGTAAATAATTGTACAGTAACAGATGATGCAGTCATAGCTAAGTATTGGAATGAGGAAAATCTGGGAGAAACCAATGATATTTTTATAAGTATATCAGATGATTTCAAAGTTGCATGGAAACAAGTACAAAGTAACTCACCATTCTCAGTAACAATGACATCCGTATGAGAGCTTCCGAACTTATGTATATGATCAACAGCATCTTCCATATCCTTGACAACTTCAATGCAGCATTCCAGAGCGCCATATTCGAACTTCATACTCCTCGCAGGTGGTGGACCAAACGTTAACTGACTAGAGAGTTTAGGGCCAGCATGGATTTTAACACCCTCCTTTTTCAACATATTGCAGATATCATTGAACAGGTCACCGGCAAGATGATCTTCGTGAATGAGCAGAGTTTCCATAGCATTGCAGGCAGCTGGATAATCACACTTTGCATCGCGAACAATCTTCAATGCCTTAACTGGATCAGCATCTTTGTCTAAGTACACGTGACAAATGCCCTCAGCGTGACCAAGAACAGGAATGTGCTGAGACTGCTTCTGAATATTTCTTACTAATTCAGAAGAACCTCTAGGAATTATCAAGTCTATATGCTTCTCCATTGACAGTAAATCACTAATTTCTTCCCTCGTCGATACAAGAGATATTGCGTCATCAGCACCAACACCTTTTAGAGATTCTTTAACTAATCCCATGAGAGCTTTATTTGAATAAGCAGCTTCCTTTCCACCCTTTAGAAGAAGACCATTAGCCGATGCCATAGCTAAAGCAGCCACCTGAGGCAATGAATCAGGTCTGGATTCAAATATGACTAGAAGAACCCCAATGGGCACTGTAACTTGCTGTAAAACTAAATTTTCAGCCAGTTTTGTTTTCCTTAATACTCTGCCAACGTTTTCGTAACTAGAATCAGCAATCTGCTTAAGGCCTATAGATAAAGTTTTCAATTTGCTAGGACTTAAAGATAGTCTGCTTAGTAAAGGCTTAGCAAGCCCACTCTTTGTGGCTTCTTCCAAGTCTTTAGAATTTGCTTCTAAAATGTCTTCTTGTTTGCTAACTAATAAATCTGCCAGCGAGTGAATGGCTGTTGCTCTTTCTGATGGGGAAAGCCGTTGTAGAACTCTGCTGCCAGTTCTTGCTGTAATTAAGGAAATATTATAAGAAAACTCGTTGTCAAAATGTCGTAATGGCCTAGTGGTTAAGGCGCCCGCTTTAAGACTGGGCTCGCAACCGGACACTGCCAAGTACCAATATGACTTGTACTGTTTAATTTATATACTTTCTAATTTTATCTTGGACATCACTGTCATCAGCGAAGGAATACTTAGTAAAATGGATGCCTATCCAAGCTTTGAGCAAGCGTGGTGATCAGAACTCGTGCCTTCCCTGTATTAGAAGAGGCCTTGCGCTGCAGTGGGTCAAAAATAGGCTGATATTATAAAAATAATAATGAGAAAACTGTGTTACAATTCCTTATGCTTATCCCTGGGCAGAGTTAACGTACGTACCATTTTCTGCCAATACATCAACAGATGTTGCTGCAATCGGGGTAGTGACGCAGTCAGTGAAGAATGTACCAACTTTTCTTCCACTGATGATAGTTTTGATGGCTTTTTCTTGCATACCGTTGCAGATAACCACGCTGACTCCGCGTGCCATAGCCCAGGTGGCGGCATTTACTTTAGAATCCATACCTCCGGTACCGACCTTAAGTTGAAAAATTACATTAATTAGTGCATAATTTTTAGTACCCGGCGTGCTTGTATAAAGAGATGTATGAACGTGGGCGCGGTGAAAGGAGTATGGAGGGATCGTAGCAGGTGGCGCTCTGGTTCTGCCTGAGAATCCCCATGACAAAAAGGCGTGAGTTCATGCATGTATGTTTGTAGTATTCTTCGAAATAACAGGTTTTGTCAAATGTATTTTATTCTGATTCATTAATGCGCTTTGAGCACCTTTTCCTAGTATTTTTATAGAATTAATTATTTAGTCGATTAAAACACCAGGAACGTTGTTACTTGGAATTTTAATCAGTTAACAAAACAAGACAAAATATATTGAAAAAAATATCATCTTAAGCTTTTCTTTCACTTTTGCGTGGGCTTACAATACCACCTACGCTTAAATCTTGCCTTTGTTTAATAAAATCATCGATAACATTATGTCTACTTTAGGATGAGCTCAAAAGAAAATATATTGTTTGGGTAATAAATTCAATAAATAGCAAAAAAGAGCCTTATAGGTAAACTGCTTAATTGAGTCCTCGCCATCCGCGGTGATAGGACGAGAACGGGGACCGGGAGATGTGCGGGTGGCGAGCGCTCGTAGCGTGATACACAAGAGGCGAAATATGCACTAGACAGTTCTCAACATATGTGCCGTCACAGTGGAATATATTAGTTATTTTCAGCAGACGAGGACTCAATTAAGCGGTTCAGCTATAGTAATATTTAGAAAAATCTGAAACAATTCTATTTCAGATTTTTGTGCCTAAATCTAAACACTTTTATCTTTTCTAAGTTAATTCTATGATCCTTTCTGTTTGTAGACGCCTACGTCAGACTTTGTTATAGATTTATCGTGTGATTGCGAAATAATCTTAAATCTTATTCTTACCTTTGATTTTTGTCCGAATTGTACTTGGTCTCTCTCCTTTGATGTGTATGTATGCATCATTCTTGCACCATCCTCCCACGGGGGCTTATTGTAAATGCCGTCGACATCAGACATCATTATTAGTAAGTCTGATTGGATCTCAGCAGCTAGCAGAGCAGAGAGACTGTCATTGTCTTTGATACCTATTCCCTAGAAAAAATGATTTTTTTAATTAAAAATAACGACTGCCTCGTTAGTCTAGTGGTCGCAAGCGCGACTGCTGTGCATGTGGTCTTTGGTTCGATTCCCAGGTCGGGCAAAGTGTTATTGGGTTTTTCCATCAGGAATTTCTCAGTAGCAGCCTCGGAGTCTGGATTTGTGCCCGGTTGATGGCAATAGGCTCGCCCCCTATTACATGGGACTAAAAAAAAAACATAACTGGCGAAATGTGGGTGTACTGATTTGTACACCTCTGCCTAACCCTTCGGGGGCATTACAGGCGTGATGTTATGTTATGTTATGTAAAAATAACGTTGCCCCACACTAAGAATTTCTTCTGTATCATAAGTGCGTTTACAAACATATGAACTCACAACTACCTATAGGCCACACAAATAGGAACCAGCGATACGCACCACAGCAGCCATCACTCAGCCGTGCCTTCTCGTAGTTTAGGTTTACGACAACATACAATTTTAGCACATGCAGCAAGAATTTTCGAACCTAAAATAACTATAAAACTAAAACCATAATATAGTTGAGAATTTGTGGGTCTTAGTCGGGAGATTATTTTGTGATTAAGATAACTGATGGCTGATTCACGGACATCGGGCTAAGTCGTTATAACAAGTTGAGCGGAAAAATGTCAAATCAACATGTTAGAGTTTTAGGGGTCCCTACCCAAAGGGTGCAAACAGGAGCCTGTAAGAAATGTGTACTCTACGTTCATTATTTGAAGGTTGATAATCTCTTACCTTTTTCCCAGTTCCTGGTACAACGGTATCATCATGGATATACATTGGTGGACTGACAGCATCGTTAGTGTTGACAATGGGCACTATATTCAGCGAAATCAATTCCGATAGCGTGCAGAATAAGTTCTTACGCGTCTCTTCGTTATAAAAATCTGGTTTCGTCACAAGTACCTGTAAAAATAATAACAAAATAGGTTTTGAGAAAAACTGAATTTTTAAGACTTATATCTCGTTCTTTTATGATCGGCCATTTAAGCTTTTATAATTTTTATGTACCCATTTATACCATACATGTCACTCTCAAAATTAAGACGAATCTAACTACACCTCTCAAGCTTTTTTTTATATTTTTGATGTAGTCTAGATCAGAGGTGACAAAGACAAAGTCAACGATGGAGTGAGTTTACCCTGAAGAAAGCTGTTCACTGTAACTTTCGGAAAAACAGATGCAGGTAGAGAATTCTACTCCTATGCTGTTTGCATTATTAAAGACAAGCTCAATCATTATACCGTTTAGGCTACAGAGCGTGGGGCCCCAACGGGGCCAAACGCCTGCCGGGGACTTCTTAACAGGATACCGTGGCCCCGGAACGCAAAGGGCAACAGAAGGAACAGGGTGATTTATTAGTCAGTAAAAGTCTGAAAGTCTCTTCTGCCCCACCCAGGGTGGAAGGAGTCATTAGATGATTTTTACCACTTAAAAAAAAGGCTACAGAGCGTGCTAATAATGTACAGGGTAATTGAAAATTTACCCGAAACCTTAAAAGGGGTCATTGTACTCATCATTATGAACAACTTTTACTATGGGACCAACCCTGAAATCATGAAAAAAGAAATCAGCTGTTTCATACATTACGATCGTGTTGTGTTGCATTTTTGTAGGGAACAACTGTTTTTTTTTTTGTATAGATACAAATACTCGAAAACCATAACCCTCCTGGCGCAGTCGAGTAATAAGCCCTTGTTGTTACCATCTCCAATATTTTTTCCTTATAAATTACGTGAGTCGTAGATAACAAAGGGGAAGCATACCTGAAATTTCGTCTCCAATTTATATTCAAAGGTGTTCCCAAGAAATGATTACTATATTAAGGTTTTGATTGATCGACGAGGGGGAACCTTAACTGAAGTAGATATTATTGGAACGCAAGACGAGAACAGAGGCGTATTTAGGGTGAGGCAGGTGCCCTGGGTGCCTATCGAAAAAGGGGCGCAAAAGCGACCAATTATTCAAATTAAAAATCAAAATACAGTCCAAAAAAACCATCGAATAAGCCGTTATATTTACGTCGTGATTTTATATCAATCGTGATAGCATACTCTATGAGCTTTCATGTGACACGGGTTTCATCACTGTTAGGCAATGTTGAGAAATGGGCCCAGGTTTGATACACAAAGCCCATGGACCTTTATGACTCTTTTTTAAGTGTATCTATTTTAGTATTATCTGAAGATAATTTACGAAAGGGCGCAATTATGTTGTGTGCCCTAAGCGCTATTTTCTGTTAGTACGGCCCTGGACAAGAACAATGGATTTTCAAGAATGTGGATCGTTACAGCTTTTGTCTAATAGAAACCGCTCGAGACAATACCAGTGAACGACATATTGAATCCTTTAAAGCGACGTTCAATTTCACACATGGTTGTAAGATAGTTTTCTTTAGTTTTGATACTTCGAATTATCTTTTTTACCCGACTGCGGTGAAGAACGAAAGGAAGGTTACGCGTTTGCATTTATGTATGTATGTCCATTTGTAACTGCTCAACGGCTCAACCAATTAAATGATACGTAATTAGATTTGTCTTGATTTTACGAGTTTTACCAGGTACATAAAATTCATAAAAATTGCGGATTCTCAACAAGAAATTGTAATTGAACTATTTTGGAAAGGTATTAAAGTTGGTTTTTTAAAAAA
Source organism: Hoplodrina ambigua (assembly GCA_949774945.1). Classification (NCBI taxonomy): domain Eukaryota; kingdom Metazoa; phylum Arthropoda; class Insecta; order Lepidoptera; family Noctuidae; genus Hoplodrina; species Hoplodrina ambigua. The sequence continues at coordinate 12,288,652 of OX458973.1, forward strand.
AAAAGGACGTATAGGATTGGATTTTGATCCTGTAGAGATTCTAGAGTAGTTGCCAATTTTAATTTAGATCTTAATGGTACAGCTATAAAATCGCGGAAAGCCAAGTACGAGCGCGCCGAACTAACATAACATTCTATTTTTGAATTAGAAATCCGTATTCGCACTCAATATTTATTTAGTTCGAAAAAAAAAGGCAGTATTCATATCAATAGGTCCAACTGTGCTAGTCGTATTTTAAACAAAAAAAAATAGCTATAGAATAGTCGCGTTTCCATTTCGAAAATCGAATGCTTTTTCCGTTAGCGCTCTTGCTAGTCCTGTTTTTAAAATAGCAACTGCCATTGTTACTTTGAATGAGAAATTCGGAATGTTATTTTGGACCTGCGCACATGTGATCGGCTATAAAATTATTTGTTGATATTATGGAGACTTGCTAGGGTTCAAGTCGACAAATGAATGATGCGAATGAAAAAGGGAAAGCTAAACAAGTGCCTTCGTGCACAGGCCACGGCATTATGCTGAGCGTCAGCAGTTTCGAGCGATAGTGGCTCATATTTCCGTTTATGTCACTTATTATTTTATTTTTCCGAAATTACTTGTTTTTTGGTTTGAGCTTTAATAAAAAATTTTATGTTCCGTGTCACTTTCGAATGAATTTTTTATATATTGTTTTTATTTATTAAAGATATTATTATTTATATACGATTGTGATAGGCTATACTACTAACTACCTACTATTACTACTATTAAAATATTATTACTATATTATAAATATTAATCTTACTACAAAAAAATAAGGCTATTAAAATTTGTGCCCCAACCCCCACCTACTCGCTCTCCAAAGGCACCCCCTTTCTCCTTCCAAACATTTCTATTTGATGCAGTCTAGAGACCGTCATATCACCTTTGGACCTAGACAGCGATGTTCTTCTTCAGGCGTTCAATAAGTCACCAACATGCCCTTGGCCAGCTCCGAGTCCATTTGCACGACGTGGCCACCCCACTCCCCACTTCAACCTTCCCAATATACGACTGCTTCTTTAGCTTACAATCGTCCTTTTTTATCCACCGATACAGTATTTTAAACCCATTGAAGTGTTCCTTTAACACTAGTACTGGCGCATCAATAACTTTTAGTACGACAGTAACTCTTCTCCAATTGACTTTTACGACGTTTCTCAACATGGTAAACAGCTGACCGTTCAGTTTTTATTTTGTATTTTATCTAGTGACAAAGAATAAGGGTAATATGCACGTGCTTAATCTTTTTTTAGGATTCTTTACCCGTAAGGTGCCAATAGGAGCCTATTACTGTAAGCCTCTGCTATCCGTTCGTCTGACCTTCTGTCTGTCAAACGGCTGTACACATACCGTAATAGGTAGAGAGTTGAAATTCACAGAGTATGTATTACTAATGCCGCTATAAGAATAAATATTAAAATAAAAATATTGAACACAAATACACACACAAACACATACACACACATACACAAAGCAGCAAAAAGCATAAAGTGCATAAAGTTTAAATAAATAATAACTAATAAATGCATATCAGACGCATTGCAAAAAGCAGCGCCCGCGTACTAGCGACGTGGTCACAATCCCCGCTCCTGCGTAATCACATCCTCTAGATCAGCCTTCGCAATATTATCTGTTACTAAGTTTTTGACATTGACAGATGAGGTTGCGACTTGATATTGAACATTTTCAGTTAATCGGCCCTCTGTTGTCAAAATGCGGGTCAAGAACTTACTTATTATTTCTTTTCGTTTGAAAGCTACGTGAAGATAAACGCACGTGCGGCGCTCGACGGGTAAAAACTTTGTGTGTAGAACAAAAAAGAAAACACAAATTGCACGTCAAAGACCGACACAGATGGCGAGCCACCATCAGTAAGAAGCTGATCCAACGGGAACTCTACGACCCTCACTAATGAGGAATACGACGCGAGGCAATGTAACATACTCGTATTTCATTACAAAATAATACTAGGACGACATAAATAACGCACGCCGGAACAATATTCCCTCTAACACAGAAACAATTATAATGACAAGTAAAGGCTTTGTCTCCAGTAACTCCACTTCAGTCCCAGTTAGTTTTCTAATTCGGGACATTTATGCAAGTTGAAGTTTGTACGCGTCCGTATAATTTAACTTTGACGTAGGTACTGTTGTGAAGTTTATGTCAAAACTTCTCGTGTCTCTGCCACCCTAGTACTTATTAATTATTTAGGCGCAAACGCTTTTAGGCTGTGTTATTGACTAGTTTTTGCAGCATCGTGGGTAAATATTAACTACTGTCTTTTTTTTACACGACTGCCCTTGTGTTCAGGGTTTATTTATTTATTTATTTATTTAAACTTTATGCACATGTAAAAAATACAATGTACAAAGGCGGACTTAATGCCTTGGGCATTTTCTACCAGTCTACCTTAGGGTGATGCAGAGACAAAACGTAGTAGGTGCAGAAAATACAGAAAAATATCGATATTATAATATAAAAATAAATACATATATACATACATACAAACAAAATATATAGGGTAGAGAGAGATAAAAAATAAATAGGTGGTGAAGTGCGACAAATTAATTGTGGGACGAGTCTGCCAACTTCTTACGTAAGTGTTCGCGAGCTTTTAGCTTAAAAGTGAACCGACTGGTGGCCATCCTGATATTCTGAGGGAGTTCATTCCATAAGAAAACCGCCTGGACTAGAAAAGAAGATTTGAGAAAACCAGAGCGGTGGGAAGGACATCGCAGAATACGATTATTAGAGGAACGAAGATTCTTGGTGTGCGCAGAGCATAAATATTGAAAGTGAGAAGTCAGGTAAGAAGGAGAACTAGGTTTTTCAAGGAGAGAAAATAAGGTTGTCAAAGCCCTTAACGCTCTGCGCTGTCTGATAGGAAACCATTTTAAGAGTAATCGATGTGCGGACACATGATCATACTTACGGAGATTGAATACGAATCGAATGCAGTTATTAAGAAGTCGGTCTAATTTATTGAGAAGATCTGCATTCAGGTCATAGTAACACACATCGCCATAATCAAGTATGGGGAAGATAAGCGACTGAACCAGCATAGCCTTAATGTGTGATGGGAGAACATTTTTCAACCTATAAAGCGACCGCAACGTCCCCGTCACTTTTTTGCTCACAGTCGCGACCTGCTTACGCCAGCTCAGGCAAGTGTCAACATACAAGCCCAAATCCTTGACGTCGGAGCTAAACGGGATGACTGTGCCATCAAAGGTAACCGGTGGAACCGCTAAGCTATTAAGCCTTCGCAGGCTATGGGCGCTCCCTACAATAATAGCCTGGCACTTGGTTGGGTTAACCGCTACCCCGAAACGATCTGACCAATTTTTCACCGTTGTTAAATTCCGGTTTAGCTCCTCAATCGCATCGGACAAGTTGTCAACACTCGCCTGACTGTAAAGCTGCAAGTCATCAGCGTAAAGATGATACGCACACTGAAGTTCAGTAGTGATAAGATCTATAAAAATAGAGAATAGAAGTGGAGATAAGATACCGCCTTGAGGGACGCCAGCATCAAGAACACACCAGCAGGAAGTGGAGTTTTCCACAAGAACCGACTGCTGACGCCCCCGAAGATAGGAAGAAAACCAATCCAAAACCTCTGGAGAGACCATTCGATAGGAGAGGATGGATAAAAGGACTTCATGACTGACGGTGTTGAAGGCATTGGAAAAATCAATCAGTACTAAAACGGAAACTTTACTGTCTTCCATTCCCCGCCTTAAATCGTCAGTCACTTTGAGGAGAGCTGTGACGGTACTGTGGCCAGGCCTGAAACCGGATTGGAATGAACTAATGAGGGAGTTACGGTGAATGAAGTGGGAAAATTGTTTATGGACACAGGCCTCGAGGACTTTGGATAAAAAGGGTAGGATGGTGATTGGTCGAAAGTGACTGGGAAGGGTGGGATTAGAAATTTTGGGTAGTGGTCGAACATGGGCTTTCCGCCACAGCGAAGGGAAATCACCGGAGAAAAGGGAAAAGTTGACGATATGGGAGATTGCAGGAAGGAGCTGGTCAAGAATCACCACGATCATGTGGCGACTAACGTTATCACAGCCCAGCCCGTCAGTTTTTTTTACGTTTTTTATTTACAGTGTTATATATTTTTTTAGATCTACTTGTCAAATTCTAGACGATAAACAGAGACACGGCCAGATTCATTAAAAAAAATAATTGAGGCTGGTATAAATTTACGTTTTAAAGTGACTACAAAGGATTCTTTTTATTTTTAACTAGCCTATGTTACTCAGAACGATGCAAGGATTGTAACGATACCCCATACATCTAAATCGGTTCAGGCGTTTAAAAGTTATGGTGGAATAAAGAATCTCACATACATACATACATATATACATACATACATTAACCCTGAACACATAACACTCCTTTTTTTGGGGCAGTCGTGTAATTAATTAATATTCGTCGGTCAAATATGTCATCAAAATATCATTCGAAATTTCAAAATCATTATCATTTTGTAATAAACGTGTTAGTCGGAAAACTAACTGATCAGATGCATTTTTTTATAAATTTTTTTTTTTAGGTAGTAAAAATAGTCACGATTCCTTCCTGTCAGACTTTTACTTATTAAAAAACTGCCCTGTTCCTTGGCCTGTTGGCCTGGCCTGGCCCGTGGCCCCGTTGGGGGCCCCGGCCCTGAACTAATCAGATGCTTGGAATATTATTGATTTTATTATTATAACAAGCCTGTACTGTCCCACTGCTGGGCTAAGGCCTCCCTCCATTTTTTCCATCTATCGCGACTTCGCGCTACGTCTTGCCAATTCTTGAGGAAGTCCACCAAGTCATCCTGCCATATCCTTCTTGGTATATATATGTATGTCTTAATATTATGAATTTAACATTAATTCTTCAAGATTTTATAGATTGTATCTACCTACTTATTGACCAAAATCCATAATATTAAGCTAGTGGTTGGCAAAATCAACTTTAACGTTTAGAAATTATTAAACTAGGGTCGGTTGTGTCTTTCAACAAGTTGTATGTTAAATGCACTGAATATGATAAGTCGCCAGTTGGTCTAGTGGTCGCAAAGCGCGACTGCTAAGCATGAGGACTTGGGTTCGATTATCAGGTCGGACAGTGTTATTGGGCTTTTTCATCAGGAATTTCTCAGTAGCTGGCATGGAGTTTGGATTTGTGCCGAGCCTATTGCCGCGCCAGTTATGTTTAAGTCCCATGTAATAACATGGGACTTAAACATAACTGGCGAAATGTGGTTGAACTAATGGGTACACCTCTGCCTAACTTCGCGGATTACAGGCGTAATGTTATGTTATGTTATGGTAAGTCAATAAAGTTCAATAACCTTTGGATGGTTAAATATTTTAGCTTAAGATTTCTAAAGGCAAGCTCTTAGTCAATCAGGACTACATCAAAAGGATTTACTTATAATATTTATAAAAACAAAACAATGAAAGGGTCTTCCAAGGCTTTGTTTTGAGATCAAATAAAAATCGTGTATCTTTTAGTAAGGGCAGTTGAGATATTTCTAATGTTTTTAAATGTATGTATTGGAGCTTAGACAGATTTACAGCCTATTTTCACCTTCTTCCAATAAGTTCTGATTAAATTACTTAAAGATATTTTACATTTTTTTTTTTTTTTTTTTTTAATGTATACAGAGTGTTAGTGTAAACACCGTTATCCTTGAAACCAGTGGTTTGGTTTCACTAATAGAACGTTAATTCAATGAAAAACAAATACCTTTATTTTTTTTTAAAGTAAAATCTCTATTTTTCCTCAAAATTATTTCACCCTATATTACAATGATGTAATTAGCTAAAACTTATGTAGGCAGTTATAACGGACGGCCAGTGCAGCAGGTCAACGCCCTTTGCGGTGATTACGTAACTCGGGCGCATAGTATCCATGAATTTACGGACGGCGTCGGACAGCTTTTTTTTTTTTAAAGAAAACTTTGTTTATTTGTTTTTAAATTCAGATAAACATATTTTTATAATCAATCAAGTACCTATGGTTTTAGTGACAACGGTGTTTACACTAACAGTCTGTATACTCGTAGCACCTTATATTTGTAGATCTAGCCTTCTGATGACGGGTCACCTCATTCTCACTTCACATGAAATACACTTAATTACTCAAGTCCCACGTAATGAGACACAATTGATTTTCTATTGTTCTGTCATACCGGTATTACAGTCAGGCCTTGAGCGGTTAAGGAGACTTTTACGGAATAAATCGGTAGTAGTAGTGATTGTTTTATGGGTAAGCGCGTAGGTACTAATAAATAAGTGCTCGCAACCCTCTCTTGTCGCCTGAAAGAATACTTGACAAGGGAAAAACAAGAGAATGTTAGGTGCTTACTTCTTTTGTTTATTTTTTCTTATAAAAGATTTTGTAATGGTATATCATTGCTATTTGGTAAACCAGCATCATATTAAGTAGGTAATGGTGCCGATTCCCTTGTTCTCAAACTAGACTAAATTTAGAGAATTGACATCTCTTACTAATATACAGCGAAAGGAAAGGACGGTGACATTCCGTGACATTAAAGAACTAAGTTAGAGATGTCAAATTAGTTTTGCCTTGAACTTCTCCGTATTTTTAATCCACACGTTTTAAGATGTCAACTATAATTGTATGAATGTGTCAGATTGACTAAATTTGACAGCTCTTATTTACATTAGTCTTTTCCTTTTTATTGGACGGAAAAAGATGGAAATAGTCTAATTTTAGTTTAGTTTGTGACTAAGGGAATCGGCACCACTATGTGGATCTTTAATGTAGAATTCAAAAATAGAATGATTTAAAATTAGAACATCTTAGGTTCAAACATCGTATAAAGTTCTTGATATAAAGTTTTCAACAGTAAGGTCCGAACCACCTACACACAAACTGCACAGAAACACGTGAGATCCTTTGTATTCGGCGCAGCGACGTGGGCGCATGAAAAGTTCTTGTCTGGTTTAGAACACCCTTTGTTAACGAATGCACCCGAAGTTACACGAGTACTAAGTTCTGCAGTGAAACTTTTTACAGCATGTGTTGTTATGGTAACGTCTTTTACTAATTGTGTATTATGCAATGTTGCTTGTAGGGTGTAAAAAGTCTTACGCATTCTGTCCAAATAATCTTCGCTCACCTCAAGCTTCTTTTTCACCAAATGTAGGTTTTTTTCGTTATTCATACTATGATAAACTTAATAGATCCTTTTTAAGTTTCAAAGGTTATTTAAATACCATGGTAGCGCAAGACCGGTCATTGCGGCTATCAAAAATAATATTTGTACGCAGATGACGGCTAGACATAATGCTCATCATTAAGGACAACCTGTACCTAACCTATCTATGTACAAAAAAATCTATTCTATAAATCTTACCTGGGCAATCTTGACGTTGTACTGTGAGAACATGGCATCGTACATGGACATCAGCTCCGACTGTCCCACGGCTGCGGCTGCCCGAGGGTCCAGGATACTGCCGGCATCCTGAATATAGAAAAACATTCTTACATTATTTACATAATATTTTTATCGCCCGAATTTTTTGATTCCCCATAAGGTTCCTTCATTTGTCCTTTTTTTATAAATTGTACATATGTTTTAATTTTATTATTAATAATAATAATTAACCTTTATTTCAGGCAACTAGGGCCCATAAAACACAAATACATAAATAAGTACAATAACTATAAACTAATACATATTTTAAACACAATACATGCAATACATACATTATTCATAATTTTTGTGTATAAATGTTGTCGTAATATTATTTGATTATTTATGTATTTTATTACAATCTCCTGAAATACGAGGATGCAAAACTGCATCTTGTACATACATGTTTTACGTGATATATTTAAAAACCAACATACATTATTTCTCAACACTTTTCACGAGGCAGGCGATTTAAAGTTCGGAACTTTAAAGCGTGTGGCGGAAGTTATGAAAACTTCAGCCAAGCCAAGATGGCGTTGGTTGGGCAACTAGGAGATGTCAATCCATATTGTTATTTTATGTTTAGAGTTTGCCTCAACAGTTTTGGAGCACCCGGTTGGCAGAACTATCATCAGTTTTGGTTTATGGCTTGGAAATTCCGAAACAAATCGTGAACAATGCTGGTACTTTAACGTTGCGAAGAAATTTACCTAATTTCATGTCATCAGGATACTTAATATTATAATATTGATAGAATTATAATATTAATATTGATTATAATATTTTTATTTTTTTATTTTCACAACGCAGCTATAATAACAGGTTACCCTAAATCGGTAGCGTGGTTTTAATTACTATTTTTTACACATAATATTTAAAAATACAACTTATATAAAGTCATTTTTGTGGATTTCTTTAGAAACAACACAACATAATTTAATTTTGTCAATACAAAAGACCATCTATATTAGGTAATGTCTTTCCATTATCGTGGAGTTTGCACTATGAATACAGCACATCGGGTGATGTGCTGTATTTGTAGTGAAGACCTTACTACTATCCACGGAAGTACGTAGCATAATTGTAACATAATATTAAACGTTTGTATAACATTAGTGCTGAACTGAATTTCCGTCGGTACCACTAATATCGTACATATTATATCTGCACAGTTGTAAGGTCCACTTGCGACAGCTAGGGTTATCTTTTAAACCTGAGTTATTTGCTAACACGCGCCCAATATCTATACTATTTTTTTAAAGTCAAAGAGTTACTTTGTTTTTTGCTAGAACGCGTTTATCTCAAGAACTACTAGTCAGAATCCGAAAATTCTTTCGCTAATAGGAAGTAACGTTATTCCTAAGGCAGTTCTATGATATACTTGACTTTCACGCGACCGAAGTTACGGCTAAAAGCTTTATATACTAAACAAATATTCAATATTATAATACGAAATAATTTTATTTAGCACTCAATTGATTGCCTCATATTGTCCATATTATGCATGACATTATTATCGATAAATCAACTGCACTATGGAATTTCAATATCGATATGTTATCATCGTCGTGTCACTGACCTCTCGCGTATGATCGCTGGGAGACAAAGTCTCTCTCATAGAGAGGGACATAAGTAGCTCTTGTGTCAGCTTCTGTCGTCCGAACGCCACCGCTCCGCTTGTCACCATGATGCATTCTCGACCTTCGTGGTGGCATTCTGCTACCTGCAAAAACAAACTTATTTATAGCATTGCAAGGTTGAATTTTTCAGTAAAGTAACCTGAGATCCTATCAAACAGGATTTGTAAGGCAGTTTAGGTCTTTTTTACGCGCACAAACAATTCGATATTTAAAAGTTTTAAATAAATGGAACGAATCACTTTTTTTTATATCAAGCATCCAGTTCATCGAATCGGAATACAGATAAGCTTCCAATTTCAAATTTCAACTTAAACCCTATAAAAAGTTTTGAAGTGAAATATAAAACAGAAAATCAAATTGGTATGGCTGCCTAAACTTCAAAGAGGTTTCAAGATATTTATTACAACAAAACAAAAGCGCTAACTACTTATAAAGCTAGTATGATCTATTAGCATAATTTTATAAGTTTGCAAATTATTCTAGTTAAAGTGTGCGCAGCGCTGTAATGAGTATACATATTAAAAAGATCATTAAAATATTTTCGAAATACGAAACTAAATGCGAACTTTACCTACGTCATGAGAGAATAATTTAAATGAGCTTAGTTATATCAAAACGAACTAACCAACAATGGTGCCGATTCCGTTGTTCACAAACTAGACTAAATTTAGAGAATTGACATCTCTCACCAGTCTAAAGCGAAAGGAAAGGACGGTGACATTAAAGAACTAAATTAGCGATGTCAAATTAGTTTTGCCTTGAACTTTTCCATACTTTTAATCCATACGTTATATGATGTCAAGTATTATTGTATGGATGTGTCAGATTGACTAAATTTGACAGCTCTTATTTTCATTAGTCTCTTTCTTGTTTAATTGGACAGAAAAAGATGGAAATAGTTTAATTCTAGTTTAGTTTGTGACCAAAGGAATCGGCACCAATCTGTCAGTAATTAAATTAACGAACTAAAGTTATGGTGGCAATAGATATTTTTTAATTCATCATTATTATCATCATATCACCCGCACCCACACCCTGAAACAAAGGTATTGTCGCGCGACACTTCCCACCACACACATATGCAACGGGGCAATTCTGTTCTTTGAAAGAGGTGTATTCTAAATACTTTCAAACGTAAACAACTAGAAAACTAAATATTTACTAATTATTTACCAGTTTTAGTAATTTTATTAAATTCCTACCTTCTGCTTCTGGGTTTTTCCATCAGGAATTTCTCAGTAGCAGCCTCGGAGTCTGGATTTGTGCCCGGTTGATGGCAATAGGCTCGCCCCCTATTACATGGGACTACAAACATAACTGGCGAAATGTGGGTGTACTAATGGGTACACCTCTGCCTAACCCTTCGGGGATTACAGGCGAGATGTTATGTATGTATGTCTTACCTTCTGCCCGCGACTTGGTCCGCGTTAAACTCATCCCTTTAGGGGGTGAATTTTATAAAATCCTTTCCTATCAGATGCCTACGCCATACAAAGGACACACCCTACAAGTTTCAGGTCTCTACGATCAGCGGTTTAGGCTGTGCGTTGATCCATCAGTCAGGCATTTAGGACAAAGCATTTTATATACGTAAAAGATAGATAGATAGATTTGTCTTTTATGACAACGTACTGTTTGACGTAAGTGCAAAACTGCACCTTGTCTTAATAGAGCTAAAGCTACAAATTAATCTCAATAATAAATAGGTACCTGTTCAACAATAGACGCAAGTCTTCCCAAAGCCAGTCCGTTGCCATCCTCTCTAGTAATGACAGCGCTCCCGAGCTTCACGACCAGTCTTCTCGCGTACTTCAGCTGCGACCTGTCTGTGAACGTCCTTTGTTTTCGTTCAGCACTCGCCAAGTTGCGCTTGTCTACGTTCAGGCCCTGAAAAGAGAGAGAAAGGTTGATTTTTTGCTGAGGTACGTAGGCTGTTAGGGTTTATGTAGGTACTTAGATTAACTCATGATTTCGTTGGTCTTGTGGTCGCAAAGTGCGACTGCTGAACTTGAGGTCTTGGGTTCGATTCCCAGACCGGGCAAAGTGTTATTGGGTTTTTCCATCAGGAATTTCTCAGTAGTTGCCTCGGAGTCTGGTTTTGTGTGAACATAACTGGCGAAATGTGGATGTACTAATGGGGTCACCTCTGCCAAACCCTTTGGGGATTACAGGCGTGATGTTATGTTTATAAAATCATGTTTGTAATTCTTGAAGGGGCAACCAGAAGTTGAAAGTACACTAGATGTGTCCACGGCTACGCCACGTGGAACTAAGCCTGTACGCACACGGACCGCAAACGACAACCACAAACATCGGCTCTGCGATTTTGACCGGACTTTCACTGTCAGATAACTGATGTCATAAAGAGTAACTTAGTCTACTTTAATTTTAGAAAATGAATTAGAGTTCCGCGCAAAATCGACATTAACGCGAACGAATTCGCAGGCATAAACTAATATAATCTATTAGTCGCCCCTGAAAGCAATGTGGGCGTTGTAAAGAAAATAGCTAAGTTATTTTTATCCACCTCATCTACATACGCCTACCTCTTTCTAAAAAAAAAGTTATACATTATTTCTATTTCGTACTCCAAACAAAATTCAATTTCATGATGTCAGTACTAAGCCTATAAATATTCTAGAAAATTCGCGCGAATTCTAAGAAACACCTTTTATAAAATTACGATCCTAAGAAATTTTCTAAAATAAACTTCCACAAAGATAAAGAAAATAACGTGTCGACTGGGAATTCTTGATACTTTTAAAGTCGAATATCTATAAAGTTGATTGAGGGCTTTCACGGACTGTCCACACTGTGTTTAGTCCTATTAAAAACTTTGTAATGTGTACAGAATATAATTCTGTAATCTTCGAAGGGTTAAGTAAAGGCGTACTCCACAATTCGCCAGTTATTAAGTCCTATGTAATAGAAAGCGAGCCTATTGTCATCAAGCGAGCATAAATCTAGACTCCTAGGCTGCTACTGAGAAACTCCTGATGGAAAAACCCAATAACACTTTGTCCGACCTGGGAATTTAACCCAAGCCCTCATCAATAAACGATTTGGTTGCACGACTGTAAGTATATTCTCACCCGGGCACAGTAATTACTGGCAAATACATATAGAATGCGCTAAGAAACGATAAGTAAACGTCATTTGAGAAATGTATGGGATCTAGCGTTTATTTTCATTACAGTCTCTTTGCTGCATAGCCAACGCCATGATTGTTTACCGGCTAACCGTAAGTTAGTATACAATAATAGTCTGTCTGTGGAAGCCCTAAATGTAGATACAGGCAGGTATTATGTCACTGTCAAAACTGCAATAGCACTTCGTGAAACGCCTACATAATTACCTACCTATATCTCTCAAGAGATTTAAATAAAAAATTGTACCTAAGTACTCTTTTTATTTTAGGTAGATACCGTGTACCTCCCCAACAAATTTTGACCTTTAGGCTTGTCAAAAACAAAAAAAAAAAGAACGAATAACATTAAATTGGTAATGTTTATTTTTTTAATGTGTAACTAGCTGAACAGTCACTTTGGAAAAGACACTAATGACTACGCTCAAAATAATTTACTAACCATTATTTGACATTTCCATCTGACTTGGAAACTCATTAAATTCAATAGCCTTTTACAAAAAGGGGACACCCCTAGACATTTGATACTGGAACCTCACCTACCTAATATTCTTTCCAGGTTTACCTCAAGTCATGATTTCTCCCAAAAAAAACTTTAGCCATCATAATATTTACGATTGCAATATTTATTTATTTCTCCCTAGACACAAATAAGTTTAAGATTGAACTTGTAAAACTTTATAAAGTCTGCTTTTTTTTCCAGGAGAATAAAATATGGCGGCATAACTTTATTCTATTTTACATTTTTGTTTTCACTTTTGATATTAAATCAAGAATAATCTAGGTCCCAGGGACCAATATAAATGTTAGAATTATAATTTTATTAGATAATTAAAAATATTTTTAATGAGCGACCCACCACAGCTTTGCGCTGTTTCAATGTTTCAACAAAATAACATCTATTGATGAAAACCACATTAAAATCCGTTGCGAAGTTTAGAAGATCAAGTGTGCAGAAGGACAGACGGCGGGCAGCGACTTTATTTTATGACTATATTAATTATTTATCATTTGAACGCAACGAACTGTTTGAAGTTTTTATTTCACTTTCAAATTCCTACCTATAAATATTAATAATTTTATCTAAATATAATATTCAGTCGTTGTTTAAAAGTTCTAATATAATTAATACTTTATAATCCACGGGAAAAGTGTTATTGGGTTTTTCCATCAGGAATTTCTCTGTAGCAGCCTCGGAGTTTGGTTTTATGCCCAGTTGATGGCTCACCCACTATAACATGGAACATATCTGGCGACATGTGGGTGTTGTACTAATGGATACACCTCTGCCTAACCCTTCGGAGATTACAGGCGTGATGTTATGTATATGTATGTTAATAATCCACGTTATGTAATATGTAATACAAAGGATCCCGAATATAATAAATCAACAAGATCAATATGTCCCTCGTATAGAGGACGATGAATAAATTCCTCACCTCGCAAGACAAATTGATATCATGTTCTCTATTCAGGAACAGTCCTAACTCACAATGAGAAGTATATTACGATACATAGCATCACGTTTGATATACCAACACGTCCTAGAATAAAGCGGTGTACACACCAGAGACAGAAGTGTCTTGAGACAGTTTTGACTGTAATTGAATCAGTTTTGTCTTTTAAAAAGAAGTTGATTAGCAGTTTTTGAGATGTTAGTTAATATGAAACGTTTAGCCCAAAGCGTTTTTTTTTTATAAAAAAAATAACTAAGTACAAAAATAGGGATCCTTAAGGTAATTCAAATGGACGAAGTTGCAGATAAAAGCTACAAAATAATAATAATACCAGCCTGTTACTATTCCACTGCGAAACAAAGACCTCTTCTCACACAGAGAAGGCACAAAGTAAGAACAAAATTTAAATGCGCTAATATTTTCCATACGAATAAACATGGAATAAAAATAAAAACATCCTTAGTCCGATACATCACCATTAAAAACCCCTTGAACATATTAAAAAAAACATACGTAATTAATATTGCCATTGAAAGTGTTCCGAGATAATTTGTTCCTCTCAAAATGTAGCCCTACTTGTAAAAACCCTGTTAGGGTTGTAATTAAAACTCCGATGGAAGTGACCACAGAGTTTTAGAAAGGGCTTGTGATTTGTTTAGGAGTTAAGCACGGGGAGAAACAATTTAAACTTTTTATTTATGTAATGTTTACTGGTACACTTTTATTGGTTTTCGATTAAGTAAGGATTAGTTATTTTAAACACATATTTTGACAAGTAAATTATTTTTTAAGGTTTTGTAATCAAAAGGTGTCACGTCCTTCTGACCTACGGAACTCTATTGTTAAGCTTGAGTAGCTATCATCTGTCCGTATCTCAGAGGGCTGCAGATAGGCAAAAATGTTGCGGGAATTATTAAAAAGAGAAGGTTAATTTAAATTAAACATTTCTAGTGGTACCTACGGAATCTTTAATGCAGGAGCGACCCGCACTTGCCTATGAAAAGGTCTTCTTGAATCATCCTACCTAATACAAATGTCGAAAACATTTTACAAATGATAATTCTAAAATGGAAATATTTTAATTATGATTATCTAACTCTTTGGTTTAATTTACAAGACGTTATTTTAGAGAATCTGTATTAAACTGTGTGAGATTGTTCTCTATTCTTTTATTTAAAATTTCCCACTTTATTTTACGAGGTGTAATGATCTACGGTGTAATTAAAAGTGTAAAAGTTTACACAGTCTTTTAAATTACAATTAACACAGTTTCCTCATTTTCTTACAAAGCAATATTTATAGCTTTATAGCCCTTATTATCACAAGCAATTTAAAGTTGTTCGAACTTTTAACTTTGAAGAAATATTACAAGTTTCTTTGCGGAAACAAAAGAATATTTTACCTGCACTAAGTAATACTTACTAGAGAAATCGATATCTGTGAGATAAATAGTTTGTATTTTTACAAGCGTTTATTTAGCTTGTACTGTTCGTATGTATGTATGTTATATATTATGTAAATAAGTTGTCCTTATAAACAATTTTGCGATAATTTGTTGGTATCCGTTTGAGCTAAAATTTTGCATACACCTTTAGTTCTGATGACAATACAATGTCCAATACTCAGTATTAAAATAATTTCAAATTAAAGCTTGCTTTAAAAAAAAACATATTATTATTAAGCTTATAATATTGTTGTCTATTTCATTTCTTTATCATACACACGTAAACTCACGCCTTTTTCCCATAGTGGAAGGCACCTGCTACGATCCTTACATAATTAGTCAGCAAAGAGTAGTCCAATTCAAAATCTATTGTAGGTACTGACTTTATGCTTACTCCGTACAATTCTGATAGTTCGTCAGCTTGCACTATAACGTCGAAATTGGCATGACATCGTACTGAACATAGTAGTTTCGAAAGGTAAACATTCAAAATCATAGGTTACACGAAAATCGGCCTACGTTACGCTAACGATATTCATATTTGCACACAATTTGGTTTGACAGATGGTTTTCTATTATCCTATAAGTCTACTTGCCAATAATTGAAGCATACACTTTATAAGAAGTTAAAATCTCGCTTTGAACGTATTTAAAACATCGACCACTTAGCCTTAGGTTTGATTCCAAGGTCAGGCAAAGTGTTATTTAATTGTTCCATTAGGAATTTCTTAGTAGAGAAATGAAGCACACTACCAACAGATTAACGCATTTTTTTAAAACACGGGAGTGTCACACCATGTCAGGCTGCTACTCAGAAATTCCTGATAGCAAAATCCAATAACACTGCCCAATCTGCCCTTAAATCCAGATCGTTGAATATATATTAATATACTGGCTAAAAGTACCTAAGACAACTGGTAACAACTTCTGCAAGGATGGCAACAATTTTCCACCTACCTCACATTTCCGTCAATCATGTTATGGAGTTATATACCGTACTAGTATTTAAATAGCGTTTACTGTCGTTTGTAATTGAAGACTTGTAATGAATACTTATGGACCTTGTATTATGACCGCAGAATATGCCTGCATACCTACTGTCAATATTGATCTATCAGATAGTACCTATATAAGAGGTTGCTACATGGTACTTTTGCATGTTGAAATAGATCATAAATTATAACAATTATGATGTTGCAGTTTTTCTTATTGGCTATTTATTATCTTGATAGCTTTTGACCGCGCGAATGTCGCTTATCGCAGATTGACAAGTAACCTATGTTAAGCCTTTGGAATCAAGCTTACTCGGTACCATAATTTATAATTTCATCAGTAACCATTTTAGGGGTTTAATAAAAACAGTCAGACAGACCGAGTTACTTTCGCATTTATAATATTAGAATGATTTGTTATTTAGGTAAGTTAATACAATGATGTTTTCAAATTCAAAGTTTTTATTTTTAAACGGACACTTCTAAATACCTATTTGGAATTATGTGTATATAGAAATGTTTTTTTAATGCAATATGTGGTTAAAAATCAAAGTCAAATAATTTTATTTATTTTAATTAGACCATTAACTAACTGCCTCGTGGGTCTAGTTACTGCCTCGTTGGTCTAGTGGTCGCAAAGCACCACTGCTGAGCATGAGGTCTTGGGTTCGATTCCCAGGTCGGGCAAAGTGTTATTGGGTTTTTCTATCAGGAATTTCTCAGTAGCAGCCTCGGAGTCTGGATTTGTGCCCGGTTGATGGCAATAGGCTCGCCCCCTATTACATGGGACTTAAACATAACTGGTGAAATGTGGGTGTACTAATGGGTACGCCTTTGCCTAATCCTTCGGGGATTACAGGCGTGATGTTATGTAATTAGACCATTAAAATGCAATCAATTGAATCTATTTGCCCCTTACAAAGGGTTTCGTATGAAGAAGAATGGGCAAGAAACTCCATACTCTTTATAATAAAAATAAACTGTTGTTTAATTTAAACAGGTAAAGTTCAAAGTTAGTACCATTGATCAAAAAGCAACGCTGAACAAAGGCTTCTCAAAGCCCCAACAGACTGAATTGCAATACCTGACAAGTTCTACGTAGAACAAGTTAAGCTCCTTTAGTCTAAGACCCCAGAGTCGCCAAATCTTCGTCATTTAAACAAGAAGAATAAGAAGTGCAGTAATGGCCCATGGAAAATGTCTGGCTATAACAAATTATAGTTATTAACAATATTCAGTAAAAACTATAGGTATATTTATAAATATCTATTCCTCTCTCTTATATTGTCCATAATCTTACTAATATTATAATGTAAATGCGAAAATTTTGAAGTATGAATGTTTGTTTCTCAATCACGCTGGAACAGGAACGTATCTGCATGAAATTTTTAACAGAGATATAGTCTGGAATAGCACATAGGCTTCTTTTTACCCCAGAAAAATGTACGGTTCTCGAGGGATGCTTTGAGAACGGAGATTAATTGATTCACCTACCACCTGTAGGTAAATTTTATTTTATATAATGCAATAAAGAATTGAAATTTAATTCGATGTTTCAACCAAGCTAAAAAAATATATTTTAAAGCATATACAATAATTAACGTAAACATACAGCCTTAGAAGAATTATAAAATTATAAAATATATACAAAGCTAAATTAACGTAAATCTGGCGACTTCTGACTCTTGAACCACTTGTAATATAATTTATCTATAACTTTTGACTTGCGAATTGAAACTTCTAAACTGAACCAACGAAGCGACTTGCACCTGAGAAGTCCGAAGCCCAAACTTAGTGCAGTACAACTCTGAACTAACGTGTCCAAACATTTCAACTGTAAATCGCTGAAGGTTTTGCAACTACAAATTGTTTACAAAACACAATTTGTCTTCAGATTGTTGCATTAGTATTCTACTACTGCAGTTTTGTTGTGAATAGTGTTTACTAAATAGTGTTAGTACTTTTCTAATTAGTATGCAGCTGTGACTATAGTTGTACTTAATTACTGCAGATTAAATCAGAACTGACTTCCGCGTCGCCTGACCAATCGTTTTGTAACGTTGTTTCATTTGAATCTATGCAAATAAATAAAATTGAAGTGTCTGTTTGTAAATGCAAAATAAAATATTTTTATACCAAATGACTATTTTTAAAATGTATGTCTATTAGTTTGTTTGTTGCGGCTAATCTTCGGAACGACTGGATCAATCTTCACGACACTGTCGCTGGCAGGTAGTTGAGGTTATAAGGAATAGGTAAGTTAAGTTCATTAAAAAAAAAATTAAACTCTGCTGGAAACAGATACTAACGCGGACGAAATCACGGGGATAAGCTAGTTTTGCAAATATAAACAATATAATAG
Source organism: Hoplodrina ambigua (assembly GCA_949774945.1). Classification (NCBI taxonomy): domain Eukaryota; kingdom Metazoa; phylum Arthropoda; class Insecta; order Lepidoptera; family Noctuidae; genus Hoplodrina; species Hoplodrina ambigua. The sequence goes on from OX458973.1 coordinate 12,307,160, forward strand.
TGAGATAAGTGCCTGGAATTTTTATCCATAATGTGCTAACAATAACAAAGGAGTTCCTTATCGTTGTTATTGTTATCATTTAAATACACATACATAAGCAACAATTAAGATCAGAAATGAGTTTATTAGAGGAAGTATGAAAGTGGCGCCAGTGACAGAAAAGTTGAAAGAGAATTGTTTATCTTGGTATGGGCATGTAAAGAGGAGGGATGGTTATAAATATGAATTTGGACGTAACATAACATCACATCTGTAATCCCCGAAGGATTAGGCAGAGGTACCCATTAGTACACCCACATTTCGCCAGTTATGTTTAAGTCTCATGTAATGGGGGCGAGCCTATTGCCATCGACCAAGCACAAATCCAGACTCCGCGGCTGGTACTGACAAATTCCTGATGGAAAAACCCAAAACACTTTGCCCGACCTGGGAATCAAACCCAAGTCTTCATGCTCAGCAGTCGTGCTTTGCAACCACTAGACCAACGAGGCAGTCAATCAATGAAATGATGGTGATGAATGTGGATGGATGGAGAGGAAAAGGACCATTGTTTTTATGGTCCCCATAAACGCACCCACGCTACAGGAAAAAGTGTAGGGTTAAAAAAAAACCATTTTTGAAGTGACTGTACATAGTAGTTAGATACTTCTACATACCCACTTAAACATGTTCAAAAGATTTGTCTAGAGTTCATTTATCTTTCACATTGACAGATATTGACGTAATAAACACAAAAATATAAAATAAAAAACATCACTGAACTTTACACTGATATTAACAAAGTACGTCACGCAACTTAATATAAATAAATTGTCTCTATTAAGAACTAATAGGCAATAATAAACAGATGATTTTTCCTTTAATGCACCTTGACGGGCAATTTAAAACAATTCACTATGCATTGCTTGTTTTAGTCTATTTTAGTAATTTTTTTTACTTTATTTTAAACCATTTTAATTATTCAAGTCTCACGTAATGAGACACAATTGTTTTTCTATTGTTCTGTCATAACGTTAACCGCTCAAGCCCCGGCTGACTTACCGGTAAGTCAAAACATTAGAAAATCAATTGTGTCTCATTACGTGGGACTTGAGTAATTAATACTCAATAACCTTATACTTTCCATATGTTTTCTTAGGTAGGCAAAAGGGTAGGATAGAGGAAGCCCTGTTGTGTGAGGTTAATAAATCTTTAAAAGATCATTAATAATTTTGGAGATCATGAATAAGTTACTATTACTTTGCTTATATCTATTAGTTATATATTATATTTGGTCAGTTAACTGGTTGTCAGCCCCGTAACGACTGTCAAAGTTCTATGAATGCCAGCCGAGAATAACGGCTTTACGTGTTTTCCGAGGCATGGAGGTATCATACCACCAATTCCGAATTCTGGGCTGCTACTGAGAAAGTTTTAGTGGAAAAACCCCGAGACCAACGAGGCGTTCAAGTACTGGATTATAAATGTAATAAAGGCTAGGCTGATGTTGCTCAGTTTATATATGAGGTGTTAATCACTTCATAGGTACATAATACATAACACGCTTTGTTTATCTTTATTTACTTGTACTGCTCTAACTAGTTTCATTACAAAGGTAAGCTTGTAGTCGTTGAAGGATAAGGCTTATCAATACTCATCATACTTTCGTAATATGTAGGTAGTATAATAATTATATTTGCACAATAAAGTGGATCTAGTAGTGACGTCATAAAAATATCCTAGGGGTATCTCATGTATGTTCCGCAATTTTTAACAATTTCGAGTAATAAGATTTTTTTTTAAATTTCTTGACAACTCGTTTCTTGAATTCATGATACATTTTTTTGTAGAAAAAGAGGCTTTGGTGGTTGTGGAGGTCAGATAGGCAGATGTATGTAAAGTACTAGTATTCAGCTGCATCTGATTAGTCTGGAAGTATTACACATTATAGTTAGGAAAAGGCTACATAAGAATTTCGGTTAAATGAAAGAATAAAGGTTAAATGTAAATTTCGGTTAATGAAAGAATAAAGGTTAAATGTTCACAACCAATACAATACAAAAACAAAAAATACACAATGACGTTGTTTTTTTTATTCGACCAAACAGTGCAGTTAGGAGAATACTAAGTTCTATGTACAGCTAATATGGTCTCTTAAAAACAAAGGTCATAAAAGTAATTATAAATTTTAAAAAAAATACTCAATCTTAGCATACATCGTTTTGAATAGGTTAGGCAGATGATGATGAGCCCAAAAAAAATAAATTGTACGGCATATAGACTACAGTCCTTGATTCTAATACAAAACAAAGTATGTCTCAATATCGTACTTTATCAAATAAACAATTTAAAGTTAAAACAAATATTTTTCTAACAATTAAACAATGACGTTTCATTCCTCATTCGAGAGAACAGCTGTAGTGATAAGAAATCTCAATTATCTAATGAGCAAATAGATTATTTACCTACTTTAGATATCAAAATATTTCCCTTTATTGTTTATTATGTTCGTTATTGAGTAAGCCTAAAATGGAGCAAGGCTGAGAACAAAAATAAACATATTCTATACCTATAACATAACATAACATTATGCCTGTAATCCCCGCAGGGTTAGGCAGCGGTGAACCCTTTAGTACCTACACCCACATTTCGTTATGTTTTAGTCCCACGTAATAAGGTGCGAGCCTATTGCCATCAACCGGGCACAAATCCAGACTCCGACGCTGCTACTGAGAAATGCCTGATGCAAAAATGCAATAACACTTTGCCCGACCTGGGAATCGAACCCAAGACCTCACGCTCAGCAGTCGCGCTTTACGACCACTAGACCAACGAGGCAATCAAACCAAACCAAAAGGGGTGGAAGGGACATCCTAAAGAAAGATTATCGTAGATACCTAATATAATACTATTGTACATAGTACATTATATGTCCGCGATTACCACCTTAACGCTGACGAAGTCTAAAAATTAAAATTGTACCTAAATCTCAACATCCATTTATCTTATTCTACGGAAACCAACATTTTTTCACCTCAGAAACAATTTAGAGATTTTCCGGTTAATACCCGCTGTGCCTAGTAATAAAATGGACGAATAAACTTGCCGGCACAGTAGGGAACCATCCAAACCACCTTTATTTAAAAACATACAACATAACATAACATCACGCCTGTAATCCCCGAAGGGTTAGGTTAGAGGTGTACCCATTAGTACACCCACATTTCGCCAGTTATGTTTTTAGTCCCATGTAATAGGGGGCGAGCCTATTGCCATCAACCGGGCACAAATCCAGACTCCGAGGCTGCTAATGAGAAATTCCTGATGGAAAAACCCAATAACACTTTGCCCGACCTGGGAATCGAACCCAAGACCTCGTGCACAGCAGTCGCGTTTTGCGACCACTAGACCAACGAGGCAGTCACTAGACCAACGAGTCAGTCGGTTTGGTTCAATTTGTTATTTAAAAACAAATTGAACCAAATAAGTATAATATACTAGGTACTGCCCGCAACTTTGTCTGCATTGACTTCGAAAATTAGCCAGTCCTAAATTATGTCATTAATTTTACGCGAGCTAAACATCACGACCATACTGTCAACTACATGTATGCGCAGAGACCTCGAGCTTTTTGGCCACATAGCCAGGAAACCTTGAACAGCTCATCATAACTGGCATGGTTGATGGCAAACGACCAAGAAGCCGCAGCCCAATAACATGGGTAGACCAGCTCCGCTCCAAACTGGACACCCAATTGCACGTCGCACTACATGACACCAAAGACCGACTCAGATGACGAGACACCATTAGTAAAAAGCTGATCCAACGGAATCTTCACGACCCTCAGTAATAAGGAATACAACGCGAGGAGGTGGGAATTATGTCACGGAAACACAAAAACAGGATAAACTTTAACCTAAGTATAAGGCTAGATCAATATAGATATCTGTGTCAAATATCGTAATTCTGTTTAGCTAAAAGAGTAACACCGAGCGTGTATTATTTTCTTTTTTTAAAAGGAATGATTTTAAAAATAACGGTACTGTTATCGGCCATGTTTTATTCTATTTTTTTTTGTATTCTTAAGGCTAATTATTCAATAGTCAGATAACTTTTATTCAAAGAATTAACATGACAGTTTGACGTATTTTCTATACAAAAGCTGTCAAATAACCTTTTTATTATTTTTGTGTACCACATGGCCGGGGTCAATAAACCTTTTTTGTATCTATTATTTAATTATTTTGTATCTTTTTTATATCTACTTAAAAGATTTCAATATTTTATCTCAATCACAATTCGGCTTTCGTCGAGGGATTTCCACTGAAGATGCAGTTACTGCCCTAAGCACTTATATAACTGAACAACTGGACAAAGGCAAAAAGTGTGTAACTGCATTCTTAGACCTAAAAAAAGCCTTTGACACCGTCTCTGTCCCAATACTTGTACGAAAGTTGGAAAGTATAGGAATTCGCGGTATGTCACTTAACCTTCTCAAGGATTATCTCGGAAATAGGAAACAGAGGGTAAGGGTTGGCCAATACACTAGTGAAGATGCAAACACGTCATACGGCGTCCCTCAAGGAAGCGTATTAGGACCAACATTGTTCCTTGTTTATATAAATGAGCTTTGCAGCATTAACATTGTAGACGCGAAAGTCTTCTGTTACGCGGATGATACTGCGGTTGTCTTTACTAGTGACACTTGGCATAACGTGAAACTAAGCGCTGAATCAGGCTTGGCTAAAATCGCCAAGTGGCTAAAAATGAATTTGCTAACATTGAACATAACTAAAACAAACTACATATGTTTCAGTGTCTCTCAATGTACACAACCAGGATCTGATTTCAATATAAAAATTCATGGTTGCTCTAACGGTAAATGGTCAAGTTGTAACTGTTTAACCATCAACAAAGTAACGCATGTTAAGTACCTAGGGGTTATCGTGGACCAAAGACTATCTTGGTACCCACACATTGAGCAGGTTGCCAACAGAGTCAGGAAATTAAGTTGGATGTTCAGGACTCTCAGGCACGTCATTCCCACGACTGCTGGAGATCGTCCTGGTCATCAAAAAGATTTCCTGAAAATGGTTTATGTTGCGCTAGTCCAGTCAGTACTTTCTTACTGTATACCTGTCTGGGGTGGCGCGGCAAAGACTAAATTTCTAGTTGTTGAGCGGGCACAACGCGCTCTTATCAAGTGCATGTATTTTAAAAAGAATAGATATCCTACCGAAGATCTATTTAAAATTAGTAATTTGCTCTCGGTCAGAAAATTATATGTTACACAAATTGTACTAAAAAAACATAAGACACTTTCCTATGATCCTAGCATTTTGTTAAAAAGAAGGAAAGATATTATCTTAAATATTCCTAGTACAAAGACCTCACTTGCCAGTATGCAATTTAGCAAAAGATCTGCTGCGCTGTATAATAAGATTAATAAATATACTTACATTTATCCTAAAAAATACTATGAAAGTAAAAAAATGCTAATGGAATGGATAAAAACACTTACCTACAACGACACCGAAATACTTCTGAAACATTAACACATACATACATCACCCACTCACTCAGATATACACACATACACTCACCCACACTCACATATTAACCTACACCCACTCATACACACACTTGATTTATTGTATTATTATTATTTTCTGTATAAAATTACGTCTTGTTTACCGTTATGACACATTTTGTTACGGAAGAGCGGAGCCTCCTAACACAGGCATTATCTGTCTAAAAGGATGCTCCAATCATAAATATTGTTAAAACGAAACTTGCTTTACCAATAAACAATTTTTATTTTATTTTATTTTTTTTTATTTATTTATCTGTCTTTATTTAACGTATTTTATCTTACTTATTATTATATTATACTAGCTTTTACCCGCGGCTTCGCCCGCGTTTGTTTAGAATTTGACAATCAATTCGGGCTGTACTCGGCTTGTTGTTCGGCCAGATCCAGAATTATTAAATACCTACAGACCAACAGACTGTGACTCATAAAAGTCCGTCGGCGTTCAGTTTGCATTTCTGCAAGAGAGGTCCTTCTCGCCTGCGACTATTTTAGAGTTTCTGTCGCTGTAATGGCTGAGCTTGTTCTCTGAGACGAAGTTGTGTTTGATTGAAAAGGCGTCTCAGTTGCTCTTACAGCTCTCTGGCTTTCGGCTTGTTCCTCCAAAAGCAATTGCGTTTAAAAGGGTGTTTCAGTCACTCTCTGAGTAGCTTGGAGGGCGAACGGCTTGGCTCTCTAGTCTTTCCTGGCTTTAAGAAAATGTCTCATCAGCTCTCAAATTTACTTGTCGCTCTGGTTGTGCTTGCCTTCTTAATGCGGCATGAACGGAAGATTCCGAGGATTGAGCAGTAATTTTTGCTCGGGCTCGCAATGAGCTTTTGGTTGTGTGTTGGACCTGCGAGATATTCTAAAATTGAAAAACGTAACCTACCTACCCTCATTAAAACACACTGGAAATACCTCTAACGAAAAAATAAACAGTACTGAGGGACAAACTTAACTTTGCCGTTGAAAAACTGTTGTCTACATACATCGACATAGGTCAAGGTTAGTTTAGCAACTAACCTCTTCCTTCAGTCAATCATCGACTACACGCATTAAACAAAGCAATTTTACTGTTAAGACAGTTCTGCGCTGTGATCTTATGAGGAGTTTCCTTTGCATATCTCCGAAGTTCATCATCAGATCATGACAGTATTTATTTGGGACCAATTCGAAAAAATAAACAAAAAAAGAATCATCCAAATCAATTTACAATTAGCGGAGTAATCGCAGAGTATGCTTCATTGACAGAGCGTAGTTATAAGTTCACCTTTATTCTTCCATGCATCCTCTATGAATGCGTTTACACCTGTCAGTGTCAGTGATGACAGTGTCAGTTACGCAGTTTTTCTGTATCCCTGACAACGTATATAAAGTGGGTCACAGACAAACGCGAAATGTTGTGGCGGCCGCGTCAATTGCAAATTTTAACAACCGGCCGCGTGTACTGCTTTGTAAAATGACGCCAAATATGGAAATTGTAATAGAAATAGTTGAATTTAAATAATAATTTAAATTTAACTCACACTTCTCTATTCCTAAGAGTAATATGCGATGCTAATGATAATATAGGTAGAGATAAACTATTATACCTTGACGCTTCCCTCCATATTACCATTTCAATGTGTGTAGTCACATTCGTATGAAAGACTTTGTGAGTAATCGTCTTCAGTAGCAGGCTAGGATATTTTTTGTCAACTAATCATAAATAGCCGACCGCGCAAGACGACGTACCTCTCATTTTCATAGAGAATTTCAGTGCAGCGCCATACTAATAATAATGAGTAATTTTTGACGCCGCTAGTCGGACAACAAGTCGCTGATTTGTTTTTGTCTCGAGAGCCGTCTCAATACGCACACATGCGTTGTGAGTATTTTTGATACTATTAAAAACACTTTCAAACGTTTAGAATTGTGGAAGGGCGCATCATGTTACTGTAGTTTATCTCTACCTCACACCTCAAGTGTTTAAATAAACGGTTTTCCTACCTTTTTTCTTATCTTCTGAGAGGACTAATGAGTCATGAGAGTAATAAGACAACGTTACGGTTAGCCATATTGACTGACGTCCGATTGCAACGTCCGATTGTCCGATTGTAGCACAATCACCACGCTAATGACACTTCAGGCCGCCACTGTGACCGCGGTGGTGTGTTTTTGGAGCGTTAGGAGCCGCGGCCTGCGGTTTGCCGTAACCGCAAGTCCGTCCGTCTGGAAGCCACTTTATGCAAAATGTCAGGATACTCTTCAGCGGTTTTGGGCATGAAAAATTATTAAGCAAACAACTTTCGTACTCCTAGGTTGTTTACTTGAAACTGGTCTATCGACAGTGTAGACTCATAATGTATTACATGCTTAAACTTAAAATTTAATCATGATTCGATAGACACGTGGCGCCATCTACTGTCATAAGGACGTTTTTGTGATTTCCCTCGGGAACAGTACTTTTTTTCGGGATTAAAGATACCCTATGTTCGTCCCTGTACACCTGGCAACGTATATGCAAAATTTCAGGATGATCGGTTCAGTGGTTTAGGCGTAAAATGGTAGCAAACAAACAAACAAACTTACTTTCACATTTATAATATTAGTTAGGATTTATACGAAACTTATATATACGTAACTTTAGATGTATGTTTGTTACTCAATCACGCCAGAACGGCTGAACGGTTCTGAATGTAATTTGACACAGGGATAGATTATAATCCGGAATGATTTTTGTCTAAGAAAAATTTACGGTTCCCGTGGAATAATATACCTACTTATATCAACTTTGACGAAGACGAAGTTGCGCCCAGAAGCTAGTATAGAATAAGTCTTAAATTGTGTCACACTCACCACTTTCTGGCGTACGGCCGTTGACCTATCCCAACCGATAACCGTATAAAATCTCCTTCCATTCACTTTCTTTATCACACTGCCACATACTTGCAACATTTTGACAACACACTTAAATAAAACGAATATTAAAACAAAATACTAACAGTACATTTACATAAAACAACACAAAACCATCCCGGTTGACTTGTTAAAACGTTATGAAGATAAACTGTTACACTTTATCATTACGTTTGATAATAATAAACACTTTATTGTTAAGTAAACAACAGATTAAGTTCAGATAATAATTTTTACTAGAATACTTGCAGATACTTGCAGATGCTTTGCTGCAAGTACTGTAAGATGCACTTTAGACCTCACTTTTACAAATATTTTGAGGAGTTATCGCAGTGCGTCGTCGTTGTTTTGTTAGTGTGTTATAAATGAGCCTTGTTCTGAAGTCTTGTGGTTAGTAATATAGGTATTGCGTGCGTAATATATGTGTAGACAATTTATATCATTCATTTTAGTTCATACTAGTTTATTCCCTTGATTTCATCTGCGTTGATGGCGGTGTTAAAATTTTTTCGCGAACCCTAAAAATTTTTTCTAAAAAAATCCTTATAGCCTAAGCTCTATCTATAGTTTTAAGTTCAAAATAATAATATGGACATTCACAGTCTGAAATAAATGATATAATAATAATATTAAGCTAACGCCCAGTAAAAGTCCTACCAGTGAGTCTCGCCAAAATTGGTTCAGCTGTTTCGGAGATTAGCCGAAAAAATCCGACAGACAGGCAGACAAGAAATCTAAAACCGGTTTTTCTCATTTTCATTGGTCTTACATTCATAAGCATTTAGTAAATCTGTTAGGTATTATGTCATTATAAACAGACACTTCAATTTTATTTATTTGTTTAGATTATAAATTGAAGGAATTTGGTGTCGGTGATGAATTGATAGTCACTCTGTGTTGTCGTGATCAAAGAGAAAATACATGATTATACTTATTGACAATTGTTTCGTAGACATCACTAATCAATTGACATAATATTATGTTTTATGATCTGTCAAAACGCAATTCCCGCGTAAGTTTTGCATGACAACAGTAACCTGTGACGTCATATACTATCCAACTCAATTGACTGACTATTTATTGATTTTAAAATAACTGAAAGTCTTATTAACTCGAAATGTGGGTGTACTAATGGGTACACCTCTGCCTAACCCTTCGGGGATAGCAGACGTGATGCCAGTTATTTTTAAGTCCTATGTAATAGGGGGCGAGCCTATTGCCATCAACCGGGCACAAATCCGAGGCTGTTACTGAGAAAATTCTGAAATGAAAACCCAATAGCACTTTTCGCGAACTGGGAATCGAACCAAAGACATCATGCTCAGCAGTCGCACGAAACGAATTATTCGTTACATAACCAAAACATTTTTACCTCCTAAGTTTTTTATATCAATTTCGGAGATCAAATAATGTAATTATTCGTTAACTAATTTATCAAAACACTAGCTTTTACCCGCGGCTTCGCCCGCGTTTGTTTTAAATTTGACAATCAATTTAGGCTGTACTCGGCTTGTTGTTCGGCCAGATCCAGAATTATTAAATACCTACGGACAAGCAGACTGTGACTCATAAAGTCCGTCGGCGTTCAGTTTTCATTTTCGCAAGAGAGGTCCTTCCCGCTTGCGAAAAGAAGACGCTCAGCCATTACTGCGACTGAAACTCCAGATCAGATTCTGGAGTTTCAGTCGCTGTAATGGCTGAGCTTCTTCTCTGAGACGAAGTCGTGTAGTCATGTGTGTTGTATGTCATGTGTGAATAGGCGTCTCAGTTGCTCTTACAGCTCTCTGGCTTTCGGCTTGTTTATCAAAATATATCAATTTATTTAAAGGGGAGAAAGAGAAGGCAAAAGAAAAGTGTTCTAGTCTATTCTATTCTTAGAAAGCATTCGGACTGTACCCTTCATTCTTACTTAATTAAAATTGATAAGTAATAAGACGCGAGCAACTATGAGCTCATTGTGAAATTGGTTCCAATGTTTACATTCGTTATCAGTATTATTTGTGCTGCAATAATCCTAGTATTTGTACAGCCATCGCATTATCTACTAGTAAGGATTATGATGTTAGACACTCTTTGATAATGATATAATAAAATATTATTTTATCGATTGTGAAGAATTTTGCTGAGACTTTGATCTTTGATTTAATCAAAAAGGTCCAGTTTTGCATACTCTTTTAAAATACAGGAGTTTGGCATAATTAAATAAATGTAACATAAAATCTTGCCTGTAATTCCTGAAGGGATAGAGGTGTAGCTATTAGTACTCCCGCACTTCGCCGATTATGTTTAAGACCTATGTACCTAATAGGGGGCAAGCCAATTACAATCAACTGGGCACAAATCCAGATTCCGAGCCTGCTACAATGAATTACTGATGGAAAAACCCAATAACACTCTGCCCGAATTATCAAATACATTTTTAAATGCTTGGATTTGTTTTAGTTGTTTATGTTTGTCAGTTTTTCAGAATACACCTCTTTTAAAGAACAGAATTGCCCCGTTGCGTATGCGGTAGGCAGCGTCGCTAACTATATCAGTATGTGCGTGGGGATTTGTGAAGATGGCGATGTAAAAACCTAATTGAAAAGAGTGTCCGTGGAGTTTTTTGCTCGATCTTCTCCATAAAAGCCTACCTACGTTTTTAAACGGGCAACTAGTTCAACTTACTGACTAACAGACCGACTGCGTGACGTAAAAAGTGCCTGTAAATTATCTAATTGTCTATACTATCTATACTAATATTATATAGAGGAAAGATTTGGTTGTTTGTTTTGCATTAAATAAACTTTGAAACTACTAAACCGATTTGAAAAATTAGTTCACTGTTGGGAAGCTACACTATCCCCGGGTGACATAGGCTATATTATATTAAAAAAAAATTAGGAATCTGTAAGAAAATTCACGCGAACGAAGTCGCAGGAAGAGAGCTAGTGATAAATACATTGACTTTAACCTGACAGAAACCGGTATTTCAGCAATAAGATATCGTTTTAAATTTGTAATCAAAAAAGTTTGCCTTTATCAAAACTACAATTTTATAATAGGACTATTATTGTTTATATCATATATCAGCATTATCAAGTAGGTACCTTTGTACCGAAAGCTTAGTAATAAAAAAGGAGATAATTTAATATGCCGATGGACTCGGTTACAAAAGTCATTGGCATATAATTTTATCAATAATGTGTTTTAAAGTAATAAAACGGTATTTAAAAATACATAAATAAACATCAGATAAGTACTACATATTATAATATCTTATAGAGTATTAACGAACCGTCTCATTTGAGTTCTTAAATTAAAATACGTTACAATAATTAATTATCTATACTAGCTACTGCCCGCGACTTCGTAGCAGTATGTAATACCTATACATAACATACATCACGCCGGTAATCCCCGAAGGGTTAGGCAGTGGTGTACCCATTAGTACCCCCATATTTCGCCAGTACCTAAGTCCTACTGAAATATACCTAGTGAGGTTGTTTCAAACATAAAACAATCAATAAACGTGATCTAAACTATCTAACTTTTACAAAGAGAAACATTTAAACAAATTATCCTGGAACAGGCTTCTGCTTTAGACCAACAGTAAGCGTTGTTGCACACGAGCCACGCACCATAGCTAGAAAACGCTGTGAACTAGAAGACGCCGGTGGTCGCTACTAGGGTTGCCAGCTATACTTTATGTAGTATTGTACTGAATTTGGAGTCTGCGTTACATATTTTGTTAAAAGAATAAAGTATGGAAAAATACTATATTATTTTGAAAAACCGAAACTAATTCCTCATTGCAAAAAAATGTTTTAATAATAAATAAATAATAAAAATATACCTTTCAATAAAACCTTTTTTTAAGAGGACTATTTTTTTATAGCTTATTTTGAAAAATTACTGTAATCAGTCGAACAAAATGTTGGCAGCCCCTGTCCCTTCATGCCAAGAGACAGCGTATGTCACTTCGTGGCCGCCACTAACCACAACACGCCGACAATCGCAGCGTTTGCGTCTGAGTCCATGAATACTGCTCGCAATGTGTTTATAAGAGTAGCAGCCATCGACCATCTGCCGGGGCTGCGGGTTGTTCGAAAGAGATACCGCGCCCCCGGAACGCAAAGGGCACAAGAAGGAACATGGATGGGTTTAGTCAGTAAAAGTCTGACACTCCCTCCCGCCCCGCCCAGGGCGGGGGAAGTCATTTGATGATTTCCCATCGGTAAAAAAAAAAAAAAAGCCATCGACCATTTGTGGCGACGTATGGATGTCGCACGCCACCGCTACCAAGTTACCGCAGCAACAATTTGTGGCCGTCGCACGTGGCCCGTATGCGAGAACGCTATTTCAGTTTCCAACACAAACTTGTATTGCAAAAGTTGATGTCAATGCAAGATGCACAAAACCGCAGTTACAGTGTTTATTGCTGTAAAATATTGAATAGTAACTACAAAGTGTATCATTTGGTTTCCAGTACTAATAAGTACTGTATATTTTCTGGGTGTTTTCTACAATTATAATATTACATAAGCCGCCGTATATGCATGTATGTATATGCTAAAGGGGAGGCAGAGATACATACATAATAAGAATAAAAAAGATAGCAAAGTGGAAAGAAAACAGACGCGGATCCAGCCCTCAAAAAAAGATGTTGTCACGGTCACTTGAAATCGGCCAAGTGCGAGTTGGACTCAATCACGCGTATCACATTATCTCATCTAAACTCTTAACTGCTGAACCGATTTGAATGAAACTTTCACAGCTTGAAAATTTATCAGTTTGAATTAAAAGCTGGTATACATTTTACACTGAATAATTAATTTTTATTTTTTGTATAGTGTGTATTGTACGGAACTCTTCGTGTGCGAGTCCGACTCGTACTATACCAGTTTTAGAAGTTCAGAAAGCTTTTTTTTATCATGTTTCTTTCAGATATAACATATAACTTGCTTAATTAAAACTTTTAATTGGTCGTGGATTCTTAGGTAAGTAGGTAGATAGTTAGGTACATTGTGAGCCCCAAACAATAGTCTAGAAAGTAATAGGACGTAAGGACCAATTATAATTATAACAATGTAGGTGCCTAGGTTCAAGAGTTATCTTAGATCTTGGGTCTGTAGATATTCTAGGGCTACCTAAAATACAACCGTAAAATTACGGCTTTTTTAATCATCAGATAAGTTTTAACCAAGTAATTATTATGGTAATTTAGAATCTTTTATATAGAAAATGTCAAACCGTCATATTTATTCTTTAGAAAAAAGTTATCTTTTTTATATGTTATGATATTATTAATAGAAATGAAATAGGATTTCCCTCTATTACATGGGACTTAAACATAACATGTGAAATGTAGGTGTAATAATGGGTACACTTCTGCCGAACCCTTCAGGGATTACAGGCGTGATGTTATGTTAATAAATAGAAAGCAGTACTTCTGGACACGGCCCGTATTGTTAGGAGGTTTCTCTCTTTGGAGCCCTGACCGTCGGTGGCTCGGACTCTGTTTCCGTCACCGGTGGACAATATTTTTTTTTATATTTTTAAATGTTTGTATTTTTATATTAATATTTAAATATGTAATTATTATTTGTTATTTAATTGACGAAACTTGTAGTTATTAAATTATTTACTCAATACTCACATTCATAGAAATTCCATGCACAGAAAAACATCTTCTTTGAAAGCCGAGAACTTTCGCGGCACTCACGCCGCGCAATAACGACTTATAACACATTACTATCACTGTAACTATTAATAATTATTAAATGTACTATTATTTTACTATTAATAGTAAACTATTTAATACATATTGGATGTATTACATTGATGCGATACGCGTTGTCTACTGAACGGAGTTCGCGCGAGATATACAATAAATGTATTATTGTGTTTATGACGCTAGCGATAATGTGTTTGATTATATTAAAGAACACAGGGTAGCATGGATTTATTAATAAAACATTTATTGGGTATTATTTTGAAATTGTAAATTACATAAAAAATAAATTATGCAAAAATGAAAGAACCTATTTTTCTACTTATGTACGTAAATCTGAATTGATTGTACTTTTTTTTTAAATAAGTACGTAGGAATATGAATACGTAATAGACATTGATTCTCAATCATAAAACATGGTGTCTAGATGAAATTTACATAAAATCTTAAGCTCATTAATAATTCATTAAACTTAGTATTTATATAAGCAATAGGTCTTTGTACTCTTTATGACTTTTTGCAAAGGTACTAGGCGCAAACACATGTTCACTCGTTTTCCTTCAGGAGTCTGATGGGACGGCAATCCGAGACGACCGGAGAGAGATCAGGTGCAGGACTAACGGCTTTACGAGACTTCCGACCAACTTCCAAACAACTACTATTTTATTCAAGCTACTATTAAAAAATCCCAGGCCCAATTCCAGGCCAGGAGGGAATCAACCTCAGGACTCTACGCTCAGTAGTCGTGAAACCAAGGGGCTGATACCAGCTATTTCACGTTACGATACAAAATTACATACTAATTTATTTTTTACAATTTTCATAATAAGCAATTCTCCTTACAATAACACACATATCATAAAATGAATTATTGAAATCCTTTTTATGTTATCCAGCCGGGGTTCGTCAGGTATTACAAAACAAACCTCCTGTATATACAACTTACTAAAGACCTTGATCGACGCGTAAGTAACGTTATAGATCTAAAGAGTATACGAAGTTGTGTTTAAGTATTTCTTAAAATTATTTTTAGTATCATTTTATACCTTAATTATTACTAAAATAACATGAAGAATTCTTTTTTTAACTTTTTTTATTATTACGTTTTTTTATTAGCCCGTTCTGTTCGACTCCTGGCCAATTATTGGATATTTTCATCAGGATTTCCTCAGTAGCAGCCTGGGAGTCTGGATTTGGGCCCTGTTGATGGCAATAGGCTCGCTCCCACATGGGACTTAAACATAACTGGCGAAATGTTGGGCCGAGGTGTACCCATTAGTACACCCTACTTATGGGTATACCTCAGCCCAAACCGCCGGGGATTATAATGTGAATATGTGCGTGATTTTATGTTTATGTTCACCCATAATTTAAAATTAATTTAATTTTGATAACCCATCAAATGTTCTAGGTGCGATTCCTTTCAAATACGATTAAAATAAAATCATCTTCCACAGTTGTTGAATTTTACGATGCAATATCGTAAAATTCAACAACTACACGGAATAAAATATATGGACAGCTGATTTTAATGTTCTGTTCTTGATTTTCACCTTTTGAACCTAATATCACTATCTATGTATAATCTAAGACGGAACCTGATAGACAGAGACAATTATTATTTACATCACAACAACTTCCTGATAGTTGTAGACTTGAATATCAAGTACATAAAGTATACAAGCGTTTATAGGTATACAAGGTACAATTCTGCATCCTCGCGAAATTCTAGCCAACTCAAAGACAAAAAAGTCAAAGTCAAAATATTTATTGCAACTATACCATTTACAGGCACTTTTGAATTCAAAGTCAAATAAATCATCAAAACATTTAATTTAATTAGACTTTTACAGGCACTTTTGAATTGTTAAAGTTAGTCTGAAAGTTGAAGCTAGTTACTCGTTCCAAAAGGTAGGCCTCTATGAAGAAGAACGAGCAAGAAACTCCACGGCACCCTTTTCAATTAGGTTTTTACAAAATCCTGATTACAACTGTGTTGGTTATTCTCTACACGAATTAATAATAAGATACAATTTTCGAATTCGAACTAGTCATCTTGTCGCTGACAGACAGACGGGGCGATGACCCCGCACGCACACAGTCATAAAGTCGCGCGACCCTGTCTACCGCATACGTAACGGGGCAATTCTGTTCTCTGAAAGAGGTGTATTCTGAAATAACTGTCAAACATAAACAACAACAAAAAAAAGCAAATATTTATTTATTATTGACCAGGTGTTTTGTCATTTTAATCGATTACTAGTTTATGCCTGCGACTTTGTACTTATGGAAAGTCTATCTCATCTTGTTTCTTCATACAAACTATGGACCCCCATGTCATCCCCTTATGGGGTGAATTTTGGAAAATCCTCTCTTAGCGCATGCCTTACGTCATAATAACTATCTGCGAGCCTTTCAACACAATTCGTTGGTTTGAGCTGTGTTTTGATGGATCAGTCCGTCAGTAACGGTTGCCTTTTGTAGAGGGTGATTGTTAAGATAATTAAAATCATTAAAAAAATCAGCTATACCGTACATTATGATCGTGTTGTAAAGCATTTTTTTTAAGGAACAGCTGTATATATTTTTTCGTGATTTCAGGGTTGGTCGCTTAGTAAAAATTGTACATAAAGATGAGCACAAAGGTGTCCTTGTACTCATCTCATCTCATGTGTTGTACTCATCTCATGTACAATCTCAGGATTCTACTAAATTCACAATCACCTGCGTAAATAGATTTATGTATTTTATCATACATTTTTTTACATACATCCTGTTTGACGTGGATGAAGCGAAAGGAGTATGTAAGGATCATAGCAGGTGGCGTTCTGTGATTTCTGCCCACCCATGGGAAAAAGGCGTAAGTTTATGTATGTATATGTTCAAGGATGCAAACCTGCACCTTATACATATAAATACGTTTATAAACGAGTACATATCAATTGCACGCAACAAGTAAATAGAGGAATTGCGTCAATTGACAGTATATGTTACGGCGGTGCACGATGCATGAACGCACTTTGTTATTGGACGACACAGAGTAGCAATTGTTTTATTTAAGTCTCAACTCTATCAATTGATTTAAATTACATAGCAACTGGCGTTTATAAACAAAATGGACTTTGACATTCGAGATTGCTGATCGAATCGTGAAACTTTCCATGGACGAATAAATCCATACTTGTATTATAAATGCGAAAGTAACTCGGTCTGTCTATCTGTTAAGCAATCACGACTAAACCATGAAAACAACCATTTTCCTGAAAAATTTTAAAGTGAAAGTACCCCAAGTTACCCCAAGCATAGGCGAGGCGCGGGCTTGCGGACGGCGAGTAATAGGTAGCTCGCCATCCGATCAAGGACCAGGCCCGGGTCGACGGCGCGTTCTGTTCGCGCGCGCCTCAAAGAGCTGTCAGCACAGGGACGGACCCCAAAGGGGCCTAACGCCTGCCGGGGTTGTGGGACATCTTAACAGGATACCGTGACCCCGGAACGCAAAGGGCTACAGAAGGAACAGGGTGGTTTTTTAGTCAGTAAAAGTCTGACAGTCCCTTCTGCCCCACCCAGGGCGAAAAGAGTCATTTGATGACTTTTACCACCTAAAAAAAAAGCAGGGCGTAGGCTACTTGTCTTTTATTCCGCTCCTTATAGTGCGTCCAACATTTACGCGGACGAAGTCGAAGCTAGTAAAGAGTAGAAAGCTGCAAGTTACATGTTCTTCTCGTCATGGAGATGATTTTTTTTGTTTGTTCTTAACCATACTGTTCGTTGGAATTGACTAGTTATTAAAGGTCAAATTCTCATTTTTTTTTATTGTTATTTTTCTTTCACTGGCATCGGTGAAGGAAAAACATCGTGAGGAAACCTGGACTTACTGTTCCACTCAAAACCATGTCAGAGGCCATAGAGGCGGTTTAGAAACTCTGACTCTAGAGTGTGTGGGGTCGTAAGACTGCCCATACGATAAAGAAGAAGAACTTTAAACTAACGTTTCGCCATGATCTCTATACTGTTGAAGGCTCAATATTTGAGTGCATTAGGTACATTGTGCACTACAACAAACAGTAAATTTTCACACTGAAAATAAAATTCAATTATTCAAAACCTGTCAATGTGGCAACTTTTAAGCAACATTTAACAACTTTCTACTGAATGATGATTGCAGCCTGAACTTAATATTAAAATTGCATTCCAAAATATTGCATGCATTTTACACTTTCACGTAAATAAACAGTTTTTTTTTCTTTCTTTCCTGGTTCAAATAGAATCCCTACTAAAATATCTACTCTATTACGCCAAAAAAGATTCAATGTAAGCGATGAATAACTGGCCACATCATAGAAAAATAACGTTAGATAAAAATATACTTTACCATTGTAATCAAAACACATAGGTACGTCAACAGAACTGTGACCTCTCTGATCTGATTTGATCAAGATTACGCTTATTTTTTTTACAAAAGCAAATAAACAACAGGAATTATAGTAGTACCTACTTCTACTACTCAACCTTTGGCCGGAGACCATGAATAAAAGTGGCGCAACTAGGTTCAGCTAGGGAATCATCCATCTTCCAAGCTTGAATCTTAAACCACATTGCCAACACTGGTATGCGTCTTGGACTCTGCTGCCCGCCCCATTTTACGCCTTAGATACTGAGGTATCGGGGTTGCGGGACGTCTCGGGGTTGCGGGAAGTCTTAACGGGGTTTCGGGACGTCTTAACAGGATACCGCGGCCCCGGAACGTAAAGGGCAACAGAAGGAACAGGGTAGTTTTTTAGTCAGTAAAAGTCTGACAGTCCCTTCCGCCCCACCCAGGGCGGAAGGAGTCATTTGATGATTTTAACCAGCTAAAAAAAAATATATATACTGAGGTATCTATGGATCTATCTAGGATTGTATGTACAGATTGACACAGCCACAAAGATATCTATCTAGCATTCCAGTTAAGTAGCTCAAAGCTAGCATTCCAATAGTTCAGAACTAGCGCGCTAGTAACTAGATCTACAGTAGCTCATAACTGCATACCGGTGCTCAGAACTTGCATGCCAGTAGCTCAGAACTTTCATACCAGTAGCTCAGAACTAGCATGCTAGATGCCTTAGCTCAGTGAAACCGCTCTGCGAATTATGATGATATAATAGTGTTACATAAGAACCAAATGCGCCAACCGCAATTAACTGCTCTGTGCCCTTATCTCTGTGCACGTGCAAGTTCAATATCCACTCGACTACGTAAATAATTAGCTTCGTTAGATAAAATATTGTGATGCCCCAGTGGTTAAGACGCCCACCTCTAATGCTCGAGGCTGTTGGTTCGCAACCGGGCACGGGCAAGTACCAATACGAGTTTTTCTATTTTTTATACCTATGTACTTTATCTTGGACATCACTAACTTTTTTACAGAAAATAGCGTTACGAAAATCCGCCTTGAGCAAGCATGATTGTGGCTCGTGCAGTTGTGCCATCTCTGTATGAGAATAGGCCTTTACCTTGCAGTCAGACAGTAATAGCACAGCATATTATTTGGATAGACTTGTATATATTATTTGGATTCAAAGAAAGTAGTGTCTGTAATAAAATTAATGTTTGTTAGTTTTTCCTCCATGCGTTCCTAAACCACTGATTCGATTGTAATGAAACTTTAGTGGATTGCTGAGGCTTAAAAATAACCACTGGGGCCGAAACCAGGGGTAGCAGATACTGTTAAAAAAATAAACATTTTTCTGGCAGTTCCGCATTTTAATCAAATAGATTGGCAATAATTTGAGTCCCGTTCAAATTTAATTCATAATCAGCATATACCTTAAATAATATTCCTGTTGACTATCTAATATTCGAATATTACCAAATAGGAGATGCAGCAATTCGATTTATGCGATACACAATAAGCGTAGGTAGGTACCTACTGATTGGACATCGAGCGAGCATTCCTCCTGGCTCCCAACCAAACGGACTGCACAACTAACTACTAATAGATGTAACAGTTCGATGAAGGGACAATGGATCTGGTATATTTGAGTTAGAATTTTTGAAAGGTGTGTTTATTGTACGGTGAGGGCCCTGCAATACCGGACCATTTTTATGAATTAGTAGAGGAAAAGATGGGTCAGGTAACACAGAACAGGTGACATTTTATAATGGAAATATTTTTGAGCATAGAAGAATATCTAGTTAGAAAGTATGCGTCCTTGTTTGTTTCAATGCTTGGTCATTATAGGTATCTTCATTTATTTGACTTTATAAACGAAAATTATAAAAACAGACGTGTAGCGACATCTAGCGTTCCATGTGCGAACTACAACTGACGTATTCTTCATCGCGATATCGTAATAGTAGTTTTCCGAAACATTAAATAAACAATAAATTTGGACTATAACGTCGGGCTCTCGCCTGTAGCTTCAAATTTCCTAAATAATCAAGATCCGATTAACCTATCCTCTTGCTGTCTTCCCCCAGCAATGCCTTTAACCGAGC
The DNA here is from genome assembly GCA_949774945.1 of Hoplodrina ambigua. Taxonomy (NCBI): domain Eukaryota; kingdom Metazoa; phylum Arthropoda; class Insecta; order Lepidoptera; family Noctuidae; genus Hoplodrina; species Hoplodrina ambigua. Next base: position 12,327,799 of record OX458973.1, read on the forward strand.
CACAGGGGGTGTCCTTCTGCAGGGTTGCGGAATTTGTTCCAAAGAGTTACCGCGGCACTGTAACGCAAAGGGCATTGAAAGGAAAACGGATGGGTTTCAGTCAATAAAAGTCTGACACTCTTTCCTCTCCGCCCAGAGCGGAAAGAGTTATTTAATGATTTTCCAAACTTAAAAAAGGGGGGTGTCCTTAGATTGTAGTAACTTAGTTTGTAAGTTGTAAGCCCTGGCTGAAATTCACACATTTTAAGGCACAACAGCGACGTCCGGTAATGAAGCCAATAACCCCTTAAGTGAAAAAATGAAAAAAAAAATCTATCAGGCAACAGCCTACCAGACACAACACCCGTCCGGTTAGAGGATTGTCCCTTTTGAATGAGGGATGAAGAACATTTTCACCCTGCTCATGAGGTACAGGGTAAAAATGTTTGAACTTCTAAAGACGCATCCAAAATTTTCCTTTCTTAATTCCTTCGTTTATGAATGGTTACGGTAGAATGTTCGGTCATAGGTACTGACGTTGAAAATTAAATCGTCTCCTACATTGCAGTTCAGTTCAGACTAATTTGTTTGACGACCCGTTGGTCTATATTGTTGGTAAAATGCAGCGTTCAGCTGGAGCATCTCACTACTATTACCTAATAACTATACTAAAATTTGAATGTATGGATGTTTGTTACTCAATCACGCCAGAACGGCTGAACGGATCGGAATGAAATTTAGCACAGACATAGATTATAGTCTGAAATAGGATATAAGCTAATTTTTATCCCGGAAAACTGTACGGTTCCCGTGGAACAATATATCAAAATTTCCGAGGACGAAGTCTACACCTGGTAGTCCTGGTACCCTATGTCTTTATTAAATTATCTGGCTACCTACACAGGCATCTCAGACGACCGGTGAAGCAAACGTTAATTAATTCATAATATTCTAGGGCCTAACCAGCTTGACTATCTCCCGAACTGTAAACTGAAAACTAATTAGCATAAGGTATTAGGTACTTACAGTAGGTCTAAGATGTTGGGCTTCAGAAGTTCAAATATGGTTAAGAGGGACATATTGGCAAGTAGGTATTAACTACATTGCATTTGTACGTCGCTACTAAATAGAAAAGATTAGATTCTAAAGAAGACTGAAGTCCATTTAATAATTTGAAGCGTTCAGTTTTACGTTTAAACCCGAAAATACCTTTAACTGTTGGTCTGATTCTAAAAATTCTTTCGCCGATATGAAACTCCGTTATGACTTGACATTAAACTATAGGTATTTAACTTTTCAAAAAAATGTAAGAATGCTGAAAAATCTCGATATGGGTCTATAATCAATTAATCATGCCAAGTTTACGTTCTTTAGGAACTTTTTTTTCGTCACCTACGCAGCCAGCCACAAAGACGAAATTATAAAAAAGAAAAACACAAATCTGTCAAAGTTGGCATTCCATCATTCCAGCTCAGTCCATTTCAGCCGTAAATTTTTCACACCATCTGCAAAATATACAGGAAATCATGTTGCCAGCCAGCAAAAGAAAGTAGTTTTTAGAGAATGTGGTGAATCCAAATGATCGGTAAGATCCTAAAGGCCACACAGGGCAAACCTTGCTCATGTCCCATCGGCAAGACATGCACAAAATGCCAGACCAAGAAAGCAGAAAGAGTGAAGTAATTTTTCTGCTCAGTTCCTCTTTATATACTTTTTTGTTTTTGTTTCTTTGGCTTCTCGTAGAAGCTGCAGGGAACGGTTGTAAGGTACCCTGCCTATCATTATTAGCATCAAAGACACTTGAAGGTTACTGAAGTGGGTACACTATTGCTAGTGGTAAAGAGAGCTCATAGTATCGCAGCAACGGCTTTCCTTGATGTGCTTTTCATCAGCCAAGCCTTTTTGCCAACAAATTTGGAATGGGTTTCTGGTCTAGTCCAATCCGGGTAGGGATTTATTAAAAAAGAAACCTACCTGCATGTAGATACTTGATATGATTCAATAGTGTAGGCACTAGTAAGCGATCGATAAAAGCATTTGTACCTAAATATGACAACTGGAGCTGTCGGTCTTAGTTTTCTTTGAGGTTTTCATGTTTGGTGTTCAAGGAAACTCACCCAATTACTTCTTCTTCATTCCAAAATTACCTATCAACATACCTGCTTTGTTTTGTTACGCTATTAATGATCATTTTCAACTCGTTTACAGACCGCGTATATTCATCGAAGATTCCAAAACCTTACCCGTACCAGTAAAGATCACGACTTACAAAGGCAAAACCGCCAAAAGTTTTCTTCGACCACATCGAAAAAATACCCCATACCAAGAACAACTCATTACCGCCCGATATCAGAAAAAAAAATCGTGGAGCAACTTCCGAAAACCGGGACGTACAAAATCTGCAAACCGAGAAACAAGCATCTCCCAATGGTATAAAAGGCGGAGAGCTCTGAGTGATCTTAAAAAATTGACGAGACTAGAACAACTAGAATCTGCGCGACAAAAGAAAGCTCAGCGTGAAAGAGAAGAAGAATTCTTAAAACAGTGGAATGCTAGAGAGAAAGTATCAGTAGTCCCGGTGGAAGTATGCCCACTTTATCCAGGTGGAGAACACTTTACGCGCAAAACGAAAAAGCAGAAAGCTAAAGAGCGGAAAAATTTTAAGGCCACCGAAGCAAAGCTGTGTTGTAGATCCGAAATAGTGTGTTCATATGCCAAAAAACAGTAAGTTGAGTAGGTTTTGTGTAGCCTTCTATTAGTTGAAATTGTCTTAGAATTATCCTGTAAAAATGATACGAGTGAATTTCTACGACGGGGCTGGATCGCGTATAGGTTTCTCTTAGGCATCTCGTAGATTTAGAGGAGGGGAAGTAGGAGAAGAAAGCAGCACTAAATAGCATACCAATAAGAAATACTTGGTATGCAAAAGGTATGAAAATAAAATACCGGTTTCAAAAACGAAAAATTATTATGACAGATTGCCAACCGCGCGTAAGCTTCTATGTTTCGTTGTTGATAGTTCAATCTACCAGTCACAGCTGCCTACCAACACCACGTACAGCCAACAAAGGAGATAGGTATGCACTTATGCAGTGTCGTCAGATATAGTTAAAGATTTCTTAGAAACAAATGCATGTTTTCAAATGTAATTTAGTTTTAAGAGTAGATAATAAACAGTTCATTAATTAAGTTATAATCGAAGACATCTATCGGTTTCTAAGAAAACTTCAACTATATCTAACGACTCTGCATACCTATCTCTTTTGTTGAGTACATACTTGTACATTCTTGACAATTTATCACATTATTTTTCGTTCGATAGATGGGGTGATATTTTAAAATTAGTGTCGCTGATAGCTTGATAGCTGAAACTTCCCCTCCGTTCCCATTTTAACATACCAATTAGTAGATAGGAACTTAACGAGGAATTTGGGGTGGTCTTTTCTTTGTAGAAACGCTCTCGCCTGTTTTCTTTCTATTTATGACTTGAATGCAAAGATTGAATACAAAAAAGTAAATATTTAGTATTTGTATGCCCCAAGTCCTTTTTCATGATACATTATTTTTATAAGGACTACCACAGAAAATACTGAAAATTGCCTGTTTCCTGGAGTACAAATTTAAAAACTATTTATTGAAAAAAGAAAACCATGGATAAAGTATATATCATGCTTATTATGAAATATATTTTATATTGGTTCCTTATTAAAGATGGAAAGAGGCGAGAGCCAAACCTCGAATTATGACTTTTTACACGACTGCCCCAAAAAAAGGAGTGTTTACTTAGACTATTCAGTCGGATCTGCAGTTGTCCTTTTCGCACGCAGAGGCTCGCAGAGCGACAGAAATAGTTTACCTTATTTTCGAAAATCAATACGCCTGCTTTTTTTCTTAAATATCCAGTTTTGTATCATTTCAACAGACAGTAACAACTCTAATACTCCATGATAATGCCAGATAATATTGTTGATGTATAATCTCATGAAGTCTCAAAATTGTTTGCTGTGACCATCGGTAGAAACCCAATATAGGTTTAGGTACACATTCAGCCACTCAAAAAGGTCCGTGATAAGAGAAGGCAATAATTAAAGTGCCTTCATTTCTTTTAGTATTGGTTGACTCGTGTTGACATACAGACAGTCACAATGGGGAGATCCTGTGACCAGGAGAAAGTGTAAGTACGGATAATTATATTTTAATACTTAGGTAGGTATCTACTGATTTATTTTTACTCATAAAATATTTGTATTCCGTGTGGTTCTTTAAAAAAATTGTTGAGTTTATTTTTCAGAAAACGTCTTAGAAAGAATGACAGAATTTTTTTTTCTACACAGACTAATATAGTCAATGCCATTTCATTTATTTCAATATGTCCATTAAAAGACACATCTGAATGTAATATAAGTAGATGGATGAAAAAAAAAATTGAGAATCTAGTTACCCGTTCCAATATGCGACAAAAAACGTAAGGGCTTCATAGAGTGTGGTTTGTGTTTTTGAAATCAGTTAGTGTTCATTTTCTTTTCTTTTAATCAATTGAAGGCACTTTATATTGATACTAACTTCGCCTGCTTACAGATGCTGTTCCAAATGTGATGATTCCAATCTGTAGTCTTTGATTTCTTCTGATTTGCAATTTGGTTGTTTATTGATTTTGACTCTGCCCCGCCACAGCACTCTGTGGCAATCTATATCACTCTCGATAAAAAGTAACTTTCCGTTAAGAAGTTGAACTATTATCCCAAGTACAACATCTGTCCTCCAAAGTGACTGGTGACGTTAGAGAAGCGACAGAGAATATACCAAAACTACTGTTTTGGCATTCATTGACTTCTTCAACGCCTTTAAAGCTGTCAGTCATGATACTCTCCTCCTTATGCTCTAGCATCTTAATGTTTCATCTGAGGCAGTGGAATGGTTCTGTTCCTATCTACGAGGACGTCAGCAGTCGCTTCGCGTTAGTAAGGGTTCGTCGAGTTGGCGTAACCTTGTTGCTGGTGTTCCTCAAGGCGGCGTTCTGTCTCCATTATTGTTTCCTATTTTATTCCTCCCTGTCTTCAGTGTGCGTAACATTTATATTTGATGACCTCCAGCTGTTTGCCTCCCAGGTCTTATAATTCGTCTGAGGAACTTTTTGCCTGCAAAAACGAAAACGATACTTGTGCAAGCTTTAATCTTTTCTTTAATCGACTATGGTTATGTGTGCTACTTTGACTTGAATGCGGTCTTGTTGGTTAAACTAGTTTGCATTCGGTATATATTACACGTATAACTTAGCTTAAGTGATTACCCATTTGCGAGCGTTTACCATACTTTTCTCCCATCTCAATTCTCCTACTCCATACTCGAGCTAGGAGTCTACGTTCCTTCAATAATCTTCTGAACTACATGCCTGTCCTTATAGGTACTTCTGATTTTATTCATTCTACCTTTCATATTCAGGCTAAGCCGATCAGACTTATTTGGAATGGCCCCTCCTCCTCCTTGGAACTCCCTCTTGATATCAGGAATGCCACCTTTCGAAACGGTTCCAAGACGAAGTTGCGGAGTTTGTATTTGGGAAAGAATATTGTAAGAGTGTCTATTATTGTTGTCTATTATTTTCGTGAGATAGTGTTTTATAAGTTGTTTTATAGGTATGTTATATATTTCTATTCATATAGTTAAATGTACATTTATTTATAAGTATATAGAATTTAAATTATTTCGTGGTTTCAATTAGCTTATGTAATTTGTTTCGTATTTTTTTTTATCTCTCATTTTGTTTGTTCTTTGCTATGTTATCGCTTCACCACCTTTTGGTTGACTGGTAGAAAATGTTGAAGGCAATAAGTCCGCCTCTGTACTTTTCTTGTTGTTTTTTTTTGAAGTTACAAGTTTGATTTTATTCATTCTAACTTTTACATTCAGGCTAGGCCGATCAGACTTCTTTGGAATGTGTCCTCCTCCTCCTTGGAAATACTTCTTGATATCAGGAGTGCCACCAGTCGATACGCTTCCAAGACGAAGTTGTGGAGATTGTATTCGGAACAAATTATTGTAAGAGTTGTCTCATAATCCTCCTTTCTATTATATTCGTAAGACACCTATGTATTTTATATGTAGGTATGTGTAATATATTCTGTATATGTATATAGTTAAATATATAAATAAATATGTATAATTTAAATTATCTTGTATTTGTAGACGTTTCAATTAATATAATATGTAATTTTTTCGAGTTTTCTTTTTTTATCTCTCATTTTGTTTGCACCTGCTGTCATCTCTTCACCACCTTTTGGTTAACTGGTAGAGAATACAAGTCCGCCTCTGTACTTTTCTTGGTGATTTTTGGAAGTTACAATAAATAAATACGATTGCCAGTCGCAGCGATTTTAGGGTCTTGGATGCTGCGAGCACGGCTGGGTGTTGCATTATTCTATTACCGGACAAACAGCGATTATACGAGCTTGAATACCGACGTCAATTTTGCTATCATGACTGAACGCATCTCCCAAAACTATGTAGCATTGATAGTCACCAAACTGACGTTGCTACAACACAATGGTGCTGATTCCCTTGGTCACAAACTAAACTAAAATGAGACTATTTCCATCTTTTTCTGTCCAATAAAACAAGAAAGAGACTAATGTAAATAAGAGCTGTCAAATTTAGTCCATTTGACACATCCATACAATCATAGTTGACATCTTAAAACGTGTGGATTAAAAATACGGAAAGGTTCAAAGCAAAACTAATTTCACATCGCTAACTTAGTTCTTTAATGTCACGGAATGTCACCGTCCTTACCTTTCGCTGTATGTTAGTCAGAGATGTCAATTCTCTAAATATAGTCTAGTTTGTGAACAAGGCAATCGGCACCAACATCTGTTATGGCCCTTATGTAAGGATCGAAATGTTTTTTTTATTTTTAACCAAGATGGTAAAGATTGTAGACTACTAGCTTTTGCCTGCGACTTCGTCCGCGTGAATGTCGATTGTCGGTTATATCGGACGCAGACGAAATCGCAGAATAAAAAGTAGCCTGTGTCCTTTCTTGGAGTTCAAAACTACCCCGTACCAATTTTCATCATAATCAGTACAGTCGTTTAATCGTGAAACCGTAACGAAGTTACTTTCGCTTTTATAATTTTGGATGAAACCACACGCTTCCTAAGACTCACTGCATATATGCCTAATTATTAATAAATCCCTAAACCTGGACTTACTGTTCCACTCAAACCAAGTCAGAGGCCTTTGAGGCGGTTTTGAAACTCTGACATTAGGGTGTGTGGGGTTGTAAGACCTTACTGCCCACACGATAAAGAAGATTATTCTACAAGGATTGCTTTTGTTTTGTTACAGCAAGCATGGCAGATCTCTCGGTGATAGAGTAACGATCTGCTGCTGGCGGGTATGCTGTCAATTCTACTGCTGCATCACTTTAGTATTGTTAGTAGGTTTAGTCGTTGTATTCTTTTCCTGAAACAATGTACACTGAATAATCAAATATATGGAATTGGAATAAAAATAAACGGCTTTTCACCTCTCGTTTTGTTTTGTTTTGTTTTTTTTTTTATATTGCTTATTGCCTTTTTTTAAGGATTGAAAATCGACAAGGGAGTTTTCCGCTCTGGGCGGAGCGGAAGGGAGTGTCAGACTCTTATGATGGGGCAACATTAGCGGGCGAAGATTCGTGTCGCATTCGCGCGCAAAATTCTACATTAGCCGGGCGAAGATTCATCGTGCCGGATTATGTTGTTCTCTGTCGTGCGGCGTAAAGTAGGTGTAGCCACCCAAGCGAATATCGTCGCGACAAATCCCTTTGAAGCGCACCAGTTCATCAACAGTACTCTGATAGTACATCGTCTTCGCCCGAATACTACGCGTCTACCCACAGAGGACGATACTCTTAAGTTTAAACAGCACGGCTCTCCGCGACCCCGTCTATAGTGTCACGGCTCCAGTATTGTGATATGCGGCCCCACTATTTAGCCAGCATCCGCGCAATCCCATTTCAGTCTTCCAGCTTTTTGAGCAACGTCGATAATTTGCGTTCTGGAGCGCAGTGTGGTATTTCTAACATTGACATGACGTTAAAGGATACACAAAGAAATGTGTTTAAAATGTACTCAAATATTCTATATTTATAAATGTACTCATAACTAAAACAGTTACATGAAAACAATAAAATAATCAATTCAAATGTCCCAAAGAAATGTAAAATAAATATTTTTTACTAACATTCTTCATTCCTGCCTGCTTTCATGCCAAAATCAAATTTAAGTCAACAGAATAAGGTTCAAATAATTAAACATTATAAAAGTAGGAAAATATTATACAATAGTTTCATAATTCGGAGATCTCAATAATATAATCTAAATAGGAATAATCTCATACATTATGCGACAGTATCCGACTATTACGGATATTCTGGTGGACCTAGACATTTTGGTACCACTCTTACCTAAGGCACTTGTATAAAAAATAGTTTAATCTATCTTAGAATTAGTGGCTGTTAATTTTTTTTTTGATATATTTCGAATTTTAATTCTATTCAGTAACTTGGCAGATAAAGGTTTACCAAGTTTTGGCAAAAAAAATAAAATAGTGACAACAGTAAGAATGAACGAAATTGACTGAACTTAATTAATATAGGTACTTAATTTGGTAATAAACCATTTTTATCATTCGTTCCTCACGCATAATTCACTACCCCAAGATCGTTGTAGATAGTTGTAGTATGGTAAAATTATTTTTCTTTGAACTGTCAAGTTACTGAATAGAATTAAAAGTCGAAATATAGTTGCTGCTTTTCACGAGCGCACCTAATTCATTGCAAATTATACCTTATGTCAATGCCTCACGCTCGTGAATTGCAATAACTATATCGAGTGTAAAAGACTCGCGAAGTTACTTTTTCTTCGCATCATTGCGACCCATTTTTGTTCTAGACCACACCTGGGAATCTTTGGTTACTAAATTGAAGGTCAAAGTTTAAACTATTTGACAAGTTTTCTTGTTTTGGAACAAGCAACTAGCTTCAACTTTCTAACTGACCGACTCCTTGACAATTCAAAAGTGCCTGTAAATGGTCTAATTGAAATAAATGCTTTGTCTTAGTTTATATACACCCGAAAATACAATGTTTTGCGTGCGTTACATAAAAAGTAATTTTTAACACAAAAAAACAAGTTGATTCCCAAAAATTGTTTTGCTCAAAGTTACTCAGTTTGATGCGCACTTACGCAGTAAGCATAGTTAACGGCTATGTGATATGTCTTTATATACACACAGTAGTGAACCAACAACCAAAAAAAAAAATTTGTTATTTTGGATTAATTCGATAAAAAAAAAAATACTAATCAACTTAGTTTAACAACCACTATAGTTCAGTTTCTCGTATTTCAAAAACATTTTCTTGAAAATTTTCCTTTTCAACCATTAGTTTTTTTGTTTCAGACGTCGCTTCTTCTAAACAAGCATTAGCCAAACGCTTTCTATTCGGACTTTTATCGACATTCACACTAATATTCGTCAACGGCGACCGCAGACTCGATTCTTTATCGACTGCCAAATTACCGATTGATAAAGTCAAATCTGAAGGGACGTTTCCATCTAGGCAGTAGAGTAGTGAATCGCTAATTTTATCATCGGTGTCAGTCGATTTGTTTAGTATCGATAAATCGATTGGTGTTGCTGTTAGCACTGATCTGCTTAGTAGATATTCTCTGAACGGTTCTGATAATGATTTAGTTGTTTGTATGTTCGTTTCGTGAGTTATCATAATCTTTGGTAAGCCATCGTTGCTTCCACATAGTGTTGTGTTTAAATCGTCAACTATTTTCGGCCTGTCATGGCTTATGACGAATCTAGTATTTTCTGCCGCCCGTAGAGGACTGACGTCACCGATTGAATTTATTGAACGAGCATCGAATGGGTTTGTTCTCAGTAGAGACGTGCTTGCTGAATGACTTGACCTGAAAGGGAGAAAAATAATTAAGACACAAGCAAACAAATCATAGACATGGAAAAAATGGTGATGTCAGAACTTGTACCCTGTTTACCTTGATTTAAAGTCTTCTTTTATTTGTTTTAAACTTATTTAAAGAATTTGAAGTTACAGCCATTTTCAAAAAATCAACAGACTTCGTTCGAATTTGAAACATCGAGTAGCAATATTAAGGTCTATTTTAAAATACGTCGACGTCGATGTGTGACCGGACTTGAAGTATTTTAAACATATTCTATTATAATTTCATAAAAATCTTGTTAGCGATAATATATCTTCGTTTGTTAGTAACAACTATGTACAGTATGTTACCTTTCGCAAGAGAACGTGGATCTAGTGACGTCATTTTCGTCGTCGGAAGACACGAAATCACTGTCGTTTTTCGGTGACATAGATTGGTACATTCCATCAGATTTGTTCGTCTCGTCTTTCTGTACGGTCGTGTCTGCCATATCTCTCTGTTCTGATGTTATTATTAAAGGTTTTCGGGAGCGCGGAGTCATTATTGATTCCTGTAAATTAGAATTATGTGATAATATAACATCATAACATCACGCCTGTAATCCCCGAAGCGTTAGGCAGAGGTGTACCCATTAGTACACCCACATTTCGCCAGTTATGTTTAAGTCCCATGTAATAGGGGGCGAGCCTTGAGGGCACAAATCCAGACTCCGAGGCCTAACTTTTTTACTAAGAAATTCCTGATGGGAAAACCCAATAACACTTTGCCCGACCTGGGAACCCAAGACCTCATACTCAGCAGTCGCGTAGTTAAGATAATTTAATTATTGACATACTTTTTATGAGCTGTCAAAACGCGATTCCCGATAGATATCACAAAAACAAACTCCTATGTGTTTGTTATAATGGTCAAATTATATTATTCATATAGATCATAGTATCAAAACTGTTACAGTAACAGCCATTTTTAGGTAGTAGGCTTATAGTATTTTCTACTTTGATTTTTACCAACGACCCACAGTTGTCCAATTAATGATAAGGCATATTATTGATTATTAAAATCTATCGTCTATTACAAAGCAGTATAAATATTTTGTTTGAATGCATTACTATCCGGAAGCTACATTATCCCTGAGGGATAAAGATTATATTTGCATAACATACATAACATCACGACTGAAATCCCGAAGGGTTAGGCAGAGGTGTACTCATTTGTACACTCACATTTCGCCAGTTATGTTAAGGTCCCATGTAATAGGACAATATATTACTAACAAATAATTTATAAGATCTATAAGACAATTCTCGCGTGAAATTAAACCTAAAATTATGTACGACATGTCAGTATTAATCACAAGTTCCTAACACATTAAAAAGCATAAACATGAACAAGAGAACATATTAGATGAAACATGCAACTCATGCAAGTACAACAAACCTGCATGGCTTTAGACAACTTTTGTGTCGACTTCGTAATAGGAGACATTGAGGCTCTTCGAAAATTGATCGTATATGGAGTTGAACAGTCTTCATCGAATAAAACCGCATCAGAAATGCCCGGCGTACTTGTTAGATAGTGTTTGACGTCATCATTTAGTACAACCTTCTTTGGCGTTTCACCTATTGGACTTCTGTTCCCCTTTACTTCGTGATACGAAAGTTCGTTATCAGAACCCGTGTCTTGGTCGTCGAAACACGATACGCAGGTCGGCGTACTCCGAATTACGCCGTTTCGCTTCTGATACTTTTTATTCAAACTTTGCTTGGTGACGATTTTCGAACGAAAGAGTCGGTTGCCGCGTTTCTTTTTCGGCGTTTCGTCGTTCGTATCTAGAGCGCTCAAATTAGGTTCTGATACGAATTTCGGACTCAATTTTCGGGATCTGTTTAAAGCACCTTCGGATAAAGTGCTTTCGTTGCTTGCGTCGGAATCGTAATCATCATTTAAAGATTCTGAACTTGCTATTTTGTGAGCCAAATTCTTGAGAACAATGTTTTTATGTGATACGTCGATTTTATTATCATCGGAGAACCTTGGTTTTCCTTTTCCGGTTTTCTGTAAGCGTTAAGCATGACGAGAAAGTTAGGGAGAGGATAGCACACAGAAAGAAAGAAATTAGAACATCACATGACACAACACAATGCACGAACAATATGTTAGTTACAAGTATGCATTTGCATGCTTTTGATGACGAGAACATTTAAGAAAAAAAAATATTAACATAAAATTATAAAATGCGGAAGTTCGTATGAACGTTTGTTACTCAATCACGCCAGAACGGCTGAAAGGATCTGAATGAAATTTGGCACAGACATAGATTATAGACTGAAATAGCACATAGGCTACTTGTTATCTCGGAATAATTGACTCAACTCTCTCAACTCTAGCTAGTATTAATATAAAATGTTCTCGTCATTTAAGATGGTTTAAGGAGTTATCACACTGACGTTCACTCTCGACACGTTCAACGCAAACTCAGGGCAACGCCCGCAACGGTCGCCAGTGTTATAACACCCTAATCGTGGGGTGCAAAACATTTTAGTTTAAAAAATGAATTTTTGGTTAAAGGGAAAGATTTTAAGCTCGCATATACACATATAACCTAGATAAATATGTGTCGACTTAGTATATCTTTTTTATTGCTCTATAAAATGGAGTACCATTGTACTTAAAATAATGGACTATACCATTGCAATATTAGAAAATAGCAGCAGTTATCGTGTTATTTGTTGAAATGACTGCATTTTGTTGACTGCATATTGTCATTTCAACAAAATAACGGAAAATTTTCTAATACTACAATGGTACTCCATTTTTGTAGAGCAATAAAAGATATATTTCTTGTGATATATATTTTTTTTGTAAATAAACCTTGACCAAGTGTGGTGATCAATGCTTGTGTCTTCTCTATATGAGAAGAGACCTTTGCCCTTCAGTGGGACAATAAAAGGCTGGTATTACTATTTACAATTAATATTTATATTTATAAATAAGTAATAGTCTACATTGCTTGCTTTATATTTATTTAAAAATATTGACAGCATTGTAACATTATTTCAAATGTTATATTGAGTATAAGGTGTATTACGAGCTTTATAAAACAGATAATATGGTTATTTGATAACAGCATGACCTTGTTATAAATAAACTGTATTAAAATAGAACATACCTCTTCTATAACATTAATATTAGACCCGGAGCCTTTCTTTGGCGTTTTGTTGAGTAACCCTTTGTTGAAAATGTGCCTCTTGATGGAATCACCGAAACTTCTCGAGCCGGCCACTTTACCTGTTCTTTGAATTTGTATCGGGGTACCTGAAATGAGTTATGTTTAATTAATTCTTAGGCCAAAATAAATTAATGTTACTTTTATTACACGACTGCCCCAAAAAAAGGAGTGTTATGTGTTCAGGGTATGTATGTATGTATGTGAGTTTCTTTATTCCACCATAACTTTTAAACGCGTGAACCGATTTAGATGTATGGGGTATCGTTACAATCCTTGCATTGTTCCGAGTAACATAGGCATAGCTAGATAAAAATAAAAAGAATCCAGTGTGGTCACTTTAAAACGTAAATTAATACCAGACTCAATTTTTTTTTTTTAGTGATTCTGGTCGTTTCTATTTTTATTGTCTAGAATTTGACAAGTAGATTTAAAATATATATGACACTGAAAATATAAAAAAATCGTAAAAAAAAACAAAGTACAAATATGTGCAATTCTTGCAGCCGTGTTTTTTAATTTTTTAATTATAGTAGCTTGTTTATATATGAAGAGTTTGCTCTTGACTCAAATATAGGTCAGAGGTGACAAGGATGATTACGATGGAGTGAGCTTACCCAGAAGACGGCTGTTCACTCGAACTTTGAAGAGATTAGGGTCGAATGTGTGCGGAAATACAGACGCTGGTAAAGAGTTCCGTACCAACATACAATATTTAACACGATATACAAAAGAGGAGTCAAAAACGCAAAAACGCGTTGGTTGGTTTGTTGGATGAGTGGCAATACATAAATTCACATTCTGTGAAAATTTCAACTCTCTAGCTATTCATGAGTTACAGTCCGCTAAGACGGATGGACCACTGAGTTTAGTAATAGGATCCGGTTCGCACCTCTCGGGAACGGAACTCTGAAAATGATGACACATTCTACAATTATTCTCACCATAACCATTCTGCCTATTAAAATGTTTGATGAGACGTCTCTTGTGCTGCGAGTCGGGAAGCGCCTGGATGTGTGCGTAGAGCTGCGCGAGCGCAGTGTCGGTGTTGTTGGACTCATTCTCTGCTCGCGTTCGGTGACGGTCCACGAATGTGTATACTGTGTTCGCTGCTGTTCTGTAAATAGAATAAGTTATGATATTTTATTATGTCCATGGAGCATAAATTGGTTTATGAAAAGTAACTCTGTCTGTCTGTTTGTTAAGCTTTCACGACTAAACTACTGAACCGATTTCAATGAAATTTGGTACGGAGTAAGATTGATCCCAGTCAAAGGCCATAAGCTACTTTTTATTCTGCGATTTCGTCTGCGTCCACGACAACCTACATTTACGCAGACGAAGTCGCGGTAAAAAGCTAGTAAATACACTTACTTATCAGTAATACTTTCATCGAGATCCACTAAAGGCGACATAGCTTTACGCTTCTCTCTCACAGTGAAGTACGCGGCCGCGTCCGTCGCGAGCTGCGTGGGCGCATCGAACAGGCGCGACGACTGACGGATCATGAAGCTGATGACTGGCGATAGGGCTATGGCGTCCGCGTGGAACGTTTCTGGTGATAACTGAAATTTTTGAATAAAAAAATATAATTTCCTCTTGACTGAATACTAACACTACACTAACCAAGTACGCAGGAGTTATTATCGTGCACAAGTGTGTGCGCAAACACAGATGCACTTTTCTTCCGTTACTCTCATAGTCTAAAAGGACAGCTATCCAACATGACCGGGCGTAGGACCAACGGCTTGACGCGTTTCCGGGGCAAGGGGGTATTGCACCACCATCTTCCAAATTTCAGGCTGCTACTGACAAATTTTTGATGAAAAACCCAATAATACTTTTTTGCCCGACCTAGGAATCGTACCTAGGACACCAAGCTCAACAGGCGTGCTTGCAAACACGAGCCCAAATGGGCACTATTTACCTACTTGTCATTTGGACACGTAATGTTAAATATTTCTTATCAAAGTCTACCAGCTGAGATACGAGGGATGGTGGTACCGCATAGTAGATTATACCATATTCATGTAACTAACCTTTCTCGGACACAGCAGATGAGGTGTGAACATCGTAGCCAGTGTATCTGGGGACATTCTATTCGAAGCCTCATTATCAGCTGTCAGCCGCAACAATCGTAATAGCCTCTGTAGAAAACTTCTGTGCGTTGGTGTTAATAGTAGAAGCAGCAGTTGTAACGCGGTTAGCAGTTTCACCTCTGATGAGTCTACGTTTGGTGGGTATTGGACTGAAAAATACAATAAAAATACATTTTTTTACTCTAAATATACAAATATCATAACAGGAAAGACCAAATGTGATATTAAAGCACACATAAAATTTCTATGGTTCTATTTAAATCTACATCTACAAACAGTGGCAGTGGTCTATAGGTAAAATGGCCCAAAGCACAACAGAATATTGTTGATGCTAGTGCAACAATTTCTTATAGGTAAACACTGCATGCATATTTAAAATATAATAACTGTGAGTTATGGCCAAGCTCAATTTAGATAATGGAACAATAAATTTACAGAAAAAGTATCGATTCTGTAAGGGTTTTGATTCACGCCTACACTTAGATGATATACGACTGCTTCTCGTTGACATAGGCAGGAAGATCGCGTATTAGATTATAAATAACACAACCTTCTGCAGCAAGTATTTAATTGATACCTTTACTGATACAAATGATAAAGTGCAGTGATTCAAAGTTAGTTTAAATACCGTATAAAAGTGCTGAGGCGCGTCGCGAGTGTTATTATGTTTATTGTATGTGTAGACGAAGTCATCTGTATTTCTAAATGCATTTGACCCTAAACTCTTTAAAGAGTAACAGTGAACAGTCTTCTTCAGGGTAAGCTCACTCCTTCGAAGACTATGTCTCTGTCACCTCTGACTTAGACCAGAACTAGAGGACGGAAGGAAGACCTAGAACAAGAAGCTTTCAAAGTAAAATTCCACAAAGACTTACCAGCCAATGTACAATAAGTTTGATAATACTGATCCATCAGCAAAGGCTGTGGTAACTCCGCCAGGAAACCCTTTAGGACTGAAGCACAGTCATGGACTGAAAACCTTCCTTCATCAAGACCGAGGTTAGATCCAGAGAGGAGCAGGGTCTTGAGCTCTTGCTGCCGACTCAAAGAGCCTGTCCGCCGGAATATGCCTTCTTGAGTTACATCTGAAAATATTTAAGAATAAAATATTATAACCTTTTTATTTTGAGCCCACTCACACATAGTAGTACTCTCTCTTTTTTCAACATAACATAACATCACACCTGTAATCCCTGAAGGATTAGGCGGAGGTGTACCAGTACCCCCACATTTTCCCAGTTATGTTTAAGTCACAACAGGCGTCACAAGGGGCGAGCCTATTGCCATCAACTGGGCATAAATCAAGACTCCAAGGCTGTTGCTGAAAAATTCCTGATGGAAAAACCTAATAACACTTTGTCCAACCCGGGAATCGAACCCAAGACCTCATGCTCAGCAGTAGGGCTTTGCGACCACTAGACAAACGTGGCGAGGAAGTATTAATAATGAGATTAACATTGTGCGATTTCCTTCTAATAATTTAAATCAAAATAATTATATTTTACCTCATTTAAAGTAATTTTCTAGGCTTGATCAAGGAGTTGAACATAAGTCTCTAGATGTATAGAATTTTCCTGTCAAGACTCTGAGTGAAAGTATAGGTACCTACTCTTTATTGACGAAAAAAATGATAATGACGGCAAACTACTTACTGTCAGGCTTAGAAAGGAAATCTATCAGCTCATTCACTCTAAGAATTCCATCTTCAGTGATCGACTTGACTTCCACATTACTCTTTGTGATATTAGCATTAGTTTGACTAGAATTCGAATTGGAACTCTTTGTTTTCTTATGAAAATTCCAACGGAACTGCTTTGGTTTATCAGTTGAACAATCAACACTGAAATTAAAACATATTTTCGTAAACAAATAATCTTTTCACAAAAAGGTTATAACGGACTTTTGAACTTTAATACTCACTCGTCTGAATTAATATCTACAACAAAAGATAGATGCATACGCACTAAAGTAAAAAACTGTTCTAAATTCTCCTTCCGTAATCTTTCTATTAATGTTATGTCCGGCGAAGTCATATTTTTCGAACAACACAAAACCGGACATGAAAAAATTGGTATATTAAAATAAACCCTTAATTAAACACATTTCTGCTCCAAAATGTAACAAAGAGCAGCTATTGTTCTTTATTATTCAGCACAAAATATAAACTTCCGTTTATATTTCTAATATTAAAGAAATAATCACAAAATACTGCACAAAACATTATTATTCATTGTTTTCAAATGTCATTTGATCACAACGGAAAATTGGATGCGTTCGGAAACTGAGTTGTTTCAATTCTTGTTGTTACAGCAAGTAAACTTGAAGTAGAAAAGAGTAAAATAAAATCTGCACAAAAATAAAAGTTAAAATAGTTTTCAATTATTTATTGCTTTATCTTAGCTAAATTCTTATAATTATCATTATCCACGCTTTATGACCGGGGTTATCTGAATTTGTCAGTTTAACATTACTGATTTTTTTATTTAAAGTTCGGAACGCACCACACGTTTTTTAACTTTTCCATGGCAAAGGATTTTTTTTTACAACCTGTCATTTTAAGTTAGTAGTGATTATTATTATGCTTGAACTGTTGTTACCTCTCCACATTAGCAATTTTTTCAAGTTTTGTCATCTTTCCCGATTTATTTTCTGTACCAAGGGTATTCTACTTTCTCCTGATAATAATGGTATATATTTTGTTTAAAGTATAATTATATTTCATTTGTATAGAATCTTGTTCCTTTTTTTAGTATTATTAGTAGTAGTAGTAGTATAGTATTATTTTCATTTATAACCATTTTACTAAGGATTGTACACTAGGGATTAAAACAACAAACAAGGATAGATAGGTAGAGTTTATTACATAATTACAGTCTTAAAGAATAGAGATTTATGCTGGAATCATCATTTAAAACATATCATCATGTCCCATTTCAGCTAGTAAATTAAGTCCTCTTTCTTTCAATGCCTTTGAAAGTAACTTTTGTTGCTCAATCTTAGCATCTTGTTCTCTTCTTTGAGCATCAAGAATATCATCTACAGAGACTTCTGTTAGTGGTAAATTATCTTCTTTGTCTTTATCCTGAAAATAAATTATTTTATAAAGTCAATTTTATTTGATGCTACTTGCAGATAATGAAAGTGTGGCTCTCAGGAGCCTTCACAGACAAGACAATGATTCTTATATTTTATTTTATAGTATTGAAGTGTAGACAAATACATTCAACTTTCCCAAGATGTTAGGTTGAATGTCTTTGTCTATGAATGTTAAATATTTCACCATAATTTATTTAAAACCTACAGTAGTCTTAGTTTATATTTAGTTAAATGTACCTACTAACAACACATTGATTTGGGTAATCTCAGAGTATTTTATGGGTCTAATAAATTAATTTAAAAAATACAAATTGGCATGTCAAGTATTACTTGCATTGAACTAAATAAAGGTTATAAAAATATGTTATTTGTTTGTAAACAATATCCCAACTTACAATTTCACCGAGAAGGACAACATTTTCCCCTCGAACGATAAATATACCTCTCGGAATGTCTCCATACTCTCTGCCGACATGAATCCTTTCTATCGTCTTGTGCAGAACTAAGTTGGCAAATTGATCGACGCAGCGAAGGTATCCGATCAATGTCCTTCCATCCCGCAGCAACACCATAAGTTTCTCTTTGTAAAACAAGAATTGTTTTGATAAAAATAACACATGAATTTTACGAAGACAACAATCAAGTTTTATGACACATACTGTCCAATTCATCCAGTAAATGAGCCGTCCCGGCTAAAGGGTTCATATTGCCCGACATTGAATTAATAAATTACGGCTTTACAATAAAATTGATTAAGATTTAATTTTGTTTTCAGAAACTTCTATCGGAAATGCCCAAATGAAAATGCATGACACCTACCTATGACAGACAGACTGATTGATTGAGAATTATGACAATGACAGACTGGGCAGACAGGACAGACAGTAGGATAGGATAGGATCACTGTTGCTGATTGTTTTACTGGATTACAGATTGCGTAGGTATTATTATTTGTAAATTGTAAGGCTTAGTTTTGTTGTTAGTGTTGGGCTGGGAAGTTATGACTGTAGCCTTTCTTTCCGAATTCAATGTTATAGCCACAGTTATAACTAATAGTACTAAACGTATGGTTACGACATAACTGGGCGAACCCCTGCGTCCCCTGCCTGCAGAATAGTATTTTGTAGAAATTTATCTCGAAATCATATTTAACAGCAATTGTTACATTTTATTAACTAATCTTATTTTCAGTAATATAACTTCGCGAGCTATTTCAATATTTTAAATGATTGTAAATTATGTTAATTACCATTATATTTGCCGCGTATTGAATTCTGACAACGTACACGATACTATTCTTGGATACAAGAATCATGAGGTAAATGCTTGCAGTAACCATCACAATCCAATAATCGCCTAAAATATTGAGTTTTATCTGTGGTTTGCTTTATCCATGACATGTCTTGCCCATCCTTTCCGTCTGTCATTCATTGCATTCATTGGAGTTGTTGAAGCAATATTGAATTCGTGAAATCGTGCAATACTGCATGCATTCACATTTTCATTTTACACGAATTATTTTATTGCACCCATGAATTAACTTTAAGCGTGAAACCAACAACGAATTATTGTTTGTGCTATGTTTTTAAGTGTTACTCGAATTCAAAAGGTGTTTTTACATTTAGAAATATCAAACGCGGAAAATGGAACAAGACGACGAGATCAAATCCGGTTGTTTATTATTTCCGCCTGCCGGGGGGAATATGTTTAGTAAATTTCCCAAAAAGGTACAAATCAAATGTGTGGTACTATTAAGAAATTAATAGTGCATGTGATTCATGCACCGTCACGTAATCTACGCGGTTATAACATTATTGTAATCAAGTAGTGACTCAATGGAAAGGTAGTTGCCGTGTTGTTGATTGCCATTTCGGAAACTTTTCTACAAGTTCATAATGCTAATATTACTAGTACACACGTTAAAGTAACTTTGTTTGTTATGAAAATAATAGATGAATGCAGTTGGATAAGTATATTATTATTATGGTTATCATAATATTATCACTACATATCCCATTTATTGTGCGTATCTATAATTTGAATTAAATGAAGTGTCCAGTTGCAGGATACCACTTGATTACCTAATGAAATATTAGTGACTAAAAATTTAATTATTTAAATCTCTAAATTAATATATTGTACCAACTCTTTTACATTTGACATCTAACTTATGCCTTATCCCAAATTGTTTCTGGTTACAACAACACATACAAGTCTTAGCCTCGGTCTCGATGGCCTCTTTTCAGCCATATAACAATCCATCCTTTGTTTATTTTGGTCTTTCTCTACTCTTATAGTCCACCAAACCTATAACAAGTTTCTTATTCCTCTACATTACTAACAAAGCCAACTGATTTATACTCAGAACTTTCCGCATTCCCATAAAACTCATTACCTCAAAACTTATTGTCACCAAGCACCACTTGTAGACTTCCTCTTACATACTGAATTCTTTCCATTCTCATCATACAACATATATGTATATCCCTCTTCATAATTTGAATGCTTTTACTTTTCATGGCCCAAAAGTTATGTTGAACCTGTTGTTTACCTCTGCAATACACAAATTACTATTATTAATACTATATTTGAAGGAAAATTGTTGCCACATAATATACACTTTACATAGTAACAGAGCAGAGCTATTTTTAATTAAATGTTTGTTTTATTTATTAATAGAATCAATTGCTGCTTTTTTGGTCTACAGTTGGCATGAGTAACTACTGAGAGAGAGGTCTTGGGTTCGATCACCAAGTTTTGCAATCTGTATGTGTGCTTGGTTGATGATATGACGACCCTTTAAGGAATACGAGTGTGGTGTTATTTTAATATCATGTACTTATTGTCCACAGAAAAATTGGCAACAGAAACACTGCATCCTGTTCACTGCCAGCAAACAAGGAATTGAGCGTCTTGAAATATTTGACAACAAAGATGATGTCACCACTGGTGCTATACCTAAAATTATTACCCTCGAAAATTGTATTAAAATAACACATTCTAGTCCAAACACTATTACAATACTTACTAAGTCACACACACAACAACTAAGTACACAGTCAGAGGCAGAAACCTTGGAATGGGTGACTGCCTTACAATCAGTGGCTTTCAAAGATAGAGACTCAAATCCATTCAGTTGTGATGAAGACAATGATCTGTATTGCTCATCTGGAGAGGGTGTATTCTCTGTCAAAATGTGCCCCTCTGAAGCTTCAACAAGATGTGGTTTTGAACCAATCAGATATCTCCTTTTGCTCACATCTACTGCCATAGAATTAAGAGCTCAGAATGATGATAAAGTGTATGCCACTTGGCCCTATAGGTTCATAAGACGTTATGGTTACAGACAGGGTAAATTTACATTTGAAGCTGGTCGAAAATGTGATACCGGTGAAGGTATCTTCCATTTAGAACACCCAAACCAATCGGAAATTTTCAAGTGCTTGTCTTTAAAAATGAAAACAATGAAGCAAATGATTGGGAATGACAATTTAAACAGTCCTGAACACAGTGAATTTAACATACAATCAAGTGCCAATTTGTTCCCTGGCTCTAGAAGTCCCCTAGTTGCTGCAAGACCTGATGATTTGAACTTGAGTTCCCTGTCGTTTAAGACAGCTTCAGTATCTAGCCAACAAAGTTCATGCTCAGAAAGAGACACTGCACCTTTACTGATGCCAAAACCAGCACTGAAACCTAAACCACAGAAGCCACCTCGTAAAATCATTAACTTGCCTAAAAGTAAAGATATTTCATCTGAAGAAACCTCAGATTTCGCCAGGTTTAAAAAACTTGATAACTATGAACCAATTGATCAAGTGAAAAGGGAACATAGTCCCCCCAACCAAACAGTGCCATACGATAAAGTTGAAGTAAGATCTGAAGCATGGAAAACATTAGGGATTGATGAACCTGAGCATACAGAGTTCACACCTAATTTGGGAGACAATCCACACTGCATTAAACTCATATCTCGATCTCAGGATAATTTGAACACTACTGGTCCAGATTCTTCACGAATTATTCTGCTGCCGAGCCCAGTAGTTGACCCAGAAGATGAAAATTATGATAGGTTGGCATATTTTGGGTCAACAAGTAAATTGAACAAATCTTCACGTTATAAAAAGATTGAAGCTCGTCCTACGACCTTGGCTCTTGGTGAGCCAAAGGGTAAAGACACTTGGAATGATTATGATGAGGTTGAGAATGTAATGCAGACAGCACGATTAGCAGATGACTCCCATTTGGGTTATGGTATGATAAGAAAGCCCAACACTCCAGGGCCTCAAGTACCGACTGCTGCTCAGGTCCAAGCTCTACAAAACCAAGTTGGATTGGAGGATGTCTCTCATAACATGTGCAATGGTACTGACTATGCTATTGTAAGCCGTCCAAAAAGAGTATAACACAAAATTATAATGAGAAGAGTATAATTTTTAAGACTGAAATTTTGTCAGTGATTGTTTACTCAATTACTTTTTAATATTATGCTACAATGAAGGCCTTTTGGCTAAATGAACTATTATTATCTCAAAAATACAAAAATGTGTCAAAACAGAAGAATTTGGTGATGTCCTAAACCATAGATAACACACATAGAATAAGGATCTTTATGGAATTGTCTACATGTATTTGCTATCTACCCTCAATGCAAAAAAAGATTTTGAAGTACACAAAAAGTAAAAATGCCTATATTTTTTTACACGACTGCCCCAAAAAAAAGGAGTGTTATTTATATCAAGGACTCATCAATTGCTTTGCAAAACCAAACTCCAAATGAGAATTACTGCATTCCTTACTACATTCTTTTTGTTTTTATAATGTTAAGATAACTATGTAGGTACATTAATTTTGTATAATGTAATTATCGCACAAATAATACCTAGTATATTACTTAATTATAAGAGATTATAAAATGTATTACATGATGTGATTATATTGTGCCTTATTTTTATAGAGTATTTTCAGAAATGATTACCAACTGGTGCCAATTAAAAAAAAAAACCTGCTTTGTATGCTGAAATGGTTTAAAATACTAAGTGTGTAGTGTAACAAAATACATATCTGTAATTTTAGAAGCAAAGCCGCTTCATATTGTTTCCTTCTCAGGATCTGTGGTAGAAATTGTCCAAGACTATTTCAATCATATCTTTTAGTTTATTACCAAAAAGTTTTAATTCATTCTTTTATATTTCCTAATTTCTGGTTTTACAGGAGAAACTTGTTTGAATTTTTTGTAAACCTTTGAGTCCAGCCCTGTGTAGGTAAAATGAAATGATATGAATGCAGTTTTACAATGAATAAGAATCTGTTTCGATTTTGTATTTTTAGTATTTGTAGGTTGGCCATATTTTTTGATTTGTAATCTCTTGTATTATGGATTGAGAATAAATCATATAATCTTTTTTTATCATTGTTTTATTAATTTTTTCATTACATATCACAACAATGTGTTTTGCTACTTGCATTATATAATATGAATATGAACATATTATGCTATGGCTTTACATAGATTCAGAATTAATTTCTACATACAATACTGTTGACTTTTGTTTCTTTCATTCATAAGGTATTGATTACTATCATCAATACTTATAAATGAAAGAAATAGTTTCATGAGTTAAGTAGTAATTAAAAATAGATTTTCATGCTTACAATAGCAGAAATATGAACTTAATGGGAGTATAATGCAGCAAAACAAAACATTACATTGGCTTAACCTGATGACTGCGGGCGAACATTCGCTGCGCCAAACGCAAGTGCGGCTAGCTACCAATGTACGCGTGTTCGCCATAGAAAAACACATACGGTGTGTGTGCGCCGCACTCGCGTTTTTTAGTCGAAACAACGTGTGTTATCCCGCAGCCAATGAGTTAAAAATATTGGAATTCTCCATTACAAAAATGAAAATCATATTGGAAAAATAATTCATGTGGAAAGCAGTACAATAAATAGGATGCAGTATTAACTCATATGCAATCTGTTTACTGCAGGAAAACACCTGTTGTGTTCCTACTAAAACCTCAAGTGTGGTGCACACAACTATAATTATGTGTTTTTTATGGTGAACACAAACTGTAGCCAGCTGCACTATGAGCTTAGCATAGTGAATGTTAGCTCGCAGTCAATTAACCCGTAGACTTCAGGCGAACATTCGCTATGCCAAACGCAAGTGCAGCTAGCTACCACTGTTTGTGTGTTCACCATAGAAAAACACATACGGTGTGTGTGCGCCGCACTCGCGTTTTTTAGTCGAAACACAACGTGTGTGTTTTCCCGCAGTCAATGAGTTAAGGACAGCTCCCAAAAATGTACATCATATACCTACACGAAGTTAAATCAAATTCGTTAATAGCTATGCACTAACTTTTTAAGATTTCTTTCAAATATATTCTATAAAGTTTTATAAATAAACAACTAGTACGAACTAAGTCATTATATAAGTAGGTAGTGGCCCATCACTTTTATTATTTTAATAAAACTTTTTCTTCACTTCCTCTTCCAATAGTTTTTGCCATTTCCAAAGCAATAAATTCCAGGTCTGATGACATTATTTTCCGTACAGTTTCACCCTTCTCTGCCATAATATCCTCGATATTTTTCTTTCCATTCATATCGGTAAACCAGTTTAGGTTATCAGCTATTAAATGTTTGTTTTCACAGCCATCACAAATAACGATAACTACGCCTTTGTAGTACGCTAATTTTGAAATGAATTTCGCGTTCCTTGTGTTACATTTTTTGCATGTGAACATCAATTGAAACTTTCCATCAGTTTGTTTAGGTTTAGAGGTCAGCTGAACTTCGTTAATTTTCGTTGTAACCGTACTGAAGTTTCTGGGCGATTGAATCTTCGGTGTTGAACAAGAAAGTGGCACTGGTACCATTAATCTTCGGCCAAAATAAGAGTTTCCATTACTCGGGAAAAACACAACGCTATTTAACAAACGTGGTTTGTGGTACTTCACCACGAAGTCTATTAATGTTTTGTGAGACATCTTTCTCGTAGTCTGATAATTTAAAGTCGGCGAAAACTTGCAAACTTCAAGATTTTGAGAATTCTTCGAGCGCACTATGAATTATATTGCATCACTTTTCATCAGCCGCGCTGAAACGACACAGAATCTGACAAGAAAAGGGTTAAAAAAATAATAACATAACCTTCAAAGTCAAACTTTGACATTGACATCGACAATTCGTCGTTAAATTTGATCAAAGAGACTGACATGGAATTATTAAGTACTCCGACTACTTGCCAAAATTTGATCCCTAATGTGAAACTGTAAAAATAATGTTTTTTGTATAGCTATAGGTATTTAAGTATACCAGAATCTCAAGGTAATCCGTATGAAACCGAACCATCATAATTGTGGAGCGCAGATGCCTCGGCCTTCGCACCTCAGCGGTTTAAATTAAACAGTTTGAATTTGCAGTCAGCAGTATGCGGACCTTCATGGCCAAGATGTCAAGTTCTGAGTATATAGAAACAGTGTAGACCCGGGCACTTACAGATTTTGTACATTTTTACACAGGAATTGAAAACGGTTCCAAAATACCGGTAAAATATCGGTATTTTTGGGTTCCGGTACCTAAACCGGAACAGGAACCAGAACCTAAATTGGAACCTTTGAGAACCTTTATTTTACCGGTTCTTAGGCAAAGCGAGTATAATAAACTTGTTTTTTGAAGTGCGGTCAGGTGACCTTCGCGGGGCAACGCAAGGCGAAGTGTGAGGAGAGGGGAGTTTGTAGGAAATCACATTTGTATTGGTGTTTGGTAGATCTTCTGATACCAACGCGCGTGCCACTCGATCGTGTTTGTATTGAAAATTATTGTTTTAAAATCACGTATTACGTACCTATCTGATTGGCTTGGTTTGTGTATAATTTTAGACAGACATCAAAATCGGTATGATCCAAGTGCCAACTATTGAAGACGCGCAGTTTGTTTCCGTCTACTCCAGAATCAAACAAAACCTAATCAATAGCGGGGGCCGGGCGCGTGAGCAGTGGGTAAGCTAGTAAGCCATCAAAAAACTCATCCGCACCGCTGTCAATAGGACTAATGCCCTATGTGCCAAAGATGGCAGCATTTTTTTTTTTTTTTTATTTTTTTTTTTTTTTGAGGTGGTAAAAATCATCAAATGACTCCTTCCGCCCTGGGTGGGGCGGAAGGGACTGTCAGACTTTTACTGACTAAAAAACCACCCTGTTCCTTCTGTTGCCCTTTACGTTCCGGGGCCACGGTATCCTGTTAAGACGTCCCGCAACCCCGGCAGGCGTTGAAGATGGCAGCATTGCCACGCTGTATGACAATGCTGAATTGCTGATACTTTGGCTCAAGAATTTTATTATTGTTTAATTCTTGGTTCTTGTAGTTTCTTGGACCGTAATAAAGTGAACGATAATTTTTGAAATTTTGATGTCTGGCAATGACCATATTACTGATTTGACATTTTGATGTCATTTGTTTCAATTCTGACATACTTTTGACATTGCAAACTGTATAGTCGAATACGTGCGCTACAATACGTAGAAAACATAAAAAAAACATAGAATAACCTCAAAATAACAAAACAATAAAGATTTTCACAATATTACAACGATGTTTGGTGTAACCAAATCCAAATTATAGTTACCACTAAACAATACAGTAATGCATTGCTTGGTTAAAAATATGATTTACTTTGAATCCTAAATAAATTTGGTGTTTGAAACCGTTAATAAAATTGAACAAACATTTATCCAACAAGATGACTTCTGTGTGGTACAGACCTGAGTTGGCGGACCTTATAATGCTTCATAGCGATATATTTACTGAAACACATAGTATTATCACCGGTAAGTTCATCAATTTGAGCCAACATCAAAGTCCTATTGGAAGTTATGAAAAATGAACCCTGCTCCTTAAATATTATAATTTATTTCAGGTTTTGCTTTATAACAGTTCCATAACATTAGTAAAGTACTCATTTTTGTTGCTAAATTCTCAGAAAACACTCAACTCTAAGACAGTCTTAGTTGTATCTTTGTCGCTACAATACACTTCAAAGTGACAGAGATAGTATAAACTTAACTGGTCAAGCCCCAGCTGGCTTACCAGTATAACAGAACAAAAGAAAATCAATTGTGTTTCATTATGTGGGACTTAAGAAATCAAAGGCGACTTAAAATTGAGTTACAGTTGGCTGTATGTTGATTAAATATGATTTTTAGGTTAATAGTACACCAATTTGTTGAAATATAATATTCCTGGATATGGATATAGATCATTAGAGCGATGTAATTAGTTGCTTAATTGCTTGATAAATAATAAAGTACTGACTACAAACTGGATCCACCATATACATATTTTTCCCCTGTGTCTTGTTTCCAATTTGTTACCTACATATTCATGTACAACAATCTCTTATTCAATATTTTTATTTCAGATATTGTATCAGGACACCTCGACATATCTGATCTCGTAGAAAATATGGCAGGAGTTTTAACCAACAGCGAACCTGAAAACAGAGAGAAAGGAATGCGTTTCTACACAAAAATATTGAAAGAGCTTCCCCGAGATTATCTGAATGACATGCAAGTGAAATTCATATCAAAATTCTACATAGACAGGTTAAAGGACCACCACCGAGTCGTACCGCCTGTCATAGAGGGGTACTCCGTATTAATAGATATGAATGAGTATAATATACAAAACTGTACGGATTTCCTTACAGTACTCTTTAGAGAGGTGACGTGCCAGTCACAGATGAGACAAGACAGATATAACATTTACGTAATAGTTCAGAAACTATGTCACAAGGATTTAGAATGTAAGTATTTTTTTATAAGACTGCTATTTTTATGAATCAGGTTTTTAACAATAATTTGAATCTTTGAAATCGGTCTTATCTGCTTGCTCTACTTTAAGTGTACATGCGGATACAATGATTTGAAGCAATTTGCAGTAAAAATATAAGTTATTATGCCTAGGGTGTGCTGATTATGCATACTTTGCAAGCATTTCAAGCATACTCTTACTAATATTATAAATGCGAAAGTAAATCTGTCTGTCTGCCAGTCTGTTAGTCTGTTATACTTTCACATTTAACCACTGAACCAATTTAGATGAAATTTAGTATTGGGTAACTTTGAACCCCAAGGAAAGCCATAGGCTACTTTTTATTCCGCGACTTCGTTTGCATCCGCCATAACCAACATTTTATGCGAACGACGTCGTCGCAGTATAAATATGTCGTGGACAAATCAAGGTTAAATATATTTGGTATAATTGAATGAAGTCTTATTTCATCTCAAAATGCAGAAGAATATTGTAACATAACATAACATAACATAACATCACGCATCCCCGAAGGGTTAGGCAGAGGTGTACCCATTAGTACACCCACATTTCGCCAGTTATGTTTTAGTCCCATGTAATAGGGGGCGAGCCTATTGCCATCAACCGGGCACAAGTCCAGACTCCGAGGCTGCTACTGAGTAATTCGTGATGGAAAAACCCAATAACACTTTGCCCCACCTGGGAATCGAACCCAAGACCTCATGCACAGAAGTCGCGCATGCGACCACTAGACCAACGAGGCAGTATAAGAATATTGTAAATTATTCTATATTTAAAAATCTAAGTCAGTCCTTAATATTTTAATTTGTTTGTGAAGATATCTCTTATCATAAGCAGTTTATCTCAGTGTGTGTTTACAAAATCACATAATTACGTCAAATAAAAGAGTTATCTGCGCTCAATTTTGTTTACAATTTATTCTATCACAAATGTACCATAGTACCATTATTACGTGCATATATTTTTAGGGCAGATGCCATAATAACACACATATGTTAAGATTGTTAGACTGCCTTGTTTGTCTAGTGATCACAAAGCGCGACTACTGACCTTAAGCTCGATTCCCGGGTCAGGCAAAGTGTTATTGGGTTTTTCCATCAGGGGTTTCTCAATAGCAGCCTGGGAGAGTCTGGATTTGTGCCCAGTTGATGGCATTAGGCTCGCCCGCTTTTGCCATCATCAGGACCTAAAAATCATAACTGGCAAAATGTGGGAGTGCTTATAGGTACACCTCTGCCTAATCCTTCGGGGATTACAGGCGTGATGTTAAGATTATACATAATTTTCTTATAAAATAAATATTTTGTTTCAGTTATGAAAAGTCTAGGCTCAGACTTTGTGTACGGTGTCATATCGGCAATGGACGGTGAACGAGACCCACGGAACCTATTATTCCTCTTTGGTTTCCTAAGTGACTTTATAAAGACCATACCACTTGGACACCTAACTGATGAAATGTTTGACGTCATATCTTGTTACTTCCCCATTGACTTTCATCCATCCAAGGATGATCCTGCGGCTGTGACAAGGGATGATCTGGCTAATAGCTTATGCCCGTGTCTCTGTGCCATACCGGAGTTCGGAGATTCATGTATAATTCTTTTGATAGAAAAATTGGATTCGAACTTGAGGCTGGCCAAAGTTGATTCGTTGAAACTATTGGTTAGTTTATTTTTTCATATTTTATTTAACTAAAACTCCTTTTTGAATTTGTTATGATGTTTAAAAAGAAGTTCAGTAGTATATTTTGTTGTACTAGTAGTATATTTTGTTGTAGTTTTTCAAGTTCTTGTAGAACTTTAGATTACCAATTGGATGTAGTATACAGTAACGTATCACTCCACTATGGGAGGCATTACGAAGTGGAACATTTCTGCAGAACTGAGTCCAAATTGTATACTACATAATTATCACCATGCATTGCAAAAATTAAACCGCATTTGTAACGTTGTCCTCGCTATATTAACTATAATTTTTTCAAATTTTCTACTATCGTTTTCAGATTGAAAGCTGCAAAACATTCACACCACAAACGTACACTCCATTCCTGAGAGCTTTATGGTCCGCACTCAACAGGGAAATGTCCAACAAAACTGACGACGAACTTAAATTGGTAGCGCACGAAGCATTAGCTGCTTTAATTGAAAAAATGGCAACGGCTGCCGACACAGACTTAGCATTCGATAACTTTTTGAAAGGAATACTTATTTCAGCACAAACTACTATAGCTGAGGCAACCACAGTCGCGCAATTCGTCAAAGGCACAAAAGTACTCCTTACTGCCGCAAACGCTTCCGACCAATCATGTGCGTCCATTACAAGAGCCATGGTGCCAGCTACAGTAGCGTATTATGAAATGAAACAATCACCCAAATTGCAAGTTGCCAGTTTAGATTTCATTGGGGAATTGTATGAATGTGCTAAACGTCGAAGCTTGATAAATGAAGTAAAGGCTCAGGTAGGCAACGTGCCACAGATATGTCTGGAAGCCGTCAGCCAATCGTCAAAGGAATACCAGATGGCTGGCTTCAAAACCTTGATTACAGTGCAGGATTGCTTGGGCGAGGAACTTGTGTTGCCTTTCGTAGAAGTTCTCATTTACAATATCCAACACGCACTAGACAATGATCTACTCAGAATCAGCGTGGCAACGATACACATGATCGCGAGGAAATTTCCAGAACTGGTCATGAATTTGGTTGTCAAAGGAAAATGCAGCGTAGAAAACATGACACAAGACAAAGTTGCGTTTCAAAAACGTTTGAACTTGCTCACGAACTTGGCTAGTATAGATGATTTCACCAAAGTGATAATTGAAGAGATGTTGAAGATTATATCGGATAATAACCCCGGAGCTATACATGTCGTTGAGTCTCTGAGCGCATCAATATCCATGGCTAGCGTGTTCAGTGCAGAAAAAGTGACACAAATAGAAAGCGACCACGGTCTTATAGATCCTGTATTGACTTGGTTGTACAGAGAGATATCTTCAAGTAGCCCGGACAGTTTAGCTCATGGATATACTCTAATAGCGAATACAATAGGCAGCTTGCCACCAGAAAAGCAGCAGAACATACTATCGAAGTACACACCTCAGGCGTTAGAGCGAAGCGCACAAGACGACAAATACTTTTCAATAATTGAATGCTTATATACTCCATTGCACCAGACTGTATACAATCCTAAGTTCGAAGAGATCATGGGTGTCTCTTTAAAAGCGGCATTGGGAAGTGAAAAGGAAGTAGTAAGGTCTAAGGCTTGTATATTGATAGCTCATTTGTTGAATAAGGCGGAACATGGGCAGAAGTTTGAGCTGTTGTATGAGCTGTTAAAGAATCGGCTGGCTGCGTCTAATAGGGAAGACGTGAAGCTGTGTCCGAGGTTGATACAGTTGTATGGATGGATCACGAAGGCGCTGCTCCTGCGGGGCAGTGACATGTTCTTGTTTTGGTTGGAGAAGGTGAGCTTCTATACAGATTCACTATGCATGTGTTTTTCTTTTATGACAAGATAAAAAGCCTCACGAGCGCCGCGTTTGCAGCTATGGTGTCGGAGCAATAGCAATTGGGGCCAAAACTACGTTAAGCGGGCGCTCACTGGTCCCGTCAGTCAGCTCTATCACGTACGGACTTGCTCAGTCAATACGCTATGTGATACGGGCTGCACGTACTAATATATTAAGTTTTCCAACGACACGACGAAACATGGACACTGTTAAAATTGAATTAGTGACACTACGTAAATAACCCCCGCGACCGGGACAGGGGCGTTTCCACGGAGCCATTATTAATATAGAAAATTCGCTTTCATATATGAAAGGTTGATGGAACTGGATTCCATACCTCAAATAAATCAACTTTTTGTCCTTGTTTCACAAAGGAGTATTTTTCTATTATTTTCAGATAGTAGGAATCCTCCCAACAGTTCAATACTGCAGCCACGGCGCCGAAGCTATAAAGCTAATAATGTCAGAGAACCCTGAATGTTTGAGCCCCAAACAACATTGCAGAATAAGCCTTCTATACAAACAGAGGATGTTTGAATCATTCTCCAGTCTCTCTGTCAAAATTAAACCGAATCTGACTCCGGAAACTAAGCAGAATTATTTACTTTGTTGGGCTTATGTGCTGGAGAAGGCACCGAAAATTGTACTTACTAATGAAGCTGTTAAGGTTTGTTTTTCGGTTTAATGTAAAGACATCTTGAGTCTTAAAGACTTTTCCTGCCTCGTTTAAAGTCAAAGTCAAGTCATTTAATTATATAAGGCACTTTTGAATGTCTTAAACAAAAGAAAACAGGAATTGAATCTAGTTGCCTCTTCTAAAAGGTAGTATGGAGAAGAATGGTTAGGTCAACGCAAAGAGCACAGCAGTAGTATACTAATATTATAAAGCTGTAGACTTTGTTTGAACGCGCTAATTTTCCAACGATAAAAAACAAATGTTTTGGGTAAATTAGCCTGTTTATCGAGGAAGATAAGCTATAAGGCTACGACTCACAGAAGCGGAGCAGTTACCAAAGGCGTAACTTAATGCGGGTAAAACTACAGGGTATAGCTAGTATGTATATTATAATATGTGACTATTTTATTTCAGGTTGCACCAATAGTGATAGATTCCCTAGAATACGAAAATAAGGACATGCTACAAGTGTCACTCGAAGTATTGGGCCACTATGTACAGACAAGCCCGAACACTGTGTCAAGCAGTCTACAGACAATACTACCTAGGTTGATTAGTTTGACTAAATATATGAAGTCTATGGTAAGTCCTTCCATTTTTAAAATTATCAAAACAAAATATTAAAATGAATAGAAGGGCAGTTTTACTAATTAGAAACATTCACGTTGATCTTTAACATAACTAGCGGAATGCGGGTGTTCTAATGGGTACACCTCTGCCTAACCTTTCGGGGATTACTGGCGCGATGTTATGTTATGTAGAAACGTTCAACATCTAGTCAGAATCTCATCTTAGTGAGAGTCAATGTAAATTAGAAGCATTTTTGACTGATTGAGACTGAAAATAGCTTCAGACCGTTATTTAATAGAATTTCAAAATACTACAAAACATAATATGCACATTGCGTACAGTCATCAATACATTATTCTCTATTTCTCTAGTTAGTTCTAATTTCAACTGTATGCATGAAAAACTTAAAGTTAAGTTTTGATTGTTTTAAATGGAGACACTATACATAAAGGTTGTTTTTTTTTCTTCCAGGACGTCAGAATAAAAAGCCTGGAGTGCCTTTACGATATAGCAAATACTTTCCGAACTTCCATCTTACTTCCATACAAGCAAGACGTGCTTATAGATTTAGCGCCATCTTTGGACGACAAGAAGAGGCTAGTACGCAGTGTGGCAGTTCGCGCGCGTTCCCGTTGGTACCTCGTTGGCTCTCCTGGTGAAGAAAAAGATAACTAGACCAATAGTAGAAGAGAATAAATATTTGAAAAAGGAAACATTACGTTTTGAATTGACTAATGTAATGAAAAACGCACTGCTTATAGTTTTAAATTATTTTAAATTAGGAATTACTGTTGTTTTTTTTTTGTTTGACTTAAATCTTTTGTTAGATATGAAAGTGGCAGTTATACTTTATTGGCTTCTGTTACGAGGCTAATTTGCGTATCAGTTCAATTGACGGTTCAGTTACGTATCATACGCAGTAGGAAGTACCTGTCAGAATGCGTCATGTTCGCCATTTTGAGTATCAATTTTCGATTGATTTAGGGTTCATATTTGTATGAAATACGTCGCAGCGTGTACTATTTGGCGGCCATTTTGTGTATCAAGGTCGTAGCTTTTTTCGAATACTTTTGAAATCAGTTTTATCGAGCTGACTCAGAATCTAGCCTCATACCTGGAGCTAATCAAAAATATATTAAGTGAACGGAGAGTATTCTACTAAGGAGATTGTTAGTAAAGTTTTTAATTTAATGAATAGTCGAATTCTATTCGAGATCTGAAAATAAATTGTTGAAACCAAAATATAATCAAATATCGCTATTTTTGTTAACAATGAAACTGTTTTGCGAAATTATGTAGATACATGAATAAAAAATGTATATTTTATATTACACACCAATTTGTTTAATTTATACCTAA
Source organism: Hoplodrina ambigua (assembly GCA_949774945.1). Lineage (NCBI taxonomy): Eukaryota > Metazoa > Arthropoda > Insecta > Lepidoptera > Noctuidae > Hoplodrina > Hoplodrina ambigua. The sequence goes on from OX458973.1 coordinate 12,362,105, forward strand.
TAATATTAGTCTATCACTCACTGTAGGGCAAAGGCCTCTTCTCATACATGGAAGGCACGAGTCTTGATCACCACGCTTGCTCAAGGTGGATTGGCGAATTTAGACCTACATTAATTATGCGTCCAGCGTTTCTTCACGATGTTTTTCTTTATGTATTGTCCAAAATATACTCAGAAGGCCTTATTATAAAACACAAGTCTTTACAAAGGCTTAAACCATTGAGCCAATTTTTGTATCACAAACTTTATCGAAATAAAGTTTGCAATAAAAAAAAGCTTTTTTACAAAAAAATATGACCGCCTTCAAAAACTACAAAATAAAAAAAAATTACTTTAGCTTGAAAGTCGGCGGCTTTGGTTTTGTTTCTTGTTATGTAGGTATTGCCACCGACTTCCAAGCTAAAGTTATTTTTTTTATTTTGTAGTTTTTGAAGGCGGTCAACTTTTTTTGTAAAAAAGCTTTTTATTTTTCACTTTTTAGTGCTGGTGTGTTAATGTTTGAAATCCTTACATAAAGCCCTTTCAAACAATACCTCACACGATATATTAAATTTTGGAAAGTGGTAGGAGGGGGGTTGACGTACCCCCTCCCCACTTCCTTCAGTCAGTCATCGACTACACGTATAAACAAAGCAATTTGTCTTGTTACGGCGGTTCTGCAGTGATTTTATAAGGAGTTCCGTTTCATATCTCCAAAGTTCATCATCAGATCATGACAATATTCCTATGGGACCTATTCGGAACTATACTCTTTCAAACAAAAAAAGAATCATCCAAATCGATTCATAATTGGCGGAGTAATCGTAGAACAAACACACAAAAAAAAAACATACGCGTCGAATTGAGAACCTCCTCCTTTTTGAAGTCGGTTGAAAAATTGGCTTGAAGGTGGTTTAAGCAGACTGTTTTCTAATAAGGCGGAGAAAGTACAAATGAATTGAAAAAGTAGCATTGGCATTTACTTGGAATCGAACTAACAACCTCTTGCATAAAAGACGGCACCTAAACCACTGGGGCATCACGACTCGTTTGTTTAATTTAATTATAAATAAATAAGCCTATACCCTATAGCTTGACTGCCTCGTTGGTCTAGTGGTCGCAAAGCGCGACTGCTGAGCATGAGGTCTTGGGTTCGATTCCCAGGTCAGGCAAAGTGTTATTGGGTTTTTCCATCAGGAATTTCTCAGTAGCAGCTTCGGAGTCTGGATTTGTGCCCGGTTGATGGCAATAGGCTCGCCCCCTATTACATGGGACGTAAACATAACTGGCGAAATGTGGGTGTACTAATGGGTACACCTCTGCCTAACCCTCCGGGGATTACAGGCGTGATGTTATGTTATGTTATGTTAAATAAGCCATTTATTCCTTCCCGTTTCCTCATGCAGTTTACAATAACGTTTGTTTAATTACTTGGGGTAAAATGAAAGTGCTTTTAATTTGGTCCCTGAAGAGTTAAACCGCTTCGTCCGCAAGTATTGCATAATCAAAAATAATGAACGTCAAATCCAATGCATATTAAAGAGTCGCTACTGGTTTAGCAGAGGGGTGCATCGAAATTGTTTCGTCTGCACTTATTAATACTCGATCTAATCCTTTTTGTTACTTGTTTGCGTTATGATACTTTCAATTAAAATATTTTGATTAATTTGATGGAAATTTTAAAGATTTGCTTAAATCAGCACGAAGGAAATAGTAGACTTTTTGGTGGTCGAGTAGTGATTTTCGTAAGAAGGAAACCAAACGAAAATTTCTGAAGAACATTTATGCCGTAGGTACGGGTTTTCACACAAGTCACACTTTCAAGTCCTTAGTTTTCGAAATGAATGAACCGATTTTTATGAAACTTCCTACGTTTAAGCAGGATAATTATATAGGTAAAAAAAGTAATTAGAGAAAATTTTCAAAATGTCTTATTTAAAAAAATAATAATTGGAAATCTCTGTTTCTATGGTAAACTTAAAATCGTAAAACAGTTTTTCGAAAACCTACCTATAACCTATGTATCTTGCTTATGCGCAGGAAGTTCTTCCATTAAAATATTATAATCTTAATATATATAAATTACTCATCACGTCGTTATTCCGTGATGGACTCTACCATTATTTATGAAATACGGCTGTGTGTAATTTGGTCAAACTTTTAAGATAGGATAGTTTTTATCTCGATTATTGACCTCAATTAGGTACTTTTTTAACCGACTTCTATAAAAGTTCTCAATTCGAATGTTTGTATTTTTTTTTCATTACTTCAAGCCAGAGCATTATTATAAACTTACACACACAAACAACCAGACCACGGAACAACTACTCGTGATCACTTAAGGCAATGCACCAGCCGTACCGTCATTACAGCGACAAACAACAAATAATTCTAACCCTTCATTAAAAATGTAAAAACACATTCGTATCTACAGCCGCCCCCCACAAGCACCTAGGGTTCCAGGATTAGTCGAACAAATCTGAGGCACTAACAATTTGATCTGAATTTGCATAATCTCTTATCGCATTGCGAACGTTTGCGCCACTTTAAATGGTAATGAAGGGTTTGTCGCCCCAAACTGGAGTATTTGGACGGTCTACTGCGTTGTACCTACAGCTGAATTATTAAGTTTAGAATCGATGTTTTTGTTACGCTTATGTAGTTTTTACACTGTGTGGTAATTCGATTAGCTACGCTATAGGAGATCATCATTCACTAATCCTACCGTACGCTGCCAGCGCGCCGCCCGCGAGCCGTCACTTTTTCAATCTTGTCATTATAAAAATGACTTTATGACACACGATTTAAAGCCATAGCTTGAATGGCAAATTATTTGCCGTGTTGTTATAATTAGCGATAATCTTTAGACAAGTTTTGTAAGATCCTATATTAGGGCGAAATAAAAATGACAAAAGGAGGAATGAATGATTCAAGAGCTCAATTTCGGAGAAAATCTATTTTCTGGTTTGGCCAAGTGACTACCAGGGTTGCGGATTTTGTTCGAAAGAGTTATCGCGGCCCTGGAATTCAAAGGGCAATATGAGAATAAATAAATAAAATAAATATCTTGGGACAACTCACACACGGCTATCTGATCCCAGGCTAAGCAGAGCTAGTGTTATAGTAACCAGACAACTGATATACCTACATACTTATATAATTTATAAATACATACATATTATAGATAGATCACACCCAGACACAGAACAAACAATCATGCTCATTACACAAAGTTTGTCCTGGGTGGAATTCGAACCCACGACCTCCGGCTTAGCAGTCAGGGGCGCTAACCATTAGACCAACAAGTCTCAGAGGTGCTACCGTTGTCTCGAACTAGGGCATGTAGGTGTGCGGTGCACCTCAGGGATCGATCGCAGCACGCTGTGTTTTCGCTGCGGTCAACCTGGTCACAAGGCTGGCTCCTGCGAGGCTACGCCTCACTGTGCAGTCTGCGCATCGGCGGGCAAGTCGGCCGACCACAGGTTAGGCCGGGCCTGTGCCAAACCCAGCGGGAGGAAACGGTCTAAGAAGGGGGCCGCCGAAAGGTCCGCTGGACCGTCGCAACCGACTCACCCACCTACGACGAGTGGGGAGAGCATGGAGGAGACGGAGATAATGGATATCTCAGAGGTGCTACCGTTGTCTCGAACTAGGGCATGTAGGTGTGCGGTGCACCTCAGGGATCGATCGCAGCACGCTGTGTTTTCGCTGCGGTCAACCTGGTCACAAGGCTGGCTCCTGCGAGGCTACGCCTCACTGTGCAGTCTGCGCATCGGCGGGCAAGTCGGCCGACCACAGGTTAGGCCGGGCCTGTGCCAAACCCAGCGGGAGGAAACGGTCTAAGAAGGGGGCCGCCGAAAGGTCCGCTGGACCGTCGCAACCGACTCACCCACCTACGACGAGTGGGGAGAGCATGGAGGAGACGGAGATAATGGATATCCAATAATGGCCCCATATCTACGTCTTCTCCAAGCTAATATTAACCACTGCGCCAGAGCTCAGGATCTTCTGCTTCAGAGCATGGCGGAGTGGTTGATCAGTGTCGCCGTGGTTTCCGAGCCATACTTTATCCCTCCCAGGGACGACTGGATAGGGGATATAAGCGGTACGGTAACCATAATCTCCCAAGCCGCCACTGGGACCCCGTCCTTCGAGAATGTCACTCGGGGACGGGGATGCGTGGCGGCTCAAATTGGAGAAGTAGTGGTCGTGGGGACATATTTTTCCCCCAACCGATCTCTCGCCGAATTTGAGGGTTTTATAGCGGAATTGGGTACTGTCGTCAGGCGTAGCCGTCCTCACCCCGTGCTCGTCTTGGGGGACTTCAATGCCAAATCCACGGCCTGGGGTTCTCCGACTACGGACGCGCGGGGTGAAATCGTGGAGGAGTGGGCAGTGGAGTCGGGCTTGCTTCTCTTGAACCGGGGAGCCACTCTGACGTGCGTGCGCCAGCGGGGCGGGTCCATAGTGGATATTTCGTTCGCTAGCCCCCTCCTGGCGAGCCGAATTCAGGGCTGGCACGTTATGGACGAGGTGGAGACATTGTCGGACCACCGGTACATTCGGTTCGACGTCTCCGCCCAGACCTCGAATATGCCAGCCCGACTGTCCCCGGTTGAAATAAGGGGCGGCCCGCGTTGGGCACTAAAGCAGCTGAACCGGGAGGCCCTCCTGGAAGCTTCCATCGTGCAGGCCTGGGTAGATGCACCGGATAGGCCTGTTGACATCAACGAAGAGGCGGAGTGGTTCCGGGAGGGCATGTCGCAGATTTGCGACGCGGCAATGCCCCGAGTCCGGTTGCTTACATCCAGGCGCCAGGTGTACTGGTGGTCGCAGAACATCGCACAGCTGCGGTACGCCTGTGTGGCGACGCGACGCCTATACACCAGGTACCGACGGCGGCGCCGCCGCTCACCTGATGCGGCGGCCACTGAGGCGGAGCTATATGAGGGGTACAGAGCGGCGAAGACCGCCCTGCAGACAGCTATCCAGCGGGCCAAGGCAGACGCCCGCGCAGAGCTACTAGCGACTCTGGACCGAGATCCGTGGGGGCGCCCATACCTTATGGTACGGGGCAAACTACGCTCGTGGGCCCCCCCATTGTCCCGGAGTCTCCGGCCGCAACTACTGGAAGAGGTGGTGAGCGCTCTGTTCCCTTCCCGCGCGGAACATACGCCACCGCCGATGGTTCCGCCTCACGAAGTGCCTAACGCGGAAGACGACGACAACGTGCCCGAAGTGACCCGGGTAGAGCTGAGAGCAGCGGTCGAAAGGCTCCAGGCCAAAAATACCGCTCCGGGACCCGACGGCATACCTGGCCGTGCATGGGTCCTGGCCATGGGAGCTCTATGGCCCCGATTAGTGGGACTCCTGAGCGCGTGTTTAGAGCGAGGCCAGTTTCCAAACCGATGGAAAACCGGTAAGCTGGTTCTGCTCAAGAAGGAGGGGCGCCCTGCGGACTCGCCGTCCGCATACCGCCCCATCGTGTTGTTGGACGAGGTGGGCAAGTTGTTCGAAAGAATAATTGCAGACCGCCTCGTCCGACACCTGAGAGACGTGGGGCCGGATTTGGCGGACGGCCAGTTTGGTTTCCGCCGGGGGCGCTCCACGGTGGACGCGATCATGCGCTTAGGGGTCCTGACGGAGGAAGCAGTATCCCAGGGTGAGGTCGTCTTGGCGGTGTCTCTGGACATCGCCAACGCCTTCAACACCTTGCCCTGGAGTTGCATTAGGGAGGCACTTTTGTACCATAAGGTGCCCCCCTACCTCTGCCGTATAATCGGGGCCTACCTGTCGGAGAGGGCAGTTATCTACCCGGGTCAGGAAGGATGGGGTAGGCGAGAGATGTCGTGCGGTGTTCCACAGGGATCGGTTCTGGGGCCGCTTCTGTGGAACATCGGCTACGACTGGGTCCTGCGTGGTGTACTTCTCCACGGCGTCGGCGTCATCTGTTACGCTGACGACACGTTGGTGACGGCGCGTGGAAGGTCACACCGGCAGGCGACCATACTGGCGACGGCTGGGGTCGCGCAGGTCGTTGGAAGGATCCGGCGTCTGGGCTTGGAGGTGGCCTTACACAAATCGGAGGCCCTGTGTTTTCATAGGCCCCGGAAAGGGCCTCCTCCGGGCTCAAACATTGTAGTGGGAGGGGTTCGCATCGGCATCGAGCCCACGATGAAGTATCTAGGACTTGTCCTCGATAGCCGATGGGATTTTGGGCCGCACTTCCGGCAGTTGGCCCCCAAATTGATGGGCACTGCGGCTGCTCTAGCGCGGCTGTTGCCCAATCTCGGAGGGCCTAACTCTACCTGCCGGAAGCTCTACGTGGGGATCGTACGGTCCATGGCCCTGTACGGGGCGCCAGTGTGGGCGGACATTCTGACGGCCAAAAATATCGCTGTACTGCGAAGGCCGCAGCGGGCGATGGCCGTCAGAGTGATTAGGGGATACCGTACGATCTCCTACGAGGCGGCTACCCTCCTTGCCGGATTATCGCCCTGGGATCTTGACGCTAAACTCCTTGCGTCACAATATCGGTGGCGCAAGGAGGTGCTTGAGCGGAGCAATCGCCCTCCAGTGCCTCGGGAGTATGAGGCACATAGGGCAGAGCTCCGCCAGATCCTGGTGGCAAAATGGGAGGATCGACTTGCGCGACCCAGTGCAGGGCACGCCGCTATAGCGGCGGTAAGTCCCGTGTTGAAGGAATGGCTGGAGAGGCGTCATGGTGCCCTCACCTTCCGGATGACGCAGGTGCTTTCTGGACACGGATGCTTCGGGAAGTACCTGTGTCGCATAGGCCGGGAGACGGTGCCTAGGTGCCATCACTGTCAGAGCTGCCCCGAGGACACGGCGCAGCATACGCTGGAGGAGTGCCCAGCTTGGGCAACGCAGCGCCGTGATCTCGTTGCAGCGACAACTGCGGGTAGCCTCTCGCTCCCGGAGGTGGTTCTGTCCATTGTCGGAAGCGAGAGTGCTTGGGACGCCGTCGCCTCCTTCTGCGAGGAGGTGATGACCGCAAAAGAGGCGGCGGAACGGGAGAGGGAGGCTTCCTCCTCCCATCCCACCCGCATTAGACGCACCAGGCGCCGGAGGGCGCAGAACGATCTCCGGCCACCATGACATGGGGCCTGCGGGCAGCGGACTTGGGGGCAGTCCGTGGCCCGAACAGAAACAGGCCCGAGAGTAAGGCGCGCGTGGTGTTCCCCGCGCGCTGTGCTGGAGTCAGTGCGGCCGGTGAGTGACGGCCGCACGGGGTGACGGGACCCGTCTTGTGGCGGTGGCGGGTCAATGCCTGCCGGGGTGCGGAAGAATGCTCTGAGCGCCCCCGTGCCCCGGCAAAAGGTAATTGGAGGAACACCGTGGGGTTTTAGTCGGTAAGAGTCCGACACACCCCTCCGCCTTCCCCGAGGTGGAGGCAGTCCATGAGGATTTCCCCACGAAAAAAAAAAAAAAAAAAAAAAAAAAAAAAAAGGCCCGTCACCAAACAAGAAACAGTATGGGTTTTAGTCAGTAGGTACTAGAGTGGAAGTAGTCATTTTTTTTAAAGGCGTTAGCTAGATATGGCGTTACCTATACAGAAAAAATCCAACGCAGACACTCGCACCTAATCTCAAAACTTCCCATTCAAACTCCGGCCAGACAAATCCGATTACGACCGATACTAAACCTGAGCTAGTCTAATTTCTTCCAGTACACTTCACTAAGCTTGTTACACACGATTTGTATTCAAGCCGAGAGGCGTTAGTCCGAAGATGAGTCCCTCGACAGATAATACAACGGAATGTACGAATTACTACGAATGTTGGACCAAACGGACCTTTAAAGGGATTAAGCGAACAAATCCGTCCGTTGATGATTCAATTTAAATTTGCATAGCCTGCTATTCGTTTAGGAACGTAAGATTGGTGTTTGTTTAGATAAAAAATGGCGTTTTTGCATGTTCTGTAAGCCTAGTACGGGCGGGTAAGTGGTCCATTTGATATTCATATACATGAAGAATTTATTTGTTTTTAACACTTAACATCACGCCTGTAATCCCCGAAGAGTTAGGCAGAGGTGTACCCATTAGTACACCCACATTTCCATATTTTTTTTTTTTTAGTTAATTTATTACAATGTTGCTGTGCTCTAATAGGGTCCATAACTGTACTTTTAGCTTTAAGCCCTATGTAACATCTATAAACACATTATGGTATGCAAATACCTAACTAAATATGAATATGAAATATGAATATAGGTAGAAGCAACAAGAATATTGTTTCCGAGATTTTGTAAATATCCACCAAATTGGAAAGAGTGACCATGAAGTGTCTTACTTCTCCTAACTTCTGACCGACTCCTTGACAGTTCAAAAGTGCCTGTAATTTGGTTTTATTGAAATAAATGTTTTGACTTTGACTTAGATTCAGCTAATCTTAGGCAGTTAATCATAGGGGCACCAGTACCCACTTACAATTTAAAAATATTAGTCATAAATTCTACAATCTACTTTTATATGACATAAGTAGGTATTAGGTACCCAAGTAAGTCTTCACACGAAAGTGGTCAAAGTAGATATATAGATTTATTTACTTTGCGAACACAAACAACCTAAGTAAATCTTTCCCGAGTGATCCAACCAGCAATAAGTTTGATAAGGTACCCAAATCTGTCAGAAAATCTTATCAAACTTACCAGATTTTGGGCTCTATCCACAACTTTCATATATTAAGGTCCACTTGCGTCAATCTTATGTCAAAGTTAGTTACTAACTCGTGGTTAAAATACAAAATATCATACATATCTAATGACTTGGATTGCCTTGTTGGTCTAGTGGCCGCAAAGTGCGACTACTGAGCATGAGGTCTTGTTATTGAATTTTTCAGTATCATTAGGAATTTTTCAGTAGCAGCCTCGGAGGCTAGATTTGTGTCCGGTGGGTGACAATAGGCTCGCCCCTTAACATAAGTAACTGGCGAAGTGTGGTTGTACTAATGGGTACACCTGTGCCTAATCCCTTGTGGGATTACAGGCGTGATGTTAAGTTCAATACATAATTATGTAGGTAATGATGTTAGCAATTAGGTCAGAGTTAAATACTAACCCTAGCTGGCGTAAGCGGGCCTAAATAAGTCTTTTATGAAGAAAAACTTACAAAATATTACGAAAGTTTCACATGCTTTCCTAAGCCAAGATACCAGGCTGTCAGAACATAGGTACAAGTTAATCATAATTAATAGTCAACATGACACGGCTGTTCGTATTCTCATTAGTTGCTCTTAATTACCGGAGTACGGCACTAATATATAAATGATGGCACTTTGATGTCCCCGCAATGCGGTCACAGAATAGATATTTAGGCACAGAAGGTCTACTCCACAAAGCGAGCTAACGCACGCACTCAAACATGCATCTGTGTATAGTAAGTGCCGGCAACGCGCTTCTTTTGACATTAGAGGGACCAGCAAAAGTCTTACTTTCGCGTTTATAATATTAGTATGAATTATAAAATCTTTGAGGTAGGTTAAATTCGACTGTTGACGGCACGGTTGGCGCAGTTGCTGAGCTATTAGCTGCTGCGCTGCGTGTCGCGGGTTTGAATCGTGCTTAAAATAAATATTTGTATAGCCTACAGATAGTTGTTCCCAGTCAGGGTGTGTCTATGTGAGTTTGTATATGTTTGTAAACATGCGCAAGATACAGGAGATATTCTTAATATGATGCAACGTTAAAAAACCAAAGATGGTTCCGCACTCAATATTAATCTCGATTGATAGGTTTATACAGGATTGATAGATTATAAAATGAGTGATACTTATTATGTTAGTCGTATTAAATTGAATTGTGATCTTATTTCGTCAAATCTACTTAAAAATATTTTTGCGTAAGTGTTCTTGTGCTTAGACTATTGCTTGAGATCACCGCTTGTTTTCACATGTTGTACAGAGTCGGCTTTCTGTACTTACCCATTTTGTGTTACGATGGTGCTTATGTTTAGTGTATGATGACGTCACAGCTTAATTAGTTGATTTTGTGACAGTATGTTAGTTAGCATAGTGTTTAAGTTGAACTGATGTAATTATTACATAAATGTTAGTAGGAACTTAATTGAACACCTAACATTTTGGTGTAATTGTTCAGGTTCTGATTGTTTTGTGTGTGTAGATGTAGGTACTTATACTTAAATACATTAATGATCATTGTTTATTAAGACACCACCGCTCAATTCAGCAACGGCTCAGCCGGAATCGCCAAAAAAATCCAACTTTTTTTAACTGTTAGCACGCCGCCCGCCTGCTGTCACCTTTTTTATCTTATCATTACAAAAAACATTTTAACGCATACAATTTAAAGTCCTAACTTGAATGGCAAATATTGGCTGTGACTGAGCTGTAGCTGTTTTAGTAGTACAAAATCATTTTCTCTGTAAGTATTTCTTTATCCGATTCGGCTATATACCTACCTACTGCTACTATTCTACGTATTTCGTCCTCGTCTTCCAAAACTCGCACAATAACTAAATCCTTACATAGTTAAAAGCAAGTTACAGTACGCTTTTAAACTAGTACATTTCGCTAAGCTAACCCACTAATCCAGGGACATAGTTTTGCCAGGCCAGTGAGCAGTAGCACAAAATTGTAGATAGATACAGTAGGTCAACTCGATACAATGTGCGAAAATATGATCACGCACACATTGCATCTACGTTGGCCTGTATATAGGGTGACTAGTAATTACAGTACGATATTTATACTCAAGATAACAAATAACTTACTGAAAAAAAATCTAAATTATGAAAAAATAAAGAGGGGTCATCGACCGGCCTCGCTCGGATCAGCTGTGCACGCGTTCTGTACAGTTGATATTTGATCGAAAATCATCAGCCATACGAGTATGACAACAATAGAAAATTTATTGGGTCTCATAATGCGGGCCTTGATTAATTAACTAGTTTAACAGCACCAGCACAATTTTTTGCGTGCTTGCCGTAACATAACAATGATTAATCACATCTAAAATCAGAGCCATTTCTCCAGCAATAATTTTGGTCCATGTCCCCAGCAATAGTTTCATGGGCAGTAAACGTAGGATTTGTAAGATGTGTCTGTCTTTTTACAACCTGTATTTATTCAATAAGTATTTTCGAAACCTTCGGCATTGGATCGCCCTATGTCTAAACACTTATCTCTGTGTGTGTGCATTTTCGCTCATCGTATAGAGTTAACCTTTTGTACTTATTTAGTTAATGTGACAGCCGGTTAAATCTGCGTCTATATTCACCGGTTACTTGCTCGGTTAGTTTAATTTTTGCTTAGTCAGCGGGTAAGGGGAGGACCGTATTGTTGTGATAGTTGGGATGTGGAACTGCACAGTCATAATTTCATTAGTGCGCTTAATAAAGCTTGACGTGTGTTGGTTAAAAGCGGCTGACTGGTAACTGAGTGGTTTTATTAAGGCTAGTGCAGCAGTTACCAAATAAGGGTGGGTCGCGATCGAAAATCGGGTGGGTCTAGAATATTTGGACAACAGATCGACCGACTGAAACAAAAGCATCCTTCTCATTAATAAACGAATGTAAAAAATATTTTTAAACCAAGCTTTAATTTAAAAATATAACAATATTGAGAACATTGTATTGTCATCAGAACTAAAGGTGTATGCAAAATTTCAGCTCAATCGGATACCAACAAATGGTTGAAAAATGGTTCGCAAATTTTGAAAGGACAACTTACATACATACATAGTACATAAGAACGGTGCAAGCTAAATAAAAAAGCTTGTAAAAAATAGTACTCCATAAAACACGCTAGTGCGGAACTGATTTATTTCTTGTTTGAACATTCTTTCATTCAAATAGTTATGTCCCTTTTTCTGTCTCTCTTTTTGCCGGACTTTAATTTTACTGGTCCTTTTTTTTGCAGCTGTATATTTTCCATGATTAATTGTAAAATAAATAAATCTTAATATATATAATTACGCGTCACGTTGTTTGTCCGGGATGGACTCCTAAACTACTCAACCAGTTTTTATGAAATATGGCTTAGAACTGTATGTAATTTGGTCAAACTTAAAAGATAGTATAGTTTTTATCTCGATAATTGTCCTCGATCTTTACTTCAAGCCACAGCAAAACGTGGCCGAATCAGCAAGTAATACTATAAAAAAAAAAACAAAAGACTTAATACAAAGTATTCTGTAACATAAAAAACCATTAAAAGAAAATACATAAAATATGATCTAAATATTGTTCATTCCGCTACCTACGCTTTATAATCTCACGCAAGGCTTACTAAGATTTTAATCCCAAAGCCCCAGCTTAGGTAATAGTGCTACGTTTATGTATCTAATAACGTTACGAGACTATCAACATAATTATTACAAGGAACGTTAATGAGGCTACATACCTAATGTTGGTATGTAAACGGTTTAGGTAGGTACGTAGAATGTACATTTATACATATTATAAGTACTATATATCATATAGGTGTATAAAACAAAGCCGGGTTTGTTCGAACACTTCCCAACTAGCGAAAAGTTGTATAGTATTACAATTGTACAATTAACAGACATGTCAATGTTTTATATGTAATAGTTTTGTAGCAGTTCAACAGTTTTATAGTAGTGTTCTTTTATAGTAGTGTTCAATTCGACGCATTAGTTATGTTATTTATTTTGCTAGTTGGGTTTTATCTCGATACTGGCTGATATATAGATATCCGATTTTCATGGTTTTTGATTTGTTGTATTCGTCTAATCCTAGAATAGCATTAAAACAGGCGAAGAACCGTTAACGAAGAACAGTTAATTTCTCCGGGGCAGCTAGCTAGTATAAACATGAAAGGAAACCGTTACTAACTTATCCACACACAGCTCTAACCTCTGAACGGATTGCGCGAAAATAGTTATTATAGTAAAATGTAGGTATGCGCTAAGAAAAGATTTTCCAAAATTAACCCCCCCAAGGGGATGAAACGAGAGTCCAAAGTTATGGGGAAACAAGATTAACGAAGTCGCGGGCGACAAAAGCTAGCAATAAATATGAATACAATACCTTCAAAAAATGGTAGGAATTTTCATGCGGGTAGTTTCGTATTGTCAAAACTAAAGCTATATGATCCCTATTAACATTGCCAAGTGAGGTAATTAATGTGTACGACCTTCCATTGCCCGGTCTATTGCCTTTGTTAAGCAATAAAAACAGTAGATCGTGCGCAGCACTAGTCACAATAATAGGTATGCCTTTTGTTTTTGTGTCAAGACCGAAACTGTTTTTTGTTGTGACCGCCTTCACCTTTGATCTACGAATTCTGTGGGCCTAGCACGAATGCGCGGAGTAAACATAACGTGAATACTCACATAATTTTATTTAGCTTTTTAACTGCTGCTGGTCTGTGTTCGATTCCCAGGTCGGGCAAAGTGTCCTTGTGGTTTTACATCAGGATTTCTCAGTAACAGCCTTGGAGTCTGGATTCGTACCCGAAAATCGGCTTATAAACATAACTGTTATGTTTATTTTTCAGTTATGTGTTTTAGTTTTTTTTTTTTGGGTTAGGCAGTGGTGTACCTATGTACACCTCTGCCTAACCCTTCGAGGATTATAGGCGTGATGTTATGTTATATTTAGTTCGAAGATTTTATTTATTTCAATTGGTGATATTTTTAACTTGTCATATAAAGTTGAACCAGTGGCTGAGCGTTTAGGCGTTGATCTGCTATCGTGAGTTCGATTTCCGGAAAAGATTTGTGTATATAAGTTTAAATGTTCGTAAACGGGTACAAGAAAAAAACATAGTGTAGCTGTAGGGTAGCAAAAATCAATTTAATGCGAACGTTAGATGAATTTCGTGCTTGCGCTAGGCCTACAGGTCAAGAACAAGACAATTAAATGTGTCTCATTATTCGTAACTTGACAGGTTTGAGTCAGCATTTGTTATTAATATTCGCCCTATCGTTCTTGCTGCGACAAAATATACGACCTGTATGAATGGAGGACCACCATCTATACAGTTCGCATATTTTTCCACAGATTCGCAGATATCTATAAAAACCTGACGACTGCAACTGCGCGACTGCTGAGCACGAGGTCTTGGGTTCGATTCCCAGGTCGGGCAAAGTGTTATTAGGTTTTTCCATCATCAATTTCTCAGTAGCAGCCTCGGAGTCTGGATTTGTGCCCGATCGATGGCAATAGGCTCGCCCCCTATTACATGAGACTAAAAACATAACTGGCGATATGTGGGTGTACTAATGGGTACACCTCTGCCTAACCCTTCGGGGATTACAGGCGTGATGTTATGATGATCTATAAAAACCACGTCTTCGAGATGAACGAGATGTATGAACGTGGACGAGGCGAAAGGAGTATGTAAGGATCGTAGCAGGTGGCGTTCTGTGCTTTCTGCCGACCCCCATGGGAAAAAAGCGTGAGGTTTATCTACCACGTCCCCATTTCCTATTAACCTTTTGAACGCCAGAGTATAAACGTATCGCCGTACCCCTGACGCCAGGCCACTTTTTTCTGTCAAATGACAATGATAAAGAATAGAGATTCCTAAACTTGATTAAATTGTTTATTTCATAGTATGGTGCGACGTGTATTTTGTCATATATTTGTGACGTTGGCGTCCAGGGCAAGATTTCGTTCAAAAGGTTAAAAACGCAATGCATATTTTCACTTTCATCGTCGGCATTTTATGACCTCACACTTTTAATATTCGCAAACGGTAGCAGCCCTAATATAGCTCTAACTACTTCTACTCGCCGTCCACTAAATATGGACGGTACGGGCAGGGCTGGCCCGTGTAATAAAGAAAATCCCCTTTTCATTGTTCTTTATGCGTCTGCCGGCACGCAATATCGTTAATGTTTGGCGCAGACTCCGGTGCTTGTCTCCGTCTCTGTGTTAATTAAAAGTTAGTAGTATTTAGTTATTTATATTCATGCTGAAAAGAGGTTTAAATGAGTTCAATGGTTAAGTGGGGATGTTGAAATTGCTTGTTGCTAAAGTCAGAAGTTATGCTTCGCTGTGAGGCAAGATTGGTTTGTTTATTTAAAAACTGTATGCAACAACAAAGGTGGACTTAGTGCCTTAGGCATGCTCCGTCTAATTTGGCATTCTCCACCAGGCAACAAATGGTGGTGAAGAGATTTAGCAACGTAATGAGGTCCTTCTTTCATATTTAAGATTTTAATTTTGTTATCTGAGGTTTTCAAGGTAACTACAAGTCATGCGTCGGTGTTGACAAAACTATTGACGTCTCTTTCTTGCGTATTATAATATCATAGTCATCGTTCCTATTCAGTCGAGATACGTCTACTACTAGACATAGGGTAATTGGGTTTATTAACAAGCTTCAACTTTTTAACTGACTGACCTCTTGACAATTCAAAAGCGCCTGTAAATGGTCTAATTGATATAAATGTTTTCACTTTGACTTAGTTCTGCTAAAACGAACCAATACACTTTAAAACTCTCGTGTTTTTAAGTTTCTCTGATTGGTTTTAAATTTAATCTAAGCATAAATTCTTGATGTTCATTGAACAGTTAAATTATTGCTGTGAAGTAAAACACATTTGGAGTTTAATGTAATTAATTTAACTATGAAAAATTGTGGATTGACTCAATTGTGCAGAACTAGGCTCAATTATAAACCATTTAAAGTTTAAGAGCTAACCACAACAAACCTCTCTCAAAATTATCCTCATTTAAAAGCACGACTGCACCAAAATTGGCTATATAGCCTACACTTAAACGTTCCCATATTCCCATAACCGGTTCGTATCGGTACGCACGGTTTTAATCCGGTTTGTGTGTAATCTGCGTATCTCTTAGCAGCGTACGGCATCACGGCGGCTGCACGGCTAGTGCCCGGATTAAGTCCGGTTCGTTTGCCTCGTGTAAGTACGATGTGTGTCGATGGGATTCGCTGGCGTTTAGATGTTATTTTGTATTGTGTATGTGGGAGAGTGGAAGGTGTGGGGGTGTATATATGTGTGATGAATATATGTGGGGGTGTGTGTATGTTTTTGTATTCAGATACGAATGTAGAGGTATATTTTTCAGTTGATGGCTGTTATGATAAGAAAACATATCGGTTTAGATAATTTTAGGCAAGAGAAATGTGGAAATAGATAGGAAATAAGGTATCAAGTTAATTTTTTTTTGCACTCAATAGTTATTACTAAAGTTTGCACCATAGAAATGAAATACATTTAGCTTAACTGCCTCGTTGGTCTAGTGGTTGCAAGCGCGACTGCTGTGCACGAGGTCTTGGGTTCGATTCCCAGGTCGGGCAAAGTGTTATTGGGTTTTTCCATCAGGAATTTCTCAGTAGCATCCTCGGAGTCTGGATTTGTGCCCGGTTGATGGCAATAGGCTCGCCCCCTATTACATGGGACTAAAAACATAACTAGCGAAATGTGGGTGTACTAATGGGTACACCTCTGCCTAACCCTTCGGGGATTACAGGCGTGAAGGTATGGTATGGTATACATTTAGCTCGAAACCTGTTTTGAATATCACTACATCCTTGTCGAATTGTTTGAAGTTGTCACAGACAGAATAATGTTTTAAATACCTACTATGTACCACTAATCAGTAAACTTTAGTACTAAAGCATGCTCTAACTTCTTCTCTAAAAGAAGAAGAAAACTAAATAAACGTAATCCTCACAATACTAACTTTTAAAAATGTACAACTTCGAGTACAAAATAACTTAAATTCACGAATGTTTTCTCATTTCACAGAATGCGTAAAAAGAAAATAAAGTACAATGAATTTGCTACGGCGCGGCGAGTGGCCGCTGTAGCGCTTTGCTACGAGAACTAGCTACGCGGGCTACGGAAAACAATTCGTAGCCCGCGTAGCTCATTGCACGGATTTATTTGAAGAGATTTTTATTTATTTGAGCTTACGTATTGTGCCTCTAATCTGTATTTTTTTCTTGATGAAATACACGTTGGTATATATAGGTTCGGTCAAACAAGCTATTTGGTTCACAGACAATAATAACATAAGTCCGACGCTAAAAACCGTCAAACAATTAAATACAGTCCAAATTCGAAAAAGACAAAAAAACTCAACAACTTAAAAAATACATACTTACATAACATCTCGTCAGTAATCCCCGAAGGGCTAGGCAGAGGTTTACCCATTAGTATAGTAATAGGAATGTAATAGGAAGTAAGCTTTTTACCATCAACCGGGCACAAATCCAAACTCCGAGGCTGCGGCTGGGAAATTCCTGATTGAAAACCCCAATAACACTTTGACCGACGTGGGAACCGAACCAAAGATCATATGCTCAGCAGTCGCGATTTGCAACCACTAGAGCAACGAGGCAGTCCTACATTGTAGGAACTTATAAAATAATCACAAACATTGACAAAATAAAGCCCACATCTCATGTACGCTAACAGAACACATTACGCGGTACAATACCAGCCAGCATTTTACAACGCAAGCACCGCACTGCTAAGAATTGCAATTATGTGTGACGTGGGACTGCACACTGCGTACATCAGACGCTGCCTTTAATGTTATTGTTTATTTTATTGTGTAAATAAAAATACGAATTTCGATTGTAATCTTTTTTTTTTTACTTCGCCTTCTTTGATGCGGATGAAGTCGCGAAACGTTCAAGATCTAGTCGCAAACTCATCTTAGCGACAGTCAATGTCAAAATAGAAATGTCAAAATAACAGCTTAAAAAATAAAAAAAAATAAGGATATACGGTACTTACACTTTAAGTCTGTCTATCTGTTTGTTTTGGGTACTCTCCTAAACAGCTGGATCGATTATAACGGACAGATAGCTAACATTAACTAGTAGTAACATAGGATACTTTTATTATGGATTGAAAGAGAATTTTGAGGGTCCGCGCAAAATAATAAGCATCGTTATAACCCTCGTCTACTTTGTCTTTGTCATGACCTAGACTAGAGTCAAGAGTTTTTTTTTATTTGAGATAAGTTATGGCCTAATAAAAAAATACGAACAAAACCGCAGCCATAAGCTAGTACAATAATAAATTCATCACTCAATTTAAGCACTAACACCCAAAAACACCGTATAAATTCCAAAACTTAAAACAAAACTTAACCTAAATTCCTGTCATCTCAACACATAAAGGACCCTAGATTCCTTGAATAGCTCTCATTTTAGCACAAAAGGTTCTTTCGTTCCCTCCTTGAGGAATGCATTAACAAAATGGCCGATGGGCGATGACAAACGTTACTAACGAGGTCGGCGCGTTTGTAACTGAAATTACGCGGTAATACCCATTTATTACCTTGTTTTACTACAGATGTGAGTAATACTTGTTTGTATATGTTGGGTTGGGTTTTAATCAGTTGGAGGGTGAAGTCGTTTATGAAATTCTTTACTTGGGTAAAGTTTTATGTTGTCATTTGACTTTCTTGGTGTAATTTTTAAAGAACTTCATTGTGTTGTAATTTCTTTTGATATGAGTAACATTATGATGCCTTTTGAAGTGTGAATGAATAATCTAGGTATTCTGTAAAGAGTAGAAAATCTTACCTAATAATAGAAAGAGGGATTCCACGTTAGTTTGAGTTATAGATAGTGATAAAAAAAAAATTACTGATAGAAAGCTTTATTGCGTTGTGTCAAAGGATAGCTGTACTCAAATGTTTTATGGTATATTTGACTTGCACACGGACAAAGTCGACGGCAGGGTTGCGGGACGTCTTGACAGGATACCGTGGCCCCGGAACGTAAAGGGTAACAGAAGGAACAGGGTGGTTTTTAGTCAGTAAAATCTGACAGTCCCTTCCGCCCCACCCAGGACGGAAGGAGTCATTTGATGATTTCTACGACCTAAAAAAAACAAAAAAAGATGTTTGTAATCTGTATGAAAGAAAAGATATGACAGAAAACTAAGAAATCGGTCTAATTTTCACTCGTATGTATTATTAAAATCATTTAAACATCGTTTGGTCTTTTAATGACAAAAAATAAATACAACCGATTTGAGAACCTCCTCTTCAAGTCGATTAAATTCTATTTACTCTTAGTACATGCAATATTAACTGCCTTAAAAGCTCTCTTTCATTCAAAAATTAAACCTATTCAACTATATCAAAAGTAAACATAAAATAAACTTTACTTGAATATGCACCATCTTTATCTCAAACTAAATTAATAAAGCAAGCAAACAAACCATAACAAGCCATAATGCGAGGTTTATGTATGAATTAACGGAAAACTTCATTTAGTGCATAAACAATGGACTGAACCCGCACCATGCACATCATAATTCTTCATGATTGGCTACTAGAGTTACTCGCGATATATTCGCCTTTATTCTTTGGTTAATAGTGATTAATATCGTTTAAAAACTAGGATTAGGATTTAAATGCAATACCAATAAGTAATTTTCATTCCATATCATTATGTTCTTTCTTAGTTTATCTTAGACATCACTGACATTGGTGAAGGGTAACATCATGAGGAAACCTAATATAAGATAATATATAAATATAAGATAGGAATCGCCAATCCGTTTTGAGCGAGCGTGGTGATCATTGTTAGTGCCTTTTCTGTATAAGAAGAAGCCTTTGTACTGCAGTGCATATCTAGCTGTCCATTATAATATACGTAGCCTGCCTTAAGAAATATACATTCTAAGCCTGTAAGACTGTTCTACGACCTAAAAGATTTATTGAATTACCAATATAATTTTGGATACATAACATAACATCACGCCTGTAATCCCCAAAGGGTTAGGCAGAGGTGTACCCATTAGTACACCCACATTTCGCCAGTTATGTTTTTAGTCCCATGTAATAGGGGACGAGCCTATTGCCATCACCCGGGCACAAATCCAGACTCCGAGGCTGCTACTGAGAAATTCTTGATGGAAAAACCCAATAACACTTTGCCCGACCTGGAAATCGAACCCAAGACCTCATGCACAGCAGTCGCGCTTGCGACCACTAGACCAACGAGGCAGTCAACATTTTGGAGTGAAACAATAATTATAATATACACCCCACTAAACGGTCACGGCGTCCAATCTCAATGAAGACTAGCCAAGTACGCAAGAGATATTAAAGCACGAAAGTGTGTGCACAAACACAGACACTGTACTGTCACTAAGATCAAGTTCTATTTAAAATTAAACTCATTTTCATAAACCACATTACCACTCCTTACAATATACCACGTAAAACTCAAAACCCCCAAACAGCAAAACCGTGTAATTTAAAAGACAAAACGTTGCACCCGAGCGAAGCCTACTTAGTTGGAAAGCATTTCCACGTTTTGCTCGCAAGGGAAAGCCGACGCATTTTAAAATGAGATTGGTTAACATAGTAAGGTTGAAACTCGCTTATTTGTCGGTAGCGCTAATAAAGACTTGCACACACGTGCCGTGCACCCACGGGGCTATAAAATGACGCTTTGATTTAGTTTGTTTGTGAAGGCTGTATTACACTGTAGTGTTTCTTCGAATTTATGTAACTTTGTTGCAATTGTGTTACTGCTAGTTGAGTAGCTCTTGAAATAATCTAGAACTGTTCTCTGTGTCAGTGATGTATAAAAGAATTAAAAGCTAGAAGTCCCAAACAAATTTTTTTTTTGATCTGAGGAATAAATCTGTCTCGAATTTTAAAATAAATACTAAGAAGTGGCCCAGTTACTTCGTAATCGGCGATTGTAATAATGTTTACTTTCATCTGTAAAAACATAAAAACGGTTTACAAATAATGAAAAAGTTTTGCACTTATCCATTGTGAAATGTTGAGAGTATATTAAAAAGTGATGAGAAGATAAAAATATTATACAACTTTTTAAAGTTTTTGTTAAAAATGATAGCTATCTACGACCATCAACAATGTTAATACCAATAGTGATGTGAACAAGAACCATTACATTAAAATACTGTTCGACATCGTGATCAACATAAACATCGCATGTTTCATTTACATTTTAATACAGACTTCTTTATAGAATCGTAGAATTAATTTTAAACCGAGCTCATTTAGCCCTAAACTTTAAGTCGATAATAGTCGTTTTAGCTCTAAAACATTCTGTATCTTACTACTATTATAAATGCAAATGTTTGTTACTCAATACGGCAGAACGGTTGATCGGATCTGGATGAAATAGCACATAATCCACTTTTTATGCCGGAAAAA
The DNA here is from genome assembly GCA_949774945.1 of Hoplodrina ambigua. Taxonomy (NCBI): domain Eukaryota; kingdom Metazoa; phylum Arthropoda; class Insecta; order Lepidoptera; family Noctuidae; genus Hoplodrina; species Hoplodrina ambigua. The sequence continues at coordinate 12,383,222 of OX458973.1, forward strand.
GTTACAGTTTCTATTGTTTATAAAAATATCAACTTAAAGGTGGACAAAGACGCGAGCAGGAGCTAGTATTATAATAAAATCTTTAATACCTTCTTATATAATGTATTCCTAATAAATGATAGTCACATTTAAAAAAATATTTGTCAACGTGCATTGCAAAAAAAAAAAAAACGATTTTTGTTGTGTTCATTTGTAACTTCGAAGCAGCATCTTAGCGGCCCCAACATATGGCGTCGACTGCGAGACGAGCATCGTAACTCATGGTCGCGCCCGTATCTTCAGCAATAACTCGAGATAAATCACGCGAACATTCGTCCATTGTGCGCCTGTTCTATTGTTGCCCTGTTGATTTTCGACCAGGGAGCTTATTAATGGATAGGAAATTATATTTAATAGGAAATATTTCAGTAGCAGATGATGTGGGGTGTGTAAACGAAGGTTTTATCGATTTGTGAGGGCGAGGGCAGAGGGCAGTTGTTTGTTTTGATCTTTAGAAGTTATAATCTATTAAAAATACGTACGGGTACTTATTATCTTTAAATATAAATAAAATTCAAGTGTCTGTTTCTAATATCCAATTAATAGCTTTTTGAGATGAAAGCATATACGACGACATCTATAATAAAAAAAAAATCTGTCTGTTTGTCTGTTTTTTTTCGGCCCATCTCCGAAACGCCTGGGTCGATACTGGCGTAACTTTCACTGGTAAATAACTCATGTCATTTATTTATTTTTACTTTAATTTTAACGGTTATAGTTGTTAGCAATCATAAGTAGTAACGTGGGATTTTTAGAAATGATTTACGGTTTGGTAAAAAATACACCGTGATAATCAACATTCACGCGAACGGGATCACAGACAATAACTAGTATTATAATAAAACTCGATACGAGTTCAAACCAGTTAACACTAGACTTACAATCGCGGTTAGGCAGTTAGCGAAACACATACAACTAACACCAATTGAACGCTGCAGGCTATTAGCATAGAACAATCCTAATTCCCCCGTCAATACCACAGCCCACACGCACGTATGTACATTTGTATAACCCTTCTCCGAAATTACACTTTAAAACTAAAGCTCTATATTGAAATTACAATAGTTAGTCCCAGATTAAGGCCATTAACACACGGCACCGCACACCGCTGTGGTATGCGGTGAAGCGCAGATTATCACACGGTGTGCGGTGCCTTATAATATTACCCAAACCGATTTCGGCCGATCTCAATGTAGACTAGCCAAGTACGCAGGAGATGTTATAGTGCACAAGTGTGTGCGCAAATACAGGAGTAGTCCCTCTTAACTCACTCTCATAGTCCAATGGGACGGCAATCCGAAAAGACCGGAGAGAGATCAGGCGTAGGACCAATTGCTTTACGTGCTTTCCGTAGCACGGGGGTGTCACACCAATCCTAATGGACATAAGTACATACATAACATCACGAGTGTAATCCTCGAAGGGTTAGGCAGAGGTGTACCTATTAGTACACCCACATCTCGCCAGTTATATTTAAGTCCTATGTAATAGAGAGTGTGCCTATTGCCATCAACCGTCACAAATCCAGACTCCAAGGCTGCTACTGAGAAATTCCTGATGGAAGAACCCAATAACATGTTGCCCAACCTGGAAATTGAAACCAAACCTCATGCTCAGCAGTCGCGATTTGCAACCACAAGACCAACAGGGCAGTTATCCTCAGATTACAGTCCCAGATTAAAGGGATTGTAAAATAATTAAGATGTCACACATTGGCAGTCGGGTGCGCCATAAATCGAGCACTTGTGGCCGAAGATAGGAGCAACCTTAATTTCGTGGTGTCCCACAAAATGGATAAATCTGGATTGCTTCCGAAAGCTATGAATACATTATCATAATGATGACTTACATTCTATTGGGATTTTTTGCACACCTTAGAATATTTTTCCATACGATGGCGCCGAGTTTGGATAAGGATATTATAAAAAGGTATACATGGGTAGATATATTTGGGGCGTGTGTTGTGGCTTTATCCGTAATACGTTTTTCCTTCGGAGAACCTTTTTTTCGTTTACTCTCGTGTCGGTCTCAATGTATGAAATTAGCTTATACTGTTGGAAAAATATTAAATAAATAGTACTTATGTCATTCCAGAGAATGTTATTGATTAATTGTGTAAACTCTAATCGTCTACACTGACCTTATTGGTGAGGTTCTTCAAAAAGGTCAGGTGCACTCGTAACCGGCGTGCTTGTATGACGAGATGTATGAACTTAGATGAGGCGAAAGCAGTATGTAAAGTATAAGTATAAGGTGGCGTTCTGTAGTTTCTGCCTACACCCATGGGAAAAAGGCGTGAGTTTATGTATGCATGTATGGCTAATCGTCTAAATGTCTACTTCTAACCGTAAGTACAGGTACATATTGATATACGTTATGGACACAGGTACACGTTGTAGACACAGGCACATGTGATGGACACAGCTGTGTTCTAGCGTGTACCTAGGTACACGCTGTGGACACAGGTACATGTTGTTAAAATATTGGATAGACCATAAATAGTCCTTCATTCATATAGTTGTGCAATTTTTTTCCTTTTATAAAAACCAAGAAATGTGTCCCTTTTGAACGTTTTCTAAGGTGAGTCGTCCAGTCAACTATGAGAACAACTGCTATAGACTATGTTGATTCTGCACGAAAAGTTTCAACATGTTTATTTCATTTCGAATATTTTCGCACCGCAAGAGACACGACACAGCACAGATATTTATTTTTATTTCGAATGTCAATGTAAGGCATTCAACGTATATTTGTGACGTATTTTCCTGGAATCGTTGTATTATTTGAACGTGGTGAGGGAATTTGGAGTTGCTTTTACTTCAAATATTGATCGTTTTGTAATGTATATTATATTTTAGTTATGTTGAAAGTAAAGTAAGCCTACGTGAAGTTAAACCATGAAAATTATGATTTTGATTAAGACTTCTATAATTATTATTACATTGAAGTTTTTTATTGATCTGATTTCATAATTATATTAAGATTTAAAATAAATGTACTTAACATGTCCTCTGACACGTTTGGTATACTGTGCGAGTGAAAGGGCATGATAACTTTCTTAGTATCGGTGATGGATGGTGGATGCAGATTATAAAACCCAAGATATTTTATTCTTCAAGGTCACGTTCACAGGATACGTCTACTTAATTTATTTAAAACCTTTATGACTTTAGTTAGTGCTCCGCTCCGGTAGGTCGTAGCATGATGTTATGTTACCTTCCTCGATATAAACAGTCTATATAATGCAAAACATTTTTTTTATACGGTCCAGTAGTTCCTGAGATTAGCGCGGTTAAGCACACTAACATAGATACTCTTCATAACATAACATCACGCCTGTAATCCCCGAAGGGTTAGGCAGAGGTGTACCCATTAGTACACCCACATTTCGCCAGTTATGTTTTGAGTCCCATGTAATAGTGGGCGAGCCTATTGCCATCAACCGGGCACAAATCCAGACTCCGAGGCTGCTACTGAGAAATTCCTGATGGAAAAACCTAATAACACTTTGCTCGACCTGGGAATTGAACCCAAGACCTCATGCACAGGAGTCGCGCTTGCGAACACTAGACCAACGAAGCAGAGATACTCTTCAGTTTTATAATATAGGTGTACACCTATATTATAAAACTGAAGAGTTTGGTAGGTACATATCCAAGTAATACAGCCACTGACTCAAGCTACCTAAATTAAACAAGCTAATTCATATTTAATCACGTCTGCAAGCTAGACTTACAAGCCATTACAGAAAATTGTCTCCCTACACGAAGATATGCTCTATCCTTATCCAACACCACTAAAAGGCACCACGTGAAAGAGATAGCAAGCCTTTTAATTATTACACCTTTGTATGCAGGACTGAAGACCGCACCTAGAACTTAAAAATGCAATTAATATGCACTACAGTGTTCTTGAATAAAATCATTTGCTTTTTGTTTAAATTTAGAATGTCATAAGTATGAAAGAAATACGGTCGGTTTTCTTGCAATGCACTGTATTGTATTTTGTCTTTTCAAATGCAGCCAGTCTTATTCTGTAGATTTTTATTCGGTGAATTTTTTATATGTGAGCTTTCTAACTGACTGCAAACGGAAAATCTTACGTAAATCGTACGACTGAAAAGGTTTTCCGTTTGCATAAAGTCGTTAAATTAGTGACGAATGAATGAAATAATGTTAACCAACATTTAGATGTATCAATATTTTAAGAAAATATAAAAATATTCCGTTTGAATAATTTTTACATTTCTCCACACTAAAGAGTTTCTTCTATCGTATGGGAGAGTTAACAAACATATAAAGATCATATACACAAGCAAATAGATCCGAAACTATTTGTAGGCCATACACATATTTGTTCTGTGAGAGAGTCAAACCCGCAACACACAGCGCAGAGCTAATCACTCATCCATTTTGCCAACCATGTCCTCAATAATCGATCTATCTATAGTTCCGGTTTTATTTAAAACCAAATAGTAAATGTATTTATTAATCGACTTAACTAAACCCCATCAAAAAAAAAAAACAAAGAAGACATAGACAACAAACTCCAAATCGCAATAAAACTTTACTCGATTGTCAGCTTTCGATCGATTAAGTAGGTACCTACTCGCAAGTAAGAGAGTAAATAGTGCTCAAGAGGATTACGGACCGTTTCAACTTGAGCATCCGATTACAATTTTCTAGATTGGTGCAACATAAACACAGATAAAAACTCCGAACCAATTACGTTTAGTAATTTCATTGCTTGCGTTCTTAAATAACTTGTGCTGTGTTTACATTTGAATTTTTCTGCAGGAGAGTGATGCAGTTCTGTGTGTAGTCTAGTCTGACAAATCAAAAATATGTGAAAAAGTGAGAAGATCTTTTGGATAATAATAATATTTTGCTACAATCACTAATCTGGCATGTTATTTTGTGCTTATTCAAAGGTGCTTATTATTTAGTAGTGACATGGCCTAATTGACAACAGTCCGGCTGAATTCACCTAGAAAAATGCAACAGCGCGCCGCCCGTAAGCCGTCACCTTTTTTATTTTGTCATTATTAAAATTATCTTAACACACACGTTGTAAAGCCCTAACTTACATGGCAAATTATTTACTGTGTTGGTGCCGCGCTGTTACAATGAGTGCTTACCTTAATTCAGCCTCCTCACACTAATTACTTTCAGAATTTCAGAATTCAAACCTTCTCTCCTAAACCACACACTAACTGAATCAGTAATCGAAGTATCAAACACATAATTCATTGTGCGGCAATTGAACCATACGTTCCAGTAACTATCCCGTCCACTCGCTTAAATCTAAACGGGTCATGAATTTTATAGGCTATTTGGGCGGCTCAGCACGCTCCGTTCAATGTAACTAGCTCGGAACACATTTATTTAATTGCTCTCATTGCGGACCAGTGCCATTCGGATTGCATAGAATTAAAGGATGAAACACTGTTTTGATAAACTGTTTTATTGATTGGTTTGACAATTAGTATGCGTTTGTATTTATTTTGGGGGAATAAATTATTAGAGGAAGAGCGATTGGTCGCGCAGCGTGTCTCGCTTTTGATTCGAGTACGGAACAAATATTTGTATTGACTATAGATGGTTGTTCTGTGTCTGGGTGTTTGTACATGTGTTTGTTATCGCAACTACGATACAAGAGGCAATCGGAGTTTGGGGCCAATTTTTTTTTTAAAATAAACCTCATTTTCAAGAAAATGTATGTAGGCAGATGATTTTCTAAGACATCGTCAGTTTAATATAGGTCAAAATCTCACAAAATCCATCAAAATCGCATACCTTGCTTCAAACATGTATTATTATTGTTCTCATTTATCATAAAAAAGTGTAAAATTCTCAGAAACAAACACAAAAATAAACAAATTCATTCAAAAATTAAAAAAAATGAACAGTTCCGACAACTTTTAATCGCTCAGTACGCTAGCTAAGTAAACCCTCTCGGATTGACTCGCGAAATCTGCAGTGCGCTAAAACTTTATTCGGAAAACATTTAATCTGTGTCATTGCGAGGAATTTACACTGAAAGTTGCAAAACTAAACATGTAAAGTGGAATTTATGCTGAAAACAAAGGCCATTTAGTTGGCGTCAGGTAACGTCGGAGTATCCTGCAGTTTTCATAGTTGAGGACTTTGAGTATGAATATGACAAGGTGAAGATATCGCTTATCAAATCTACAGTACATTCAATGGATGGATTCCTGTAATAATTCCGACAGTATCAAGAAAAACGGCAGTTAAAAGGCAAAAAAAGAACGTTATGTTATAAGTATAACACCAAAAGTTACATTAGTGATGGACGATGATTATACGTTGGACGTTTAGAATTGCTTTAAGATTTAAATATCGCCACACGCAGCGTCCTTTCATATACTCCTGATAAAAAAATAATCGAATATGAGCTTATCTTCTATACTAATATATAATTTTAAAGGGAAAAGATTTAAATTTTTGTGTACAATGGACAAACTCAAAAGTTACTAAACGGAATTACAATATTCTTCACCTAGGGAAAGCTACTTTAACAAAGAGTAACTGAAGTCAAATTTCATTAAAAAAAAATTGAGATACCTACGTTTGTAAGATAATTTACGTGGACGAAGTTAATTTATTTATTTAAACTTCATACAACATACAAAAGTACAAAAGCGGAGAAAAAAAAAGAAGAAAGAAAAAACGGAAAGAATTTAAAAAAATAGGTTAGAGCAAAAACTTAGTCTAATTCATACTTTCATGTAAGAACAATGTAAAGTGCTGAAATGTGATACATCGCTGCGTTTTAAAGCTGTCTGGCTATTTGCAAATGCGGGTGAAATAAATATGCATACAAAGTGTTAGTATGTATGCCACTCCCTACATGCGATGTTTGGTTTCCATTTCTGACTGTTAATCTCTTCGCAAATTATTATGAGGGTTGGGAAAATAACTGCGAACATAATCTGTTATGTTTAAAGCTGTTGAAATGGCGCTGTATACAATAGTAACTTTTGCTCGTGGCTTCGCTCGCGTTGAATTTGGGTTAATGTAGTTCGCTTTATAGAACTCGAGAGTATACAAATTTTGGACCCCCATTTCATCATATTTGGGAGTGAATTTTGAAATTGGGAAAATTCTTTCTTAACGGACGTTTACTAACTATAAACTGCCTCAATGCCAAAGGTGTCTTTAATCTCGTCTGCAATTAGACTGCAGTAGTAGTCTCAAGTGTCGCTAGTAACTAAGACACAGAGGGCCTAGCATGGACGTGCGGAGTAAAAGTACTGTTAATTCAATCGATTTTTGAACTGACCTGAAAATACATCAAGGATACGCGAATAAATTTATCAATTGGCTTTTTGAACGGTACATTTTCCGAAATAAAAAGTACCATAAAATATGGAATAGTACCAAACTATTTTTGTGCCGAATTTCATCTAGATCCATTCAGCCGTTTTTTCGTGATTGAATAACAAACGTCCATCCATCCCCCATCCAAAGTTTTGTATTTATAATAGTAAATATTTAAAGTAAGATAGGTGTGTACTCATTCTGCTTTCGTTTTATTTAGCCGTCACACCAGACTATGAGAGTGAGGGAAGAGGGAATGCGCCTGTATTTGCGCACACACTTGTGCACTATAATATTTCCTGCGTACTTGCCTAGTCTACATTGAGATCGCCATCGTGACCGAATTCGATCGGGAGGAGAAAGTTACTTAGGTATAAAGCTACTTTATTGCCGAGTGCCCGAGGCTACGTTTTATGATATACTTCACTACCTCGCAGACGAAGTATTGAGTAGAAACTAGTCGTATTAAATAAAACAAAAGTGCTCTAGGATAATTGCATTTCCAATTTGAAAATTATTTATTTCTATCAAAATTGCAAATTATTTTAAGATTATTAACCCAATTACAAAACGTATAAATTATAATAAAATTACAAAGTGAATAAATTGTACATCATAATTTAAAATCACGCCTGGAATCCCCGAAGGGTTAGGCAGAGCTGTAAGCATTTAACAACAACAGTAAGCATTTTGCAACATTTGTACACCCACATTTCGCCAGCTATGTTTAACTTCAATGCAATAGGGGGCTAGCCTATTTCCACTAAGAAATTCCTGATGGAAAAACCCAATAAATCTTTGCCGCAAAGTGCGACCACTAGCTCAACGAGTCAGTCAAAATTGTACATTAATTTATGAAAAAGAAAGGTGGAATTTTATAGTGCATCAAAAAATTCGTCCGCTTCGTTGTTAATGGGGCAATAAGTGACCAAAAGGCTGGCATCATTGCCACGTTGTATGGCAATTAGTAGAGGAGACATAGAAGATCGACCTTCACCTATCGGATAAGTTGATGAGATATATTTTTTATGAAATATACTTTATCAACAAACATGTATAACTTGCCTATCGAAAACTTTTCAAAGCTATTTTTAATCGAATTTTATTTCATCACCTTCGCTTCATTAGCGAATGAATTCATTTCGGTCATGTAAAAAGTCGAAAATTGACAGGAATCGAATACTGTAGCGTGCGGTTGTACCAGGCCCTTAGGTCTTACTTAAGCTGCAGTGGTCTGCGAATAGAGAAGGATTATGTGTCGGTGTGTCAGAGAATACGTTCCGTGTGTCGTGTACCGTTTAATGTAGGAACACGACCGTCTCTGCAGAGCAATGGAATATGTACGAGTAGCTAATGTTGTTTAGTCTTTGGGCAATGTTTTTGTTTAACTTATTACAAGCTGCAGTTTTGGATCCTTGTCAAACTGAAGTAGGTATCTATGCTAGTCTTCTTCTTTATCGTGTGGGCAGTGACCACACACCCCAGTGTCAGAGTTTCTAAACCACCTCAAGGGCCTATGACATGGTTTGAGTGGAACCGGTAATCTTACAACTTTTAAAAGAGTATGGATGGAGTTTCTTGCCCATTCTTCTCCATACAAAACCACCTTTTGGAAGGGCAAATAGATTCAATTCTGTTTTTTTTCTTGTAATGACGTTCAAAAGTGCCATATAGTGGCCTAATTGAAATAAATGATTTGACTTTGACTTTCGATTTGTTCTCCTTCAACGATGCCAGTGATATAAGCTACTTGTTTCTCAACACGAGGTTTTTTAGTAGGCATTTTTTGAATTCGAACTAGTCATCTTGCCGCTGGGGTTAGGCAAGTGGGGCCATGAATCCGCACGCACACAGTGATATGGTCGCGCGGCACTGCCAACTGCATACGAAACGGGGCTATTCTGTTCTCTGAAAGAGGTGTATTCTAGAAAATTACTGATAGAAAGGGTTCTTTATTGCCGAGTGCCGTAGGATATAATTCATGGTAAAATTGTCGCAATCACGCGGACGACGACACGGGTGGAAGCTATAGCATATAATAGGTAGATCTTAATTCTGTGACACGTCTCCCAAAGCTCACTATCTGTGTCCTCAACAGTCTAATTTATGTATGAACTTGAAACTCTCGCGTCTCGATGCGCTCATGTAAATGATGTAGATGTCACCATATTAATCATGTCATTATTATGAGATGGTGTTTGGATAAGGATACACATACCTACACACACACCCTCACACGAGATAATTATTTCTTTGATGTGTTGCTTATATTTTTGTTAATTCCTGAAATGTAATATGACGTCACATAATTATATTGTCATTTGTTTATCATCCCCGAAGGGTTTAGGCAGAGGCATTAGTATACCCACACTTCGCCTGTTATGTTTTAAGTCCCATGTAATAGGGGGCGAGCCTATTGCCAACCGAGCACAAATCCAGACTCCGAAGCTGCTACTGAGAAATTCATGATGGAAAAACCCAATAAAACACTTCTTTCAATATATTATAATGAAAATCGAAACTCAAATTACCTTCAAATTACATGCATTAAGAGAGAACTTTTCAAATATCCCTTGATCCGATCCACTGAGCTTCAGAGACACAAATTGAAAAATAAACATCGCTTGAATGCAATCGATGGCTTCAACTGAGGGGGGGAATAATACAAATATAATAATAATAAACTCCCCTATCTTTGTGTACCACCTGATGTGCCTTTGATCCAAGCAAAATATTATGCGTTTGGCACTGACAAACAATTAGTTAATGTAGGTATTTGTATATAGGGTGTATATTCTAATGAAGCAATAACAGATAAAAGGAACAAAATTGTTTGTTTGTTTTTAGGGTTGGGCGTCTTTTGTTTAGGGTTTGTTATGGAACAGGTAAGTGTTGAAGTTTTCATATTTTATTAAAATCTTTGAAAGTTAAAAATTTTATTTAACAGTAAAAATGTGTCATTTTAATATCAGTCTGCCATCTTTATTAATGTCATTGTTGAGACTAATTTATTAAAGAGTTTGAGAAACAATACAGTTTCTTTTTCCTTGCAGCCAATCGAATTCCAAAAGTAAAATATTTAAGTACCATTATTTCACACAATATTTACTTTAGCATAGAATATAACCAAAACACAAAACTTATAAATGCTTGACTTTTGAGCTTTCAAAAATGTTATACCAAAATATTTGACTGTTATACCACCCTGTGTACCACAATATTTATGTCTTATACAAGGGATGAAAACAGCGGGGGTTCCATCTTCATCCAAATAATCTCGACCTTTCCTTACATAAATGATTATTCTCATACAACAGTAAATCATTATTGCTTTGGTCTGTACCTACACTCTAGTGAAGAAAAAATATTAATTTTATTACGTCTATGATTCCCGAAGGGTTAGGCAGAGGTGTACCATTAGTACACTCACATTTCGTCAGTTATGCAATTGTACCCACCTGCAAATATAATGTTTTACAATTAATTTTCTCCAAATTCTTTACTATTACATGTTTTTACAAACACACGTTTTTTAAAAAGACATTACAAATAAAATAACTAGTTTAAAAAATTAAAAAAAAGTATTTATCTAGATCACATTACACACTTTTTTGTCGTAAAAAAATTTATGCCAGAATAGTCTAAAAAATAAATTACAAATACCTAATATACTTTGTTTAAAAAAAATATTATCAAGCCTAGAACAAGTCCGGAAAAACTCATAAACTAGTCTAAGATGTCCTAACAAGCGAATTTGAAGTTCCTTCATCCATGAATTTGCCAGATTTCTAGTATCAACGGTATCGGTTACCTTTGTGGTCCCTTTATGAAGTTTCTTGAAGGTAATAGTGAGGTAGTACTTGTTAGTCAATCTGTAGAAAATGTTTGTAGTACGAGTATATTCAGTAAGTTTTTAATAAAAGACAGAACTGTTTATGCTTAATTTTTTTTTTTAATTTATTGATTACTGTTTATTCATTTATTAATGTACTACGGTTTTCCCAAATGTAACAAATAAATAAAAATAACTAAACATTGGTAATTTAGCGTCGCTTTATATCGTCGAGGGATAGGGAAGATCTTAGTAGATTGGGCATACGTACCTCTGCTTAAGGCGGCTTAACTGAATCCCCTGAAACAGGGGAGACGCATATCTGCCAGATAAAGGTGTAGGGGAATAGGGACCGTTTCTGTTTTGTCTTAAACGTGGGATATTCTTTTTGTAATTTGGTCGGTTGGAAGATTTTAATTGGTTACGGGCAAGTTGTAGTGTTTAGATTATTGAATTATGTGTTGGTTGTTATTTGAAATGTTGTATGTTGAAGGGAAATGTAATAGGAAGAGTATTGAGGAAAAATATGAGAAATAAATAAAAAGGTTTACAAAAATACGGGAATTACTATAGGTGGTATGTTAACGATCATTGAAGATAAAATAAGATATGAAGAAGCAGGGTCCTCGCGGTTGTTTAAAAAACGTGACGTCAGCATTGCTGACATCACTAATATCCTGGTCAGGGTTGCTGCTCATCTTGGATAATGAAAATAGACACAGTAAATGCTTTCTGTAATTTATTCTTCAACTTACCGAGGAGGTCCGACCGCTACGACGGCTCGAGTAGGAATGCCCGAACCGGTCGGTGGACTTCTCATCGCCCCAGAGTGGGGCGCGAGGAATCGGTATCGGGGCTGTATGCCCCTTGCCCGAGGCATCAGGTTCGCGGTCCCCAGAAATAGGGACCGGGCGTTGGGTTTGCCTCCCCTCTCCCGGTGAGGAGGGGGGGGGCATGTTTGCACCTAGGCGCTTTCGGGGGGCTCCTGCCCCCGGCGCCCGTCAGTGTCTGTGGTGTGTGATCGTGGGAGCGCCCTAAGTTCTTCACGGCGCCCGTGCGACCAGACCCCTGCCGGGTGAGATCCCTGGTGACCCAGGGAAGGCCCAGCAAAGGTCGATCTAGCAACAAGGGCGCCGGTTTTGGTTGGCGCTCACCCACGATGGAAGCTGACCGCGCCGGGCTACTACGTAATCAGGTCTAGCCGATAGCGCAGCAGGGGGCGGGACGTCGTAGTGTGTGGCGAGCGATTTGATGGTGTGTGTACGTCGCTCGATGGGTTGGCATATGTGTGTTTGTATGCGTGTGGAGTTCTCGAGTGTGTGCGCTGCGATCGTGCGACGCCCGTGTTAACTCGGCGCGCCGCTTACGCAGTGTGGCGTGGTGTTGTGCGTGTGGAGTTCAGATGTTTGAGTGAGCGGCGTGTAGGGTGGTTGCGGCTCACTCAGGCGTCAAGTCCGGTAAGGGGCACGTCAGCGATCAGGTCGCGCGGGAACCGCTTGTAGTCCGGCGGTCGCGCGTGCCAGGGCGCTATGTCCGCGATGTGCGGCAGCGTGGAGGCGTCGGCACGCGCGAACATTCTTCGCGCCATGTCGGCCGCGAACTCTTCGATGCTCTCGACGCGCAGGTCCCGGTGGAGGACGTCGTTCCTCACGTACCGAGGGGCATTTGTGACGCGGCGCAACACGAGATTCTGTTGCGTCCGCAGCTTCTTCCTGTGCACCTCGGCCGCGAGGGCGAGCCAGGCAGGGGCGGCGTAGGTGAGCTGGGGGCGGATGTACGTCTTGTACACCCCCAACTTCACCCGGGTCGGTAGGCGCGACGAGAGCACCGGGCGCAGTAGGTGGCGGGTGTGCTTGACCCGCGCGACTGTTGCGCTGACGTGCGGGCCCATGGTGAGGCGATGGTCGAGCGTGACCCCCAAGTACTTCGCGGTACTCGTCCACTCGATGTCGCCCCCCATGAGCTTAAGGTTCGGTGGGTGAGTGCGGCTCCGTGCCGTCACTATCATCGCCTGTGTCTTGCCCACGTTCACCGACATTCTCCACTTGCTGAGCCAGTCCGGGAGATCGTCGAGCACGCGCTGCATCTTGACGGCCGCGTGTTTGGCCGAGAGCGACGTGGTGATGTACGCGGCGTCGTCCGCGTACAGCGCGAGCGTAGAGGTGTGCGTGGCGGGAATGTCGTCGGTGTACGCTGAGTATAACACAGGCGAGAGGCAACTCCCCTGCGGCACGCCTGCCGCGATGGGGCGCGCGGCGGAGAGTTCGTTCTCCACCGAAACCTTGAAAGTCCTGTCTCGCAGGAAGGAGGAGACCACCTATATCAGGCGACGGGGCGCTGTGGTGTGGGCGAGTTTGTACACCAGCCCGGCGTGCCACACTCTGTCGAAGGCCTTTTCCATATCCAGGAATACCACGGCGGCGTATTCCCGCTTGTTCACGGCCGCCGTGAGTATGTGCAGGACCCTCGACAGCTGGAGCGTCGTGCTATGCTCGCTCCGAAACCCGAATTGCTCCGGTCTGGGTGTGAGATGCGGTGTGAGGTGGCGCAGCAGGAGCGCTTCGAACACCTTGGAGGTCGTGGGCAGGAGAGTGATGGGCCGGTAGCTCTCCGGCTTCAAAATATTCTTCCCGGGCTTGGGCAACATTATCACCTTCCCCTCTTTCCAGCAGGAGGGGAAGGTGCCGGTGCGGAGTATCCCGTTGAAGAGGCGTGCTAATGCCGCCACCGTCTTGGGTGGCAGGTGTCGGAGGGCGGTGTTGGTGATGCCGTCCGCACCGGGGGCCTTCTTTGGCTTCGTTCTTCTTATTGCCCGTAGTACTTGGCCCGGGGAAATGCCCGAACCGGCGAGCGCTCGGCTTTTTATAGTAGAATTGAGTGTGTCATTCATTTGAACAAAACACCCACTTCCGCACAATAAAATTAGTTTTTACATTATAAAATGTTACTATTTTATAAACAAACGTTTTATAACATTTTTAAATCAATTAACATGCGTAAATCTATTTTTTTAATGTTAACAGGTGGTAAAATAATGGCCACGTGTTTTTATTTTTGAAATGTAGTTTCTCACCAACGTGACATACATTGAAAATAATCTGTATTCTTATAAGTATTACTAATTTGATAATTAAATAATTTGAAATTACAATTTTTGACTTAGTTACCTACAGTTAACAAATCTGATTTGATTTTAAGGTTATTCCGGAAACGTTTTTTTATTTGTTATCGAATTGTAGCGACCCGCCGACAGATATATTTATTTGTCGAAAACACGTGTAAGTGTACAATCGGTTGGAATGATTACAAAAAAAGTTTCAACATGTTTTGCCTAGAAAGGCAAAGCATAAAATAATAAAAACAAATAAAAAAATAATGTTATCGTACAAATACAGTAACAATAATAATTTAATTCAGAGTACAACAACATATAAATTAAAGTCAAATTAATAAAAAAAAAACAAAAAAAAAAATGTCTAAAGTACGTCATTTAAATAATCAACAACATTAATATAGTAGCATTAATTTATTAGAACCTTCTTCATGCTTTTATTAAAATTATTAATATTCAAAATACTTGATTTCACGATTTTTTTCGACAATGCAGAATTTGTCGTTAATTTAAAGTATTTAAGAAATAAAGAGGAAGGTAGGTAACAAATCAATTTAAGCAAATGTATTCAGCCTGTCATTTTAGAACTTGATTTGAAACGGTGATTTTGGTTTTTTAATATGAGGTCTGACAAGATCTGTGTTCTGCTAGAGTAGAATAGGAATAATGATATGTTAAATTTTAAAGTTCAAAATAGAAATGGGATAGAATCCTTGGAAGGTATTCAAAAGAAAATATAAGATAACTAGCTTTCGCCAGCGGGTTCGCTCACGTTAATTTAGAATTTGCCTATCAATTCGGGTTGTACTCTGTTTGAGTGCATAAGTGAACCCTTCATTTTCTCACACCCTAGTACAGAATTTTTGAACAGAATGTTGACTTTTCCACTCTGACTAAAACTTCTTATTTCTACTGCCATAGAGATATACCTTTTTTATGACACCCTAGTACTTTTTTCTTGGGTAATCGTAAATTGGTTGTAATAACCCCAAATTATCAATAATATATTTTATGACACCCTAGTTGAAGCTGGTCCATCGACACTCCAAACTCACAAAATGTATTAGGTACTTAAATTTAAAATTCGAACATAATTCGAAAGACATGTGGCGCCATCTATCACCATTAGAAGGTTATTGTGATTTCCCTCGGGAACAGTAGTTTTTTTCGGGATGAAAGGTACCCAATGTTTGTTCCTGTACACCTGGCAATGTATATGCAAAAATTCAGGATGATCGGTTCAGTGACTTAGGCGTAAAATGGTAACAAACAAACTTACTTTCGCATTTCTAATATTAGTTAGGATTGACTGAGATCTTAATTAAAATTGCGACTATAATTTGAGATTTAAACTATCCTATCTCTCAAGTTGGATCGAACTAACTGCACATGGTGTGCAAATTTTATTACAATCGGTTAAGTGGTTTAGGAGTCCATTGAAGACAAACATTGTGACACGAGATTTATATATATTAAGATATATACATATATTATATTTAATAATTGTGTTAATTGTAAGATGACATGTGTAAGCGAATCACATTTTTAAATGGAACTCGGAATTTGTTGCCTATTATCACGATATCGTGAATATTATGATTTTATCTTGACAATACATTTGTGGAATTACGGTATTTATAGGCTCTTTCTGTGATATCTGTATCATATCAAATTCGCCCGTCAAAAGTCTCATTTAAAATTTTACGATTTGACATACGAAACGAACATAAAAATCGCTGCAAAAGATTTTAAACACGATAATAGGAAATTACACAGGCTTTTGCAAATAAAATCGTAAAAGTTGATAGCTCGATATATCGAGAGAATCCTCGCTATATATATTTGTAGTAGATTTTTTCAATACAGTTGGGGCACACGTCACAAGCCTACTTACGGAGGCATGAGAACTTGAGCCGCCAGTATCGGGGTGTTTGAAATTCGAAATTGTTATCATACGTTTCGCCCCTACCTCCCCGGTAAAGCCATGTATTTGCGGATTTGATATTTTTGCTTTGTTTTATTTTGATGTCGTAAAGTGGGTGTTATGAGTCGTATTGCTCATAAATGGAACGCTTTTCTTTTGTTATTGTGATTTTATTTTTGATGATGGTGTTTCCCTTGTATTGTGTAGTGTTAATTAATTACGGGTCGATAAATATGAAATCGGTGCGGTGCGTTGCCGTCACGCGGCGAACTGCTGAGATTTGCGTTGCGGTGCCGCGTAGCAAAGCGCCCTACTACCATTGCCCATTGTGACCATTTTTCCTACGATCGTGAACATAGCTGGAAGTATGTGACAGTGTGACGTTGTTCATTGTGTTATTCGACGTCATCGTATTGCGCGGTGCATTACTTCTTATTCATTTTTGTGTTGCGGCGAACAGCATCGCTGAATTTGGCGGCACCGCATCCCTTTTATGTGTGTCGACGACCCGCATATTTGACGGCAACGAAGCTGTCACGAGAGCCAACATTTACTGGTAAAAGTATAGTGCAGAAACATTAATAAGACTACTCTTATAAATACGTATAGCTGCAGCATTTTTATCAATTTCCGACTGATAAGAGTACAAAATATTTTTCTTACTAAACCATGTCCATTTAACTTCATAGAATGCCAGTTAAAATGACAAACATATCAGTAATAAACTGAAAAATACTTTCTAAAAGTTCAAATGTTGGGAAAAATACGTTCCCCAAGCTACGTACAGCTTCAAACGGTCACAGCCAAGGAGCTGTCATCACAGAATGGAATGTCCGCTTCCATAAAACTTTCACGTAGGTACTAAATTACCTGCATCGTCCTTTGAACTCCTTTGTCTAACCTTTTCCATCCAAACAATTGCACACAATGTCATGTCGACGTTAAATACAGCGGAATACATAAAATATGGTTTGACTGGTTCAACCAGGGACGTATTCAAAGATAGTCAAAGACAGTTACTACTATTCAAAGTCAAAGTCAAATCATTTATTTTAATAAGATCATTAAAAGGCACTTTTGAACGGTATTTACAAGTGAAAAAAACAATAATAATATTGAATCTAGTAGCAGAAGTAAATGCAAAATTTTGTATGAATGTTTGTTACTCAATCACAACAGAATAGCTGAACGGATTTAGATGAAAGGCACAGAGATGTATTATAATCTAGTCATAGATATACAATGTTATAACAAAAAGAAAATATCTTAACATGCTACAATCTCACTTTAATTGATTTAATAGCGCTTGAGCAAATGTGTAAATAGTACCTATGTTTTTCAAAATACGTATAATATTTATAATGTTATGTAATATTGGTAGTTTAGTATGTTACTTATTTTACACATTATTTCTATCTCCAAAGGGTTAGGCAGAGGTGTACCCATTAATGCACTATTGCCATCAACCGGTTACAAATCTAGACACCAAGGCTACTACTGAGAAATTCCTGGAAAAACCCAATAACACTTTGCCCGACCTGGGAACCAACGCGGCAGTCAAATTATATCCAACAAAATGATGTCCAACGTTTAACCAGTCACCTTGTACATGTGTGCAAATAGAAAGCTTTATACGAAATAAACAGGGGTCGATGCCCGCTGTACATCAAAAGGAGTTTATACGTCGCCACATAATATGTATGTATGTGTGTTTGTCCGACCGCATGTACACTTTTTTAGACGCACAATTAGGCCTCTTCTGCTTTTGACATTGCCCCTACCATCTGTGTTAAGGAGACTATTTTGGTAATTGATTTGAGTAGCAGTTTCTTTTCTCAACCCTTTTTTATATGTTGATTAAAGTTAAATAATGATTAATGTCTATTTAGATATTTGTGTTTGACGTCTAATGGCCTACGCAGACCGGGACGGCATGGCATATAATTTTAGACATTCAAACATAAATTGCTATTTATCCTTTAAAATGATGCCGATGCATCCCTTTCGATGCCAAAAGCATAGCAATTTATGTCCTATTTCTATAGCAATACGTTTGAATATCTAAAATTAAATCCCTTGCCATGCCGTCCCGGTCTGCGTAGGCCTTAAGTGTGTTTTAACGACTTTGACGTAAGGCAGTAAATATTTTGGAGTAAATACCTACTAGCGACTCACCAATGCTTTGCAAGTATGCGATATGCTAATATGGTGACATGTCAAAAGAGACAGACACAAAAAGCAACTTCGTTTTATACAATTTATAGATCAAGCATCATCATCATTTGCCTAGCGTTTTCCCGACTATGTTGGGGTCGGCTGCCAGTCTAACCGGAACCAGCCGAATACCAGTAATTTACATGAAACGACTGCTTATCTGACCTCCACAACCCAGTAACTAGGTAATACATATTTTGCTGTGAATTACTGATATTTACTTAAAACAGAAACAAGAGAATTCATTTTGAATGTTGTATTTTCAAAATGACCCCTTGGTAAGATTGGTTGTTACGGAAGATAAACTTTAGAAAGTACATAAATGAATTGAAAAAGTCACATTGGTACTCGCCCGGATTCGAGCCCTCATCAACCTCATGCATGAAAAAAAATACAAAAAAAAAATTCAATGCTCTCTTCGCACCAATAGTAGTGGTAACTCAGTTCGATGTTCGTCGAGGGAGACTTCTTGTGAGGGCGCCCAACTTTACGGATTATTCGAGTATGTATGTGGAAGGTAACCTTATTGCCCTCACATCTTTGAGGCTTTATTAAAAAAAAAATGAGACATAATGGTGCTCTTTAACTTGTGGCAGGTAAAATTGACTACCTCGTTGGTCGCGAAATCGACCTTAATGGGTGGGATCATTCGATTAACATCCTTTTGGATTTCCAGATTCTCAAGTTTTAGTCAGTGACATTATTAATAAAGTGTGCCGGTAATAAAAGTAAAAAAACTTTTTTAAATTTAGTTTTTACTTAAATGCGCTAAACATTATGAATAAAGTGTACATAAAAGTAAAAAAAAAAAACTTTTATTTAAATGCGCTTAAAAGAGTGAAATAAAGTTTTCCTTTAAAACTTTTTCTATCAACTTATAATGTCATTACACAATTTAAAAAAAGCTATTGTCGCGAGATTTAAGTCCTCATATTTACTTAGATTGAACAAATCAAAATTGAAAGCAAAAAGATCAAGGTTATTTAGTTTGTTTATCTACACAGGTAAATCTCAGAAAACTGTAGCTTGGTATTTGGATAAATTTAAGTATTCACGACTTCGTCTGCATCCCTTAAAATACGGACACGGACAAAGTCGCGGCATAAAGCTACTCGTATGAAATATTTAACTGACACTCAAATTTTCAGCGAGAAATACTTTTACACACACTCCCTGAGATAATTATAAAGTCTTCATGACTTTAGCTTGTTATAAATGTTTAAGACGTTAGTAGAGAATTTTATAACTCACATCGCTCGTTAAGAAATCTTTGACTAATTTTAGAGTAATATACTGTTTTAAGATTTACATGGAACTTAACGGATTTCTACAAAACTGAAAAGCGGAAGAATTGAATCGTGAAAGATGGAATGATTGAAGGGAGACTTTTGCCCAGGGCTGAGACAGAACAACACAATAACATCACGCCTGTTATCCCCAAAGGGTTAGGTAGAGGTGTACCCATTAATACGCCATTTCGCCAGTTATGTTTTAGTCCCATGTAATCAACCGGGCACAAATTCAGACTTCAAGCCTGCTATTGATCCGTAATCTACCCCGGCCAACGGGGAGAGTGGAACCGGCGAGAGATGTCGTGCGGTGTCCCACAGGGATCGGTCCTGGGACCGCTTCTGTGGGACATCGGATACGACTGGGTGCTGCGCGCTGACCTCCCTGACGGCGTCAGCGTGGTCTGCTACGCTGACGACACGCTCGTCCTGGCACAGGGAGAGTCGCACCAGGCGGCGGCCGACTTAGCGACGCGAGGGGTTGCGACAGTCGTCGAAAGGATCCGGCAATTGGGACTCGAGGTGGCATTGCACAAATCCGAGGCCATGTGCTTTCATGGTCTTCGGAACGCGCCACCGTCGGGTTCCCAAATAACGGTGGGAGGGGTTCACATCGGCGTCGAGGCGACGATGAAGTATCTGGGTCTCGTCCTCGACAGCCGGTGGAGCTTCAAGGAGCACTTCCGACGTCTGGCTCCTCGATTGGACAGGGCTGGGGCCGCTTTTTGGCGGCTCCTGCCCAACCTCGGGGGACCAGGCGCCTCCTGCCGGAGGCTTTACGCCGGAGTCGTGCGGTCCATGGCCCTCTACGGGGCCCCTGTGTGGGCCCCTACCATCAGGCGGCGGCCACCAGCCAAGTTGGTGGCATGCCAGAGGGTCATGGCCATCCGGATAATCCGGGGATACCGTACGGTCTCCGGCGAAGCGGCAAGCCTCCTTGCCGGATTGCCGCCGTGGGATCTGGAGGCAACAGTCCTCCAGCGCGTCTACGAGTGGCGTGTGGACGCGCAGCGCCGGGGCGAAACCCTGCTGCCGCGGCAAATCGTGGCACTGCGGGGCGAGCTCCGGTGCGATCTCATGGCGGAATGGGAGATGCGACTGTCGCAACCCAAGTTCGGGCACGCCGCAATCGCGGCGGTAAGACCCCTCTTTGAGGAGTGGCTGGAGAGGCGCTACGGCGTCCTCACCTACCGCCTGACGCAGGTCCTCACCGGACACGGTAGTTTCGGGAGGTTCCTGTGTCGGATAGGGCGGGAGGAAACGCCCGGGTGTCACCACTGTGTGGATCGCCCGGAGGACACGGTGGAGCATACGGTGCAGGACTGCCCCGCTTGGGCAGACCACCGCCGTGTCCTCACGGAGGCGATAGGCGGCGGCGACCTCTCGCGTCCGGACCTGGTTCAGGCCATGCTCCGGGGCGAGAGGGAATGGGATGCAGTCACCTCCTTCTGCGAAGCAGTAATGCTAGCGAAGGAGGAGGCGGGCCGCGTGAGGGAGAGAACCACCTCACGCCCCAGCCGCCGCGGGAGACGCCCAGGGCGTCGGACGTCGCGAGGCGACATCCGGCCACCGTAGGCGCGGGCTTGCGGACGGCGAGTAATGGGTAGCTCGCCGTCCGATCAAGGACCAAGCCCGGGTCGACGGCGCGTTCTGTTCGCGCGCGCCTCAAAGAGCTGTCAGCACAGGGACGGGGCCCCCAACGGGGCCAACGCCTGCCGGGGTTGCGGGACGTCTTAACAGGATACCGTGGCCCCGGAACGTAAAGGGCAACAGAAGGAACAGGGTGGTTTTTTTAGTCAGTAAAAGTCTGACAGTCCCTTCCGCCCCACCCAGGGCGGAAGGAGTCATTTGATGATTTTTACCACCTCAAAAAAAAAAAAAAAAAAAAAAGCCTGCTATTGATAAATTCCCGATGTAAAGTCCGAATTTGTATCCGAATGATGTCAATAGGCTCGCCCCCTATTTCATGGGACTTAAAACATAACTGCAAAATGTGTCGAAATGTGGATGTATTAATTCATTACACCTCTACCTAACCCTTCGGGGATTACAGGCGTGATATTATGCTATGTATTAATCGAATTTTAGAAAAGTTCGCTTCCGTTGAAAATCGCCATCAAATCATATTCCCGTGTGACATTCCCATTTTAAAACTCAATGTAACCATATTACGCTCAGTTTTTTTACCTAATGTACCTTCTTATTTATTATGTATTAGCCTCAGCTTTTTGTTTGGTAAAAATATAGGAAAAAGGTAATTGTTTCGAGGGTTCTTTCGGGTTAAAATAATGCCGGGAGAGATGTCTTGAACAGATATCCATTGTGAAAGTAGGAGAACGGGGTTATGGCCTGGGGGACGCCAGGTTTAATCTAAGCGTCGCGATTTAGTGAAGTTCTAGAGTATGTATACCAGATAATGTAAATTAAAACTTAGAAATAAAGAGTATACAAAATGAAGAAACTTTATTTACTAGCTTTTGACAGCGACTTCGTTCGCGTCAAAGTTGATGTCTCTCTACGAACTTTTGACCTCCGTTTTAACCCCTTAGGGGGTGTAAACTACTAACTACAAACTACCCTGCCAAATTTCATCTTCATACGTCAAGCAGTTTTCGATATTTCTTGATGAGTGAGTAAGTGACGTTTCGGTTTTATACAAAGTTGATACGAAAGATGGGCTTTCCTTTAAATTGCCTATATTAGGTACCATTTTCAAGCCCTGTACCAAAAATCAATTAATTAAAAGCAGTAGTTTAGTCGCAAATGATTTTTATTTGGGTTAAAACATAAACATACCTATTTCCTTTTTCCACAAATGTAATAAAAACACTCTGACATTATCAAAATAATCCTACCTGTTGTTTTCATAGACATTTTCGCTTTTTGGCTGTCGAAAATCTCTCCTTTTGTAAGTTATGTTTTTCTATTTTTTTTACGTTGTTAGTTTAAATAAAATTAGAGTTCTGCTGTGAACCTATTGAAAGTAAAATTGCGTCTAATTAAAAAAAGCTTAAAACTGCAGCTAATTTTATTACCGAATACGCCAAAATAAAAAACAATATTAAATAATAGACGATTAAATCGCAGAGTCGTTAACCTCACTGGCAATGTTGCTAGATGAAATATTAAAATACGACCGCGCGCCTTGAAGTTACTTTCAGTAATAGACTTTTGATATAAAATGTGTTTTCCAAATTTAAATCTCGTATGGTCTCAGTAGCAGGACGTTGTTCTTCTGTTGAAAGAAAATTTCTCGTTACGAAAATTGCTTCGAGAATAGAATTTTGTTGAGAAGTTATAAAATGTTGCCAACACAAAAAAGGTTCAATTTTAATAAGCAATTTTTACGATGATATTTTTATGACTGAAAACGGCAACATACGAAATTGGGGTGTTGAGATTATTGAAATATATTTATTGCTTTGAAATGAAAAAAAAAATAAACAGATTTTTAAGAATGTTTAAATTTTAAAAAAAAATAATAATTATAACCTAACTACGCAAGTACATTATTGATTAGAATTAATTCGAACAAGATTCTCCTTTATTTACGAAAACATAATGACGCAAGTGGCTTACGCTCCGTAAATATCACTTTCAGCCTCATTTTTAGATAACCTTACCAGTTATCTAGATACCCTGAGTGACACGAATGTAAAAGATATTTTATTAACTGAATAATTATATAGGTATGTGCCCTTATGTATTTGCTTTTTTTTTATTAAGAATTTTCGAATTTGTTTTCAATTTTAATTATTTTCCGTGTGTTTTAGTGCTTATTAAAACGTTCACTATTCACTTTTTATGGACATGGCCTGAAATAAAGATTTTATTATTAAAAAAAAAAACATAGCAGCATAGGAAAAGTCATAAACCATAAAGAAAACAGGCTAGAGCGTTTATATGGTAAAAGACCACCCGCGATTCCTCTAAAATGTTAAATTAAAACATTTATTTTCATCGTACTACAGAGAATTCTTAAATGTTAAGTAGGCAAACAATAAACGCAGATCAAAAAGAAAAACCTACGTTTTAATATCCCCACACAAAGGAAGATTAGAGGGCCATGGTTGAGTATTTTCATTAAAATCGGGTCCCCCGTCATACATTTTATAGAAACAACAAATAAGAGGCTTAAGCAAATATTTCGTTTTCTTTGCTTTGTAATGAATAATGTGACAATGCAATTTTGATTTAATGAGACTTTTGCTTTTGTTAGCTGAGCTTGTGAGTTTATAGTTTGTGGGCTTGTAAGTGAATATTAACATTTTATATTATTATGTCTATCAATAAAATACAAGCTGCAAGAAATTTTGTTTTTCTTTTGTGATAAGTAGATTAAATTTTTTTTTGTTAATATTTAGCTAAAGTCTAATTTCTTTTTAAAGTGGTTAATAAACCAATTTCAAGCTTTTTTAATTCATATACGTCGGTAAAGAAAAGCATCCTGAGGAAACCTGGAATTTTAGTTAATACAAGTTGGAAATCGCCAATCAGTCTTGAGCAAGCGCAAAAATCAATGCTCCTGCCTTCTCTATAAGAGAAGAGGCTTTTGCCCTTCAATGGGACAATGGGTACTGTTATAATATTTTAATAAAGCAACATAAAAAAAACAATCCAGTATTTATGGTGACATTACTAACTTACACCTATAAAAATGCGCGCAGTCGTTCTTATACATTTTTTTAAAATGTTTAAAAGGAAAATTAACCACTAAAAGCGAGGCGCGGTTTTAAGAGCGTTATTAAAAATTCTCTTTTGAAAACTCGCACTTTCGCCTTTGTAATGCTGGAATGTAACCCAACAATTAAATAAAGAAATACGAGAATATTATAGACGTTTGCGCTGCTTTAAAATGTTATGGTTGTCGTTAAAGTTGTTTAAGAATAACTAATGGTTTTTCTTTTGTATTCGAGATGGTTGGTTATGGCCTTGCATTCTTTTTTTGAAGATCATGGTTGCTAATTAAAAAATGGAGATTATTAATAGACCATGCTTTGTTCAACTGAGTTTAGTAGAGGAGGTCAGCATGGGGATTGGCTGGATCGGATTTTATAGACGGAATGACTCGTACTGAAAAAACTTTTAACTTTTTTTTAATGATGTAGGTTTACATTGTCCATACTATGTGGCACATAGCTACATACATAACGCTTAACAAAATATATTATCACCTTTTTTAGCTAAGTCTGCATGCTCATAATTTTCATGTCTCAACAAAGTAAACATTACAATTTACAAAAAAGAAAATTTGTATTTTTAATTTGCCTTTGTATTTCTTTTTTCATTACTGGCAACTTTAGGGCTTGCGTCCAAATTCAGTTAGAGTTTTTGCCAGCCTACAAAGGCGAGAGGCGTTCGTAAGAAAATTAAAACGAAGTTAAAAACTTTTTGATTATTTCGTGATTTCGCTCACGAGGGAGGCCCTTAAGACGAGTAAATTGATTATGCGAGGTAAGTCACCAGCTTTGCGAGCATCAGCAAACAGTGTGTTAACATCAGCTACCCAATAAGATATACCTTTGGACTGCCTCGTTGGTCTAGTGGTCGCAAGCGCGACTGCTGTGCATGAGGTCTTGGGTTCGATTCCCAGGTCGGGCAAAGTGTTATTGGGTTTTTCCATCAGGAATTTCTCAGTAGCAGCCTCGGAGTCTGGATTTGTGCCCGGTTGATGGCAATAGGCTCGCCCCCTATTACATGGGACTAAAAACATAACTGGCGAAATGTGGGTGTACTGATGGGTACACCTCTTGATGATGGTAAGATATACCTAGTACATATTCGTAGATGATATGATACTCGAAAGATGTATATGTAAAGTAGTAGCAGGATTGGATTCTGCCTCTTAGAAGCCACGGATTCGTCTACGTCATTGTATTTGACTTATTTTATTTGGAATTCTTAACAAACATAAAATCACACCACGCCCGTAATTCCAAAGCGTTAGGCAGAGTTGTACCCATTAGTACACCCACATTTCACCGGTTACGTTTTTTTTTATGTGCTACGTAACAGGTGGCGAGCCTATTGCCATCAACCGGGCAAAAGTCCAGACATCGCCTTACCTGGGAATCGAACCCAAGACCTTATGCTTAGCAGTCGCGCTTTGCGACCACTAGACCAACAAGGCAGTCATAACAAAATACGCAGAAACCTAAAATAGTATAGTAGAATACAATAACTTTTTAGATTTAAATGAGTAATACATAACCAAAAAATCTCCGTTCCGATATGATTTTGACTTCAAAATGACGCCAACCTTACGCAAAGCCTAATCCCAATAGAACAGGTTTTAACATGAGCGTCTTTTAAATCGGCTTATTTCATTAAATTAGTCTGTGCCCCATACCTAGAAAGAACTCAGAATGAAGGAAAACACAATAATATTGAAGAGATCCTAATGTAGTCTTTGTGAAGAGAATAATAGCCTTTTTTTTGTTTGTTTAGTACCAAGAAGGTTATCTTAAAAGATACTGAAATCTGTGTTGGCACAATGATATTTTTTTCGTTGCTAGTCCTTTTCAAGAAAATATAGTTTGAAATGCTGCTTTATTTGCATTGCAAACCTTTTTTGTGAAATATATATTTACTTATTTATTTAAACTTTATGCATCAAAAAAGTACAAAGGCGGTCTTAATGCCTTAGGACTCGCACGTGTGATGTTTTCTTACGGATTCTTAATTTCTTTATAGAAAAATATAGCCTATATCACCCGGGGATAGTGTAGCTTCTCAACAGTGAAAGAATTTTTCAAATTGGTTCAGTAGTTTCGAAGCCTATTCAATGCAAGTACCCAAACAAACAATCAAATCTTTGTAATATTAGTATAGACTAGCCGTTCGCGTAAATGTTGTTAATCGCGGTCGCGTAGTAGTCAGTCGTGGAAGCGTAACAAACATAGTGAGGTACTTTCGTATTTATAATATAAGTAAGCATATAATATAGATAGAAGAAAACTGTCCAGTAAATCTAGTGGTTCTAAACTACTTAACTACTGAATCGTTTTTGGCGAAATTTAGTACGGAATAAGCTTGCATTCTGAGAAACGTTGTAGGCTACTTTATAATCCGCGATTTTGTCTACGTTCGTTAACCAACTTTCATACGAACGAAGTTGTGGACAAAAATAGTGAAATGGACATACTTTCTTACACTGTCAGACATGCCATTCGATTAAAGGTACGTCCCCACAATATTTTCTTTCATATGAGACGCAAAACTACTTGTATGGCGGACCCATGGGACAAATACAAAGTTATTTCGTATTTCGTATGGAATTTATTTCTTGTATGAAGATATAACTTTAGTCGTATTTCAACTGAATAAGATCGATGATAGCGCGACACGTTTTTAAATCGGTAGGTAGATAAATATTAAAATTGGTTATACAACGTGTTCCTTTTGATATCCTATTATTCTAGGGTAATAAGGATACCATGTCAAATCAACTGGCATAATGAATCTTTTTTTTATTTTTATAGGTATATTTTTTCTTTGTATTCATTTAGAAAATAAATGAAGATGGATGAATGGATGGATGTATATGGGTTATCAAAAGGTCGAACGTTAACGAATCAAAAAAATAAATAAAAAACCCGCGACGGCGGCCATCTTAGATCCAATTTCATCAAACATGGCTAAGAACACTAATTCACGTTTCAAACAAAAAAAAAAACGATATCAAAATCGGTGCATCCGTTCAAGAGCTACGATGTCACAGATAAACACACAACCCGTCGTTTTTGCGTCGGGGGTTACAAAAGACACATCACATAGCCGTTCAGTACGTAGATATAGGTATACCCCATCAAACTCAGTAATGCTAGTCGTACTTCCAATCCGAAAATCGACCTTATGGTGATGACTTAAAGGTTTCAATTACTTTCTTTAATAATACAATATTTTCTAAACATCCCATTTCTAAAGTCCCTTTTACATTACAGCAATATAATAAACAAACATATCCCCCTATAGAGACACGACCGCTCCCTTTACGTGAACAAAGCAAACTCCCCCATACATGTACTGGACGTATTACAAAACTAGTATCATTCGTCCCGAACAGAGATGACATAGGCATAGGAAAAACGGAGTAGTGTCCGATCGGAACTAGTTTTTATAGCCGAAACCGAAACCGGAACCGAAACTTCCATATAAGATCATGTTTTCTAGGGAAAAAACAAACAAAAAATTATCGTTATCAGTCTGAAACTAACGCAAAGAAAACATAAAGCAAGTTATGAGACGTCTCTCTGAGAGCTCGGATGCGGCAAAATGACATTTCGTCGCTCGCAGCTCAGTACACCGAACGAGTACTTAAGAAAAACTGTTTATTGGTACAGACCATGTACACAAAATAATAATAAAAAGGCTTTTAAATAAAAATACAAAAATATAAAGACATTATTGTTTGCCCTACACGGTTATCATGACGTTATTACGTAGTTTTGGCCGGACCGCAGCCGAAACCAATTTTTTCGCCGGTACTAGGCCGAAACCCAAACCAAAAGCTCGGTCGATCTCTAAAACGGAGTCAAAAACATTTTTTCATCCATTCGTATTGTGAGTCCCCTAAAAGAGCACTCTATTGAATGTACTGCACTCAATAGATAAGTATTTCATATCCTGGTTGAATGAGGATGGTATGCATCAGTAAAACTGAAAGTTAGGGTATGTACTGCGGAATGTGAAGCGTCTGTACGTGGGCTATGTGATCGGGTTAGGATTTTGTTACACCGTTTTGGTTTGGCGAACTTTTTGCTATAGACATGCAGTTTAAGCTTTTCTTTAAGAATTTTTTCGCAGTCTGTACTGTAATAGGTTTATGAACTGTAATAATTTAATGATGTTATTTGTTTTTTAACTACAATAAAAGGTATAAAAGCAGACTCAACGACACACTGGCACACATCAACTCATAGGTAATAAAAATAAAAATAGGAGTAATATGAGATTCTGATCTGATATCAAGAGGGTCGCATTTAAATATACTGAATATAAAAGGAAGATAATGAAATCTGAAGTATGAGAAGATAGAGAAGAACAGTTAAGTAGAGAGAATCGGCTTTGTAGGTCACCTGGTTAGTAACATAACATCATAACATAACATCACGCCTGTAATCCCCGAAGGGTTAGGCAGAGGTGTACCCATTATAGTACACCCACATTTCGCCAGTTATGTTTCTTTTTTAGTCCCATGTAATAGGGGGCGAGCCTATCTGGTTAGTCTTTTACTTTTTCTTGTCGCATTTATTAGAAACTAAAGTAAAGCCTTGTTCCTTACTCAAATAACTTGCTTTTAATATTTTTGTTTACTTTTTGGCAAAACATATATTTGTATTTAATTTTTTTTGTTTACTTTTCATCAAAGCATATTTTTGTATTTTATTTTTTATTAGCCATATTATTATGCAAGATCGTATTGAATCGTGTCGAAAACCAAACTATAGTTAAACAGAAGATGTCTTATACAACAAAGATTATTATTTCTTATTTCCTTATACAATAATTTTGTGTTTGTCTTAACAAAGCTTCATTAACAGCCGGTAATGACCATCTCTAATGATGTCTTCCGTTCGCATCTTCCTTGTTTTTTCCAATAGATATAATGTATTTTAGCCTGATATTCGCACGTTTCATTTAGTTGTTGGCATAGAGTGTTTTGCTAATAGTTACATATGGCGATCATTAATTCGTCTGTCATGGGTGATGGGTGCATTGTCCTTGTGTGATTGCAATTTCCCCTTTGAGACTCTGCTCATTGAGGCTGGGCCGGACTTAGGGGGGGCATCGTGATCCTGCTGGTCATGTGTCTGACTAGAAGACGACTATGTTTGTTTTAATCTAAGAGTGTGTGCTACATACTACGTGGGTAGTGTTCGGTCCAAGGCATTTCAGATTATAATTATCATTTTTAAGGATATTAAAATTATTTTTTAAGTTTATACTAATAACATAAAAATGTTAACTATTATTCTTTGGATTCAATGTGAGCTGAAATAAAAGTTATTATCATTTTAATGCCTCGCAAATAAACAACGCTATACTTACAAAGAATTATTGATAAGCTTT
The DNA here is from genome assembly GCA_949774945.1 of Hoplodrina ambigua. NCBI lineage: Eukaryota > Metazoa > Arthropoda > Insecta > Lepidoptera > Noctuidae > Hoplodrina > Hoplodrina ambigua. Next base: position 12,413,043 of record OX458973.1, read on the forward strand.
ATTCCCCGACTTTATCCCCCATAATCCGGCTCTGAAGAAAATTACCTACCTGCCTAGTTAAGTTATAAAGCTAGTAGGTTACTAGCTTTAGAAGTTAGTCTAATAGTTTTTGAGATTTCGTGTTTAGTTAAAGAGTGACCATTTACTTTCATATCCTACTCACTGTTATATACAGAATCCGATATATTCAAAACCATCCCCACGAGCGTACGGTGTAAATGCGCCCCATCTGAACTGGGGTCAGTGGCGGTCGTTATTTATATTTTCCCGACCGTACCGCGGGTTATTTTATGTAGTCGACTATTTTATATCGACGATCGCGGGATTTAATATTAAACTGCTTTTCAACCGCTTTTCCGCGGCCAGACTTTATCGGTGCATATTGAACATACTTCCACGGTGAAGAACGGTTTTGCTCTTTTGTTTTTATTAGGTACTGGTAAAAAGTTCTCGTTTTTATTTACGCTTGCAACACATATATTCTGTGTGTTTGATGATATTTAATACTCTATATTTCTAAAAAGAGGAGACCTACATTTTTTGTTGTACAAGAAATATGAAAGGTATATTTAACTAAAATACTTTGAAATAATGACAACACCAAAATAGTTTTTTATTTATTACACATAAGATCACGCCTGTAATTCCTAAAGAATTAGGCAGAGGTATACCCATTAGTGCACCCACATTTCTCCAGTTATGTCTAAATGGATAAACTACATAGGTAATTTAAAAAACAATTACAACTTAAACAATTCTGTTGCTAAGCAACGTTTCGACTGTCAAGCGTCTGAAACTTTCGCAGCTGATAAGTTTGCGAAATCTTTTTCGCAGATTACTTTCATATGACTTGTTGAGATTGTAAGCAGCCATTTTCGTCTGTTTAGAGATTTTCCTCGTATTTACAAACTTTTTCTCTCTTTTGTACAGTTTTTTAATTCGTTTTCGTTTGTGCCAGTATTTTTAAATCGTTTTGGGAAAATTGTCGTGTTTTACTAAAGATTCACCATCAAAAGGAGGTAGGTAGTAGGTATTCTTTTTTCAAAGTTTTTTTTTTTAATTGTGAGAATGTTGAAATAATGAGTTTCTATACAGTAGTTCGTGGAGCTGCAGAATTTAAGGAGGTGAAACCATATTTCGTTTTATACACGGTTCAAAATTCCGTACATTTCTAAAGATAAACACATAACAAAAACGGACGACAAATTTTATCGCTGGAGGGTCTGAAATCATGTACTTCTTCTTTATTTCTTTCTTTCTTTCCATGGTAAAAGTTTTCCGTAAGGAATCGGTATGCTCTTCTGTCATCCCCGCGACGCAGGAAGTCCATGAGGATTTCCAACGGGCACACAAAAAAAGTCGTCTAAGTCTCAAAGAAAAAAGAACAAACAGTCCTTTATATATTTAATTTAGACGCAAAACCAAGTACATAATAAACCCTCACTTAATCCGTAGCAGGAGAAGGGTTCCTCCCAGAATTTGTTAATAGCAACACTAACTCGAATAGTTCCTACAGAATGTTCAATAACGTTTTAACGTAAACATAACATATACTTACAGTTAGTTTTAATACTTACATATAAACTCGGGTAATGGTAGGAATTTTTAATATCAAGAGACCGATGACAGGCACAATATGACAATGCCTCGACATGTTAGGAATCCTCATTGTTGACGTTTGCAGGCTGACGAATACGATATATATTTGTTGTATCCAACCTACTTTATACTAGACATAGAGTTCAAAATCCTCTGCAGTAATTCGATGTAAGTTTTTGATTCACCGTAGGGGTTGGGAGCTAGTATTGTTCGTGTACAACAATCGCTTGCTTTTTAGGTATTGGTATTGATGCTCTCCAATTACTGGTAGATCAACAATAGGTAAAGTTTTTCCTGGTAATAATGATGTGATACCCACACACTAACCATATTATACATATTATGTACCTACATCTACCTGTAAAATAATTTATATTTCGCCAGCTACATTATCGCCCTGGTGATAATATCACTCATATTTGGGGTGTCTTTGTGGGATTGGAGACAGACATTGAGGGTAAGCCGAACCCAAAGTTCATAATTATAATCACTATAATAGTTTCTTTATATCTCAATCATAGAAGGATGACCAATCAATACAACTCTCTATCATGTTCTTCCGACGATATAGACATTTTCTCCAACAGCCTAAGTAAATTTAAGTTGCTGTTACACACAAATCTTAATGTTGAGTAAGTGTTGACCGACCTCCCTTCTGTTTTTTATAATTTTTGTTTTAATTTTTGTTATTTGATGTTTTTTAAATTTTATACTTTATTTCCATATATTACTTAATAATTGATTGTTTGATATTATCTTAATGCAAGTTGTGGTCTCCTATAATTGAAGATTTGTATAAGTTTATGTTATTTTTAGCATGTAAGGTGTAATCTTTGTTGGAGATCCAAATAAATAGTCATACACCGTCAAAACAAAAATGTTACATTGACAAACATTTACATTTTAATGGACTGTTTATCTACATATTACAGTGTTTGTTCCGAAAAATAATAGAAATTGTATAATGCATGTAAAAAATAAAAGATGGAAGTAAATATTAAAATCGTAAAAGTTTCGTTAAATGTTTTAGATTTGTGAATTACGCGTTTCCCAATACTATTCTTAAAGATTAAGATGTAGTTACCTACTTCTTTGTACAAGCAATGTTTTGGAAACTAATCTATGCTATGGCTTTTTAATCCTGGCAATGACGAAAAATCTTTATTTATTCTTCGTATCATTATTTTTTGGGAACATTAATTAACAAATTGGTTTCGTATAAAACAACTATAAAAAAAATATCTACCAGGGAAGCATCGATAATTCCTTAATGATTTTAAAAGAAAAATAGATTTGTAAAGCGGCGAACTAATATCAAGTTCCCCTCATTAAAACGCCTTCATTAATAAAACAAAAAGCTATAGAGATTTATTATCTTAACAATACTTTTAAAAATTATAATTGGTACAGATGGGGATTTTACCCGACTGTGCGGCGCAAGGGGTAATGTGTTTATCAGTCTATGTATGTATGTTTGTTCTTTTGTGGCGCTCTAGAGACCAAACACGTGGGCTTTTTTGATAATTCTTACGTCAATCGAATTGTTTTAAAGACATGACAGAAATCAATATTCAATAGTGCGACAACTAGACGCCATATATCGTGAAAAAAAATAAAGGCGACTAACTATGTCAAGTGGGTTATTATTAAATAGGTATTTCAAAATTATCTTTATAAATCATATTTCATTTTAGATGACGCATTGACAAATCCGTGTGACCGTGAAAGCACCCTTAAACGCATGTTAAGTAAGTATTACTCAAATGTTTAAACACAAGACAATTTAAAATAAAACTATTCGAATGGCTAAACCAACGGAATTTTTGTAGCATTCAGTATTTTTTAGACTGTAAGAATTAATTTTATTTGTACTTTAATTTTATATTGTGTCCAAATATTTGCATGCTTTATTTCAAGCGAAACATGTGTGCCATATTTAAATTTAAGAATTTAAAATCTTTGTATCCATGTTTTAGAGCAAATAAATATATTACTATTACTATTAAAAATATGTTAAACATGTGAAACACAGTTGAAAACAAGTTTAGAGATTTTACGTGCTAAAAATGACATCTACGTAGTATAAAATGCTTCTAAAAACTTTTGAAACATGAATAACAACAGTTCCTCATAAAACAGTCATAAAAAGGAATAACAAGAGGGAAACGTTCCCGAGTGTTTAATTTAGTTAAACGCGTCCTAGAACTTTAAACTCAATACTGAAGTTTATTCGACGCAGTGGTCATAAGCGGGGACACACGGGTGAATTAATTCGTGAACTAATAATAATAATACCAGCCTATTATTGTCCCTGTGCAGGCCAAAGGCCTCTTCTCATACAGAGAAGGCACAAGCGTGTATTACCACGCTTGCGTGCAGGCGAGCTCTGATGATTGATTGGCTAATATAAACTATTAGCTTTTGCCCGTGACTACGTCTGCATAAATGTCGGTTATCGCGGACGCAGATGAAGTCGCGGAAAAAAGTAGTCTTAACCTTTTCTTGGGATTCAAACTAACCCCATTATAAATTTCAAAAAAATCGGTTTAGTGGTTTAGTCGTGAAAGCTTAATAGACAGACAGACAGTGTTACCTACGCCTTCATAATATAAGTGTGGACTACAACAAAGTTATAAACACTATTTCTATTTGTAAACGTGTGTGATTTTTCCAAGCCCTTAATACATCGTAAATTGTAGTAATTGTATTACTTTTTATGTAATACAATTACTACTGTTGTATTGTATGACCACAAGCATACACATTCGAGCATGCAAAAAACCTGGTTATTTATCTTCAATCCTGTTTCCTCTAACAATGATAATGCTCATCAATCTATAAGCACGTGTGTCCCGACGGACAGACATCGCAATCGAATTGAAAAGCGTCTCTCGAATGCATCCATGCATCAAGCTCGTTATACAATCATTGAAGCACCTAAGCCTATTAGGTTCTATTCATACACTTGTGTGAGCTATGCCTTATCCCTATTGTGTAAGTTTGAAGCTGGAATTAAGGTGCTACTACACTGCGGCACACGGGCACGCTGTGCATGTTGACTTAGCTTTGCATAGTATGAAAATGTATGTGATAACATCCACTGCAGCATGTACACTACGTGGTTAGTGACTTCATTGATGCAGCCTTGACATGTTTGGTGCTGCACACGCTATACACACGGCCCAAAGTTGCTGCGTAGGTTGTGCACGCAGAGGGTACGCACGTTAGTAGCGTGAGTGTATTTCTTTTTTTCCATCAAAGCACGCCACGTGTGTCGGTAACGTTATTAAACCACGTAGCGAGGCCGTGGGTGGTACTATTCAACCGACCACGAATATTTGTGCATTCAATATACTTCAGTAGAAGCTAATATGTGTGTTCTCATTGTTGAAAGGGAGTTGCTGTATTCTATATCAGCAAAGCCGAACCACTAGCTGGTTAAGCCGGATTTTTAGGTAAAATTAGGTAAAAAAGCCGTATCTGAAACCTGGGTTTTAAAATGATCACAGATTTGTATTTGAATTGTACGATCCTTTTTTAAAAAAATATACTCAACTTCTAAGGAATTAAATGCCTAAGAAAAGCTGGACACCCACCAAATAAAGCCTGATTTTGTCCGGTATATGCATGCATGTAAGCTGCGTCCACACCGCGAGCATTCGCTTCCGAACTTTCGTTCGAGAGCACAAAACGATGTTCCAACGAGCGCAACCGAATCACTCTATTACTGGTACGCAAACAAAAATGATTGGGAATTTTCACAACCACTCGAAAACGAATGCACGTTAATGAATACTAGTGGTGGGCTGGCACTTCATGTGACTGTGAGTACATATTTGATTGACATAAAATCTAAATTCTAGATTATTCTGGCACACATACTATTCCGTTGGTTGTTGAAATGTTTAGAGTGGGCGTCAACGGTTCCAATATTTGATAATATGTGAGCACCATATTTCCGCTGTAATTTCTTCATTTGTAATTCTTTATTGAGACTGTCTCGTTGGTCAAGTGGTCGCAAAGCACGACTGCTGAGCATGAGGTCTTAGGTTCGATTTGGCAGTGTTATTGGGTTTTTACATTAGGAATGACTCAGTAGCAGCCTCGGAGTCTGGACTTTTACCCGATTGGTGGTAATAGGCTCGCCTCCTATTACATATGACTTTTACATAACTGGCTAAATGTGGGTGTACTTATGGGTACACCTCTGCCTAGCCCTCCGTGGATTACAGGTGTGATGTTATGTAATAATAATACTAGCCTATTATTGTCCAACTGTAGGCCTTATCTCATTCAGAGACTGCATGAGCATTGATCGCCACGCTTACTCAAGGCGGATTGGCAATTTCACAAGACGCTCAGTACTCACGCTTGTGACTACGATTCTAAGGGGCAGTCTGGAAAATTACCATTGAAAAGGTGCCCTTGAATAATTCAAGTTCAAAGCACTATTATACAACAAAGTAAGTCAAAGTCAATAGCAATTCTCAGTTAACAAATAGAGGCTAAGATTGCCAGTGAAGCTAATTAATGCTTTGAAGAAGCAGATGGATTTTGTGGCGCCAAAAACTCATTTCACCGTCTGTTTTACATTTCTAATACGACCGAGCACTGAGTAAGAAAGTGCAGAAGGTTAGTCAAGATTAATTCTGTCAAAAACATAAGCAATCCTCGTCAAAAAATGACTTTTGATTAGGTTATTTATACTGATTAATTTTAAATGTACACTGAAAATTAATTTTTAATGCATAGTTTTTGCTGAATTGACTTTACACATTTGGCGAAATACGATATTATGGGTTTGTAATTATTACTGAAAGATAACGTCGAAAAAAAAATATATGGAAATACGAATAATCTTCCCTTCGAAGCAACTATCTCGCGTAATATGTACCGAATTATGGCCCCCTTTTTGAGACGATGCGAGAAATATCGTGCGGTTTGCCATATCAATATAGTGACCGATCATCGATGGAAATGTACCACAACTTGTACGATTGTACAATATTTCTAGCGCCGTCTGAATAAGCTGTAATTCGCGTACATCCACTTGCACGCAAAATGCTTCACACAATAGTACCACTTTGAGCTTCTTTTGTTTGTATTTACATCCCTTGTATATGATATCATGAATTGATCCAAGTCGTCCCTCTTTATCGAACTTTTTAGTGGCACTAAGGCGAGCGCAATCTGCCCTGTAATTAATGAGCAAAAGGATAATTAAATCGGATTTGACGGGCCTGTTGGTCTAGTGGTTAGTGGCCCTGACTGCTAAGCCGGAGGTCGTGGGTTCGATTCCCACCCAGGACAAACTTTGTGTGATGAGCATGATTGTTGGTTCTGTGTCTGGGTGTGATTTATCTATAATATGTATGTATTTATAAATTATATAAGTATGTTTATCAGTTGTCTGATTACCATAACACAAGCTCTGCTTAGCTTGGGATCAGATAGCCGTGTGTGAGTTGTCCCAAGATATTTATTTATTTATTTATTTATTTGTGAGAACGAAAACACCGCGGTTGTTTTTTTAAAGTCTAAGATAAGTTTCTTTGTAGTTTTTACTTTTTTAATTACAACGTTTGAGAGCAATTAAGGCTTCTTTAGTTTTATATGGCTTTATAATCAAATTCGCTTTAAATTAGTTTATTTGAAATTTTAATTACAACTTAATCCTCCGAGATTTATTTGGATTGAAATGTTTTGTTGTATTGTTTCAATTTAAGAGGCAATGTTTAATTAAAACATTAATTTAATTATAGGATTATGGCTTAGTTTGAAGACGTTTTTGAGATAGAAAACCGCAATACAAATCTTTACTAATATTATAAATGCGAAAGTATCTATGTCTGGCTGTTTGTTACGCTTTCACGACTAAACCACTGAACCGGTTTAGATGAAACTTTAGTACTCGCCAGGCTACTGTTTATTCCTTGTCTTCGTTTGCGTCCGCGTTAACCGACATTTAGGTTTTGAGTTCGATTCCCAGGGCAGGCAATGTGTTTTACTTTTAAGTTTTACTATCAAAAACTCAATCAAATTTTTGCCCGGTTGATGACAATAGGCTTGCCTCATATTACATGAGACTGAAACATAACTGGCGAAATAGTGTACTAATGGTGTGCCTCTGGCTAAACCATCGGGGATTACAGGCGTGATAATATGTACCTATGTAATACAATAATGCACCCACACACACCCTCTCACCGCCAGGTATGTTATATTTAAACCACAACCTCAAGTTTGTTAATTAAAACATTAATCAGTATAAACAGTAAACAGCCAAAAGGATCTGCTGTAAATTATAAAAGCTTCCGTACACATCAGAATTTTCATGTAAGTAGGACATTTACCATGAAAATGTCAAGGCTAAGAAAAAGGAGGGGTAAATGTAGGGGGGGGGGGGTGTTGGCTAGAATTAAAAGTATTTTTTTGGAACTCACAAAATCTAAACGAAAGGCCACTCACTCAACACAAAATATCTAAAACCGCTTGACGTTTAAAAATAAAATTTGGCAGAGAGGTAGATTATAGTTAGTATCATTTGTATAAGTTTTTGTGTAACTACAGATAGTTCTTCTAGGTTTGACTGTTTGTGTAAGTATGTGAGATTCAAAAAATAGATATTATTCCTATTTATTGTAACACCTTTTTGTCCAGACTGCCTCGTTGGTCTAGTGGTCGCAAGCGCGACTGCTGTGCATGAGGTATTGGGTTCGATTCCCAGGTCGAGCAAAGTGTTATTGGGTTTTTCCATCAGGAATTTCTCAGTAGCAGCCTCGGAGTCTGGATTTGTGCCCGGTTGATGGCAATAGGCTCGCCCCCTATTACATGGGACTAAAAACATAACTGGCGAAATGTGGGTGTACTAATACCTCTGCCTAACCCTTCGGAGTTTACAGGCGTGATGTTATGTTATGTTATGCTTTTTGTCCAGTACATTAATTTAAGTTACCTACATACCACTCACCTTTGTACATTCTCACACCGACGGTGCGCAAAATAAGCAAATATTTCTCCATCACAACAAAAATCCGACATAGTTGTACCGGAATATTTCACACAAATTAAAACCCGAGTTTTTTAAGTTAGTACGGCAATACAAAGAACGTGAAATACTGACCTATTTCGCTGACAGTACAATGCTTCCAGTAAAGTAAATTACTTTTCCTAGCGGTGGATAAGATATATATATTTTTTTGTTCTCAGTTTAATTCTCTGCGGATGACATTCAATATATTTAATATCATTGTCTGCGACTATGAGGGATTATACTTGAACGAAGTGGATTTAGATAGGAATTTTTGAATTAAGAAGACATTCTTGTAAATAAAGGAATATTCGTTACACAAACAAACGTACCTAGATAAATGGGAACGTTCGTTTGCACAAACAAACAAACACACAAACAACCTCTCACCCTAAGCGCATACATTTTCTCCGTTCGTGAGTAAAAATAGGCGTGAAGATTACGCGACCGTAGCAGTTTGAGCTACGTCGTAGCAATGTTTTGCTACGCCGTAGCCGTGTCCGTAGCACAAACAGTCCAAATGGTATTTCATGGCATAGAGATATCGGCTGTTACATATTCTTCTAGATTTTTTTTCTGGCCCATACCTGGGAAATTTTTTCTTAGTTTAATGGTCAGTATGTGATGTGACTTTTTAAACCCCGTGTAGAAATAGACATTTCTTTCTTCTTTAATTCTTTAGAAAGTTGTAATAGGTGTAATCTCTTCTGGTAAACAACTTTGTTCCAACGCCATACATTTTGACCATTTATAATGTGTTGCACTTTTGACGTGGAAAAGCTGTTTTTTTTTTTAATAACCGACGTAAAATTTCATTCTTTTTTAGGTCTAGCTAGAATTATGAATCCATGGTAAAAATTTTCGTCACGAAATCCCTTCCTCCCGATATTTTAAACCAACAAAAAATACGATTTCTATACATCATAAACGCATTTCTATCTATCCAATAAAGCTACCCATATAATATTAAATTCTTTCATACATTTCATCCAAAAATCCAAATCCCCACTTTACAAAACACAGCTTCGACTGTCTGCCTTTTTATCCCCGGCGTTACATCAGAAACCTTTTCCTAGTTTACACGATTTAGTCGCTTTTTCACATTGGATTGAAGCCGTCCGGCTTTGGCCAATTGAAAAAAGGGACAAGAACGGGTATAATACCGGACAGACGGACGGAGTGTACGATGTTAATCGGATCCAGTTAGGATAGTGTTCGTAAACGGAGCGGTTGGGAGATACTTGCGAGTAACGTTGATTAGGTCCAAATTCAATTTGGTTTGTGATGCTTTTATTTAAAGTAAGTTTTAGTTTAAATTTTGGTTATACATTTGGTATTGTTAAATAGAATGTGATAGAATTTATAGTTTATTAACTTACATAATATATAAGGAAAAACCCAATAACACTCAGGAATTTCTCAGTAGCAGCCTCGGAGTCTGGATTTGTGCCCGGTTGATGGCAATAGGCTCGCTCCCTGGACTGAAACATAACTTGCGAAATGTGGGTGTACTAATGGGTACACCTCTGCCTAACCCTTCGGGGATTACAGGCGTGATGTTATGTATGTATGTATAATATATAAGGCTATGGGAGAGATCTTTGTTCAGAAGTGAGACAACGGAGGTTGAAGAATAAGTAAAAAAAATACTGGTTGGTTGGTCTAGTGGTCGCAACTGCATAAATATGTAATCTGAAAAAGAAAAGACTAGAAGAAATACAGAAACAATAACGAGAGGTCGGAGTCAGGTTTTGGGTCCGGTTGAAAGCAATAGGCTCGCCCCCTATTACATGGGACTTAAACATAATTGGCGAAATGTGGGTGTAGGTACTAATGGGTACACCTCTGCCTAACCCTTCAGGGATTACAGGCGTGATGTTATGATGTTACTACCGTAAAATGGCGCGTTCAAACAAACACATCAACTTCATAAAATGTGTAGATTTTAAATGTACTTACCTTGTTTAACATACCAAAAGCCTTTTACATTATTCTAGCATTTATTTCCATTCCATTGCATTCCAACACTAAAAGCATAGACAACAAAACACAAATGCAGCTGACAATAAACAACTCGATTAGTGTTTCCATTAGTCGATTCTGTTTACTATTCGAATAGTAATTGTTGTGGCCAATGGGGAATCGAGAATGGCTAATGTGTTACATGACCGACATAATAACGTTCTCTAATTGTCACTGTACTGATGGGAACTGGTGTGGCTTAAGTAACAATGGCCTAGCTTGAGCGTGCATCGATTCGAGTCGATTTTAGAGCTAGAATTAAGACTAAAGTATGGCCAATGAGTTGCGGGACGTCTTAACAGGATACCGTGGAAAACCCAGAAGGAATAGGGTGGTTTTTTAGTCAGTAAAAGTCTGACAGTCTCTTTCACCCCACTCAAGGCGGAAGGACCCATTTGATGATTTTTACCACCCCAAAAAATAAAGTATGACCAATGCAAGCTGACTACATGAAAGGGCGGCAAATTAAAAATAAAATCGCAACCCTGAGAATTATGTACTGAACCCATGGCAAAAGTTTTGATTATTGTTCACAATGCTAACGTGATATAGTACTATTTAATCAGTCTGCCTAGCCTTTTCCCAACTACATTGGGTTGACTACCAGTCTAACCGTATGCAGCTGAATACCAGTATTTTACATGGCGCGACTGTCTATATGATCTCCACAATCCAATTACTGGGTAATACGGTACCCTTTGACGTATAAGACTGTTAGTGACTTTTAGGCTTCTGATGACCCGTAACGACTGTCACAGATCCACGCATGACAGTCGGGACCAACAGCTTAACGTGCTTTCTGAGGCACAGAAGAGTCTCGGTGTATAAAGATGGTCACCCATCAAAGTCAAAGTCAAAGTCAAAGTCAAATCATTTATTTCAATTAGGCCAATAAGGCACTTTTGAACGTCAAACACAAAAAACAAAATAGAAGGAATCTAGTTGCCCCTTCCAAAAGGTAGATCCACGGACCAATCCCGGCAAACTTAACCTGTTAGATCGACCCGTGCGTCTGTTATTACTATACTAACTACTACAAACTGTACAATGCTTTTAAAATCCGTTTAAAAATTAATGTCCAGGTAGAACAAAAATTAAGCCAACTAATTAAAACAATTTACTACTGAATTGATGTTCTCTAACTAGAGTTCCACATATTATTATTCTCGAAATAGCAACTAAATCTAATAACACGGAACATTCAAAATTGCATTGTTAAAACGTAAAATAGATAAAAGTAGCATAGCACGCTGTGTTCTGTGAAAATCAGTTGAAATTGGTATTATTTCCATAGGGGTATACCTACCTGTCAAATCGTGACATATCCACCATTTTGAATTTCAGTTTTCCAGTAAAATAAGGTCATATTGATATGATATGCGGCATACGGCCATTTTGTATCTTTTGAGAGTTCAAAGTGACAATTTTTATTGGTAGTAGAGGCCTGTCCATAGATGCATGTCAATGATTGTTTTTATAAATTCAAACAAACAGAACGTTCGTCTATTTGAATACGTTTTGAAATTGGAATCATTGTCCTATTATTGGCGGTTTTTTTAGTTTTTAGAGCTTGGTTAGGGCTGGTGCACACAGCGTTTGTCAAATGAATTAGTAATGGCTGCATACTGTTATTAGAGCTCTGGAAAGAGGCCAAACTGGCAGTAAGAACAGACAAATTGAATATTAGCATTAAAATTGACATTTTTTAAATTACATAATAGATCTGGTTTCGAAAAAAAATTAATTACGCCAAATCATCAATCGATTCCAAGCCCTATACTGATTGAATCGATAAGATCTGTCCGTTAACTTATCCCTGACGTAACATATCGGAAGACGCAGCATTGTACGCAAGCCATATGTCAGGTTTGACGTTTATCCAATATAGTACGTGCTCTCGTTGTGGGTTGATCTAATCGTCTTGCGCCTGTTATGTCCTAGCCTTATTTATTCGTCAGCGGTATGAGTATGTAATCACAATTCGTTTACGTCAATACGGTACGAAGAATAAATCCTATAAATCGATTCATATATCGCCTGTAGGAATAGGGGATAAAGATAAACGCGCTGCGCTTCTATGTTTGATTCCGTTTTCGCGGAATATTTGTAGTACTGCAGCGGATTTTGAACAGTTTTGCTGGATGAAATGACATTTAAATTGTGTTTTGTATTTAAACGTTCTCCTATATCCTGGGTGCATTTTACAAACATACAAACTCCCAGAACAAACAACCAGATCTAAAACGACTATCTGTTGGTTTTATAAATATTTGTAATCTTCGTACGGGAATCGCACCTGCAGTACGCAGCGTAGTAGCCAATCGCTCAACCACTGTGCCCGTGCCGTCGTTTTGAAACATATACATACATACTCTATTTAATGAATATTTTATATATTTTTTCGATAATTTAATTTATGTCTACATTCTTTATATTTCTCTTGGTCGTTTAAAAAAACCAACGTAAGTACGTAAAAGAATAAATGACCCACTCTGACTCATTCTTGTAGACCGGGTAATATTTCCGCCATTTTTTTTACGTCAATTCATAAAAAATAAATACAACCTTACCGGTCATTAGCTTTAAGACTACTAAATAAAATTTTACTGACAAATTTAAGTTAGTTTAGTACAAGAGATAGCCTAACACGAGAGCACCTTACATCGCGCAGCGCGCTTATGCCAAAACATAAATTGGGTTTCGAGACAATTTTTGAATTGGAAATACGACAAAGCATTTTAGTTTCAAATACCACAAGCACGATAAATATCACTATTGATATGAGTTAAAATCTTCATCAACCTAAATAAATATCAATTTAAAATCGATAGAGTTTCCCTACATTACATTTTACTCCGCGCGTTCGTACCTCGGTAGAATATTGTAATATTCTCATAAACTGCATTCTATGTACCAGGAGCGCATTCCCTCTAAGATGTTTATCACCACTCAGCGTCAATATAGCGCTTCATAAATCCATAGAAATGTCCGTACCAGACTCCTCGGCAAATATTTGTAAAGCGTTACCAGCCGATTTCGTTGCCTGTCAGTGACAACGGACTTGTTTTATGGTATTCTCAAAAGAGAGTACGTCAGTAAATCAGGGGCAGATTTTTCCGGGTGACGTTCGTAAGATAACGGACTCTAGGGTGGAAGTAGTGGGGTGTATAGAGGTGTTAAGTGCATATTGAGTAGATGACAGCATAAATGGGATTTCACTGGATTTTGATGTTAGTTATGTGCTTTGGTTTTAAAGGTACATGTTTGTATTTTATGGTATAAATAATCTACGTAAACTTCGATATAAATTAAAAGGTACCTACTATTTGAAGCCAATGTGTTAGTTATTTTACGCCTAGCTAATTAGAGGATTACGAAATCAAACCCTAAAATTTTCATTTAGATTTTAGTTTGGGACCTAATTGGACTTCGGTACCTACGTCTTGCTAATTTATTGCTTTTATGGGCCCTATTTGCGAAAATTGAAAGCTATTTGAAATATTCTTGGTATTCATTAAAACGGATTTGGTAAATGGAACAAATAAACTTTATCTCATTAGAAAGTCCTTTTTACACAATTAATTTCAAAAAGAACATTTTTAACGCAAACATCAGCATTCTCAACTCAATCCAAGTAAATATTTGAACTTTTTTTTCGCCATGAAAATCCCCCCTTTTGAATATTTGATCAGAAAACCTTTCTATAAAAGACGTGTCTAGTAAAATATCTTACTTTACTGTACTGCTTTAGGGGATCAACACAACGTCGGGATTATTTGGGTGCTTTTAATATTTACATATTTTATGATAAAAACCTTGTGGGTATGTAATACGATTTAAAATGTTTTGTCGAAAATATTCTCGAGATCTTTTTGTGTGTATTGTGGCTTTTGGATGTGATTATTATAGGTATATGTACTTATAGTGTTATGTACAGTCAGCAACAAAAGTCGATTAGCAATGTTACTTTTTTATATCATTTAAACAGACACTAAACACAATAATGTACTGGCTTTCAGAATTCCAGGAAAAGCTAAGGGTTTATTATATCTTAATTTTATATTCATTGCGTTTTACTATTATTATTGTACTTTATAATTAGGATTTAAAAAACATAAATGTTAATCGACTTTTGTTGCTGACTGTACTTATGTAGTCATATTTTTAGGCATGTTTTGCAAAGTACTACTAAAAGAAATGGATTTTGTACTTACAAAGGCAAATAAAAGTTAGTTACCCTAAAAAAACATGTATTTTGTGTATCAAAGTCTTTTGAGCGTATCAGTTAAAGTAAAATTATTGAATTTAGTTGCCCCTTTTAAAACGTAGTTTCTTATTCTTGGATAAGAAACTCCCATACATACTCTTTTAAAATAAATCATTATTAAGATATTAAGCAAGTTAAATTAGCAACCATTTTGATTTTGTCTACTCTAATTGCATCGACACTCACCCTTTATCGTTCCTTCATTCTTTTCATTCGATCAAATTCGTACACAAAATGGAAAATTTAAATAGAGCTCTTCCTAAAGACGACTCATTCACAATTTTCCATTCACGAGTTAGATATATTGCATTCACAATATCATATTCGTCTTTTATATGATACTCGTATCATTCATTCGTTGCATCTGCGTGAGCACTACTCTGTGCTCGTAACAGAGATTATGGGTGCATTCATGATTTATACGTATGTACAATTTAATCGTATGTTTGAGGTTATTGAAGGCTTTGAATGGCATATGAAAGGGTCATTGGAGCTATAATGAAGGAGTAGGTCTACATTTGGCAAATATTTATTTACACATAACATAACATCACGCCCGTAACCCCCGAAGGATTAGGCAGAGGTGTACTCATTAGTACACACACATTTCGCCAGTTATGTTGAAGTCCCAAGTAATAGAGGGCCAGCCTATGGGGTCTGTGGGGAAGGGCCTGTTTATTACATTGAAACCGGACACACAGCCTCAGCGTTGTTCCAAAAACACACAAATAAAAACCATAACTCGTTATGATCATTCCTCATTTGCTGCACCAGAAAAAACCAGCACAAAATATATACTACTACTCATTCGTTCGCCGCCTCTGAATTCACACTGCTCTGTATTGTTGCATCGATCGTAGTCGCATTGATGTTTCATGGACAATTTACTCGTATATCGGTGTTCGTGGCGACATTGTCCGGCGATGTTGCTGTATGTAACATGTCACAAGGAAGGCACATGACAGCTTTGATAGAGTTGTAAGGGATAGTGTAGGGAGGAAAGTGGAGGAGGGGGGTTATTTTCTAGTTTAATACTCACTTCTTACTAGGTTTACTCACTTGTTACTAAAATTTACTAAACTAAATGAACACACATCAACTGGAAAACTGGATTGTAACGGTTAATTTAACCGAAAAATTACAACTTTTAGGCCCGATTGCACCAACCAGGGTTATTTTTGAACACCAGGTCAATTGCCAACATAAGTACGTTTTGTAATTAAGCGTCGTGTTAGTAACTAACTCTAAGGTATGTTTTTGGCGCAAGTAGGCCTTAGGGTGCATGAGTAAATTCAATTGTAAACTTATGAAATTTAATAAATCATGCATCGATGGTTACTCGTGGGGGATAAATGTTGTAGAGGTAATATTAAGTAGAGAGAGAGAGAGAAAGTCGGTTCGAAAAGGGAACGATATGGTTTTACTTTAAAATCGAATACAATGCCATCTTTGATTATTATGATTTGCATGCCTATTAGCCAGAAGAACAAGGTAATTAGATTTTTTTGTAATTAAAACATCTATGTACGTCCAATAGAAGAGATAAGTAACAAGGGTCGTCCGATATAATTGAAGTTTTCTTCATCGTTGATGGATGGAATTTTTTCTTTTTAATATAACATAACATAACATCACGCCTGTAATCCCCGAAGGCAGAGGTGTACCCATTAGTACACCCATTGTGATGTTTTCAGTTCCATGTAATAGAAGGCAAGCCTATTGCCATCAACCGGTCACAAATCTAGACTCCGAGGCTGCTACTGAGAAATTCGTGTCGGACCGGGGATCGAACCCAAGCCCTCATGCTCAACAGTCGCGCTTGGGGACCACTAGACCAACGAGGCAGACAGCTATATAACGACGATAATTTTCGTAATTATAATTAGAAAAATAATCGGCTCAAATCGAATAATTTTACGTTAAAAAGCTCTTGCAAGCCCAGTACTAAGACTGCCATCGTCGCACTAAATCAATAAGGTATTTTCATAAACAACATACTCCTATAACTTCCACTATTGAGCAAAATAAGCGGATCTAAGTTCCACTCAAGTTAGATGTTTGACCACGAATCTACGATGCAACTTGTGTTCGCAGCGCACTTTATGACTGTGCCGTAGCATTAAGTTGCTGGGAAGTTCAATAAATTAGACGAAGTTCGATGCATTGCTTCACATGCGCGCATTGCGCTGACTTCTGAAGATAAATACGCGGCATCGGATTGTGGGATAGACTGGTTTTGGTTTTACTGTGTTCTAGACTTCAGGTTTCTAGTGTACTAGCGAGTCTGAAACGTTTTACCAACAGTCGATTGGCCAACAGAATTCTTCAACCACGAACTTTTCATCCAAAGCACTTTTCACCCACGAACGTTTCGCCAACATGATTTTTCGCCAGTGAATGTTTCATCAACAGAATGTTTCGACCATTCACTTTTCATCCACATCACATTTCTAGCTTTGTTCCGTAACTTCGTTCGCGTAGGTTTTTTTTCACCTACTTTAGGTTACGTCTTTGGTTACTGGTTTGCTCCTAAGGTTCATAGCGTGATGTTCTATACATACTCGTGAATCAGTGATCTTACAGGCACAATATATTTTCGCTCGTTTAAACCACAAACATAAAGGCTTTACAGTTTTCAGATCTAAAATATTTTTCGATAGTAGAAAACTACGTTATACCTAAATGATATATTTTATCAGGAAAATGCGGACAAAGTCGCGGGTAAGGACTAAGTCTTTTTAAAATGTATTTTTGTTGAAGCTTGTTTCTTACTGTATTTGCAAATGGAAATGTAATTTGGCTCTTAACGGTAGATTAACTACTTTTATGCTGCATCAGAATATTCCCAGGTCGGGCAAAGTGTTATTGGGTTTTTCCATCAGGAATTTCTCAGTAGTAGCCTCGGAGTCTGGATTTGTGCCCGGTTGATGGGAATAGGCTCGCCCCCTATTACATGGGACTAAAAACATAACTGGCGAAATATGGGTGTACTAATAGGTACATCTCTGTCTAACCCTTCGGGGATTACAGGCATGGTGTTATGTTATGTTATGTTAATATTTACCTATGAAAAGCTTCAAGCAACTATCAACCTTAAAATATTTTAAGTTATTAACCAACAACCCTTATTTCTTATGTACCACTAAAGTTCAAACAATATTGCTCAATTCTTAAGCTCCTGAATTTAAACACTAAACAGCCTCCAATGCTCTTCGATATTGCATTGCATAGGTCAGGGATGGCGAACTTTTATTAGTGAACGAATCAATTTTATAAAAAAGTGCTTTTACAAAACAAAGTTTATGCAGGTTAAAACCACCGGGACAGTTTTTGTAATTAGAACTTTAACTAAGTCTCTATAAGTTTCGAATTTCAAATATTTTTCCGAAATTCGATTGACGTGCCTTCAATGATTCTTGATTCAGTTATCCTATTAGAAAAAAGATAAAACTTTAAAGTCTTTATTAGGCAACTCTTCTGTGGTGTGATTGCTGCTGTTGCAAATTATATTCGAATAAACACATAGATTTAATATCGTGATGGCTTAGTAGTTTAGGTACCCGCTTCTCATACATGAGGATAACCTCGTGTATGAGAAGCTGGTACCTAAACTACTAAGGATTCACAACCGAGCTGAGATAAGTATTAATGTGACTTTTCAATTCAGATGTTTATCTTAAATATCACTGACATTGGTGAAAACATTTAGAGGAAACCTGAACTGAAATTAATATAAGTTTGAAATCGTCAATCCACCTTGAGCAAGCGTGGTGATCAATGCTCGTGCCTGTAGTGTATGAAAAGAGGCCTTTGTCTTGCAGTGGGACAAGAATAGGCTAGTATTATTTGATATGATGATTTAAAAAAATTGGGTGTCTAAATTATTTTATCGCTCGCCATTGGTTGGTCACCCCTGGCATAGGTTCTCGAACTATAAAGTAGCAGACACATTCGGCCACAATTGGCAGAAGAAGCAGACGGGTTTGTTTGGAAATGCGCCAGAACGTCAGGACGTCAGACTAGAACAGTACTTTGTTGCTAATTGCACGCTGTTTCTTTGTTAATTTATCTTGATTGTCGATACTTGGTGCTTTGTAAGTCAAAGTCGAATCATTTATTTCAATTAGACCATTGAAAAGGCAGCTTTAAATGTCGTTTAGTAACATAAACGTAATGTATTTAAAATGAATTGATCTAGTCCACTAGTAGCTCCTTTTGAAAGACAAATGGCAAAAGTTTGAGCAAAATACTCCATACTTACTCATTTTTGAAAAATGGTCATCTTTTATTATTTGTTACAAAAAAAGAAGTCAATGTAATTTAATTACTTTTAGGAATGATCGCAATTTGTTCTCAGTTTTAACCTGTCAAAAATGCTGCTAATTTACATAAATGTTTAACATTGATTGTCTTTGAGATGAGATTGTGACTAGATTGTGAACTATTTTGATTAGTAGAATTGGCCTTCAGATATCTCCATAATCACAAAAAGGCACTAAAATATGATTCATGGGGGTAGGCAGAAATTACAGAACGCCACCTGCTTCGATCCTTACATACTCCTTTCGCCTCATCTAAGTACGTTCATACATCTCGTCATACAAGCATGCCGGTTACGTATACTGCGCACCTGACCTTTATGAAGGACCTAACCAATAAGGCAGTTTAGTTTTTTTAATCAGTAGTTTCTGCCTACCCCCATGGGAAAAAGGCGTGAGTTTATGTATTTTTGTAGGTATGTATGTAATATGATTCATCACGAAAATACCATAAGATAATGATAACCTATAGATATTAATCGTTATAACTCAACATGACGTCGATGTTTGTAATGAGACAACCACCCTCATCAGACTTCAGCCATTATATGCGGCGTTATACAAAATTGTCGAGTCTAAACCTGAAAATAGACGTAAATAATAACAAAAAAAAACAAAACTATACAATTCCTAAACCGGTTATACAAATGCAAAAACCCGAACACTACATATACAAAAGGTATTGTATGAGCGTGCGGAGTAAAGATAACTAATTTATTGATAAAAAAATTGCAAGTATTCGTTTCGCACGCAATATTATTATTATTTAGTTTGAAGTCTTTATTCATTTCAATTTGTGGTACTAAATTGTGCTCGTAGTATAAAATTAAGTCATTTAAACTCAGTTACATGTTACAATTACTATGTAACACATAAATACAATAAGAGTACTTTCCCTGTATCGAACTCACAACCTCATACATAAGAGGCTTGCGTCTTAACCACGACTTTTAAAACGCTAAAGCATAGTCGTATTTCCAATTCAAAAATCCTCTCGTATCATTTACTTACGTAAGCAAACTCGTGCTAACCCTACAAATACACATCCCGAACATAAAATGGTATGTCCAGCGTTCGGGGCTGTCAGTCGATATCGCGGTGCCCGCAGGCATCTAATTTGCTGGTCGAGTCAGACGCACCCCGCGGCCTGCACCCTGGGGCTGTATGCGCACATCCTGTGTGGCAATTGTAGGTAACTATATTATCATGTTGATACTGCTTTAATGTAATGATGGACAAGAGGATGATTTAGGTAGGCATGTGTGTTAATTGGCTCTTGATTAAGGCTTGTGGTGCCATTGGGGTTTAGCTGGTAGTGAAACTAACAGACAGACGAATTCAACGGGACTTGAAATCATCACACTTTTTTACGCTGAGGGGTTGGACAGAAGTGTCATCCATACCAATATAAAAAAGAAAAGGAGGTTTTAAGTTTGTATGTTTGTTTAAACGCGAAATGTCTGAAAGTGCCAGCCGAGTTAAAAACAATTTTTGTATGATGATAGCCACATTCATGGGGAATAGTATTCGAGAGGAATAGTAGAGTAGAGGTGTTTGCCCTGCAGTGGGACGATAATAGGCTGGTATTATTTATGTATTACCTAAGTATTTCTTGGAAATCACTAACTTAATATAAATTAATGTAAGTTTGAAATCACTTATACGCGTTGAGCCAGCATGGTGATCAATGCTCGTGACTTTTATGTATAAAAAGAAGGCTTTACCCTGCAGTGGGACAGCTAAAATTATTATTGTTGTATGTAGGTTTCTCAAATCCTCTTTATTATATTAAGTATACAATCGGCTATAAACGAGCCGTATAAGCTTGTTTCTGTTCAGATTCACCCTGTATGTGGTTGTATTCCGGCTGGGCGTCCGCCAAATTGGGATTTTCGCTGGCTAGACTGCTAGACACTTGGAATATTGCTTTATTATTTATATTTTTATCACCTACCTATATTAGTTAGCTAACTATAGACCAATTTACATTTATAACAACGCGCCTGCAATCCCCGAAGGGTTAGGCAGAGGTGTACCCATTAGTACACCCACATTTCGCCAGTTATGTTTTTATAACTAGACTAGACTAACTAGACTTAATTAGTTATGTTTTTTTATGTGTTGCTATAGACCAATTTGTATTTTGATAAGTTGGCAGCTTGTGTGTCATTTTTGTTACTCAATATTAATATAAATATTGGGGTGACTGAGGTCATGCGTTTTGCAAAACGTTTCTTTAGAAAATTTGATTGTTATTATGAGTACATTCATGTACTTATGTAAGTACAGTCACCAACAAAAGTCGATTTAATATTTATGATTTTTAAATCCTAATTATTAAGCACAATATTAAAATTAAACTCAATAATTATAAAATTCAGATATAATAAACCCATACCTATTGCCAGAAATTCTGAAAACAGTACATTACGTGTTTAGTGTCTGTTTAAATGATATAAACATTGTTAATCGACTTTTGTTGTTTACCGTACGTACTTCAGAATTAAGCCATTAAGTCATGCTCAATTAATAGGTTCGCCCTAATAATCTCCTTCACAAAAGCAATCAAAACACAATACGATAAACCATTTTCCATTAGTACTCTTCTAACAATGATGATCATACGACCAGCGCACGTGTAATTTCCAAGAGATTAGATTTATGCTGTGTTGCCAGACACATAAAACATTATTCGACGTGTTTTGGCTGGCGAGTCCGTGGCAACACTACGCTAGACAGATTTGGGTATTAGTTAATAAAGTACTGCCTTTATTTATTGTTTGTTGATGTTATTGATTTGGTTTTTAAAGGGGAAATATATGGACTTGGTATCTTTGGAAGTGAGAGAAAGTTTTACATAGTTTTAGTAGACTAATAATGATGAATCTAAGAAATCAAGAAAGAAATCTAAGAAAGAAAGAGATCAGAGAAGAGAAGAGAAAGAAGAGATCTGATTTAGGCGCTTTGCACACGGAGCAACTTAAGTTGAGGCAACTGGCAACTCTTTAAAAGTTTCCTGTAAATGTTGATAGTTGCTATAAAATTGCCGGTTGCCGCAACTTGTTGGCAATTTGTGAGCATCTTTCTTAGCCGAGTTGCCTTAGCGACACTGGCATTGCCGGGCACACGGAGAGGGAGGGAGGGTGTGAAGACGCCCGAAGCGTTGCGATTGACGGTTGAGGAAACCAGCAACTTTAAAAGTTGCTAGTTGCGACAACTAGCAGCTAACTTAGTCATCGATTGCAGCAACTGAAAACTATTGACGATTGCCGCAACTCGAAACTCGAGTTGCTCTGTGTGCGCAGTCCAATTGAAATGTATGTAAACCGCTAGTTGCCAGCTAGTTGCCAGTTGCTGCAATAGTTGCTCTGTGTGCATAGGCGCCTTAAGAAATCTATTTCATATTAATAATTTTTTACTCAATGGAGAATAGCCAAGTACGTAGGAGATATTACAGTGCACATATAATGTATGCTTAAATACAGGTGCACTCCCTCCTCTCTAATTCTCAAATCCGCTGGGACAGCAATCCGACACGACCGGGGAGAATTTCGAGGCACGAAGTTGTCACATTACCACTTGCCGAACTGCTACTTCTTAATTATGAAATTACATAACATCACGCCTGTAAAGGGTTAGGCAGAGGTTTATCCATTAGTACACCCAGATTTCGGCAGTTATGTTTAAGTCCCATGTAATAGGGGGCGAGCCTATTTCCATCAACCGGGCACAAATCCAGACTCCGAGGCTGTTACTGAGAAATTCCTGATGGAAAAACCCAATAACACTTTGCCCGACCTGGGAATCGAACCCAAGACCTCATGCTCAGCAGTCGCGCTTGCGACCACTAGACCAACGAGGCAGTGATAATAAGAAATTCTTAATGGAAAAACCTAAAATACTTCATCCGACCTAGGAATCGAATCCCCAACTCACCACTCAAAGGGACAGTGCAGACAGAGCAGTAATATATACGAGATACCTGCCTGGTCTATTTGCATTGGCCCTAATGGTGATTACCAACAAAAATTCCCGAATTAAACCACTTATTTAAATTTTAAGCAACTATGAAGTAAAATCTTTACTTAAATTAAAATCTTCACCACGCAAAGAAACTAAAATTCGTATCCGCGTTTGCAGCCATTATCATAATACACATTCCCCGTACACATGTATGACACAAGTATGTGTAATTAAGATTAGGTGTAATAAACACGAACATGAGTGTGTCGTGTTGTCTCGACTGTATATTACTTCCCGTGGGAGGAATAACGGACGGCTAGGGGAGTCGTGAGAGTGGCCCAGTGAGGTTCTGCTACAGGCCATTGACCTTGCACGAAGTGTAGGTATTAAAGGAGTGTAGAAATTCTGGGCATACTATTCTGGCGATTTAAATGTATGCGTTGGTCGCACGCACGTCTGTTGGACAACAATCAACAACTCAGTCCATGAGAGACTAGATATATTTTCGTGTACTTTGAGTGAATTCGCAAGGGTTCTATTAAATGTAGTTAGTTATAATATAAGGTAATTAAAAAAAAATAGAAAAGGTTAGGTATGCTTAGATGGTTCGGTTTAGGTTTAAATTAGTTATTTTTTAATTTGAAAAATTTTGTTAGGTAAGTAAGTAATTTGTGTTTACATTCTTTTATTTATTACATTTAAGTTAGTACCTATTTGTTGATAACCGACCCCGTTTTACCCTTGGATACGGAACCCTAAAAACAAAATTATTTGCAGATTAAGACTTGTACTATGCATAAAAATTTGGTGAAAATAATGAAAATCAAACCTTATACTTACCATAATACATCCATACCTATCTTTTTTCGTTAACAAGAAAAATGTTTTTTCGTAAACCGTATTACTTTATGATCTCAGCCTTATTTTGTCATTACGATCTTTTTAGGGACCTTCCCCTCGGATAACCGGTAAATTGGGTGTGTTACGGGATCTAATATATGTGTTACGTATTTATACGATGGATAAGCATAATATGTGATTTTATATTGAAGATCATTTATTGGTGCGGTAACAAGGAAAAATGGTTTTTGTTTTTTGAGTGATGGGGTTTTGGCGTCTGTTCTGTGGTTTTTACAAATGAAAGTAGTTAAAATACTATCACTATTTTTTTTAGTTAAGTGCAACTCGGAGCCTTACATGACAGGTAAGCTAGCTTAGGAGAAAAAACACATTTCTTGTATAGGGACTACCTTTAATTTTAAAGTGATTTTATTTTTATTTATCATTTGTTGCGGTTTAAAAGAAGGTTTTGTGTCAGAGGGACACACGGATGGACAGGCTAATAAGCGAGAGCTAATAAGCCTACTAATATGCCGATTATATGAATTAAAAACAAACACTTTGTCTGCCTCGTTGGTCTAGTTGCCGCAAAGCGTGACAACTACAAGCCAACTGCAACATAAGACCTCATGTTCAGCAGGAGCATGAGGTCTTGGGTTAAATTCCCAGTTCGGGCATAGTGTTATTGGGTTTTCCCATCAGGAATTTCTCAGTAGCAGCCTCGAAGTCTGGATTTGTGGCCGGTTGACAGCAATAGGCTCGCCCCCAATTACATGGGACTTAAACATAACTGGCGAAATGAGGGTGTACTAGGCTACACATCTGCCTAACGCGGGATTACAGGCGTGATGTTATGTATGTAAAAAAGAACACAAGAAAGGAAACCTTTTTCATTTTTTCAGTTTCAGCAAAAGAAAAGGAACATTCAGCTCAAATAATCCCAAAACAAACCGTCGTTCATTATGACGGCTAAGTGTGCATCCGAATAGCATTAACTTAAGTCAAGGAAAACAAATGTCAGTGGCGTGGCGTAAGTTTTAATTGCCTCGGAGGACGCAGACGGGCCTTAATTAAAATATTACTTGGGAGACAAAGAGGAATGCCGAAAAGATTAGCGGTTTGTACGGAGGGACTCGGAGTACGGACGGGGAATTTGACTGTTTCATATGCTTTGGCGGAAGGTTTTGTTAGCTGTTCCTTTGATAACTTTTACCTACTTATGGGAATTATTTAGTGCATTGTATCAGTTTTTGGATAAGTCAGGAACTGCGCTTGCTACGAGTCGATTTTTAAGTTAGTAATACAACTGTCGTAAAGTTGGGGGTTCTTTTCCCTTCGTTCGATTCCCACAACAGGCGAAGTATTATTGGGATATTCCATTTGTGTAGTGTATAGAAATTGGTGGTGTGACATCCCCGCGTCTCGAGAAGTACGCAAAGCCATTGTTTTTGCACCTGTTTTTCCCTAGTCATATCCAATTAATATCTAATCATCGGGATGAGGGTGTGCAGCTGCATTTGCGTACACGCTTGTACTCTATAATATCTCCTGCGTACTTTTTAGTAAGTATCTTTTGAAATGGCTGCCGTGATCGAAATAGATACCGACAAACACCGTGATTGAATTTTTCGGTTTCAATTTTAAACTTGATTTTGAAAGTCGAATAAGGGAGTAAAAGGACAAATGCGGTCACATAAATGGGAGTACCAATCTAAGTTGTCAGACCAGGAAAAATGTTTGCACAGAAACAACTTTACGCAATTCTCGGCTTCGCTTGTCGGTAACGTGTTTTCATTTTATCTTTCTCACCGCATTGCGCTAGCATTGACGTATTGTATTAAGTATCTGGTTATTTTATGTTACTTTCGGCCCTGGCCTATATTTCTGACTAGGTTCTGCCCACGACTTCGTTTGTGTAGTCTTTGAAATGAAGTCCTAAAAATCGAATTAGCAAATTTCAAAAAGCTTCTTTTACTGGCAGATTGACTATGTTAGAAGGAGTAACTTAGGCTTTCGCACAAAAAAAAATCGTGATGACCGACATTCATGCGAACGTAGTCGCGTGCATAATATAGTTTTCGATAAAATCAAGCGTTTTATTTATATCAATAAACATCAACATTTGCAGTTTGCAGTTTACTACATTTTAAGTGTCGTTCAAGAAAATGCACTTCTTAAGCTATTTAGAAAGCTTCGAATGTATGTCGTAATTTGAATGTTCAAGTAAGCCTCACTTAAACCGAAAACTGCCGAAAGCTGACGGAATTATACGAGCTCTAAATTGTACAGATTTTGAACGTATTAGTCATGTGAAGTGTTCATAAAAATTGGTACATACAAGTACTTTAAATCTTCTTACATCTAAACTAACTATTCGCATTGGCTTCACACGGATGCCATTTAAACTGAACATCAAATTTTTTTTAGATTTTAATAAATGTGGCTATCCACCAATCGGTAGACTTTCCATAACAAATATTTCTTACAAACTTTGTCCTGATAGTTACGAAAACAACAAAAAATAAAAAACCGCCAAATTGCTCGAGTCGGTCTCGAGTAATGATCTCTTATAAATGCGACAATAGATTTTTATTTTTGTAAATGTACACTCTAGCTTGTTTTGCCTGTACTTTGACGATCTTCATTTTCAATAAAGCTTTTAATAACTACACTACCGTATTGGGAAACTGTTAGGATGGTAGATGTAAGGTTGATGTAAATAAATAAATAAATAATATTTTTTTTGTTATTTCCTATTTAATTAAGCGTAGATAGAATAAGAATATGACCCTCATAGGGGCCTATGAGGGTCATACTCGGTTATACTTAATTAACCTTCTGTATCTTATAAACAGATAATAATATATACCTATTACTTTTCTCTATGTAATAAGACTTTTTAGATAGCTAAAAAAGTTTAATAAAATTCTCCCTTAACCGACAAGAGCAGGTTTATAGTTGTTAAACTTGTGTCATAAAAATAAAAATATTTGCACAAAATCAAAACCTCTTTGCACATCCTAACTAATATTATAAATGTGAAAGTAAGTTTGTTTGTTTGTTTGCTACCATTTTGCGCCTAAACCACTGAACCGATCATCCTGAAATTTTGCATATACGTTGCCAGGTGTACAGGGACGAACATAGGGTACCTTTAATCCCGAAAAAAAGTACTGTTCCCGAGGGAAATCACAAAAACGTCCTTATGACAGTAGATGGCGCCACGTGTCTATCGGATCATGATTAAATTTTAAGTTTAAGCATGTAATACATTATGAGTCTAGACTGTCGATAGACCAGTTTCAAGTAAACAACCTAGGAGTAGGTACGAAAGTTGTTTGCTTAATAATTTTTCATGCTCAAAACCGCTGAAGAGTATCCTGACATTTTGCATAAAGCGGCTTCCAGACGGACGGACTTGCGGTTACGGCAAACCGCAGGCCGCGGCTCCTAACGCTCCAAAAACACACCACCGCGGTCACAGTGGCGGCCTGAAGTATCATTAGCGTGGTGATTGTGCTACAATCGGACAATCGGACGTCGCAATCGGACATCAGTCAATATGGCTAACCGTAACGTTGTCTTATTACTCTCATGACTCATTAGTCCTCTCAGAAGATAAGAAAAAAGGTAGGAAAACCGTTTATTTAAACACTTGAGGTGTGAGGTAGAGATAAACTACAGTAACATGACGCGCCCTTCCACAATTCAAAACGTTTGAAAGTGTTTTTAATAGTATTAAAAATACTCACAACGCATGTGTGCGTATTGAGACGGCTCTAGAGACAAAAACAAATCAGCGATTTGTTGTCCGACTAGCGGCGTCAAAAATTACTCATTATTATTAGTATGGCGCTGCACTGAAATTCTCTATGAAAATGAGAGGTACGACGTCTTGCGCGGTCGGCTATTTATGATTAGTTTACAAAAAATATCCTAGCCTGCTACTGAAGACGATTACTCACAAAGTCTTTCATACGAATGTGACTACACACATTGAAATGGTAATATGGAGGGAAGCGTCAAGGTATAATAGTTTATCTCTATCTATATTATAATTAGCATCGCATATTACTCTTAGGAATAGGGAAGTGTGAGTTAAATTTAAATTATTATTTAAATTCAACTATTTCTATTACAATTTCCATATTTGGCGTCATTTTACAAAGCAGTACACGCGGCCTGTTGTTAAAATTTGCAATTGACGCGGCCGCCACAAGATTTCGCGTTTGTCTGTGACCCACTTTATATACGTTGTCAGGGATACAGAAAAACTGCGTAACTGACACTGTCATCACTGACACTGACAGGTGTAAACGCATTCATAGAGGATGCATGGAAGAATAAAGGTGAACTTATAACTACGCTCTGTCAATGAAGCATACTCTGCGATTACTCCGCTAATTGTAAATTGATTTAGATGATTCTTTTTTTGTTTATTTTTTCGAATTGGTCCCAAACAAATACTGTCATGATCTGATGATGAACTTCGGAGATATGGAAAGGAAACTCCTCATAAGATCACAGCGCAGAGATGACTTAACAGTAAAATTGCTTTGTTTAATGCGTGTAGTCGATGATTGACTGAAGGAAGAGGTTAGTTGCTAAACTAACCGTGACCTATGTCGATGTATGTAGACAACAGTTTTTCAACGGCAAAGTTAAGTTTGTCCCTCAGTACTGTTTATTTTTTCGTTAGAGGTATTTCCGGTGTGTTTTAATGAGGGTAGGTAGGTTAATTTTTTTAATTTTAGAATATCTCGCAGGTCCAACACACAACCAAAAGCTCATTGCGAGCCCGAGCAAAAATTACTGCTCAATCCTCGGAATCTTCCGTTCATGCCGCATTAAGAAGGCAAGCACAACCGGAGCGACAAGTAAATTTGAGAACTGATGAGACATTTTCTTAAAGCCAGGAAAGACTAGAGAGCCAAGCCGTTCGCCCTCCAAGCTTCTCAGAGAGTGACTGAAACGCCCTTTTAAACGCAATTGCTTTTGGAGGAACAAGCCGAAAGCCAGAGAGCTGTAAGAGCAACTGAGACGCCTTTTCAATCAAACACAACTTCGTCTCAGAGAACAAGCTCAGCCATTACAGCGACAGAAACTCTAAAATAGTCGCAAGTGAGAAGGACCTCTCTTGCAGAAATGCAAACTGAACGCCGACGGACTTTTATGAGCTACAGTCTGTTGGTCTGTAGGTAGGTATTTAATAATTCTGGATGTGGCCGAGCAACAAGCCAAGTACAGCCCGAATTGATTGTCAAATTCTAAACAAACGCGGGCGAAGCCGCGGGTAAAAGCTAGTTTTCAATAAAGCCAACATAAAGCAGGGTGCACACTTAGCTACTAAATGTTCATTGTTTCACGCTGCTGTATAGAATAAGTGCACGTAAAGGCACTTGGCCCCTATAAATTTACACTTGGCGATATAATTCACGTCAACCTTACTGATTTACAAAGCGCTATTTTAGTTTTTTGTTCGGCTGCAAAGCGCTGTTTTCTTTTGTTTTCCTGTTGAAGGAAGAGAGAGTTTGTGTTTACTGTAAAAGGCACTAAAAGGGTTGATTAAACCAAATTGTGACATTGGATTAGTGGATGAAGAGGTTCATAAAATTATGGGACTTTTTTTTTTTGGTTTTTTGATCAGTCAGAGTTTGTTGTTTGGTTGTAAGAGGGTTGAGATAATAGAATAGAATGGAATGTTCTTAACTAGCTTTTGCTCGTGACGTCGTCCACGTAAATGCCGGATATCGTGGACGCAGACGTAGTTGTAGAATAAAAAGTAGCCGGGGCATAGGCTAGGAATTTCTCAGAAGGAGCCTCGTTGGTCTTGGGTTCGATTCCCAGGGCGGGGAAAGTGTTATTGGGTTTTTCTATCAGGAATTTCTCAGTAGAAGGCTCGATGTTTGGAATTATTGTGCCCGTCTGATGGCAATAGGTTTACCCTCTATTTCATGGGACAATAAATTGGGTGCGAATACTAATGGCTACACCTCTGTCTAACCCTTTGTGGATTAAAGCCGTGATGTTATGTTAAAAAAAATCCTTTCGCATTTCCAAGCGATAAAAACGCCAATGCAAACCCATTTGTTATTCCTTATACCAACAACAAAATACAACAAAGAATATAAAAACGAAGTAGGTACGTATAGAAGAAGCCCATATGTGTCGCACTGGCAATCCAAAGAGCATTTTATTCCAATAGATAGCTCGCAGACGGTCGACGATCGTGTGCGAATAGAAATTGTAGATTTTCGCTTATATGAACGGGAATCGGTGTATTAGATATATACGATCGTTTGTGAGTTGTGATCTGTTATTTGTTGTTCGAAAAAGTGTATACAAAAAGTTTATAGAGTTTTGGAATATTTTTTGGTGGTTCTTGATTCTTAATAATAACAATACCAGCTTAGTATGGTTTCACTGCAGGGCAAAGCCGCTTCTCATAAGCCGTTTTGTCGATTTCAGACTTCTTCTTTGGTTACTGCTCCGCTCCCGTTTATCAAACCGTGATGTTAAATAGCCTACACTATTACTCATGAATCTAGCCATCATTTAAAATCTTTTTTCTAATTCGACTATTAGTTTCAGAGATCATCATCATCTGCCTAGCGTTTTCCCAACTATGTTGGGGTCGGCTTCCAGTCCAACCGGATGCAGCTGAATACCAGTATTTTACATAGAGCGACTGCCTATCTGACCTCCACAACCCAGTAACTGGGTAACACGATACCCCTAGGTAAGACTGGTTGTCAGACTCTCATGCTTCTGACAATTCGTAACGACTATCAAAGATCCACGAATGACAGCCGGGACCAACAGCTTAACGTGCTTTCCGAGGCACGGAATGTCGGAATGTATTAGTTTCAGAGATAATCGCGTTTAATCAGTGTTGTATATGTGTGTGTATGTGTGTGTGTGTGATTCTTTGCCGCGATTAGTGGTATGTGACCGCATCACCGACGTGCTGGTGCGACATGGTGTCGTGATGGCCCAGTGGTCAAGGCGCCCGCATCTCATGCATGAGGTTGTGGGTTCAAATCCGGGCAAGTACCAATGTGAATTTTTCAACATATGTACTTTCTAAAGTTTATCTTGGACATCACTGGCATCGGTGAAGGAAAACATCGTGTGGAAACCTGGACTAACTGTTCCACTCAAACCATGTCAGAGGCCCTTGAGGCGGTTGGTGCGTTACCATACAAACTCACACACACAAACGAATGGGAATAAAAGCGTACAGGAGAACCCTATAAAGCAGTCAGCATGTAACAAAAAACAATAAGACAGTTGTCTTTGTAACAAGACTATTTCGTCCTTCTTGTTTGGTAGGACCAGAGATAATCATACTCTTTAATTACGTCAAAATTGACATATAAAAAACAAATGGTCGTCTTTGAGTCACCAGAATTGTTTTATTATTAGAAGAAAAGATTCTATCTCACAAAATTCGTAGACTACAGTTTACACGTGCATTATATACCCACCTAAATACATTTTTAAATGAATATTTTTTTACAATGAATAAGATTTGTAAGCCGAATCTTTGGGTGATGAGGACTATACAAGTGATGAGAATGAGCACCCCAGGGTCGGGCGGGTCCTTCGATACCCCGGATAAGCTTACTCAGAAGCCAGATATTGAAAAAGATACTGAACCCACTAAAGAAATACCCATTGAAGGTGCGACTGACGAGTCCCCTCAAGGCAGTTTTACGCCTGCTGAGCCCCCAAGCACGTTTGCGCATACCGAGGCCCCAAGCACCTTTGAGTCTTCCAAGGCCTCATCCACCTGTGAGTCTATTGAAATCGCATCAGGTCCATCAAGCGCCTTTGAGCCTCATAGTAAGTATACGTTACTAATCTATCTGTTACGTTCTATCTGACGGCCTGTTGGTCTAGTGGTTAGCGGCCCTGACTGCTAAGCCGGAGGTCGTGGGTTCAATTCCCACCCAGGACAAACTTTGTGTGATGAGCATGATTATTAGTTCTGTGTCTGGGCGTGATTTATCTATAATATGTATGTATTTATAAATTATATAAGTATGTATATCAGTTGTCTGGTTACCATAACACAAGCTCTGCTTAGCTTGGGATCAGATAGCCGTGTGTGAGTTGTCCCAAGATTTTTTTTTTTATTTTTTTAATAAAACCTAGGATTTTGATGAAGCAGCTTATAATTGTACCACTGCAGGGCAAAGGCTTCTTTTCATACAAAGAAGGCACGAGCTTTCATCATCACGCCACAGTTTAGTTCAATATCAAATTAATCATTAAAATCTGCTCGATCGTCTTCCTGTTATAATACTAACTGAATTAGTTTAACATCCGTTGACGATAATTTTCAAGCATCTCACCATCTGCCTAGCCTTTTCGTCAGCTCTAATAGGTCGGCTTCCAGTCTAATCGGATACAGCTGAATACCAATATATTACATGGAGCGACTGCCTTTTTGACTTTTACAACCCACTAACTGGGTAATATTATGCCTTTCAGTAAGACTGGTTGTCAGACTCAAAGATCCACGTATGACAGCTGGAACCTAACGTGCTTTCCGAGGCACGGAACAATGTCGGAGACGTTTAAGATAAACTTAGAAAGTACATATGAATTGAAAATGGTCATAGTGGTACTTGCCCGGATTTGAGCCCACAATCTCATGCACGAGAGGCAGGTGTCACAACCACTGGGCTCTCACAACATTTTTAAGCATGTATCTCCAAATAATTAAAGCTTTAAAAGGCAGCGGCAGATTTACCAACCAAAGATTTAATCAGTCTTTTCGAAACCAGTTACCATTTTTATTATGTTTCAGTTGAGCCGCCAGTGGGTAGCCCACACATTATTGTTGACAATGAAATTCACAAGGAGCAAAAAAGAACTGAAAGGGAAATTGTCGAATGCTTAAGATCTTATTTCAATGATCAGATAGCATTCTATAAGACGATGTCAAATAACAACAAAGCAGCTATGAAGCGGATGAAAAAACTCAGAAAAGACTGGACCAATATTTGTAAATAAATTGTGGTTTTAAATCTTCCATGAAATGTTTTATTCTGGCCAACAGCATTAATTCATTCTGCGTGTTCAGCAGTCCTTGTGAGGTGTTTTGGTAGTTGAAATCTTTATTCACAGGAACATTATTGATATATTTTCCGAGATAAAAAGTAGTCTATGTGCTATTTCAGACTATAATCCATCTCTGTGCCAAACTTCATCCAGATCCGTTCAGCTCTTTTGGCGTGATTGCGTAACAAACATAAATACAAACTTAACATAACATAACATAACATCACGCCTGTAATCCCCGAAGGGTTAGGCAGAGGTGTACCCATTAGTACACCCACATTTCGCCAGTTATGTTTTTAGTCCCATGTAATAGGGGGCGAGCCTATTGCCATCAACCGGGCACAAATCCAGACTCCGAGGCTGCTACTGAGAAATTCCTGATGGAAAAACCCAATAACACTTTGCCTGACCTGGGAATCGAACCCAAGACCTAATGCACAGCAGTCGCGCTTGCGACCACTAGACCAACGAGGCAGTCAATAAATCCAAACTTTCGCATTAATATTAATATTGTAAGGGTTTTTCCAATTTACGCGTTTAGTGCCAAGCTGCTGCAGCGCCGGTGCGGTTCGGATGTCGAATGGTACGTGGTCGGTTGTTTTATTCCATAAACAAAACACAAACACCGCGTGTCAGGTTTATGAGAATCGAGAACCGTCCGTGTGTCGTACGATACTCGCACTGCTTCGGCGCCGCAACAGTCTCAGCGCTTAAATCGAAATAGCTAGCCCTAGCACATGAATATCGTACTTCTAGGCGTACTTCCTTTTATAGTGCTGCGTATAGAGCAACAACGTTCCTTCTTTCCAACCTTGTTGCTTTATGCTATGACTTTATGTATCCTCTTTATGCTTCCATAATAATACTGGCACACTGCTGGTTATTTTTTTGTTATTAAAACAAAGAGGTAAGTATTCAATTCAAACCATTTTTTTTTAGTCAATGGTATTTTTTTGATAACTAACTCTGTGGTCAATTGTCATGAAAAAACTGGTTGTCATTCGTATTTTTTAGAAATAGTCGAAGAATTTATATTCAGGTGAATCAAATACCCAATATTTTTTTATACTACAAACTACTTACATGTGAATTATTTATGAACATTTGGGATTAAATTTAAGTCACTATGATTGCGATTCGAAAGACAAATTTATGGGTAACAAAAACTACGCAAATTGTAAGAAGGAGTCTCTCCAATGGCATCACTGGTACGGGTAGTCTCATTACTGACCGCAGTTCTCAAGAAAAAGCTGAAAACAAGCCAGTTGAGGACACGTTATTTATTACACCACCAAAAAGTAAGTACAATGCTGCGTTTATACTTAACTTGCCCCACGTGTCGCCACGCGTGTGTTAGCTATCGGTTCTATACATTTAGTATAGGACTGATCACATTAGTCCCGCCCCGCGTGGCGTGGAGTAACCTGCTAAATGTATGAAACGGGTAGCTTCCCACGGGAGGGGCGGGTTCAGTATAAACGCAGCCTGCAAAAGCCAAGTCTTACACGAGCCACACGCGATAGCCACAAACGCCACCACCTGTATCTAGAAGCGGCGTTGTGGCGACCTCCGACGTCAACTGTGTGTGGCGAGTTCCTATAAAATGTATGAAGACTACAAGAAACACGGCGGTGGCAGGCGGCGTTCTGGGTTGTGGCCGATGGTCCGTGTACGGGCAGGCTAAAGGCGCGTACGCACGTACGAACACGAACATAGCGAACACAAACACCAGACCCGAACATTTGGTTCGTACGTATGGACGGCATATTCGAACACGAACGCAAACATAGTTCGAGTCGAGTTCGCGAACAACAGTCGTGAACTCTATCTTAGTAGCCATAGCCCGCCCGCACCCCGCCCAGATCTAGGTATACGAACAGTTTTGTTGCGTAACATTTATTAAAGCTCTTCGAACACCGTCCATACAGAACACACTACAAGGATCGCCGCGAACATGTTTGACGAACAGAGTGTTCGATGTTCGATAGTGGTACGCACGTGCGAACCAAGTTGTTGCGTATCATGTAACGCAACAAATTTGTTCGTACGTGCGTACGCGGCTTTAGACGCTATTATAATTTAAAGTTATTATTTTTTGATTAAAATATATGTTGAGGTACTAAGAAGGTAGTAAATATAAAATTATTATACATAAAGATAAAGTTGTATTGTCTCGAACTATGAAAAAAAAAACAGTGATCCAGACATCCTGGTGTCGAGAATGTCTGACCACTTTCTTTACGCGTTCTAAACATCAAATATCTCTAATGGTCCAGGAGTTCTGAAGCTTACGTTTTAATTCAATATCAAAAAATATATTAAAACTACTCGAGCATTCGGCAATTCTGTTTGCGCTCGAACTATTAGTATTTCATAAACGGGTGGCTGACAACATTTTTTATTAAATTTTCAGCTTTTCCTCCTTTCAACAATTCGTCGTTTTACGACTATGTGCGCATTTTGAGTAACCAAAAAGTGACGGAAAGACCAGGAGGTCTTGACAGAGAGATAGTGAATCACATGAGACAATATATCGGTGACCAGGTAAAATACTACAGGAAGTTGTCGAGACTCAACAATTCTGCGATGAAGCGAATTGAAAGACTGAAAAAAAAATGGGAAAAGCATTGTGATAAAGATTACGAATAAATAAACTGTGATTTCGATCCCATGATGCATTATTTATTTTTTTTTTTTTATTTTTTTAACTTTTGCCCTATAGGAATTTCGTGAGTTGTATTTTCGATAAAAAATCGTTGTCGATAACAAGTTCGTGCTAAGCCTGCAGGTGGGCCTTTAAGGTCACGGACGCTCCGGTCAGGGCTCCTGAGATAGGAATCTTGTAGCAAAACGCGCCGTGTTCAGATGTACCGCTTCCTGATTCAAACCCTTGAATCAACCGCCCAACGAGAGTCTCCTCAGATGTTAGTCGAGGCTCTCGGCTATTATGCCCTTGACTGTAACGGCTATAAGCACGATTACTGCTGTATTCACATTCCTCGCGAGTCAAGTCAAGATATTTAATTTGTTTCTCTTTCTCAGCTTTCACGAAAATAATCGTCATGCGAGCATGGGTGCACAGTGGTTACTTGTTACCATCCCCCTTTACAGTCTTTACAGGGATGCGCCCCGACAGGGGGGGGGGGAGAGTGTGGTTTCTTCAGAGAAACTGAACGCACTACATGTGCGGATGGTAACCACTAGGGTGGATCTAGTGAAAAATGAAATGAAATGGAAAATAGTAAGAATTTCACATTCCTCGGCTTTATCCTCAATGATTGGGAGCGTTTTGCAGGAAAATACCCACATGTGGAGACTACTATAATAGGTATATTTATATAGAAAGTAAATGCCATTTCCATGGTTTCTTGCATTTATCCACAAATCATGACTTTGTTTTTTTTGTCACTGACGTAAACACACAAGTTGCGCCAAATATTGGAAAACATGGAACCGAAAACAATTTTTCTCAAACCTTAATTTAAAAATGAAGTAGTTACTTAAATCAAAAAATAATAATTTCTAAAAACATTTTATTTAAATGGCATAATTTTATAATGCAATCATGAAAATTTTGGTTCGTTCAAAGCCTTACCTTAAACCTGCTTTAAATATTATACGTAGATATTCACCACGTAAGTGATCCAGTCTTTAGATCGTTTATAACATAGTAAAAGTTATGCATGAAAAGGTGTAGGCTGCTAACAAATTTGCTGCGTAAGTCTGAAATCTGCCTGAACTTTCACCGTATTCTGTATCAACATTCGATCTAAGATAGGTTCTTCTTTTAAGGAGTACACTAAGGGCTGAAGCGGTGGCCTATATGCAGTTGTGGGGTATTGGAGACTAATTAAATGATGAAGGGGAAATACGACAATGCCCTAAAGCGTTCTATCTACGAAAGCTTACATCGTTGTATTCACATTCGGGTAATTAAGCTTAGTTATTGATCCGTGTTGACGAGGATGCAGAACTGAAGTACTCCCCTTTGAGCACCAATGCATTGAGCACCAATCTTTACCTTCCGATACCCAAACCTCTCTATGCATTGGTGCCTAATGCATAGAGCAATGCCCAATGCCCAATGCTCAAAAAAATAGGTGCACAAACGGGAATACTTCGCAAAACTGCACCTTATATTTTGTAATCATTGTACTCCTTTGCAGCGGTTGGTTCCGGCGGAGCCGGTTCAATCAGAGAAGCTGGTGGCGCTTTCGCTCGTAGACAAAAATGTGAAGAAAACCGATATTTCCGTAAACAAGAAAGAGAACTTCTTCAGAAATTAAAAGAAGAAATATTGTATCATGAAAATCAGGTCTTAAGACATCAGGCAGAATTAGTGAAAATGAAACATAGGGAAAAGGAATTTAAAGATAGAACTAAAGATCATTAATCATTATTGTGATTCGAAGTTCCGTCCTCGAATTTTAGATTTTTTTGAAGAAAATTGCAATGGTCAAAGTAAGAGTCGCTAAAACGATGGTGGATAAATTATTTATTTTAATAATGTCGATGTAATCTACAGTTAAATATAACTTTTGTGTTGTTTTGCCTTTAAAAAATGCTAGTCGTTCAATCCAACCTATCTTTGAACTAAGACATTTAATAAATAAGAATGAAAACCATAATGATTTGTTAATTACTTAATCAACAAAACCTGTATGTACTACACTTAAATTAAAAAACAATCTCAAGAATAGAATTAAGATTACTAAATTACGAATTAAGATTATTAAATACTAATTACAAGAATAGGACTAAAGTAAAGCACCGAAATAAGCACCCATTTACTATAGATGTGACAGATAGCTCTTTGTGAAGAGGATGGAGGCAGAAGAAATGCCACAGCACGTGCTTACGGAATGCAGAAGTATGCCAGATGAACGATTGGGGATTCTCCAATCCCCAGCATCGGGGATGGCCTGGATTGGTTGGAGTAAAACCACATAGGGAAACGCAAAGGCTCAATCAAGAAGGTAGGTGCGGTATCAGCCCAGCTAAATTAACTAAACTGAAGATTTAGTCACTACAACTTGAAAATAAGTATTCTTACAATTAATCAACCAGTTTTGTTACGTCTGCACTAATATTTGTAGATTTTGTTGCCCAGATACTAACCAGAAAAAGTCCTAACTTAAGCTTAACCAAATTATCAAAACAGTTAAATGTGAAATCAAGCAAGGAATAAAATAAGGACGTGTCTTTAGCATTTAGGCAACGACTTAGGCGTTGTTAAAGATTAATGCAGAGGAGCGTAACTGTTTGATTTTTATTATAATATGTATTTTGTAATTTGGAGTACCGCAAGGCTCAGTTCTCGGACCTTCTATTCTTAAGCTTGTTTCCTAAATGTAATTTTTTTAGCACGAAATTCTCCTACTTTCTTACGTAAATTCTATTTTCTGACTCTATATAGGGTAACTGGTAGTTAGTCACCGAGACTTAGGTATACACATGATTGTACTCATGATAACAAACAACTATCCCAAAGAAACAATTTTTTTTTAATTTTCGCAGCACATGACTTTAATCTCGCATTTCAGGTAACGGATAAGAGGTTATTTTAAGAGGCATTTTGTATTTCCTTTGATATTGTGCACAATAGTTAGGATTTGAAAATCGGAAATGTTGAGTCGACTTTTTCGAACTGTCCGATTTGTGTTCTTTACATTGCACAGTAAGGCAAGGCAGGATAAAGCATTTCATGAGGCCTCAAGCTCCTAGTTATTCATGTCCGTTTTTGCTAATTCTACTTTCATCTATAATTCGCCAAGGAAATATCGGGTTGGTATTATAAAGATTTGAGGTTGTCCTTTTCAATGCAGCCGATGACAGAGATTCCCACCACGAGCCTTGACAAATTATATCAGAAGTAGGTATATAGAAAGAAGGCTGACAAGATAAGCGATCCACTGCTTTATATCGCATGGATTGGGCGGATCGTATCAAATTAATTTTAGCCTACAATAAAAACCTATTGGATCAAAAATATAAAATCGATGTATCGCAATAAGTAAACAGTTTGGAAATAGGGTTATAGGAGGAAGATCGAAAGTCCAGTTTATATGCGTGTATATAAGCGACATCAACAAGTGATTCAACGAGACGTGATTTGACGGGCCTGTTGGTCTAGTGGTTAGTGGCCCTGACTGCTAAGCCGGAGGTCGTGGGTTCGATTCCCACCCAGGACAAACTTTGTGTGATGAGCATGATTATTAGTTCTGTGTCTGGGTGTGATTTATCTATAATATGTATGTATTTATAATTTATATAAGTATGTATATCAGTTGTCTGGTTACCATAACACAAGCTCTGCTTAGCTTGGGATCAGATAGCCGTGTGTGAGTTGTCCCAAGATATTTATTTATTATTTATTTTAGATAATGAATCAAATTATCATTATAATTATGCTTGAAAGGAGTCATTATTTTTAATCTGCAAAGACTGGGTTTTTCGAAATATTCTAATACATAGGTAGGTATTAAATTTTAAGTTTAAAACATTTTGGATGGCGTGTTTGTTATTATATCAGTTTACGACTTTTTAAAAGCAAACCTGATTAGGTGGCCCGTGTTGCTCTATGCCTGATTAATCAAAACTAGAGCCAACTAGACCTAACCATGGACTATACTAGATTTGTCATAAAGTTTTAGTTATGTATTTGACGCGTAGGGATGTAAGGTGTAGGACGGCACCGTCGCCGCATTGGCGTCGCCTTTGAAATTCATGTTGGACAACACTGTCGAACACGGTTTTTTAATCATTTATTTTTTTATTATTTAAAGGTTTTGTTAACCAGCGACTAACTCGCTCAAAATACGATTTAAATCTATGTCTAAAAATGGAATAAACTGTCAAACAATAACAGGTTTAGTCTATGAAAAAATATTTCATAGTTTCAGATGCAGTTTTATTTTTATAGTTATTTTACATAATGTAATAATTGTGCATATCTCGTAATATAAATCAACGCATGTGTTTATATTATATTTGATTTGTGAGATTTTTTTTAGTTATTTTTTCTCAGTTAAATCATGACGTCGTTGGGTCATAAATTGTTGAAAACTGGGCGCAGTGCAATAATGACTGATGTTGTACGTTCTTGTTCAAGTAAGTGATCCATTTCTTAAAGTGATTGTGCGGTCGAATAAACATTGCAAAGCATATTCAATCATTCCTTTACTATAGAGTAGTGAAAAAATGAATAGAAATATGCTTACTCGCAATTATCTCTTTACTGTGTTTGTAATTAGCTACTATTTAACTTTTGACAAATAAATCACAACCCAACATTCGCAATATTACAACAATAAAATGCTGCTACGTGATAAAGGGCGATACCGAAGGCGCGCTAAATCGCTAGCCCCGTGTTTCTTGAACGTAAAATGAATACGGCAAATTTTCAAACATTGCCAATTTTAACACGAGAAACCGGGACTGCGTCGCGCCGTGGTGATGTGTTTTAGACCTTATGCGTTACCCTGTAGCCTACGGCAAGGACCTTTCCGTCTGTCACTGATGAGCATAGATTATAGCATCTAGAGCGTTCACCACCGATCTTATACAAGGTAAAAAAAAAAAACTCAATTTTTTCCAATTAATCTTTCAGGTAGCGCCGGTTCAATCAAAGAGGCCGGCGGTATTTTTAATAAAAGAGGAGATGCTAAAGAAGCTGAATTCTTCCACAAAAAAGAGCGAGAACTACTTGAGAATCTCAAGTGTCAAATGAAAGATCAAATACAATTTCACGAAGAGCAGATCAAGGTACATCAGGAAGCTATAAACAAGTTGAAAATGAAGCAAAGAGAGAGTCAATAGATGGTGAATTTAAAAGAAACTCAATATAAGGGTGTTTTCAAAATTTTTCTTTGGTTATGTAAAATTACATGTTATATTAATATTAAAAAGAAGCTTACTAAATTTGTTTTTCATTGGAAAATGCTTGGGAATTATTACACGGTAGGTACTTAGAAAAGCAGGTGGGATACGTACGCTTTTTACTCTAATCCGTGTGAAAGAAAAACTATTAGACATTTTAAAATAACTTTAATCCACCATTTACATATTCTATAGTATTTATTTATTTTTATTTATTCATAAAACCAACAGCGATACATATAAAATATTACCGAGATATACGAGATGTACGAAAAACAGTTTTGTTTGATATCTGACTTTATTATAGTGTCAATAATATAAACAATAATGGACTAATGAAACTATCCCACATATGGGGTGTTCTTGCACAGAATGACCAATTCGCAAAATGTCCAATTTGAAGTTTGCTTGTTAATACTCGCTATAAAAAAAACAGATGTCACTGTACGTAACCAATAAATTTCTGTAAAATAATTTTAT
This sequence comes from Hoplodrina ambigua, assembly GCA_949774945.1. Lineage (NCBI taxonomy): Eukaryota > Metazoa > Arthropoda > Insecta > Lepidoptera > Noctuidae > Hoplodrina > Hoplodrina ambigua. Next base: position 12,454,510 of record OX458973.1, read on the forward strand.
TATTGTTTTCCTGCGCCTAGACCCTTTGGGGCGCAAGGTTTGTTTCATAAAGACAAAATTGACATAAATACTCTACTACTACTACTACTTACAATAACTGTTCATAATTGATAACTACATGAAAGCCGATTCTATTGATTTTCTATCGCTGTATAGTTTCGCAGTAAAAGAAAATGCCATCAATTCAAAGTTTATTTAAACATTTATTGAGATCAAAGTTTACACACATACACTTTAAAAAAATTAATAATAAAAGACTAGTAAATCGACATTATTAATATAACCATGAGACCGGACTTTATGTATTAAATGGTTGTACTATCTAACATTATACAAAGGTCTTTTGATAAGCTAAGAATATTTGAGCTGTTCTTGCTGATAAATAAAATTATTGGCGACAATATATATATACATACTACTTGAAATGTAGACTATTCATCTCTGGTCGAGGGAAAAACAGTTATTCAGGCTTTTTATTTAAAAATGAAATTTTATATCGTAACTAGCAGTCCAGACAGGCGTTGTCCTGCCGGAACGTTGGCTTACAGCGCCACCTACCAGGACCAATTGTATTTTCAAACTGTTCAGGATCCTATTGAAATATACACACAACATTTCATTCAAATAGGTCCACCCGTTTAGAAGGAGACAGGTGTCAAAAACACGTACATAAGAATTACAATTTAAGTTGGCTCTATATTATATAACCAACTCATCATCTGCCAAAGCCATTTTCCAAAAATATTGGGATCGGCTTCCAGTCGAAACCAGCTGAATACCAGTACTACTTAAATACAAGAAGCTAAGAAACTGCCACAAAATTGTGATGCAGAAAAGTAGCCTTTGACAGTTTATAAATACGATTTAATATTATGTAGATAATACTTTATAACAATTAGCCTAAACACATACCTACGAATAACATTAAAAAGTATGTACAATTTATGTAAATATTTACGCAACATCATTTAAAATGGACCGTTTTTTCTCGAACCTTACAAGCACAGAGCTTTCTTCTTTGATGTATTCTGACAGAACGGCTGTTTCATTCTCGATATCCGATCCTTCAAGCATATCTTCGATGGAAGAGCAAGAACTTCTTCTTGAACTCATATTAGCCTCGTCTTTACTATCAGTCTCACACTCACTTTCAGTCTTTACAGTTTTGGCTTTCTTCTGTCTCCTTCGTTTAGTTGTCCTTGTTGTTTTATTCTGCCTCTCTGTTGTTGTTGTTGTTATTTAAGTTTCTACTAATACTAATATAATAAATATGAAGAGTTTTTTTTCGTTTGTTCAAACGCGCTAAACTTTGAAAGATCTAGTCGAATTGGAAAAAAATATACATATATTACTTGCTTTTTATTTTTCTTGGGTATCTGTATATATTCTGAATTTACCTGGTAGTTTACCTTTTCAGATTTTACTGTATTTCTGTAAACTTTAGGGTAATGTTGGATTATTTTTGTAGTGATTAATCCTACAGTTGAAGATTCAGACGCAACTGTAGATAAGGAGCGTAATACAAGCGGTGAGAGAAGAGAGCTCCGTAAAAGTTCTTCTAAAATAAGCTCTCTTTCTACAGGAAGGGTTTCTGACACACTGAATTCTTGGCCCTCTATAGAACCTAATTTGTCACCATGAATTCACAGCAATGTAAGAATGTTGAAGTTTGAACTTATCTCGATTTTAGATGTTTTCTTCAGAAATAACATGTTCTATTTCAATATCCATAGCTGATGTAGAAGGAGAATCAAGGACATCAAAAGCTGGCTTATTAAACGGCCATATTTTAGTCATCTTAAAGGCATTCGTTATATTTTCAACATTGAATGATTCAGAATATGCTGACTTAGCCAGTTTTGGTATATCGTCTATATTGACGGTTTTGTCTGGGTTATTTACAAGCCAGTCATCGAAAATTATTTTGAGTTTGGCCATAAAAGGTCCAAATACACCGACGTGTAATGGTTGGAGATACTGTATTGTGTGAGGTGGGAACGACTGATAAACAATACCATTATCACGAGCATAGTCCAAAGCTTTTATTGTCGCGTAGCTTTCATGGTTATCAACCAGCAGCAAAATAGGATTTTCTTTAGAGCATGACGATTTCTTCTGGATATGTTTAAGTACTTCCAAAAAAATACTAGAATTAATCTCACCGTTGTTTGTTGCAACTCCCAGGCTGCCTTGTGGTGCACCAGTCATAAAGTCGTCCTCAAAATGGAGCAAAGGAAAGATGAATAGTGGCGGTATAGTGTTACCACTAGCTGAAACTATTCCTCCAAAAGTAACAAATTCTCCTCTCTCTGTCGAATCAAATTGACCTATTTCTTTTTGTGTACTCAGATCTGTGGATATCTCGTATTGATCAAAATTGTAAATACGCTCAGCAGTAAACTTATATTTTATCAAAACCGTTTCAAGGTTTTCAAAGAAATCATTGATGGCAGTCTTGCAGTATGCAAAAGGTCTTGATACTTTGATGTTTGTAGGTTTCCTGAAAATTATATTTCCATTACGCTTGCGGAAACTGACAAACCATTCCTTTCCTGCCATTTTATCATTATCCCACTTAGGAGGATAACGTATTTGATTTGATTTAGCAAATTCATATGCCAAAATCCTTCCCTGATTAATCGTCAATTCATAGTAAATTTTTGAGCATTCACTTATGTAATTGTATAGACGGAGTTCTTCTTCATTTGTAAGCATTTGACGTGACGTGAACTTGGAATTAAAAACACGCTCAGGATTTTCTTCGCCAGCTTCCTCCTTACGAATCTTTCTCAACCGAGTTATAAGCGCTGATAATTTGATGTTATATGTTTGGGCAGCTTTCCTGATAGATAAAGTACTGTCCGAAATATCTTTGATCGCAGACTTCATTGCTTCTTCATTTACCACTGCTGTATTTGTCTCCTTTCTCACGTGTTTTGGCGGCATGGTTCTATAACAATAATATTCATGGTGAAGAATCGAATGTGCTGCGATGCAAGTGAAAATGAAAAGCATTCGCACAATACGAATCCACCCTACTCAACCTGCACGAACGTACCCGAGAAATCAATAACATAATTGAAAATAAAGACAAACGATTTTAGTTAGCCTAAAATTAGTATTTACAAGTTAAACTAAGTTAACACTTCACAAACTATGTTAAATCGCTTTTATGATTTGAGCAAACGTTGAAACTGGGAAGCTTATTCAAAGGTGAATGCAAAAAGACTTACCGTAGAGGATAACGATGTACCGTCCTGCTCCATCGACGCCGGCGGCCGCACTGGCGCGGCGCGGCGGCGCTCCGTCCCTTGTCCGCAGGACGGGGACTCTGCGTACAACCGGGACTCACGCCCACAAACGAGGACACGTCAATGTAATGCATAGTGTAGGTAGATAGATATTACCACTTTACGAATGCTCCCAGTGTATGAATTCTACCAGCTGCCCCAAAAAATATTTGACTGTTACAACTAACTGATTAACTATACTAAATTTCTAATGAATATCTAATGTGAAAGTGCATAGATATACAATTTAACTCCTCAAAAACTAACAAACATTTTGTGATTCGGTTATTTTACTGAAAATCGAAGTTATTTCCTGGTTAGTTATCGATCCATGGTCAACTGATCATGGTTTACAAAAATGGAACGCCTCATCGATGACAGCACATAGGTAGAGTATACTTACTGTTAAAGGGGATCATGCGGAAGATGAAAGACATTTGCTTATCAGTTTACGTTATGACACAGTTTTTTTTCATGGATTTGGATGACAGGAAGTAGGTACTAAAATAAAAAATAAAAAAAACTTTTTTACAAAATCTCCTTCACAAATGTCGGTTATTACGGAGGTGTTTATTTGCGAGGAACCCCTCATTTTTTACTTAATAATTCTTTGTAAGTACCTACTCCGTATAAGATTAGCTATTTGCCTGTTTAAGTTTCGTCGCAATCAGTCCAGCCATTTCGAAGATTAGCAGGATTAAGCAAACACAAAGACAAAAAGATACACTCGTCGTTTTTCCTATAAGTACCTTCTGTGGAAACAATTATATTTTAAAATATAAATGTTTATTTTAACATTATAAATAGACACTTAAAGGTGGGTCAACGACCTGATAGAGGTCGCGGGAAACCGCTGGCTGAGGTCAAGCAGACCGGTCATTGTGGCTATCTTTAGTGGACTTCTATGTCCAGCAGTGGACGTCGTTCGGCTGATATGATGATGATGAAAAAGACACATCAATTTTTCTTTATTTGTATGGTCACAACCTTGAATATAGCTCATCGTACCTGGCATGGTTGATGGTAAACGACCAAGAGGCCGCAGCCCAATAACATGGGCAGACCAGGGGGCGTACCCCCTTCTCTTAAAACAATATTATTTTAATAATACTTTGCCTTCCGTATTTTCAACGGATTTTCAATGCTCGGCTTATAGCCGAGAGCTTAAAATGCAACAACAGAAATAATAAAGTAATATTAAAGTTATTTTGTTTTAAGAGATGGCGGTAGGCGCCTAGGTCCGCTCCACACTGGACACGCCAAAGACCGACGCAGATGACGAGACACCCATCAATAAGAGGCTGATCCAACAGGATCTTCCCGACCCTCAGTAATGAGGAATACGACGCGAGGAGGAGGATGAAAAACTCTTATTGTATTTCATACAAAATAATTTGAAAACTCAGGTTTTCTGGGACGTATTTTCATGAATTTTGTGCGACGCATTAATGCTATGCCGTAGTCTTATAATTTACGTTTTGCTTCACTGACAGAGCTAAGTATTGTTAGATTACGCTTTGAACGTAAAGAGAATTTAATGGAGACTTTTTATAGCACTCAGTGTCTTTGTCGAGTATAGGATTTACATAATAGGAAAACGTACGTATTTTTCAACAATTTAAATCGTTTTTAAACGTGATTTTGATATAGGAAGTTATTTTGGTACGAAAAAACCCCTCTTGGAACGAAGTTCCTGATAGTCGTATATTATAGAAAGAGAGAAAGGAAAAGAGAGGGAAGGTAGCCTGTAGCATTACGCATTTTCCATACGTGACGATTGACGTGATAAAGTTACGCACTGGTTTGAATGACTTAGACAATGCATCGACATACCTATTCTAAAATCGATGTGTCATAATAAAGGTCGGCACCTATTAACCCGGTATCCGATAAGCACCACCTCGTCGCTTGAGGACCAAACATTGTCGTTTGAATGACTCTGATTTTAACGGTGAAGTAATATAATTTTTTAACACTAAATTTGCCCAAGAGAGGGACAGAAAAGGCAAAAAAAGACTAAATTTATTTATTTGTTCATTTACAAGCTTTAGTTTTATCCCTTAGATGGATGTATTTTGTGTTGTGTAATTAAATATTAATTTGTTAGTAATGTTTTTTTTAACACTAAATATTTAGTAAAATCATTGCATAATAACCTTTATTATTTCATCGTTAAAATCCCTTTTAAAGTTTCGCCCCAACATCCTCATTCACCCCGCTATACGGCACTTCTAAACCTTCTACGATCTGTTGCAGAAACTAAAATTTATGAGGACACACCACCGAAGACAACTCAACGGTTGACAACTGAATGTAATTAATTAAGACGCAGGCTCGGGCCAACAGAAATGTGCTTTGTTTTGATAAAATAAAGGATCTGGCTCCTGTTACAGTTCCGTGTTGCTGTTACTTATTTAATTTTCCTTTTGGTAGGATTGCATGCAGTGTGCCGCGAAGTTGAGGATAAAAAAATATCAGAATTGTATATTTGGAGATTAAAAAAATAACAGAAATGTATACCTATTTGCCATTCAGTTTAAGTAATTAACGGTATTTTAATATCGTATTCGACAATATTCCGGCTTTAAGAGATGTAGCACTTTGTTCTTTACAAACCTTTATTTAAAACTAACACTCTCCCCGCTACTTTGTTCGCGTGATTTTCCTAACTTTTTTGAAAATATAATATAGCCTATGTTACTCAGGGTGAATGTAGCTTTCTAATGGTGAAAAAGTTTTTGAAATCAGCATAGTAGTTTTTGAATTTATTCATTACTAGCTTTCGCACGCGGCTTCTCTCGCAAATTATAATGAAAATTCGATCATGATTTGAAAGACATGTGGCGCCATCTATCGTCATAAGAACGTTATTGTGATTTCCCTCGGGAACAGTACTTTTTTTCGGGATTAAAGGTACCCTATCTTCGTTCCTGTACACCTGGCAACGTATATGCAAAATTTCAGGATCATCGGTTCAGTGGCTTAGGCGTAAAATGGTAACAAACAAACAAACAAACTTACTTTCGCATTTTTATAATATTAGTTAGGAAGTTAGGATAGGACTAGCTTATGCCCGCGACTTTGTCCGCGCAAAAATAAAATAAAATATAGCCATGTTACTCGCAGATAATGTAGCTTTCTAATGGTGAAAGAATTTTTTAAATCGGTCCAGTAGTTTTTGAGTTTATCAATTACAAACAAACAAAAATACAAATCTTTCCTCTTTATAATATTAGTCTTTAGTATATGTATGTCTGAAACCGCCAAACCGCCTTGAGTAGTACCTTCTCTGTATGAGGAGAAGTGTTTGACCAATAATAGGACAATAATAGGCTGGTATTATTATAACGATAGTTAAAAACCTTCTATAATTCAAAGTAAGAACAAAAAAAGATCGTTTAAACGTTTACTGAAATAACTTTCGCAGTATTCTAGGAATTCATCAATTTGTGAGATTTTCTTTTTTTTGCCCGAGAGCATTCCGGGGCGCGCCGATAAATTAGAAAATCCCCATTTATTTGTAGAGTTTATGCTAGACAAGGTTTACTCACGAATTTGCTGATTCTTTTGCAGAGTAATTTGTAAGTTTGAGCAATATACAAAATGTCTTTCATTTATTTTGTGATATTTATTAGATGTCTGTCTGTTAGATCAGTGGTCGCAAAGTGCGACTGTTGAACATGAGCTTGTGGGTCCGATTTTCAGGTCGGGCAAAGTGTTATTGGGTTTTTCAAACAAGAATTTCTCAGTAACACCCTCGGAGTCTGAATTTGTGCACGGTTGATGGCAATAGACTCGCCCCCTATTACATGGGACTTAAACATAACTGGCGAAATGTTGATGACTAAAAGGTACACCTCTGCCTAACCCTTCGGGGATTACAGGCGTGATGTTATGTTATGTAGTTAACGACCTACAGAATATCCTAACATTACTAACACAACACGAAATACCAAGCCGTACAAATGAAAAATGACCGCCACTAAACTGCAACAAACAATTTAGCGCCGCACGCATACAGACTAGTTAAAAAAATATCATTACGCGCATACTGCGAGCGGGCCCGTTATTACACATACCGATACGACACGTAAACGACACGGAATTTCTCCCGGAAAACCTACTTTATATTAAGTCGTAAATTTGAACGAACGGTCGGCGTACGAGCCAATTTCCAACACTTATTTGTCGTACCGAGGGTACTCGTAGTTGTGTCGCTGGAATATGAACAGTCGGGATTTTGGCAAAAGACTGGTCTAAGTTTACATGAGGGTAGGATGCAGTGGCGGATCCAGGATTGTTATTTGGGGGACCGGCTCGAATAATTTAATTTATTTTGCTCCCAACATTTTAGTTGATGGCAAAGATACGTCTGCTGGGTATGTTTGCAAAAAAGTTTAATAAAAATAATATCAAGTTCACTTTATGATTTGTAAAGTAAGATTTGTTATTTGTCTTGAGCCAATTAGTCCTCCCCCCCTCGATCTGCTACTAAATTCATGGGGTAAGGTAATTTAAAATACTAGTTTTATATAAACCCCGGGTTCTGTAAAGAAAAATTAAAGTGACAGATTGCCAAGCGCGCAAAACTGCTGTCAGTATTTATTGATATTTAGTCAATCAATCACAACTGCAGTTTACGCGCGTTTAACAATTTGTCACATTTATTAATGTTAATAACAAATCAATTAATGATAACGACGACGTTTTTTATGATAGTAATTTCGCAACACTACGTAGGTGCTTGCATCTACTTAAAATCCAATATTGCATTTTTTAAATTAATACACTTGCATTACAAATGCCTCTCCTTGGTTCTATGATCTTCTTTACAAGACTAGGTTTAAATACTCCTCAAGTTCCACTGTTCTGATTCCCTTGAAACAGCTCGAACGTTGCCTGATTTATGAATGCTTACCCCGACCAATCAAGCAGTACCTCTGGGATAAACAATTAATGCAGCGCTGGTTACCGACTGGAAGACGGCATTGGATTTGCTCTTAACTAAAAATAAGACCTCATCCGCTGGGAATATTGTCATCAAGTTTTTTATGCTTTCCAGTAATTTTAACGAGGATTCCACTTTTTCGCGACATTATCAGCCTTTTATTCCCACTGCTAGGACTATATTATTGCGGCTAAAATTTTGATGATATATATGGAGTATAGCGTTAAGAAGGTATACTAACTAGCTTCAATAGTGGATTCATTTTTAGGTATCTGATTTGAAAGGTACCTTATCTACTCACTTACTAAACCGACTTCAATGAAGTTCGGTATAGACTTAGCTTTAACCCCAAAACAGGACATAGGTTACTTTTTCATTCGTCACTTCGACTGCATCCGTAATAACCGACATTACACGTACGAAGTCGCGGGCAAATGCTAGTTTTATCACAAATAAAGAATTGTATAAAACGCATTAGTAATAATCACAAATTGCTTTATTACGTCATATTACAAAACTAGTGAAAAAGACATATTAATTTTTCAGAAAAAATGAAATAATACCAATTTAGTCACATTCCCGCAACATTTCAACACCCCGCTTAACCTTCGCAATGAGTATACGTGACGACGCCTTTATGACACGACACAATTTATTGGAAAACGTGGTTTTCAAAAACACAGCACTCTTCCAATTACGTGCTACTGTGTCTTTTTTCTTTACAAAATCGGTGCGATGTATCACACAATCAGACACTGTGTTACTTGTGTTCAGAAGGAAAATGCAGACTATAAAATAAGCTTTGAAGTTTCTCTTTAGGTGATAAATAGTTCGGTTCAATGCTTTCAAAAGAGTCAATAATAACGCTCTTTTGGACAACACAGGGACGGTGTATGATCGTTTTACTTGCAGTCTCTGCTTTGACGAAATTTTCGACTTACAAAGAGCTTTAAATAAAATCCTGTGCATAAAGCATACATAAAAGTTTAAGATATCTTTTAGGACATAATAATTATATTATCAGATTACAGGACAAAGGCCTCTTTTTATAAAGAGAAGGCATTAATTACCACGTTTTCTCGAAGCGGATTGGCGATTTCAGACTTATATTAATAAAAACTCCAGGTTTCTTTGCCAGGTGTTTCTTCACAAATGTCACCTGAATATGAATTGAAAGTCACATTGGTACTTGCCCGGTATCGAAACTGCAACTCAGGAAGGGAAGCGGAAGCCTTAACCAATGAGCCATTACGATGTCGGTGACAATGAGTATGAGGTAGGTAAAAAAAAAAATACTGAAGAAAACCCGAGTTAGTACTCATAGCTATAGGAAAAACAAACTTATTTAGTGGTTATTTTTGACCCCTATCCTCTTCGGATTTAAGACCTTTTGGAAGTGCATAAGTGACCTCAGACCTATGACCTTTCTGTTCACAAAATGGCACCTCGGTCACGTCGTTCATAATTTCCGACGAAAAAAAAGACATCACAGTGTGTGGCCATAAAAATCCCTGGGGCCACGAAAATGGCGAACCCAACATGCGCCCGCTTCCCGACGCTACACGGTTTTTCACTTTACGTCTCGTAAATGCGTCTTTTGTTAACACGCCTAATGTAGCAGTTAGCTTCTCAAATTGTTATCACACGTATACGTAGAATTTTGACAAAAGTTTCTATGCTGAAGTTTTCTTTGGAAACTTTTGCTTTTAGATACAGAATATGTGTTTATTGTCAGCAAATAATATATATTACGACACATTTTTCGTGCTACAATGACGTAGGTCTTACGACGGTGAGATTTTAGTCTAAAAGAATGAAGTAATAGAATGATATTATAAATGTGTTACTGATATAAAATGAGCTACGAAATTACGCTAAAGTAGACTGTTTGAGACTGAGTTTAATGGTGATTATCATTTAAAAATAATGTTTTTCAAATATAAAGAAACTGGCTATTACCCGCGACTTCGTCCGTGTAAATCCTCTAAGGGGGTAAATTTAAGAAAATCCTTTCTTAAATGAAAAGAAAATGCGTATGCCTATGTCATAATAACTATCTCTATGTCTGTTCAGTGGTTTGAGCGGTGTATTGATAGATCAGTCAGTCAGTAAGAGCGAGACTCCACCAAAGCGGAGACGAGAAGAGATGTGTCTCACAACCAATCAGCTTGCGTCATTTTGATAGCTCAGCGCTTAGCTTCAGCACAATACAATAATGCTATTAGTTAATTACGAGAAATCTCCTCTCATCTTCGCTTTGGTTGAGTCTGGCCCTTACGGTTGCCTTTTACATAAATGCAGATTTTACAGAGATAGATATAAAGCCCATAAATGTAATTAGAAATCATTTTCAGAATCTTTAAATGACTTGTAATTATTCGTCTCTGTAATCGTTTAAAAAAATAAACCTCTCCCCTATTCAGATTATGTATGTATACGATCATTGTAATATGCAGAACCAAGTAATTAACATAATCAATCATAGTACGCATACACAGGGGGGAGAAACCACCTTAAGCGGTGACAAACGCCTCCCATGGGACTTCACCATGACGTCACTTTATTTACGAACATTAAAACACCATTAATCTAATGCATTACTCGTGTTATTATATTACCGCCGCCATTTTATTTTTATGATAATGTCAAGATTGAAAAGTGCGCATGCTTTAAGGGTTGGAATGAAACTGCTTGTGTATTTTAGTATCACTATAACATTTTAATATATGAAAACGAAAAGTCACTCACTCATCACGAAATGTCAGAAACCGCTTGACAAATACAGATAAAATTTGGCAGGGAGGTAGTTTATAGTTGGTAGACGTCCGTTAAGAAAATATTTTCTAAAATTTACCCCCTAAGAGGATGAAATGGTGGTCCGGCATTTACACGGACGAAAACGCGGACAAAAACTAGTATTATAATAAAACAATGGCCTTAGTCATGTCTGTCTGTCTGTTCGTTCACTTACGAACGTCATTTTTGCCTTTTAAGGTTGACTTTAGTAGTTTTTTTTAATTCATTTTAAGGTACTCCAAGTACTTATCCACTGATGACAGAGATATCATGAGTTAAAGTGAGAGAAAAATATGAGAGTCAAAAATACAAAATCAAATAAAATTAGGGTTTTTACGAGTGCAAATCTAAAAATGTTCCTAATAAAGAAATAGGTAAAAATATAGAGAAAAGAGAGAGATTTGATGATTTGTCGATAAAGGGGGAAACAGTAGTTTACTACGAAATTCGAATAATATATCTAAGAAGATATATGTATAAAACTTCTGTCACTTTATGGTCTAACTGAATTTATTCATATTTAGGCACCCACAAAGTGCCATTGTCGCCTGGAGTGACCACAGAATAATGAATTTATATCTACCCAAAGTTACATGTTACGCCAGACAGAACAACATCAAAAGAAAAGTACCTAACCAGCGCTACTAAATAACTTCATAAACTAAAAATAATATCCCAAATAAACAATTTCTATGAAAATACGAACACTAATAGTGATCAAAAGATTGAAAGAGGCGAAACTTCTAAAAGCAGTTGGTACGTTATTTATTGCCCCAGTAACGAGTTGCCAAGGAGTTGCGCTAGGATCATTAATAAGTTTCCACCACTTTAATTCGAAAAGGTTCTAACTACTCCCAATGCTGGATAACTTTAGAACCTTTTCTCAGCGATATTTTCTCGTTCGGAATTTCTTTGCTCAGTTTCAAAAGGTCGTATTTGTAAGAGATTTTGGTGGTGCTTTGGACGTTTTAGTTTCAATTGGGTCGTTTGGCTGCATCGCTCTGATCTAATCAGATTGGAAGACTGATGGGTAACATTAATACGGGGCAGGAACTGATTGGATCGACTGATTGACTATTTAGGGGTATTTTAAGTTGTATGTCTTCATATTTTATGTTGGATACATCGTAAATAAATCTGGGGTTTGGAACTAAGGACTTGATAACTAGTTAGCCAGTATAGGCATTTAGAGTGTAAGGTTTATTAATAACTAGCTTGTGCCCGCGACTTCGTCCGCGTAAATTTTCGTTATCGCGGACACAGACGAAGTCGCGGAAAAAATTACCCATGTTCTGTCATTTAAATTCGAAACGACAGGTGGCGCCATCTATGATCATAAGAAAGTTATTGTAATTTCCCTCGGAAACAGTACTTTATTTCGGGATTAAAAGTACCCTATGTTCGTTCCTGTACACCTAGCAAAATATATCCAAAATTTTAGGTTGATCGGTTCAGTGGCTTAGGCGTAAAATGGTAACAAACAAACAAACAAACTTACTTTCGCATTTATAATATTAGTTAGGATATTCGCCGGCGTACGAAAAACATCCCACCAAAGTTTTACCACCATAACATGGTAAATATCTGGTTTATCCATTAATATAATATATTGTGCTGTTTAATTTAATAACGGCTTTTATAGCCCCACAATGTCTGTCACGCAGCGATAGAAAGTATTTCATTTTTCTTCAAGTAGATTTTTACAATATTCGTGCAATAAAAAGTGACTACGACATTATTTAAGTCAAGAATTATATACTGCCTCGTTGGTCTAGTGGTCGCAATCGCGACTGCTGTGCATGAGGTCTTGGGTTCAATTCCCAGGTCGGGCAAAGTGTTATTGGGTTTTTCCATCAGGAATTTCTCAGTAGCAGCCTCGGAGTCTGGATTTGTGCCCGGTTGATGGCTCGCCCCCTATTACATGGGACTAAAAACATAACTGGCGAAATGTGGGTGTACTAATGGGTACACCTCTGCCTAATCCTTCGGGGATTACAGGCGTGATGTTATGTATGTATGTAATTATATACTGAAACCATGGAAATGCTTTGGTAACAATAAAATTTTGAAAAAAAAAAAACAAATGTTTATTTTTATTTTCTCTAAATTACCTTTTTTACCAATTTCACCGTAAATGTTCCAATCCCGCAAATATAGGGAAAAAAAATAATAATGAATATAATTTTACAATATATTAAATCATGGTCACCTAATAAAAAATATTTTTTTAAAACACCAGTAGAGTCAATAAATTATGTTGGCTTACTAAACGGTTTAACTAATGTGTTCACATGGGACATAAATAGGTATAAAAACTCATAAATCACTAATTTAAAACATAAATATCTATAAGCTACGACAACTTTCACTTTGAAACATTTATATTTTGGGACAAGATTATGTCCATAAAAAAATGTGTTCTTTGATATTTAATTTTCTTATCCCAACAGATTCCTTCTAATTTTAAAGTCACTGAACATACAAATTACATTCTACATTTTTTTTATTGATATAATGGTTGCTAGAGTAAAAATAAAGCTTCCGAACTTTCTCTTTGACTTGCTAAACAAAGCTAAAGTTCCATTCCATCTGAATTTCAGCAGCTTGGTGACCCTATTGTTCTGAACGAAATCTAGATTAGCCTGAGGGTCTGGTGGAATTAAGTCCGTTCTTTGTTTGAATTCACCTGTCGAATGCTATCGCAACCAAGCTTCGGAATTTGATTTCGGAAAATCAATTACTCTGCTCTTAGCTCGATTAAAGAATTTTAACTACAAAGATTTTTATTTTTTTACAAACCTCTTTTAGGATTTCGGAATTCAAAATTGGAATGTCAGGTTTAAGTTGCGGGATTTTTATTGTTCAGCTATTTCGGACTGCTTTCAGTGGCTACTGTTTAAATGGAATTGTTTTCATTAATGGAACTGCTCCTGAGGGTAACGTTTGTTGATATTTACGCATTTGAGTTGCGGAATGCTGTTTTGGCGATTGTATAGCGCAATTTTGGTTGGTTTTATTTTGCTTGAGCTTGTGTTATATGCTCGTAATTAGTTCAAGCTAATCTTCTGATTTTGATTGTCTTATTAAGTAGGTTTTTATTATGTGCAAGTAGGTACTGTCAGGGTAAGAGATAAGAAACCAGGGTCGTCAGATAGGTACATTTAAAGTTTTCTTTAAAACAGAAATACATTTTGAATGAAACGCCTTTGCCATGCAGTGGGGCAATGTCCAAGTTCGCATGTCGGTTAACATGGAATTTTCAACACAATCAGCTATCTACCAGTTAATCCGTCAAAATCAGTTCAGCCGTTTCTGAGATTAGTCGGAACAAACAGACAAACACAAAGATACACTTTTGAAATTGAAACAATGTTTCTCGTGATTATCGTGTACATACGGACACTCCAATTTTATCTACTTGTACTACACATTTAAATCACAATAAACTTGTTAACTTACTAAAACTGAACCATTCTAAACTAGTTCGGCTGCAACTAGTTATGTTCTGTGCGCTGTGACGTCACGTAATATATGGACACGTCAGCTTAGTTGCACACGTGTGTCACCAGCTGCTGTGTTGCACTGCGCTGACATAAAGCAACTGCAAAGTGCTTCTAAATCATAAATGTGAACTAGGCAATTTCGTTTCCTGTTCTATTAAGTATAAGGTGCATTTTTGCATCCTCGTTAGGTATAGGTTGTCATAAAAGGGATACATAAGTGATCAAATAAATTTTCGACATCTGGTTAATAATTAATACATACATACGTAACATCACGCCTGTAATCCCCGAAGGGTTAGGCAGAGGTGTACCCATTAGTGCACCCACATTTCGCCAGTTGTGTTTTTTTTTCTAATCAACAAGAATATTGTAACCAGGATTTTATAAAAACCTAATTTAAAAATAGAGCCGTGGAGTTTCTTGCTCGTTCTTCTCCATAGAGGCCTACCTCCGTTTTGAAACGAGGAACTAGCTTCATTTTTTGGACAAACTGACCGACTGCTTGACAATTAAAAAGTGCCCGTAAAATAGTCTAATTGAAATAAATGTTTTGACTTTGACTTTGACAAAAGGTATATAATTATATTCTTGCTCTTCGATGTGAAACATTCTATGTACATATGTACTAACAAACAAACGTACAGTCGGTGATAGCTATTATCTAACCCACCCTAATAACAAACGAATTTGAACCCTTTGTCAATAACGTTAAGGTTTATTCAATTTGTATGAGTTCAGCACACTAGCGCTTCTTAATGAACGAATACAATAATATTATGGATACGCAAATTTAAACTTTAAATCGTTTGCATTAAGATACTTATAACTTGTTATTCAATTTTGATTTTTATGCAACAAGACTTAAAGTTTATTAGAGTATTGTGATATAATCTTAATGTCATTACTACTAATTGCTTATTTTAAATAAAACATTCAAGTAGCTTTGGTCTCGTGGTCACTGTATAAGGCTGAGACGAACGGGAAGCGAGTTCAAACCCTGCATTGAGGAATATTGTTTTGCTTTCAATTTAGAATTTATTAAGTAAATATATCTTGCACTAGCTTCTGCCCGCGACTTCGTCCGCGTCAAAGTTGATAACGCCATACAAACTTTGGACCCTCGTTTCATACCTACTCTTTGGGAAATGGGTACTTTATTTTGCAAAATTTTCGATATTTCGTGATGAGTGAGTGAACTTTCGCTTTTGTATATTTATTTAAGGTAAATTTAGATTACCTCTTTCCAAAATATTATGAAGTGGTAGCAAAATTGACTTATTTTTCGATCCCAAACCATTGAAACGCAAGTTCTGTTGTTCAACTGTTTTAATATTGTACCTCACATTGTAGCTTCGATTATTTAGATATTAGATTCGATAGAGCAACTGAAATCAGAATTTGACTTTTGTGTTTTTGAAAGAAAGTATGAGCAAAACCCTGTAAACATAGGCTTATTTAAAGTCTAAGCAAAGTTTTACCGTTTTAAATCCCGATTCATCGATGATTTTAGATATTATCTTTTTTAGGGTTCCGTATCTCAGTCGGCAAATACGGAACCCTTATAGGATCACTTTGTTGTCTGTCTGTCTGTCAGTAAAGACCCTTTTCTAAGGAACGCGTGGAGGTATCAAGCTAAAATTAAAATCAAATACTCGGTCTCTAATTACTTTTTGTTCAAAATAATGTTTTTTTTTTTTAGGTGGTAAAAATCATCAAATGACTCCTTCCGCCCTGGGTGGGGTGGAAGGGACTGTCAGACTTTTACTGACTAAAAACCACCCTGTTCCTTCTGTTGCCCTTTACGTTCCGGGGCCACGGTATCTTGAGGATTGGCTGGAGTGGCTGCACCACTCGCCTGACGCAGGTCCTCACCGGACGCGGTTGTTTCGGGAAGTTCCTGTGTTGGATTCAGCGGAAGAAAACGCCCGGGTGTCACCACTGTGTGGACCGGCCGGAAGACACGGTGGAGCATACGGTGTAGGTCTGCCCCGCCTGGGCAGAGCACCGCCGTGTCCTATCGCGTCCGAGCCCTGGTTCAGGCCATGCTCCGGAGCGAAAGGGAATGGGACGCAGTAACCTACTTCTGCGAAGCAGTAATGCTAGCGAAGAAGGAGGCGGAACACGTGAGGAGAGGACATCCTCCACCTCACGCCCCAGCCACCGCGGGAGACCCCCAGGGCATCGGACGTTGCGAGACGTCATCCGGCGGTTTTTTAGTCAGTAAAAGCCTAACAGTCCCTTTCGCCCCACCCAGGGCAAAAGGACTCATACGATGATTTTAACAACCCGAAAAAAAAAAACTTTGGTCTGCAATCCCTCAGAGCAGTGAAAAAATTAAACTTCTAAGTCAACGCAAACTAAAGATAAGGTCGTTTATGGCCCATATTCTGACCCTCGCTAGGAAATCAAAACCAAATATAAAGGAACCTTCCCGTTGACCTAGAATCATGAAAGGCAAGAAGCAATGCCATGTAGACATAATAATTACTTTTTATGCGATTATTAACCTTTTTATAGAACCTTTTTTTCTGTTGTGTTAAATATTGTATGGTGTAACGGAACCCTTCGTGTGCGAGTCCGACTCGCACTTGGCCGATTTTTTGCAATATTTTTCTGGCCCAGTTGTGCCCAGGTGTTCCGCGGGCGCTGTAGTAAGTGAGCCATCATATAAAAGGAACACCACACTTGCCCTGAGTATCTGCGGGATGTATAACTCCTTATTGGGCTAGGTTACGTTTGCAGCGGCTTACATGAGTGCGCAGTCCATTAAGCGCTTTCCATATAGGCCACTAATGATCACAACAGAGTGCCATGTGTTCCTGGGGTTAAACTCTTTTTGGTGGAAGTTGTGTGATGGTGGGTGTCGACCTGGTCCTGTATGGCCTGTGTGCATCGGAGAAAACTCTTCCGACTCTTCAATCTACCCAGAGCTACTGCATATTGATAGAGGGGATGTAAGGAAGCGGATTCTTGATTTTGTTTCATCTGTGCATGCTAGATAGATACCTTCGAATGACAGGTGGTGCAATTTCAGCCCATGGGAAGAGCTTATTGAGCAGTCAGTTTAAGGCAGCCCCGATATCATTCTACACGTCTCGTTAAGTATGATACCTATTGCTTTTTGGTCAATGACACACTGAACACGCAAATTCACCAGCAGAAGGAGCATAAAGACGTAACAGTTATGCGAAAAACATCGGGTGCTGCTCCCTAGTTGGTAGAAATAAGGTGTTGTAGCAGATGATTTTTTGATTGGTGTTGTGGCAATGTAGGTATATAAAAAGTTAGTGCTCTGTCCAATATAACACCAGGGTACTTAGGGTTCTTCTAATACTCTACGTAACTTCCTCGCCACGAAATACTAAGTGTCCTGTTGGCGAATCTATTGCCAAGATGGAAGGATTCATGTCCTGCAGCACAGCCGCGGTAATAAGTAACCTAAAAAATGTGATGCCATTTACGGTGCCTATGAAAAAACTCTGCCTGCCATCACAGTTCTTCATTAAATCAAGTACTCAGAAAGCTTGAAGTCTGTGAGACATTCTCCGACAGGTTAATTACTGCAACAGATTTTTTAATTGATTATGGTGCACTTCCGGTTGTTGACAAATTCTTTCTTTTTAGCCATTGCGATAGAACTAATATTTGTAGTACCTAATCACTCATCTTACACTAAGATCTTTTTATAAAATAATTCGGAAGCGCAACGAAAGGAATACTAATCACCTACCTACTACTGCGTAAAAAAATAACACTCGCCACTCCTCGCTAATATACGTCCGCTGGTATTCCAGTAGTATACTTGGCAGTATTGTTGTGCCATGATTGACTTAGCGAAGCCCGGGTAGTCAAATATTGTATACTTAAAATGTTTGCAGATAGGCCGCCCGTCACTTGTTGTGTGTTGAGTAGCTCCTTGTAGTTATAGCGTAATGATTTTGATTTCAAAGGATAAATGATAACTTATACCTAACTGCAGTATTGTATGTACCGTTGTTGTCGTTTTATAGCAATCCAGCAGTAAAATGTTTAAGAATAATAGCCATAATGCGATAATCCTTACCTATACAAATTTATATAGTTGTATAGTTTAATCCCATGTAAAAGGGGGCGAGCCTATTGCCGTCAACCGGGCACAAATCCAGACTCCGAGGTTGCTATTGTGAAATTCCTGATGGAAAAATCCAATAACACTATGCCCGACCTGTAAATCGAACCCAAGACCTCATGCTTTGCAGTCGTGCAAACAGACAAAAGTTCTTTAGCTGCTGATTTATGTGTTGTGTAACTATGCATAGATATTATTTTCTACATTAATATTTAAAAAATACGTTAACAAATCAAAGTTGTGGTAGAAACATGCACTCCTACTTTTTTTTTTGTTAGGAAATCGCATTATTCAATTAAAAAATATTCAAAAAAAATTAGAAAAAATACAAAAAGTAATGTTGACATTGGGGATCGAACTTCCGCCCACCGTTTCGCAAGACGGTCGTCGAACCATTACGCAATTTACTTTGATGACAAATGACTTGAAATAGCCGTTCTAGTTTTCCATAATTGACTGCTTAGCTCCTTGAAGGTATAGCGTGATAATAACTATTTTAGAACTTCAGTCTGCAGCTATTTATAATATTTTTACATTTTGTTTCGTCTTTTTTACAATCCTTTGGTGAACTGTTGTAGTCTGCTATTCCCCCAAAGCAAATAGCGTGATAATTTATAGCCTATGTTCTAATTTGGCCACTGTCAAATATTCATTCAAAATTTGAACAAAATCTATCTGGCAGTTTTTGCGTGATGCTCCAACAAACAAACAGACAAACAGACAAAAATTTAAAAAAAAATATTTTCGGCAAAAGTATCATTCAAAGACCCCTAAGCACTTTTTCTTTTTCAAAAATATTAAATGTACAGTTTTGACGTCTCTACGATTTTATTATATGTATAGATTATTGCAAAGAACGACGGCCACATACTTCAAATATAAAATTTCTAAATTGGTAAATATTCGCCTAACTTGTAATAAGTGGGTAGTTGAAAGACAAATATGAGTATTTGTTATAAAAAACTGGTTTTCATATGTTACAATATGGGTAGAAAAATAAAAATGAATCGTAACCATAAAACTTAAGCCAGTCTACGCACAAATTGCAGTGACTACGCGCGAACATTTGTTAACTTGTCTTAGTAAATTGCTAAAAACAACGTCTCTTTTCATTTGTTTTTATTTTTATTTTGTTATTGTTTTATCATGTCTCAATTGAGTGATTATTTAAAATATAAAATAATCTATTTGCACGAGGACAAATTTGGCATTAGAGAGATTGCTAGGAGGCTTAATATAACAGTAAGTGTATTTTTCTAATTTTATACTTCGTTTTTATACCAAGCTATTACATGCCGTGACGTAAGCAAACATATTTTGATACACTTAAAAGAGAAGTGACACCTGTTTCATTTATTTGTTTCAGAGAAATACAGTCCGATTGTGGTTTCTTTTGGAGAAACAGGAAAAGTTCAAAAGGATCGTTCTGGACCCAAACCTGTAATGTTCACTCCCGCATCAGAACGGCACCGAGCGATTGTTAGAAGACATATAGAACATCCGTTTATATCTACTTCGTCAACTGCAGTGCAGTATAATTCTTTGGCGCAACTGGTGACTTCAACGTGGGACTCATGAGAGGAAGTGATGCTTGTTGGAACATGGTGCGCGGTATGCGAAGCCGCTTGCAACAAATTATCGAAAGAGAAGGTGCTCCACTTCGCTATTAGGCAGCAACGCAGGCAACAATACTTACGTGTCAGTGTGTTTTAAATAAACTTTTGTTATCATAAATTCCAAAGAAGTGTTTCATACATTGAATAAGCAGGTCCTTTTTACGATCGTAATCATAATTAAAAATCAAAAAATACTTATAAAAATCTATAAAGTAGGTAAACACCAAAGTATTTAGTGCTATTTTCACTTTTATTTGAAAAGTAGGTATGACAGTTAATGTGGTGATTTTATTGTTATGAAATAGAAATATTATATTTCTAAACATATAACATGTTGATTCACTACATAATTTATTACTTACTTTAAAAATCTTCACTTTTTTATCCAGTTCTAGCTCAAGTAGTTTATTTTATATTTATTCTAACTTGTTTTATATGTTTTAGCTTTATAATATGAGAAGTAATTATTTTTATCAGTATGTAATGATTTTACTTTTAACCATATTGAATAAAATCGTAATCGAAATTATTGCTGTTTTTCATTTCTGTTGTGATTTTTGTATTTAAATAGTTAATTTTAATTAACTATGTATTTTAAATTAATATAAATAATATTTAGAATGCAAAAAATATAAATGAATATTGTAAACAAAAAGTGTCAAAAATGCAAACTTGGGTTTGATCTCACTACCATGTTGCTACCATTTGGTCAAATCGTCTTTACAATTAATGAAGTTGAAATTAGCAAGTCGATTACGTGTCATAACTGTATTCAAAAGATTATCTACCCTAACTTAAAGTTTTAAAGATTAAATTGGCATAACAGTGTTCTATAATATTTGCGTCCTTGAACAAGTCGTTCGAGCTCATTAAGCTAGTACGTATCGAATTCTTAAATTATCCACCGCTAATTGCACAAGGTTCAAATTCGCCTAACTTTATTCAGCCAGTTAGGTGGGTTAGATAACTGCTATAACCGACTGTACATAGGTGATCTGTCTACTGTTTGTTCTCGCATGTATTATCACGTAATACATTGGACATGTCGGCTTTGTTGCGCCGAACAGCATCCTCGCGTATAGCCGTGTGATCGCTACTGTCACCGTCTGAGGACTGTTTATTTTGAGAGGAAATAGTATGTAGTACATGCATACTAACACGCCTGTAATCCTCGAAGGGTTAGGCAGAGGAGTACCTATTAGTACACCCACATTTCGCCAGTTATGTTAAATAATGTTGTAATAAGAAACTCCTGATGGAAAAATACATTTTATATTATTTATTTAAACTGAATGCAACAAAAAGGTACAAAGGCGGACTTAATGCCTCAGGCATTCTCTACCAGTCAACCAAAAATGTGTATCAAAGTGTGTATCTTCCAAAAGGAAGTATATTCGCGTTTAAGAATACCATAAACTACCCATAAAATGTCTTGTTAGATATAACAACTAGCTCCTACCCACGATTTCGTCCGCGTCAAGTTGATTTCTTCATACAAACTTTGGACCCCCTTCTCATCGTCTAAGGGGTTGTATTTTGGAATATCCTTGCTTAACGGACGTCTACTATCTATATTCTTACTTCCTGCCAAATTTCATCTTTATACGTCAAGCGGTGTTTGATATTTTTTGATGAGTGACCGTTCGCTTTTGTTAATTTAGATTGCTTCAATAGTTTACTGATGCAACAAACAAACAGAATATCACATAACATTAAAGGCCACTAAACCTTCAAATAAACATGACGAGCACCTTTGTCTCCCTGTATCAACTATTTACCAGAACCTGAACCACCTATAAATACTCCACCCCTTTAATCTAGTCGACGTTTTTCTCATAATTAATTTCCTGATTCCACATGGGTGACCCTTGATAATCTCTACGTACCGGTTTGGTATGTGGTACAAGAAGTAAGCGGCAGGACATTACCGTAAAACGGGGTGTATAGAAAGGCATGGGTGAATCGAAACGAAACTTTAAAAGAGATTTTAATGTTAAAATAATATAGTTTGTTGGCAAAAAAGACTCTCCTTTTTTTTTCTGAATTATAATTTACAAATTAGTCTCATTGTTGGCGACCAACTTTATTTGTTTGACTTTAAAATCCCTTTTAAAGTTCCGTCTCGATTCACCCCTGCCTCTCTATTCACCCCGTTTTACTGTATTTTATTCTAATTCTTTATTTGAAACTTCGTAGAATATTAGAGCTTCGGTGATCTAAAATTAAAATAAGAGAGATTAAAATTAGGTAAGTTAGGTAGAATAATCATAAGAATACCTTCTTATAAATTCGTAGTTAAACAGACGGGGAAGTGTTAGGTATTTCGCCGCTACCTACATAGAAAATTCTTGCCTAGCCGTAAAAATGTTTAGTTGTACGTTAAAAATCAAACGAAAATCTTTAAATGACGTTTTTTTTTAATGAATTCTTAACCTATTCCAAAGCGGCTAGCATGGCCATGAAGAGCTAAAAAAAGAGTTAACGTAATTTATAATTTGGTTACAAAAAAAAAGTTATTTTTATTCAATTAAAAAACCTGTTTCGTACGTCATATTTATTTAGTTTGAAGGCTTTATCCAAGTCAATAAGTGATACTAACTGTATCATCTGTATACCTTTTGTATAAAATTTAACATAAATGCTATAATTATTTCAGTCGACCATTGTGATCAGCACCCATTTTATAACTTG
Organism: Hoplodrina ambigua; assembly: GCA_949774945.1. Lineage (NCBI taxonomy): Eukaryota > Metazoa > Arthropoda > Insecta > Lepidoptera > Noctuidae > Hoplodrina > Hoplodrina ambigua. The sequence continues at coordinate 12,477,462 of OX458973.1, forward strand.
TACCGCAGCTTAAAAGGATATGCATAATTAACCATGTGTGACACGATTAGGGCCATCCGACCAACCGAAGCGTTAGGCTCTACGGTAGGGTATCTTTGCCCCACTCTACCGTGAAGAAAAACCTCTGAAGGCTATTTTAATGGACGAACATCTTTTGCGTTTAACCGAGCATCAAATAGATGAAAGGAAGATTAGAATAGGTACGTTTTTTGAAAAAAAAAATGTATAAGAAATGAACCTTATTTTTTAGAGTTCTGTACGGAACAGGACCCATGGACGGACGGCTAGCAGAGGCTTAGTAATAGCCTCTGCTAGCCGTAGTACCGACGTCTGCCTGTCCATCCGTTCGTCTGACAGCGGTCTGCATCTCATGAACACTAATCGTTAGAGTCAAATTTTTACAGACTGTGTATTTCTATTGCCGCTATACCAACAAATAAGAATTTAAAATAAATGGATTTTTTATGCTTTTTTTTCTACATATTCTTATAGAGCCTCTCTTGCTCGTTTTTTACGAAAGTATTTATTTTAAAAATACCTAATGTTATATCTTTTACGATGATACAGAACCATTCATGTGCGAGTCCGACTTGCACTTGGTCGGTATTTTTTCTTTGGTCATATAATTATGTTGTTCAAGTCAGTCAGAAAGTTTTTATGTAGGTTACTCAGTTGTAATGTATTTTTGATTGTTCTTAATGTTTGGAATAGCCCTTTGGTAAATGGATCATTGTTTATTCATATTCAGTATGCTACGCTTACTAATATTGTAAAGCTGAAGAGTTTATGTTTTTTTGTTTCATTACACTAATCTTCGGAATTCGTAGTTCGAATTTGTTTTTTTTTCTCCCGCTAAAATGTGGCTACGTTAAAATGAAGCTATTCCTGTGTGCTAAGAAGTTACGGGAAAAATCTGGTATTCAATACTTAATTTTTGTTTCCAATAACACATCAAAATCTAAGATTTTAATATTGATACATTATTTATACTTTGCCAAGTAAGTTTTACACCTAATTTTACTCATAAATCATTATTATTATTATCTATACTAAAATAATAAAGCTGAAGAGTTTGTTTGTATGTTTAAAAGGTAACCTCTGGAACTCATCATCATCTTCCTGCCCTTGTCCCAAGTTATTTGGGGTCGGCGCAACACGTTTTCTTCTTCCATTCCGTCCTGTCAGCCGTCATGCAATCACTGACTCCTCTTTCAATCATGTCCTTCTTCACACAATCCATCCATCTTTTCTTTGGTCTTTTCTTTTCTTAGGTAACCTCTGGAACTACCACTTGAATTTGGAAAAAATATATTTGTATATAACGCACGGTACAACACACGGAGCGGAGCAAAGAAGGTAACTGAACGCGGGATATAGCTTATAAATCCATAATAATAATTAATTATTCATGCTTAAGTAGCTGTGTCTGTCAGTTAGGCTTTCAAGACTAAACCACTAAACCGATATTGTTGAAATTTAGTGCTACTTTACTACTATTAACCACTTTTAATTAACGACTTCGACATAGTTGCGGACAGAATCTATATCAGTTAATATTATAAAGTTCAAAATGATAACTAACATTAGATTAAATGATTCCTGTTAGTAGTCTGTTTACACGTTATTAATGGATTCACAGTAATTAGTAGGTATCCATTTGATTCTGACTGCTAATGATTTGAATTCAATTCTCGTCATTTGTAACATTTGAAATGCTAATTTCATGTTAAATGTTAATTAGGCATTACGAGTGACCATTTACGGGTTAAAAAAAAAACATGAAGCTAATTTTTTTTTGTACTTTTGTGCTAGGAATCGCACTAAGTGAAGTTATTGTTAAGAAATGATTTAGTTTTTTCGAGTTTATCTACCATGATCTTAAAAGGTAGTATTATAAAGTCGATTTTCGTTTGTGTCTGTTTGACCGCTTGGTTCTTCAAAATTACTAAATTATTTTTATATTAATTTCACCATCGTATATGATAACATCTTAAACATAACATCACGCCTGTAATCCCCGAAGGGTTAGGCAGAGGTGTACCCATTAGTACACCCACATTTCGCCAGTTATGTTTTTAGTCCCATGTAATAGGGGGCGAGCCTATCGCCATTAACCGGGCACAAATCCAGACTCCGAGGCTGCTACTGAGAAATTCCTGATGGAAAAACCCAATAACACTTTGCCCGACCTGGGAATCGAACCCAAGACCTCATGCACAGCAGTCGCGCTTGCGACCACTAGACCAACGAGGCAGTCGTATATGATAAATAATAATAATACTAGCCCATTGTTGTCCCACTGCAAAAGCAAAGGTCTCATACAGAGAAGGAACGAGAATTGATCACCACGCTCAAGGTGGATTGGTGATTTCAGACTCACGTTAATTATAAGTCCTGTATTCTTACTCTTAAACAAAATCGAGAATGAGATTGGAATCGACTGCATGTTTGACTACAGCGATTGACATGAGGTTGCCATACAAATGAAAACGTAAAATACCAAATTTTAAAATATTAAATAACTCGTTAATTCTATGAATAAATGTCTTCTTATATTTATTGGAATTGAAACTGGATCGGCTGTACATGTAATGTCGATTCCAATCTCATTCTCGATTTTGTTCAAAGTAAGCCTTCAGGTTTCCTCACACTTCATGTAGAACTTAACCAAAGGAATTAAAAATGTCGAATTGGTACTTGCCCGATATCGAACCCGCAGCCTCATACATGAGAGGCCTTAAACACCATCACATGACGCCATAACGACACTTCATCGCTATCTTTTTTGGATTTCTTTAATGAAGAACAACACACTACGTATTTTAAAATCTATTTCTCTTTAGCACGTGCAGTTTCTTGCTCGTTCTTCTCCATAGAGGCCTACCTCCATTTTGGAACGAGCAACTAGCTTCAACTTTCGGACTAACTCTTTGATAATTCAAAAGTGCCTGTAAATGGTCTAATTGAAATAAATGTTTTGACGTTGACTTGTGCAATACTTCGCGTGTGTAACATAATCTAACTAACACACCTCCGTACGTTAGGGCTGCCTCGTACAATACTCTCGTACCCTTAGGGTTGCTACGTATTTCTGCAATTGTAATATTAAACCCGCTTGTTACAGCTGCACATGGCTTAAGTTTCAGCAAACCGTTTCACAGCTCGAGCGATATGTTTACGCCTGGATTATGTAACGGCTAAACATGGCGTCTGGTACCTATTAGGAATTTGTCACATAGGGTAGTATTTACCGAAGACTTTGTTGTGTAATGTGTTTCTAAGAATGTATTTTAACATATCACCACGCTTGTAATCCCCGAAGGGTTAGGCAGAGATGTGCCCATTAGTACACCCACACTTCGCGACTTATGTTCAAGTCCTATAGGAGGCGAGCCTATTTTCATCAACCGGGCACAAATCCAGACTCCGAGGCTGCTACTGAGAAATTACTAAAAAAAAACCCAATAACACTTTACCTGACCTGGGAATAGAACTCAAGACCTCAGCAGTTGCATTCGACTTCGGGACCAACGATGCAATTAAAATTTAATTTAATATGACCATCAAACAAGTTTCATACACAAATTGAGCCTTATTACTATTCCTTTTACAAAAAAGGCGCAGCCCCTAATATAAAATTACTTACAAAATCTTAGATAACGTAATACGGACGAAGGCATCCTATTCACGCAGCCGTATTTTATAGCGTATCGTAAAAGACATTTTACACAATTAATCGTTCGCTGTTCGCTTTCATGCGTAAAATAAATCGTAACTCAATGGTATTTGGTGCTTAGATTAAAATCGTAAAACGGAATCGTAAACGGAACTGACATTTTCGTTTTATAATTTTGTTTGACGGGACGTCTGAGTGATTTAATGAAAAAGGAAAAAAACTATTGTTAAAACATTATTCTCTTTTAGTTTAAAGTAAAATGTAAGATCTATAGCGTTTACTTGCAACTTTGTGCTCGTGGAAGTCAAGTATCTATGCCTTAAAACATAGCCTATGGCAATTGGTAATAGTGTAGTTTTCAACCGACTTCAAAAAGGAGGAGGTTCTCAATTCGACGCGTATGTTTTTTTTTTTTTTGTATATTTGTTCTACGATTACTCCGCCAATTATAAATCGATTTGGATGTTTTTTTTTGTTTGAAAGAATATAGCTCCGAATAGGTCCCATAGGAATATTGTCATGATCTGATGATGAACTTTAGAGATATGGAACGGAACTCCTTACAAAATTACAGTAGTACCGCCGTAACAACAAAAATTGCTTTGTTTATACGTGTTGTCGATGACTGACTGAAGGAAGTGGGGAGGGGGTACGTCAACCCCCCTCCTACTTTTTATTCAGTGAAATTGATTAAATAGTTTCTCCGGGACTCGTCGAGCTTCATTGCGTCTGTGCTTTTCTGGTTTCCACTACTGTTGATTCTGGCTTACAGGAGTCTTAGTGGGTGGAAAAAGTGTGGCGAGCTTGTACCATAAATAAAATCTTTCTAATATTTCTGAACAAAAACTTTATACAATAATAGTATACCTAAATAAAAAACCACTTAGATAAGTAGTTTATAAGAAAACTGGCCTAGTGCATGTCAGACTTGCATATGAAGGTTTCTGTACCACCATATAATATCTAAAACTACATCCAAAATAAGAAATTGTTTCTTGTATGGAGACCTTCTTTAATTTTTAACTTTATTTTACTTTTAATATTTGTTGTTTTAGCAAAAATTAAAATACATACTCTGTAAAACAAAATACTGTCTACCAATTAGGGATGATTCTCATTAGAGCGGGCCGTGCCCGGGGCGGGGCCCGGACGGGGCACGGACGGGGCACGGTTTTAAATCTGTTACATATATTTTGTATGAATCAATTTATATTACACAGTGCATTATCCGTGTCCCGTTCGGGCCCTCTCGACGCATTTCAATACCACGTCGGCTCGTCCACGCCCCGGCCCGGGCACGGCCCGCTCTAATGAGAATCATCCCTTACGGTTCATGAGATATAAGTCCAGTGACAGATAGATGGACAGCAGAGGCTGAGTAATATGAATGAGTCTTGATACCCTAAAAATACAATGGAATCTAGTGGCGCTTCGAAAAGCTCCTTCGCCGTTCGAGTAGAAACAGACCCAAATGTAAAATCCACAAAATATTTGTCATTTTCTACAGAGCACAGTAATAACAGGGTATTTCAACTTGTAAAATGAGATAAAACAAAAAACATTTATATGATCACAACATAAAATGTTATTCCAGTCATGTTAGTCTCTCGATTCTAGTCGTGTGAGAGCAATTCCGTGTTTTATGCCTTTTATTAAAAAAAGAGTGACGTAATAAACCCAACGTATTCTAACAGAAATGTGTTTTTATTAGAAGTGTTAGTGTTAGTTAAAACCGTATTTACATACATAACTTCACGCCTGTAATCCTCGAAGGCTTAGGCAGAGGAGTACCTATGAGTACACCCACATTTCGCCAGTTATGTTTAAGTCCCACGTAATAGGGAGCCTATTGTCATCAACTGGGCACAAATCCAGACTTCGAGGTTGCTACTGAGAAATTTATGATAGAAAAACCCAATAGCCCTTTGCCTGACCCGGGAATTAAGTTTCTATACAAAATATCTATACCTATATTTCGACTATTAATTCTATTCAGTAACTTGACAGTTCAAAGAAAAATAATGTTGCGATACTACAACTAATAGTGTTGGAGTAGTGAACGATTTTGCGTAAGAAACAAATTATTAGAATGGTTTAGTACATTATTTAAGTTCACTCAATTTCGTTCATTCTGACACCACCTCACTATCTTTTTCCTGACAAAACTTAGTACCCTTTTATCTATCAAGTTACTGAATAGAATTAAAAGTCGAAATATACATCAAAAGGTAAACTTATCAGTAACAACTAGACACAACGAATAGAAGATGCTTATAAACTAGTAATAAAAGCAAAGTTCAAAATAGGAATGTATTGCTTTAAGTCTATTTAAGTTTTTTTTTTGCATAAAATGATTGAAAAAAACTCCAACTTATTTCAAGCACCATACAAACAGACAGAATCATTTGTAAAGGCAAGGGGGGATTAAGTAGTAGCTTAGAACAGGCAAAGCACGCCAATCATACGGCCGCTTGTTTATTAAGAGGCCTTCCACTGTTTAATCAACGCGAAAAATTCCTAATTAAATTCAAGGCGAGCCCGCAAGTTGTACAGCGGTTTAGGGTTACCAGGATTTTAGGAAAATAAGGATGATTTAATTTTTATTTCTTAGAAGTTTTGAAAGGTTTCGTTCCCAAAGGTATATAGGTGTATTACTGCGTGTATGGCTTTTTTTGTGGTTTATCTGGTAGTATTTTTTTATGCATTTTAATTCAAAGGACGTTTTCTTTATGGTGTTTTATATTAGGCTTATTCATTAGGAATGTGGGTGATATTTATCTATATTTTCATACTTATATTATAATAGTAAGGGAGTTTGTTTACCTATTTATTGGTAATGATTTTACGGATAACTAGCCCCAACAAAGGAAATAGGCTACTTTTAATCCGCAACTTCGTCTGCACTTACGGTTATTTCACATTCAAGCGGACGGAAGTCGGGAGCAAAAGCTTATAAGCAAACAACAACATAAACCTTTTATTAACCCCGACGCAAAAGAGAGGTGCTATAAGTTTAACGTGTCTGTAAGGGTGTGCCTGTCTGTGCCATCGTAGCTCCTAAACGAATGGACCTATTTGTATAAGTACTTTTCTACGTTTTTTGTGTAACGGTGAATACCTTGAATTTTTGCCATTTCGCTATCAATATTGCCGTCTTTAAAATTGAAGCCGACCAAGTTGTTATATTTTATGTTCTCATCATTTATTTAGACAAATGTGCAAGAATAATAATATATTTCCATTGTTAATTCAAAGCAAACTGAATCCAAAGATAACTTTAGTTACAACAACTAGTCGAGGTAAAAGTTTCTTGATTACAATTTATGTTTCATCAAAATCTGCCTCAGGACATGGTGACCCTACCAGAAGTTCAACTTTTCTTAATTTAACCCAAAACTGAGGTACGTACCGTTAAATCTTGCATGTAATAACCTCTACCGAGATTACTTCGAAAAATTCCCTTTTACCTCGGTTAAAACAAGTACATGTTGATTAACTCTTTCATTTTTTGTGTAAATTAGTTAACTTGAAATATTAGACAAGAATTTTTTCAACAAGAGGTCATGAATTTGAAGTTTTTATCGTCCAATTTGTAAGACCTTGTAGATGGTTATTTTAAATAGTTTTTTTAGAGTTCCGTACTTAAAAGGTGCTAAACGGAACCATAACATCACGCCTGTAATCCCGAAGGGTTAGGCAGAGGTGTACCAATTAGTACACCCACATTTCGCCAGTTATGTTTTAAGTCCCATGTAATAGGTGGCGAGTCTATAACCAAACGGAACCGTATTACTAAAACATCACTGTCTATCCGTCTGTCACAAGACTGTACATTTCATTTCAAAACATAGGTAAATTATCGAAGTGGGTGTCCGGTTTTAAAAGTGAGTACTTACTTTAATATCGATTAAAACAAGAAAAAAGGAACGTTATCTAATGGCTTGAATATAAAAACAAGCACAACCCCGTTGAGTGCGTGCCAATCAAACCACTTATTTGTTTATATTTTTTATTGGTAAAAAATATATCCGCATTATTCGAAAATATTGGCGAAATTTTTAGACACGGGAATAATTAATCTTTTGTTTATGCGTAACAAAGAATTGTGGGGTTAAAAATAATGTTTTGAATATTAAAATTGTGTCATCATTGTATCGGCTCGTCAAGCCATTAATTACCTACTGAATGATTACCGACCAAAAAAAACATATATCGCACTTGCAAACAAACTTCTACCCCTCTTTTCCGGGATAAAAACTATTCTATGTCGTTCCCCGGGTCTTAAACTATCTCCATGCCAAATTTCATCAACATGGATTCAGCGATTTTAGCGTGAAGAGGTAACAGACAGACAGACAGACAGACACACTTTCGCATTTATAATATTAGTATGGATTATATAATAATTACTTTGACGCGGACGACGTCGTGAGCAGAAACTAGTAAATAATAAATCAGTTTAAATCATCGTCTGAAATTGATAAAATTGCAGCTAAATTATTCCTTCACACTGCATTTAAATAATCCTGAAGACTAATGCAACCAGACAAGTTCCATGCTATCGGCGCTTTGCAGACGCTTCGCTCATTTAAATTTATTACAGAGTCTGTCCAGGCTTATAATATCGTGATAAATTATTTATGGACTCATACTCATTCTTAAATCAACTTAGACAACTTGTCATGGTGAATCAAAATAAACTATGATAAAATATCGTAATATTCGTCATTTCTTTAAAACTGCAAAATACTTATCTTATAATTGAGTTTAGATTTTCCAAAATGCTTTTTCACATACGCCTGTGATTCCCGAAAGGTTAGGAAGAGGTGTACACTCACTTTCCGCCAGTTATCACTGAGACTGACTGTTTCAGTGAGCTAAACTATCATTTCTCAATTATTGAATTAATTACGTCAAATTAATTCAATATGCCGAATGTACATTATAACCAATATTAACAGTGCGACACATTCTACTAAGATTTAGAAATCTAATCTCAATTAGTCGAAAATGGCTCTAATATACCTACATTTTTTTAAATAGATTTTTACTGAGATGAGATTACGATCAACTTTGACGATTTCAATTAGTAAATTGGTCTTCAGTTTAATGTATACCTCAAAAGTACTCTTGGTTAGAATAGATTTTAAAATATTTATTTATTTTGGTACAATTAATCCAAATTCGTAGCAGGTGGAGTTCTATGGTTTCTGCCTACCCCTATGGAAAAAGGCGTGAGTTTATGTATGTACCTATGTAACCCAAATTGAAACAAACATACCTACCGTAAAAGTACCCATACCTACCCGTATCCAATATTGCAATTCCCAATCTAAAAGTTGTTCGAAATTCGGATCAAAATCGTTTTTAGCGCCCATCGATTTCATTTCAACATTTCACAATTTCCAAATTCAAATATGTCATAAGCTATGCAGTGGAAACCAATCAGAGCCGAATGTCTGAGCACCCAAATTATTTTCCATTTAATTAAGAGTTGTTTCCGTCAAATTAAACCGTCTTGCGCCAGTCCGTCATTTGCGATTCAAAGCGCGAGTTCCAAATTTAAAATGGATAGGTACCTATTTTCCGGGAGGCTTTGTTTGACACCCCTGGTTAATTTAAGGCGCGTAAATATGGAAAGGTTGTTTATACTTTTAGAGGGCTTCGGTGTTGAAAACTTTTTGGGTGTTTAAAAATAATATAGAAAATATTGGGGAACTGCCTCGTTTGTCTGGTGGTCGCAAAGCGCGACTGCTGAGCATGAGGTCTTGGGTTCAATTCCCAGGTCGGACAAAGTGTTATTGAGTTTTTCCTATCAAGAATTTCTCAGTGGCAGCCTCGTCTGGATTTGTGCCCGATTGATGGCAATAGGCTCGCCCCCTTTTCCATGGGGCTTAAAATCATAACTGGCGAAATGTGGGTGTACCTCTGCCTAACCCTTCGGGGATTACAGGCTTGATGTTATGTTCTGTCAGTATCTTTTTGGTTTGGTTTTCGTGTAGGAACAATTTCCTGTTTGTTAAAGATGCGAAACTGAAACTTGTATCACCAAGTTTGTGTTAGTTTTGGTCGCAACTAAGTTTTAGGTACTTGTATGCATTAGCAATGTGTGCTGTGATCTTTTGATGTGGAGCAGGCCTCTCAGGAGACAAGTCTGGCTTGTGAAGGAAGCTCAAAGGTGTGTTAGTCTCAAGTGTTGACTTTACTTGTTAAAGTCTAGCTTTGCTAGGTTAGATCTTTGTACGACAAAATTGATTACTAAATTAAATTACAAGGTAGCAAGTTTCTTAAAAAATTATAGTGTTTGTTGTAGTAGTTAATAATATTTATTAATACTATTAAGCTGAAAAGTTTTTTTGTCTGGCGAAATATTTTTTACAATCGGACTAGTATTCACTAGTCCGATATAAAAAATATTTCGCTAATAAGTTATAACGTTATTATAAAAATAGAGATAGGTACATAAGAAAATGTATGCCACCGATCATCGATCAAAAAAATCGAAGAATCTTCCAATTCGAGCAAAAACAAAAGCGATTTTCTTGTGAAATAATGGTTGTAACTTTGATATAAGCATCTCATAGTAGTATTGAATTCAAAATAATATATTCTTATTAATAAGACATTTAAATCAATATATCCGTAGAAAATAACTTCGTAATGTTGCTAAGTGTATACCTACTTGTTTTTGCTCGTGACTGTGCGTTAAACATTCAGGTCTAATGAGAACCTCCTTTATATAAGAATTTGAATTTTGAATCTGAATACCAGCTTTAATTCAATTCCAAAAGAGGACTAACACAAATCAAATTCTATATAAAAAAAAAAAAACAAAATGTAAACGCGCAGATTTTTGTTCACAGTCCGATGAATACAAACGAAAATCCCTCTAAAAATCATTAGCCCGTAAGTGCCCTCTGCCGAACATGGGTCACTCATGGGGTAACTGACCTATATATTCGGCAGTCCAAAAGAAAAAAAAAACCTAACCTTTTTTACAAGTTTTTATTTACTCTCACCCGTCCCGGTGATTGCGGCTAATCAAATCTTACAAATTAAGTTTGAGCTACTTGCCGATGCTCTATTGAGCTGAAATTTTCCGTAAATGTGAAATTTGAATGACAATGCAATATAATGATGTCACACAATTTGTCTGATGATGGAGTTGAAAAGTGGCCATAGGAATTAAATCAAATCTTTTACCCACTTTCCGGTGTTCCATTGAACTGGAATTTTGAATACATAATATGTATGTACAGTCTGTTGGCAACATTATCTGACCCATTTTGATCTTTAACACGTAACGTTAAGGGTCAGCTAATATTGTCAATGTGTATTACAATGTACAAAACAATGCAATATTATGTAAAAAGTTGTGTATAAAAAAGAACTTGTTTATTACAAACAACACTTCTCAAACAATTAGTTAATCTGTTTATTCTTTATTTATTACTCAACAAAAACAATTATTGCATAAAAACCTCAAACTTAATTACAGCATGAGTCGTCTCGTTCAAAGCGAAACTCCGAACAGCTTTGTATACAGCGTTCAATGAAAAGAAATTGTTTTATGAAAATATTTTCCAAGTCAAACTTTGGTAATTACTGGGAACCCTGTAGGAGCAACTATTTAATGGTTCGATGTTAATTTATATTGTTTTCGTAAGCGTTTCATGTTTTTTTTTAGGGTTGTCACAATAGTTTACATTTAATATTATATTATAAAGCTAAAAACATTGTTTATTTTTTCTTTAATAGTGCTCATCTCTGGTACTAGTAAGGAAGCTACATTATCTCTAAGCGCCTCAAGCTGTATTTAATTAGAAAAAAAAATGAGCATCGGTAAGAAAGTCACGCAGACAATGTCGTGAGCAAAAGCCAGTATTTTCTAAATTAAATTCGACACAGTTAATAATAACTGTGTCTAACATCATCATAACATCACGCCTGTAATCCCCGAAGGGTTAGGCAGTGGTGTACCCATTAGTACACCCACATTTCGCCAGTTATGTTTTTTAGTCCCATGTAATAGGGGGCGAGCCTATTGCCATCAACCGGGCACAAATCCAGACTCCGAGGCTGCTACTGAGAAATTCCTGATGGAAAAACACAATAACACTTCATGCACAGCAGTCGCGCTTGCTACCACTAGACCAACGAGGCAGTCAAACAGTCAGTAACTGTGTCTATTTTTTTTAATAATTTAATAAATACTCCTGTATATAATAGCTGTGTCCAATTTTTTTAAATTATTTTGGTACCTCCTGGCTTAGTTGCTTGCTATCAAAAACTACTTTAATCAATATTCACTCATCACTCCAAAGCACTTAATTCTCCCATCTATAAACGACCCTTATGAAACAATAACAATACAGATATTCACCAAATATTAACAAAAAATATTAAAGTAGTAAATCTTCAACAGAAACCATAAAAAATAACATAAAATGCGGTGGGCGGCCATGATCGAGTCGCATAAAGTTATGACACGGGGAAGGTATTCGGTAGTAATGAAAAATCATGTTACAACAGGGGAGGATAGTTGTAAAACACATTAAATTGTTTTTCACATTTATTTTTGTGGTGCAAGTCATAAAAAAATGCGGTACAGAAAAATAAAATTTTAAAAGTACTGTATTTTTATCTATTCACGGTGAATAACACTTTGACGCGTGAACTTTTATTGTGTATTCAGTATAAAATTCTAGTGATTAAATTTTTTCTTACTCTTGTGTTCCTCCGGTCTGATTAATATAAGTAGTATCACTTCTCTGAGACTTCAGATCAGGCTTTCAGGAGTTTCAGTAGTTGAGAATACCTAAATATTTATATGAAAGCAGAATTGTCAGACTGATGAATCAGAGCATAGCGGAAACTACTGGAACTAGACATTTTATATCTTGGGCATTTCAATCTGAAGCTTGACGCAAATGTGAACTTGAGAAACTAAAGTTTAACGTTTTATTTAAACTTTATGCAAAAAATGTATAAAGGCGGACTTAATGCGTTTTAAGTTCTTTTAACCACCCCTCAAACTCAACACCAGTTGGGCCTAAGTGGTGTTTAGTTTGTAGGAGAAGTATAGCGGAGAAGTGTATTAATCTATGCGGCTGAAGTCGCGGGGAAGCTGCTAGATATCCTAACTAATATTATAAATGCGAAAGTAAGTTTGTTTGTTACCATTTTACGCCTACTCCACGGAACCGATCATCCTGAAATTTTGCAAATACGTTAACTGGAGTACAGGAACGAACATAGGGTGCCTTTAATCCCGAAAAAAGTACTGTTTCCGAGAGAAATCACAATAACGTTCTTATGATCATAGATGGCGCCACGTGTCGTTTCAAATCATGATTTTAACTAAATGATTGAAATGACAGGACATGTCCGCGATAACCGAAATTGACGCGGACGAAGTCGCGGGCAAAAGCTAGTATCATATAAGAAAATAACATGAAAATTTATACTACAAGAAATTCGCCAATCGCTCATACTGCGCGCCCACCCATCAGTTGATAGCGGGACACTCGCTACCAGGATATATGACGTCGTAAACTACCGCCGCTAAGCTTCATTGTTTGTGTATTATTGCTTTCGGATAAAACGAATGGCTACACATATTTATAACACTTCTCTAGAAAAATATTGTACAAGTTTCAGCTTGTAACACTGAAAGTGTAGGTTTTATATTTTGAATTGTTATTTGTTTGTAAATAGCGAAGCCTTAAATAGTCTATTACTAGTGGACTTTAATCCCAGGACCTTCATTCAATATAACTTTTGAAAAATAACGTTACAACGATTTCGTTAATTAATCTGCCTAGCTTTTTCCCGGCTATGTTGGGGTCGGCTTCCAGTGTAATCGGATGCAGCTGAATATAGTATTTTACATGGAGCGACTACCTATCGGACCTCCACAATCCAGTAACTGGGTAATACGATACCCCTTAGTGAGACTGGTTGTCAGAAATTTCGGGGTTCTGACGACCCGTAACGACTGTCAAAGATCCACGTATGACAGCCGGGACCAACGACTAACTTGATTTCTGAAGCACAGAGAAGTTTTGGTATGTGAAGATGTTCGCCTATCCAAAGACCAACCCTGGCAAGCGTAGCTTAACCTGATAGATTGACCCGCGGCTGCTATGCCATGAGCTACTCCTTTACAAAAAAAAAAAACCATATAAGAAACAACCAGTCTTACCTATGGGTATCATATTACCCAGTTATTGGGTTGTGGAGTTCAGATAGGCAGTCGGTCCATGTAAAATACTGGTATAGTAAAAGAAAAGGCTAGGCTAGGATGATGAGAAGGAACAAAATATCGATTCTCAATCTTCACTCCTTACCTCCCCACTCTCTGTCCCCAATAAGTACGTTCGGCAGGCAAAATTCACCATTACCGCCACTAGACAACTTGTAAGTTATTTGTGTGCCCCTCTACGTTATCGCATCGGAAACTTTTGTTTTACGAACAATTAAGTGTAACGTTAACCGCCCCTAAAGTTCGTGTTTGGAGTTTAAGGGTAGTGACACAACTGGAGGATTGTTGGGGAAGTGATTAGTGGGTTACGTTTTTATAGAAAGGCAGAGATAAAAAAATATATTGTAAAAAATAATTTACAAGAGATTTTTTTGTCATTAATTTATAATGACGTCTTGCATTGCTTCGTGAATTCTTCTGTGTTATGGTTATTCTTTTTAACCGACTTAAAAAAAGAGGAGCTTATTTATGTATATTCCCCGATTATTCGAAGACGCCTGCATCGATTTGTCTTTCCTTTTGTTTTAAGGGTGTTCTAGGGTACACCTCTGCTTATCCCTTCGGGGATTACAAGCGTGATGTTTTGTTATGTTATGTGTTTTAAGGTGTATACTTTCGTGTATATGTATACTTAGAAATATATTGTCATGATCTGATCATAAACTTCGGAGATATGGAACGGAACGATTTTAGCGATATCTAAGATAAACTAAGACAGTTTCTAAAATAGAAAATCTCACATTGGTACTTGCCCATGCTCGTTTGCGAGCCAACAAAATCGTGCATTCGATCGGCAACCAAACGGGAGCCAATAATGGAAACAATTGAAAACATACATATTTGTTAATATTTTCAATCGATTTTTTATCGAATTGAGTCGACCAAACTCAAGAAACGCGTCCAGTGTACCACTGTCAGAAGCGACAGCACGAAAATTTAGGATGGCGCCGGTTATATGATACTTTACATTGATAACATTGTTCAACACTCGGAGATTTTATGAGCCCTTTATTATGTGGTGTAACCATGTAACGTGCTGGGCGAAATTGTGCTTACTGGGTTTTATAGACGTATGTTGCTTGCTGTATGGTATAATTCTGTGATGTTTAAACTCTAATTATGAGATCGGGTTGAGATTCTTCTCTCGTTTTGGAACTTCACAAGAATAGGTTATAACACATAACATAACATCACGCCTGTAATCCCCGAAGGGTTAGGCAGAGGTGTACCCATTACACCCACATTTCGCCACTTATGTTTTTAGTCCCATGTAATAGGGGGCGAGCCTAATGCCATCAACCGAACATAAATCCAGACTCCGAGGCTGCTACTGAGAAATTCCTGATGGAGACACCCAATAACACATTGCCCGACCTGGGAATCGAACCCAAGACCTCATGCACAGCAGTCGCGCTTGCGACCACTAGACCAACGAGGCAGTCCGTCCGGTAGGTTATAATATAGCTATGATATCACTTGCTCGTCTAGTCTTTTCGCGACTTCATATGCGTAAACTTCAGAATAAAGCCAAAGTCTAAGCTAGATCAATTCCTATAGGTATGTGTGCTTAATTTCAATTAATAAAAAAAATGCCTATCCTTTTGAATATTACAGGCCATTTCTACTAAAGAAAAACGTTCAAAATCAAGTCGAAATCTCATCTCTCGGACGTCGCGAGGCGACATCCGGCCACCGTAGGCGCGGGCTTGCGGACGGCGAGTAATGGGTGGCTCGCCGTCCGAACAAGGACCAAGCCCGGGTCGACGGCGCGTTCTGTTCGCGCACGCCTCAAAGAGCTGTCAGCACAGAGACGGGGCCCCCAACGGGGCCAACGCCTGCCGGGGTTGCGAGACGTCTTAGCAGGATACCGTGGCCCCGGAACGTAAAGGGCAACAGAAGGAACAGGGTGGTTTTTAGTCAGTAAAACTCTGACAGTAAGGGCGGAAGGAGTCATTTGATGATTTTTACCACCTAATAAAAAAGGAACAATAAAAAAAAAGTAGTGTCATTTTTGATAGGTTAGGTAGTTGAAAGCTAGTAGAATTGCCCTCGTGATGTGGGCTCATTGCACATTCAACTGTAAAGAGTTTAATGTTAGTTCTGGAATAAAATTATAACAACTGACAACAGCTGGTCGATAAGGTTTTAACCCAGCCAGTGCTGAGTCGAAAAATTTAATTAACTTTCAGAAAATAATACCCAGACTAACAGTGTTTGCATAAACTGCTGTTAAAGTGTACCTACCTATAGTTGGGTTAAGAAGATATTTCTCCTGAATATCAATTAGGTAGGTACCTCTTTTAAGATGCCTTAAAAAAATAAGCAAGTACTTTTTAAAAGTAAGTGTTGTTAAGTAAATTATGATTAAGTTTAATTCTGCTAAAAAGAACCAACCTATCTCAAAATTTCTTCCATGTTTTTTTTGAAAGATTCGGATTCGAATTTCGGTGATTCATTTACAATCTCTTCTAAGTATAAGTTATTGCTAGGTAATACCTTATTGTATCATATTAAAAGCTTTTATTTAACTTCACCTGTATGTATGTAACTTTGTATGTATGTCCTGGAATTTTGCAATCAATATTTCATCCACTTCTACTAAAGCTATCGAGCTGAAATTTGGCACACACGTTTGGTTTTGATGACAATGCATGATTATGATAAGCATGACGTGATGCTGCTGCCAGGATTGGCTCCAGATGAGGGAACTCCTCAACGGTTAACAGTAGGGACATGAAATTTTACATACTGGTCGAGTCCCAAAGACAAAGTATGTTTATGATAAGCATGACGTGATGCTGCTGCCAGGATTGGCTCCAAACCAGAGAACTCCTCAACGGTCGGCAGTAGGGATTTGAAATTTTGCATACCCGTTCGGATATGATAGACAGTTGGTGGGTTCACCATGAAATTGATGCCACATCCAGGGTTGTCTGCAAACCGGGGAACTCCTCAAGTGGGACCAAAAATGAAGACATCAATATCAATATAGATTTCAAAGACTAAAAAGTAGAAAATAAAATTATAAATAAAAAAAATATTTTAAAAAAAGCTTTTATTTAACAAAAAAATGCACTATAAAGAAGAAAATAAGTTTTTGCTACAATAATTTCAGGCTGTATTCGTATGACTATAAATAAAAGCTTTGGCGCTCTTTAAATATTAAATATGAAAAAAATGTTTAATCATAATTGTACTTTTCATTCTTTAAGAGCGCCAAAGCTTTTATTTATAGTCATACGAATACAGCCTGAAATTATTGTAGCAAAAACTTATTTTCTTCTTTATAGTGCATTTTTTTGTTAAATAAAAGCTTTTTTTAAAATATTTTTTTTATTTATAATTTTATTTTTTTTATATTGACTTAGTTTGACGTAATTATTTAAATTTTTGAGAGATTGTGGGTTGGCTCGTTTTAACAGAACTTTACAGAATAATGTATAATTTTCAAAGTGACCCTATTATTTAATTTTTCTTTTAAAATTTGTTATATTCTTGTTTTAAACAATAGCCATTCAAATAGACTATAAGATAAGTATGTCTTTGTTCTGTCGTTATTTTGAGGTCAAATAATGTCCCATGTTGGGCGCCATTTAAACTTGTTTTCTTAAACTTTACAGCATGTGAACTATGTTGTGTCCTCACAAAGCACATGAGTTCGGAACTCCCCACAGGGCCATCATCGCAGTCAACCGGTTAGGTTTATGACCAAACTTGGTAGACGTGAGTTATACCATACTAAATGTATGCCCAAATGCAATAACAACCTCGTAACGTTGCAGGGACTATATAATTTACTTAGTAATAAATATCATTGTTGATAATGCAGTTATATACTGGTTAACGGCTCCGTTGGTCTCGTGTTATTGGGTTTTTCTATTAGGAATTTCTCAGTAGCAGCCCGGGGTTTAAAAGGTTGTGGTGTGAGATCTCCGTGGCTGAGAAAGCGAGAAAATTCGTTGGTCCTGTGCCTAATCTTTCCCCAGTCGGCTCGTCCTATCGGACTATGAGAGTAAGAAAGAGGGAGTAAACCTGTGTTTGTGTACTTTTATATCTCCTGCGTTCTAGGCTAGTCTCTACTGTGGTTGGCCATCTTAACCAACACTCAGTCGGGGGAAAAGGTTGCAGCTATAGAAAGCCCATAAGTTTCTACTACATTTGGCAAAACGAGAACAGACGACCTGCATAGTAATCTGTCGTGTAGTTAACAGAAAGGAGGAAACACAACATCGGTCGTTGGGCCAATATATGAGGAAGCCCTACCTACAAACGACAAAAAGGTAAGATATTTTTCTATTAAACTTTATGTCGACAATCCCTCCAAGTTTATTACAGTCAAGAAAGGGGGGGGGGGAAGAAGGGTCTCCGTTCTTTGAATCATAAACAGCAGTAGCTGGAATGTAAGGAAAGTTATTTCAATTCAAACTACGTGCTTCACAAAATTCGTTAGATTTCAAGTTTCAACCCGATTTCAATTTGAAAAATAAATTAATCCGTTTACCATCGCTCAAAGGCTCCTTAAATCCAATTATTTGTTTAGTTATTAAAATTAATTTTGATATAATTTGCACAGATTGAAAGCGTTTGGGGAAAAAGTTTAATTTGTTTTTTTTTTCGGTGAATGCTCGCAATTTTGTTTAGATATTCTTTTAAAGCCACCAAACATTTTAAGTAGGTACTAAACATGATTGTTTTACACACATACATAACATAAGATGACGCCTGTAATCCCCGAAGGGTTAGGCAGAGGTGTAACATAACTGGCGAAATGTGGGTGTAGGTACATGATTTTTTTTTCCAACGTAATTGTTTCTCAAAGTTAAAATATACGCTCAAACGTCAAAATTGCCAACGTTTATTGGTAAGGGGGTGTTTAAAGGAGCCTATAATCATAGGTGCGTACAGACAGGTTAATAGTTAAAATACTCTTCTGACCCTGAAGTGACCACTGTACCGGGGCTACAAACTACTTATACCAAAAACATTGTCAGTTTTATTACTTGTTATATTGCGTTAATTCAACCAATTTAAACCTTATTATCAAACCCGCCTACCAGCATTCGGAGCTAACCGTCAAGTCTCTATTGTTCTATTTTAGAACAGTGTCCTCTAATATTTCAACTGTAAAGATTAATTTTATTAAAATAAGGTTGAAAATTGCTTAACCAACCAACTTTGTCACTACAGTACCTCGTGATGTAGACGCTCGTTCTTTCCATGGCATAAGGTGACGTTATTATTCATGATCCTTTTTGAGTTTGCAGTAGCTGTAGGTAAATGAGTGAGATACAAGAAGTGCAAGAGATATCGCTAAATAGATCACTACTTAGTGATATCTCTCGCACTTATTGTATGTCGTGATGGCTCAGTGGTTTTGGCGCTCATCTCTCATGCACGAGGCTTTGCGTTCGCAACCGAGCATGAGCTAGTGAACAGACTTTTGTTATTTCATAATTATGTGCTTGCTAAAATCAAGGACATCACTGAAGGAAAATATCGTGAAAAGGCCTGAACCTGCGCGGCTTTGAAAGGTGCAATGTAGATACTATCTAACTATTGATAGATACTAAATATTATTAAATAACCTTCCTCTTGAATCGCTCTGTCTATTAATGCAAACCGCATTAAAATCCGTTTAAAAGATTTAGGCGTACAGATAGCGAAAAGCGACTTTGTTTTATACTATGTAGAAATCTAAGTCTAAAATAGCCAGTCCGCCTTGAGCAAGCGTGGTGATCAATACTCGTGCCCTCTCTGTATGGGAAAAGACCTTTACCTTGCAGTGGTACAATAATAATACTTTTTAATGCAGTATTTTTAGCACCTGTTCTACATGAAACCAATTAAAAACTGTTTGTATCTCGTTCTTTCATCATGCATCAGCAACTTTTATTACTTTCACCGTAGTGTCACAAGAAACTCTCGATAAAGCCATCGATATAGGCATCTCTAATTAATTGAACCTATCTAGACCCTTCGTTGGGAAATCAAGCTTTTTATTTGTATCCTCGCCATTATTTTCTAAGCAAAATTCAACTTTAACAAGAAGAAATTAGAGTTGAATTTCGAAAAAGGATTTCCTCCATTTAATTTGCAATTTTCTGGCTTACTATTACTGAGGGATTAAGTTCTAGCCACGGATAGAATCTTTAATTTCCTCAGGGCGTTACGGATAGATGATATTCGGTTCGGATTCTCCAAAGACGTAAGATTGAACATTGCGTGTAGTTTTTATTGCTTTGATTGTGTCGCGAAGATCTCTCTCTTATATATTTCGTGCTCAAATGTACCATTATTGTCGACGTGATGAGAATAGCTTGATTCTTCGATTTAGCTAAACATGCGTAGGCGTGAAGTATTAAAATATGTCTCTCATTGGTATGGTTTTTCGACATAGTTGGAAAAAGGCTAGGCAGATCATAATGGGTCCCTATAGTTGTCCAACATAAGTGGAAAAAGGTTAGGCAGGTCATGATAGGTATGGTTCTCCGAAATAAATGGAAAAAGGCTAGGCAGATCATAATGGGTACCTATAGTTGTCCAACATGATTTGAAAAAGGCTAGGCAGATCATAATGGGTACCTATAGTTGTCCAACATAATTTGAAAAAGATTAGGCAGATCGTGATGAGTACGGATCTCCGACATAGTTGGAAAAAGATTAGGCAGATGATGATGGTGGACAGGAACAATGCCTCATGCTAATTGCCAAACACTTCACCTACTCTTATAATTGCTAAGAAGCGTTAACCGTGTTCGCAAAAATGAACCAACCCACTGACAATGTTGTCCCGACTTTTTATTTGTCGTTGAAAAAAGTTACGACAAGCTGGAACCCCAATTCGTGTAAATCATTGAACGGGAAGTGTAAGCCAAAAAGTTAAACATGGAATGAGCAAGCGACGGAGCGAAGAGAAGGTTTTTAATATACCGTATTGTACTGAATAGTATGTCCCTCATTTGGGAAGCCCTCAAGTGTGGACTGACTTCTAAATGATATTCATTTTGTTCATACGTTTTGTTATGAATAAAATGCTTCTAATATTTTGTTTAAGCTTTCCATCATTCTAAGATTTTCTCCTGCATCGTGGGTGCGTTTACAAACATAGAAACTCACATAGGTACACAAACAGCTAGATTAGCGGGACAGCTATTTGCCATATAAATATTTGCCCAATCGCTCAGAGCCATTGCGCTGAGCGTGTCGTCAATTTGAAGTCATAGAATGTTTTAATATGTTTGTAAATTTCTGTACTTAAAGTATTTAAAAGTAACAATATCGTCATAACATCACGCTTGTATTCTCTGAACGGATAGGCGAAAGTAGGGGCAAATCTTAACATAACCTCTCAGTTGTTGTCGCCATTTTGCGAAATTTTGCAAGGCTGTGTATTGTCGTCACTGTGGCGTGACGTGGTACCGGGATGTACTTATTTATCAATTTACTTGATTTAAACACTTAACATTCTTTAAACTTTGTGTATTCGCTTTAAATTAAATTATATTTTTTAATACTCAAATCTTATTCTAGGCTTGACAGCCGCTGGCCCGCGGTCTGTTTCTATTCTAAAATCAAAGTCATATTTATCTCATATCAAATAGTTTGCGTATGGCTCAACCCGCCAGGGTCTCTACAGTACCTACTGACAGGTGACCTAGATCGATATCCGCGCGTGTTATTAAAATGACGATATCTCTAAAGTTTTGTATAGGAACTGTAGGTATATAAAACTTATATAATTATGTCGTCTAAAAGCAAGCTCTTTTCCATCAACCGGATAAAAATCCAGGACCCCACTGTCAGTAGTCAGCGCTTACGACCATAAGACCAACGGGACAATTTTAACATAGTAATGTAAAACAATGACAATGTGGGTTTTTAAGTGTTATTGGGTTTTTCCGTCAAGGATTTCTCAGTAGCAGCCTCGGAGTCTGGATTTGTGCCCGGTTGATGGCAATAGGCTCGCCCCCTATTACATGGGACTAAAAACATAACTGGCGAAATGTGGGTGTACTAATAGGTACATCTCTGCCTAACCCTTCGGGGATAACATGCGTGATGTTATGTGTTATGTTATGTAAAATAAAATGTTACCGTATTTACGTGCTCTTTCACAGTCAGCAAATAAGAAACAAAACACAAATCATGTTTAAAATAACCAACCGACTTCACCACACATCTTTTCTGTCAAACAAATTGCACGTAAGTAACTCCTAACATTGTAATACAAAAACGCTTGTTTACATAAACTTTTACACAATTTACAGGAGGGGAACTACTGACTATAAATTTTCATAAAAACCGTACCGTTTCACGGGGCTTTCAAACAAATGTTTACGCACCATTGATCACGGAACCCTTCAAAAAGTCGATGTGAGAAATAAAAATTTCCCCGTTTAAGTCGTTTTTTTTAGGGAAACAACAACGGCTGAAATATAAATGTTTATGGAAAAATATTTTGTCACTTGTCACGTGGAAGTAAGTTGGAAACCTATTTACTGTGTAAACAAAGTTGGTTTGTATGTGTGGGTATTAAAGTGCTTTTTTGTGTGTATTTTCGTCATAGTTTTCTTCAAAGTTTTTCCCACCTTTAAGGTTTTATCAAGCAACATTCGCGAATTAAAAAGTAGCCTATGTCCTTTATTGGGGTTCATACTTAGTCTGTATCAAGTTTCATCAAAATTTGTTCAGTAGTTTCGCCGTGAAAACGTGACAAATAAACGAACTCACTTGCCGAATATAGCCCGTGACTTTGACCTCGGCAAACGTGATATTTAAAATTTTAATTTTTTTTTAATGTATGTAATGTGAACCGTACATCTTTTAGAGATAAAAAAAGCTTATGTACTATTCGAGACTACAATCTATCTATCACTAAATTTTATCCCTATGTGTTCAGCCGTTCTGGCGTGATTGAGTAACAAACATCCGCCCATCACACTTTCGCATTTATAATAGTAGTTAGATGATCGAATCCTACATCAATACCATCTATATAACCCAGGTAACCAATCCCAAGAAAGCCAACATTCCAAACGAACCAATCAAAAAGTTCCACCAGCTAATCCTTCTCAATTCGAATCATAAATTTTGCCAAGTGGAAAATATTTTAGCAGGCATTTATACTGTCAGTCGAACGTCTAGTGAGAGAAAGATCGTGATGTATATCTTTCTAATAATCAAGGGGTGGCGTTCCCGACGGAAATTGGATCAGCGGGGCAAATTAAGTTTAACCCTGGCGGGGTAGACGTCGATTTTTAAAGAATATAGAATCGTCTGCCATTTTTACAGTGTGATGTTTTTTTTAGTGTTCCGCAACGTAGGTGAACGGAGATGAGAGGTTTTATGTCGAGAATGAAAATGTTTAAGCTGTTTATGTTTAAAGATACGGTTGGCGTACTGGCTTCGCAATTGGCTGCTACACTGATCCTAATTCCTGCTAGGAACTAATATTTCTTAGAAAGAAATCAAATATCAGACCCAAAACAACTACCTATAACCCTATAGGTAGTTGTTTTGGGTCTGATTTTTGTATGTGAGTTCATATTTAGGTATAAACTTACTCACGATGCAGAATAATTTTCTAGTTTAGAAACAAATAAAAGAAAAAGAATGTAGTCTCTGAAAAGACCTTCAAACTCATTTTTTACATGAAAAACATAATTAGAATAAAAAAAGACAAGAATAATAAAGACTAACAATGAAAGAAAAAGAAGAAGAACGAAGAAGAGAGAAGACTAATGTAAGAATATTATGTTTTCAAAAATTATTTATCTGTCTCGATTTTTGCCCAGTTGATGGCAATAGGCTCGCCCGCCCACTATTAGGTACATGGGACTTAAACATAACTGGCCAATTGTGGGTGTACTAGTGGGTTCACCTCTGCCTAGCCCTTCGGGAAATACTGACGTTATGTTATGTAAGTATGTGATAATATAAAGTAATAGAGAAAATGTAAAAAATTACCTTAGTCAAGTTATAAACTAACAAAACAACAACATTTTTTCCTAAACAACAGTGCCACAATGAAATATTTTTTCAGCGCTGCGCATTACTGGGAATTATGCAAATGTGAGAAACTGTCTGTCACAGCTTAGTTTAATATATTTTTTGTTGCCTAACATTTTCTACGAGTAACCTTGGGTATAACTTAACGAATTTAATTTACGTTATTAACAAACTTAGTTTATTTTTTCTCTAAATTAAATTATAAGGGAACTAGAAAAAAGAAGAAGGCGTGTACCAGTTATTATTGTAAATGGTAAAGAAAAACCTTTATTTTATTATAATAACATCTTTTACATAGCAAATGGTCCTTGAAAAGCAAGTAAAGCCGTTGGTCCTGCGCCTGATCTCTCCCCGGTTGTGTCGGATTGCTGTCCCATCGGACTATGAGATTTAGGGAAGAGAGAGTGCACTTGTGTCTGCGCACACACTTGTACACTATAATATCTCTTGCGTACTTTGCTAGTCTCCATTGGCCACCATGATCGAAATCGATTTGGATAATATTTTTGTTACTACTGGTCAACTAAAATCAATAATCTGCCATACTGCTTTACTTTATAGATTGAAAAATATCAGCAAGATTCTCTTCTCGTACTCAAATTAAATAGAATCACATGCCAATGAGCCTTGAAGAACAATTCAACGTGAGTATTACCTGTGCATAGAGCAATATCTAAGTTATAAGAACTACATCAGGGCATAAATTTAATATACTAACATTTAGAAATTAATAATACTCAAAACGAGTCATTTCAAATTATTAATCGTTCGAAACGTGTAGGCGATTAGACGGTACCGCGGCATGCTTTACCGCCTCCGCGAGGCACCGCGCACGCGGAGGCGGTAAAGCGGCCCCGCTCGACCGCGCGGTCGGGTTAGGAATCAACGGATTTCTTAGAGGACAATGCGACATGAGATCCACTTCACCGCCAACCGCGGCAGTGCGCGGTGCCGTGTGTTAATCGCCTTACTCCGCGCGTTTATGGCAGGCCCTCGGAACAGGTATGACAGGTGACATCTCAGACACTATCCTTGTTATGAAGACCGGGGATATGTCTGGTAGATACGTCGTGATTGTATGGAGCCGTCATGGTGTATAGTTGCTTACCCTATTCACGAGAATATGACACGATTTTGACACTTCTCCCGGAACATCCAGTCAGAATATTGGGGCGCTACCTGACGGTTGTTATGACATTTGAATAAAAGAAAGATGGATATGAAGTTTTGTGATAAAAGTTGTTTGGTAGTTTGCTGCACTTTCTTCAGCTTATGTAGAAAGTGCTTATAGACGAGTTATTTCCAGACTTTTTGTAGTTGAGGTACCTACATAAGTGAGTGAGTGAGAGGTAGAATGTAGTGAGTAAGAAAGAGAGTGGTACATGCCGTTCTTTCTTCGTTTGTTTCTTTTTCAGCTTTTTTTATAGTGTAGTTACTGGCAATTACGTAAAGGTTCGAAGTTCAAAATCAAAGGAAAGAAAAACTTTTTTTTCACAACATAAGATCTCGCCTGTAATCCCGGAAGGGTAGCGTAGAGGTGTACCCATTAGTACCTGCACCTACAAGAAGTAGTAGTTTTTTTACAAGTAAGTGTAATTTCATAAGTAGAATTTTGGGTGCTAAAGTTTGAATCTTCGTTTGTTATTAGCCAAACAACCTTATTATATAGCCACTAAAACTTATAGACCCATAGGCTACGCGAACAGATTTATGACATAGCTAAGGATATTTTTTATCGCTGCGACTCTCGCTTGTCATTTTTTATTCGACCTAAATTATATTTCGACGTTGAAGTTGATTGAGGTGGCTCTGATTATAATTCGAAAGTATCGGTCCAATTTTCGCTGACTCGATTTGTTTTGATCAAGTTTTATGTAACTTCGTTTTATTAGATAAGTACCTACTTTTCGAAGGTATTTTTTTCTTTGATTTCTGTCGCGCACATCGTTTGTTGGTACCTATGTGTTGTGCCTTTAAACTGCCCTGTTGGTCTTGTGTTTGATTCTGCTGAATTGTCCTGATTTCGATTCCCAGGTCGGGCAAAAAGTGTCATTGAGTTTTTCTATTAGGAAGGCAATAGCAGGGTTAATAGCAGGGTTCGGAAGTAGGTGGTATGATACCCTGTGCCTCGGAAAATATGTAAAGTTATTGGTCCTATACCTGACGTCGCCGCAGTCGTGTTGGTTGCCGTCTTTTCGGACTATGAGAGTGAGGGAAGAGGGAGTACGAAGAGGGAGATATTATAGTGAACTCACTCGTGCATATGAAATCTCCTACGTAATAGCAGGAGCCTATTATGCAATTATTATTCCAGTCTATATTTTTATCTCTGTTCCTTTGCCTTTGGCTTTTTAATTGCCTAATTCCATCCAAACTTTCCCATTTATAATACCTAGTAGTAAGATGAGTTTCATCACTTTATAGCACCTCGCTGCTGGTAGAGAACTATTTTACTGCATAATAAAAAAAAACCACCAAAAAATAATATCGAACATGAACTGAATAAATCACTAGAACACTTGAACACTAGTACGTCTTTCGAACAAAAGAAAATCTCCTCCACAAGTCAGTTCATCATGAAAATTAACTTCGTTATTACTATTTTTATGACGTTACCTACAATAGGAGAGTTTATCAACACTTAGTGAGTTACTACGGCATTCCCTTCGTATTTCATATCTATTATTGTTCGCAGACAAAATATTCGCGAAGAGAATTTTACGATAGTCGTAAAGAAAAGCTATTACCGTGTCAAGAGAAAAAAAATTAACAGAAGTTCCATACAAGATGATTTTTTATTTGTCAGAAATTTTAAAAGGGGTTTTGCATTGTTTGGCCTTGTACTCAACATTATGAACAACTTTTACTATGGGACCAACTCTGAAATTGTGAAAATAAAAAAAAGCTGATTTGTACAATTTTGTCAAGTTGTAAATGTATAGGTCAGCTTTTATTTTATTTTCATAATATTACCTACATACTAGCTTAAGCCCGCAATTTATTTGCCTGGCGCTTTTTTCCTGTATTCAGTAACGTTTTTTGTTACTGATCCGCCTTCACAACTCATAGTGTGATGTTATACGCCTACACTATCTCTTATAAAAGGCTGCCATATATGCAAAAATATTTTTTACAATCCAACTAACACTTACAACGATAAAATATTAGTATAGTTTTAGTTCCCACCATAACTACTACTTCTTATTCCTCTTTTCAAATCGATATTACAGCATCAGGCACTCCAGCAATTAAGACGTCGGTTTACTAATAAAGATTTGTCGAAAGTAATCCTTCTGTATCTTTTCTGTGCTTTGCCAATTCAGTAATCGAGTTCTTACTGTAACTACCATTATACTCTTGTTTCAGGCGCCTCTGCAAATGGCCGGTTCTAAATATAAAGGGCTTTTACACTGTTAGTCCCTCTTAATAAGATTAATCGAAAATGTTTGTTTTGTAATACATAGTAGTATTCATTTTATAGCAATTGTTAGAACCTGTGAACCTGTTTTAAAATTCCATATTTGATTATTTCCTCACATACAATTTTTTGCACCTGCTTTGTTATCTCTTCACCACTTTTGGTTGACTGGTAGAGAATGCCTAAGGCATTAAGTCTGCCTTTGTACTTTTTTGTTGCATAAAGTTTAAATAAATAAATAAATAAACCTGTCATGGAAGAAGAAGCGATCGCAGCTCATGTGCTTGATATACTGTGGCCTTGGAACGCAGTTTGGCAGTAGGAGGAACACGGATGGGTTTTAGTCAGTACGAGTCTGACACTCCCTTCCCCTCCGACCAAAGCGAAGGACGTCATTAGATGATATCTCATCCTTAAATAAAAAGGTCATGTACTTCTTTAATGCCCTGAGGTCGTTACATACATGTTAAAGTAGTTCGGTAACCCTGATCGGGTTACTATCAGAAAAAACGGTTCCGTTTAGCAGTTCCTTACTAAAATGCATGGAACAGTTGATTTTTGCTTCAGTAACTGATGAAGAATGTTATGGCCGGGAGGTCTACAATTATATTCTAACTGATTCCTAACTAAGTAATAATATAAATGCAAAAGTGAGTTTGTTTATTGCCTTTCCACGCCTAAACCACTGAACCGATCATCCTGCTTTGCATATACATTATCAGGTGAGCAGAAATGGACATAGGCATTTCATCTCGAAAAAAGTATTGTTCCCGAGGGAAATCCCAATAACGTCCTTATGATGAAAGATGGCGCCACATTGATCGAATTTAAAATTTAATTTGCGAGTGAAACCGCAGGCGAAGTCTAGTATTGAATACATTGTAAAAGTTTTCGTTACGATATTCCAACCCGTATTCCAGCATTCACGCAAAATCCAGCCATCTGTATTTTAAAACCAAAAAATATTTCCCTGCATAAAACAGCCAGGCACAAACATAGGAACATTACCATAACATCCCCGATGCATCAATACTCCCCACTGACGAGCGGATCAAACCGAGGGGCGCACAAACACTTCTCTAGATTATTTTTTTATTGATCACTTGTTGAGTTTTTTGTACGTGATCGATTTGCTTTGAATAAGTTCAATGGCTGTTTTATTAGCTGTTGTTATAGTCCTAAACTTATCGATATCTAAACACTCCGTTTTTCGAACGAAAAATTTATGTGAAAATAAATGTACGAGCGTATGCTTGTGTGGTCGTTTGCTGATGATTCAGTCAACCAATCGCGGCAACTAACGTGCCTTTGACAATATGTCGCATAAATGTTTCGTTCGAGAAAATAATTGTGAGACAAAATATTACATTAATGACCTGGCATTTAAAACAATGAGTTATTTCAAATATCACTCTAACGGTGATAGATTCTAGAACAAAACTTGTCTATGTCGTGTAGTAAGGAAGGCACTATACTTATCTGTTACCTTAGTCCTTTTTCGGATCTCCTCATTTCTGATCTCAAGGAGAGACCACGAGCAGAGCCCTCTTGATCTGACAAAGCTCTCACTCAGAATTGCGAAACTGAAGTGGAGGGAAGACATTTTGAAAATGGTCTCTGATAACTATTTAGATCTATTTATCGTGTTTTGTGTAGGAAGTTTCATTCATTGCGGAAAATAAGGACTGAAAAATTAGGATGAAATGCTGTACGGAGTAAACACTCTTTAGATGCTAAAGAGTGTTAAGGTTAACCAAAAGTAAAATCTCGTATATCAGTCGGTAGGTACATATTCCAGCATGAAAATAAAATGTGTTTTCCTTAAATACTTAAGAATAATGTTCGAACATAAGGGCTGGTCAACAGTCACCTTCGAAGCCTGAGGAAGTAATTTGCTTTACCTTAAACAACCTTATATTTACCATCGATAAACACCACATAATCACACATGAATCTTATTTTCAAAGTCGTAAAGCACGTTTTGTGATAAGTTTTCTTTGCTGCAATGTAAGTGATAAGTTTGTAAGAATCCAGTCCAAACGTTATGGAGTGTTACCGAGTGGTATAAAACATAACTGAAAGTGGATTTTCGTTATTACACACACGTATTTGGTTGGGAACGTGCCAAGCTATTTTGAGTTTTATGGCCTTGAAGCTGTTATGTGATAGCCATAAATATCCTTTGGAGATACCGGTGGTTTATTAAAACTTATGGTCTCGAAGGTTTTTGTTTATAGTTTTTGTGATGATGTTAAAGTCAGAGGTAGAAGGAAAATAGGTAGAATATATTTTCCTTTTAAGAAAATTTCCGGGAATACGTCGTTACCCAAAGAAATAAATTAGTTTAATAACATTATTCAAATTATACACGTGCCAATATTGATTTATGAGACAAGCCGTAATAGCACTTATAAGTCATCAGTAACTCTTACAATGAACAACTCAGAAACTCATTAAACAATTCGAAACTAAGAACAATACAACAATAAATACCTCAAAAACTAATTTCCGAACAAATAATAATATAATTTCTAACAAGTACTTGTATGAAACTTCTTGAAGAGAAAATTGTTAGAAAACTGCTAAGACCTGCTGTGGCCTACTTTCCGACGGTATTTCTATACACCTGGGCAACGATGTTAACCGGTTTGAGGTGGTTCGAGGCGGTGTAATCCGGTAAACAAGCTAACACCTAACTAGATCGATCTCGTTTGAACTGGATTACCACGATGGCCGCGTTGCAACTACGACAAATTGACTTACATAGCACCTACAAACACTAGACTTTACAGAGGGTGCTGATGGTATAGAGGTGTACTTTTTTATAATTTTTGGTAGACTTAGAAATAACATAACATAATGTCACGTCTGTAATCTCCGAAGATTTAGGCAGAAGTGTACATAACATCATCATCACGCCTGTAATCCCCGAAGGGTTAGGCAGAGGTGTACCCATTAGTACACCCACATTTCGCCAGTTATGTTTTAGTCCCATGTAATAGGGGGCGAACATATTGCCATCAACTGGGCACAAATCCAGACTCCGAGGCTGCTACTGAGAAATTCCTGATGGAAAAACCTAATAACACTTTGCCCGACCTGGGAATCGAATCCAAGACCTCATGCACAGTAGTCGCGCTTGCGATCACTAGACCAACGAGGCAGAAGCAGAAGTGTACCCATTAAGTATACCCATAAATTTTTAAAGTCAAGTGTAATAAAGGGCGAGCCTATTGCCATCAACTGGACACAAATCCAGTCTCCGAGGCTTAGAGACTTAGAAATAATGCTCTCTTTCTATCTCTTTAGAAACTTTGCCCCACACTAGGAGAGGCCATATTAATATTTGTTTAATGGGGGATTAAAACACGACGCGCAGCGCAGCATCAAAAAACGTAGTCAAAAGTCCGCGACGTTATCGTATAATTATTATATAACGTCGTATCTCGGGGCCCCCAACGGGGTCAACGCCTACCGAGGTTGCGGGACGTCTTAACAGGATACCGTGGCCCTGGAACGTAAAGGGCAACAAAAGCAATAGGGTGTTTTTTTAGTCAGTAAAAGTCTGACAGCCCCTTCCGCCCCACCCAGGGCGGAAGGAGTCATTTGATGATTATTACTACCTAAAAAAAAAACAAAAAAAAGGGCCAAAACTTACCTTGGATTAAATTATTTTTACAAGGGCATTTTGTCAAATGGTCCTTCAACACTAAAAGGTTAAGAACCACTGAAATAGGCACCTCTATCTGTTCTATGTCAGGAAGTACCTATTTACTATCATAAAAGAACCCTACCTCTGTTAATGCGTTACTCTGCAATACATTTCAATAGCTACATGTCGCTGTGTCCAGGCAATTTGTAGCGCCGCGCTGCAGGTAACGTTATCGCTGCCTCGATGTATACTGCCGCGCGTGCTTCCATTCGCAAAGACTTGGCGTATTGATGGCAACTACTTCCATAGTTTATAATGCTTAAAAGGATACTAGTTTGTTGTAAGGTGCTCGTATTTCATTCAATTACTTACATCTTGCACGAGTTCTTTACATCAATACGTAATTACAATAGAGAGACTAGCACGAGAACGTGAAAGACGAAATCGTTTTTTTTTTAAATTGGAAATAACCGTTTCGCATAATGTAAAATGTATTTAGTTTGCTAAATACATTTTACATTATGCTATAAAGCTTTTCATATTAACGGTTGATACTCATTATGTTAAGGATATATGATCATTAAATTGTATTTCCAATATTGCGGTCGGTTTTTCATACCTCTAAATATTCACGCATTTCTTTACTCCTAAGTCAAAGTCAAAACATTTATTTCAATTAGACCATTTACAGGCACTTTTGAATTGTCAAGGAGTCGGTCAGTTAGTCCGAAAATTGAAGATAGTTGCTCTTTCCACGGAGGTAGGCCTTTATGGAGAAGTTTCTAAAAAATATCTTGTAAATAAAAGTTGGGAAAAATCTGGCTAATAACAACATTACTGACAACATAATATATCTCCTATATTCTGCGCCATAAAGTCAATAATTGAGACAAGGCTGAAAAGTTAAATAATTACTCGGCATGTCGGTTCTCATAAGCGTATCGATTCGCCACGCGGTCGACTGTAAACATGTCTCTCTCAATATTGGTGCCGATACATTGATAAAATGTGACGCAATAGTCTGCCGGGTCATCTCATCTCATTGTCCTCTGTTTAAACACAAGGGATTCTCCTGTTAGCCTCGTCATTAAAGTCATGTGAAAATTTGCATTGTATAGAAACATGACAAGTTGATAAAAGGCAAACTGCCAATGGAGTTTGTAACAATTTACAAAAATTGTTAGCCTTAGATTTTAAAAAGTGTGAATATTAAGTGACCCTTTGTTACAATTCTATATTCTACACTTAATATTATAAAGAGAGAAAAAATGTTTGTTTGTTTGTAATGGATAAACTCAAAAACTACTGGACCGATTTAAAAAATTCTTTCACCATTAGAAAGATAAAATTATCTGCGAGTAACATAGGCTATATTTTATTTTATTTTTCCGACGAAGTCGCGGGCAAAGCCTAGTTGTAAATAGTATGACTAAACTGCGAAATCAATGGCGTTTGTCAGTTACTAAACAAACTTTGGACCCCCGTTTCATCCTCTCAGGGTGTGAATTTTGAAAAATCCTTTCGTGGCAGACGTCTACTAACTATAAACTATGTCCTTGCCTTTCATTTTTATACTTTCATGTGAGCTTTCATGTTAGATGTGAGCCATTTTAACAGATCCAGAATTATTTTTTTGTATTTTTTTTTCGTATGCATTTATTTACTCTTTGTTGAAGAGTATTAGTGTAAGTAAAAAGTAATAAGTTATCTCCTGTACAGTCACGAGCAAAAACAAGTATACTTTTAGCAAAATTCAAAAGCGATTTTCTTGTGAAATAATGGTTGCAACTCTGATTTAAGACCTATTTCATTGTATTTAAAAACTATATTCCTAAAAATATGTCATTTTAATCAATATATTCCAAGAAAATAGCTTCGTCATGTTGCTAGGTGTATACTTGTTTTTGCTCGCAATTGTACAATGTGTAATGCAAAATTTCATGATGATCGGTTAAGTAATTAAGGCGTGGCAGAGTAACAAACAAACAAACTCACTTTCACCTAAAAAATATTAGTTAGAACTATTATTTGTGCTTCTGACCTCAATCTTTGTACTAAAATTGACTTCTAGGAGCTCTAGGCTCAAAACTTCATAATTTTAAGATGCTCTATAATCAAAGCTCCAATTAACCCGTCCCCAATAGTCCCCATGTCTATAAAGTTTTAGCTTCAAACAAAGGGTAGGTAATAGGATTTGAAATATTAACTTTGTGTACAAGTTTAACAAAGGATAGCATTTCTAATATTGTTTCAGAAAAATGTAACAAGATTTTGGAATTAGTTATTCTATTCATCTTTCATTCAATAATATCTTCAAAGGATTGATGGAGATTCAAATTGTTTTAATATTTACGACATTTTTTTTTGTTTGTGTTTATTATGGTTATGAAATAAATAAATGGACTGCCTCGTTGGTCTAGTGGTCGCGAAGCGGGACTGCTGAGCATGAGGTCTTGGGTTCGATTCTCAGGTCGGGCAAAGTGTTATTGAATTTTTCTATCAAGAATGTCTCAGTAGCAGCCTCGGAGTCTGGATTTGTGCCAGGCTTATATAATTGAGCTTGAGCAACTAGGTTAAATTAAGTAATCATTAGGTTTTTTTTCTTGTGAATGTCAGGTGCCCAGTACTCGTAACCGGCGTGCTTGTATGACGAGATGTGTGACCGTGAATAAGGCGAAAGGAGAATGTAAGAATCGTAGCAAGTGGCGTTCTGTGGTTTCTGAATAACCCCATGGGAAAAAGGTGCGAGTTTATGTATTTGCGAATGTTGTGCTTTTCAATGGTCTTTTGTCTAAACTAATAATAATATTATAAAATTGAAATATTTGAATTTTTGTATGTTGGTAAATGAATCACCTCAAAAAATACTGTGCCAATATCAAAAAAAAAATTCACCATTAGAAAGTTACATTTACCCTGAGTATCATAGGTGATATTATAATTTTTAAAAGTTAGGGATTCGTAAGAAAAATCACGCTAACTAAGTCGCAGGGAATGCTAGTAATAAATAATTTGACTTTGACATGACTACATAAAACCATACATGAAAATCATGAAAGTACATAAAACATGCACTTTTGTTAAACAGCGCTTTCATCAGCTTCCACGTTCACTTCAATACACTTGCTGAATAGCTGAGCAAGCCTTTTGTATGACCTTGGCCACGTCAAACTGTGCTGCAGGCAATCCCGTGTGATGGAATTTTTAATAACACTGCCTCGTTTCACGTTATGACCATTTTCGTACATTTCTGTTATACACATTGTCCGTGTAATGTGGTGTTTTTAATTGACTATGAATTTTGAATTTGATTGTACGTTAAATTTGGTAGTTACGCTGGGAATTATCGTGTTTTCTTTTGTTTGTTTGTCGTTGAAAATGCTGGTTGGTTTGTTAATTAATTTGTTTCAGTGTTATTTATTTTTTGAAATGACTATACCCGAGCTACTATACAAATGGTTAACTACTACTCAAACTGCTAGGTTTATTTGGAAACTAGCGACCCGCGTCATCTTTGCATGGGTGCAATGTAGATACATAAACCTTTTGGGATCGTATGCGAATCTTATCGAACCGTGTTCCTTCTATGTGACATATAAATTTCTTTTCTTTTAATTAAAAAGTGAATTAAAAACCGCGGTGAGCGAATTTTAGCAGAGGCGCGACACCGACATGCTTCTCTGACCGACTCTTCGACATGCTAATGAAAGCGCGTCACCGACGACGTGTTGAGTTTAGTTTCCGCTTCTGCCGGCAGACAAATTTTATAGACAAATTTTTGTTCCTAAAAATGCTTCAAGGATGAGTATTGCAAAATTTAATGTTAAAGCTAATGATTTTCATTACATTTTAACTCTCTATGCTAACAAAATACCGTGACTTTCTTTGATCTTTCCGCATACATTTTACGAAGACACAAATAAATAAAAACAAAAGATAAGTACGCTTATTCCTTTGTCATAATAATGCTGAATCAGTACTTTGTTAGCATTGCTTACCTGACTGAGATGCGGCTGAAGTATCCATCTAATTTCTTTCCCTTACAAACGAAAGAGATGCGTTCGTCTGAAATTAAGAAAGATGGTGATACACTGAGCTGTCTTGTGGAGAAATATAATTGTTGTTTCATTGATTGGTAAAGAATGCCTACGGCATAATATCCGCCTGAATCCGCCGTCAGTAAAAAGGCGTATTAAATAAATGAATAAGTAAATTGTTCGTCGTTTATGCGTTAGGCCGAATCACGACAAGTGAACTCAGCAGTGAAATAGCTTT
Organism: Hoplodrina ambigua; assembly: GCA_949774945.1. Classification (NCBI taxonomy): domain Eukaryota; kingdom Metazoa; phylum Arthropoda; class Insecta; order Lepidoptera; family Noctuidae; genus Hoplodrina; species Hoplodrina ambigua. Next base: position 12,512,755 of record OX458973.1, read on the forward strand.
CTATCAGTGAAAAAAATAAATTATGATCCAACAGAAGGTACTTCCAGAGATAAACAAAATAACATACACACATAACATGACGCCTGCAATGCCCGAAGGGTTAGGCAGACGTGTACCGACACCACACCGTACACCCACATTTCTCCAGAAAAAAATTAAATAAATTAAAATATGTAGTAATGTGATAATTACAGAATAAATAAACGATACCTAAGCGCCAAATTATACATACATAAACTCACGCCTTTTACCCATGGGGGTAGGCAGAAACTACAGAACGCCACCTACTACGATCCTTACATACTCATTTCGCCTTATCTACGTTCATACATCTCGTCATACAAGCACGCCGATTACGAGTACTCTGCACGTTACTTTTCTGATGAGAAATTATTATATCGTTTTAGTAAAGTAAGACTGCCTCATTGGTCTAGTGGTCTCAAGCGCGACTGCTGTGCATGAGGTCTTGGGTTCGATTCCCAGGTCGGGCAAAGTGTTATTGGGTTTTTCCATCAAGAATATCTCAGTAGCAGCCTCGGAGTCTGGATTTGTGCCCGGTTGATGGCAATAGGCTCGCCCCCTATTGCATGGGACTAAAACCATAACTGGCGAAATGTGGGTGTATTAATGAGTACACCTTTGCCTAACCCTTCGGGGATTACAGGCGTGATGTTATGTATGTTATGTTTTAGTAAAATAAAATCATAAATATAGATTAAAGTCCTCAGTGCATCTCCATGCTAACCCGCTTCGTATTACCTGTTATTCCCAAAACATTTTTGTTTGATGTTTGTTATATTTAATGTTGATTCCGTTTCCCCGTCTGTCCGTTTATTTGATATATAGAGGTTTTATTAATATTATTCTTTCATTCCCTTTGTGTGAACAAACATGAGTGCTGAGTGAAGCTGTATTAGAAGATTTGTGAGTACCTAATAATGCTATAGACATTTGTCTAATGTTTATGGGAAATTTGAAGGGAATACGAGTTTGGGTAAGCGTATTATTTAATGAGACTGCAAATAAGATTTGTTATTTTTTTCTCATTTGTTGTTTTTTTTTTTTTTATACAGAAACAGAAAACGCACTGTTGATAATAACTTGTGTGTTTTCTTGACTTGGTTAGACCTGCTATTGTCTTGATAACAAAAAGGTAGAAGAAGATCATGCCTTCTGCATGAATGTCATCGTCCAAATATTTTGCTATTCAAGTTGGACCTTTAAATCGTGTGCGTCAAAACATTTTTTATAATGGCAAGATAAATAAGGTAAAAGCTTGCGGGCGTCAAGCTGGCATCTAACAGCTCTATTTTTTTGTACGTTGTCTGCCCGCCTTTCTGGTGTCGGAGATGGATAATTCAAGAGGCAAAGAAGTTGACCATTTCATGTCATCATCATTAAATTTTATTTTAAAGCGAAATGTCACTCATTCATTCAATCACTGATTTTATACACGAAATCTCAAAAACTACTTGACCAATGAAGCTGAAATTTGACAGATATTACAGTCTACTAATAGGTATGAGACGTCAACTTTTGAAGGCCGCATTAAAAGGGTCGTTAATAACATACAAGTGTAAACAAATTGGATGTTATTTACTTATAAAAGAAGTCTGAGACTTTTACTTTCTTTAACATATTTTCTATCTTGTATGTTTTAGTTATATCCATTGCTTTATTGAATCTAAACAAGTGTATAGATTATTTTTCTAATGTTCATTCAATACTAGCACTTATCGTTTCGTCAATAAATCACATTACATATTTACAAACAACGTTAGTATACTCCATTTAGGTACTTATTCATTTATTTTATGAAAAAATGTAAGCATTATTTACTTTATCCTTTATTTACTTTATCCTTTATCCTTTATTTACTTTAATATTATAAATACGAAAGTAACTGTGTTTGTCTGTCTGTTACCTACGCTTTCACGACTAAATCACTGAACCGATTTTGATGAAATTTGGTTCAGGGTAAGTTTAAACCCCCAGAAAGGACGTAAGCTACTTTTTATTCGACTTCGACGAAGTCGCGGGCAAAAGCTAGTTCAAAATATTATTTGAACATACCTATTGTAAAGTAGAACAATGCTTATAAATATTTGTTTTAATTCCATTGACTTGTAAAATTGTAAGCATTCGTGTTGATTGCAACGTTCAGCTGTTCACACAAATTGGAGCATAGGTACGAGTACCTACGTGGTTTCTGTGTTCCATATTGAAATTGGAAAATCGTAGTTGTAAAAAAAAATAGTTGGTACCTTTGGTATAGCGTTTGAAGTTGGGGTTCCTTTTATTGGCTAGGTATTCGCTTAGGTGGATTTTTTGGGGTGGAAATTTAGGAGTTCTACAGTAGCTTGGCTATGCTATTCTGTAAAAATCTTTTGCTACATTAGGTCAGGCGAGCTGGATGTGAATTGCGCCTATGCCATTTCTTGGGGTTCAAGCTTATCAAAATCGATTCAGTAAATCAGTAGGTTAGCTGTGAAAACGTAGCAAAAAACTAACAATAACATTTATTGGTGTCTATGACACAGGCTTCATTGCCTAGTTTAGGAGCCAGACGTTCGAATTTAGTTTGTGTCACTGTTGTACGATCTTTTCATAAATAAATAAAAAATAAAATACAAACAAATAAAGTCACATTCGCATTTTTTATATTAATATGTATTTCATTAGGCGTGAATTTGCAAGCGGTTTTTATACACCAAATATGAACTCGTTATTCTGTTTATTTATTTTTTAATCTTCCACGTAACCACACAGATAAATGACTTTCCACACAACCTGTTTTACAAAACCCTCCCCTTTGTAACTAAAGTTAAAACAACCCCTTTGATATAGGAAACTCGTGGGGTAATATCTGCTAATATGAACTCCCCCTATTGTTGTGATGTCTTTAGAGTTAGGATGATAACAAAACATGTTTGGGGGGTGAAAGTGGGAGTGGTGGGGGAGGTAGGTGTTGTGCAAGATATTAGCTTTTTAATCATCTTTGCTTTGATATTGTTTTGGTGAAAGTCGGTGTCTTCATTTCAAGACATGGGGTCGATAGGTGGGGTATTTTAAAGCAGAAAAATTTGTATGTATTGTTAGTGATACTTATGTCAAAACCTTATTACTTACTAGCTTATAGATATATGATAATTTTTTTTTTTTTTTTTTTTTTATAAATTGTGCCTAAAGTATGTGCTATTCCAGACTATAATCTATATCTGTGCCAAATTTCATCTAGATTCGTTCAGGCGTATGTTATTCAAGACTGCATTTCTTTAATTCAAATCCATTCACCCGTTATAGCGTTACTGAGTACCAAACATCCATCCATTTAAAATTTTCGCATTAAAAGGAAGTAAAAAATACAAGTAGGTATAATATTTCTTAACACAAAAAAGCAAATAAATCGCAAGGAAACCAAACCCTTCAAGTGGCCGGCGCAAAAAAAAAAGAAGTTCCCCTCAAAATATCGCGTTACAAAGATTGGGTTCCTTGAATCAACAGTTTGAGGAAGTTGGAAGTCTGTCGGCTTCAATTTTAAGAAATATAAAACACTATGGGACTGTATTTTGATTATACGAATTGAATTTTCGAGATATAGTCTCTTTTTTATTTATTTAAACTTTATGCAACGAAGGCGGACTTAATGCCTTAGGCATTCTTTAACAGTCAACCAAAGGTGGTGAAGAGATTACATGGTAGTTGCAAATTATGAGCATAGAATAGTAAAATTATAGAAAAAAAAAACAGTTAAATGAGGTGTACCTACATAAGTACAAACTGAAGGCAAATTCTATTTATTAAAACGTTTAAAATATAGTCACAATTTCATTTCAGCCGCAAACAATTTTAGGATTTATTTTTTAATAGTCTGATAACTTTTATGCAATGAATAAATATGACAGTTTGACATATTTTCTATACAAAAAAAGCTGTCAAATCGCCGTATTTATTAAGAGTTATATATGTCGATTGAAAAATTAGCCCTTAGAGGCAATTACATGGGACTTAAACATAACTGGTAAAATGTGGGTGTAATAATGGGTACACCTCTGCCCAACCCTTTGGGAATTACAGGCGTGATGTTTTGTTATGTAATTTAAACCTTTATAGGAATATTTTTCTTCACTCTGTCATAACAAAGTTCTAAAATGTTTTAAACATTCTATCTACAAGAAGTTGCGTTCCTTAAATCAACAGTGCCGCGTCCTGCCGGCTTCAACTCAGAGAAATATGAAATAGTTAGACATCAACCTAATTGGTTGCCGTTACAGCTGCACGCCCGAAGGGTATCGTTAGGGTTGGCAGTTGTGTGGAAGATATAATCTATGGAAGTACTGGCACAACAAAAAAAAATATATTATAAGACGCAGGACTAAGGCTGAGTGCATTAGGCTATTTTGACTAATGGCTATGTATGGTATCCACATGGACTTCCATGAAGGCGTAGGTAGATGCGAGTCATATAATTAGGTATTACAATAACGTCAAGTTTGTTTGTAAGAGGTTATTTCTGGAATTCCTAGTACGATTACAAAAATTATTTCAATGATAGGAAGCTACACTACATCTGACTGCCATAGGATATATTCTATTATCTACTTGATTTTGAAACGGATGAAGTCGTGGACGGAAGCTAGTTATAGAAATGTTATAAAAAGGTATAGTTTTACATAAAGAACTACACACATACATACATATTTATACATATTTTTCGCTTAATCTAGATAAATAAACACAAAAGTGACACACAGCCTCCATTGTTTTTTGACAAAGATTTTATCAAAGATAAAACTCAAATCCACGCAAAGAAGTCGGCAAAATCTAGTAACCACAATTTGGTAACGATAGCTTCCACATCAATACAAGCCACTGCCCTGAGAAAAGGCCAAAATAGATTAGCTACTTCCAAACCAATCTATTCATCAATAACTTCGTCAAAGCTTTTTAGGACGGACACGATCTTCAGTAATGAAGAACACGAACAAGAACAAGAAACTAGCGTAGGGCTGAAATACTCGTATTATTAAAATAAAGACCCGCACCACTTCCTAGTATATTATTTATTTTATCTGTCTACGGAATAAGGACTAACAACGGGACTGCAGCAACCCTGGATTCACTTCAAAAATAAGTTCCGCTACTGATGAAAAATTTCGTTCAACCAGTTAGAAACCAGCTTCAAGATATTAAACTCCGGGAACTCGATAATCAAATAGTTTGGTACCGATTTTATGTTTAGTTAATGTATCAAATCAGACATTTTAACTATTAGGTAACATAATTACACAAATAGCGAGACTCGAAACGGTTATCTAGTCTCTAGGAAATATAAATAATTGTTCCGTTCGGCAATCGATCCCGCAAGATGCAGCGCAGCAGTCAATCGCTTATCGTATTTTGGTAGTACTCTTTTGAAGATGTTATTTTATGAGTTTTTATGTTTTTGGGTAGGAGAAGTCAGCTAAGAACAAATATTGTAACAAGCCTAAATCAAAGGTATTTTGATTTCCTTGCGGTCTAAGTTGTATAAATAAACTTTACAAAATAGAACGCAAAAGACCAACTACTGTCAAAAACAAATGTTTGCCTTGTTTGGTCCACTTATACTAGGGTTAACTTCCGAGCCCATACATTAAGACATTTTGTAATTCAGTCTCATGTTAATAACTAACTTAGAATTAAGTTTCCGGCGTCATAAAATCTAGAAATATAATAACAAACTGGCTCTTATTATATCCACCTACATATTTCTTAATTGAGACATTAAAAAATAATTTCTCGTTCCTTCGTCACATGTGCTGATTGGCGTCAACTAGCAAAAAACTTGCAATAATTCGCGGCGCATATTTCGTCTAATCGTCGCAATGAACCATTTAGTTGAACCGGCCAGTTAACTTATGTGTTGATGCTTAATCGCGGATGTAATTTCAAATGACGCCGACTTAAGAAAGGCATTCTGGAATATTACTGCGGGGACCTATTTTCATGGCGGTAGATAGTATCGGGATAGCCCAGTGGTAAAGGCGTTCGTCTCTCATACATAACAGACAAGTTCTAATATTACTTTTTCAAATCATACGTATCTTCTTTTATCTTGAACATCACTGACATCGATGAAGAAAAACATCATGAGGAAACCTGGAAATCATCAATGGCCTAAAGCCGCCAATCGGCCTTCAAGTGTGACGATCTAGTAGGTTGGCATTAATAGCCGATTAATCAGGGTTGAACTACGATACAATTACAAATATTTTTTTGCCTCGTTACCCTTACACTAGGAGCATTTCCTGTATCGTGGGCTTAAAGCCACATACACAAAAAACCAGATCCGGATCATGTTTGAGTAGGCCATACAAATATTTGTTCCGTATAGGAATTGAACTAGAGACACGCAGCGCAGCAGATAATAGTTTCTTTTTGTAAAATTGAATCCCGAAAATGCTTTTAATTAAACGATTTGTATTTTGTTAACTATTTAACCACTGAACCATTTAAGAACACAAACAAAAAAAAGGGTACAGAAAAATATGTAAAACGACAATGATTATTATGCAGAAAATACTAAAATAACATAATGTTTCTCAAAATATCGCATACTTCGTCAATAGCAGCACAGTTCGTCGGCCTCCCGGCATCCGTTGGGCATCCGTCGGGCATACTTTCCTCATCAAAGTACATTGCATCGGCGGCGGTGACCGCGGCCCCTCACACGACATACTTCCCATGTTTCTCTAATCTTCAAATATTTGTACTACGCATGTAAGTAGGGGAAATAAGTTATTTCGCTTGCTGATGGCCATGACGTAATCACTTTAATAATAGACCGTAGTGCATACAGAAATAATCGTCGATCGGTTTGTCATTTCATTGTAGGTTAAGTAACGGGCCTCTGCGAGTTGGTTTTGGCCCCCTTTTTTTTTAGGTGGTAAAAATCATCAAATGACCCCTTCCGCCCTGGGTGGGGCGGAAGGGACTGTCAGACTTTTACTGACTAAAAACCACCCTGTTTCTTCAGTTGCCCTTTACGTTCCGGGGCCACGGCATCCTGTTAAGACGTCCCGCAACTGGTTTTGGCCCCTGCGACGCCTTTTAAATCTTCGGAACCCGTCGGAACCTACATGGTTTTGACGATTGACACGGCACGCCCAAGGTTTGTTTCAAACAAAACTACATTGATGGATCGGAAGGGCAGACTGCATTCTAATCAGTCTCAATCTGACAAAAATTTATATAACTTTCCGGTCTACATTTTCGACAAGTTTGTTGAACTGTCACTGAGATGAAATTTTGAACAGTTTTAATTACGGAAATTGGCATTCTGGTAATGTAAAAATTTTGCTAATAAAATATACGGTCTACGTCCTAACTCTTTGAATTGAAAATACATTTGTACTACAAAGACTGAGAAATCAATTTAGATGATTTTGTGTCTGTTTATAAACGTAATTTGCTTTAACAAAACCAAATTCTTCAAGCAACTAGATTTGAATCGCAATCCATTTCAATTTTAGCAAAGAAGCATTCCAATCCATCTGACAAATAAACTCGTACCTACTCTGTCCCCGATACACGATATATGTATGTACCTAAGATCACAAAGCATTTTCACTGTATAGGATTTTTTACGGCCTGCATCCTCCTTCCAAAAACTCAACATACGAAAATTCCACGAAAAATCTCGTATTCAAATAAAATGGACCGAACATAGAGGTAGTCAATAAATCCCAAAACTGGAATGTTTGCTGTACCTTTAAAATAGGGTTATGGTTTCCCCTGGCTACTCGAATCTGACGCTCCTTTATTATAAATTCCATGGCTTTGAAGTATGTGACACAGAGGAATAATACACGGGGTTTTTTATTTTGATGTTTTTGAAAATCGAGCTGATAGGATTAAACGAATTTTTCGTTTAAACAAATATTTTTTTTATTATTCTCACAGCAGATTGTCCAAGGATCGATTTTTAGGTCCGGTAAAAAATGATGTTGGGTTTTTCTACTAGGAATTTCTCAGTAGCAAGCCGGAGTATGGAAGTTGGTGATGTAACACCCCCGTGCTTTGGTAACACATTGGTCTCTTCCCGGTCATGTCGGATTGCCGTCTCATCAGACACGAGCATCTACGCTCACACACTTGTGCAATATAATATATCTCCTGCGTACTAGGCTAGTTTCCATTGATATTGGCCGCGATGGCCGAAATCTGTCTGGAGAATATAAGGATAACAAAAATGACAAGAACTTATAGAAAACGGTCTTACTATAAACAAAACAAAAGACGACGAAAAGAAAAAAAACAAAAAGAAAAGAATTAAATAAACATCTGTCCAATTAACTACTTGTAAATTCCGCCCCCCGCGGTCAATTTACAACCATGACTACCATCCACATGAATATCTAACAAGTGCTTAATAAACAAATTCTCGGATCGCCCTGTGAAACCCTAAACGTTGTGCGGCGTGCAATCTCAGTAAATAATTGCAGTTCCCCTCCATAAAGTCGAGAGGGAAGTTTGTTCACGTAAAATGATACAGGAACGTCTTAACTAACGGTAAAGTGCGCCGGAACTGGATACCTGAATTGGATACCTTTTTTTTTTTCAAGAAGGGGACGTGGTAATCTTTTTCTGTGCTGTTTTGTAAATCTAAACAAATACGTATTATAAAGAGAATAGAAAATATTATAGAGAGAAAAGATTTTTCTACTTTTTTTTTTGTTTGTAATGGAAATACTCAAAATTTACTCACTGATTTTAGAAATTCTTTCACTTATGGAAAGCTCCATTATCAGTGAGAAACATAAGTTTTCTTCAATTTTTTTTACACATAATTGAGAGAAAAAAAATACAAATTAGAAATTCGTTGCTTGGAGAAGATTAATTTTGCAATACGAAAGTTAAAGTTTTAGGTCTTTTGAAGACTTTTGAAATGAAATTCTTTAACGCGGCTTGCGGCAGGAGTCAACTGGCCAAAATCGATGTATTCCTTCACCCATGTCAGTCATGTCCAAGATAAACTTCAGAAAGTACGTGTGAATTGAAAAAGTAACTTTGGTTGTGGGTTCAAATCCGGGCAGGATTAGAACCCAAAACCTCAAATATGAGAGGCGGGCGCCTTAGCGACTGGGCCATCACGACAGCTTAATCCAACAGCTGAATAAATGAGTATTTAAATTTTAATTTCAGTCAACAAAGTGTCCCTATAAACCTATAGTTAAATTAAATTGTGTTTAGTATAATAAAAATATTGAAAATGTTACAATTACTTTTATTGTAATTTCTATACATTCATTTTGATTCAATTTTAATTTCTATGTTATATTCAATTATTTTATGTTTTATTAGCAAGTTATTTTCCAAGCCATCTGTTAATTAAATGTTAGAAAACAACCTGTATGACGTTAATAGGATCTAATATAAATAAGGGGAAATTTTTAAATATGTCAGTTCGCGTCAGTGACTTGGTGAAGTAACAAAATGGGGCTTAATATAGTAACTCTTACTCTTCTTATATGTTCGGTAAGTAATAATATTAATTTAATAGTAGCCCCAGCAAACTTTGTACCGCCTCAGAATCAATGAATATGGCATGTTTTTTTTTCGTGAAATTATTTCTTGTTTTTATAGCAAAATGTGACATACCAATAGCAGTGCCATCTACCGGGTCCAATTGTGTTTTTAAACTATCCAGAAACCCATTGAAATATACACGAAAATTATTCAAATTAATCGAGCTGTTTTGGAGGAGTTAGGTGACAAACACACGTATAGAAGAATTATAATTTATGTATATTAAGATTTCAAGAATTTCATGCTCTCATGTTTTACCTTCCCTGAAAAAGTTTCGGTTAACTTACCAGGCAGATTATTTCGTTTCATTTCGTTTATCAATTTTTGATTGATTTTATTTTTCTGGCACATAAGTAGGTATTTAGTATCCGATTTTTAATTTTTAGATATTGGTGCCGATTCCCTTGGTCACAAACTAAACTAAAATTAGACCACTTCCATCTTTTTCTGTCCAATAAAACAAGAAAGAGACTAATTTAAATAAGAGGTGTCAAATTTAGTCAATCTGACACATCCATACAATTATTAAAATCATCTTAAAACGTGTGGATTAAAAATACGGAAAAGTTCAAGGTAAAACTAATTTGACATCGCTAACTTAGTTCTTTAATGTCACCGTCCTTTCCTTTCGTTGTATTTTAGTAAGAGATGTAAATTCTCTGAATTTAGTCTAGTTTGTGAACAAGGAAATCGGTATCATTAATTTTATAGCTTAGTGCTTGTAGCATATCTAATATGTTTACGAGGCATGCAGTGTTAACCTGTAAGAAATTGTTTGTTTAACCTAAATGTATGCCCAGATATTACTTTAACTATTTACAGTATAAACAATTGTTGGTTGGCTAATAAAGGAAAATAAAAAATAAAATAATATCCCCACAAAATGACATATTGGAAGAAAAGGCTCTTTAAACTTTAATGGCATAAATAACACTAGCCAATCAAATCAAGTCACACCAGATTTCTATTAAATCACTAGCTTCTGGAAGCAAGCACCTAGCGATTTTAAATATACGAGTACTTTACGACCTATTCTCATACCTTTCAACATAACATAACATAACATCACGCCTGTAATCCCTGAAGGGTTAGGCAGAGGTGTACCCATTAGTACACCCACATTTCGCCAGTTATGTTTTTAGTCCCTGTTATAGGTGGCGAGCCTATTGCCATCAACCGGGCACAAATCCAGACTCCGAGGCTGCTACTGAGAAATTCCTGATGGAAAAACCCAATAACACTTTGCCCGACCTGGGAATCGAACCCAAGACCTCATGCACAACAGTCGCGCTTGCGACCACTAGACCAACGAGGCAGTCTCATACCTATCAAATAAACATAAAAATCATTTGAGATGTTTCGGAGAACTGCGACCACAAAGACCATGACACTAGATTTTCTTACATTAAAAGATTATTATTACCTTTCACTCATCATTAGGCTATACCCACTGCTGGGTTTAGGGTTCTCTATGGTCAAAGTCCAAGTCAAATCATTTATTTCAATTAGGCCATTATTAGGCACTTTTCAACGTCAAATACAAGGTTTGTTCCTAGCTGTTTTGTTCATAACGAGTGGTGAAGTATAGAGATACAAACTTGAAATATAGCCAGTCAGCGTTGAGCATGGTTATTTGATTAAAGCTTAACTTTTTATTCCAGATATGTTACGTTACACAAGCTGTTCCTAAACCAGGGGGTATGTATCATAATTTTAAAATATAGAACAAATATGTTTTTGTCTCAAATAGACTAAAATCATAACACTAATGTGACGAATTGTCGACAAGCTTCATTTATAGCTACAAAAATAAATTCTCACTTTACAGGAAAACCATATTGTGGCACACCAACTACGACATCGACACCAAAACCAACATCTTCGTGTGACACGACATCAACAAAACCAACGACAACACCTAAACCAACATCTCCGTGTGACACAACATCAACAAAACCAGCAACAACAACAACAAAAACACCAAAACCAACATCTCCGTGTGACACGACATCAACAAAACCAACAACAACAACAACAAAAACACCAAAACCAACATCTCCGTGTGACACGACATCAACAAAACCAACAACAACAACAACAAAAACACCAAAACCAACATCTCCGTGTGACACAACATCAACAAAACCAACAACAACAACAACAAAAACACCAAAACCAACATCTCCGTGTGACACGACATCAACAAAACCAACAACAACAACAACAAAAACACCAAAACCAACATCTCCGTGTGACACAACATCAACAAAACCAACAACAACAACAACAAAAACACCAAAACCAACATCTCCGTGTGACACAACATCAACAAAACCAACAACAACAACAACAAAAACACCAAAACCAACATCTCCGTGTGACACAACATCAACAAAACCAACAACAACAACAACAAAAACACCAAAACCAACATCTCCGTGTGACACGACATCAACAAAACCAACAACAACAACAACAAAAACACCAAAACCAACATCTCCGTGTGACACGACATCAACAAAACCAACAACAACAACAACAAAAACACCAAAACCAACATCTCCGTGTGACACAACATCAACAAAACCAACAACAACAACAACAAAAACACCAAAACCAACATCTCCGTGTGACACGACATCAACAAAACCAACAACAACAACAACAAAAACACCAAAACCAACATCTCCGTGTGACACGACATCAACAAAACCAACAACAACAACAACAAAAACACCAAAACCAACATCTCCGTGTGACACGACATCAACAAAACCAACAACAACAACAACAAAAACACCAAAACCAACATCTCCGTGTGACACGACATCAACAAAACCAACAACAACAACAACAAAAACACCAAAACCAACATCTCCGTGTGACACGACATCAACAAAACCAACAACAACAACAACAAAAACACCAAAACCAACATCTCCGTGTGACACGACATCAACAAAACCAACAACAACAACAACAAAAACACCAAAACCAACATCTCCGTGTGACACGACATCAACAAAACCAACAACAACAACAACAAAAACACCAAAACCAACATCTCCTTGTGACACTACATCAACAAAACCAACAACAACTACAACGACGACACCAAAACCAACATCTCCTTGTGACACTACATCAACAAAACCAACAACAACAACAACAAAAACACCAAAACCAACATCTCCGTGTGACACAACATCAACAAAACCAACAACAACTACAACGACGGCACCAAAACCAACATCTCCTTGTGACACTACATCAACAAAACCAACAACAACAACACCAAAACCAACATCTCCATGTGACACGACATCAACAAAACCAACAACAACAACTACAACACCAACAACTACAACACCAACAACTACAACACCAACAACTACAACACCAACAACTACAACACCAACAACTACAACACCAACAACTACAACTCCAACAACTACAACACCAACAACTACAACACCAACAACTACAACACCAACAACTACAACACCAACAACTACAACACCAACAACTACAACACCAACAACTACAACTCCAACAACTACAACACCAACAACTACAACACCAACAACTACAACACCAAAACCAACATCTCCGTGTGACACGACATCAACCAAACCAACCACAACAACAACAACACCAAAACCAACATCTCCTTGTGACACAACAACAACTACATTAAAACCAACATCTCCTTGTGACACAACAACAACAACATTAAAACCAACATCTCCTTGTGACACAACAACAACTACATTAAAACCAACATCTCCTTGTGGCAACTAAGATCTACACCAATAGTACCGATAGCGTAAGGCACCTTACAACCAAGACCTTAAACAACGGAATACAATTAAATAAAGGAATTTTAGTTATCCAGTCCAACAGGAAAAATAAACTTTCACCATTCCAATTGTTTTCTTTTGGTGCATTTCATAAATTTCAGAGGGTCACCTAGTGCCCCTTTTAGTAGCAATGATTTTGTATAAAATTTTGTTTCATTTCTAAAAATGTAAATTTAAATAATTTGAATACATACGAATTTCTCTTGTTTTACTAATATTTTGTCTTTAATTCACTGTAAAATATTTATTAATAAAAATACTTAAAATTACTATGGTGAATTTTATTGCTCATTATTTATACCTTGGTTTTAATTTTATTTGTGTTGTTTTTTTTTATTTAACATTACATCATGCCTGCAATCCCTGAAGGGTTAGGCAGAGGTGTATACCCACATTTCGCCAGTTATGTTTACGTCCCATGTAATAGGGGGCGAGCCTATTGCCATCGACCTGGCACAAATCCAGACTCCGAGGCTGCTACTGAGAAATTTCGGATGAAGATATCCAATAACACTGCTCGACCTGGAAATCGAACCCAAGACTTCATGCTCAGCAGTCGCGTTTATCGACCACTAGACCAATGAGACAGTCCAGTTTATCTTTCAAATGTCAATGGTTCTGTTAGAACTATTGACCTCGATGCGCTAATCAGACTCGCACTGAGCTCTGAATATAACTTGAGCCCACAGTCCCTTTAATGCAAAAAGTGACTAGCGCACCACCACGTCGCCGCCGTAAACATACTGTTCATAAGATTTATCCTTCTAATACACTGCTCTTCCTCTGTAAAACTCTACAGGAAGTCAGTACATGTATGCGAAAGGATTAATTATTAATGTATTTGTGTGAAACAACTGCTGCAGTCAAATCATTTTATTAACATAACTACTCTTTACGGCAATTCGGGTACACTGTGGTCACTGGCATGCTGCGTTGCATGCATGCATGCATGTTCACATCCTCGCGTGAACACTCATCATTCTTGTAAACAGTCGCTGTCAGAAGAAATTGGTCATCTCATAACTTGATGACTTGTATTTTTTTATGGTTTTATATTGCTCTTTATCATAATTATCTTATTACATCTATCTATATAATAAAAAAAATCGTTAGATCTGTTGCTAAGCGCAAAACTCAAGAACGGCTGGACCGATTTGGCTGATTCTTTTTTTGTAGTGTTCGTAAACTAAGGCACGAGGTTTTTATGAAAATAAAAATGGAAAATACAGCGGAAATTTCGTAATCTACCCGTGCGAAGCTGGGGCGGTTCGCTAGTATTACAATAGAAACAGAAACAATCAACAAACAAAAACAAACCAGGATTTTGTAAAAACTTGAAGGAAAGGAGTATAGGTGGAATTTTTTGCTCTAGCGAGGAAGTTTCAATTTTACTGACTAATTCAAAAGTGCATGTAAATAGTTTAATAAAAAAAAAATCTTTGACTTTTGTATTTCATTGGTAATCTAACCAGGGTTTCTGCTGTATCTGGTTCAATGGGTAGCGGACCCTAATATAGTTGTGAAAAGAATTGGCAGATAAAGATAAAGTTTTAAATTGGTACTGAACACAATCAGAGTCGTATGGAGCAGGTAGGACATACGGCGCCTAACGAAAAGCCGAACATACTTTACGCCTGCTACACTGAAAACCAGCGCCAGGGCTCCGGCATTATGCTGAGCGTCAGCCATATAGCGCGGTAGTGGCGCATATTTACGTATCCGTATGTACGTGTATAACGTGGACCATCAGGGTCGAGAAGTTGCGCTACAACGTTCGTGGTGCGAGTTTCGACTCATTGCATTGAGATCTTCCTCAAGGAAGAGTTTTGGCCGAAGGGGTCATGTATCGGCGATTCCGCGGAAGACTACGCGACACCACACAGCGCAACACGACGCCGTCACTTCGTGTGCAGTAAGTTTTTGTTTTTATAAATATGTATGATAGTCTATAAAGTATATTTGTTATGGGTCTTTGTTACCTGAATTGAATGAATATAATATAAATAAACAAATAATAATAATGAATTGTCAACTTCTAGATTTAATACTTGTTTTCTAGCTTAAGCTTTTTTTATATTACGTGTGTCACTTTCACGGGAATAAATAGTTTTTTGTTATTTCTTTCGAAATCTATGAAGTGCTAGTGAAGTGCGCCCAGTTCTAGTTGAAGGACGTCACATGGTGTTTTTTCTTTTTAATAAAAGAACATGACTATTTATTTGCACTATTAAGAGAATACTGTGAGAATGCCAAAGTAAATAAAAAAAGGAATATTTATTGCTTTTGAGCATAATCAACTTAATTGTTATTATGAATCTATAAATTAAACCGTGTACGCAAGTGATATTGTTCTTCAAATACAAATATTATTTTTGTGTCATCTGTTTAAACATTGAATAAAAAAATATGAAGGACGATCTTACATTTTTTTTATAAAAAGGGTAGGTTTTTGAAATCCAATATCAGTTCGCATCAGTGACTTGGTAAAGTAGCAAAATGAGGGCTAATATAGTAACTCTTACTCTTCTGATATGTTCGGTAAGTAACAATCTTAATTTAAATCAATATCCTTGACCTATTTACGTTTTTATTCATGTTTTTTACTAAAACAATTTTAAAAATGGTCTAGCTCCTAAACCATGAAAAATCGTAGAATATACAATTCGATTCAATCCGACATGAAATTCCAGAGATTCGCGCGTTTAAAAAAACAAACAAATAATCTCTTCTACTTTACTATAGTGTTAATAACATATATTACTCGCACTTTCAGTAGGTATATATAGCCATTAAGATATCACGGATTAGTGTTCTATCCAATCATTATCAGCTTCATCGTCATCAATCGACTTCATTTACTGTTGGGTATGGGCCTCTCTGTATTTGTTCATAGCTGTTTTGTTCATAACGGGTGGTGAAATATAGAGATACAAACTTGAAATATAGCTGAAGTCAGCGTTGAGTTTGGTTATTTCATTAATGTTTTACCTTTTATTACAGATATGTTACGTTACACAAGCTGCTCCTCAACCAGGGGGTATGTACCAAATACCTTCTTATAAAATAAAATAAAAAGTACCTACAAATAACTGAAATTACAACTACTTTTTTTCTCAAATAGATTATAATCATAACACTATATTCTACTAATTGTTGCTTGTCGACGAATTGCTGGCAAGCATGATTGAAGCTACCAAAAAATGTGTTATGATTTTAATAATAAATTCTCATTTTTCAGGCCCACCATTTCCAATAACACCTGGTAGCGCACCATTTGAAATAACACCTGGTAGCGCACCATTTCCAATAACACCTGGTAAACCACCATTTCCAATAACACCTGGTGGCCCACCATGTCAAATACCACCTGCTGGCCCACTAGCATGAGTACCAGAACCTTGTGACCAGTAAGATCTGCACCAACGTTTTACGGCACCTTACCACCAACACCTTGATTCGGTAACACTTGCACCTACCAACAACGGAATACAACTAAATAAAGAAGTTTAAGTTATCGGGTCATAGTAATATGAAAACATTGACCGTTACAATTGTTTTGTTTTGGTGCATTTCATAAACTGCACAGGGTCACCTAGTGCCCCTTTTGATAGCAATGATTTTGTATAAAGTTTTGTTTCCTTTCTAATAATGTAAATTTGAATAATTGAATACAAACGATTTTCTACTATTATACAATTGATATTTTGTCTTTAATTCACATTCAAATATTTAAACATTATCAATAAATATATATAAAATTATTACGATGAGTTTTATTGTTGATGATTTATTTTATGCTTTGGTTTTAATTTTATTTGTGAGGTTTTATTTTATTTTATTCCTTCTCTTGTAAGTCTTCGTGTTCCTTTAAATGACTTAAGGATTACTGAATAATCACATTACAATGTGATCAAATAAATTAACTCAATAATCATTAACTTGAGTGTAACCGTTTACTTACTTGGATATAGTGGGGTGTTTTTTATGTTTAAGCCCCATGTAATAGGGGCGAGCCTATTGCCATCAACCGGTCACAAATCCCGACTCCGAAGCCGCTAATGAGAAATTTCTGAAGAAAAAACCCAATAACACTTTGCCCGACTTGAGAATGGAACCCAAGACCTCATGCTCAGCAGTCGCGCTTTGCGACCACTAGACCAACGAGGCAATATAATATAAATTTAAAATTATCATATTTTTTTATTTTTATCAGTTAAATCTGAGACTTTGAGTTTTTAAAGTGATGAGTTTATGAAATACCTACTAATAAACGACTTAAAAGTGTTTATTAATGATTGAGTTCGTCTTTATTTTATTTGATTACTAGAATTTGCCCGCGGCTTCGCTCGCAAATTAAAATTATAATTCGATCATGATTCGAAAGACACGTGGCGCCATCTATTATTATAAGAACGTTATTGTGAACGTTATTGTGTTATCGGAACCCGTACTTTTTTCGGGATGTAAGGTACCTTATGTCCTTTTTTGTACACCTAAGTACATGTACCTATGCAAAATTTCAGAATGATCGGTTCAATGGTTTAGGCTTGGAAAGGTAAAAAACAATTTTACTTTCGCATTGATAATATTAATAGTATACATAGTTAGGTTTAAGATAGTTTACGAAGGGGCGCAATTATGCGTGAGCTAGGCGCCATTTTTGTTGGTACGCCCGTGAACCAAATAATTATAAAATCACGCATTGCTATCAATGGAAAGTAAGTCGTCACAACAAAATTTTTAATAGTACCATTCGATGTCTTCCGAAGGATGCTGAATTGAAGGACACTTTAGACCAGGGGTTTCCGAACTTATTTGGTCTACTACCCACTTTGAGAATAAATTATCTTCTAGCGTTCCCTTTTTCACCTACGTAAAAACCACCTAGCAGATAAAGGTACAAATCGCTCTCCAAGCCTCTACACAACGCCCCGATTTTTTCAGGGTCTCTTACGTCATCGCGCACTTTGGGAAACGCTGTTTTAGATAATAGCATGGGATCAAACGACAAGATCCTAGCATAAGCAGCCAATGAAACCTATGTCTTGTTCAATGAAATTCAATTTTCTCTCGCTTCCTCTCTGCGAGCCAAAGTGGACTTTGGTTCGCCACACAGGACCAGTCAAATCAAATTAATCATCTTTAAAAATAAATACAATTGAAATGTCTGTAATGTCAACATCACAGCTTTTCAATAAATGTATATCGTCATGTCATTAACTTTAGTGTCGTGATATATTCTGCTTGAGGTTGGGGGTTCAAATCCGGGCCAGTACCAACGTGACTTTTTTAATACATTTGTACTTTCTAAATTTTATCTTGGACATCACTGACATCGGCGAAGGAAAACACTGTGAGGAAACCTGTACTTATACCAGCCTATTACTGTCCCATTCAAAACATGTCAGAGATTCTTGAGGCGGTTTAGAAACTCTGACCATAGGGTGTGTGGGGTCGTAAGACCTTACTGCCCACACGATAAAGAAAAAGTGAAAGTAAACAAGGAACTTACACGAAAAACAAACAGGCCCCTGGCCAGTTTGAATTACAAAGAAGAAGCTAGTTACTCGTTCTAAACAATAGATTTCTTTAGAGAAGAAAAAGCGAGCAATTTAATGAACACACTTTACGCCGTCTACGTTAAAAACTAGCGCCGAGGTTTCGTGCCTTCGTGCATAGGCCGGGCATTATGCTGAGCGTCAGCCGTATCGCGTGGCAGTGGCGCATATTTCCGTATCCGTATGTATGTGTATTGTCAACTTCTAGATTTAATACTTGTTTTCTGGCTTAAGCTTTTTTATGTTACGTGTGTGTCTTTCACGGGAACAAATAGTTTTTTGTTATTTATTTCGAAATCTATGAAGTGCTAGTGCGCCCAGTCCTAGTTGAAGGTTTGGCACAAGGTGTTTTTTTCTTTTTAATAAAATAACATGATTACTTATTTGCACTATTGAGACAATACTGCTCTCAATGCAAACTGAATAAAAAAAATAATATTTATTGCTTTTGAATATAATACACTTAATTATTATTATGGATCTATAAATGAAACCGTTTACGCAAGTGATATTGTTCATCAAATACAAATATTGTGTTAATTTTAATAAAAACATTGTAACATTTAATTATTTGTTTATTTAAAAAAATCATTTCAATTTTTGTGTCATCTGTTTAAACATTGAATAAAACAATATGAATGACGATCTTAGATTTATATATAAATAGGGTAGATTTTTAAAATTCTATATCAGTTCGCATCAGTGACTTGGTGAAGTAGCAAAATGAGGGCTAATATAGTAACTCTCACTCTTCTCATATGTTCGGTAAGTAACAATATTAATTTAATTTAACATCCTTAAACTATTAACGTGTTTTACTGTCTCCATTTATAAGGCAGTTCATTTAAGGCATTTTTTTTTATTCAATTACCTAAATTTAAAACGTAGAATTCGAAAAATGTGACATTTTCGAAGGTTTGATGGTACTAATAACATCAGTTCGTCACACCAGATTTTTTAACCGTAATATGTTACGTCTTATGTTACTGCTCTGTCCCCATGGGCAGTAGCGGATTTTTATAGAGCCTATAATATTC
The DNA here is from genome assembly GCA_949774945.1 of Hoplodrina ambigua. NCBI lineage: Eukaryota > Metazoa > Arthropoda > Insecta > Lepidoptera > Noctuidae > Hoplodrina > Hoplodrina ambigua. The sequence goes on from OX458973.1 coordinate 12,532,780, forward strand.
CTCATAAATGTAGATATAATTAATACAAAAAGATTATTTCCAATTCCACTAGAAGTTCCAGTAATTAGCACGTTTAAACAAACAAACAAAAAATTTCTGCAGCTTTATTTATATTAGATAGCTATCAAGGGTATTAGGAATTAGTGTTTTATAAAATAATTTTCGGCTTCATCGTCATCAATCGACTTCATCAGCTGTTGGGTATAGGCCTCTCTGTATTTGTTCATAGCTGTTTTGTTCATAACGGGTGGTGAAATATAGAGATACAAACTTGAATTACAGCTGAAGTCAGCGTTGAGCATGGTTATTTTTAATGCTTAACTTTTTATTACAGATATGTTACGTTACACAAGCTGCTCCTACATCAGAGGGTATGTACCAAATAATAACTTTTATAGAAAGTACAAATAACAGAAAGGACAACTACTTTTTTTTTGTTTTATATAGTTTGTAATCGTAAGGCGATTAACATACGGCACCGTGCATCGCCGCGGTAGGCAGTGAAGCGGTGATTATCACTTGTGAAAGGCAACGACGGATATACGATCGGACGGATCGACGGATCATAGAGGCCAATGCGACATGAGATCCGCTTCACCGCGTACCGCGGCGGTGCGCGGTGCCGTGTGTTAATCGCCCAACACTTTATTCTACTAATGCGACAGTGTTGAGAAGCATGAATGAGGCTTCCGTTAAATGTGTTATGAATTTATTAATAAATGCTCATTTTCAGGATGTACGGAAGCTCCATCTCCAACTTGTGACCCACCAACACCAGAACCAGAGCCTCCTTGTGACCCACCAACACCAGAACCAGAGCCTCCTTGTGACCCAAAACCACCAAAACCAAAGCCTCCTTCTGACCCAAAACCACCAAAACCAGAGCATCCTTCTGACCCAAAACCAGAGACTCCTTGTGACCCAAAACCACCAAAACCAGAGTATCCTTCTGACCCAAAACCACCAAAACCAGAGACACCTTGTGACCCAAAACCACCAAAACCAGAGAATCCTTCTGACCCAAAACCACCAAAACCAGAGAATCCTTCTGACCCAAAACCACCAAAACCAGAGACTCCTTGTGACCCAAAACCACCAAAACCAGAGCATCCTTCTGACCCAAAACCACCAAAACCAGAGACACCTTGTGACCCAAAACCACCAAAACCAGAGAATCCTTCTGACCCAAAACCACCAAAACCAGAGAATCCTTCTGACCCAAAACCACCAAAACCAGAGACTCCTTGTGACCCAAAACCACCAAAACCAGAGAATCCTTCTGACCCAAAACCACCAAAACCAGAGACTCCTTGTGACCCAAAACCACCAAAACCAGAGACTCCATGTGACCCAAAACCACCAAAACCAGAGCATCCTTCTGACCCAAAACCACCAAAACCAGAGACTCCTTGTGACCCAAAACCACCAAAACCAGAGAACCCTTGTGACCCAAAACCACCAAAACCTTGTGACCGCTAAGATCTACACCAGCAGTAACACCGACATTTTAAGGCACCTTGCGATTACAATAACATCTACGGCAATACCAACAACGGAATGCAACTAAATAAAAGAATTTTAGTTATCCAGTCATACCTAATAACATGAAATTTTGACCATTACTTACCTATGTTACAATTGTTTTCTTTTGGTGCTTTTCTTGAACTGCACACGGTCACCTAGTGCCCCTTTTAGTATCAATTACTTTGTGTAAAATCTTGTTAACAGTGTAAATTTTCAACAATTTTAATACATGCAATTTTCTCTTATTTTTTGGTCTTCTATTCACAGTAAAATATTTAAACATGATCAATAAAATTATTTCAAATTACTATAATGAGTTTTATTGTTTATTATTTATTTTATGCTTTGGTTTATTTTTTGTGACGTTTTATTTTATTTTATTATTTTGTCTTGTCAAGTCTCTTTGTTCCTTTTAATAAGTTAAGAAAAACAGAATAATTACAATACAAAATTATCAAATAAATTAACTTAAGTATTTTAAATTTTCAAAGTTATTTTTATATATTTTTTTAAGTTTTCTACGTTTTGGAACGGGCCTTTGGAACGTAGACGATTTTGCTTACAGTAGCATGGCCATTCGATTTGGGCCGTTCAGACTAAGTACCCGTATTCCAAGGGTTCCCTCTAGTTGGCAGAATCTCTATGTTTCGAAATTTATTTCGCTTAACTTCACTTGGCATAATCTTTTTTATCAGAATATTTATAAGGCATACAAATTATTGAATAGAATTACTGTGTGGCACATTTTTATATGTATGTCCGAATTTACTAAGGCATACGTAAGATGCCAGAATTTTATTTTCCTATAAGTTGATTAGGCATATTGCCATTTCTATAACATCATAATTTATAACTTAACTAAAAATTATAAAAATACTGACTGTTTGTCTGGTCTAGTGGTTACAAAACGCGCCTGCTGACCGTGAGGTCTTGGAATTGATTCCCAGTTCGAGCAAAGTGTTGTTGGGTTTTTCCACCAGGCATTTCTCAGTAGCAGGTTGATGGCAAAAGGCTCGCCCCCCATTACATGGTACTTAACACACCGCACAGCATAACTGGCGAAATATGGGAGTTCTAATAGGTACGCCTCTGCCTAACCCTTACAAATAAAACAGGATACAGGCGATATCTTATGTTAAAATCGAAATCATCATCATCATCATCTCAGCCGTAGGACGTCCACTGCTGAACATAAGCCTCCCCTACAGATTTCCAATAAGACCGGATGGAAACGGCTTTCATCCAGCGCGATCCCGCGGTCTTTATCAGATCGTCTGTTCACCTTGTGGGTGGAAATCAAAATATTGTCTCATAAAGTCAATATTATGTGCTACAAAATTTAGTAATAGAAACAAATCACTGCAAAATGGACTCCATGTTACTTTGTCTGCCTTATCCGGAGAGTGTGATTTAAGCTCGCGTAGGTGTGGAGCGCGTGAGATCTTCGTCGATCAGCTCGCGTGGGACAGTCCCGCCGCGCCGAAGCCCCGCAGCACCGGAACCGTGACAGACACCATGCTCGTTGCATATTAACATAACATAACATCACGCCTGTAATCCCCGAAGGGTTAGGCAGAGGTGTACCCATTAGTACATCCACATTTCGCCAGTTTTGTTTTTAGTCCCATGTAATAGGGGGCGAGCCTATTGCCATCAACCGGGCACAAATCCAGACTCCGAGGCTGCTACTGAGAAATTCCTGGATGATCCATGGTAAAACCCAATAACACTTTGCCCGACCTGGGAATCGAACCCAAGACCTCATGCACAGCAGTCGCGCTTGCGACCACTAGACCAACGAGGCAGTGCTCGTTGCATATTGCGAGATGAAATTATTCTATCTGTTGCTATGCAAATAATATTATTAATTTTATATTGCGGTTCACCATATTGTAAACACATATAGGTAATACAAGTAGGAATAATAATGTAACCAAGATTTTGTAAAAACTTGACTGAAAATGAGAGAGAGAGAGAAATTTTTTGCTTGCTTTTTATGGAGACCTAGTACTTCGTTTTGAGAATGGGCAACCAGTTTCAACTGTACTGACTAATTAATGACTGTTTAAAAGTGCCTGTAAATAGTAAAATTGGAATAAATACTTTGACTTTGAATATTAATAATCCATCCAGGTTCTTCTACTGCATGCAGTTCAACTGGCAGCCGATCCTTACATAATTGGTAACAGGATATGCAGATAAAGATTAAATGTAAATTAAGTATTAAATTGATACTGAATAGAAAAACTAAATACACAAGATAACATCACGCCTACAATCCCCGAAGGGTTCGACAGAGGTGTGCCCATCGATACACCCACATTTCGCCAGTTATGTTGAAGTCCCATGTAGTAAGGGGCGAGCCTATTGCCATCGACTGAGCACAGATCCAGTCTCCGAGTCTGCTACTGAGGAATTCTTGGTGAAAAAACCAAATTACACTTTGCCCGACCTGGGGTACGAATCCAAGACCTCATGCTCAGTAGTCGCGCTTTCTATCACTAGACCAACGAGGCAGTCAAAAACTAAATCCTAATTATAAAATCATGCAAAGACATAAATAGAAAGTGAGTCATCTTTAAAAAAAAAATTAATAGGAAGAGTCGAGGTCTCCCGAAGAATGCTAATGAAGGGAGGCTCTAGATGAGAGCATGGTATCAACGACAAGAACCTAGTATCAGCCAATGAAACCTAATTCTTGCTCAATGAAATTTAGTCTTCTCTATACTGAGACACAGGCTTCCTCTTTGCGAGCCAAAGTGGACCGTTATTCGTCATAGGCCCAGTCAAATCAAATCAAATGATTTATCTATGTAAATATATACAATTGAAGTGTCTGTTTGTAATGTAAAACAACATAACAGATATTACATAGTACTTACACGATAAAAACATTTTATTTTTATTTTTTCTCTGTCTGTCTGTACATCTGTATGTGTATATGTCCCGGCTTATCCAAAACGATAGCGGAGATTGTGAGTAGTAACTTAGGATAGATTTATTTTAGAAAAAGAATTATTGGACTGCGCAAAAATACCCTGTGATAACCGACATTCGTGCGAACAAGGTCACGGGCATAACCTAGTTTCAAATAAAATATTTACAGGCATTTCTGCTTTGTCAAGAAGGCAGTCAGTTAGGAAGTTGTAGCCAGTTGCTCGTTACAAACAGTAGGTTTCCAAGGAGAAGAACAAGCAGGAAACATGAATATTCAAAGTGCGAGTCGCAGGACGTCACAAGTTCTTTGATTTTTTTATTAAAAAAGAATATAATTGTTTCTTTTCACTATTGAGAGGACACTGCTCGCAATGCAAAAAATTCGCAAAGTAAATAAAAAATAAAAAACATAAAATGTAATACTTACTTATTACTGTTGACTATACAGGATGGATACAATCAATGGGCACTGAAGTGAAACTACTTTAAATCTTCAATATTTCAAGTCCCACGTAATGAGACACAATTGATTATTATCTATTGTTCTGTCATACCGGTATGACGGCCGGGCCTTAAATGAGTCTAGATTATTTTCATTTAAAGAAAACATTTATTTATTTATAAAAAGAAACAAAACTGCATTCGCAGTTTTCTCAACAAGCTTATCTAAACCGGGAATCGATCCAGCTAAAAAATCAAAACAGAAATACTTGCTATTATTTTATATTATGTATTATTTTTTTGCAAAGAAATAATTTTATTTCATATTTCTTCCTGCATATTAGAATTGATGACACAATAAAAATAATGATAGATTTCATGATCTTCTATACTACGGTCTTAAACTATAAATGTTTTTTAGAGAGATTTTAGCCTTAACAAGAATCCAATAAGATAAAAAAAAAACAATTAAAAATAGCGAGTATTTATTTGATTTCTTTTGCTGGTTCAACTTCCCGTTTAGAAAAGCTTGTGAAAACTGTTATGTGTCTTTTTAAAAATAAAGGAATATTTCCTTTGAGTAAAAAATCTATGTTATATCTTACTAGCTTTAACACGCGACTTTGTCCGCGCAAAAATAAAATAAAATATAGCCTATGTTACTCGCAGATGATGTAGCTTTCTAATGGTGAAAGAATTTTTAAAATCGGTCCAGTAGGTTTTGAGTTTATCCATTACCTCCTATAATATTAGTGTAGATATAGTTTCCTTCATGGTCTATTGATTTCTTCCACCCTGTATATATTATTATGGACAGTAAATGTAACCGCCTACGTAAGTGATATTGTACATCGAATACAAATATTGTGTAAATCACAATACAAACATTGTAGCATTAAAATTATTCATTAAATAAAAAAAAAACAAATCAATTCTTCCATGTTTTTTACCATCTGTTTCAACATTGAAGAAAACAATAATATTCAAATATAAAATAAACAATATGAACGACCGTTACATTTTAATATAAAAAGGATATTTTTTTGAATAATGTCAGTTCGCATCAGTGACTTGGTGAAGTAGCAAAATGAGGGCTAATATAGTAACTCTTACTCTTCTGATATGTTCGGTAAGTAATAATATTAATTACAATTAATAACTTTTAACATTTTAATATATTTCCGTGTTTTACAATCTCATAAGTTCCCGTTTACTTGTAAGGAAGATCATTTCAACCGATTTTTTTTTTCATTTATCTTTATATTAATGCTTCTGAATAACAATAATTCATAATGATTTGATGGCACACTAACCCCTGATATCCAAATTAATTAGATACAAATTTATTTGGTGTGACGAACTGCATCAAATTTTCGTTCGAAAATGTAACATCCTCGAAGGTGCAAAATTCAAAAACAAATCAAATCACTTCGTCCCACCAGATATAATATATTTGTATCTAAACCGTTTGGATATCAGGGGTTAGTGTGCCATCAAATCATTATGAAAATTATTGTTATTCAGCTATATTCTCCCAGTGGTTGACCATTATACCTACCTCGGATAAACTTTCCAACTAGGATAGTTCATTTTCGTACGATAATCGCTAAATTCAGACCAAACTATTCAGACATTGGTTCTGCGCCAGATTGCTCCCCGGTCAGGTGTCCGTCCCATCGGACTATGAAAGTGAGGGAATTTGAGAGCACGCTGTATTTGCACAAACACTTTTGCAGTATAACAACTCCTGCATACTTGGCTGTCTCTATTGAGATGAGATTAAAATATTATTATTAATGCTTCACTTTTTTTAAATTACAGATATGTTACGTTACACAAGCTGCTCCAGGCGGTGGTATGTACAAATTGTTTAAAAACAATCAAATAATATTTAAACAAAAATAAAATTTTATTAAAATTAATAATGTTTTATTTCTTTTCTGATATTGCTTGACGTTTCTAATATTTATAGAGTATGTGCGTATGTAAAGGAAGTCGAATATTAAAATCAACATTAAAAAAAGGTTTTTTTTTGTAAATTTTAGTGAAAAGTGCGTTTTAATGCTCTAATTGATATTTTGACTTTTACGTTGGTTAGAAATGTCATTATTACTTAAAATTTATTTTTTTCAGAATGTGTTTGCCCACCACCGATCACAACAACCACTCTGAAACCAACAGATCCTCAATGTGGGTGCAAATCCACAACAACACTAAAACCAACAACGACGACCCATTATTGTACCACAACGACAAAAGCACCGACAACGACAACAACACCAACAACGACGACACATTATTGTACCACAACAACAACAGCACCGACTACGACACCAACAACGACAACAACTCCAACAACGACTACTACACCAACGACGACAACCACTCCAACAACGACAACAACACCAACAACGACAACTACACCAACAACGACAACAACACCAACAACAACAACGACCCCAACAACGACAACGACACCAACAACGACAACAACACCAACAACGACAACACCACCTACAACGACGACACATTATTGTACCACAACAACAACCGCACCGACAACGACACCAACAACGACAACGACACCAACAACGACAACCACACCAACAACAACAACACCACCAACAACGACGACACATTATTGTACCACAACAACAACCGCACCGACAACGACACCAACAACGACAACGACACCAACAACGACAACCACACCAACAACAACAACACCACCAACAACGACGACACATTATTGTACCACAACAACAACAGCACCGACTACGACACCAACAACGACAACAACTCCAACAACGACTACTACACCAACGACGACAACCACTCCAACAACGACAACAACACCAACAACGACAACTACACCAACAACGACAACAACACCAATAACGACAACCACCCCAACAACGACAACAACACCAACAACGACAACAACACCAACAACGACAACACCACCTACAACGACGACACATTATTGTACCACAACGACAACAGCACCGACAACGACACTAACAACGACAACCACACCAACAACGACAACAACACCAACAACGACAACACCACCAACAACGACAACAACACCAACAACAACACCACCAACAACGACGACACATTATTGTACTACAACAACAACAGCACCGACAACGACACCAACAACGACAACCACACCAACAACGACAACAACACCAACAACGACAACGACACCAACAACGACGACACATTATTGTACCACAACGACAACAGCACCGACAACGACACTAACAACGACAACCACACCAACAACGACAACAACACCAACAACGACAACACCACCAACAACGACAACGACACAAACAACGACAACAACACCAACAACAACAACACCACCAACAACGACGACACATTATTGTACTACAACGACAACAGCACCGACAACGACACCAACAACGACAACAACACCAACAACGACCACCACACCAACAACGACAACACCACCTACAACGACAACGACACCCACAACGACAACAGCACCGACAACGACAACCACACCAACAACGACGACAACACCAACAACGACGACACATTATTGTACCACAACGACATCAGCACCGACAACGACTCCAAAACCTACATGCACGTGCAAACCAGTAACAACTACAACAAAGAAACCAACAACTCCTAAATGTGGGTGTCCATAATAACGTTGTACTTAATTTAAAAAAAAACACAATGTTTTTACAACATAATGTTTTTCTGTATATATTTTTTAAAAACGAAAATAAAAACATCAAAATCTTTGTTTAAATGTTTCAACAATAATCAAAAATATTATTTTATGATTTTTAAGTAATATTAATAAAAAATTGATAATCTGTATGTATAATAAATAAATGAATTGAAAAACGTACTATAAGAATTTTTCTATGCGTTTATAGTATAAGAAAATTAACAACCATTCAATGTATTATTGATCATTTACGCAAAAAATAACATCACGCCTGTAGTCCCCGAAGGGTTAAGCAGAGGTGTACCCATTTGTACAACCACATTTCGCCAGCTATAAGTTCCATGTAATAAGGGGGCGAGCCTATTGCCATCAACCGGGCACAAATCCAGACTCCCGAGGCTACTCAGAAATTCCTGATAGAAAAACCCAAGAACACTTTGCCCGACCTGGGAATCGGAAGAAGCAGTCATTTATTTTATTTCATAAACTGCATAAGGGAGACGCCCAGGGCGTCGGACGTCGCGAGGCGACATCCGGCCACCGTTGGCACGGGCTTGCAGACGGCGAGTAATGGGTAGCTCGCCGTCCGATCAAGGACCAAGCCCGGGTCGACGGCGCGATCTGTTCGCGCGCGCCTCAAAGAGCTGTCAGCACAGGGACGGGGCTCCAACGAGGGGAAACGGCCTGCCGGGGTTGCGGGACGTCTTAAAAGGACACCGTGGCCCCGGAACGTAAAGGGCAACAGAAGGAACAGGTTGGTATTTTAGTCAGTAAAAGTCTGACAGTCCCTTCCGCCTCACCCAGGGTTGATTTTTACCACCTAAAAAAAAAGCTTTCATAAATATCTACACGTAGAACGTTGATAATCAGCTCTTCTGTACAAGATGTGACCGGGTTATCAAGACCAAGTTTGATTTTGCTAGACATCAGAGAGCTCACGAAAGAGAATTCAAATAGTCTGAGTCGCTATCGTCGGACACGATGAAGAGGACTATATATATCTATCTGCGTACAGTCAAGGACAGATTTTCCTTCAGAAGGCTTCTTCCTGCTCACAGATACGAAATAATGACTATATTACAACTTGAGTACTTCGAACTTCAAAAGACAATATCAAAGACCAAAATCATTAGTTATAGTGGGATACAATAACGCAATATTATTTCGAGAGTGAATTTACATTTATTCCTGATCCAATACTTCTGTTGCATAAAGTTTAAATAAATAAATCTCATTAGAAGCGTTATGTGAAATGACGTTCATTTACAAAAAATAAAAATAAAAAATTAAATTGTATCTAGTTGCCCATTCCAAAAGGTAGTTTCGTATGAAGAAGAGTGGGCAAGAAACTCCATGGTTCCATGAAGAATCTTATAATTATACTAGCTTCTGACTGCGACTTCGTCCCCGTCAAAGTTGGTTTCTTCATACAACTTTTGGACCCTATTTCATTATCTTATAGGTGAATTTTCTAATATCCTTTCTTATCAAATGCCTAAGTCATACAAAGAACACACCCTCCAAGTTTCGGGTCTCTACGATCAGCGGTTTAGGCTGTGCGTTGATCCGTATGTCAGTCATTGAGGACAATGCATTTTGTATGTATAGATACCTATAGAAGAAGATTAGTAAACTCTAATGCTAAGTATTTTGTCACAATTTTGTTGTGAGAGGTAGATCTCCTAATCGAAATAAAATACGTGTGTCTCTTTTAATATCACTCAGTACTAAAATATTAAGATATAACATTTATAACATATATATAACATATAACATCACAAATAGTTGTCCTAAAAAGTAAATGTATGTGGACATTATGCTCCGCGTCGAACTCTGACTCGAGTCGCGCGCCTGGCCCTGTCAAAAAACATTGATAACAATCAAAATATTAGTTGCAAATTTTCCCTTCATACTTTCACCATGCAAAATTGAAATTCCGTATAGAACAATATTTTTTTTTTAGTGTCTTTGACAGTTACCTACTGCCTAGAAAAAATTTGGAACGTGATAAAGAAAGACTATACAGACTGTTAGTGTTAACACGGTTGTCACTAAAACCATAGGTACTGGATTTATTATAAAAATGTTTATCTGAATTTAAAAACAAATAAAGTTTTATTCCAAAAATTAAAAAAAAATCTGTCCGACACTGTCCGTAGATTCATGGATACTATGCGCCCGAGTTACGTAATCACCAGGGCGTTGACCTGCTGCACTGGCCGTCCGTTATAACTACCTACATAAGTTTTAACTAATTACATCATTGTAATATAGGGTGAAATAAGGGATTTGAGGAAAAATGGAGATTTTACTATAAAAAAAAGATATTTTTTTCATTGAATTTACGTTCTATTAGTGAAACCAAACCACTGGTTTCAAGGATAACGGTGTTTACACTAACACTCTGTATATAAAGCCTGTATAATTATGTACGCCTCCTGTTGCTTAAAGGATATCATTAAAGCTGTCTTTAAGATATACATAAGTATATTGATTTTAGCTGTATCTCATTATTATTTCAGATTAAAAAAACGCACTTGTTATTATAATAACAAGTGTGTGTTTTTTAATTAATTATTTCATTTTTCATTGCAATTTTTAATTTTAGTTTTCCATCAAATTTATGTTTTATTTTAAATTGCTTCAAAAACCGAGAATAATGCATACTTACCTTTTGACAAATATTTACCGTTTATTGACGACAAAAAACCGTCGTAAAGTAAAAAAAAACAAAATCATAAATTAATTCTTATGATCGGTTTAATAATCCATATTGTCGAATCGAATAATCGATTTTGTTTCGTATAATACAAATTAATATAATTCTAATAAAAATCAATATAATAAAAAAAAGTGCGTACGGCAATAAATTATTGAAAAGAAAAAAAAACATTGTGTAAATTTCAATGAATATTAATTATTATGACAAACATAATATATAATTGTCCATGCATGTATATTGTATACCATTGTATATGCTTTGATTAGCATGCCAATATTGTTTATATATTTTTTGTAAATGAACATCTGTCTCTACATCAGAAGACAATAAATACGATTATTAGGATTTAATATAAAAAGGTGTTTTTTTCTATTAAGTTAGTTCTTGCCTGGTTGCTTGGACAAGTGGCAATATGAGGGTTAATATCGTAACACTTAGTCTCGTCATTTGTGCGGTAAGTAAAAAGAAAGCCGAATAATTATTCTTCATGTAAAATCTAAACTTTTTACGCCTTTACAGAAAAATGTGTGCCTGTTAGGAAAAGAAGTCTTTGTCAAGCAGTACGACAATAATAATATGACTTAAATGTAATCCCCAAAGGGTAAGGCAGAAGTGTATCCATTAGTACACCCACATTTTGCCAGTTATGTTTATGTCCCATGTAATAGGGGGCGAGCCTATTGCCATCAACCGGGTACAAATCCAGAGTCCGAGGCTGCTACTGAGAAGTTCCTGACAATGATATAGGCTGGATAATAATAATTATTAAAACCTATTATTATTTTCAGATATGTTACATTACGGAAGCTGCTCCAGGTATGTACCGAATACAATTTAGCTGTACCTGTAATCATCTTCCAGCCCTTGTCCCTTTCGCGCGGTAGTGGCGCATATTTCTATTTTATTTTTTGGATTTAATACAATTTCTTTTTTCGTTATATGCGTCACTTTCGCGTGAAAATATAGTTTTTCTTTCTTTCTTCTTCTATCCAATCCGCCCTATCAATTGTCATGATATCAATAACTCCCTTTTCTTTTATAACGGTTTTAAAAAGACGTTATCGTAGGTATATTGTCTTCTTATTATTGCGATCATATTTTTGTTCTAGACCAGGCTTGGGAAACGTCTGCATAAAGAGATATTGAAGGTCAAAGTTTCAACTTTACGAAATTTTCTTTTTTACAAAAACAAAGTATTAAAGTCAAAGCCAAATCATTTGTTTCATGTAGTCCATTACAAAGCACTTCTGAACGTCAAAAAATGTTTTAACTAAACTTTAAACATAGCTATTGCATGCACCCAAAAGTTTAATGTTTTGAGTGCGTAATGTAACGCACTCACATATCTAAGGCTCTAGACAGACGGACTGCACTCCGACTGCCAAATTGCAGTTTGAATGCAGTTACAATGACTGCAATGAAACTGCCAACCAACCGTGCAGTCGATGTGCAGTTGGCGTGCAGTTCCAACGACTACGCGCACGCTAAATGCAGCCCGATTGCAGTTGTGATGCAGTTGGTTAGCAGTTTTTTTGCAGTCGTACTAACTGTATTAAAACTGCATCAAAACTGCAATTTGGCAGTTGGAGTGCCGTTGAAATGCAGTCTGTCTGTCTAGAGCCTAAGAAACAACAGTATTTTTTTTTACACCAAATTAAAAATTTGTTTCCCAGTAAACATTTTCACTCAAGGTTTGATGGCCAGTATGCGTAGTTAATGGTTAATGTGATGTCTTTTTAAAACATCCATCCATACATTTTTGGACCTTCCTCTTACTTTCCCTAAAAAAAGAAAATAAACATAGTTTCCTAAACACAAAATAATTATTTTTTTCTTTGTATACCTCTGCCTAGCACTGTAGAAATTATGCACGATGTTGTGTTTAATGTTCTTTTTTTTGTTACGCAGGTAGTAGTGTAGTATACGCAGATAGTAGCAGCAGTGTGGAAATAAACAGTAAATATTTAAGACTTATTTTATATTATAATTTATGTTTAAATCACTTTACCAGTAAGATGCTTAACAGCCGAAAGTTTATCATTGCGATATTTTTTTGTTTTGGACCATAACTGGGAATGAACTCTTTACGATGACATTGCTCCGTCAAGTGTATTTTTACACCCCTTAAAATTTTATTCAAAAATAACTTCGAATTGTGCAGAGATTTTATGAAACTTGTCACGCGAGTAAAGGTCGGTTTATAATTTGTCATAAAGTAAAACCAAATGAGCTTGTCTAGAAATTGCAAATAAATGAATATGAATATAGATTAGGTTGTAAAATAATGCAGGGTGAGTAAAGACACATCACAAAGCTGATAACTAAGCATACTGCCAATTAAAATAAAAAACGTATAGAAAATTAGGAACTTTGCCTTTAAAATCTCCGTGACTACTAGTGTCCCAGGTATGGTCGAGATCGAAAATGTGATTACAATGCATCATTAAGCTTCTTTTGACACTAATTTTAATGCCGTTGCTTATGGTATAACTAATTCAGTTTTATTTTTGTATTTTAGAATGTGTCAGAAGAACGAGATCATGCCAAACAACAACTCCCGCGCCATGTACTACGAGTACGACAAAGCGGTGTAAATGCACGACCACTCCAACAACCACAACCAGACCGTGTCAGACAAGTACCACCACACCCCCCTGTACAACCACATACAAATGTACTACGACACCCGTGTGTACTACTACAACGAGATCTTGTCAGTGTACGAAAACGTGTAGATGTAAGAAACCATGTAAATGTACCAATACTCCGAAAACTACAATAAGACCGTGTAAATGTACTACCACCCCTCACTGTACTACCACACCCCCGTGTACCACCACACCCCCGTGTACCACCACACCCCCGTGTACCACTACACCCTCGGGTACTACCACACCCCCATGTACCACCACACCCCCATATACCACCACACCTCCGTGTACCACCACACGCCCGTGTACCACTACACAACCCTGTACCACCACTCGTCGCTGTAAATGTACCAAGACACCTCCGTGTACCACCACACCCCCGTGTACCACCACTCCCCCCTGTACCACCACTCCCCCCTGTACCACCACTCCCCCGTGTACCACCACTCCCCCGTGTACCACCACTCCCCCTTGTACGACCACAACCCCGTGTACCACAACACCACCGTGTACCACCACTCCCCCGTGTACCACCACTCCCCCATGTACCACCACACCTCACTGCACGACCACACCACCTTGTACCACCACCCGTCGCTGTAAATGTACCAAGACACCTCCGTGTACAACCACTCCCCCGTGTACCACCACTCCCCCGTGTACCACCACAACCCCGTGTACAATCACACCCCCCTGTACCACCACCTCGCCGTGTACCACCACTCCCCCGTGTACCACCACTCCCCCGTGTACCACAACTACCCCGTGTACCACGACACCCCCGTGTACCACCACCCCCCCGTGTACAACCACCCCTCACTGTACCACTACACCTAAATGTAAGACAACAATGATCATTAATTTGTCTACCACTACCAAAACGCCAAAACCGTGCACCACAACCCTGTGTACCACCACGCCCCCGTGTACCACCACTCCCCCATGTACCACCACTCCCCCATGTACCACCACTCCTCCATGTACCACCACCCCGCCGTGTACCACCACTCCCCCGTGTACAACTACACCCCCGTGTACCACCACGCCCCCGTGTACCACCACAACCTCGTGTACCACCACGCCCCCGTGTACTACCACGCCCCCGTGTACCACCACACCCCCGTGTACAACCACAACCCCGTGTACCACCACAACCCCGTGTACCACAACACCTCACTGTACCACCACGCCTCACTGTACCACTACACCTAAATGTAAAACAACAATGATCATTAATTTGTCAACCACTACCAAAACGCCAAAACCGTGCACCACGCCCCCGTGTACCACCACACCCCCATGTACCACCACCCCACCGTGTAGCACCACTCCTCCGTGTACAACTACACCCCCGTGTACCACCACGCCCACGTGTACAACTACACCCCCGTGTACCACCACGCCCCCGTGTACCACCACACCTCCATGTACCACCACGCCCCCGTGTACCACCACAACCCCGTGCACCACCACAACCCCGTGTACCACCACAACCCCGTGTACCACCACAACCCCGTGTACCACCACAACCCCGTGTACAACCACACCCCCCTGTACCACCACGCCCCCGTGTACCACCACAACCCCATGTACCACCACAACCCCGTGTACCACCACAACCCCGTGTACCACCACAACCCCGTGTACCACCACAACCCCATGTACCACCACAACCCCGTGTACCACCACAACCCCGTGTACCACCACAACCCCGTGTACCACCACAACCCCGTGTACCACCACAACCCCGTGCACCACCACCCGTCACTGTAAATGTACCAAGACACCTCCGTGTACCACCACAACCCCGTGTACCACCACAACCCCGTGTACCACCACAACCCCGTGTACAACCACACCCCCCTGTACCACCACGCCCCCGTGTACCACCACAACCCCATGTACCACCACAACCCCGTGTACCACCACAACCCCGTGTACCACCACAACCCCGTGTACCACCACAACCCCATGTACCACCACAACCCCGTGTACCACCACAACCCCGTGTACCACCACAACCCCGTGTACCACCACAACCCCGTGTACCACCACAACCCCGTGCACCACCACCCGTCACTGTAAATGTACCAAGACACCTCCGTGTACCACCACACCCCCGTGTACCACCACACCACACTGTACCACCACTCCCCCGTGTACCACCACGCCCCCGTGTACTACCACGCCCCCGTGTACCACCACCGCGCCGTGTACAACTACACCCCCGTGTACCACCACGACCCCGTGTACCACCACACCCCCGTGTACCACCACAACCCCGTGTACCACCACAACCCCGTGTACCACAACACCTCACTGTACCACCACGCCTCACTGTACCACTACACCTAAATGTAAAACAACAATGATCATTAATTTGTCAACCACTACCAAAACGCCAAAACCGTGCACCACGCCCTCGTGTACCACCACGCCCCCATGTACCACCACTCCCCCATGTACCACCACTCCCCCATGTACCACCACCCCACCGTGTAGCACCACTCCTCCGTGTACAACTACACCCCCGTGTACCACCACGCCCACGTGTACAACTACACCCCCGTGTACCACTACTCCCACGTGTACAACTACAACCCCGTGTACCACCACACCCCCGTGTACCACCACACCCCCATGTACCACCACGCCCCCGTGTACCACCACAACCCCGTGTACCACCACAACCCCGTGTACCACCACAACCCTGTGTACCACAACAACCCCGTGTACCACCACAACCCCGTGTACCACCACAACCCCGTGTTCAACCACACCCCCCTGTACCACCACACCCCCGTGTACCACCACACCTCCATGTACCACCACGCCCCCGTGTACCACCACGCCCCCGTGTACCACCACAACCCCGTGTACCACCACAACCCCGTGTACCACCACAACCCCGTGTACCACCACAACCCCGTGCACCACCACCCGTCACTGTAAATGTACCAAGACACCTCCGTGTACGACCACACCCCCGTGTACCACCACACCACACTGTACCACCACTCCCCCGTGTACCACCACTCCCCCGTGTACCACCACTCCCCCGTGTACCACCACTCCCCAGTGTACCACCACACCGCCGTGTACCACCACACCACACTGTACCACCACACCCCCGTGTACCACCACCCGTCACTGTAAATGTACAAAGACACCTCCGTGTACCACCACACCCCCGTGTACCACCACACCCCCGTGTACCACCACCCCTCACTGTACCACCACGCCTAAATGTAAAACAACAATAATCATTAATTTGTCAACCACTACAAAAACGCCAAGACCGTGTAACAAACATTAATAATCTCTATAATTACTACTAATTGTTGGCATTATTCAGTTTTGCGATAGGTATTTTTTTGATATTGATTTTCATATTTTGTGATTTTAATGAATTTGATTCTTTTTAAACTTGCAAAACAATGTTGTTTATTGTTATATGTTGTTGTGTTGTGCAAAATTAAAAAACATTTTGTAATTTTACACAACACATAACGACGACCAGAATGACAACCTAAAGCATAAGGAAATATCTAATTGCCATATTAAATATTTATACCTACTATCTTTGTTATTTGTCGTAATATTGTATCTATTTGTACTTTGTGCACTAAGTGCAGTTCAAACAAGCTCGCCAATCAGAAGATTGTCATAAATTACATAAAAAAACGAATAAAATTACGTCACCTGGTCAATAATTAATAAGTACTTTTTGTTTTATTTTCACACACAATGGTGCCGATTCCCTTGTTCACAAACTAGACTAAATTAAGAGAATTGACATCTCTTACTAACATACAGCGAAAGGACGGTGACACTAAAGAACTAAGTTAGCGATGTCAAATTAGTTTTGCTTTGAATTTCTCCGTATTTTTAATCCATTCGTTTTAAGATGTCAACTATAACTGTATGGATGTGTCAGATTGACTAAATTTGACAGCTCTTATTTACATTAGCCTCTTTCTTGTTTAATTGGACAGAAAAAGATGGAAATAGTCTAATTTTAGTTTAGTTTGTGACCAAGGGAATCGGAATCTGTGTCATTAAGTGAAAGTATTTCAGAATACATCTCTATCAAAGAACGGATCTCTGCTCCGTATGCGGTAGTGTCGCGCGACTTATATATCACAGTGTGCGTGCAGGTTCACCCCAAAAGCTTAAACCCAGCGGCAAGATGGCCGATTCGAATTCGAAAATTATACATATCATCATAACATCACGCCTGTAATCCTCGAAGGGTTAGGCAGAGGTGTATCCATTAGTACACCCACATTTATTTTCGCCGGTTTTGTTTAAGTTCCATGTAATAGGGGCGAGCTTGTTGCCATCAACCGGGCACAAATCCAGACTCCGAGGCTGCTACTGCGAATTTCCTGATGGAAAACCCAATGTCTGGAATCGAACCCAAGACCTCATGCTCAGACCAGGCAGTCCTAACCTTGTCTTGACTTTGTTTATAAATTTTTAAATATAGAAGATAAAATATAGAAGAAAAAATATGATGTTTTTTTATCCTTGACTTTGGTTACTGCTCTACTTCCATGAGTCTGGCTTCTGAATCTGGCTGGTCCTCATGATTTTTTCCAATCTGACTGGTTGTTTCAGAGATAAGCTCGTTACAAACTTATAATACAAACTTATAAAACAAACTTATAATCTAAAAAGTGAAAATCTACATTTTTATATAATAATAATAATATTATAAAGAGGAAAGATTCGTATTTTTATGTTTGTAACAACGAATTAGCTCAAAAACCACTAAACCGGTTTTGATGAAAATTGGTGCAAGGTAAGTTTGAACGCCAAGAAAGAACATAGGTTATTTTTTTTTTGTCTGAATGTGGCGTCAATGACAGAAAAGTTGAAAGGGAATCGTTTGTCTTGGTATGGGCATGTAAAGAGGAGGGATAAAACGCATGTGACCAGGAGAGTTATGAATTTGTATGTGGATGGATGGAGAGCAAGAGGAAGACCAAAGAAAAGATGGATGGATTGTGTGATGAATTATATGAATGAAAGAGAGTCAGTGATTGCATGACGGCTGACAGGACAGAGTGGAAGAGGAAAACGTGTTGCGCCGACCCCAAGTAACATGGGATAAGGGCAAGAAGGTGATGACGTGACTTCGTCTGTGTCCGCGATAACCGACATTTATGCGGACGAAGTCCCGGGTAAAAGTAAGTTAAGTAAAAAGATTCGCGCATTTTAGTGAGCTGACCACATTTATTCAATTCGACAAATTAACAATAGTAGCCCGCCAGCATCGGGAACAGGGTCCAAGATACCGGTGGGGCTCCTGAGAAAGAAATATCCTAACAATACGCTCCGTGTCTATGAGTAAAGCTTTCTGAATCACGCCCTTGATCTAACTGCCTTACAAGCGCCTCCTTAGGTGTTGATCGATCTTGGATATCATGCCCTTGTTAATATATATTATTGCTATTATTAACTAAATAATAAACAAGATGAGGAGCTCGTGGTCGATCCGTCAGTTTAACTACGCTTGCCGGGGTAGCTCCGTGGATGTGTGAACATCTGAACACACCGAGACTCCTCCGTGCCTCGTGATCTTGGCTGTCATAAATGTGGATCTTTGACAGTCGTTACGAGTCGTCAGAAGACCGCAAATCTGACAACCAGTCTTACCAAGGGGTATCGTATTACCCAGTTACTGGGTTGTGGAGTTCAGATAGGCAGTCGTACCATGTAAAATACTGGTATTCAGCTGCTCCCGGTTAAACTGGAAGCCGATCCCAACAAAGTTGGGAAAAGGCTAGGCAGATGATGATGAACTAAATAATAAACAAGTCACCGACATAGCTCTCAGAATTACGAAATTTGAGTAGCAAAGGGCTTATCAGCTCGTAGAGTAGACAGCTGTTGGAATTAGAAAGTGCAGTGTGGGAAGGCGCCCCACGAGGTGGACTGACGACCTGCTGGAGCATGCGGGAACCCGCTGGATGCGGGTAGCCGGGTGCGGGTCATTGTAACTATCTCTTGGAGAGGCCTATGTCCAGCAGCGGACGTCGTTTGGCCGAAATGAGATGCTGAAATAAAATGATGCAGAAATATCTGAATTTCGAAAATTAAAATATAATGAAAGGCGTAATTGTTCGTTCATTCGTTATTTCGTACAAAATATCGAATGTTCTAATCTAATAATCGTTTATTGAGAAATATGTATTAAATACAAAACAGTTAAAAAAATCACATACCAAGCACAATCGATATTTATAAAAAAAAAACAACTTAACAACATTTTGCAACTTACGTCAGTACTATAGAGTACCTACTGTATGGAGTTTCTTGCCCATTCTTCTCTATACGAAACCACCTTTTGGAAGCGAGCGAAGCGAGCTCGGGACTTAGGGCACTCCGACTCGGACAGGTTAGGTTAGAAAGCGCCATCCTCTTCGTGGTTTTTTTTAAACCACATAGAAACAGAAGCCCCGCACGGAGGGGCTCCGTGGACCGGGCTTCCGTCGGCTACGCCAAAACTAGATTATCCGGGTATTGTCTGCCTGTATAGAATACCGAATTATACTGATTGCAATACAATACAATATAATATATAAAATAATACCAAATGCGCAGCCCCTAATGTGTGTGTAAAAGACGGGAGTAGAGAAGGAGATGACGTGCGAGCAGGCAGAAAATACCCGGACAGTCTAGTTTTGACTGCCTCGTTGGTCTAGTGGTCGCAAGCGCGACTGCTGTGCATGAGGTCTTGGGTTCGATTCCCAGGTCGGGCAAAGTGTTATTGGGTTTTCCCATCAGGAATTTCTCAGTAGCAGCCTCGGAGTCTGGATTTGTGCCCGGTTGTTGGCAATAGGCTCGCCCCCTATTACATGGGACTAACAAAACATAACTGGCGAAATGTGGGTGTACTAATGGGTACACCTCTGCCTAACCCTTCGGGGATTACAGGCGTGATGTTATGTTATGCAGTCTAGTTTTAGCGAAGTCGACAGAACCCCGGTCTGCGGAGCTCCGGGGCTCCTGTTTCAGATTGGTTTAAAAAAATAACCACGTAATGGATGGCGGCGTTTGGAAGACCCTGCCATCCCCCTTACATGGGTGTACAAATGTACACCCGGTCCCATGTAATAGGAGTTAATGTCTGCCTAACCTTTCGGGGATTACAGGCGTGATATTATGATGTTATGAGACATATACATCAAAACAAAAGTTGTTTATCAGCGTATATACTGCTCATTGTTAAATGTTTATTTACGTAATTTGTAACGGTAAATTAACTATAAATTAAAAATGCCATATGTATGACGTTCATTTGTTTATTATCTTGTAAAAACTGCAGTCAATTAGTTTATTAAGTTACTAGCTTTTACCCGCGGCTTCGCCCGCGTTAGTTTAGAATTTGACAATCAAGAAGCGAAGATAGCGACTGTGGCATTACTTTTATTTTCAGTGAGTATTTTATAATACAATTTGTATTTTTTTATGTTTACAAAGTCAAATCATTTATTTCAACAAACATTAGCTTCACTCGCTACGATTAACCTCAGTATTCAGATATATTATCATTTATTAGTTCCTATAATTTTATAATATAACGTATTTCTCAAAACTACGTCCTAAATTTTTAACCGAATTTAAAAAAAAGAAGGAAGCTCTCAATTCGTTGGAATTATTTAATTTTTTCAAGCTCGTTATGTTACGTTTTTGATTACTGCTCCGCCGCCATGCGTCGTAGCGTAAAGTTATATAGCTTATTCTATTCTTTACGAATCGCGTAACGATAAGCGTCTTTTAATGAACTAAAAACCTTTCAACTATTTTTTTTGTTTTAGACATGTTACGTTGCCGAAGGAGCCCCAAATTTGGGTACGTAATACAACAAAACTAACAATTATCAATGTGACACTTTCAATTTATAATAATATGTAAAGATAAAGGAGATGGTAAAAATATTTATTGTATAGAAAAAACTAGCAGACCCGATACGACTTTATTCACGTGGTATCTTAGCCCTACCCTACCCTACCCTACCCTACCAGTACCTTACCTCTACCCTACCCCTACCCTGGAGACCAACTTTTCCGACTTTTTTCTTTCATAAGAACCTTTTACTGACAAAAACAAACACAACAAAAAAAGGATCAGCCAAATCGGTACAGCCGTACTTAAGTTATAAATAGTGCAACTAATACGACTTGCTTATATATATACATATATAGTTATGTAAGTATTATGTACTTTCTAAGTTTTTCATTACTGATATCGGTAAAAGAAAACATTGTGAACAATTACGGATACACGGATAGACGGACAGGCAGCGGAGGCTTAGTAGTAGGGTTCCGCTTCACCACCCTCCGGGTACGGAACCCTTAAAAACGCTATGGAAATACTTTGAAAAAATGGAATTATAGTTTAACTAGCTCGCGACTTCGTCCGCGCAAATGTCGCTTATCGCGGACGCAGACGAAGTCGAAGTCGAAGTCTAGTAATAAGTAGCCAATGTCCTTCCCCGGATCTTAAACAATCTTCATGCCCAATTTCATCAATATCGATTCAGTGGATTAAGCGTGAAGAGGTAACAGACAGACGGACACATTTTCGCATTTATAATGTTAGTATGGATTTTCTTAGGTTTAAGTTTTCTAGTTAATTATTGATGAAACTGAAGTTCGTAATGAAATTCTAATTAATATTTTTGTCTTCTATACAGGTTTTTTGCTCGGCGCATTGACGGGTAAGTGCTTTAATGTTATATAATAGTTTTCAAGCAAGTAATAGTGACAAAAAGTGATATTGTTATTTACATAAAACAATAAATTGATTAAATTACAATTATTGTGATTATGACGCTTCTAAGGTCATTAATTGAAGTTTTAATTGTCTACCAGTTTAAGTAGGAATTTCATACAAAATAACATTGAATGTAGAAAATTGTCCCTTGCCTGATATTTTTTGTTGAGTCGTCAACAAATATATACTTCTGCCGTGATGGCCAAGTGGTTAAGGTGCCTCTCATGCTTGAGGGTTCAAATCCGGGTAATTGCCAATGCGACTTTCAATTCTTATAGGTACTTTTTAAAGTTTACAGTGCCTTGGACATAACTGACGGGAACCGATCACTTATCCGAAATTTTTTGGTTCGAATTTTATTTCACCGGAAACTAGTTAACTAAAAAAAAACCCAACGAAAATAGTTGAAATGTTTTAGGTAAAATGAAATTCGGTCAAATATTTTTCGACCATATTATAGGGAATCATCACTGACATCGGTGAAGGAAAACATCGTGAGGAATCTGGACTTATACCAGCCTAGTACTGTCCCACTCAAACCACGTCATAGGCCCTTGAGGCGGTTTAGAAACACTGACACTAGTGTGTGGGTTCATAAAACCTTACTGCCCGTACGGTAAAGAAAAAAGAATTGTACTTCTCGTATATTAGGACAAAATATTAATGTAGTTAAAAAAGAACATTGAAGCGTTGAACAAACTCAAAGGAATTTTGTATCGCTGCGGGTGTTTTTCTCAGAGAAGACGTATGGGAAACGCCGACCCCACGTAACAAATGTTATATCAATTTATAAAATTAGCAGTCGCAAAGCGCGACTGCTGAGCATGAGGTCTTGGGTTCGGTTCCCAGGTCGGGCAAACTGCTATTGGGTTTTTCCGTCAGAAATTCTCAGTAGCAACCACGGAGTCTGGATTTGTGCCCGGTTGATGGCAATAGGCTCGCACTCTATTACATGGAACTTAAACATAACTGGCGAAATGTGGGTGTACCAATGGGTACACCTCTGCCTAAACCTTAGAGGATTACAGGCGTGATGTTATGTATGTTTTAATAAAAATAATATAAGTAATATTTTTATTTATCACAATAGAATTTTGCTACTCATTAAAACATAATTACTTTACAGATCCACTTAATTTTCTGACTACCGTGACAGGGCCACTTACAGAGCCAGAGTGCCCTATCACAACGACAGAGTGCCCTACCACAACGACAGAGAGCCCTACCACAACGACAGAGAGCCCTACCACAACGACAGAGGGCCCTACCACAACGACGGAGAGCCCTACCACAACGACGGAGAGCCCTACCACAACGACAGAGAGCCCTACCACAACGACGGAGAGCCCTACCACAACGACAGAGAGCCCTACCACTACGACAGAGAGCCCTACCACAACGACAGAGAGCCCTACCACTACGACAGAGAGCCCTACCACAACGACAGAGAGCCCTACCACAACGACAGAGAGCCCTACCACAACGACAGAGAGCCCTACCACAACGACAGAGAGCCCTACCACAACGACAGAGTGTCCTACCATAACGACAGAGTGCCCTACCACAACGACAGAGAGCCCTACCACAACGACAGAGAGCCCTACCACAACGACAGAGAGCCCTACCACAACGACAGAGATTATTGCTGGTTCTGTTGACCCCTAGTAAAAGTCAACGAAAATAAAAAGTTTTAGTTCCATTACTTGTTTTTATTATTTTTTGTTTTTTTCTCAAATACATTTTATGTATCAATATTTTTTCACTTCGGAATTTTGCTTGGGTATCTATGTTTATATTTTGTTATCATAAATTATTTATCAGTATAAATAATTTATGATAACAGACTTTCAAGCACCCATGAAACTATCGGCTAAGATAAAATTAGTAATTACTACTAGTTTTTAGTTAACCATTTTAAAGTAAGTCTAATAAAAAAATATTTAAGATACTAAATGCAGAGAAAAAACACCTTTACTAAGTATTAAAAACAATAGATGAATATTTGAAAAGCAAGCTTATGTAAAACTGCTTTTTTGCGCAGGCGCAGGTTTTAGCACACATAGCACACGTAGTAGTACGTTATGTGTACAGGTGCGTAGTGTATTAGAGTCAAAAGAGTATATAAAGTTTGGTTATAACATTAAAAATATGTTTTAACAGAATTGACAGTTTGGCAGCCAATTACAAGTCTTCACCAGTTTTTATCAGTTGCCTGGTTACCATAGTACAGGCTCTGCCTAGTTTGGGATCAGATGGTGGTGTGTTGGTTGTTCTAAGATGATATTATTATTACATTATTTATTATTAGTAAGCTAAAAAATGTATAGGGTAACCGACATAGCTCGCAGAATTACGAAACTCAATTTATTTTTTCATCTAACAATTCACATTGTGTCTGAATTTGTTCAGCCATCTATCGGGCAGTGACAGAAATGAATGTCACACTGCAACTGTTTTAATATTTTATGTAAAAAGAGTAGTTAGTATATAGAGCACTAGATGGCACTTTTTATTTATGTCGGGAAAATAGATCGCGGTGTTAAGATTCTCCGCCGATTTTATATAGCTTCATGTTTTAGAGTTCAATTTTGTACATTAAATTACTTAGTGTTACCAAGGGTTTTATTTTTGAAGTCAGCCTATGATACGTAGGGAAACAGTCAGATAGTGTCATGAGTGACCCTCACGAAGCCCGAGGGTTCACTCACGCGACCTATCTGACACCAGCTCGCAAGGTGAGCGAGCACCATAAACTCTCACGAAGCCCGAGGGTTTAAAAGAATTTATGCACCAACAAAAAATAATTACAATAATCAGTCTAACAGAGAAATAAATTAATTGTCACATACCATTATAATTATAAACCAATAACCATATACATACACATACACACATACATAAACTCACGCCTTTTTCCCATGAGGGTAGGCAGAAACTACAGAACGCCACCTGCTGCGATCCTTTCGCCTCATCTACTTTCATACATCTCGTCATACAAGCACGCCGGTTACGAGTACTCCGCACCTGACATTTCTAAAGGACCAATAAGGTCAGTGCAGGTCTTCCTTGGGAGACCCCTCCCGGTGTTGCCACTCACCTCTGCAATAACCATATAAAAAAGTTAAAATGACAATGGGCAATTGGCAATGGGCACGGCTCGTAGAGTAGATGGCTTTTGGGCTTATAATATTCTCGAGTGGCAACATAGGTACTGGGAGGCGCAGATTTAGAAAGCCCCCCAAGAGGTGGGCCGACGAACGGGTGAAGTACCTCTGGATGCGGACCTCTGGATGTCAATCGGAGAACAAGTGATTTAGTAAAGTGAGTTTGTACAGGAGGCCGGCAACAACCTATACTAAACATAAACATAACATATCATCAGGCCTGTTATCCCCGAAGGGTTAGCAGAGGTGTACCCATTAGTGTTCCTACATTAAGCCAGTTAAGTTTTTTAAGTCAAATCCCATGTTATAGGAGACTATTGCCATCAACCGTGCACAAATTCAGACTTCGAGGCTGCCATGATGCCAGATGCCTCATGCTCAGCAGTCGCGCTTTGTGGTTACTAGACCAATGCCACGAGGCAGTCAACGCTTAACTCTATATATATTATAACGCTGAAAACCAGCGCCGTGGTTTCATAACGTGCCATAGTATGTGGGCCACGGCATCATGCTGAGCGTCGGCCGTTTCGCGCGGTAGAGGCGCAAATTACCGTCTTTTTTATTTTCTTTGTGTAAAAGACGGGAGTAGAGAAGGAGATGACGTGCGAGCAGGCAGAAAATACCCGGACAGTCTAGTTTTGGGGAAGTCGAAGGAACCCCGGTCTGCGGAGCCCCGGGGCTCAGATTGGTTTTAAAAAAATAACCACGAAGGGGATGGCGGCTGTACACCCAGTCCCATGTAATAGGGGTTCATGTCTGCCTAATCCTTCGGGGATTACAGGCGTGATATTATGATGTTATGAGACATAAACATCAAAACAAAAGTTGTTTATCAGCGTATATACTGCTCATTGTTAAATGTTAATTTACGTAATTTGTAACGGTAAATTAACTATAAATTAAAAATGCCATATGTATGACGTTCATTTGTTTAATATCTTGTAAAAACTGCAGTCAATTACTTTATTAAGTTATTCTCTCTAGTGCTACCAAAGTAAAAAATGGAAGCGAAGATAGCGACTGTGGCATTACTTTTATTTTCAGTGAGTATTTTATAATACAATTTGTATTTTTTTATGTTTACAAAGTCAAATCATTTATTTGAACAAACATTAGCTTCACTCGCTACGATTAACCTCAGTATTCTGATATATTATCATTTATTAGTTCCTATAATTTTATAAATATAACGCATATTTCTCAAAACTACGTCCTAAATGTTTAACCGAATTTAAAAAAAAGAAGGAAGTTCTCAATTCGTTGGAATTATTTTATTTTTTCAAGCTCGTTATGTTACGTTTTTGATTACTGCTCCGCCGCCATGCGTCGTAGCGTAAAGTTATATAGCTTATTCTATTCTTTACGAATCTAGCCTATACAGTATTTTTCCATAATCTTATTTTTTTTTTTTCTTTATTATTTGTCTGTTTTTTATATATTCTTTTTATTTATTTTTTATATATTCTATATTATTTATCTATTTTATTATTTTCTCTATAATATATATTACTTATATAATCTATACTTATACAATATTTTTTTCCAATGCGTCTAGTAGTTTAAGAGATAAGCGTGTTTTAATAAATTAAAAAACGTTTCAGCAATTTTTTTTTTGTTTTAGACATGTTACGTTGCCGAAGGAGCCCCAAATTTGGGTACGTAACACAACAAAACTAACAATTATCAATGTGACACTTTCAATTTATAATAATATGTAAAGATAAAGGAGATGGTAAAAATATTTATTGTATAGAAAAAACTAGCAGACCCGATATGACTTTATTCACGTGGTATCTTAGCCCTACCCTACCCTACTCTACCAGTACCCTACTTCTACCCTACCCCTACCCTGGAGACCGACTTTTCTGATTTTTTTTTTCTTCCATAAGGCCCTTTTACTGACAATAACAAACAGAACAAAAAAAGAATTGGCCAAATCGGTACAGCCGTACTTGAGTTATGAATAGTGTAACTAATACGACTTGTTTATATAATATATATCGGGTGTCCGGTAAAGAATGGATTATCTTGAAATGGGTGATAGCAGAACTAATGGCGATTCAGAAAAAAAATACATTAAAAAATAAAAACAAGTAGTACCTAAGATATGATTAATTTGATAATATTCACTGGTTTTTGTTACCTTATTTTACATTCTTGTACACCACGACCACGAATTAATGAATTCCGTCGGTTTTTTATTGTTAACGTAATTTACGTTAACTAAGCTAATAGATAAGTCATCAAAAGTAGGACTGCTATTACACGGTTTTGAAAAAAAACAACTTGAACTATGTTCAGTTGATGGCAATAGGCTCGCCCTCTATTGCATGGAACTTAAACATAACTGGCGAAATGTAGGTGTAACAATGGGTACAACTCTGCCTAAACCTTAGGGGATTACAGGCGTGATGTTATGTATGTTTTAATAAAAATTATATAATTATGTAATATTTTTATTTATCACAATAGAATTTTGCTATTCATTAAAACATAATTACTTTACAGATCCACTTAATTTTCTGACTACCGACCGAGTCAGGGCCACTTACAGAGCCAGAGTGCCCTACCACAACGACAGAGAGCCCTACCATTACGACAGAGAGCCCTACCACAACGACAGAGTGCCCTACGACAACGACAGAGAGCCCTACCACAACGACAGAGAGCCCTACCACAACGACAGAGAGCCCTACCACAACGACAGAGAGCCCTATCACTACGACAAAGAGCCCTACCACAACGACAGAGAGCCCTACCGCAACGACAGAGAGCCCTACCACAACGACAGAGAGCGCTACCACTACGACAGAGTGCCCTACCACAACAACAGAGAGCCCTACCACTACGACAGAGAGCCCTACCACAACGACCGAGAGCCCTACCACAACGACAGAGAGCGCTACCACAACGACAGAGAGCCCTACCACAACGACAGAGATCCCTACCACAACGACAGAGAGTCCTACCACAACGACAGAGAGCCCTACCACAACGACAGAGAGCCCTACAACAACGACGGATAGCCCTACCACAACGACAGAGAGCCCTACCACAACGACGGAGAGCCCTACCACTACGACAGAGAGCCCTACCACAACGACAGAGAGCCCTACCACTACGACAGAGAGCCCTACCACTACGACAGAGAGCCCTACCACTACGACAGAGAGCCCTACCACAACGACAGAGAGCCCTACCACAACGACAGAGAGCCCTACCACAACGACAGAGAGCCCTACCACAACGACAGAGAGCCCTACCACAACGACAGAGAGCCCTACCACAACGACAGAGAGCCCTACCACAACGACAGAGAGCCCTACCACAACGACAGAGAGCCCTACCACAACAACAGAGAGCGCTACCACTACGATAGAGTGCCCTACCACAACGACAGAGAGCCCTACCACTACGATAGAGAGCCCTACCACAACGACCGAGAGCCCTACCACAACGACAGAGAGCGCTACCACAACGACAGAGAGCCCTACCACAACGACAGAGATCCCTACCACAACGACAGAGAGCCCTACCACAACGACAGAGAGCCCTACCACAACGACAGAGAGCCCTACAACAACGACGGATAGCCTTACCACAACGACAGAGAGCCCTACCACAACGACAGAGAGTCCTACCACAACAACAGAGAGCCCTACCACTACGACAGAGAGCCCTACCACTACGACAGAGAGCCCTACCACAACGACAGAGAGCCCTACAACAACGACAGAGAGCCCTACCACAACGACAGAGAGCCCTACAACAACGACGGAGAGCCCTACCACAACGACAGAGAGCCCTACCACAACGACAGAGAGCCCTACCACAACGACAGAGAGCCCTACCACAACGACAGAGAGCCCTACCACTACGACGGAAAGCCCTACCACAACGACAGAGAGCCCTACCACAACGACAGAGAGCCCTACCACTACGACAGAGAGCCCTACCACAACGACAGAGAGCCCTACCACAACGACAGAGAGCCCTACCACAACGACAGAGAGCCCTACCTCTACGACAGAGAGCCCTACCACTACGACAGAGAGCCCTACCACTACGACAGAGAGC
The DNA here is from genome assembly GCA_949774945.1 of Hoplodrina ambigua. Classification (NCBI taxonomy): domain Eukaryota; kingdom Metazoa; phylum Arthropoda; class Insecta; order Lepidoptera; family Noctuidae; genus Hoplodrina; species Hoplodrina ambigua. The sequence continues at coordinate 12,562,795 of OX458973.1, forward strand.
CCTACCACAACGACAGAGAGCCCTACCACTACGACAGAGAGCCCTACCACAACGACAGAGAGCCCTACCACAACGACAGAGAGCCCTACCACAACGACAGAGAGCCCTACCACAACGACAGAGAGCCCTACCACAACGACAGAGAGCCCTACCACAACGACAGAGAGCCCTACCACAACGACAGAGAGCGCTACCACTACGACAGAGTGCCCTACCACAACAACAGAGAGCCCTACCACTACGACAGAGAGCCCTACCACAACGACCGAGAGCCCTACCACAACGACAGAGAGCGCTACCACAACGACAGAGAGCCCTACCACAACGACAGAGATCCCTACCACAACGACAGAGAGCCCTACCACAACGACAGAGAGCCCTACCACAACGACAGAGAGCCCTACAACAACGACGGATAGCCCTACCACAACGACAGAGAGCCCTACCACAACGACGGAGAGCCCTACCACTCCGACAGAGAGCCCTACCACAACGACAGAGAGCCCTACCACTACGACAGAGAGCCCTACCACTACGACAGAGAGCCCTACCACAACGACAGAGAACCCTACCACAACGACAGAGAGCCCTACCACAACGACAGAGAGTCCTACCACTACGACAGAGAGCCCTACCACAACGACCGAGAGCCCTACCACTACGACAGAGAGCCCTACCACAACGACAGAGAGCCCTACCACTACGACAGAGAGCCCTACCACAACGACAGAGAGCCCTACCACAACGACAGAGAGCCCTACCACAACGACAGAGAGCCCTACCACAACGACAGAGAGCCCTACCACAACGACAGAGAGCCCTACCACAACGACAGAGAGCCCTACCACAACGACAGAGAGCCCTACCACAACGACAGAGAGCGCTACCACTACGACAGAGTGCCCTACCACAACAACAGAGAGCCCTACCACTACGACAGAGAGCCCTACCACAACGACCGAGAGCCCTACCACAACGACAGAGAGCGCTACCACAACGACAGAGATCCCTACCACAACGACAGAGAGCCCTACCACAACGACAGAGAGCCCTACAACAACGACGGATAGCCCTACCACAACAACAGAGAGCCCTACCACAACGACAGAGAGCCCTACCACTACGACAGAGAGCCCTACCACAACGACAGAGAGCCCTACAACAACGACAGAGAGCTCTACCACTACGACAGAGTGCCCTGCCACAACGATAGAGTGCCCTACCACTACGACAGAGTGCCCTACCACTACGACAGAGTGCCCTACCACTACGACAGAGTGCCCTACCACAACGACAGAGAGCCCTACCGCAATAGACGCTATTTTATCTGTACTAACTTACCCAATTACAATTCTTGCTAAGCCTTTGACTATTATTGCTGGTTCTGTTGACCCCTAGTAAAATTCAACGAATATAAAAGGAATTTTGCTTGGGTATGGATATACGTAATTTATGATAACAGATTTTCAAGCACTGTTACTATCGGCTAAGATAAAATTACTACTAGAGTTTTTAGTTAAGCATTTTAAACTAAGTCTAATAAAAAAATATTCAAGAGACTAAATGCAGAGAAAAAACACTTTTAATAAGTATTAAAAGAAATAGAAAAATATTTGAAAAGTAAGCTTTTGTAGTTTTTGCGCAGGCGCAAGTGCCCCTCGAGTAACAAGTAACCCCAAATTCTATTGAAGTGTACACATGCAAGCGCGCGCTGCTGACCAAGCGCGCGTCTATCGCGCGTTAACATTTTTTCGATAGAACGCGCATTGCTCGGGCGTCACCTGCGCGCTTTGAGATACATGAGCGTCCATTTTGTTGTACATTTCAACGCGCGCTTTTGTGCAGAGAGGACGCGCTTTTCGAAAATGGAGATAGAGCATTTTGATACTGATTTTGCGCGATATTAGGGGCCCATTGCCATCAACCGCGCACAAATTTAGACTCCGAGTCTGCTACTGAGAAATTCCTGCTGGATAAACCCATTATTAACACTTTGCTCGACCTGGGAATTGCACCTAAGACCAGCCTCAGCAGTCGCGGTTTGCGATCATTAGACAAACGAGGCAGTCAACGCTTAACTCTATTTAAAACGTTATATAACATTCTTTTTCAAACCATATATCAAGTTATAAGAACTAAGCCCCAGATATCCCCGTCAGTTTTAAATAACTTAGGAGCTTGCACAATTCATAAATTATAAAACAGTAACTACAACAAACTAGCGACCAGTTACCTACCTATAATGTGACGTATTACGACTATTATGGAAATTGAGACATCAAAAATTAAAACAAAAGTTGTTTGTCAGTGTATAATATATACTGGGAATAATTCAATGATTATTTAAATCACTTGTAACGGTGAATTGACAATAAATAGAATACTGCCACATGTATGACGTTAATTTGTTTAATAAGTATATTATAAAAACTTCAGTTTAATACTATCTCTGGTTATTCCTTCAAGTGTTATCGAAGTAGAAAATGGAAGCAAACATAGCGGTTGTGATATTAGTATTACTTTCAGTGAGTAGATAATTATTTAGGCGATTAACGTACGGCACCGCGCACCGCCGCGGTTTCCGGTGACGCTGATCTCGTGTCGCATTGGCCTCTAAGAAATCGTTGATGTCTAACACACGTACACTGCCCGACCGCGCGGTCGTGCGGTGCTTTCGCCTTTACCGCCACCGCCCACCGCGGCGGTGCGCGGTGCCGTGTGTTAATCGCCTTATGTAAATTCTACTATTTGTAAACACGTGTCGATGGGATGCAACTTTTTTAAATTAAAGTACCTAGAAGTCGAATCATTTATATCAATTTGATCATTAGCTTTACTCGCTATGATCTTCACCTTAGAAGTATATTATTTATTATAAGTTCCTGTAATACAGAGTGTTAGTGAAAACACCGTTATCCTTGAAACCAGTGGCTTGGTTTCACTAATAGAGCGTAAATTCAATGAAAAAATATATCGTTTTTTTTAAAGAAAAATCACCATTTTTCCTCAAAAATATTTTACCCCATTATAACAATGATGTAATTAGTTAAAACTTATGTAGGTAGTTATAACGGACGGCCAGTGCAGCAGGACAACGCCCTTTGCGGTGATTACGTAACTCGGGCGCGTATTACCCATGAATTTACGGACGGTGTTGGACATTTTTTTTTTTAATTTTTGAAAGAAAACTTTTTTTATTTATTTTTAAACTAGCTTTCGCCCGCGGCTTCGCTCACGTTAATTTAGAATTTGCCAATCAATTCGGGTTGAACTCGGCTTGATTGCATGTGTGAACCCTTCATTTTCTGACACCCTAGTACTTTTTTTGATAAATTCAGAATGTTGACCTTTCCACTCTGACTAAAACTTTTTATTTCTACTGCCATAGAGATGTACCTTTTTATGATACCCTAGTACTTTTTTTTTCTTGGGTAATCGTAAGTTGGTTTAATAACTCCGAATTATCAATAATCGATTTCATGACACCCTAGTTGAAGCTGGTCCATCGACACTCAAAACTCACAAAATGTATTAGGTACTTAAATTTAAAATTCGAACATGATTCGAAAGACATGTGGCGCCATCTATCACCAAAAGTAGGTTATTGTGATTTCCCACGGGAACAGTATTTTTTTTCGGGATTAAAGGGACCCTATGTTCGTTCCTGTACACCTGGCAATGTATATGCAAAATTTCGGGATGATCGGTTCAGTGGCTTAGACGTAAAATGGTAACAAACAAACAAACAAACTTACTTTCGCATTTATAATATTAGTTAGGAAGTTAGGATTCAGAAAAACATTTTTTATAATAAATCAAGTACCTATGGTTTTAGTGACAACGGTGTTTACACTAACAGTTTGTATTATAACGTATTTCTGCCAAAACTTTGAAAGCGTAGTTTTTCACCTGCGTTCTTGATTACTGCTCTGCTATCGTCCGTTGTAGCGTGAAGTTTGATGGCCCATACAATTCCTCATGAATCTGGCTATTAAACACAACAAGCCAGCTTTATTAATATAGTAGATTGTTTGTTTTAGACATGGTACGTTGCCGAAGCAGCCCCAAATATGGGTACGTATTACAACAATACTAACAATTATCAATGTAACTCCCTCAATTCATATGTACTTTCTAAGTTTATCATCACTGACAGCGGTGAAGAAAATCTTTGTGATGAAACCTGGACTCGTAATTAAAACAAGTCTGAATTCGGTACTCGCGCCTTCTCTGTACGAAGGAACCTTTGCCCTACAATGGAATATAAAAGGCTGGTATTATTATTACTTATAAACGATAAGAAAATACTTGATTTTTTTAAAATTATACCTACGTTTTTAGCTTCCAATTAATTATTGATGAAACTAAATTAACTTTACATTATGAAATTCTAATCAGCATTTTTGTCTTTATCAAGGTTTATCAATGGACACAATGACAGGTTAGTGATTTAATCATATAAATAAAAAATAATGATATCGAGAGAAAGAAATACCTATTGTTATATACAATAAAACGATAAATTATTAAAATTATAATTGTTATGAATATGACGCATTTTGGGTCATCATACCCTACATACAAAGATTGATTGTGTGGTTATCTAGCAGTTTGAGTAGGAATGACGAAAAATAACATTAAATTTGTTTGTCAAAAAAAAAAACATTGAACAAACTCAACGAGAGTATGTTTCGGTACGGGTGTTTCTTCTCAAGCAGGCGGATGGGAAACGTCGATCTCATCTACATTTTCAAATGATGACAAAACGTGTAAAAATGTTATTGTATCATATTTACAAAATTAATCCTTATATATTTTTTTTTGTTTATCACTATAAAACTGTTGCTATTGAATAAAACATTTATAATTTTGCAGATCCATCTAATTGTATGGCTTCTACCGCAACATCCACAACTACAACTACTACTGAGCCTACTGCAACTACGACAGAGCCAACAACAACTACGACAGACTGCTCTATCACAACGACAGAGCCAACTAAATCTACCGCGGAGCCAACTACAACAACCACGGAGCCAACTACAACAACTACGGAGCCAACTACTACTACGACAGAGTGCGCTATCACAACTACAGAGCCAACTACATCTACCACCGGGCCAACTACACCTGGCACGGAGTCAACGACATCTACCGCGGAGCCAACTACAACAACCATGGAGCCAACTACAACGACCACGGAGCCTTTTACAACAACGATAGAGTGCGCTATCACAACGACAGAGCCAACTACTACTACCGTGGAGCCAACTACACCTGCCGCAGAGTCAACTACAACAATTACGGAGCCAACTACTTCTACCACAGAGCCTACTACTACTACGACAGAGTGCGCTATCACAACGATAGAGCCAACTATATCTACTGCGGAGCCAATTACACCTGCCGCAGAGTCAACTACAACAACTACGGAGCAAGCTACTACTACCACAGAGCCTACTACAACGACGACAGAGTGCACTATCACAACGACAGAGCCAACTACTACTACGACAGAGTGCGCTATCACAACTACAGAGCTGACTACAACAGAGCCGACTACATCTACCACGGGGTCAACTAAAACTACCGCGGAGCCAACTACACCTACCGCGGAGCCAAGTACAACAACCACAGAGCCAACTACTACTACCACAGAGCCAACTACTACTACGACAGAGTGCGCTATCACAACGACAGAGCCAACTACTACTACGACAGAGTGCGCTATCACAACGACAGAGCCAACTACAACAGAGCCAACTACATCTACCACGGAGTCAACTACTACTACAACAGAGCGCGCTATCACAACAACAGAGCCAACTACAACAGAGCAAACCACATCTACCACGGAGTCAACTACTACTACGACAGAGTGCGCTATCACAATGACAGAGCCAACTACTACGACGACAGAGTGCGCTATCACAACTGCAGAGCCAACTACATCTACCACCGAGCCAACTACTAAGACGACAGAGTGCACTATCAAAACGACGGAGCCAACTACATCTACCGCGGAGCCAACTACAACAACCACGGAGCCAACTACTACTACAAAAGAGCCAACTACACCTACCGCGAAGCCAACTACAACAACGACAGAATGCGCTATCACAACGACAGAGCCAGCTATTACTACGACAGAGTGCGCTATCACAACGACAGAGGCAAATACTTCTAAAGCGGAGCCGACTACAACAACTACGGAGCCAACTACAACAACTACGGAGCCAACTACTACTACCACAGAGCCTACTACAACTACGACAGAGTGCGCTATAACAACGACAGAGCCAACTACATCTACCACCGAGCCAACTACTACTACGACAGAGTGCACTATCACAACGACCGAGCCAACTACATCTACCGCGGAGCCAATTACACCTACCGTGGAGCCAACTACACCTACTGCGGAGTCAACTACATCTACCGCGGAGCAAATTACAACAACCACGGAGCCAACTACAACAACCACGGAGCCAACTACTACTACAAAAGAGCCAACTACAACAACGACAGAGTGCGCTATCACAACGACCGAGCCAGCTACTACTACGATAGAGTGCGCTATCACAACTTCAGAGCCAACTACATCTACCACCGAGCCAACTACTACTGCGACTGAGTGCGCTATCACAACGGCAGAGCCAGCTACTACTACAACAGAGTGCGCTATCACAACGACAGAGCTAACTACATCTACCGCGGAGCCAACTACACCTGCCGCAGAGTCAACTACAGAGTCAACTAAATCTACCACGGAGTCAACTACTACGACAACAGAGCGCGCTATCACAACTACAGAGCCAACTACAACAGAGCCAACTACATCTACCACGGAGTCAACTACTACGACGACAGAGTGCGCTATCACAACGATAGAGCCAGCTACTACTACGACAGAGCCAACTACATCTACCGCGGAGCCAACTACACCTGCCGCAGAGTCAACTACAACAACAACGGAGCCAATTACTACTACCACAGAGCGAACTACAACTACGACGGAGTCAACTACAAATACCACGGAGTCAACTACAACTACGATAGAGCTAACTACATGTACCGCGGAACCAACTACAACTACCTCGGAGCCAACTACAACTGAGTCAACTACAACTACGACAGAGCTTACTACAACTACCACGGAGTCAACTACAACCACGGTAGAGCCAACTACAACTACCACGGAGTCAAAAACAACTACGACAGAGCCAACAACAACTACCACGGAGTCAATTACAACTTCAACAGAGCCAACTACAACTACAACGGAGTCAACTACAACTACGATAGAGCCAACTACAACTACGACAGAGCCAACTACAACTACCACGAAGTCATCTAAAACTACGCCAGAGCCAACTACAACTACCATGGAGTCAACTACAACTACGACAGAGCCAACTACAACTACCACGAAGTCATCTACAACTACGCCAGAGCCAACTACAACTACCACGGAGTCAACTACAACTACGACAGAGCCAACTACAACTTCAACGGAGTCAACTACAACTACGACAGAGCCAACTACAACTACCACGGAGTCAACTACAACTACGATAGAGCCAACTACAACTACCACGGAGTCAACTACAACTACGACAGAGCCAACTACAACTACGATAGAGCTAACTACATGTACCGCGGAACCAACTACAACTACCTTTGAGCCAACTACAACTGAGTCAACTACAACAACGACAGAGCCAACTACAACTACGACAGAGCTTACTACAACTACCACGGAGTCAACTACAACCACGGTAGGGCCAATTACAACTACCACGGAGTCAACTACAACTACGACAGAGCCAACAACAACTACCACGGAGTCAATTACAACTTCGACAGAGCCAACTACAACTACAACGGAGTCAACTACAACTACGATGGAGCCAACTACAACTACCACGAAGTCATATACGACTACGCCAGAGCCAACTACAACTACGGCAGAGCCAACTACAACTACAACGGAGTCAACTACAACTACGACAGAGCCAACTACAACTTTAACGGAGTCAACTACAACTACGACAGAGCCAACTACAACTACCAAGGAGTCAACTACAACTACGACTGAGCCAACTACAACTACCACGGAGTTAACTACAACTACGATAGAGCCAACTACAACTACGACAGAGCCAACTACAACTACGACAGAGCCAACTACAACTACCACGGAGTCAACTACAACTACGACAGAGCCAACTACCACTACCACGGAGTCAACTGCAACTACGACAGAGCCAACTACAACTTCAACGGAGTCAACTACAACTACGACAGAGCCAACTACAACTACCACAGAGCCAACTACAACTACCACGGAGTCAACTACAACTACGACAGAGCCAACTACAACTACGACAGAGCCAACTACAACTACCACGGAGTCAACTACAACTACGACAGATCCAACTACAACTACCACGGAGTCAACTACAACTACGACAGAGCCAACTACAACTACGACAGAGCCAACTACAACTACCACGGAGTCAATTACAACTTCGACAGAGCCAACTACAACTACAACGGAGTCAACTACAACTACGATGGAGCCAACTACAACTACGACAGAGCCAACTACAACTACCACGAAGTCATCTACAACTACGCCAGAGCCAACTACAACTACGACAGAGCCAACTACAACTACCACGGAGTCAACTACAACTACGACAGAGCCAACTACAACTTCAACGGAGTCAACTACAACTACGACAGAGCCAACTACAACTACGACAGAGCCAACTACAACTACCACGAAGTCATCTACAACTACGCCAGAGCCAACTACAACTACGACAGAGCCAACTACAACTACCACGGAGTCAACTACAACTACGACAGAGCCAACTACAACTTCAACGGAGTCAACTACAACTACGACAGAGCCAACTACAACTTCAACGGAGTCAACTACAACTACGCCAGAGTCAACTACAACTACGACAGAGCCAACTACAACTACCACGGAGTCAACTACAACTACGACAGAGCCAACTACAACTACCAAGGAGTCAACTACAACTACGACTGAGCCAACTACAACTACCACGGAGTTAACTACAACTACGATAGAGCCAACTACAACTACGACAGAGCCAACTACAACTACGACAGAGCCAACTACAACTACCACGGAGTCAACTACAACTACGACAGAGCCAACTACCACTACCACGGAGTCAACTACAACTACGACAGAGCCAACTACAACTTCAACGGAGTCAACTACAACTACGACAGAGCCAACTACAACTACCACAGAGCCAACTACAACTACCACGGAGTCAACTACAACTACGACAGAGCCAACTACAACTACGACAGAGCCAACTACAACTACCACGGAGTCAACTACAACTACGACAGATCCAACTACAACTACCACGGAGTCAACTACAACTACGACAGAGCCAACTACAACTACGACAGAGCCAACTACAACTACCACGGAGTCAATTACAACTTCGACAGAGCCAACTACAACTACAACGGAGTCAACTACAACTACGATGGAGCCAACTACAACTACGACAGAGCCAACTACAACTACCACGAAGTCATCTACAACTACGCCAGAGCCAACTACAACTACGACAGAGCCAACTACAACTACCACGGAGTCAACTACAACTACGACAGAGCCAACTACAACTTCAACGGAGTCAACTACAACTACGACAGAGCCAACTACAACTACGACAGAGCCAACTACAACTACCACGAAGTCATCTACAACTACGCCAGAGCCAACTACAACTACGACAGAGCCAACTACAACTACCACGGAGTCAACTACAACTACGACAGAGCCAACTACAACTTCAACGGAGTCAACTACAACTACGACAGAGCCAACTACAACTTCAACGGAGTCAACTACAACTACGCCAGAGTCAACTACAACTACGACAGAGCCAACTACAACTACCACGGAGTCAACTACAACTACGACAGAGCCAACTACAACTACCAAGGAGTCAACTACAACTACGACTGAGCCAACTACAACTACCACGGAGTTAACTACAACTACGATAGAGCCAACTACAACTACGACAGAGCCAACTACAACTACGACAGAGCCAACTACAACTACCACGGAGTCAACTACAACTACGACAGAGCCAACTACCACTACCACGGAGTCAACTACAACTACGACAGAGCCAACTACAACTTCAACGGAGTCAACTACAACTACGACAGAGCCAACTACAACTACCACAGAGCCAACTACAACTACCACGGAGTCAACTACAACTACGACAGAGCCAACTACAACTACGACAGAGCCAACTACAACTACCACGGAGTCAACTACAACTACGACAGATCCAACTACAACTACCACGGAGTCAACTACAACTACGACAGAGCCAACTACAACTACGACAGAGCCAACTACAACTACCACGGAGTCAATTACAACTTCGACAGAGCCAACTACAACTACAACGGAGTCAACTACAACTACGATGGAGCCAACTACAACTACGACAGAGCCAACTACAACTACCACGAAGTCATCTACAACTACGCCAGAGCCAACTACAACTACGACAGAGCCAACTACAACTACCACGGAGTCAACTACAACTACGACAGAGCCAACTACAACTTCAACGGAGTCAACTACAACTACGACAGAGCCAACTACAACTTCAACGGAGTCAACTACAACTACGACAGAGCCAACTACAACTACCACGGAGTCAACCACAACTACGACAGAGCCAACTACAACTACCACGGAGTCAACCACAACTACGACAGAGCCAACTACAACTACCACGGAGTCAACTACAACTACGACAGAGCCAACTACCACTACCACGGAGTCAACTACAACTACGACAGAGCCAACTACAACTTCAACGGAGTCAACTACAACTACGACAGAGCCAACTACAACTACCACAGAGCCAACTACAACTACCACGGAGTCAACTACAACTACGACAGAGCCAACTACAACTACGACAGAGCCAACTACTACTACCACGGAGTCAACTACAACTACGACAGATCCAACTACAACTACCACGGAGTCAACTACAACTACGACAGAGCCAACTACAACTACGACAGATCCAACTACAACTACCACGGAGTCAACTACAACTACGACAGAGCCAACTACAACTACGACAAAGCCAACTACCACTACCACGGAGTCAACTACAACTACGACAGAGCCAACTACAACTTCAACGGAGTCAACTACAACTACGACAGAGCCAACTACAACTACCACAGAGCCAACTACAACTACCACGGAGTCAACTACAACTACGACAGAGCCAACTACAACTACGACAGAGCCAACTACTACTACCACGGAGTCAACTACAACTACGACAGATCCAACTACAACTACCACGGAGTCAACTACAACTACGACAGAGCCAACTACAACTACGACAGAGCCAACTACAACTACCACGGAGTTAACTACAACTACGCCAGAGTCAATTACAACTACGACAGAGCCAACTACAACTACCACGGAGTCAACTACAACTACGACAGAGCCAACTACAACTACCAAGGAGTCAACTACAACTACCACGGAGTCAACTACAACTACCAAGGAGTCAACTACAACTACGACAGAACCAACTACAACTACCGCGGAGTCAACTACAACTACGACAGAGCCAACTACAACTACCAAGGAGTCAACTACAACTACGACAGAGCCAACTACAACTACCAAGGAGTCAACTACAACTACGACAGAACCAACTACAACTACCGCGGAACCGACTATAACTACCTTGAAACCAACTACTACTACCACATTGCCAACAACAACTACTACGAAGCTAACGACAACTACTACGAAGCCAACAACAACTACTACGAAGTCAACAACAACTGCCACCAAGCCAACATCAACTAGCAAGAAACCAACTAAATCCACGATAGAGCCATCTGTAACTACCAAAAAGTCAACAACAGACAAAACTTTATTAGACATTATATTTCCAATACTTAACTTAAACCTTTTCCAATGAATTTCAATAATGGTTAAAATTAATGAACAATCAAAGTACAAGTTCAATTTGTAAAAATCGTTGTGAATGTTACTAATTACTAGCGTTTCATCCCCTCAGGGGGTATATGTTGGAAAATCCGTCTTTAGCGACGTCTACTAACTATAATTTACCTCCTTGTCAAATTTCATCTTAATATAATAATTTCAAGCCATTTTGATATTTCGTGATGGGTAAGTGACCTTTCGCTTTTATATATTTATGTAGATTCTAATATTTGAGTTGTATACACAAATATATTGAATGTATCGAAATATAAGTATTTAAGTTCAGTAATTTTTTTTTTGTTTTTTCAGGGTTTGCTACGGAATTTCGCTCGAGAGTTCCGATAAATTCGTATTTTTTAACTGATAAATAATGTATGATAACAGACTTTCAAGCACCATGTTACTATTGACTGCCTCGTTGGTCTAGTGGTCGCAAAGCGCGACTGCTGAGCATGAGGTCTAAGGTGTATATTCCCAGATCGAGCAAATTGGGATTTTCCATTGGGAATTTCTCAGTATCAGCCTTGGCGTCTGGATTTGTGCCCGGTTTATGACAATTGGCTCGCACTACTGTGTAAGATAAAATAGTAATTTACGGTTTATAATTATAAAACTACGGTACTTTGTTAAGTCCGGTTGGTTGTATAGACCTATGTTTTATTATTATTATTCCATTTATTTATTTACTATACATAATTATTACATTTTTAAATATTAATATAAAAATAAAAACATTTAAAAATATAAAAAATAGTAGCCCACCGGTGGCGGAAACAGGGTCCAAGCCACCGGCGGTCAGGGCTCCAAAGAGAGGAACCTCCTAACTATACGGGCCGTATCCAGAAGTACTGCTTTCTGGATCAAGCCCTTGATCCAGCCGCCTAACGAGAGCCTCCTAAGATGTTGGTCGAGGCTCTTGGCTATTAAGCCATTGGCTGTGACGACTATCGGCACAATGATCGCTGAGTCCATCTTATTATTATTATTATTATTGGAGTCGAACGGGTATAAAAAGAATGGTTATAACATTAAAAAAATATTTAAATAAAAATAACATATCAAATTTAAATATAACATTAACAAGCTATTGTAATTAAAAAATTAAAAAAAATGACTGCAAAAATTGCACATGCGACGTTTTTTATTTACAGTGTAATATATTTTTTAAATCTATTTCTCAAATTCTAGACGATAAACAGAGACACGACCAGATTCATTAAAAAAATAAATTGATGCTGGTATTAATTTACGTTTTATAGTGACCACACCATCTTTTTATTTTTTACTAGCCTATGTTACTCAGAACGATGTAAGGATTGTAACGAAACACCATACATCTAAATCGGTTCAGGCGTTTAAAAGTTATGGTGGAATAAAGAAACTGACATACATACATTAACTCCTTTTTTTGGGGCAGTCGTGTAAAAACATACCTTAATAATGAAAAGAAATTATACCCATTTTAATAATTAACTGAGTTTGACGAAACTGGCTCTTGGATTGGTCCACATGGAGTAGTCCTTTTAGGTTTATTTAAATTAACCGAACAGAACGAATAATGTATTGTAATTATAAATAATAAATATAATAATAAATAGAAACTGTAAATATTATGACAAGTGCATTGAAACAGCTGACGTTTTGCATGTTTACGTGATGTATGTTAATAAAGTGTTTCATTGTTAATTTGTAAAAACATTTCCATTGATTAACATTGATTGAGTTATTGCCCTTTTTTTTTTCAAACAATTCATAATGTCCATGACCCTGCCATAACAAGCAACAACTACAGAATCAGCGTCACCAACCATGGGCGTTCTTAAGGACACGACCGACAGATTACATACGATTAAAAATAATTCAGAATAAATTATGGTGTCAATTTCAACAGGTAATAATACCAGCCTATTATTAACCCACTGCGGGGCAAAGGCGTCTTCTCATACCAGGTTAGGTTTCCTGGCTTAGATTTTTTCAATTTTAGAAAGTACATTCTTTGACTGCCTCGTTGGTCTAGTGGTTGTAAAGCGCGACTGCTGAGCATACAGGTCCTGGGTTCGATTCTCAGGTCGGGCATAGTGTAATTGGGTTTTTCAGTCAGGAATTTCTCAGTAGCAGCCTCGGAGTATGGATTTGAGCCCGATCGATGGCAATAGGCTCGCCCCCTATGACATGGGACTTAAACATAACTGGCGAAATGTGGGTGTACTAGTACACGTCAGCCTAACCCTTTGGGGATTACAGGCGTGATGTTATGATGATGTTATGTAGAAAGTACACATAAATGTAAATAGAACCCACAACCTCGTGCATGAAAGACGGGCGCCGTAACTCCAGGGCCAACAATTTCGAACAATTAATAATTACAATTCGCAGCTGTTCTATTAATACAGCCGATCTTATCACTGTATGGCATGTGTTGTTCTGTATCCTTAGGACGAAACATAAATTATGCGGTAAGGGGCTTCAATTTCATCAGGTACAGTCAACGAAAGAGATAAATATCCAGGGTATACAGATATCGTTGAAGTTTTCATAAAAACTGCTGGATGGCTTCGATTAAAACCTAACTTAATTAATTAACTGCTTAATAGTGCCGATTCCCTTGTTCACAAACTAGACTAAATTTAGGGAACTGACATCTTTTTCCGTCCAATAAAATAAGAAAGAGACTAATGTAAATAAGAGCTGTCAAATTTAGTCTATTTGACACATCCATACAATTATAGTTGACATCTTAAAACGTATGGATTAAAAATACAGAAAAGTTCAAGGCAAAACTAATTTGACATCGCTAACTTTTGTTCTTTAATGTCACCGTCCTTTCCGTTCGCTGTATGTTAGTAAGATATGTCAATTATCTAAATTTAGTCTAGTTTGTGAACAAGGGAATCGGCATCATTATCTACTTTTTTAAATTAAATTACATTTGAAAACATCCATCGGTTTCTATGAAAACTTTGACTATATCTAATGAACCTGCATACCTATCTCTTTTGTTGGCAGTACATAAATTAATTTACAATCGTCAAGCTGCCTAAATATACACTATCTGGTTTATTTAGCGTTGTCGGCTCCTCGGAAGTATTTACATGGCATCTATGATAATGGAATAATTTGTATAATCTAATACTCCCTGCTACTTTGTACTTACTTTGTGTTGAGTTACGTGTTTGGTTACTGTTCTGCTCTTATGGGTCGTAGCGTGATGGTTATGAATCTGACTAAAGAAACTAACAATATATTTTTCCTCTATATTAATTAAGCGTATGTAAATATACATATACATATGAGATACATATGCGTATGTACATTACAGATTAGTATAAATGGGTATCTAAATCAACAAGGATAACCTTATATGTAATAAGTTTTAGAAGATAAGTTTGTGTTCTTGTGTTAGATTTGCTTCACTATTGCATTGGGTTCTACCTGTAATAATAGTTGTAAGTGGTGATGATAAATAAATAAATAAATAAATAAAAATATTTACTAGTCAGTTAATGTGAAGTGAAAAAAATTGCCTACCCAGCAAGTACAGTACCAGAACTAAAAGTATAAAATCCGCCAGAAAAAAATAAACAGCAAAAAGTATACGGCCAAGATTTTTAACGAAGAAAATTTCGCCAAGTTTCGGTATACCATTCTGTAAATCGAACAAAATATCGGAAAGCAGTAAGGGGGGCTGTAAAGAGCATCCGTGGCTCCTGGCTCTAAAACGGCCGACTTTGCCAAGTAAACACGTAAACTTTACTGAAAAACTTTCACGAAGGTGACGACTTTGAAACTTTGGGGAGTTGTGCTGTTTGTCTTTTACTAGCACGTTTGAATTTACTAGTGGGTAACTGACTTACTTGAAGTTATGAGTTGAAAAAACATTTAGGGAGGTACTCTTAATAAAATAAGATGGCTATGAAAATAATAAGTACAAAAATCATCAAAAGACTTCTTCCGTTCCGCGGAGCGGAAGGGAGTGTCAGATTCTTACTGAAAAAAACCCAACCGTGTTTCTCCTAATGCTATTTGCGTTCCGAAGGAACAGGGTAGTTTTTTAGTCAGTAAAAGTCTGACAGTCCCTTCAGACCCAGGGCGAAAGGACACATTTGATGATATTTACCAAATAAAAAAAAAGGGCTCTGGCGGGATGTCCCCAAGGATCTCTAAACTCACATTTTCTTACTTTTAGTACAATTCACAGAGATTTTATGGCAACAAAAAGAATAGAAATCTTTTTTCATGGATATGCCAATCAGAGGAAGCGTGCCCGCGTTGGACCCCGTAACAGCATACCTAATAAACATACACACACACACTTACATACATAATCCTAACTAATATTATAAATGCGAAAGTAAGTTTGTTTGTTTGTTTGTTACCATTTTACGCCTAAGTCACTGAACCGATCATCCTGAAATTTTGGATATACATTGCCAGGTGTACAGGAACAAACAAAGGGTACCTTTCATCCCGAAAAAAAGTACTGTTTCCGAGGGAAATCACAATAACCTTCTTATAGTGATAGATGGCGCCACATGACTTTCGGAATCATGTTCGAATTTTAAATTTAAGTACCTAATACATTTTGTGAGTTTTGAGTGTCGATGAACCAGCTTCAACTAGGATGTCATAAAATCGATTATTGATAATTCGGGGTTATTACAACTAATTTACGATTACCCAAGAAAAAAGGTACTAGGGTGTCATAAAGAAGGTATGGCAATAGAAATAAAAAGTTTTAGTCAGAGTGGAAAGGTCAACATTCTAGGTATATCAAAAAAAGTACTCATAGTACTCATGCACTCAAGCAAAGTACAACCCGAATTGTTTGGTAAATTCTAAATTAACGTGAGCGAAGAAGCGGGCGAAAGCTAGTATTTTATATATTCGTACACATGACCCCTGCCACGTGAACGAATCCACCGCATACCTTGACGACTGTAGCTGGTGCGTAAACTACTGATATTTCACATCATTACCCCCGGTGACGCGTCGAGCTTTTTTTTTTCTCTACTCATTTCCTCCCAACGATTTAAGGAAATGCTGTTTGTGTATGAAAAAGTAAACGGGTCTCCCCCACGAGATAAACCGGATTCTTTCAGCTGTAAGTCGTTTTTTGGGTTGAAAGCTACACTGCTTTTATCGATATGATTATTACTTTCGCGATGATACATGTAGTAGATAAAATTATCATAGGAAATCAATTGCTTAGGCAAAGGTTTATGGGTAGGCTATCCATTTTTTTTGTGATCATTTGTAGTTTTTCAATTTTTACCTGTATTATACAGATTTTGTTGGTACATTGCCGAACCTACAAAATCTGGAACTGAAACCATTTTTGTACAATTTAATTCTGTGTTCATTTTTTTATCTTAAACTTGCTTGTCCGTGACTTCGTTTGCATTGGCTTTAGAATAAGGCCAAAGTTCTAAATTGTTCTCAATTATTTTACGTATATATATAATTATGTGTGCCTTATTTCAGTTAATTCTGGTAAGTCATAAATGCGTGAAAGCTTAGCAAACATCCATCCATCTTCGCAAACTTTCGCATTTATAGTATCAGTAAGGAAGACAGGATTATGTAAATAAAACATAATATATACAGTGACAATTACGGCACCCTTGAAAAATCCTCTTTGCCAGAAACAGAACCGCATACTCCGTCATACGAGACGAGGTTCCTGTTTTTGCCTTCTATAATCATCTAACGGCTTCTACCAAAGTCATCTAGTTACAGGAACAATCGCGAAATGCGTTTCGGAAGTTACGTCACATTATTTTAAATTCAACGGCTACAAACCCAAAACCCGAGTCTACTCAAAGGGACATTGAACCAAACTATCATTTCAAGCGTATATCCGTTGACACTTAGGCGGATCTAGTGAGCTGACGTCACGTATCCGCATCGCATAATCCGACGCGAGATTGACTGGTAGCCTCCCGGGCCTGTTGCCTAGCCCGAAATTGGTGCTGATAATACTGTTTTGTGTTGCGATGTGGGACTGACTAACCTCGCGAGTTTATTCCCTAGTCGATGTTTGATAATCGTTACACTGGGTGGGTTGTAAGTACTTTCTGTTACTAACCTATCACTAATTAACATAACAATATGGACTGTTCATGTCTGAAATAAAGATTAATTATTATTATACACTCTTGTCTTCTTTCTCAACTATATACTGTGCGCAAAGTGTACTCTAAAACATATCCTTATGATACTCAGCAATAATGTAGGGTTCTATCAGTGAAAATATTTTATCCATTGAAATGTGGGGGCATCATGAAAGCCCGGAGAAACGCCGCGGAGGCACTGAGGATCGGTGCCATCTGTGAAGCCCGACGATGGAGATACTCTTTGCTGCGTTTTAAAGTTTCCAAGGAGTCAGCTACAGCAAGGCGTGCCCAGGTGGAAGCCTCTGCAAAATACTCGCCCCTTGCCGAGGTAGTATTGCCATCAGATGAACTCACGCATCCAAGAAAGCTAAACCCTCTGATTAAATGACCACTGAATCATAAATCATGATTCGTAGTTTGCATATAATGTACCTATAGCGATAATTCTGCACGGAAAATGACATTCCATGTTTCATTTTCAAAAAAAGAACAAGTAAACAAACCGTAAAATAAAAAAAAGCTGACGCCATTTTAAAACGGCTATTTGCTTCCCGGGCAAACTCGTATTTCTGAATGTAAAATATAAACTTGCTATTTACAGCCCATTTTAATGTCAGTTGTAAATATTAATTTGTTGTAAACTTCAATAATTTTGTTAACGTCCGCTTTTGATGGGAGAGTACCTACTTGGTGCTGTTCGGACAGGAAAACAATTTTAACTTCATTTAATTTTCCTTGATTGGATTAAAGTCTAACATTCTAAGGATTTTTGTTCTTGACTGTTGAATGAGCTTTTTAATTTAGCTAATGGTTGGAATTGAAAAAGTTTTAAATTTTTAAAGATTTCTTATCTAAGCATTTCGATTTGTAAAGGCTATGTCCTGTAGAGACCCTGGCTGGTTGAGCCATATGCAAACTATTTGATATGAGATAAATATGACTTTGATTTTAGAATAGAAGCAGACCGCGGGCCAGCGGCTGTCAAGCCTAGAATAAGATTCGAGTATTAACAAATATAATTTAATTTAAAACGAATACAGAAAGTTTAAAGAATATTAAGTGTTTACATTAAGTAAATTGATAAATAAGTACATCCCGGTACCACATCAAGCCACAGTGACGACAGTACTTACGGTTGCCTAAAAATATGTTATGAATAAAAAAAGTGGGTTTTATAACAGTGTTGCTTTCGTAATTAATAGCAATAGCTTGGATGGTTCGGTTATGTTGAGTGGATGAGTGAAAGACGATTGACAAAAGGTATTTATATGGCAGAGGTGAGTGGCAACGCAGGGAGGGGTCGCCCTAAGAAGACCTACACTGACCTTATTGGTGAGGTTCTTCAGAAAGGTCAGGTGCGTAGTACTCGTAACCGGCGTGCTTGTATGACGAGATGTATGAACGTGGATGAGGCGAAAAGAGTATGTAAGGATCGTAGCAGGTAGCGTTCCGTGGTTTCTGCCTACTCCCATTGGAAAAAGGCGTGAGTTTATGCCTGTATGTATGTAGCAATCCTGAATGAGATCTATCTAAAAAAAATTGATAATAGACAAAACAGCAGTAAATGCACAATCGACTGCAATATATAATTCCTGAATACTTGATATAATACTATATAATATACTAACTATATACTATTCTTGAACTGAGAATCGCTTGCAATAAAATAACCAAAAATCTTCATTCAGAAAGTTCAAAGTCATATTCAACAGGTATCTTTGTCTTACTTTGTCTCCTTAGATAAATTACTTCACGCAATAGCTATTCCAAAATTTGCCCGCGCCTTGGAAGTGGCGTCCCAGACCATTGTGTTGATTTAGGTACTCCAAAGGTATTTCTTGAATAAAGCTGTAGTTGCTTCAAATATTCTCTCTATGTTTTGAGTTGAAAAAGGTTTCGATGCGATTGCTAAAGGTAAAAATTTACTGATAAAGTTGAAGGGAGACAATAGAATAGAGAGTATTCATTTTGAGATTCATAAATTCAGTCTAATGTGCCACAGCTGTGGAAAGGGCTCTTCTCATACTGAGAAGGCACGAACATTGATCAAATCCAAAAATATATAATATGAAGTATTAGATTCAGTCCGCGACTTCATCCGCGTCAAAGTTAATATATTGTTCCACGGGAACTGTACATTTCTCTTGAAAAAATGAATACAAAAAAAAAATGTTGAAAAATGTACAGGCTAAATAAAGCCTATGTGTTATTCCAGACTTTAAAGAAAGTGAGAAAAACTTTTTATTCACGTATAAGTGACGCACAATACACAATAATATACTATATTAATATAAACTAAATACATCATAGAAATAAAAAAAGTAAGTGTCCTGAACGGTAATTGGCGCCACTACCGCGCGAAACGGCCGACGCTTAGCATAATGCCGTGGCCCATACACGAGGGCACGAAACCACGGCGCTGGTTTTCAGCGTAGGCCGGTTAAATCATTCCTATGCCAAATTTCATCCAAATCCGTTCTACCATTCTGTCGTGATTGAGTAACAAACATCCATTCATCCAAACTTTCGCATTTTTAAAGTTCAGATCAGTAAGTTTTCAATAACTTTTAAAAGTGATAAAA
Organism: Hoplodrina ambigua; assembly: GCA_949774945.1. NCBI lineage: Eukaryota > Metazoa > Arthropoda > Insecta > Lepidoptera > Noctuidae > Hoplodrina > Hoplodrina ambigua. The sequence goes on from OX458973.1 coordinate 12,583,566, forward strand.
CAGTAAATACTGAATACAGTCACATGAAAGTGGTTTACGAGTGGTTGGTTGAGCCAAACGTTGCAACCGTAGAACAAATAAAGTGGTCCTTTTGGGGGAAAAGTTAAAAGCGAGCCAAATATTGATTTGGAATAACTTTGTGAACAATGCGGGGTATATAAACTTGTAAGTTGGTCCTTTCTGGGTTTTGAAAGAAATAGAATAAACTTATCGTTATTGGAATATGGTAAAATAATAAAATGTAAAAGCAGTAAAAGTATATAATAAAATGTTCTCTTTTAACTTTTTAGATCTGGAGCAGGATATGATTATGCGCAGGAAGATTCATTAAAATCGGTTCATTAATAAAAAAAATTAGGACTTGAAATTTTGTATGAAATGCCGCACGGTGCTCTTAAACTAACTTCACCTAAATTCACCAATTGAGATTTTTACAGAATAGAATAACAGAACAAAAAAGAAATCCTATTCTCTCTCTAGAGAAAATAAAAAGACAAAACAAACGCGTTTCTTTAGAGGTTCTATAGAAAGTAGGTACTATACATACACATAATAATCTATAGGTATACATTGACCCATCTAATCAGATTCAACTAGATTGCCAACTTTATTTTCCAGACTTGTTGTACAAATTCAACGGAGAAAATTTTCTTTTCATGTAATTTGCACAAGCTTGGGGATAACTAGAAAAGTTCTGTACGAGAAAAAAATAAAATAAAAAAGGACTTCTTCAAGCGAGACGGATAAGGGAAAGGTATTAACACCAACGTAATGGGAGAAGGTCAGCGTAAACCAGCCCTTACAGTAATTGTAGAGGTTGTTCAAAAGATTGACAATTCAGAAAAAGGACCAATCTTATTGTTTAAGTTTATTGGAGATTTGGTATTGAAAAATGAACAAAGCTTGATACTGATACTGTTATTTTAACCATGTTTGTTTGGATAACATGAACTAACTCTTTGAAAAGGTATTTTTCTTCCGTGGGTACGTGGTAGTCTCATGGGTCGTAGCGTAGTGTTATATAGCCCATTGCTCGTAAATATGGCAATAATATTAAAAAAAAAACCAATCCGCCGGGTGGTTCTAGTAATTTGCATGATTAAACAAACACAATAAAAATATCTGCAGCTTTATTATATTAGCACAGATTTCGGAAATTAAGAAACATTTTTGAGTCTGGGGAAGTACTCGTACATTTAAAAAAATAATTGAGATGAAACTAGGGTCATCAAAAAAAGTTGAAATTTTTGTAGAATATGATGGATGGATAAGATGATGAATTTAATAAATGGAAAATAAACACTTCATTCAAATGATTCTTTACGCATTTTTCAGACAACAAAAAACAAATAAAGTCAGTAATATAATATTGCATCATCATATTTCTTATTAACGTTCAGATGCTTGACCTTAGCTGAAGAAATATTGCCCTCATATTGCGACAGAAAATAATATGAAAGTTGTCGAGTCTACTCATCCGTTGGGATGATGTGTTCCGCTTTGTACTCGCTTATGGTTTTCACTTTTGGATTTTGTAGTTTTTATTTTGTTTATTTTGAATGTATCGGCTTATAAACGCCATGGGTTACGAAAATATCTGTAGATATTAAAATATTTTTAATTGATTAGTAATTAAATACGATTTAAAACAATAAATAATTCAATTTGAATGGCAAACAAGAAAAAGAAATAAATAAAATATATCTTAAAAACACAATAAACTGGCTCGATGGCCCTCCAGAAATATCCGTCTTGACAGAGAATCCTTCCTTTTTAATGAAGGATGAGGAACTTTCTACCCACAAGGTATTATGAACCGCTAAATTGGTTTTAGAAATATGAGGACTATCTTTAAATGTACCCACCAAAAAGAACAAGACCACCCAAACTTTTCTTACCTAACACGCCCAAAAGACACACTTGATTAAACCGAAAAAGAGGATAAAACCAACTAAGAAAATACTTATTCAAAGACAATCAATTACCTCTGAGACCTTACGAGTAAGTAAAGTTTTAGCGAAGTCACAAAGTTTGTTCTGAAGTTCGTAGCGGAACAAACCACATCGGTCCGTTGCACCCACGTAAAATATTGACTAGAAACAAGGATTCAGGACTACGGCCCGTCTGCTGAGCCGTGATTGTGTTACTAACGATATTTAGTTTATATGGAAACTATTGGTTGAATTATGCTCTGATGCATTGTTTGTTTGGGGAATTTAACGAAGAATGCGAATTTTGGAAAAATAAAATGTTGATTTTTTTCTATTGGGATTGATGGAAAATATAGATTATATGCGTGCAGTGGTTGCGAGTATACTCTTCTACAACATAACGTAACATCACGCCTGTAATCCCCCAAGGGTTAGGCAGAGGTGTACTCAGTAGTACACACATTTTGCTAGATATATTTTTAGTCTCATGTAATAGGAGGCGAGCCTATTGCCATCAAACGGGCACAAATCCAGACTCCGAGGTTGCTACTGAGAAATAACTGATGGAAAAACCCGCACACACACTTTGCCCGACCTGGGAATCGAACTAAAGACTTCATGCTCAGTAGACGCGGTTTGCGACTACTAGACCAACGAGGTAGACCCTTAGTTATTAGCTCTGTTTACCTTTTTTTACAAACAAAACAATAAGGATCAATTCAAAATTCGAACAGTAACATAAACATAATATCACGCCTGTAATCCCCGAAGGGTTAGGCAGAGGTGTACCCATTAGTACACCCACATTTCGCCAGTTATGGTTTTAGTCCCATGTAATAGGGGGCGAGCCTATTGCCAAATCCAGACTCCGAGGTTGCTATAGAGAAATTCCTGATGGAAAAACCCAATAACACTTTGCCCGACCTGGGAATCGAACCAAAGACTTCATGCTCAGTAGACGCGCTTTGCGACTATTAGACCAACGAGGCAGTCAAACAGTATCGTGTTGCATTTACTTCAATGTCTTTTGCAGTAAACTTTATAGAATAGCACTTCCATAGCACTACTTAAACCCATGATGCCGCCATGGAAAAACCCAACCTATTGATTTCGTCGGGAATTTCCTAAACCCGGAAAGAGTCGCGCGACCTTTGACCTTTGTTCGGGTATATTACAGGGAAATTGTTAGCATCGATGCTATACTTTGGAATCCCGTATCGACATAATTATTCTGAAGTGAAAAAACAATTTTCGAAGTATTCGTTAATTTTGGTAGATATTGTATTACTTTTGCGGAAATTCAGAAAATGCCGATGGATATTTTTTGACGTTTAAAATGTGCTTTTAGAAAAGTGACTGAATAAAAGTGGACTGTTAATGAGCAATTATTTGTTTGTAGTGATAGCCAACCGGAAAAGGCGCTCGGCTCGCTTGCATGAGGTGGTGGATGCGATGCTGAGAAAGTACTAATATGACTTGTCACATGTACTTATCATGGACATCACTCAAAGTCGAATCATGTATGTCAATTAGGCCAATATAAGACACTTTTAAACGTCATAAAAAAAAAAGAATTCAATCTAGTTGCTCTTTCCAAAAGGTAGTTTTGTATGGAGACCGAGACTGACATTGGTGAAGGAAATCATCGTGAGGAAAACTTGATTTAAAATGTTAAGTTTGCAATCACCAATCCGCCTTGAACTAGTGTGGTGATCAACGCTCATGCCTTCTCTGCAAGAGAAGAGACCTTTGCCCAACAGTGGGATAAAATGGCCGGTAGTACTTATCTCTAGTATTTTGCCTACCCATAACCATCCGTTACCTCATTCGCAGCTCCGACACAAACTTGAGTGACACATGAATTAAAAGATAACCACTCTGAATTTTCAATCCGAAACCCCTTGAGGGGTTGAGTTAGGGGTGATAGATACGTGAGAGGGCTCAGACGTCGGGTATGACGCGTCTATCTGATACATAACAATGAGAGCCTCTCTGTTCAAGACTTCACTTCGTTTTACGATGTTTGATGGGCTAAAATGGCGCTGGTTTTTCATGAGTTGTTTATTTTTTTTGCAAGTTTATGTGTTTGATGCGTTAATACCTAATAGGTATATTACAGAATCTAGACGTATGCTTAAAACATATATAAGACTACAATATAAGCAGTTGTTAAACACAACTGAACGACCGTAAGTTACTGATTTCATTTGTTTTATTTTATGCAATAAGAAACTTTAAAATACATCAAAAGAAAAAGCTCAGTTGTTCGCAGCAGCATTTTAGCGCTCCGTAATAAAACTTGTAGTTAAACTTATCGCTGTTAGCCGTAATTTGAAAATGGTTCAATTCGAGCAATTGATCAGTTTCGCGATACAATCGCAGATTATAATGATACGATCGAAAGTTTTGTTGAACCGAGTCGAAGGTCTCAGTGATCCGAGTCGAAAAACTTAGTGATCTGAATCAAAATTCTTAGTGATCCTACAAAGCCTCAGCGAACTCGATTGATGGTTGGATATTTGTCTTTCGATTTTATAGAAAGGTAATTTATGAGGTACTTTTGTTTTCAAAGGATTTTAGAATGACAGTTGACATATTGGATTGCTTTTGTATTGATTTTAAAATATTGAAATGGTTTGGTTTTCTACGTACCTAATGATTTGAAATGTGCCCGTATTTTGTATAGGTGTTTGAAAGCCATTTATTCATAAGGTATGGTATACCTACAACAAAGTTGTTACATTAAGTAATCATAAATTGGTAATTGAAGTAAATGATTTGACTATGACGTTGAATATTTCAAAACATCAAACCCCTTCTTTTTTTTAGGTGGTAAAAATCATCAAATGACTCCTTCCGCCCTGGGTGGGGCGGAAGGGACTGTCAGACTTTTACTGACTAAAAAACCACCCTGTTCCTTCTGTTGCCATTTACGTTCCGGGGCCACGGTATCCTGTTAAGACGTCCCGCAACCCCGGCAGGCGTTGGTCCCGTTGGGGGCCCCGTCCCTGTGAACATCAAACCCTTAAAGAGGTATATGAATATTAACATACGTTCATACATTCATATTAAAGATACTTAGATGTAGATTTTTTTCAATGAGCTACACTATTTTTCATACACTTGCTTCTGCCTGCGACTTTGTCCACGTAAAAGACAAGTGTACCATAAAACATAGCCTATTGTACTAAACAACAAAGTAGCATATTATTAGTGGAAAAAATAAGTTTTAACAATAAGACATTTTCTTACAAAGAATAAATTTAAAAAACAAACTATTACCTACTTTTTTTATAATTATAACACGAGTATAGGTTTATAAGTAGTATTAAATAAATTATAAGTAGGCATTTAAACCTTCTCTTTCAGAATTTCCATAATAACATTGTTTCTCGTTACATGGAACGCGTCATGACAAATAGAGACGGTGAAAACTAAAGGGCTGCTGAAGCAAACAGAACAACATAATCGGTTTAAAATTACTTCATCATCAGATTTCCTGGGTTATTCGAACAAAGGTAGGTAATTGTAAAATAGCTGGTAGCCGTGTATCGGTTTAATTCGCCAAGTCGGGCAATTTCCGCGGCTCGGCGCTTTACTTCCGTTGCGCTTGGCGGTGCTTTTTTACAAGGTGTGAGCAATTAGCGGGCTACTCTTAAATCAAACTGGAGTAGGAATATTCCAGCGTAGACTAAGTTTAATGCATAATAATTATACTCCTGACCAAATTTTGGCCACGACGGCCAATCTATATAGAAAGAAAGGAAATTTTATCCACGTGAAAATGACGCACATAATGGGATTAGCCAAGTACGTAGGAGATAGGTATTATAGCGCAAACATGTGTGTACAAACACAGTTAGGAGATAAGCGCCCGGGAAAAATGAGGCGCAGGACCAACGCCTAGCCGCGTGAGGGAGAGGACAACCTCCGTCCCAGGGCGTCGGACGTCGCGAGGCGACATCTGGCCACCGTAGGCGCGGGCTTGCGGACGACGTGTAATGGGTAGCTCGCCGTCCGATCAAGGACCAAGCCCGGGTCGACGGCGCGTTCTGTTCGCGCGCGCCTCAAAGAGCTGTCAGCACAGGGACGGGGCCCCCAAGGGGGCCAACACCTGCCGGGGTTGCGGGACGTCTTAACAGGATACCGTGGCCCCGGAACGTAAAGGGCAATAAAAGGAACAGGGTGGTTTTTTAGTCAGTAAAAGTCTGACAGTCCCTTCCGCCCCACCCAGGGCGGAAGGAGTCATTTGATGATTTTTACCACCCAAAAAAAGGACCAACGCCTTTATTTATTTTTTCCGAGGCAAGGTACAACTGAAAAATTGCTAATGGAAAAACCCAATAACTCTTGATTTGACCTGGGAATTAAACCCAGGACCTTACGGAGACAGACACCGTGAACTGGAAAATATAAGGACGGACGCTCAGAGGCTAAGTGATGCTAGTGTTTTAAACAGCGGTGATATTCTGTAGAAAATTTGAGGTCTCACCTCGAGCTTGATTGATTTGCATAGAATTTGACCAAATTTGAAATAATATAGGTACCTACTTACTAAACTACGTAATCGCTGCTCGCTCTTAACTTACATCGACAAGCGGCTGACGGGCTCGCAAGAAATTGAAGCTCCCGCCCACCCGTTTCGAACGGACACGCCGACATGCCGCTAACTACGTGTAACTTTCGACCAATTCCTAATGTCCGGAGACTGGAGCCACGTTCACGTTGTGCCACGAAATTGCTACGCCGTTTCTGAAATCCTGTTTATTTGAAACTAGGTTCTGTCTGCGACTTCGTATGTTTGAAAGGCAAATCTATACTTAATAATAATATAATAATAACGTTATAAAGCTAAAGAGTTTGTTAAAAATGAAAATGGCCGAAATATGGTTCACAATATTATTCTACGACCAATGGGAGCGTAACATCAATGAAAAATATTGCAATAAAAAGAAAAAAACACGCCGTCGTTCTGAAAATAAACGAGTCCACTGCTTACCTATTTCTTATGACATGAAGGCCTCCACACCCGCGTCTCATTATCACTATCCAGATAATATCTAAGGTCAGTACCATACGCTTGCTCTACATACATACATAAACTCACGCCTTGTTCCCATGGGGGTAGGCCGAAACTACAGAACGCCACCCACTACGATCCTTATATACTTCTTTCGCCTCATCTACGTTCATACATCTCGTCATACAAGCACGCCGGTTACGAGTACTCCGCACCTGACCTTTCTGAAGGACCTCACCGATAAGGCAATTGTTCTACAGATATCTTTATATTCCTCTGTGATAATATCGCACCTTGGCTGGCGCAATTGGGCCTTATAACATTAATTACGTATCTATCTAATACATCTAAGCCTCACAAACTCTGTAAAAAAACACGATCATAACTTTCAACATGTCTGTAAAGTTTCAAACAAATGAATACCGTAATAATAAGAGCTTTGCGTATAATTTCCCAAGCCCCATATTATCTCGCATGAATATCTACACTTAACATCAGATTCATTTAGAACTTCAAACAGTTAGCGAAGCATTTATCCCGTCTTGAGACATTTCCATACGCAACATTTGAAAGCCTAAAAACGCCATTCAATGAAACATTAAAATAAGAACAAAAAGCTCTAATTTAGGTTACATTCAGTCCAAAATTACGTGAAAATTTTGCTCTTCATAAATTGTAAGGCTGCAACCGAAGTATGAAAGGCTATCAAAAGAAACATGGTCACAAAACAGATGATGACAGAAGGTTTGCTCTATTCAATGAGCGAAAATGAACGCACACAGACTCGTGGCTACAACTATCGTGACGCATGCGAACTACAACTGACGTATTCTATCAAATATCTTCGGGACATTGATATACTTAGAATCGCGACCACAACCGTCAGTAGCCCACCAGACACAACAGCTCTTCTCGTCGGAAGACGGAACTTACTATCCTGTTTTACATATTCCTAAAGACTCGCTTCATGTATAACGCTTTTGAAAAACTTTAAACTTAGAATTTATTTACTTCGTTACACCTCCAGGCTTGCCTCTCTTTTTCTTTTTCTCTGTCTCTTTCTATTATTGCAGGTGCGTGTTGACTATTGCTACTAAGTCTATTGTTATTACTAAGGCTCTTAATAAGATTATTTTACGATTATTTTTCGGCACACAACACGTGCAACGACAATCTTGGTAACTAGCCCCCTGTTCGCAAGAAAAGATCTATTTCTCTGTAAAGGTGCGTCTGTGTGTGTGCGTCTACTGTCGTTCGTTGTATGGAGCGAATCTTCTGCACTTCTCTATTCAGTGACATAGCGGTCGCTCGTGTCCCCAAGGCCTGTGTTTATTCATGTCGCTCAACAAGCGGTGACTGATGGAAAGTTCACCCTTTATGCTTCAAGGTGCTTGGAAATTGGTATGTATCTACCCTTCTTTTTTCTAGTTCTTTTTAGTGTGTAGGTTTTTGGCAAAGAATATGGTTGTGGGAATATTTTTTTGTGGGAATTTTTAACAAATTCGATTATTATGTTGCTTTGTGATGCAAATGTGATTATTATGTAACTATAGGGCTAATAACGCCTTTTTTGAGGTTTCGTGAATTTTCTAACGGATCGCTAATATTTTTTTGTACAAAATATAGCCTATAAATTAAGAGTTACATGGCTTCCTATTAGCGAAAAAAATTTCAGAATTTGACCAGTAGTTCCAGAGAAAAACAAATTCAAACAACAAAACAAAAAAAAAACAACTATTCAGCTTTTTAATATTAGTAAAGATTTTAATTCGATGTTTTTTATTAAATATAATGTAAGATATATAATTATGCGTATAATAAGACAGTCAACTCACAACTGCTTTGTGACGACCAAACCGAAAGTCCTAAACACGTTATTGCGACCAATTTTTTGTACTAGACCATACCTGGCAACCTTCAATATCTTCATAACAAGATGTCGCACCTGTTTGTGGCAACCTTTACCCGAAACATTATTCAATCTACTAACATTAATGCTGAATTGTGGTAAGCAACCCGTCTTATTACATTTACAGCAGCGACCTTGGTGAATTCACTGAAACCTTACGAATATTGTTGTTAACATTAATTACCTAAATGTTACTTATACGGAGAGATTTACATTCTAGATTACTTACAAAATGTAATATATGACGTGTGGATATTTAAATACTGGATAAGTACGATAATTATTATAGATGAACGAATGGTTGACCAAAATTTACTATGTACTTTACTTTTTCGTTTAGGCGCTTTGCACACGGAGCAACTTAAGTTGAGCAAATGGCAACTCTTTAAAAGTTTCCTTTTAAAGTTGTTAAGATAGTTGCTATAACGTTACCGGTTACCGCAACTTTTTGGCAATTTGTGAGCAACTTTCATAGCCGAGTTGCCGTATGCTGTTGCCGTAGCGACACTAGCATTGCCGGGCACACGGAGAAGGAGGGAGGGTGTGAAATCGCTCGAAGCGTTGCGATTAACGGTTGAGGAAACCGGCAGTTGCTTGTTGCGGCAACTAGCAATTAACTTAGTCATCGATTGCAGCAACTGAAAACTGTTGACGATTGCCGCAACTCGAAACTCGAGTTGCTCTGTGTGCGCAGTCCAATTGAAATGTATGTAAACAGCTAGTTGCCAGTTGCTGCAATAGTTGCTCTGTGTTTAAAGTGCCTTATACTTTGTGAAAGTCTAAACCTGGTGTAATTTGGCCATAGCAACATTTTTGAGAATGGATAAAGGTCTTGGTTGACTGTCAGAGAATGTCTATGGCATTAAGTTCAAGTGTAAAAGCAACCGTCTTTGGAGGATACTAAACCGAAAAAGGGCTTAGCATTAAATCTATCGGCAGGTTGGCATACCTTCATAACTACTTAATCTTCTCTTTATTCTCCAAATTTCAACCATGGTAACATGACGTGGGTCTGGCGACTTTGGTATTTCAGTTCATTACACTGCCTACAAAAAAACCCCTACCTTTAACAACATAAAAATGATTACAATAAAAACAGAACTTTTTTCTTCTATGCGACAAGAGAAAGTCGTCCAAAATTAGCCTAGACACTAAAAAGCCAAATAAATCATGGCATTTCAACTTCTCCACGGCAATTTACAACATTTAATACATCTGATTTGGACAGCAACACATAGCATGATGATAAATGCTCAGCTACACGAAACCTTTTAAAAGTTGGGCGTGAAAAATCACCGGTCTCGCGGCGGCCGAGTGTCGTGGCTAATTTGTGGACATCGATCACATCGGGGAATTTCGGATGTAAACAGAATGGAAACGGACGATCCTTAACTGGGTGGGTACTGGTAAACATGTTATTTTCGTCGTCACAGAGCCCATTACTTCACCCACATTTCAGCAGCTATGTTTAAGTCCCATGTAATAGGCTACTACTGAGAAATTCCTGATGGAAAAACCCGATAACACTTTGCCCGACCTGGGAATCGAACCCATGACCCATGCCTAGCAGTCGCGCTTCACAACCACTAGACCAACGATGCAGTTAAAATAAAAAAAGTCCCGACTACACGTGTAAACAAAGCAATTTTTCTTGTTACGGCGGTTCAGTTGTGATTTTATAAGTAGTTCTGTTCCATTCGTTCGTTCGTTAATTCGTTCATCCCCAAAGTTCATCATCAGATCATGACAATATTCCTATGGGACCTATTCGGAACTATACTCTTTCAAACAAAGAAAGAATCATCCAAATCGATTAATAATTGGCGGAGTAAATGTAGAACAAATATACAAAAAAAAAAAACATACGCGTCGAATTGAGAACCTCCTCCTTTTTTAAATCGGTTGAAAAATAAAATGATTTTGGCGAAATTTAATTTCAGGACCAAAAGCTTTTAGAAGGACCTACCTATATTATTTGGACCTACCTGTTTCGACCTTTACCTATTCAGATAATTAAGTAGGATTTTATATAAGTTCCTTCAAACCCAACAAAACATTTTCACCTTTCTAGTTGTCTTTCTTCATCTATATTTGTTCTTAAGCAGTAATCTCCGAAAGTACTGATTCGATTACAAAAATTCTTTCACTGATAGAAACTTTACAATATTGCCGAGAGCCTAAGGCTGTGTTTAATGTTATACTTGACCTGTACGCAAACCAAATAGTGTCGTAATTTCAAATTACATTTTACATTGCCTTTTCTAGGGTCTCTAAATCCGTGGCGCGGTATTCGTACTTTGGCGTGGCGTTTGCCAATTTCAATTCAAATTGCGTGGAGTGGATTTCCAGTCTCCTCTTTCAGGTTTTCAGAGTAATTAACAGTCCGCGTATATTTTGTGAAAGCTTATGTATACATAGGTAGGTATTATAAGTACGTATGTATATTGTGTAGGTACCTACGTAATATTAATGGTTCCTTTTCATTGAACGACAGCGTCAGTTTTTTGTAATTGTGGGTAAATTAATTATTTTGATTTTTTGCCATGATGTAAACTATACATAATTATAAAGGTAATTATAATAGGTCATTGGTCACAATCAAGTTTCACTATGGGACCAACACTGAAAGTTGAAAAATATAAACCTGCTTTTCAGTACATTTTGATCGTGTGGGTATTGTAATATACTACGTAACATAACATCGAGCCTGTAATCCCCGATGGGTTAGGCAGAGGTGTACCCATTAGTACACCCACTTTTCGGCAGTTATGTTTTTAGTCCCATGTAATAGGGGGCGAGCCTATTGCCATCAACCGGGCACACATCCAGACTCCGTTGCTCCTACTGAGAAATTCCTGATGGAAAACCCAATAACACTTTGCTCGACCTGGGAATCGAACCCAAGACCTCATGCACAGTAGTCGCGCTTGCGACCACTAGACCCACGAGGCAGTCTGTTGCAGTTGTATTTTACTATAGAATGGTTAATTTTTATTTTTGTTTCGCTTATATAAATTTTTAATTAATAATGTTTATTTTTCGCTACTTTTACAAAACTCTTACAGTAAATTTCGTAACACCTTGTATTTGTAAGTAATTGTCAGTACGTGCAAATTCAGTGATACAATGCTACTCACAAAAGAGAGGCTAGCACAGGGACCTATGGCATTGTTCTTAGGTTATGGATGTACAGTCAACAAAGTAGATAGGTATGCAGGTTCGTCAGATATAGTTGGGGTTTTCTTAGAAACCGATGTATGTCTTTGATTGAAACTTAATTAATGAACTGTTTATTATCTAGTTTATAAACTAAACTAGCTATTGCCCGCGACTTCGTCCGCGTAAATTTCGGTTATCGCGGACACAGACAAAGTTGCGGAAAATTACCCTTGTCCTGTCAGTTCAATTATTAATCGAAATCAAAAATAATTATTCGAAACGACACGTGGCGCTATCTATGATCATAAAAACATTATTGTGATTTGCCTCGGAAACAGTACCTTTTTTTGGGATTACAGGTACCCTATGTTTGTTCCTGTACACCTGGCAAAGTATATGCAAAATTTCAGGATGATCGTTTCAGTGGCTTAGGCGTAAAATAGTAACAAACAAACAAACAAACTTACTTACTTCTTTATAACTATATATATCTGACGACCTATCTGCATACCTATCTACTTTGTTGACAGTACATTGTTCAATTAAGTTGAGAGCAACAGTTGCAATGCCTCACACAATGCAACTGTGTTCTGCATTGTCTTTGTACATTAGGTACCCACACGCTCGTCTATTCAGGAATAATCTTCCTCAATGTATTTACGTGAAGTGAGCTTGAGGTGAACTGTCATCCTACCAAATTTTGGGGCTTAACAGCTCACCTCACTTCACCTAAATTCACTGAGGGAGTTTTTTTTTCCAGAATAGCACTTTTGATAACCTGTACCGAATGGCTTGCTTCGGAACCGAATGGGTATGTAATAATAGATTGCAGATTGGTAATATGTACGAGTAATTAAAAAAGTAAACAGTGGTTAGGTTGATGTCCTTGCTTAGATACAATGACGGCACGGTTGGTGCAGCGGGTAAGCGATTGGCCACTGCGCTGTGTTTCGCGAGTTCAATTACCGCACATATATCCTACACATAGTTGTTTCGGGTCTGGCTATTTGTGTATATGTTTATAAACGCACCCATGATACAGAAGAAATTCCTGGTGTAGGTCTACGTTTAAAACAAAAATAATAATAACAAGCTGAGTAGAAAAAAAACAAGAACATTTTCTTCCATTATTTTAAGTCAAGTTTTTACCAAAGCATCACCGCTATTGTAAAAAAATATGAAGGTTTTTAACCTGAAATTCTGAAAGAGACTCACTCCCTTCGAATTTGTGTACTGAGCAAGCTGACAGATCCGATTTGTTTGCAACTAGTGACCCGCCCTGGCTTCGCACGGGAAAAAAATCATGAAGTCCTTGCCCTGAAAATTATTTTCAAGATACTGATGTCGATTCCCTTGGCCACACTTGTGTTTAAGCTCAAACTTGAAACACATAACATGTCTACTTTAACAAAATTATCTCAATAACAAAAACAAAACACAACTTCGTCCTAACAGTTGCCACAACTTTGATTACGAAGGACCACAAAATAAACTGTAGTTCCTAAATTAACATAAAGGACCAACATAATTAGGTACAGTTTAATCCCTTGGGGACACAAAAAAGCCACACAAATGTTACAGGGGGTACTGAAACAAGAGGATTTTAAATAGGTGATCATTGGCTATTGAATCAATGTAAGAAGTCTTTTGATTAAACAGAAGAAAAGGGGAAAGGATGGGGCTTCAAAGAAAGTAAATACATGATGGGCTTCTCCCAGTTGTTCTGTTATATTTCTTGCTACTTTGGGCGGAAGAAAAAAAATGATTTATTTTCTGTTCTTTTCTGATTTATTTATTTATTTTATTTAAACTTTATGCACAAGTAAAATACACTGTACAAAGGCGGACTAATTAATTTCGTTGCGGGATCCAAGATAGTTATTTTTTTTTCTCAGTGACTCGTCATGCTTCATTGCGTCGGCGCTTTTCTTGCTTTCAAACTACCTACCTACCTACCATTTTAGTGCCACTTGCACTACTAACTACTAAATCGAATGCCTAGAGCATTAACTCCGCCTTTGTACTTTTGTTGCATAAAGTTTAAATACTTAACGAACCCTTTTGATTGAAATATTGTCGGTCTGGTAATTTTGTACTATCTTTATTTATTAATTGGCTAGGTCCGTGGCTTCGCTTACTTATGCCTAAGTGCGTACCTAAGGCCTAAGTATTTAAATCTTAAGTTTTACTTTTACCTATACAAAACTTTGAGGTACAGTCAACAAAACAGATAGGTATGATGCAGAATTGTCAGTTAAAGTTGAAGTTTCCTTAGAAACCGATGGTTGTTTTCAAATGTAATTTAATTTAAAAAGTTGATAATACAACATTTCATTAATTAAGTTGAGCTTCAATCGAAGAAATCCATCGGTTTTTAACTTCTACTATATTTGACGACCCTGCATACCTATCTGTTTTGTTGACTGTACAACTATTGAACACAAAATCCGATAAAGAAGAACTCATTATTTTCGTCCTATTAACCGCGACCTTCTTATTTTGAGGTTAAAAGTGAAAACGGGCGAAAAGGTGCCTAAAACGTGATAAATATGTTATAACTTACAAAAGTCTAAAAGCTTAAGCACTTAACTTTCAGATTTCGAATTGAATAATTTAAGTCGAATAAAGCAAGTCCGTACTCTCTTGGTAGCTTAAGATTACACAATTAAATTCAATGTGGAAATGTTAATTACTTTTATTAACACTTTGTTTTAGTTTAAATTGTTGTAGTATTTACACAACAGTTTAAACTTAAACACAATAATGGTGCCTATTCTCTTGTTCAAAAACTAGATTAAATTTAGAGAATTGACATCTCTTACTGGCATACAGCGAAAGGAAAGGACGATGACATTAAAGAACTAAGTTAGCGATGTCAAATTAGTTTTGCCTTTAACATCTCTGTATTTTTAATCGATACGTTTTATGATGTCAACTATAACTGTATGGATGTGTCAGATTGACTAAATTTGACAGCTCTTATTTACATTAGTCTCTTTCTTGTTTTATTGGACAGAAAAAGATGGAAATCGTCTAATTTTAGTTTAGTTTGTGACCAAGAGAATCGGCACCATTGTTTATCTTTGTTAAAACTAAAAACAATATTTAAAATAAAAATACCTTTGCCCTGCAGTGTAACAATAATTGTTACGTACACAGTGACTGAAAGTAGCCTACGCAAAAAAAAAATACTTACCTACACACTTTTAAAACGTCCTGAAAAAAAATCCCTCACAATATTTGACAAAAAGGTAAAAGAACGACTACCTATCCGACTATCCGAAGTACGAGTATTTTGGTTTAGCAATATACGACAAGCACAATAAGTATCACCCATTAATAATAGTAAAGGCTTCAAGCAAAATAAACGTTACGTTATGTACGAAACGGGTATCTACAATAATATTATAAAAAGGAAAAATTTGTATTTTTGTTTGTTTGTAATGAATAAACTCAAAAACTACTGGACCGATTATAAATATTCTTTTACCATTAGAAAGCTACGTTATCTGCAAGTAACATAGGCTGATTTTTTTTTAGCGCGGACGAAGTCGCGGGCAATAGCTAGTTTTTAATAAAATAAATTGCCGATTAATATTTATGTTACACTTAACTACTTCGCTCGCTCATACTAGACCTTCATGGCTTTATCTTTCGTAACTGTCACTACAATTTGATATTCAAAGCTTTTATTTCAATTAAATCATTTACTGGCACTTTTATATTGTCAAGAAGTCGGTCAGTCAGTCAGAAAGTTGAAGTTTGTTCCAAAACGAACGAGCAAGAAACTCCAAGGACATTTTTGTTTCAATTAAGTTTTATAAGATCCTAGTCACATATTCTTGTTGTTTTTATATGTGAAAACAATGTGAGTGAAGAGCAATACAAATTCTTCGCCAACCTTTCGACACAGGGAATGTTATCCAAACAAAAGTCAACAATATCAATATTGTGGGCCTTCCTACAAAAGAAGAAGTCACTTAAACTTCTTAATCCGGACGCGACTATGTAAACACAAATACAATAACGGCCTAAACTAGGCCGAAACCAAAGTTACCGACAACAAAAACTAAGTAAATAAAGCCTCGACTCAAGAAGTAAACAGCCTTTGAAAAAGACAATCCAAGTTTGACGTCGGAAAGTTTTTTAATATTCGCAACGCTCAATGTGATCTCGACCCTAAAAATTCCCCATTCGTAAGGGGGCTTCTCAAATGTAATTTTGCATGAAAGAAATGACAAAGTCCCCAAAAACTTGGTGGACATCTTCCAATCTCTCTGTTTGCGATTAGAATGGGGGTGCTTTTTATGAGTTTTTATTTGGTTCTAATTGAATTATTTTTAGTGTAATTTTTATGATATTATAAAGTGATTGTTATGATATTTTAGAATGATTAAAGTGATTCTTATGATATTTTAGAGTGATTCTTACAATGTTTTAGAGTGATTCTTATAAAGTTTTAAAGTGATTCTTATGAGTTTTAGAGCGATTCTTATGATATTTTAGAGTGATTTTTATGATTTTTAGAGTGATACTTATGATATTTTAGAGTGATTCTTATGACTTTTAGATTGATTCTTAATGGTATTTTAAAATGATTCTTATGATATTTTAGAGTGGTTCTAACTGAATCTTAGTTATAGTGATGAACATGAATGAGCTACATAAAAAGGATCCAATCCACAAAATACCCAAATTGAGTTAGACATAGGTACTCAAGACATATAATAAGCACGTGTGGGCGGAGCCTTGTGTTGATACAAACGTCATATCTTTGGGTCATTTTACTGAATGAAAATACCTTAACGATATCTTCGGTATGTGTAACTCAATTTTAGGGTTTTTATGGGTTGGATCTTTTTGCGTAACTGGGTTCTAGTTGCTTTTTTATGTAGTTATTGAAAAAGTCATCTTTTCTTTCTATATTCATAACCACCTCGAGATCGTGCCTTATAGTTTTAGGATTTGGTCATGTCTCGGCTTCGACTATAAAATAACCATTTTTTTTTAAGGCAAGCATCCACTTTCTTTCTAACTCCTCTTAAGTCCTTACACGTGTCATTACTTTGTCCCTAAACTTACAAACCTTAATCCCCCAATCAACATGAAACTACCGCTCAAAACTCCCCTAAATGCGGCTCAAGAATAATTCGGAAAAAAAAAAAAGTCATAATTCCACTCATTACGAAGAGGGATCGGCTATTGTGAATAGGGGGGATATAATCCGAGGAACACAATGCTTGTAAATGAAGGCAGCTCTTCCGGACCGAATTAGGGCCGTATGCTTTCTCCCCTCTTTCACCCCTCTACAAAATTCACGTGTCGTGAAAATTTCAGGCTGTAAAAGGTTTTATTTTTTTCTCAGTTTTGGAAAAAGGTTGGTTTAATTAATTATATGTTATGTACCGAATTTTGTTTGGAAATGTGAATTTTAGACTTTTAATGTTGAGAATTCAGACTGTAGCTCAAAGTCAAAGTCAAGTCAAAGTCAAATCATTTTTTTAAAAGACCATTAAAAGGCACTATTGAACGTAATATACTCGCACAAAAAAAAAATGTGTAAAGAATCATACTGAATTACATGTAAATGCAATTAACCTTGTAAAAAAACTACTATATCATAATAACAAGTATTACAAATGAGGAATTGAGGATTAAAATGCTTTAAAAATCTTTTAATGAGCTTAAAAGAAGATACTTTATATTTTTATCCTTTGTTGCATACATAAAAGACAAACACATCGTTATAAGAATAAAGGACATACAAAAGCCAGTTTAACTCAAACTTGGATTCTCTTACAGCAAGCACTTTGATACATAGCGAATTTCCAGATATAAGTTCAAACAAACAAACCGAAAACAAACCAAACTGGAAAAAACTGGAATCATGACAATTGATATGAAATGACTGACTGATTGTTATTCGCGATTTTTTTTATTTTTTTTTATTTTTGGTATGTCTAGTTTTGTTTTTATATTATTGTGTATTTTTATTTTATGTGTGTGTGACTGGGCTATCGCATTATGCTAAAAAACCTGTAATGGTAGTTTTAAGGCTTTTAAATATAAATAAATAAATAATGAAACAAATATAAATTGTCAACAAAAATAACAAACAAAGATAAAGACAAAACACTATTCTAGGAACGCCACAGCTCAAAACAGTACAAGTTTAAAATTCCACAAAAGCCTTGCATATTTTTGATTAAAAAATACAATATTAATACACTTGTTGTATTCAGATTCTCATGCTGCAGACTGCCGGCTATGCATGCAAATTGAGAGTCACACGGGAACACGACTAACGGCATGCAATGAATGTAAATGTGATGCTGTCTCCATGGAAACAGGCCCTTATGAGGCCCAAAATTATTATTTGCATGATTAATGTTTTGGAAGCTATGACGTGATGCTGAGGGAATATTACGACTGAATGATCAGAGGGTTATTGAAAAAGGCGATGGCTTGGCATGGCTTAAGTAAATTTTATTATGAGCTGTTTATTATGACACAACGTCGTCAATTTTTGAATTTAATCCGTGGCAAAAGTGTTCAAATTTAACAAGGGGTTTATTTGCAAGAAAATACATAGAATAGAATAGTACTTTATTTACACTGAAAGTAGGTACAAGTTATAGATGTTTAGTTAAAAAAATGATCCATATACTAACTAACTTAATTAGGGCAAGCAAACAGTTTACAAGGGAAGATCTTACAGCCTTTAAAGTCATTGTATTCTGCATGCAAGCAAGAGCGCATATTTATTGTGTACGTTGAAAATTAAATGATGATATTATTATGCAGATTATATAATACTGACATTATACTTAGATTATAACACACACAAAAGTCTTTAATACTTTAAATAATTTTTTTATGTTCTAAAAATTATTTTATGCTGTAGAAACACTTTTTTATATGTTATAATGGTGTTTTTTTATGGTTTTTTATATGTTATGTCCCCTATAAAACTGGATGTTATAACGATTTTATTAAAACTATAAGAGCAATATAAAAAGCATTTCGGAAAGTTCTACATAGAAGTTGTGTAATTCGTTAATACCTACGACTCCATTTTACTAACACTTTTAATGAGGACTGTCTTTAAAAAAGTTTTGCACGAAATCGGCCAGAGAATCCGGGCGCCATTTTGTGAGTTCACCAATATTGTCAGACAGACAACATTGGGTGTTGAACTGGTTCCGTTGCCAAATTACCGAAGTTAACTTGAGCTGTTGTAGAAGTATTAACTTGGGGAGAATAGTCTACTTGGAGGAAAAATATTGTATAGCTACAGTTGGTTGTTGGTCAATCAGAAATGAGGAGATACAAAGAAGAACTAAGGTAACCGACATAGCTCTCAAAATCGCGAAACTCATGTGGCAATCGGAAAGGCACATAGCTCGTAGACCGAAAGAGTCTCGAGTAGTGACTACGTAATGATGACCTGCTGAAGGTCTCGGGAAACCGCTGGATGCGAGCAGCGCTGGACCGATAGGGGAGGCCTATGTCAAGTGGACTTCGTATGGTTGAAATGATGATGATGATGACGGATGGTTGGCGGTGGTTTCTTTGGTCTGGTTGATGGTTTGGTGATATGATAATTACCTGTTGGCAAAAGGTAGTTGTTCTGAGTCTGGTTGTTTGTGTATGTGAGTTTCAAATTAAATGCTTGCAAATAGTACCTATGATGCGAGAGAAATTCTTGATGTCCATCTATCTTCCTAATCTATCTTACTTTTTCTAACTGATAACAAAGCGCCGTTTATTTTCAGGCTTAACAACCGTTAGGTAGACTTAAATTATAAAGGTAAAGATACGAATTAAAACCCTTTGCGTTCACAATTTTCAATATAAAATAATACTCCAAACAGCGCGTCTGTAAGCCTTATCAAAATAATCCGCGTAGAAACTCGCAAATTCTATGGAGGGGAAGTCTTTCTTTGGTTGTAAAACCAAACTGCGGTCACCAACATCAATAAACCTTTCAAGTAAATGTTTACGCGTGGCTGCGTCCGGCTCGAACTTTTGCTTCTTTAAATAAAATGGGCCCCAGGAAGGATGAGGGTAGCACTGCTGTGACCCGGGAACTGGTAACCGACATTCATTTACGGGCTAAGTCCTTTAATTCCACCGCAGAAATGTGTGCTTAGGTATTTGTTGATTATTTTAAAATCAGATACGGATTTGGGATGATTTTTTTGCGAGGATTTTTTTAATTATTAACTTGCTTCTGCCCGCCCGTGGAAGTATAAGTACCATAAAATACAGCACATTTTTACCGATAGTATAGTTTTGTATCAGTGAAATGTTTTTTTGATATCGAACCAATGCTTCAGAGATTACCTCTTACAAACAATATTAATATACCTAAATAAAAAGATGCAGCAAACAATTACTACTTAATAACTTTTTAGTAAGTAGTAATGTCATTCTATGAATAATGATTACTACTAGACAAGTCTGAAGACTGTTTTATTAGGGCTCAATTTTGCAAGTAATATTAAAGTAACATGCAAACCTTTGCCCTTGATTTTATTAACTCAGTAACCAAGGAAACCAAAAGAAATCTATACATATAATAAAATCGTAGAGACGTCAAAACTGTACATTTAATATTTTTGAAAAAGAAAAAGTGCTTAGGGGTCTTTGAATGATACTTTTGCCGAAAATATTTTTTTTTTAATTTTTGTCTGTTTGTCTGTTTGTTTGTTGGAGCATCACGCAAAAACTGCCAGATAGATTTTGTTCAAATTTTGAATGAATATTCGACAGTGGCCAAATTAGAACATAGGCTATAAATTATCACGCTATTTGCTTTGGGGGAATAGCAGACTACAACAGTTCACCAAAGGATTGTAAAAAAGACGAAACAAAATGTAAAAATATTATAAATAGCTGCAGACTGAAGTTCTAAAATAGTTATTATCACGCTATACCTTCAAGGAGCTAAGCAGTCAATTATGGAAAACTAGAACGGCTATTTCAAGTCATTTGTCATCTAAGTAAATTGCGTAATGGTTCGACGACCGTCTTGCGAAACGGTGGGCGGAAGTTCGATCCCCAATGTCAGCATTACTTTTTGTATTTTTTCTAATTTTTTTTGAATGTTTTTTAATTGAATAATGCGATTTCCTAACAAAAAAAAAATAGTAGAGAAAAAAAGAATAATAGAGTGCATGTTTCTACCACAACTTTGATTTGTTAACGTATTTTTTAAATACCTATTAATGTAGAAAATAATATCTATGCATAGACACAATCTATGATACAACACATAAATCAGCAGCTAAAGAACTATTGTCTGTTTGCACGACTGCAAAGCATGAGGTCTTGGGTTCGATTTACAGGTCGGGCATAGTGTTATTGGATTTTTCCATCAGGAATTTCACAATAGCAACCTCGGAGTCTGGATTTGTGCCCGGTTGACGGCAATAGGCTCGCCCCCTTTTACATGGGATTAAACTATACAACTATATAAATTTGTATAGGTAAGGATTATCGCATTATGGCTATTATTCTTAAACATTTTACTGCTGGATTGCTATAAAACGACAACAACGGTACATACAATACTACAGTTAGGTATAAGTTATAATTTATCCTTTGAAATCAAAATCATTACGCTATAACTACAAGGAGCTACTCAACACACAACAAGTGACGGGCGGCCTATCTGCAAACATTTTAAGTATACAATATTTTACTACCCGGGCTTCGCTAAGTCAATCATGGCACAACAATACTGCCAAGTATACTACTGGAATACCAGCGGACGTATATTAGCGAGGAGTGGCGAGTGTAATTTTTTTACGCAGTAGTAGGTAGGTGATTAGTATTCCTTTCGTTGCGCTTCCGAATTATTTTATAAAAAGATCTTAGTGTAAGATGAGTGATTAGGTACTACAAATATTAGTTCTATTGCAATGGCTAAAAAGAAAGAATTTGTCAACAACCGGAAGTGCACCATAATCAATTAAAAAATCTGTTGCAGTAATTAACCTGTCGGAGAATGTTTCACAGACTTCAAGCTTTCTGAGTACTTGATTTGATGAAGCGACTGTGATGGCAGGCACAGTTTTTTTCATAGGCACCGTAAATGGCATCACATTTTTTAGGTTACTTATTACCGCGGCTGTGCTGCAAGACATGAATCCTTCCATCTTGGCAATAGATTCGCCAACAGGACACTTAGTATTTCGTGGCGAGGAAGTTACGTAGAGTATTAGAAGAACCCTAAGTACCCTGGTGTTATATTGGACAGAGCACTAACTTTTTATATACCTACATTGCCACAACACCAATCAAAAAATCATCTGCTACAACACCTTATTTCTACCAACTAGGGAGCAGCACCCGATGTTTTTCGCATAACTGTTACGTCTTTATGCTCCTTCTGCTGGTGAATTTGCGTGTTCAGTGTGTCATTGACCAAAAAGCAATAGGTATCATACTTAACGAGACGTGTAGAATGATATCGGGGCTGCCTAAAACTGACTGCTCAATAAGCTCTTCCCATGGGCTGGAATTGCACCACCTGTCATTCGAAGGTATCTATGTAGCATGCACAGATGAAACAAAATCAAGAATCCGCTTCCTTACATCCCCTCTATCAATATGCAGTAGCTCTGGGTAGATTGAAGAGTCGGAAGAGTTTTCTCCGATGCACACAGGCCATACAGGACCAGGTCGACACCCACCATCACACAACTTCCACCAAAAAGAGTTCAACCCCAGGAACACATGGCACTCTGTTGTGATCATTAGTGGCCTATATGGAAAGCGCTTAATGGGCTGCGCACTCATGTAAGCCGCTGCAAACGTAACCTAGCCCAATAAGGAGTTATAGATCCCGCAGATACTCAGGGCAAGTGTGGTGTTCTTTTTATATGATGGCTCACTTACTACATCGCCCGCGGAACACCTGGGCACAACTGGGCCAGAAAAATATTGCAAAAAATCGGCCAAGTGCGAGTCGGACTCGCACACGAAGGGTTCCGTTACACCATACCCATCACTGGCCATCCGCAAGCCTGCGCCTACGGTAGCCGGATGACGTCCCGCAACGTCCGACGCCCTGGGGGTCTCCCGCGGTGGCTGGGGCGTGAGGTGGAGGATGTCCTCTCCTCACGTGTTCCGCCTCCTTCTTCGCTAGCATTACTGCTTCGCAGAAGTAGGTTACTGCGTCCCATTCCCTTTCGCTCCGGAGCATGGCCTGAACCAGGGCTCGGACGCGAGAGGACACGGCGGTGCTCTGCCCAGGCGGGGCAGACCTACACCGTATGCTCCACCGTGTCTTCCGGGCGGTCCACACAGTGGTGACACCCGGGCGTTTTCTTCCGCTGAATCCAACACAGGAACTTCCCGAAACAACCGCGTCCGGTGAGGACCTGCGTCAGGCGAATGGTGCAGCCACTCCAGCCAATCCTCAAGATACCGTGGCCCCGGAACGTAAAGGGCAACAGAAGGAACAGGGTGGTTTTTAGTCAGTAAAAGTCTGACAGTCCCTTCCACCCCACCCAGGGCGGAAGGAGTCATTTGATGATTTTTACCACCTAAAAAAAAAAAAAAGCCAATCCTCAAAGAGGGGTCTTACCGCTGCGATTGCGGCGTGCCCGAGACCTGAGTATTTGATTTTAATTTTAGCTTGATACCTCCACGCGTTCCTTAGAAAAGGGTCTTTACTTACAGACAGACGGACAACAAAGTGATCCTATAAGGGTTCCGTATTTGCCGACTGAGGTACGGAACCCTAAAAAAGATAATATCTAAAATCATCGATGAATCGGGATTTAAAACGGTAAAACTTTGCTTAGACTTTAAATAAGCCTATGTTTACAGGGTTTTGCTCATACTTTCTTTCAAAAACATAAAAGTCAAATTCTGATTTCAGTTGCTCTATCGAATCTAATATCTAAATAATCGAAGCTACAATGTGAGGTACAATATTAAAACAGTTGAACAACAGAACTTGCGTTTCAATGGTTTGGGATCGAAAAATAAGTCAATTTTGATACCACTTTATAATATTTTGGAAAGAGGTAATCTTAATTTACCTTAAATAAATATACAAAAGCGAAAGTTCACTCACTCATCACGAAATATCGAAGATTTCGCAAAATAAAGTACCCATTTCCCAAAGAGTAGGTATGGAACGGGGGTCCAAAGTTTGTATGGCGTTATCAACTTTGACGCGGACGAAGTCGCGGGCAGAAGCTAGTGTTACAATAAAGTCTTCAAACATGCAAAATGGTATCAAATCTATCAGAGATTTTGAGTAATTATAAATTTATTTTTGCAAAAGAAGCGTTAAAATATTTCACGAACAAAAATGCCACGGAACCGTTTCTGCAGTGTATCACAGAACTCAAAGGCCTAGCTCTGTATAAAGAGCAGTCAAACTTTGTCTGTCACCGGATTGTGAAACCCACAATAAAAAGTCCCCCTAGGGCATGCTTCGCTTCATTTTTACGATGAAAAATAACCAACTACGTTTTACCAAGCATTGATTGAAGGATCGCGAAAACATTTGTTCATTAAATGCCTGGCTTGGCCCATTGAGGTCGATATTTGTGTTCGCCCCCTTTGATGTTTGCTTGGGACATCCCTAAGACGGTCGTTGGCTCAAAAAGGTTCGTATTTGATCGCTTATAAAATTTATTACTGCTACTTAGGGTTGGCAAGTGACCGTTATGAAAAATCATTTTACGGTCTCGGTTCGTTTGAGTTTTTGCATGGTGAGGTTAAATTTATTATGTGAGGCAATGTTTCTTTTCTTTGAAATGGGACATGCATTCGTTTCACAGTTGCCCAGGCTAGTTGAGTAGGCTCGGATGTGCGCAAGTACCAACGTGACTTTTCAATTCATATGTACTTTCCTAAGTTTATCTTAGACATTATTGACAATAGTGAAGGAAGACATCGTGATGTATGAATATCAGTCTAGAATCATCAATCCGCCTGGAACAATCAATATTCAAGAATCAATACTCGTGCCTTTATGAGAAGAAGCCTTTGCACTGCAGTAGGAGAATATAGGCTAGTAATATTATTCTTCTTTATTCAATTAAATACATATAAATAAATTACATTTTTAAATATCAATATAAACATTTAAAATAAAAATAAAATACTATGTATTTATTATTATTTTATGCATTTTTACCCACCACTAAGGCTTGACTAAGGTTAATATTTCTTATTAATATGTTTATCAACAAACTAGCTTCTGCCCGCGACTTCGCCCGCGTCCTTTTTTTCAGCTCCATTGAGTAACTTCTTTAGTTACTGCTCCGCTCCTGTGGATCGTAATGTGATGTTATATAGCTAAACTACATACAATTCCTCATGAATCTAGCTATCATATAGATTTTATCCAATCCAATTGACAGCTATAGAGATTACCGTGTTTAAAAAAAAAAGAACATCTTTATTACAGTATGAAATAAGCACATGCATTGTACTCGTTTTATGTAACATTGTATATAACGATCTCGTGTTCATACATTGGTAGATATAGGTACTATGTGACAGTACTTTAAAAGGACTGTGTAGTTAGATTATCTTCATAGTTGATGAAGCATGCTGGACTGCAGTGTATGCGTCGTTAGCCACAAGCGTGGTGCTACAACAGTATAGACACAGTGCTAGGGAGATGTAATTTACTTACGTCGTGTATTCCTACTAAAGAAGCAATTTTCTTAAGAGCTTAAGAATACTACCTACACATACCATCACGCCTGTAATCCCCGAAGGGCTAGGCAGAGGTGTACCCCTTAGTACACCCACATTTCGCCAGTTATGTTTAAGTCCCATGTATTAGGCGGCGAGTCTATTGCCATTAACCGGGCCTCCAGGCTCCGAGGGTGCTACTGAGAAATTCCTGCTGTAAATACTAAATAACACTTTACTTAAGAATTCGTGCTCAGCAGCGCTTTGCGATCACTAGATCAACGAGGCAGTCGAGGCATACTGAGAAACAATAAGCTAATTAGGATTTAAAAATCTGATATGCTAAACGACTTTTGTTGCTGACTGTACCTTATGGCCACGTTTATATGACACATAATGTTGTCACCGCCGCCGCCGTGTGGCGGCTCTGCGGTGGCCGCGCGGCGAATCTGCTGTTTTGGTAAAACATGCTTTATAGTAACTACGTAAAGTAGATTTATTAGAGAATGCCTTCACGCCAGACATTAAATTTATTCGAGCCAAGCGGCCGCGCGTGTGTTCTAGTCATGCCACAGACGCGTAGCCGCGCGGTTAGTTACTTACAAAGAATTTCAACGTTGTTCCCTATTTAATAAAACATAAATTTGCTATGACTGAACAGCTAGCACGCGGCAACAACGCGGCCACCGCACGGAAATTTTCACCTCGTCTAACTGCGCGCTTACCGTACAAATTCACAGTCGATGATTTTCTCTATTACCTTCG
The DNA here is from genome assembly GCA_949774945.1 of Hoplodrina ambigua. Lineage (NCBI taxonomy): Eukaryota > Metazoa > Arthropoda > Insecta > Lepidoptera > Noctuidae > Hoplodrina > Hoplodrina ambigua. The sequence goes on from OX458973.1 coordinate 12,610,021, forward strand.
GCTCTCCAATGTACCTTATTTAGTAGAATTTAATGCCAACAAAAGAATCTGAGATCTCTTTTCAAAACTTCGACCATTTGTCAGAAATGCCTATTTTATAGATTTGGAAGTTACGAAGGAATGTTTCTAAGTTATGGGGGGTTGAAAGCTCTCGGGATTTATTTCTAGGACGGAATTATTTGGACCCGCTCTCGGAATTAGGTTAAGCTAATTTTTGAAATTAGTTTTAGAATAATGCTACGAGTATGTTGAACTAATTGGTTTTGTGGTTGTGATATTTTTGATGGAAGTTGTGTTGTGATATTTGATCAGTATTAAGTTTTTTATTGCGTTATATGTTTATGTGGTAAGCTATATTGTTGCTGATTAAATGAATTTAAAACTTAGTTCTTTACCTATTACCTGTAACAGATGGGTACTGAAAGAATGGTGAAATTTCTTACTCGTTCTTTTCCTTAGAGACCTCCGTGTTGGAACGAGCAACTAGCTTTCTCACAAACTGACCGACGCCTTGACAATTCCAAAGTGTCTGTATATGGTCTAATTGATATACATGCTTTGACATTGACTTTGATTGTTTTCTTTATTATTATTATTTCTTATAATTTCTAGTGTTTTTTTTTTAATTATTAGAATCTTATACAACTAATTAAGTAGTTGATAAATTTTTACTTTTTTGTATGACTTTGGGTCTCACCACTGTTCAGCAATGTTGAAAAATGGGTCCACAGTTGATACAAAAGTGCTCATGCTCCTTTTTAATCAGATTACTACCACCCAGTATATAGCGCTTATCAAAAATTAATAGACCCTGTGAACCAAAACTTCCCCTTATACTCTTCAATAAAACAATTTATCTCTACCCCTAATTCGACCATTCAAAATTAATAGTAGCACAGATAGAACACGCGAAACAATACTCAGACAGTCTATTACATATCACTGAGTAGATAGATACAGAAGGTCATATGACGATCTAAAATGAAACCTACGCGCTTATTATTACTACGTTTGTCTTGGACATCTCTGACATCGGTAAAGGCCACCCAAACCATGTTAGAGGCCCTTGAGGTGGTTTAAAAACTCTGACACTAAGTAAGACCGTAAGACCTTACTGCGCATACGGTAAAGAAGAGAAGAAGAAGATAACTAAGTTAGCGTCTTGCGGTGGATATTCAAAAGGATTTTCCACCCCGGGAGCCAAAAAAAAGGATAGCAAGGCGACAGTTGGATCAGACCTAAATTATGTGGAGTCGACCTTCTGCACATATTTATTTTGTGCTATTAGGTACCTACTAAGCTCAATTATACACTCATTATTCAACAGGTCTCAATGGAAACTAAGTACTCAGTTAATTATGAAAAGGCTTCATTATAAAAGATGTTATTATGTTCAAAAGCTTAATTTAGGACCACTAATGGGTACTATTATGCTTTTAATTGAAGATATAATGTGTCATTATTATAATGACTTTATTAGATAGCATTTCAAGAATAAATTTGATGTAAAATGGGATAAGTTTAATTGATAGTTTTAATTGGTTCTAGCTTTCAATGAGACATCTGTGTGGTTTTACTTGAGTTAATTGATAGACAATGATTTATAGTCAGGCTTTTCATTGGTTCAAATGTGGAATGCTGTTTGTAATTACTGTTATCAATTATTGTGAAGGAAATAAACTACACGAAAACATGTATGTATAGATAGAAGATAGATTTATAGATAGACTACCTCGTTGGTCACAAAGTTCGACTGCTGAGCGTGAGGTCATGGGTTCGATCCCCAGGTCGGGCAAAGTGTTATTGGGTTTTTTTACCAGGAATTTCTCAGTAGCAGCCTCGGAGTCTGGTATTGTGCCCAGTTGATTGCAATAGAGTCGACCCCTTATTAAACATAACTGGCAAAATGTGGGTGTACTAATAGGTACTTACACCTCTGCTTAACCCTTCGAGGATTACAGGCGTGATGTTATGTTAGATAGGTAGAAGATAGATTTATGTCTTTAATGACAACCTCCTAAAATTTAACGAGGACGCAGAACTGCACCTTTTATACGAGTACAGTCACGAGCAAAAACAAGTATACACTTAGCAACTTTACGAAGCTATTCTCTTCAAATAGACTGATTGAAATGTCATGTTTTTAGAAATACAGTATTTTGAATTCAATACTACTATGAAAAAGATCTTTTAACAAAGTTACAACTATTATTTCATAAGAAAAACGCTTTTGAATTTTGCTAAGTTTTTACTTGTTTTTGCTCGTGACTATACATGGTACGCACAGAGTTTCTTGTGCTTTGCTTGCATTGTAATTACGTAGTTTACTCTCTCCGTGCAGTACAGAGGCGATACGACCGCATTTTCTACATAGAGTGACGTCATCAGGCTTTGCGAAGTTTGTGATGCTGAAATGGCACACAGTATGGATTTATGATAATGTATGTATTTGTTTTCGGAGTTTTCCTTGTGTTAGTGGGTCATGTTTATGATAACTTATAATAATGTTTACTGTAGAATATCTATACTTTTTTTTTACTTATTATTATAAAGAGGTATTTGTTTGTAAGGAGTTACCTCTGGAAGTAAAGGCTCGATTACAAAAAAAAATTCACTGACAGAAAGCTACTCTATTGTCTAGTTCTGCTATGTTTTATTGAAATTTAATCACACTAAGATTAATGATTTAGGAACGCATGGGGGACAAATATATCAATATCATTTTCAATTACTCAGATCTTTCTCTTTCCTACTCCTTATCTATGAAGAGTAAACTATTTCTATCTTTCTTAAGAAGATATGACTTCTAAGTAGACCAAGTCACGGGACGATTTTAGTACTCTATAGGTATTTATTCCATTACTGCAAGGTAGGTGTGTCTATCTACAATTTAACAACAATTTAATAACTTGTTTATTCTAATCTATACATGCTACATACTCATACAAATAAATAAAATTAAAGTGTCTGTTTGTAATAGTAACTAAACCGCTTTTTACTACATGCATATTAATGTATACATATACTGTACTTATACCGAAAAATATCATTTTTTTTTTAATTTGTCTGTCTGTCTGTTCCGGCTAATCTCTGCAACGGCTGGACCGATTTTAACGGGACTTTCACGTGCAGATAGCTGATAGTTTTATTTTAGAAAATGAATTAGGGTTCCACGTAATAAAAGAAAACCTCGCGTAAAACCGACATTCACGCGGACGAAGTCGCGGACATAATCTGGTCTAACATAACTAAGTAGTGTTATAATAACATAACCAATACTATACATATAACTGTAATTCCATCGCAGTTAGTTGAAAGTCCATTACATAAAACATTCAGCCAAACGTCACCAAAAAGGAAATATAAAAAGTATTTTTATCATAAACCAACACTTCAATCTGATCAATACGACCTTACGTTACAAAGATCAACAAATTAATATTCAGCCAATGAATTTATTCAGTGAGTCCCCGGTTGATTCGGAATCCAATTTTAGGTTATTTAAATAGTCCTCCCTGAGGAGTGGGTACAAAATTAGAGGAGACGTTTGCACGTTTTCTTGGAGCGTGTTTAAATACGTAGTCAAATGTAATTACTTTTAGATGTCAGGGCTAGCAGGGTCATGTGAGTGCAAGGTACTGATCTTTGGGATATTTAGCTATCTGACACCGTTTTTTTTTTTTCTTGTAAATTGAAATACGGATTGATTTGTGAAGGAAAACATCGAGTGAAAACTTATCTATGCAAATAAATAAAATCGAAGTGTCAGTTTGTAATGTCAAAATAACAGCTTAGAATTACTATTATTATAAATGTGAAAGTGTCTCTGTCTTTCTGTCCGTTTGTCTGTCTGGTATGCTTTCATAACTGAACCGACTTTGATGTTTAGTAAAGACATAGGCTACTTTTTATTCTGCAACTTCATCTACGTCCGCGATAACCGACATTTATTCAGACGAAGTCGCGAGCAAAAGCTACTTTCTAAATATATATGAATGTTTACACGGTACTTTTATCAAAAAAAAGTACTTTTTTAAGTTTTTCGATGCCACAAAAAGAATATATAACTTCATTCTTTTTATCGATTAAAAATCAACGTTGACTGTCATTTATTTACTCCAGCTGTCAACCCTCGCGGGCTTGCGGACGGCGAGTAATGGGTAGCTCGCCGTCCGATCAAGGACCAAGCCCGGGTCGACGGCGCGTTCTGTTCGCGCGCGCCTCAAAGAGCTGTCAGCACAGGGACGGGGCCCCCAACGGGGCCAACGCCTGCCGGGGTTGCGGGACGTCTTAACAGGATACCGTGGCCCCGGAACGTAAAGGGCAACAGAAGGAACAGGGTGGTTTTTTAGTCAGTAAAAGTCTGACAGTCCCTTCCGCCCCACCCAGGGCGGAAGAAGTCATTTGATGATTTTTACCACCTCAAAAAAAAAAAAAAAAAAAAAAAGCTGTCAACCCTGCGCATTAGCAAAGTGAAGACGTAGCCCTCTCTGAGTTAGTCCCTTAATTTAATCAGTCAAATTCTGGGATTTGCACAGTAGGTACCTACGCATATTGTGTGTTACGTATCTACGTATTATTTTATTCTTTGTAAGTTATAGGTGGAAGTATCTTCAAGTAGGTGTTTTATTGCTGGTCGTAGATTTTGAAGGCATATTGGAGAATTTCTCTTTGATTAAAGGAACCAGGTACTTGGTATTAAGGTACTGAGAAGGTCAACGAAAATTTCAAAGAATATTCTTTTGATTTCTGGTGTCTTCAGATTTGATTTAGCTAAATAAACTTAAATATTCAAGTGGGTTAGTTAATTTTTAGATGCGATTATGTCGTATTGGCGCAGTGGTTAAGGCGCCCGTCTCTCACGCATGAGGTTGTGGGTTTAATACCGGGCACATACCAATGTAACTTTTTGAATTCATCTGTATACATACTTTCTTAGCTTCGGAAATTAGTTTTTTTATTACTGAGATACGCAAGTACCTACTATATGACGAAGAGATCATGTGATTCCTTTATCAAATATTTTTTTAACGTTTTTCATCATGAAATATTTATTATGTTCTACGTCTGTGTGTTTCCATTAGAAGAAAATAAAATAATCTTTGAGCTTTTATTAACAGTTATAAATTCACATCATTCATACGAATATTTAAAGTTTTACTAAAATTAAACCATTTTTATCATTCGTTCTTTACCCAATATCGTAACACTATTAGTTTGAGTATAGTAACATTATTGTTCTTTGAACTGTCAGTTACTAAATAGAATTAAAAGTCGTAGTTTAGCAAAAAATATAATATAACAATTTGACTTTGTACCACAGTTGTTTAGAGGTTAAAAAATAATACAGGACCATTTAAATCAAAGTCCTAAAGCTCTGAAATAATATTTATGAATCCAATACGTCATACTTAAATTGTACAAATAATAGAAAACGTTAGCAAACATTTTTATTTATGTCACTAAGTCTACAAATAAGGAGATTAGTTTTTAGAAAGCAGAAAAAAGCGCTGGATTTTCGTAATTTATGTTATTAGAGCTGTAGATAAAATATAAAATGGAAAAGAATCTTCTTTTATATTATTGTAAACTAGCATTTATCTGCGACTTTGTCCACGTGATTGACTTACTTTTTATTTAAAACTCTAATTTTGTTGTTTTACGCTCGTACAATAACTTGCACGATGTTACCTCTTCACCACCTTTGGTTGACTGTTAGAGAATGCCTAAGGCATTGAGTCCGCTTTTGTACTTTTGTTGTATAGTTCAAATAAATAAATAAATTGATGCAGAAAAGTCGCGGAGTAAAAATTAGTCCTATCTTGGGTTCAAACTTATCCCGTACCAAATTTCATCTAAATCCGTTCAGTGATTCAGTCGTGAAAGCGTAACAAATGTACAGACAGATAGTTACTTTCACATTTATAATATTAGTATGGATAATTATGACATGTCTAAAAAGAAGATTTAAGATATTTTGCAAAAAATGTTTATTCAATATCAATTTTTAAATTGGAATCTTAATATTTGTGGAAACCTTATACTCGTATTTTTACAGACCTTTTTAAAACGAACCTTCTTTTAAAGAATACTCAGAAAAAATAATGTTTGTTTTTTTTTGCATTTTTCATCTCAATCAAGTCATTCTAGTTGCCTTCTCAATCTGTCCAGGCTATTCTCGACTATGTTGGGGTCGGCTTCCAGTCTAACTCGATGCAGCCGAATACCAGTACTCTATATAAAGCGACTGCCTATCTGACCTCCACAATCTAGTAACTGGATAATACTATAACACTTGGAAATACTAGTTGTCAGACTTTCTAGCTTCTGACGCCCCGTAACGACTGTCAAAAATCCACGTATGACAGCCGGGACGACAAATGGCTTAACGTGCTTTCCGAGGCACGGAACGATTTCAGTCATGTCCAAAATAAACTTTAGAAGTACTTACATATGATTTGAAAAAATCACGTTGGTACTTGCCCGGATTCGAACCCTCATGCATGAGAGGCGGGCGCCTCAACTACTGTTACCTACTGACCGAATTATATTAGACATTCAATCTTACTTAATCTTGTACCTAAGTAGTACAAAGTAGCTTAAAATGAAGTTTTAAGACCAATTTGTCAATTTTAATTGAAATTTGAAATGAAATAAAAGATCTTTCTTTTATTTCATCTACAAAAAATAAAATGGCAAAAAATAAAGCGCTTTAAGCGACACTTATCCTTAAATTATTATCCGTAAGGTTGTGCCCGCTGATTTGTGGCTCACATTTGACCTCAAACCTCTTTTGTAAATGGTGAATATTTCTTTTTTTGTTTGTTATCTTCTGTTCTTGATAAAACGAGTCCAAAGATACCGCAATTATTTTTTAAATGAAAGTAGAAAGGTTGGTTTATTTTCCAGGATTTTTTAGAATTGCATTTTATATTTAAACTTTATTTTTTCTATATCTATACTATCTATAGATCTATAATAATATTACAAAAAGAAAACATTTGATTGTTTGTTTGCATTGAATAGGATCGGAAACTACTGAACCGATTTTGAAAATTATTTCACAGTTAGGAAGCTACATTACCCCTGTGTGATATAAGCTATAATTATAGGCTATACTTTATTAAAAAAAAAAGAATCCGTAAGAAACATCACGCGAACGAAGTCGCGGGGTCGCGCTTCAATAATTTTGCCAAAAAAGACTCAAACGTTTTTGACTTATATCACTTTTAAAAAGAAATAGACTAAAAAAACGCTTAATTAAATCTCACAAAAACACAACGACTTCCTTCCTAAAAACAAAATTAAGTACTACGGATATTAATAAACGAAGTTAAGAAAAAAAAAAACGGAAAGGCCATTTATCCGAACAATACCGAGACATAAAATTATTAATTACGACAAAGGATCTTTGATCTCACAAATTGATTTCATCGACTCTTCATTAGAATTTTTAGGTCGCCGTGAAAAATTGGTTGGAAACCCCTAAAATGTAAGAGGCTCTTGAGTTAAGCTTAGCTATTGAACCTTTGGCATCGATCCCTATTAAATTAGATGATACGATATTGTTGGGCTTTATTATGTAGGTACTAAGAGTTAAATTATTATATCAAAGAGCAATAAAAAATGTGTGTTTCCTAAGATATTATACTTAGTTTACCACATTCCAGTGCTTTCAAAGGCGTATTATGCAGGTTTCTAATAAGAACAATAACATTTTGTTTTAAGTGTTATTCATGAGAGCAATTCTACTAACTTTTAGGAATAATAATAATCTAACATCTGTCTCAAATCGGTCAAAAACTCCAATTAATTTAACTACATTTTTTGACATTTATTGTCGCTGAAATGAGATTGCAACTGGATTTTAAACATTTTTAATTAGTATAATATTAGCACTCGGTATGAAACAAATGATGCACAATGTCAGAAGTTACTAATTGACTATGAAGTTACGCTGGCCCGTTGGTCTCTTGGTTGCAAAGCGCGACAGCTAAGCATGAAGTATTGGGCTGATTCCCAGGATGGTCAAAGTGTTATTGGGTTTTTTCAGGAGTATGGAGTATGAAGATGCCAATAGACTCGTCCCCTATGACCTACATGGGACTTAAAAAAAAAAAAAATGTGGGTGTACTATTGGATACACTTCTGCCTAACCTTTCGAGGATTACAGGCATGGTATTATGTTCTATCTGCCTCTAAATAGTAAATTCTTAAAACTTTCGAACACTAGACGTTCGAAATCACATCCACGGTAATTTTAAACACCGCATCCAAGGATTGAAAATCTAATATTCATTCAAAAACTTCAAACTCGAACCTTGAACGAAACCACTGGAACTTCTAGTAAGTCACTAAGTTCTGTAACTCCGTGTGACTAATGCACTTAGCTGATTGCACTATCTGGTGTAAAATTCAGTGGTACTATCACCCTTACAAATGTCTTCTAATTCCGGATGTTGGAACGGTTGGGGTGCATTCTTAATGCCGTGCTTTTTGGGAGTTACAAAAACAAGTATTAAGGGTAGGTAGATACAGGTTATTGGCTAGTTTTACGCTAGACATACGTAATAAACGTAAGATAAAACTTATTTAAAAATTATGCTGTCGAGGGAAAAATAAAATTTCAATTTGGGCAATTCACAATACGTACCTACGTTGGTGAAACGCCTCGTTGCCTCGTTGGTCTAGTGGTCGCAAAGCGCGACCGCTAAACATGAGGTCTTGGGTTCGATTATTGGGTATTTCTATAAGGAATATCTCAATCTTGGAGTTTGGATTTCATGATATTTGATGTCAGTGGTCGCCCTTCTATTACATGGGACTTAAAAATATAACTGCCAAAATGTGGCTCTACTAACGGGTGCACCTCTGCCTAACCCTTCGAGGATTGCAAGCGTGATGTGTTATGTGGTTTTACAAGAAATATCTTCCTTATCCCGAGATAAGTACCTACTTCGTTTTACCTCCTCCAACACACGACAATGTTCACATTTAAGTCAACATGGATCACGTGTTCACAGCAACCATAAAAGAAAGTAAGAGGGTAATAAAATAAAAATAAAATTTTAATTCGCGAGGCCTTTCAGATTTCCTCCTCAGCTTTTGAAGCAAGATTGTTTTTTTCCATAAAATAACTTATGAGCGTTTCAATTTGTTAAAGATGGAGGCGAAATAAAATGCAGTCTTAGTTTTAGAATCAAAATGGAAGATGCGAGTAGTTGCAGGTTTTCGAAATTACGACTTCTTATTACGGCATTTCATATCTATATACTTTAAAGTCCAAATTTTTTGAAATAGATGAACCGATTTTAATGACATTTCCTACACCTAAGGAAGTTACATGGGTCTAAATAGGTAGTTGAAAACATTTTCGATATGTCTTAAAAAAAAAAAAGAATATTGGAAATATCTGTTCTTAAAGAAAACTTAAATTCCATCTAATTTTGTTTTAACATAATTTTTTGAAAATGTTTTCAACTAACTTTTTAGACCTACTAGCTCTTCACCGCGACTTTGTCCCCGCAAAAAAAAAATATATAGCCTATGTTACTCCCAGATAATGTAGCTTTCTAATTGTGAAAGAATTTTTTTAAAATCTTTCCAGTAGTTTTTGATTTTATCCATTACAAACAAACAAAAAACTAAAATTCTATTTTTTTTATTCTTCACAATATTAGTGTAGAAGTGTAGCTGATGTACTCTGCTCTTATGTGTAGGAAGTGCCATTAAAATCGGTTCATCCATTTCCAAAAATTTAGACTTGCCGTACGCCGTAAAGGCTCTTAACAATAGAAAAATATAACTGTATTTGATTTGGTTCTCAGAATATTCTTACCTAAAATCAACTCTCAACTTTAATTGACAAAGTACCTATAGTTAAATTGGAACGCTGTCAGTCAAAAACAAAACAAATTCAAAACATTTAAATTCGTTGACATTTGTGTCAAAAGTTAATTAATTAATTTTAAATGTCATTTTTCATTGTGGCAGTCAAAGTAAGAATATAAATTCTTAGAATTACGCCAGACACTTGTGGTCTAGTGTGTGGAAGGCCTTAATCATATTTCTTACTTTGTAAACAATGTATTTTCCTGCGAATCTATTAATAGTATAAAACAAAGTTGCTTTCTGCCGTCTGTACGTTTAAGTCTCCAAACTACGTAACGCGTTTTATTTTATCAATAGGTAGAGTGATTCAAGAGGAAGGTTTATGTATATACATCTACTAATAATCCTACTAATATTATAAAAGCGAAAGTTTGTGAGAGTGGATAAATAAATAAATAAATAAATAAATAAATAAATAAATAAATAAATAAATAAATAAATAAATATCTTGGGACAACTCACATACGGCTATCTGATCCCAAGCTAAGCAGAGCTTGTGTTATGGTAACCAGACAACTGATATACATACTTATATAATTTATAAATACATGGATGTTTGTGCCTCTTTCATGCTAGAACGGCTGTACGAATCTAGGTGAAATTTGGCACAGAGATAGATTATAGTCTGGAATAGCACATAGGCTACTTTTTATCCCGGAAAAATGTATGATTTCAAAGGGTTAATAATTATATTAACTTTGACGCGGACGCAGTCGTGGGCGGAAGCTAGTAATAAATAAATAAGAGCTCCTTCACAAAGAGTTCTACTTCTACTAAAGCTGCAATTGGTTAGTTATAACAAAAATATAACTCTTACCACACCATCGCTTCCATCACATTCACCACAATAAACTATACTCCAACCAAACCACAGACTGCAAACAAAAACAAAACAAAATAACCCCAAACTTTAGCCAACGTAACATTTTCAAATAACTCGCTTAATAAAAATAACGAAACTTTAGTAGTGCGCAAACGCAAACTGGGACCCCGTAGTTCGGAACTTTAAAAATCTTATTCGCAATATACGTACGTGTTATGCGGTGCAATAAACATAGTTTAGGTCGGAACTTCCCCGACCAGTGGTGCTGTTGTTTCGTCGACATTAACAACGATTCTGAGAGTGCTAACATGGTAGCTGTAACCGTAAATATATTTTCACAACGGGTTTATTTTAGCTGCAGACTTTTTTGTTGCTGGTTTTCTGGTTTCTGGTAGAAATATGAAAGGTGGTCAAAGATGTGTGTCGTCAAATTTACGTCATTTTAGTAGGGTTTAGATTTTGAGGTTAGTTATCGACATTAATGCAGGTCCCTTTTTGTACTTTTACCTATACTTAACTTATCTATACTTAAATATTATGCCCTATTGAACAAGGATCACAAGTTTTTTACCAAGAACTTTTTTCCTAATATTGTATTTTCCTAAACCATCTCAATATTGAGGCCAACAATTAAAAAAAAAATTTTTAAAATCGATTAAGCCATTTTCGAGTTTTAAGGAGACTTGCGCACTGCATTTGATTTTTAGCTTCCTATATGATAAAACTTGAAGCTAGCTACCTACGCATACCTCTTTTCTTTTCAACATTACCATTTTTCTTTATTCATTTACCTTATAATATACTAGCTTTTACCCGCGGCTTCGCCCGCGTTTGTTTAGAATTTGACAATCAATTCGGGCTGTACTCGGCTTGTTGTTCGGCCAGATCCAGAATTATTAAATACCTACAGACCAACAGACTGTGACTCATAAAAGTCCGTCGGCGTTCAGTTTGCATTTCTGCAAGAGAGGTCCTTCTCGCCTGCGACTATTTTAGAGTTTCTGTCGCTGTAATGGCTGAGCTTGTTCTCTGAGACGAAGTTGTGTTTGATTGAAAAGGCGTCTCAGTTGCTCTTACAGCTCTCTGGCTTTCGGCTTGTTCCTCCAAAAGCAATTGCGTTTAAAAGGGCGTTTCAGTCACTCTCTGAGTAGCTTGGAGGGCGAACGGCTTGGCTCTCTAGTCTTTCCTGGCTTTAAGAAAATGTCTCATCAGCTCTCAAATTTACTTGTCGCTCCGGTTGTGCTTGCCTTCTTAATGCGGCATGAACGGAAGATTCCGAGGATTGAGCAGTAATTTTTGCTCGGGCTCGCAATGAGCTTTTGGTTGTGTGTTGGACCTGCGAGATATTCTAAAATTGAAAAACGTAACCTACCTACCCTCATTAAAACACACCGGAAATACCTCTAACGAAAAAATAAACAATACTGAGGGACAAACTTAACTTTGCCGTTGAAAAACTGTTGTCTACATACATCGACATAGGTCAAGGTTAGTTTAGCAACTAACCTCTTCCTTCAGTCAATCATCGACTACACGCATTAAACAAAGCAATTTTACTGTTAAGACAGTTCTGCGCTGTGATCTTATGAGGAGTTTCCTTTCCATATCTCCGAAGTTCATCATGACAGTATTTATTTGGGACCAATTCGAAAAAACAAACAAAAAAAGAATCATCCAAATCAATTTACAATTAGCGGAGTAATCGCAGAGTATGCTTCATTGACAGAGCGTAGGTTCACCTTTATTCTTCCATGCATCCTCTATGAATGCGTTTACACCTGTCAGTGTCAGTGATGACAGTGTCAGTTACGCAGTTTTTCTGTATCCCTGACAACGTATATAAAGTGGGTCACAGACAAACGCAAAATGTTGTGGCGGCCGCGTCAATTGCAAATTTTAACAACCGGCCGCGTGTACTTCTTTGTAAAATGACGCCAAATATGGAAATTGTAATAGAAATAGTTGAATTAAATAATAATTTAAATTTAACTCACACTTCTCTATTCCTAAGAGTAATATGCGATGCTAATGATAATATAGGTAGAGATAAACTATTATACCTTGACGCTTCCCTCCATATTACCATTTCAATGTGTGTAGTCACATTCGTATGAAAGACTTTGTGAGTAATCGTCTTCAGTAGCAGGCTAGGATATTTTTTGTCAACTAATCATAAATAGCCGACCGCGCAAGACAACGTACCTCTGATTTTCATAGAGAATTTCAGTGCAGCGCCATACTAATAATAATGAGTAATTTTTGACGCCGCTAGTCGGACAACAAATCGCTGATTTGTTTTTGTCTCGAGAGCCGTCTCAATACGCACACATGCGTTGTGAGTATTTTTAATACTATTAAAAACACTTTCAAACGTTTTGAATTGTGGAAGGGCGCGTCATGTTACTGTAGTTTATCTCTACCGCACACCTCAAGTGTTTAAATAAACGGTTTTCCTACCTTTTTTCTTATCTTCTGAGAGGACTAATGAGTCATGAGAGTAATAAGACAACGTTACGGTTAGCCATATTGACTGACGTCCGATTGCGACGTCCGATTGTCCGATTGTAGCACAATCACCACGCTAATGACACTTCAGGCCGCCACTGTCACCGCGGTGGTGTGTTTTTGGAGCGTTAGGAGCCGCGGCCTGCGGTTTGCCGTAACCGCAAGTCCGTCCGTCTGGAAGCCACTTTATGCAAAATGTCAGGATACTCTTCAGCGGTTTTGGGCATGAAAAATTATTAAGCAAACAACTTTCGTACTCCTAGGTTGTTTACTTGAAACTGGTCTATCGACAGTGTAGACTCATAATGTATTACATGCTTAAACTTAAAATTTAATCATGATCCGATAGACACGTGGCGCCATCTACTGTCATAAGGACGTTTTTGTGATTTCACTCGGGAACAGTACTTTTTTTCGGGATTAAAGGTACCCTATGTTCGTCCCTGTACACCTGGCAACGTATATGCAAAATTCGGGATCAGGATGATCGGTTCAGTGGTTTAGGCGTAAAATGGTAGCAAACAAACAAACAAACTTACTTTCACATTTATAATATTAGTTAGGATAGCTACGCTAATTTTAGAATATGAAGAAAGGCACGGAGGCAGTGCTACTTCATTATCATTATATCCATTAGCTTAGGTAAAGCCTCGTTGGTCTAGTGGCCGCAAGCGAGATTACTGAGTGTCCTGAGTTGAATTCACGGGTTCGGTTTGTGTTATTTGATGTTTGTATCAGGAATTACTGAGTTAAAGTCACTGCTCACTTCCAATTTGTGTTATACATAATGTTCTTGTTTAACTAGATGTACCATACAGTGACAAAAGTCAATTAACACTATTTTCCATATAATTTTAATAGACACAAAATAACATAATGCCTTTTTTCAAAAAGTTTACTTTATCTTTATTTGACATCCATTTCGTATTTCCTTTAATATTTTGCTCGATAAGTAGGATTTTGAAATCGGAAATGTTGATCGACTAATTACACCAAAGTTATTTTTGAGAGGATGAGTGAAAGACGATTGACAAAAGGTATTTATATGGCAGAGGTGAGTGGCAACGCATTCGTAACCGGCGTGCTTGTATGACGAGATGTATGTACGTAGATGAGGCGAAAGGAGTATGTAAAGATCGTAGCAGGTGGCGTTCTGTAGTTTCTGCTTACCCCCATAGGAAAAAGGCGTGAGTTAATGTAATATGTATGTATGTATTTTTTCAGCGTGTTTCGTTCATTCATTAAATGAAGACGAGCTAGCTTTCCACAAAACGCAGCATCATTTTTCCAAGCGAAACAGACATCAAACGTTTCAAAGCATCTCATTTGACAGAACGTACATAATCTCCCTTCTTTTGTTAACTAAAACACGAGTAAGCACATTGTCAAAGCAAAAACATCGCGGAGACGTAATAAGCGAAGTACAATGTAAACTAACACACTGTTTCTACTTGTAACTTTGTCAAAGTATACTGAACAGAGTATTGAAATATTAAGGGCCGTTGTTCACTTTAACAGTACCGCTTCCATACGGCAACAGTCCGGCAAAAACGGCTTCGAAAAATTCAACTGTTAGCTACCTGCATGTTGTCGATTTTTCTATGTAATAATAATAATACCCACTTATTATTATCCCACTGCAAGGTAAAGGCCTGTTCTTGGACAGAAAACGTACGAGCATAGGCCACCGCGCTTGCTTAAGGCGGATTGGCCATTTCAGACTTATATTATTTACTAGCGATTCGCCCCGGCTTCGCACGAGTGTAATATAGATCACCATACGTATATATCTCACTATACGTATAAACTTTTCTCTTGAATCACACAGTTGTGCAGTTAAAAGATCAGAGCGTATGGACGGTGGCAGCGTAAAGCGACTTTGACTTAGGTACACTACATATTTTGTGGTAAGTTTGCAAGAGACCCGTAGCACGGTTTTACTGTCTTAGTTAGGTTCCCATATACCATTTCAAAAATGTTACAAAAAAAGAAATATACGAGTTTGTGGGAGAAAATAAATTAATTTCTTTAAATTTGTCATTGTATAAAGTATTTTAAAGCATGTGATTTTAAAGTCAAATGACTAAATTCTGACATGTCGGTCGAAGCGATGGAGTTATAGTGAGCGATCACCTTAAGTTTGCACGGTTCAGGAAAGTTGAAGACGGAATGGTTTGTTAGGTCATGCGGAAATTTCGAGTAGGTACCTATTTCTTTACTCCTTATTAACAGTCAAAGTCGGAGTTAGTTCAAGGAAACTAGCTTATATAGGTACTTATAGTACTTACTGTACAGCAGTAAATTCTGCTTTAGGTAAGTAACTTATTTTTGCCATACCTCTTATGTGTAGGAGAAAAGATGTGAGTTACGTTGCAGTAACATCATTACCAGCATTTTCTGTTGGTCTCGTAGCTCTCGCGACTGCTATACATAGAGACCTAGGTTCAATACCCAGGTTGAGCTAAGTGTTATTGGGTCATACATTAGGAATTTCTTAGTACCGGTGATTATAATCAGTAGACGTCCGCTAATAACGGATTTTGCAAAATTGACCCCTATGGGGTTGAAACGAAGGACGTTTACGCGGACGAAGTCGAGGGCAAAAGTTATAAGAGATATAAGTACGTACGTATTTCTAATTTCTATCTATGTATTGGGGGCAAAACAACGGCATTTTTGTGCCAGGATCTAAGAATGGAATTTACATCTTAAATATTTATTGATCTTGAGACTTCTTCTTTATCGTGTCGTGTCGTGTTGGCCCGATGGTTAGTAGTACCTACCAATGTCATTTTTTCAACTCATAATGTACTTTCTAAAGTTTATCTTGGATATCACTGGCATTGGTGAAGGAAAACATCGTGAGGAAACCTGGGCTAATATCAGCCTATTACTGTCCCACTCAAACCATGTCAGAGGCCCTTGAGGCGGTTTAAAAAAGCTGACACTAGTGTGAGGGGTCGTAAGACCTTACTGGCCACAAGTTACAGTCTTGAGACTCAACTGCAATTATTGAATGTGATAACACAAATTTAAATTAAATTATCTTATAATTTATAATCAAAATGCTATTTACATTTCCATATTTTTCCTTATTACTAACTATCAATTCATACCGAATACTCGTAAAAGCAATTTTCAAATGTCGATTATCCAACTTATCGCTACTTGGAAAGCTTTGAACCACAGAATAGTGGATACAGAAGTTCGACATACTTACTATCGAGGCATAATAGGCGCACGCACACAGACGCATTCGTACCGTTAATGTAACTATAATAATTGTGAAGCTTGTTGAAAAAGTTTTGGATATTAAAAAAATAAGAGTGGTCGGATTTCTCCAAAACTGGAGGGATGAGGGAAACGGAAAGCATGGAAGGAGTGGAGGGAGACCTTTTTCCAGAAGTGGGTCACAATAGACTAACAAAAAAAAGATATTTCTTTATTTTTTTGTAGAAAAATAAAAATAAATTTTATTAAGAGTTTTTTTAGAAAAGCATAACTTGCTTTCTTTACTCACGTATGCAAGCAGCCGTTTGGCCATTAATTTCGGTGGCAATAATAATGCTTTGGAGAAATATCCGATAATATACGTTCTTTGACTACAACTGTAATCTTAAATTACGACCAATGGGTAGCCGCGAGTCTCGCGAATGCATTTGCTCTCGCTGCGCCTCTGCTTTTTTTAAGGATGTTAAATCATCAAATGGCTGTTCCCGCTTTGAACGGGTCAGACTTGTACTGACTAAAACTTGCGTTCCAGAGCCGCGGTAACTCTTTCGAACTAATTCCGCAACCCTGGCGCACTCGCGTTCGCGTGCATTTTCGTTCGTTGCATGAACCCAACCTACTGTTAGAAAGTTCTATCCTGTGACTAAAGACAGCGCAGATTTATAGCTTTAAAACCTTTCGCGAAAATAAAATGTCGATTTGTGAAAATGTCATCGGAAATAAAAATATCTGGGGACTGTTGTGCTTAGCATTATGTGCCTTGTTTCACAGTCGTGTTAATTTAATACAATTGTACTTTGCCGTGTAGTTCCGGGGAAATGACAGAAAAAATATTTCTTGTGTAAATGGTACTAATTAAAAACTTCTGCTTACTGCTTTCATATTCATGTCGTTAGAGATCGTGTTGTACGGGGTATAAAAGACGCATGACTAACCAATGATTATGCATACTGCCCATTGTAAATTTGAGCAAAATTATTGCTGGGGTTTTTTTTGGTGTCAAAAACACTGCTTTTATACACAAAACATTGTGCTTACAAGTGCATGAAACAGTACAGAGAGGGAAGGAGATTTGACCTTGAATATCTTCGTAACTAGAAAGTACCCAGGTACAGTGTGCAAGAAAAAAATAATTGCAATGATGGGGAGAACATGAAGCTGTTATGAAGTGTTCGTTTACACCTGTTATAAATGGAAGTTATCGTGTGCACTTTGTGATACATTGAATATGATAATTATCTATTTTTATTTGACATAAATATACACACAATATACTTATAGACTGGTGTACCAATTCCTTACAGGTAAGCATCAATCAAGTAGACACCTACTATAATAATCATAATATTATTCAAAATCCAAAATTAAAATCAAATCACATTTAAAACCAAAAATCAACATTTAAAATCAAATATTAAATTAAATCGTCAAGTACCAAAATCAGAATTAATCTAGTGGGTATCATACGAAAATATTGGATACCTACGATGAACCAAATTAAAAAAACAAAATGTATTTTCGCCTACTCGAGCTCAATTTCATAACACAAGCTAATTTTCATTTCAATGCAAACACCACGTGCCCATTAAAATGATACCGTTACAAAAACAAACCAGCTTTTTCAGGCACCCCTGTATTACCTCCATTAATTCGTAAACCATGAAACCATAAAAATTACCAACAACGTGGCTTTACTGGTCACGTTGGGCATTCTGAATGGGCCCAATTAGAGTAGTCCCCTGAAAGGGCTCGACCACATAATAGGGAGGTACAAAAGGTCAGCTCCGATTAATAACCGAAATTGCACGCACACGCTGACACACGTGTACGTGCAATACTGTAAGTGCACTCACGATTGGCGCTAGTCTGACGTAACGGATGTACAAAGACACTTTACGAAGCCGAACTTACATGTTTTCCTCACCATTGTGATCATTTTCCTCTTTAGGACCATACCTGGGAATTTTAGATTACCAAGATATTATAGGTCAAAGTTCTAACTGTTTTCACGTACTTTTTCGAAAATCGGTTTTACAAATTGTTATAATCATACTTTAATCACCCCAACGACCTCTATACTATTATTTGCATTCGTAAGCTCAATGTTTTGCGTGCATTTCATTGCAAGCTTCCATAAGTTGAGTTTTTACACCAAAAATAACAGCAGATCCTGGCAAAAAAAAAAAAACAAAATACGAGTATTTTATTGTGAGCTTATGTTAGTTGCAGATCTGAACAATAAATTAAAGTTCCAAAATGTCCTACCAGGCATACAATAATTATGTAGTGGCAATAAGTACATTTAAAATTATTTTACATGTCAAATTTAATAACGAGCAGTATCCGTAGTTAACGGCTAGATAGATGGATATGTATTTATAAACTCAGTCTTTTGAAATTATCACGTTTAAGTATGTGTGCGTACGTTGGTTTTCGCTCGTTCGCGACCTGACCTTCTGTATTTTAGTGACTTCTGTGTTTTCTGGCTTAACTCAGGCGTTTGTTCCGTTTCGTCGACCAATTAACGAGCCACGTGGTGATACATTATGCACTGAGAAAGATGGCATCCTACGCTTCGTGAGCACTGAATTTGGGTCGCACACGTTCACGGAAATAGAACCTTTAAAACCCTTTTTTGTGAGAGCGTAATTACGTGTTTGTGAATGAAAGAAATGCTCCTATCTCGTGTAGTTTGCTAGATTGGTTTTAGTTTTTATGTTCTTGCGATATTTAGTATTTATAGGAGCTACGATTTATATACAATTCATTGTCATTGAGATGAGATTGCGACTAAGTTGTGAACGTTAACAACTTAGTCGCAATCTCATCTCAATGGCAAGGGTCAAAAATTGTTTGGTAAATTGCATATTTTACAGAACGAGATTAAGATTAAGATTGTGATCGTTCCCAAATATAATTAAAATAAAAATCAATCTTATATCAGCGACAATCAAAGTAAAAAACAATTGGTGAATGAAAGCATTTTTGACAGATTGAGCGCAAGATAAGGTTGCGATAGTTCTAAAAAGTGAGTAGAATAAATTGTCTCCCAGATCTAACCAGTCTTTACTTGATCCCAAAACTTCATCAACATGTTCGGAAAATTTAATCTGCTGGATAATCCCGGACAGAATTTCATACACGCCACGTAAAAGCAAATGAAGTACTGCCTGTCACCCATCAACGTGTTCCACGGAAAAGTGGGTCAGCGAAAAAATACATCCGAAACTCAACGCGTCAAATTGAAAAAGTTACACAAATTATACCACATCACCGTCCTTGAATTTGTTCCAATAACTTTTTTTCCAAAAATTTCTACGGTACGTGTCGACACTGGTAAAATGTAGCTTGGACATGGAGTATGGAGTAGAAGGAAATGGAGTGCTAATGTGCGGATGAACGATTTTTGTATGCTTCGTCATGAGCAGTCGTTAGTTTCGTACGAAAACGGCGCTGTTGATAAAACATATTGATGTCTACGTTCGGGTGTATGTTGATTCAATTTGTAATTAAAAAAATAAAAATAAATAGGGATCTACAAATTAATATAATTTTGTTTATCAAAATAAAATGATATTAAAAAAATATTTTGACACTTTTTACGTTATTCTGGGCGATACAAGTAAGTACGCGTACTTTTCGCTTATGTTTCACTCTAAAAGTTCCGGTACTTAGGGTGACATGGACTTTCATCCATCCAACTTTGAGCAGCCATAAAGTATGCATACTTGTTCGCACGTCTATCGCTAGCTTAGCACTCCATTTTCATAATCAAAGCCCTAAAATTTGCTCGATTGCTCTCGTCTTTGGCAAGAGAATATTACCCTCACATTTCATCTTCGATTGTTTGGGAGTCGCTTGAGAAAATTCGCTTGAGTGTATTGCTTCGGAAAATATTTGTTTTGTGTTGGAACCATGCGGTATTGTTGTGTATTGGCGTCTTCAAGGTCGGATATATTGGTTTTTTACCCTGCATTTATTTGAGAACGCTGTTGCGTGATTGTTTTCGTACATATTTTGGGCACAAAAGAATAAAGAGTTGGTTTTGTAGAAGCTCCTTCATACTTATTTATAGCTATCAACTCGTACTTGTTGAATTGTAAGCACTGACTATATGTATGAAGCAGTAAATACCTTTGAGTTTACCTCGTATTTTTCGAAAGGGGCAACTAGATTCAATTCTATTTTTTTTCTTTTAATCACGTTCAAAAGTGCCTTATAGTGGCCTAATTGAAATAAATTGACGTTTACGTTTTTTTTTCGATTTGACGTTTACTTTGACACCATATTCTTCAGGAATTAATCTTTAAGTATTTATAAATTAAAATATGTAAAGGAAAGCACAATTATAAAAAAAATTAAGAACAGTCAGTGCAGTCATAGCAGGTTTATACTCGGGCAGTTTTAATTGACCAATTTATAATGAGCCAGAAAACCAACAAAAATAGACTCGAAAATTATGTAATTACGTGCAACGTAATAAATTCTCTATTTATGTAAAATAATGATAATAACAATTTTTTTTTTAGAAATAATAATATTTGGCTGCATGTTTTGAAATTCAAAACATCGTCAATTTGAAAGCTTCATGATTCATGATACAAAATTGAAGTATGGTAACCACAATATTCATTGAAATCACATTAACTCATAAATCATGAATTCAAAACACAGTGGTCAGTAGCAACCTAACTATAATTTACATTACCTGCGTACTAGCGTTTTACCGGAAATGCATATGCGTGATTTTTTTAAAGGATATTACTCCATACAAAACTACCTTTTGGAAGGGGCAACTAGATTCAATCCTTTTTTTTTGTGTATAACTTTCAAAAGTGCTCATTATCTACTTTTATTATAATTATTTGACATACATCCAATATACTTATAGACTAGTGTGCCAATTCCTTACAGGTAAGCATCAATCAATACTATGATAGGTATATTAGTATTTAGGTTTAATGAAACTAATTATTGTAATAAATGATTTGACTTTGACTTTGACTTTACGGATTTTTATTTTTTTACATAAACTATTGCTTAGACCTCATGGAAAACGTAGCTTCTTAGTAGCGAAATATTTTTCAGAATAGAACCAGTAGTTCCAAGGTGCGTTCAGACAAACAAACTTTTTAGCTTTTTAGTGTTTGGTTACTGCTCAACTCCTATCGGTCGTAGCATGATCCTATAATATCTTAGCTTCCTCGATGAAAGGGCTATACAATGCGAAAATATATGTTTTTTAAGCGCATTCAAACAAAAAAACAAAAACAAACTTTTTTGCTTTATATTATTAGAAGAGACCAAACCGGTTATCGCGGAATAGAAAATAGCCTATGTCCTTTCTTGAGGTTCAAATCTACCCCGTACAAAATTTCATCCAAATCGATTCAGTCGTGAAAGCGTAACAGACAGACAGACAGACACAGAGACAGAAAGACGAACAGAGTTATTTTCGCATTAGTAATATTAGCAAGAATTCACATCATCATTTGCTACATTCTAACTTTTGCACGTTTGAGCTTTAAGAGCTCTTGCGACACTTTAGACATAAGACCCCTTATACACGATTAAGGGAAGGGCAGGATCTCCAAAGCCCTTAAAGACTTGTTGTGTTCTTCAGCCTACTTTATACCACAGCCGAGGAGTTGAAGGACTCATTACAACTGTCTGGTAGTGCCGAAAAGGTTTTTTCGTTTTTGCCGCCTTACAAATCTGAAGCCACACTCGTTAAGTTTTCTCTAAAGTCGTGTCATTAGTATTAGACTTGTTTCAAAGGCTTTTTTAAACTTTTGAAGATTAAACGGTTGAAGTCTTTTTTTTAAAGCATTCAAAGTTTTTAAAGTATTTGTTGGTCCTATAGAGTTTATATTCCTCACGCTCTAGGATGGTGCGGGTGACATTTGTTAAACTGTTGCTTTTCACTCTTGAACGTTACGGCGATTTACAATCATGATTGAATATTTTAACTGCACACTAATATCATAGTCGTAAAATACAAAATCAGTAATAAGTAAGTAAATAACTACTAAATAAAATAATGCTTAGATATTTTTGATAATTCTAGCGATTCTGACATCTATAGATGAATTACTGACATGTGTCATCGGCACTATCATAGAACGTATAGAATATAGCTTTTAAAGTGTTTACACTAAGGGTGAATTTCACAAAACTCTTATACCTAGTATGTCTTTTATATATACTGCTCGTTTAATAAAGCTGAAGAGATGTTTGTTTGTTTAAGGTCGTTAAACTCTGGCACTGTCAGTCAGATTAAAAAAAATATTTTTGTAATTAATAGCCAGACGCATGAGGAATAGTATAAGCTATATTACATCACGCTAAGACCCAAAGGAGCGGAGCAGTAACCAAAGACGTAATTTAACTCGGGTGAATAAAATTACGCTCACCAATTATCAACATCATCAACAAATTACCTAATCATTGATTTGATTTTGTCTTCCAAACATTCCATGTTCTACCCATGTTTTTTAATGTTATATAGCCCATGCTATCATATTATAAAATTTCTTTTTTTAATCCGGCTGTTTATTCCAGACATTTGTGCGTATAAACCAACAAAAAATCTCTTTAACTTTATGGTATTATTAGTATAGATAGCTCCTAACGTAAGGAGTACGGTCAGATGAAATTGTTCGCGTCAACACAAAAAGTTCTAAACCCCGGATAGCTCACAGCAGTTGATGACGAAACACTAACAAAGCCTATCCAAGTTTATTGTTAGACAGATCCCAGGGGCTCCATTGCACAGGGCCGGATTAAAACCACGAATTACAAAAAAAAATGGGTAAAATATGTACTAAAATCGATGAATAAAATAGTTTTAAAAAGTTGGATACGAAAGCTTAGAAAGATTTTTCTTTGATTAAAAGAAAGTAGGCTTAGTTCTGTCAAAACGAAAAAACCCAACTCAATTTATTTTTTCTCATTATTCTAAGTAATTGGTAAGATTTTGGATAATGAAAGCTGATTGAATTTTTAAATCTATTCAAAGCATACATTTTATACATATTTTGAACTTTTTTTGCTGAATACCTAGTAATGTAACACATTTGGAATATTGTGTTAGTTTGACGTAATTATTTTAATTATTGAGAGATTGTTGGTTAGCTCGTTTTGACAGAACTAAGCACTGTTATGTACCTGTATAAATATAAAATTAAAAGTTATTTAAAATATTATTTACGCTAGAAAACTTTAATTAAACTTGTATCAATATTTTATTACTTTCAGAAAGACAAAATTCAATTGTGTAATTATTGTGTTTGCTTGTCATGAAACCAATTATAAATCGGATTCTCAAACAAAAATAATGCAAATCGTAACACAACACGAAAATAAATTGCTGATTCTCGGCACAAAAATATTTACATTAAATGAAAATTCGTTGCCAATTTCCACCAAATTGGAATATCAACATTTAATAATTTGCAAACAATTAGCACCTGCGTTTGACGAGTGTCGGAATTGGAAGTATTATTGATTAAAATGTTTGTTTCTGAAATGTTGAATAAACTTTAGGTTTTCATAAAATACTCACCGTCTATTTACCTAATGAGTTTTAAATAGAAAGAAAATACGTAGCAATAAATTTGGCTAGTACTGACTGTTTTAATCTATTTATTCACACCAACATAGAACACACCAAATCCGTCCCTGCATTTACGTCAAGGGATCTTTAAGCACTATCTCAAGAACAGTCCCAATTTATATTAAAGGAACCAACAGGGATCTCTTGTTGATTTGATTACGAGCGATTAATTTAAGGGAGTCCATCGGACCTCAAGTATTATAAGCAATAGAACAAAGCCCGCCTTAATTAATTCTTCTTTCATTTTCCTTTTCGTTTTGATTACTTCGTTTGTTTTTGAGAGTTGGCGCTGAGCTGTTAATATTATATTTTTGGATTACAAAGGGAAAGGATTTTTACCCTTTTTCTGTCTATAAATTCAGGAAGTAACGGTTTTCTTTTCATTCTGACGTCTTTTCATTACAAAACGAATTTGCGTAACTTAATTTTCTTCGCTTGATTTGAATGAATACGAGAAAATTGCCGCGTTTCTATTGTTTTGTAAATTAAAGGAAATCTGAAGATTTTTAACAGAGTGCTTTTACCAACTAGTTATTCGTCAGGATTACAATTTTTCAAAAACATATAGCGGCGCCAAGGTTAATTTAATATATTCTTCCTACCGATTTTCAGTCGCGTCGCCCAATCTCAATGGAAACATAGCCAAGCACGCAGGAGATACAATAGTGCATAAATGTCTCTCTCTTTCCTGCTCTAATTGTCCAATGGGACGACAATCTGACACCTGGGTAGATCCGCCTTTGTACTTTTGTTTCATAAACATAACGTAACATCACGCCTGTAATCCCCGAAGGGTTAGGCAGAGGTGTACCCATTAGTACACCCACATTTCGCCAATTATGTTTTTAGTCCCATGTAATAGGGGAAAAAATAATAATAAAGCAGCTAAGCCAGCTTTTAAGCTTTGTTGCATAAACCATATAAAACCATATAAACCATGCAAGTTGGTGTCGAACCATCAACTTTCAAACTTGCGGCTGCTACTGGAAAATTCCTAATTGAACTTAACAAAGGGTCAGCAGTTGCACTTACGACCACAAGATTAACTGAACAAATGACCTTAAGACTTTCCCACACATTAAATAGGTCAAGGTCAAGACATTTTTTCATGGAAGCTCTTGTCTCACTAATGCAACTTATATGTCGACCCGTCTCACTTCCGTGACGCCTTTTAAGGCTGCGAACACAGTGGTAAATGCCCGGCAAACGTGCACGCTAAGTGCACACAATTCCACGATACATTTACGAGCAAGAGTCATGTGTTTATAAATGCTACTTCATACTGCTATTATGAACGCGAAATTTTGTGAAGATGAATGGACAGATAGCTGTTGTTAGGTGTGGCTGAAATTTGGCACATGTCATGTAGATTGATCTAATTTAACGCTTTAGCGCTTTACTATTTAGGCTGCCTACGAAGCAGCTCGAACAGTCTCCTTAGGGTATTGTCCGAGCTTTGGGAGCTATCCTTGATACAGAGGTGGATGCAGCTTCATGTTCACGCTTCTCCTCGTATTATTTGACATGTGTGTACATAAATATAACTTGTAATTGATTGTTTTAATGGGTATTATTCGAAATGTATGGAAATGCAATTTTTTTAATAATCTACTTAAAATTTCAACTCCTTGAATGCTACTTTATGTATTGAATTTACGGTAACATGTTATGCGTTAGTCTATTCATTTATTTTACTTTAGGATACCTAAAACGGCATCTTACATTGGTTTAAGACATTCAATTACTAAAATAATAAATATCTTGGGACAACTCACACACGGCTATCTGTTCCCAAGCTAAGCAGAGCTTGTGTTATGGTAACCAGACAACTGATATACATACTTATATAATTTATAAATACATACATATTATAGATAAATCACACCCAGACACAGAACTAACAATCATGCTCATCACACAAAGTTTGTTCTGGGTGGGAATCGAACCCACGACCTCCGGCTTAGCAGTCAGGGCCGCTAACCACTAGACCAACAGGCCCGTCACATACTAATTAACACGACATACACACAGTCATCACTCAATACTTCAATCACACTGTCCTTTCTTCCTCTATGTCCTTTCCACTCCGTATACTACACGAGAGTCAGTCGATCAAACAATATGACGTCATACACACGCAGCTATAGTTAAATCTAAATCCCCTTGAGCCTACGATTTGCATACAACGAACTGTCGTGTTCCACTTTAAATCCCCTTTTTAACGCGAGATGGAATCTCGTCATACAAATCTGTCGACGGCGTGAAATCATTCTCGGAACTTATACAATATATGGATATGTGTAGAAGTTTCACAAATTGGAATACTGTGTAAAATGTTTGTGTGTGTGTATTTTTGTATGTAACGAATGCAGAAAAATATTATAGAAAGAGTCAGAAAGAAAGAGAAGGACAGGGAAGGTCGCCTGGGGCATAACGCTTGTTTGTTACGTGACGATTTCTGCCAGTTAACTCCTACCGCAATCCGTGACGGTCGTCGTCATAATTTTGGCCTAGTGTAGCCTCCTATACTATATTGGCTACGTACCAGTGGGGTCACTGGTAAGTAGCCAATGATTTCTCAATTATTGAGCTAAGTTTAAAAGTGTGTCCAAGAAAATATTTGGTGATGCGATTGTCGTTCCAAATGATTTATAAAAATATAACCTTAAGAAAATTTTCTTACAAAACTATGTTACTGATCCGTGGCTTTTCTTGCTCGTTCTTCTTTAAAGAGGCCTACGTTTTTGGTTCTAGTTTCAACTTTCGGACTAACAGACCGACTCCTTGACAATTCAAAAGTGCCTTAAATGGTCTTATTGACATAAATGCTTTGACCTTGAATTTGACACCAGGCATTCTTATGAGTGGTCCTTCTGCATCTCTCCTCAATACGACCCGGACTCAACTTCATTAGTTAATTGGCTAACAATCGTGACTGGCACATGCCTATTAAGTTAATTGAAAGTCAGTTACAAGCGAGTAAAATTGTGCGCAAGTACTAATGAAGGGCGTTAATTTTTTACTTGGGTAATGGCAAGTTGGATCGTTTTGACATGAGTCTGTTGATTGTCTAAGATTTTCTTGTATTTCCTATTGTACCGGGATACAGTGTTATGCTTTACAAGCTGTGCCTGCGGCTTTGCTTACGTGGGCTGAAGTGTAATTGATTACAATTACGCTTTAGTAACTTTAGCTTCATCTATCAACACACAGCTAAAACCACTCTACGGATTGCGCTAATAGTTATTATGACGTAAGCATGCGGTAAGAAAGAATTTTCCAAAATTCGTCTTCTAAGGAGATGATGAAGCGGAGGACTAACGTTTACACGAACGAAGATGTGGACAAAAGCTAGTTATAAAAAATAAGTCTTGAATACAGCCTACTATGTCATCACAATCCGCCGGGTAAACCTAGGTTGTGCTTGTGAATGTGAGTTTATATGAATATATGTTCTGGTGTGTTAACGCACCCACGATAGGGGAGAAATTCTTAGTGTGAGCCAATGTTTTTTTTTTTAAAGGAATGAAAGATCTAATGGTCGCAAGCGCGACTGCTGAAAGTTTTAATAATGGTTCCATATTAAATACTGTCCCTACAAAGGTCGGAGATTTCGCTTGCATAATGCCTGTTGGAGATTTCGGATCGATATTGGGTATGAGCAGACTCATGCTTTTGTGGCCTATCATGAATGCTTCGAAGGCGATAAAAATGAACCTACCCTGAGGGTCTAGCCCAAGCGGTCTGGCATAAAAATATTCGTTTCGAATCGATTTTGTTGGAAATACGACTATCATAAAGCGTTTTGTTTAATTTTTATGACAAGGACTATTTGGTACTTGTCACTACCAATCATTTGACATACTTGACAGCTGTCAAAACGCGGTACTCCCATACATTTTGTATGGCAATAGTAAACTTTGACGTTAATACGTTATTCGCCAACTCAATGAGTTTTGATTTTTTATGTCAAAGTCAAATCATTTATCTCGATTAAGCCAATATAAGGCAACTTTGTACATCATATACAAAAAAATTGTTTGAATCTCCCCCCCCCCCTTCCAAAAGGTAGTTTTGTATGGAGAAGAATTGGCAAGAATCCATAGCATATGCTTAAAATATTTCTTGAATTATTAAAGTAAATAACTAACCAACTCAATTGATTAACTATTAATTGATTTCAAAGAAACTAAAAATCAAATTTTACTGATGATTGAAAAATTAATCAGGTTTTCGAAGCCTAAAATCGTGTTGGAATTATTGGTTAATATTGTCAACGTACCAATTGATATAAATAAAGTCTGCAAAGTAAATATTGAGAACGGTAATGTCTTATTTTAAAATCGTTGGAATTTTCGTTCCATTCCATTTTAGTGCCCACGTTCAAAAACAAAAGAATTCAGTCTAAGTGAATAAAACAAAAACGAATCGAACATTCTAGGTTCCAATTCTGAAAATTGATATCATATTCAATATCGTTTCTTTGCCTACAAAGAATAAATCAATATCTTGAGTTCATTGTTATTTTGAACGCTATTCCAGTAATAAAATCTGATAGAAACATTTTAATTCAATCGAAAAACAGTGTCTTTGACATTCAAAGTTCATAGTTCTGAGTATAAATGTCTTAGATCTTATTAAGACTTCATTGCGATTCAATTGGCACTTCTAAGGATCAATGATATTAAGGGGATGGATTGCTTTAATCATTTTTTTGAAGAATCAATTTATTAAAATGATAATACTCATTTGAATATTGTTTTTTTTTTTTTTACGCGAGATCATAATTTTATCAAATCGGTAATTATATTCTTAAGACTTTCTAGACGAAAGCTTACAGACTAATAACAATTATAAATATCTTTTATAAATAAGGACAATTGCTAATGACAAGCTTCTACATATAAATGTACATTGCAAAAAAAAAATGCAAAAAAAAAAACAAAAAAATGCTCCAGTGAAATGCATGTAAATTGCTCTCCTGAATTCGGCTCTGTCACCAAATCTGTTCTTGACTGATGTCTCCTACCTATAAACTATCTAGCTGCAACATTTATGCTTCGTAAGCATAGTTTTTAGGATATTGTGTTTATTTGGTGAGTGAATTAGGGACTTTCGCTTTTATATAAATACTAGCTTCCGCCCGCGACTACGTCCGCGCCAAAGTTTCTCCAGATTAACTTTGGACACCCGTTGTCTTCCCATAAGAGGTGAATTTTGAAAAATCCTCTCTTAACAGATATCCACTAACTATAAAATTACCTCCTTGCCAAATTTCATATTTATACATCAAGCGGTTTTCGCTTGCATAACGAAATCTACATGAAATTCCTATATTTTTTTAAATAGTTCTGCTTGTAAGTACCTATGTACTCATACAATGGAATAAATCCCTCTTGTATGTTTTTTAAAATGCCGCTTGGACATCTGTAGGTACTGCAGCTATTGAATAAAAAATCTCTTTCAAATGTCATTTTTAATTAATTAACGTTATAACAGTAGATTTTCCGTATTGAAACATATTTAGCAAGCTTCGCAATAATTAATGGTTTCTATAAATTATCGGGAACATTTTATAAAGTTTTATTTTGATTTTTATAAGACATTTTTACAAGCACAGATATGACGACAATGTTAGGATTCTAACATTATTATTCAATATTTTACCTTTGATAATGTTTGAAATATAAATGGAATGAAATCATAATAATTTTGTTAAAGTTTGTATGTTTGCTACTTAATCGCGTTTTTACGTCTGAACTGATTAGTTATTTAGAACACATAGATATTGATCTATGACATCACGCCTGCAATCCCAGAAGGGTTAGGCAGAGGTGTACCCATTAGTACACTCACATTTCGCCAGTTATGTTTTTTTAGTCCCATATAATAGGGGGCGAGCCTATTGCTATCAACCGGGCACAAATCCAGACTCCGAGGCTGCTACTGACAAATTCCTGATGGAAAAATCCAATAACACTTTGCCCGACCTGGGAATCAAACCCAAGACCTCATGCACAGCAGTTGCGCTTGCGACCACTAGACCAACGAAGCAGTCTACCAAACAGAATACATCCCCTTTTTGTATACCCATGGAATAATTTAGGACTTTGGAATAATTTTGAAGTCTCTCTCGCATCTATTAATAGGTTGGGTTAGGTTTCACTAATTGAACAGAACACAAAGAAAATCCAATCGCACAAAAAACGTATTTCGAATACTTATCAAAATTGTATACATTTTTCGGATTTTCGTTTGAAAGCTCCCCCTTAATCAGCCTCATTCTTTATACACACTCGGTTTCACTTAGCGGCAGGTAAAGATTTGTTCATTATATATTCATTATCCGCCAGGGGGCGCCTCCACGTCTCCTCGGAATTCATACAGGCCTATTTATCACTTACGGATAAATGAGCATTTGGGTGTTTCGTAGTTCGTCGGTTCCCCCTCCCTATGGTGTTAGCACGGGAGCTGGGTTTAGGTTGTAGGTTTAATAATTATACAGTTTATACTATTTCATGTATTAGTCCACAATACTTAGCCAGCACATAAGTATGAAGACCGTTTTTTATTTATTGTTAAAAAAGCGAAAGTGAGTTACTCACTGACTAAACGACTAAATCTCGAAAACGACGTCACCTACGAAGTTAAAATTTTACAGGTAGGTATATTACAGTAGAGAACGTCAACTAGGAAAGGGTTTGACTTCGATTTTGACTTCTACGCAGACGAAGTCACGGGTAAAGTAAGTAATTAATATTTACTAAGCACAAAATCTCGAAAAATATTTTACCATTGAAGCTAAAATTTGGTGGATAAGTAGTTTGTAATAGGAGATGTCTGTGTAGAATTAGAATGGATTTTGTAACAATCCCGAATGAGGTGTTCTTTGACACTCACTCGGGGCAAAAGCGAGTACATTATAACAATAAGCTTATTTACTTTTATTTAGAGTTTATTCTACGAGAGGACATAATATTAAGCACATAAGAGGATTATTATATTGTACAACACATTTAGTTAGAATTGTATTGTGACTTTTGAAACCACCTGTTAAGCTGTATTGTGTTCGTATTAGGTTTAAATAAATGAAACTAGAAAACCGCAAACTGACAATACCTATCTCAGTTATTTTGTTAGGCTTATTATTGTGTAAAAGTAAAAGTAATATTTTCAACTTTATTCTTATATGGTTCAGAGGTATTCGAGAAATTAGTTGTTTTGTTAGTTTACTTTCTAGTTATTATTATTTTATTTTACTTCCGGGCAAAAACTCCTAATAATTCTTTTTAAATTTGTAACTAGTTTATGCCTACAACTTCGTCCACGAGAATGTTTGATATCAGCGGTTTAATTTATTAATTAACACAATTTTTTCTTCTATAATTAAAATAACCTATTTTACTCCTTTTAACATCAGCTACCTGCCAGTAAGGAACCCATCAAAACCGGGTCAGCTGTTTAGGAGATTAGTCGGAACAAACAGACAGAGACTAAAAAATAAAAATTGTTCTTTTGAAATATCGTGTAAACTTCCAAGTCTTCGTCTTCTTAATTAAATATTTTAGTCTTCGCTCCCGCGCTATCGCTGTGAGTACAACATCTATCAACGTGCGGTGTGTGCTGCATGCCATCAGTCAACGCAGCCCCGATCTGAAACTAGATAGCACGGATATATTGAGATGTACACAACTATGATACTGCGTAGAACGTTACATGGTATATTGCATTTAGCCGGGTTGTTATGACGCGTTAGGATTTATGCTGATTTTAATCCTGCTTAAGGATTATTCTGTTGAATAAACATATTACGTGTATTAATATTATGGTTTTTTGTATAAATATTAGGAAATGTTTGTATAGCGTCGTCTTTGTCACTCATATCCGTAAATGAATATTTGGCAGTCATATTCGTAAGCTTTACAATCAGGAGGTCCTAGGGCCTGTGCGCACCGCGTTTTTTAAACGCGCCGTTGACGCGCGTTTTACTAGTACTACAGCGACAGCAGTGTGTAAAGGTCTACAGGCTACGTCTGACTTGCGTCTGTATCGCTACAAATGCGCGTCAACGGTGCGTTTAAAAAACATTTACCAAACATTTATAATACACACCCCCACACACACACACACGCACACATACACACACACACACATACACACATTACACATACATTTCACACACACATCGTTCATTCATTGTTACTTTTTTTTGTTTTTTTTTTTTGCATTTATAATAGTACCTAGCAAAATATCTAGCTATTGAAATTACTCACGTAAAGTAGATATCTTGTAGGTACTAAAGTAAATGTCTGCCCTTTGAAAATATAAATAATTAAACTGTTCGTCATGTCGAACCTTATACTAATAGACATTAGATGATTAAATATTTATTAACGAGAACATCACGTGCGGTCTAGACACAATTACTAATGGAATTTTTCGGAGTTACCCCGGAGCTGTTTATTCTATACTAGCTTTTGTCTGGGACTTCGCCCGAGTGGTTTTTTCACCCACATTAAGTTACGTCTTCGGTTACAGCTCTGCTCCCGTGTGTCGTAGCGTGATATTACACGGGATTGTTAATTTCCCAGAACATGAAAAGGAGTATTTGTACTTGTCATTATGGACAACTTTTACTATGAGATCAACCCTAAAATAATGAAAAACAAAATCAGCTGCTCCAAACATTATCATGTTGTAAAGTATTTTGGTAGGGAACAGCTGGCTGATTTTTTTTTAAAGTTGCTTAGAACGTCGCCTTTGATACCTACACAAAATAAAAAAAATCTCTTGTCAATGTAGAGTTTTGAAACATGATGAGACAGGTACATAAACGTCTAATTTAATTTTAAAGATAGTGGTATAACTAAAAACTTTTCTATGACTGAAAAGTTCACTACGAAACTAAATATTTAAATCACGCTAGAAGTAATTGAAAGTACGAGTACTTACATTTAAAAGCTACAGTTTTAAAACAAAAGTATTTGCCTACCTATTTCACTTACCTACTTCAAACATTTAGAGAGAGAGCAACGCCCAACGAAAAAGCTTGAATTTCATAAAATTTTATAAAGTTCAACAACCTCTCCCCACGTTTGTGCACTCCTGTTAATATTTCATGATTTTAAAATGGTATTGAATTTTTTGTTTTGTTTTTTTATAAAAGTTATTTAAAAGCTTTTTAATTATCTGTATTGTACGTTAACAAAGTTTTCCCACGTTGTCGAATATTTCAGTTTTTTGTTCCTATTTTGAGGATCATTCATGAAAATTTTAATAGCTTTTAAACTAAGTAGGTCCATTCAACAAAAGAGATAGGCATGGGTCATCCAATATAGTTGAAGTTTTCTTACAAACCGAGGATGTCTTCGATGGAAACTTTACTTTATTAATGAACTGTTTATTATCTACTTTTTAAATTAAATAACATTTGATTTTTTTTTACATTTGAAATGCTAGAAGTAGCTTACACTACATGATAGCTTTAAGGCGGTATCTAAAAACGTTAAGTTGATTTTTATGGCATCGAATAGCTTGTAATTATATGTATACGCATCCAACGAACTAAGCCAAATAGCGATATCTACATAACATCACGCCTGTAATCCCCGAAGGGTTAGGCAGAGGTGTACCCATTAGTACACCCACATTCCGCCAGTTATGTTTTAAGTCCCATGTTATAGGGAGCGAGCCTATTGCCATCGGCCGGGCACAAATCCAGACTCCGAGGCTGCTACTGAGAAATAACGATATCTTATTTAAAACATTCCATTCCATTCAATCAATATGTGTAATAAAGAAAACTATATTTACAAAACTTCAATCGTTAGCGTTCTCTGAGATACCGCTTTTGCATTTAGCACGGCAAAGTAAGTGTTAACCAAAACACAAATTAAACAGCAGTGGCGCGACCCTTACTTACTTAATATTTAAACAAATAAAGCGCTTTAATCGCTGTACACCAGAGTTGTTTTTCCCTATCAATATTCACCCCTTAAATCCTATCGTCACCCACTTCTACGTACGATTACCCATCCCTGGAGTAATTTACTACCACTTCGGTAACAAGTAACAACCCTACCGATTTAACGCGTTCCATGACGTCATTTGTCATAATTAAAATTTATTATTCCTCCTTTCTGGGCTGTGCTGTTATTAATTACGTTTAAATTATGATTTAAAGTGCTTACCGCGCGTGTTGATTGTTTTGTGAAACTACGCTCTTAATGAACAACGTTGAAGATAAGTAGGTAAACGTACACGGGATATATTGCGAGCAGATTTTGTTAGAAGAGGTGATATTAAATCTGTTGATTAAGCAAGTCTTCCAAAAAAATTGCACTTTGCTCATTTTTTTTTTGTATCTAGTGAATTTTTCGAAAACTTTTTTCTCGTGGCTTCGTCTGCTTGAATTTTCGTACGGATCCCAAATTGTTTTACACTCGAGAATGACGTAACTAGCTGAAGAATTTTCATAATCGGGGTTGTAATTCCGGAGAGTTCAACCAAAAAAATAATAATAACAAAACAAATACTTTGTATAATAAAGTAAGGTAATATTGATATGAGATACTTGTTAATCATCTAAAAAGACGTAAAAATCTTAACATAAAACGATGCATTAAAATGTTGCTAACCCCTTCTTCTGTTCGCGTCGTTTATAAGGTAGGTAAAGTGAGATTTTTAAATAAATTACAAAATATAATTTTGTACCCCTGTAAAACTTTTCAAACCATGGTTCCATGAATACCTGAGAACGGTCACACAAATCCCCATTGATTTCACACTCGCCTCCACCGATTTTTTATTCCCTCTGACAACCACTAGAAAACCTCGACTTCATCATTAACTGTTATTCAAGCGAAATTAAACTCTATCTCTATGTTTTTAGAATCTGTTTTTCATTAAAGTGTATTCAGCAAATCTCAGGTGTTTACGTTGAAAAGAAATGATAATGAACTCTTTTCAGTTTCCTGTACCTATAGATGTCATCTCTTTGGATGTTGAATACGTATGAATTAAAACTGTTTTGGTATACTCTGTGTCCACTCTTCGTGTGTACAATTTGCTGTGAGCAATGAAACCGACACAAAGACTTCTGATGATCCTTGTTCATATAGCCGTGGTAAATGATAGGGTTGGAGCGGTCACAATAGTGGACAGACAATGGCTTAATACCGTCACATAAAATTAGTGCGCCATTGAAGTCTGGGAACCCTACACGTGTTCAGAGCGTGGTAGATCATTGGTTGCTTTTTGCATCTAAATAGGTACCTACATGTGGATGGATACAACATTACCTCTGTGCTTTATATCATTGAACGGGAGCTTGTCTAGCAGACTGATTTAAATAGATTTTTTGTACCTATAACGTATTAAGATTTTGGCAGGGGAGGTAGTCGGTCCGCTAAGAAACAAAAGAAAAAAAAAGAGAAAAAGAAGAGAATTAATTTGAAATTAAATTTTGAACGATTTTTAAATTCACCTCCTAAAGCTGAAAGTTAATTTATTTATTTAAACTTTATGCACATGTAAGAAAATACACTGTACAAAGGCGGACTTAATGCCTTACAATTTGTATAGAGAAATCAACTTTGACATGAACGATGTCACGGATAGAAGCTAGTTAACTATACAAAATTGTTTTGCACAACACAAATATAAAATCACAATCTTTAACAAATAATGTTAATTATGCTAGACATTGTAATACGAGTAGGTATTACTCGCATATATAATTTCCTTGTTGATGTTCAGATTTTAATTGAACGATAACACAATCAGTATTAACATCGCTACATGACAGAATGATCAATCAACTGCAGACGACGTCATTGTCAGTTGATCAATTACATAGGTACAGTTAATGAAACAGAATGGGTTCATGGCGGAATGAATACACTATCATAATGTAGCTATGAATTTTAGCCACCCGTATTAAAAAGAACTTTTCGGCTTTATTATATTAAGTATAGATTACTATACTTAATATAATAAAGCCGAAAAGTTCTTTTTGGTTAAACGCGATAATCTTTAGAAATATCAGTCGGACTGGAAACATTATTTTTGTATTTAATGGCTAGATTCATCATAAATATTTTTATAAAATCACGCTACGTCCCACAGGAGTGAAGGTTAACCAAAGACGTAAAATAACAACTTAGTTTAAATTAATTAGAACATAACATCACACCTGTAATCCCCGAAGGGTTAGGCAGGGGTTACTCACTAATACACCCACATTTCGCCAGTTATGTTTAAGTCCAATGCAACAAGAGCGAGCCTATTGCCACCAACCAGTCACAAATCTAGATTTCGACACTGCTACTGAGAAATTCCTGATGGAAAAACCCAATAACACTTTTCCAGACCTGGAAATCGAATCTAAGACCTCATGTTCAGCAGTTGCGCTTTACGACCACTAGATCAACGAGGCAGTAAATTAATTACAACAAAATCATTATTTATATTTCTGCGACTTAAACGCAAAACAAAGCAACACCTACAAAATCATTGTTCTCAAGAAACCCTCAAAAATTCGTCAAAGACGCATTACCATACAAAGGGAAAGTTTTGTTCTGTGACGTCATAAATCTTGTCGGGTCGACAGACCTCCAGGTGCTGTGTCTGTGAATACAAATGATAATGAACACGAGTCCCTGGTCGAGGACAACGGGCTCGAAGAGCGACGGGCTTGTTTACGCATGAGCGTGGGTACCGGCGGGACGGCGATCCGGCGGTTTCGTTGAAGTATGAATTATGATGTTGGTGACATTTTCGAAGATCAAATTAGGTATTATGATGGTAAATGTTAGGTGTCTTATTCTGAAAGCATGTCCGCCGTCGAATTTAAGTGAAATGAGGTTGACGTGAGCTGTGAAATCCTAGATTTTTTTGCGTAGAAATTGTAATTATAAGAGCTACCACCTAAGAATACATAATTATGGAAAAGCAATAAAGATATTATTATTGATTTTATATTCATACGGTTTTATTTAGCTTGCTTTGTTCTTACTCTTTTGCTGTTCTTTTCTGATTGATTTTGTTGCGGAATCTAAGACAGTTGTATCGTTTCACCTGTACTCGATGAGCTGAATTGCCTCGACACTTTTCTGGAGGTCGCCACTGTTGCTTCTGTTGGCTGAGAGCCAGAAGTAGTTGCAATGGTTGGAAAGTGTGTAGGGCTTGTGCACCACCTACGAATGCAGTAATTCTTTTTTTTTTTATCTGTGTGCGTAGTTATACAAACCGTCCAAATAAAACTTATATATTATGTCATATTAGATAGTTAATACTCTCTGTAATATTATTAATCTTATGGTGCTCCCTCACCGGGAGCATTCACGTGTATTGTAACATTATAGATTCTTGAGCATTACATTACAATAATACCTCCCTGACTAATGAGCATTTGCGTGTAATGTAACGTATAGATTCGACTTTGAGCATTACATTGGAAGTGGAGCGCATTGATGTTACAAGTTGTATCAAGATATTACACATTGTATCATTACAAGGTGCGCATTGTAATGCTCGGTGCTCCTCCTTCACTGATGTAATGCTCAAATCTGTAACGTTACAATACACGCGAATGCTCCCGGTGAGGGAGCACCTTTAAGTTATCTTGCTGCGCCCTAACAGGGTTATGTACTCACTAGGTTTAAGTCTAGCATGTAAACTATATTGTGTACATTGTGCATTAAATTAATAAATAAAGAAATCTGTCCACTACACCATATGATAACATGACTGTGCTTGCGTGTTAGATAAAAATGATATGCTGTTGAGACGTTCTAGTAGACATAAGTCGTGTTATGTGTCTTTCCGCGGCTAATACGTTCATAATATGATCACGGTATGGTACAGTGTAATGGGCAGACTCTTTGAAGGCCTTTGTTATAATAAATTATTACGAGACTCAGTTCCACTGATTACCTAATGAATGTAGTTGAATGAATAATTATTATATTAAATAATGACAGTATGACAATAACACGTCGTAATTTGGCGAGTCAATGAACAATCATTCAGTGATGCCATTGTTTTTGGGTTTTCTACTAATTGATAAACTAGCTTTTGGCCCCGATTTTATTCGTGTAAATTATCGCGGACGCAGATGAAGTCGCGGATTAACAAGCGGCCTATATCCTTTATTGGGGTTAAAGCTTACTCCGTATTTTCATCGAAGTCGGTTTAGTAGTTTAGCCGTGAAAGTATAACGTACAGATAGATCGCGTTTTGTATGGATTTCATTTATTAGGCAGAGGTGTACCCATTAGTACACCCACATTTTGCCAGTTATGTTTTAATCTCATGTAATAGGGGGCGAGCCTATTGCCATCAACGGGGAAAAACCCAATAACACTTTGCCGGACCTGGAAATCGAACCCAAGACCTTATGCTTAGCAGTCGCGCCTTGCGACCACTACATCGACGAGACTCAATATCTCCTGCCTCCATAACTTAATAACACTAAATGTTTTAAACAAATCATATCCTATTTCATTTTGCAAACATTAATTTAACGTCACATGAACTACAAACATGAAAACAATAGTCGATAAACAACTATATATGACAGACAAACGTGCAGGTAAGTCCGGAAAGGGGAAGCCAACTTACCGTTTCAACCAACAACGCTTTCCCTCACTCTTATTCTGAAAGTCATAAAGGTGATAATCAGTTTACAGACACGTAAGTAATAAAGTTGTTTATTTAAAGGTACGTAAGCCGCTTTTGATTTGTGGGCAAGAATGACACAGCGTTGTTTATGATTTCCTTAGGAATAAAGAATAATGTTTTTCACTGTGAAATGTAAAGAGTTTTAATGTTTGTTTGTTTTTGTTTCTCTATGGACCACCTGTTCCTGCGACAGTGTGGCTTGTTGAATGTATTTTGGGGATTTTATGTAAGAAGTATTATTATTTCTTATAGTAAGTGTCTTGACGATCCAATGGTTAAAACGCCTGCTTCTCATGTACGAGGATGTGAGTTCGAAACCGGGCAAAACCAGGTGAATTTTTCAACGCATTCAAGTACCTTCTAAGTTAGACATCACTCTAATAAAACAAACGCTTGAGTGGCAGGAAAGAACAGACTTTATTTTGTTTAAAACGTACAGTATTACAAACTCATGGTAGATGACGCTACTATCTCGAAATCTGTGATATTGTCGATACAAAATAGACAAATAGACACAAAATAACAATCACTGACATAAGGAAAACATCCTGAAAAACATGGTTTTATAATTAACTAGCTTTTGCCCGCGACTTCGTCCGCGTAAACTTCGTTTTTCGAAGTCGTGGAAAAAATTACCCATGTCCTGTCATTTCAATTATTATATCATTTCAATTATTTACTTAGCGTCATGATTCGAAACGACACGTGGCGCCATCTATGATAATAAGAACGTTATTGTGATTTCCCTCGGAAATAGTACTTTTTTTCGGGGTCAAAAGTACCCTATGTTCGTTTTTGCACACCTGGCAACATATATTCAAAATTTCAGGATGATCGGTTCAGTGGCTTAGGCGTAAAATGGTAACAAACAAACAAACAAACTTACTTTCGCATTTATGATATTAGTAAAGATAGTAAGGATAACTCGAATATCGCCAATCTGCCTTGAGCAAGCGTGGTGATCAATGCTCGTGCCTTATTTGTATGAGAAGAGGCCTTTGCCCAACAGTGAGATAATGATAGGCTGGGATTATTATTATAGCCTAATACTTATGGGTTCTAGATGTCTTTAAGCAAAAGCAGATTATTAAAGCACTCAAGCAAATTCGTTTTATTCTTCTAAATGTGTTTTTGATTGTAAGATACCATTTTGCTTTTTCGAAACCATATTTTTTTATTAAAACATTTCTTTAAGTGTTTCTTATGTCTGATTTTATTTAAATACTTACTTTAGTTAGAAAATTGTTGGCTTCTTTGCTATCTAGCGTACGGGCAGATTTTTCAATTTAGTTTTAGCTGCCTCATTGGTCTAGTGGTCGCAAGCGCGACTGCTGTGCATGAGGTCTTGGGTTCGATTCCCAGGTCGGGCGAAGTGTTATTGGGTTTTTCCATCAGGAATTTCTCAGTAACAGCCTCAGAGTCTGGATTTGTGCCCAGTTGATGGCAATAGGCTCGCCCCCTATTACATGGGACTAAAAACATAACTGGCGAAATGTGGGTGTACTAATGGGTACACCATTGCCTAACCCTTCGGGGATTTCAGGCGTGATGTTATGTTTTAGCTGGAAAATAAATATGTCAATTTTCTATTCAATAGCGGTGAAGTCGTTATTTTCTCTCTTTAAAGACCCGCCTACAGTGGAACGGACAACTTGCAGGTGCGGTCGCGACCTCATGTACGGACATATTGCAATAGTATTTTGTCTACGGATCCGTAGGAACAGTCAACGAAAGAGATAGGTATGTAGGGTCGTCAGATATAGTTGACGTTTTCTTAGAAACCGATGAATGTCTTTTATTGAAACTTAACTTAGATAATTAACTGTTTATTATTTACTTTTTAAATTAAATTACAGTTGAAAACATCCATCAGTTTCTAAGAAAACTTCAACTATAACTGAAGACTAGATACTTAGGTGTCTTTTTGGTTGACTGTACATATAAAACCAATAGAAAAGTTTCTGACTGGTTGACTGATACGGTGTAGCAAGGCCTTTAGATTTATCTGACAATAAAAAAAATCGGCATTAAAAAGTTTTTATCCTGTCATGCGCTATTCTAAATTCAAAACAAAATAGAACTTTAGAACATCGTCGTAAACGGAGAAACAAATGAATTCTCTTAACTAGGCCACTCAGTAGGTACTCAGTTACAAAACGGATCGAATGGTGACAACGATCGGACAATCAACGGAGAATGGATAGACTAATTAGTCGGCATTGTCCGAGACTCCGAGTTGAGCAACTGACTGGACCAGTTGCTTGATTCTTATTTAGATAGATTTCATTATACAGGCTGAGTTTGAATTCACTGCGCAACTTTCAAGGGATGAAAGTGAAGTCATGTTTAGGAACAACTCTTATTATAAGACCGATCTTACTTTCATTATAGCCAAAAAAATATATATTATATATAATGGGTAAATATTAGGGATTGATTTAGATTGTATTAAATTTGACATCGATCCATGCCTCGGAAAGCACGTTAAGCTGTTGGTTACGAGTCGTCAGAAGCCCGAGAAGTCTGACAACCAGTCTTACCATGGGGTATCGTATTACTCAGCTACTGGGTTGTGGAGGTCATATAGGCAGTCGCTCCATGTAAAATACTGGTATTCAGGTGCCTTCGGTTAGACTGGAAGCCTAGCCTAGCCCCAACATAGATGGGAAAAGGCTAGGTAGATGATGATTATGTAGTAGATTATCCGATTACTGCTTATGATATCGTTTGATTACCTTGTAATAATTTATAAAATTGAATTTTTTTAATACGAAATAAGTTTGACTTCAGATCAGAAGAATTGATTTTATAATTTACGTAATTAGCATCTCTAGTGCATTTTGTACTATCCAAAAGTGTACGCGGCATACTTTGGTTGTTGCTAATCATATTTTATTTATTTATTTGAACATAAACATAACATCACGCCTGTAATCCCCGAAGGGTTAGGCAGAGGTGTACCCATTAGTACACCCACATTTCGCCAGTTTTATTATTTATTTATTTATTTAAACTTTATGCAACAAAAAAGTACAAAGGCGGATTTAATGCCTTAGGCATTTTCTACCAGTCAACCAAAGGTGGTGAAGAGATAACAAAGCAAATATTTTTGTCACCATTTCTTGCACTCATATATAATAATAATATTCCTAAAATAAAATATCCTATTTTATCCGATAGACACTACGATCTCCCTTAGTCACTTTTGATATCATATTTTGAAAACAAATAGCGTCACGTTTGAAATTACAAACAATACATCAAAAACTCTAGTGTGTCATGACTACAAAATGACGCAGACACATAAATTACAAATCTATATATCTTCCATCATCGATGATACAGTGCCTGGTAATATATGACACATTGAGCAAAGAAAGAGACTGTTAAACAGATGTCTATGGGTGACAAAGACGACACTCTATAAAGCAGAACTTTAACTGAGTTATACGTATAATTCTGATAGACACCTTCAAAATGTATAGAACAGCAGTTTTTCAACCGACTTCAAAAAGGAGGAGGTTCTCAATTCGACGCGTATGTTTTTTTTTTGTATATTTATTCTACGATTACTGCGCCAATTATGAATCGATTTGGATGATTCTTTTTTTGTTTGAAAGAGTATAGTTCCGAATAGGTCCCATAGGAATATTGTCATGATCTGATGATGAACTTTGGAGATATGGAACGAAACTCCTTATAAAATCACAGCAGAACCGCCGTAGCAAGAAAAATTGCTTTGTTCATACGTGTAGTCGATGACTGACTGAAGGAAGTGGGGAAAATCCAAAATTAAATATATCTTGTGAGGTATTGTTTGAAAGGGTTCTATGTAAGGATTTCAAAAATTAACACACAAGCACTAAAAAGTAAAAAATAAAAAGCTTTTCTACAAAAAAAGATGACCGCCTTCAAAAACTACAAGTCGGTGGCAATACCTACATAACAAGAAATAAAACCAAAGCCGCCGACTTCCAAGCTAAAGTTATTTTTTATTTTGTGGTTTTTGAAGGCGGTCATCTTTTTTTTTTATAACGGATGGAGAGACGTCTTATTTAAATCTTTTATTATGGACTTGGTTTATTATTCTAGAAAAAAAGAGTAACATTTTTCGTAATTAAAAAATCTGGTGTTTCATTTTCATATGGAACAATAGATATTTTTATAACTAACGTATCACGGTTTAAGAACCTGCTCATCAGTGTTTGTTACACATGTATTTTCAACCGCTTAAAAGTTGTATAGTGAATAGTCACCCTGTATAGTAGCTACTTGCTCCATGTGGAGCAAAGGGTCCTTAATTACGTCCCCTGATAACGCATTGTTGATTGGTTGTCCTTTGGCAAATTCTCTTGATCAGTTCAAAGCTTTGTATCGGTATAGCAACGCCGCGACGGGCCTGTTGGTCTAGTGGTTAGCGGCCCTGAATGCTAAGCCGGAGGTCGTGGGTTCGATTCCCACCCAGGACAAACTTTGTGTGATTAGCATGATTGTTAGTTCTGTGTCTGGGTGTGATTTATCTATAATATGTATGTATTTATAAATTATATAAGTATGTTTATCAGTTGTCTGGTTACCATAACACAAGCTCTGCTTAGCTTGGGATCAGATAGCCGTGTGTGAGTTGTCCCAAGATATTTATTTATTTATTTTTATTTATTTTTATAGCATCTTAGTTCTGCTCAACTAGGAGGTAGTCGACTACTGAATAGAATGTTTCTGTGGTGCTTTAATAAGTTAAGACCTTAATACTACGACTACACGCTGGAAGAACCCCATGTAGGGTGCAAAAAAGGCTCGGTTAAGGTGTCACTTGGGGAGGACTGAAAGAGACATATCATCAGATTTAATCAGCCCGTAGCCTAGATTTGTTTCAGATTTCGAGTACAAGCATTGATCTATACTAAAATTCTGCACATTATTTATTTATTTTTGTAAGAGTGAAATGCCTGTATACCTGATTACAAAAATTATGTCACTGATAGAAAGATACATTACTCTGAAGTGCCATAGACTATCTTTTATGGTACATTTACTACAACGCAGACAAAGTCACAGGCAGGACCTACATAGTTCGAATCTCAATACTTTGGCCTTACAACGCAATAGTTAGAGAAATGTTGCTTTACTTACACCTCAGGCCGGTAGATGTACCTTCAAACATTCCACCGAATATCTTATCCTAACAATGTGAGAACCGCACTATCTACAAACACTCCGTCCACCTGCCATCTCATATCAGGGTTCCGTCTTACATTTGATAAGGGGTTTTCCCAAAATTAATCAGTCTCACGTCTGGGGTACATAACAGTAACCCAATTATATGCGGCCCCTTTGTACATGTCATCAGCATTCAATGGCTGTCAGGAACACTGGCATTGTAGTAGCTATAGTTATGTAAATATAGTTCGATTTTGAATGGCGACCATTTTAACTGGTCGGGCAGTCAATTTGATTGTAATTGTTTGAGATACAAGGCAATTTGGAATTGTGGAAAACTGACTTTGAATAAAAAAATGCTAAGATGTAAAGTAAAGTTAGGGAAATTTCTATCAGAAAAAAACCAACCCCATGTAAAAAAAAATCTCCTAATTTTCGAAGTTTGTTAATTGAGGAAAAAAAGTGTTTATTAGTCCAGGTTTCCTTACAATGATTTCCTTCATTCATGACAGTGATGTCAAAGATTATATTATTGTTATAACTAGCCCGTACTATCCCACTTCTGGGCAAAAGCCTCCCTACATTTCAAAGATAAACTGCATATCGAAAAACTCATATTGGTACAAGACTTG
This sequence comes from Hoplodrina ambigua, assembly GCA_949774945.1. Classification (NCBI taxonomy): domain Eukaryota; kingdom Metazoa; phylum Arthropoda; class Insecta; order Lepidoptera; family Noctuidae; genus Hoplodrina; species Hoplodrina ambigua. The sequence continues at coordinate 12,654,560 of OX458973.1, forward strand.
CCCAAAATATCAAATATCTCGCATGACAAGCCTTAGGTAACTATTGGATCATAGAATTAGGTACCAACAGTCTTAAACTGTTCCCAACAAATACCTGGACTTATACCAGCCTATTACTGTCCACTCAAACAATGTCAGATGCCCTTGAGGCGGTTTAGAAACTCTGACACCGGATATTGTGGGGTCGTAAAACCTTACTGCCCACACGATAGAGAAGAAGACCAACAAACAGTTAAATAATAAATAAATAAATATCTTGGGACAACTCACACACGGCTATCTGATTCCAAGCTAAGCAGAGCTTGTGTTATGGTAACCAGACAACTGATATACATACTTATATAATTTATAAATACATACATAATATAGATAAATCACACCCAGACACAGAACTAACAATCATGCTCACCACACAAAGTTTGTCCTGGGTGGGAATCGAACCCACGACCTCCGGCTTAGCAGTCAGGGCCGCTAACCACTAGACCAACAGGCCCGTCAAGTTTCACAAACAACACAATATTCGTCTTGCCTCATAATTCATATCACTCACTTACCCTTAAGATTGCTCCCTTCCGCAGTGTTATTGCATTACGTTGTGCCCCTCAAATTGCCCGTAGATAACTCCCCTACGTAGAAGAGGATTTGCATCTTATCTGTGACGTATTCTGTGACATGCAAGGGTTTAGGTGATGCCTGCTAAATACGATACTGCTATTTATAAAGGCGTCCATTGCTGCTTTTGAGTGGGAAAGGGTTGTTGATGGAGTTTGACAGTAATCGATGGACGTCGAAATGTATTTCTGGAGTTTAATTACGTTAATCTTAACCTGTCTGTTTGTTTTGTTTCCTTTGTTGTGTTGTGATGAGCAATGTGTACATAATCTATATGGTGTAGGTAGTTAGGCACATTCAATAAAGAGTAGTTCTATGGTTCCAACTTCTTGCCACATTTTTACGAAAATCAGTTTCAAATGTTATAACTGAAATTTAAATACGGGGGTAGGGTATTTGAAACCATCGCTTTACTTTTGCATTCACCCGAAAGGACAATGTTTATGACTCACTACTAAAAACAGTGATTTCCGATTCAGTGACACACCAAAAATAAAATATATTTCCCAGTAGTTATTTTTGCTCAATGTTACTTCGTTTGATGGACAGTGGTGCCGATTCCCTTGTTCACAAACTAGACTAAATTTAGAGAATTGACATCTCTTACTAACATACAGCGAAAGGAAAGGACGGTGACATATTAAAGAACTAAGTTAGCGATGTCAAATTAGTTTTGCCTTGAACTTCTCCGCATTTTTAATCCATACGTTTTAAGATGTCAACTATAACTGTATGGATGTGTCAGATTGACTAAATTTGACAGTTCCTATTTACATTAGTCTCTTTCTTATTTTATTGGACAGAAAAAGATGGAAATAGTGTAATTTTAGTTTTGTTTGTGACCAAGGGAATCGGCGCCAGTATTTATAATAATAATAATAATAATAATGTTTTTTTTTTTTTATTTTTTATTTTATTTTGTTCAATTTAATAGTAAGTAAAACCTGTGTTTAAGCAATAGACTTTAAATAAATAAAAATGTGTTTTGACATGACAAGTGTCACCAAGAGCCCCTTCAAAAGAAAAGTTCAAAAAAATAATAAATAACGATAACATGATAACGAGATCAGCAAGTCGACGTGCACGCCTACCACCTCCGGACTCGTCGCTCAACTCCGCCTCGCCGCCGCCGGAATCCAGCCCCACCGTGAGTGCTGTGACACCGGCCTCGGCAGTTGCGTCGAGCTCGAGCGACGAGTATTTCTCTCCGCCTTCGACGCCACCACCTGTTCGTCGACGGGGAGGACGCCGGCCATCGGAGGGCTTAGGATCCCGAGGCCCACAGGCCTCTAATAGGGTCCCAGCTTCCGGCGGAAGTGTGCAGCGCATGAGATGGACACAATCCATCAATGAAAATGTCATGCGCTCATACTTTGGGGCGACAGAGGGAGGAAACAACCTGACCGCGTACCGTGTTCGGATGCTCTCTCTGTTTCAGGTGCTTGAACCAGCTGTCAACGTTTCGGCGCAACGACTGTCGGATCAGGTGCGGGTCATCTTGCGTAATCATATGTTGGATGACAGTGTACTTGATCGTCTTCGATCTGAGATACAGGGGAGCCATGTCGTTGCCCCTCCGTCGCAGTCTGTGGATGTGGTATGTTCACAATCCACCACAACACCCAGACACGACGACGGGGAGAGCGATGACATGGTTATTCATGTAAGTACCCAGTGCAGTGAGGAAATCAGGAGTGCTTTGGAGGTTGCGATTCGGGAGTATAGACTCATGCCGCTTGAGCACAGACCACGCATACCTCGTTTGCCCATGCATAACAAAAATAGGGCGCTGGTGTGTGCTTTGGATTCACAGTTATCAAATTATTTTGATAACTGTGGAGACCTCGCTGATGCTCATTCGATTCTGTACTGTGCGGCTGTTGCGGCATGTCGTGTAGCTCACGTCAAATTTCCTAATGATGACAGAGCTACACGACCAAAACCTACCGTACCAGCGTGGCAGTGCAGGATTGAACGGCGTATTGGTGAGGCCAGAGTGCTCATTGGCAAACTTATCTGTTTCGGGGAGGGCAATACTCGCCCAAGGGTGATGCGCTTTGTGAGACGGGCATTCTCGGGGATTGATATCAGTCCTCAAGATTATATGTCCCGGGTCACAGAGCGCATCGACTTTCTGAAGCAGAAGGTGTATGCATGGGCAAACCGTATCCGTAGGTATAAGCGGAGAGTGGAACGATACACCCAGAATCGCACATTCCAAAGCGATGAAAGGTGGGTTTACAGGGCTTGGGAGCGACCGATTCAAGGTGTGTCTGATACGCGCCTGCCGGATGATGACGCCATGTGTTCGTTTTGGCGCAGCATCTGGTCGGTACCTGTCAGTCACACCGAGGGTGATTGGACCCGGGAAGTCGAGCGAATGTGCGATCCAATACCGGAAATGGGGGCAATTAACATCAGCCCCCAAGATGTAGCTCGTGCGGTCCGTTCATTGCCTAATTGGAAATCTCCAGGACCGGACGGGCTGCATAACTTCTGGATCAAATGGTTCAGAAGCTCGCACGTTTGCTTGGCGTCCCGATTTCAGTCAGCTTTAGAATCGGGATCGCTACCCCAGTTCCTAACGACAGGTATAACCCACTTGCTCCATAAATCTGGTAATACTGCGGAACCCAAAAATTATAGACCAATCACATGTTTGCCGACGGTCTATAAAATTCTTACATCCATTTTGAGAACTAAAATTAACAATCATATAGACATTAATAATATCATGTCTCCCTCTCAGAATGGATGTAGGAAAGGGTCCCGCGGTACCAAGGAGCTGCTCCTGATTGACATGGCCATCAGCCAACAGGTTCGTCGATCCCGTAAGGATTTGTCGACATGCTGGATAGACTACAAGAAGGCCTATGATTCCGTGCCACATACATGGCTCATGAGGGTGCTGGAGTTGTATAAGATCGATGCAACTCTACGCGCCTTCCTGACATCGTGTATGGGGCAGTGGAGGACGGTTCTTCGCTATCCAGGGTGTCGACGTGTCCAGCGGAATAGCGAACCGATAAGGATTGAGCGAGGTATATTTCAGGGCGATAGTTTGAGTCCGCTTTGGTTCTGCTTAGCCTTGAATCCCCTAAGCACACTGTTGGAGGATTCAGGTCTAGGCTATCGATTGAAGAGAGGTGGCCAGGTAGTATCTCACCTTCTTTACATGGATGACGTTAAACTCTTTGCCCCCAACAGATTGCAACTGATGGAACTATTAAAGGTAACAGAAACCTTTAGTAGCGCCATCAGGATGGGATTTGGTGTGGACAAATGTGCGGTCATGCATGTCAAGCGAGGGGGGATTGTGGAATCCGAGGGAATTCAACTCTCGGATTCCATAAACCTTAGATCCCTTTCTTCAACCGAGACCTATAAGTATTTGGGTATGTCGGAAGCGTTGGGCATCAATGCTGTTGACATGAAACAATCGTTGAAGGAGCGCTTCTTTGGCCGCCTGAAAAAAGTTTTTAATAGTCTTTTGTCAGGAGGAAATAAGGTGCGCGCCTTCAACGGGTGGGTCATGCCGGTTTTGATGTACTCTTTCGGCATACTCAAATGGACTCAAACGGAACTTGACGCTCTGGACGGGAGGGTCCGTAAACTACTGACTGCATATCGGATGCATCATCCACGGTCATCGGTGATGAGACTGTATATCCCGCGGAAGTGTGGAGGTCGTGGCTTCTTGAATGCTAAGACTCTCCACAATCGCGAGATATGCAGTCTCAGGGAATATTTCCTAGAAGCCGACGTGGGGATGCACCGAGATGTGGTTTTGGTGGATAAGGGCCTCACCCCGCTCTCCTTGGCTAAAGAGAACTGGCGCAAACCTGTAGTGCTTGAGACTAAAGATCGCGAGGAGATATGGCAGAGTAAGGAGCTCCACGGGCGCTTTTTTCGGGCCCAACATGGGCCCGATGTAGATTTCTTAGCGTCCGTATCCTGGCTCCGATTTGATGACCTATTTGGGGAAACCGAAGGTTTTGTCTGTGCAATTATGGACGAAGTTATTATGACGAATAACTATCGGAGATTTATTGTGAAGGATGGCACGGTTGACATTTGTCGGGCATGCCACCGGCCGGGTGAATCAATCCGTCATATTATCTCTGGGTGTTCTCGTCTAGCTAACGAAGAGTACTTGCATAGACACAATCTAGTGGCCAGGATTATCCATCAGCAACTTGCTCTAAAATACGGCCTTGTGGAATCGGAAGTACAGTACTACAGGTATGTGCCCGACCCAGTTCTCGAAAATGGCAATGTCACACTGTACTGGGACCGATCCATCATCACTGACAGGACTATTGTAGCCAATAAACCTGATATAGTGGTGGTGGATCGCTTAGAGAGGCGCGCAATGATTGTTGACATAGCAGTCCCACATGACGTGAACCTCGTGAAGGTCGAGAAAGATAAGCAGATCAAGTATCTTGACTTGGCCCGCGAGGTTGTCGACATGTGGGAGGTGGACTCAGCGATCATTGTGCCGATAGTCGTCACTGCCAATGGCTTAATAGCCAAGAGCCTCGACCAACATCTTAGGAGGCTCTCGTTAGGCGGCTGGATCAAGGGCTTGATCCAGAAAGCAGTACTTCTGGATACGGCCCGAATAGTTAGGAGGTTCCTCTCTTTGGAGCCCTGACCGCCGGTGGTTTGGACCCTGTTTCCGCCACCGGTGGGCTACTATTTTTTATATTTTTAAATGTTTTTATTTTTATATTAATATTTAAAAATGTAATAATTATGTATACAAAATAAATAAATGGAATAATAATAATAAATTTATTTCAGACATAAAAATCCATAGAGTGTTAGTAACGTTTATAGTTCACGGCTATGTGGTATGTGTTTTTACACCCCTTGAATGGCCCGGGTGAAGTCAGAACTAAACCTTTGATGACATGTCGAATTCGGACCGGATCCTATACAGAAATGCATAACAATTTATGCAAACAAATTGAATTTAGATCTTATTTTAGATTCAGATTAACTGTGAATTCACATTTTCAAGCAAATAAAAATGCATATTTTCTTCACTCTGTCTCTAATTCGACGCAGACGGAGTCGGGCAAGCTAAGACCCTGTCACGTTTGAAGCTCACGAATAAAGTAGGGGGAATTATGAAAGGAAATAAGATTACCTTCCGTTCACCATCAATAATTGATCAGTTTCCTATACAGAGGGTGAAGTATTATAGATTTTACCGTATTTTTATTTTCCTTGTAGAGTGCTGTGAGTTTTTATGGTCGTAAAACAGTAAGTTTATTACGCAATAGACTGGGATCCCAGAGTCGCATAGCCTACGTCTATTTAGCATTGCTGAAATGAAGATAGATATAGGAATTTGTCGTTAAGAAGGTATGGGCACTGGCTAGGTTTAATAGGCTTTAAAGATATCTGAAGGTCAATTATTAAATAAATGTCACTTTCAAGTGGAGTCTCCGCTAAAAGGTGAGCAGACCAGGGATGTTGGGGTCGTCGTGTCAGGGGTACCTGAACGTATCACAGCAAAGCAAGTTGCTCTAATAATAAAAGGTATGACGCGAGGGAAGTCCCCTGGGCACGACGGCTTGAGCATCGAACATTTACAGCATGCGGGGCCTCACCTCCCGAGGCTCCTGGGACTGTTATTTACTCTTTGTATTAGGCATTCCTACCTGCCCAATGAACTGATGAAGACGGTGGTAGTGCCTATAATTAAAAACAAGACTGGAGATAGTTCCGACATGTGTAACTACCGCCCTATATCATTGGCTACAACCGCAGCTAAGGTGCTTGATGGTCTGCTTGAGAAACAACTTAAAGAACACCTAAATTTAAATGACGCACAGTTCGGCTTTAGACCTGGACTTTCGACGGAATGTGCTGTTATGTCTCTCAAGCAGACTGTCAAGTATTACACCGACAGGAGCACGCCTGTATATGCAGCCTTCCTTGATCTCTCCAAGGCTTTTGACCTGGTTAGGTATGATATTCTCTGGCATAAATTGAAGAGCACAGGTGTGCCAGGTGAACTCATTAATATTTTTAAATATTGGTACGACCATCAAACTAATCGGGTCAAATGGCTTGGAGAACTTTCTTACGAGTACGGGTTGGAGTGCGGAGTGAGGCAGGGGGGGTTAACATCTCCTTCGCTCTTCAACTTGTACGTGAACGGGCTGATTGGTGAGCTGAGCGACACTGGAGTCGGATGCTCAATTGATGGTCATTGTATAAATAGTATTAGCTATGCAGACGATATGGTGTTGCTCAGCCCATCAATGGCCGCACTCAGAAAGCTAATAGGTGTATGTGAGGAGTATGCGAGGGTACACGGTCTCCTGTACAATGCCCAGAAAAGCGAGCTCCTGGTGTTTCAAGCCAAGGGTCGGAAACTGGGAGATGTGGCACCTGTGCTGCTTAATGCTGTCGCTCTTAGAAGAGTGAAGGAATTTAAATACCTCGGCCATGTGGTGAACGAGGATTTAAAAGATGATGGGGATATAGAAAGGGAAAGGAGGGCGATGGCGGTCCGCTGTAACATGTTGGCACGCAGATTTGCAAGGTGTAGTCTTGAGGTAAAAATCACCTTGTTTAAAGCATTCTGCCAAACTCTCTACACCTGCAATCTGTGGGTCACCTACACGCAGCGGGCCATCAACGCTCTGAGAGTACAATATAATAATGCGTTCAGGGTGCTGGTGGGGCTCCCACGTTACTGTAGCGCATCTGCGATGTTTGCGCAAGCGCACACAGACGGCTTTCACACTGTGCTGCGGCGCCGCATCGCATCGTTGATGTTTCGTACGCGTGGGAGCGCCAACACCATTCTGAACGTACTCAGCCACAAGTTGGACAGCCCCCTTCTGCGGCACTGGGTTCAAGCACAAGTGCGTGTGCCTGGGGCCCCAGAGGGCGGCAAATACCTTAATTAATTCTTAAATAATGTAACTAACATAGTTTTTAAGTTGTATACTAACAATATTATGGGTATATTGCCTGAAATAAATAGTTTTTTTTTTTTTTTTTTTTTTTTTTTTTTTTAATTATACTGATTAAATACTTTCAAAATTGTATCACATTACAAGTCAAACACAATCAAAGACAAAAATTGTAGGTAAAATGTAGTTTTTATTTATTGTGACTAATATTAAATCCCGATCGTTCAGCTTAGTTTTTTGTTTTGGCTGTACTAAACCGAACTTTACTTAACACCTAATTATTTTGATTTCAATGCCGTATTGCCTAATACCAATTTACCTCGAGTCTCGTACAAACATCATATTGACTTCCTTATCAGGTAAAATGGTCATCATTCTTTATCATAACAATACATAAGTAAGTAAGTAAGTCATTTATTTGTAGAAACATGGTTGTTCATAAACAAAAAACGATCAGTCACGTTCCGCCTTTATGGCATACAAATATACAGGGAAATCGAAAAAAAAACTCTCGAGTTATAGACACGATTAAATTGACACACGAGCTAAAATTACATTTAAAAAATAAGTTCGAATTAAATTGTCATATTTTATACATGAGCAATATACCTACATACCTATAACTATCAATACAATGCCAGAATTACACCCAATTTGTATTACATCGATGCTGTATCCTGTTAGTACCTACCCATTAGTAATAGCATCCTCAACTAAGACCACAGCGAAAAGATAACGATCCATTCATTGGAATCTTTCCTTTCTTCGTTAATTCCAATAATAGTAACCGTTGAAATAACATTGATGCGCCCTTTGAGTACGGTGACCAGCATTTTGGTAGGAATGAGATTAATTCGAAACGTTTATAATATGTAACTTTTACGTTAAATGTAACGTTTTGCAAATAGTGGTCAGGAGTCGACCACTATTTGCAGGACAAGAAAGAGTTATTGAATGAGTATTTTCATTACTGCTTTGTCGGTGGACAGCCCGACGTCTGTAAGATGCGACGTGCTCGTATTTTTTTCTAAAATAAAAGCAGCCTACTTAACCTTACGTAGCCTTCATAACGTTTCGAAGATAGGCAGAACAAACAGACTGGCAGTAAGACAAAAATAAAAATAAAAAAAGGTTGTTTAGTTTATGTACCGTTTACATGTGTAACATGTGTTTAATAAAATGTAGTTATTTTGACACTATAAACAGACATTTAAATTTTTCTCATTTGTATACCTACCTATATAGATGAGATTATGTAATCAAAAATATCATGTTATGTTATTTATATTACATTGTCGCAGCTGGAATTCTTGCTCTCCAAACAAAGTCGATACTTAGTCAGTTTTCAATCCAAGATTGTCCTAAAATTTACATTCCAAAATAGGTCCACCCTATCAACTTCTGACAATTTCTGCGAAGTTTCGTCATGTATCTCCTCGGCGGAAGTTTTCATTCTGAGCTGTGGCCATGAATAACGTTCGACGTTCGATCGGTCACAGGACTCACAGGAAGTAACTTCCGGTCCTGTATCGTTCTTTATCTTTTTGCATTCAACACCGGCGAACTTTTGATCGTTTCGAAATTTAAAACTTGCGAACGATTTTGTCGTTCGGTCTTGGTTGGTTTTTTTATTTTTTTTATGTAAAAACTAAAAAGGTTTGCACGAAGAAAATTCTAAAGTAGATGTTTCGTTTTTCAGTTGTCATTTGTAATACAATTGTGAGACTATTTTTATAGTTAACACAAATCGTAGGTTCAGGTTCATAAACATCACGCCTGTAATCTCCGAAGGGTTAGGCAGAGGTCTACCCATTAGTACACCCACATTTCGCCAGTTATGTTTTTGTTTATTTTTTGTTATCTGTTCATATTCAGACAGGTAAAAAAGTCAACCAACAATTTTATTCTAATATTTGAGCAAGGATGTACAATCAAGACAAACTAAACTGTAATAATACAATAAAACGTCGTACCTGTTAAACAACTGTAAACCGTTGTTTATCATTGGTCAGTTGAAAATACTACATAACATCATAACATCACGCCTGTAATCCCCGAAGGGTTAGGCAGAGGTGTACCTATTAGTACACCCACATTTCGCCAGTTATGTTTTTAGTCCCATGTATGTCACCGGAAAATAACAAGATCCGTAAGTTTATCAATTTACTAGGAAGTTTATAAACTTTCGTAAGATTCTAAACGGGAGATAAATTGTAATATTTTACGTCCACATTTTCGTAAATTGATAAACTTACATTATTGTAAGTTTATCAAAATAGGGGGCGAGCCTATTGCCATCAACCGGGCACAAATCCAGACTCCGAGGCTGCAACTGAGAAATTCCTGATGGAAAAACCCAATAACACTTTGCCCGACCTGGGAATAGAACCCAAGACCTCATGCACAGCAGTCACGCTTGCGACCACTAGACCAACGAGGCAGTCAAAAATCGTCAGTTGAAAATACTCTTAAAAGAATAAACGATAGGAATGACTATTTCTTTATTCTCTCTTTCCTAAACAGAAAAATCATGCCTATCCCCTCGTTTATGACTGTTAATTTAGCCGTCAAAACAACAAAAGCCCCCCTGCACAATCCTGAACACTTCCAATTTATACATCCACAAATCACTCCATCATCCAAATCCAATTTCTTTTAATCCTCATATCAAAACAAAAGCGCAAACCCTTTGAAAAGCTAATTTATTCACAATTCCAAACGACACGACATTCGATACAAGGGACCTTTTGTAAAACTCCTGACACTGACGCTAACGTAGGAAATTAAAGATTCTATCTGCGTAACGAACTTGTCTTGAAAATAGTATTAAACAGAACAAAACTTGGAATGGACACCTGCAGTGGAAAATCAACCGTAGCTTTCTGTGTCAGGGTTGGAATTTCAGTGAGTTCGGTTAGATAAATTGTTTGAATGCGTTTGCTAGTAAAAACTTGGACAGAGCTATTAGTGCTGTCCACTCACCTAGATTAAGACTTTATTTCCTGATGGGAAATAGGGCTTTTATTTTATTATAATTGTACGTATTTCAATCTTATTTTGACTAATGGTAGGTTTCTTTTGCTTATTTTGTGTATTGTGATGAATTTATATAGATTTACGTGGAAAGATTAGAAGAAAAAAAAATCAAGACACAATTTTTAGGTCAATAATTTAAATTGATTTTATCTTATTTTTAAATTATTATTGCACAAAATCAATTGAAAGAATTGAATATTTTTAACATTTTATATGGCAAAATTTCCAACCTTTTCTAACCCTCCTATGTGCAACAACCTTTTTGTTGTTTACCGGAAACCTGAAAAACAGCGGGAAAAATACTTTTTGTCGAGCTGTGTAAAAATAAATGTTTGAATGACTTGATTTTTTTTTCGCGATATCAGTATTGATCCTATATAATAAAAGTTGTTCATAATATTGAGTACAATGACCCCTTTTTATGTTTCTGAGAAGACAATAAATAAGGTAGGATAAAGTCGGAAAAAAGGGCTGCCTCGTTGGTCTAGTGGTCGCAAGCGCGACTGCTGTGCATGAGGTCTTGGGTTCGATTCCCAGGTCGGGCAAAGTGTTATTGGGTTTTTACATCAGGAATTTCTCAGTAGCAGTCTCGGAGTCTGGATTTGTGCCCGGTTGATGGCAATAGGCTCGCCCCCTATTACATGGGACTAAAAACATAACTGGCGAAATGTGGGTGTACTAAAGGGTACACCTCTGCCTAACCCTTCGGGGATTACAGGCGTGATGTTATGTTATGTAAAGTCGGAAACGAGACAAAATGTGATTAAATATGGCCAATGAGTACGGTTCACAAACGTGGTGTGTCGTAGCGTGTTATTAGTCTGCTTCCACCTATACAGTTTCGTAAGCAATAGGTATCAAATGCAAAGAAACATCAAAATGACAAAAACACAGATACGCTAAATTCTCACTCAAATCTCACTCCGAAACTCAAATATGAAAATTCGTTCACAAAGTTCAATCAAACAATATCTCTGAATCAGAGTTCGAACAGTCTCAGATATGAAGTGACTCACTTTAGAGCTTACTAACTGAATTGGTTCTATCTATCACTTATCTAGACTTCACGGTCTATTACCTTAATATGAACTGAGCTAGCGTATCAATCTTTGATAGATAATAACAATGTTCTGAAGTATTCCTTTAGTCTTGTGGTGGTATTTGATGGTAAGGATTTTGAGATTTTTGATGTTCTTCTTAGGAACTGTTCACCTCTATTATAGGAGGGACGACTAAACGCCGACAGACTGAACACCGATAAGACTTTGCTTTGACGGGACTCTTTGCCGACAGGACACTTGGCCGACAGGACACTTTGCCGAAAGGACACTTCGCCGACAGGGCTCATCAGCGACCCAACTTATCTATAGGCTACCCGGAACCAAACTAGTCTCGTTGATCTAGTGTTAGCAAAGTGCGACTGCTGAACATGAGGTTTTGGGTTCGAATCCCAGGTCAGGCAAAGTGATATTGGATTTCACCATCAGGAATTTTTCAGTAGCAGCCTCGTTGTATGGATTTGTGGCCCGTTGATGGTAATAGGCTCGCCCCCTATTACATGTACCTACTTAAACATAACTAGCAAAAAGTGGGTGTGCTAATGGCTCTACCTAGACCTTTGGAAATTACGGGCGTGATGATGTGTTACAAAATGTACTCGATTTGTAATAAGTACCTATCTAAGTACCTAAGCAACAGCGTGAAACTTAAACGCTAATACTTTCTACTCCATATCACAGACTTCACGATGTACCCTCATTAAACCTTTCGCTCAATTTCTAAACCCATACATATGCAAAAACTTTTCATATAAAAAACGCCAGCTTTTCCCCGAAAAAAAGGCTGGCAAAACGTAACAAAATACGTTACGTTTTATTCCACGGAGTAAAAAGCCTATTAAAAGTTGGAAGGCTAATGTTGTGTTAGAATGGGCCAATTATCCTTCACAAATGAAGATACTTTTTTTTTAAAGCGGCCGTTTCATTTTATAAGAATGGGTGTAATTCACATCATGAAGTCGTGTCGCTCAGGTAAGGTACATTTGTATTAAATGTAAAAACTTTGTACCTTAGAATGTACTAAGGAGGTACGTTGTTTTGTTAACATTTTTTCGACCTTCTGTTTTAGTTTGCTGTTTTTTTCCTTGTTACCATGGGGAAACATTTTGTATACTACTTTTAGTGCTTCATTGGTCACTTGATCGAAAGTTCGAATGCTCACCGTTGGTCTCGTAGTCGAAAGTAAGAATGCTCAGCGTGGAATCTTAGGTCGAGCAAAGTGGATCACTTGGCTCCCTTCATGATGATTGAGCTAGGTGGTGATGATCCATGCGTCATGCTCGTGAACGAGTGCTGTCAGTTGGGATTGGTCATCTCTTAATTGCTATGGCTTACATCTTTATTTTTACCAGGATTTTGTAAAAACCTAAATTAAAAAGAGTGCCGTGGAGTTTCTTGCTCGTTCTTCTCCATAGAGGCCTACCTCCGTTTTGGAACCAGAAACTAGCTTAATTTTTCGGACTAACTGACCGACTCCTTAACAATTCAAAAGTGCCTGTAATGGTCTAATTGAAATAAATGTTTTGACTTTGACTTTGAGTGTAATTGGATTTTTCTTTTAAAATTTGCACGACTACGCCAATATTTAACATGAAGCGACTGCCTATTTAACTCCACAACTCGGTTACTGGGCAACATGTTATCCCTTGGTACGGCTGGTTGTCCGATTTACACTGATGAGTTCCAATTTGCGCGGCTTTTGTGACTCTGCAGAAAACCTCAGACTTCGAACGTATAGTGATTACTTATTGATAACTATATTTTTGAGCCATTTGGGGTCAAAACCCTCCGGGTTGTGGGGTCCCATACTTTTTAAAGGAATTGTCCAAATGTTTGGTTGACACTTTCCGTTGCCATTCAACACGGCAATGCCGTCAGTCTTCTGGTCGCATTATATTAATATTTGTTTTAGCTTTTTTTTATCCATTAAAGCCCATCCCAAACTGTATTCTACAACAGTCATAATAAGGATAGATTTCAAGTCAATTTTAGTACCAAAATTGTATCTATGCATCATATTTCATCATAATACTCATCGTTTGAAATAAGAAATAGCTATTTATAATAACGGTAACAGGTAACAAGATTGCTCACTTACCTAAGAAGTTTGACCTATTTTCTAAAGCGTCTACTTTTATTTCTTATTTCTATCTTTCCTTTAAAGTGCATTCATGCTCTGATTCTTTTGTGGAGAGAAAATTATTTCATTTGTTATTTTATGAGTATTGATGTGAGAATTTCTTTCAGGTAATAAAGTAAGTCGGTGCAAGACAATTTCTATTCGACCATGAATTTAGATAAAATACCAAGTCACCTAATCGAAGTATTACCGTTTGAGCACCTATGCATTGAGCACTAAAGGTTGGTGCCCTTAGAGTACCACATTAAAATATTGATTGGTGCTCAAGATGCTCAAACGGAAATACTCCACGAAATCTACGTCAAAGTCAAATGATATATTTGAATTAGACTACTAAAAGGCACTCTTGAACGTGATTTTCACGAAAAAAGGAATTGAATCTAATTGCCATCTGAATGATAAATGAATGAATCTAAAATTGAATCTAATTTTAGTATGGCTGAAGTCACTACCGTCTAATAAAATATTGCTAAAGTTTTTTGTTTGTTAAAACGCGGTCTAATATCTGGATTTAATAGTTGGATTGAAAACCTTTTGTATATAGATTGATGATGAATAGTATTAGGCAACATAACATTACGCTACGGTCAACTGGAGTGGAGCAGTTAAGTACGTCTTTGATGCATTTACAAACATATAATCTCACTTGCACAAACAAGCAGATCCAGAACAACTATAGGCCATATAAATGGTTGTTATGATTAGATTTTATATTCCTTTCTTCTTCTTCTCGTATCAAATGACTCAAATTTTGTCCGACCGATATTGAGCTTCCTGTACAGCTCTGTCATAAATTGGCCTCGTTAAGGTCTTGGATGGTGCAGGCACCATATATTCCCTAAGAGGATATTCAATACTAATTTTGTAATTTGTCAAAACGACCTTGAATACTTCAAGTCAATACTAACTTGATTTTCAGTTATAGCACTTAACAGAAATAACAATAACAACAAAAGGACTGCTACCAAAATGATTGCCGTATGTCTCGTGGATAAAGCCTTTTTGAACAAAAACAACTACTTTATTTTACGAGAGCTTTCTACAGAAAAATGCAGCTTTTAAACCCGAGTCCATAAGTCAAGAGATTGACCTATTTCATCCCGCCATCTTTTCTCCCGTCAAAGGTTACAATAAAAATGAAACAAGTCTCTTTTATTCAAGATGTTTTATTACTGAAATCAGAATAATTTACATTGTAAAAAATACACATACTCCGAGTATTACACTAAGGTTAACACTTTTCAGCTTTTTTGGCTCTATTTTACAGTTAAACTATAGCTTCATTATTATCTAGATGTTGTGACATTTTTTTTGTTTGCCTAATTATAAGATCAACTCACACATTGACAGGTTAAGGGCTCGTTTCGCCATCTCTTTTTTTAACCAGATAATTTAAATTGAAAAATGGAATAGAATTTGTATGAAATGTTCTGTGTAATTTTGTCGGAACGTATTTGCACGCGGTAAAACCAGCCCTTAGAATAATAAGAATTTATAATATTGAACAAAATTAATGACATTGAATGATTGTCGAGATGACGAACAAAGGTCAAAGGTCAAAAATTGTGCAGGTTTTGTGTGAATTGATCTTCAAGAAACTTTTGTAATTTCAAAATTAAGTTTAACTTAGTTCTTTGGCATTCAAAGCAAATTGCTAAAGAGTTTCTATAACGTGAACCTCCACTATTTTGGTGTAAAGAAAATGCTATTACAATCGCATTTCTATGAAGATAAAGCGGAGCGGAAACCTCTTCGTCACCATAATCCTCAATGAGAAATAAATCTTCAAAGAAAATTAGATATCAAAATCGCTTTAAATTTTTTGTCCGCTCCGCTTATGAATGGCACTATACAACATCTACCAAGCACTGTAATACCAATGTTAATAATATTAAAATTAATTACAATCTCAAATGAAATTCATAGTCTCACAGAAGGCTTTGTGATTATTCATTAACTTACCTAAGTACAGACTTACTTTAATACTTATTAGCTGATAAAAATAAACAAACTTCTTTACTCAGAAGTCGGTGCCAAGAAGTCTATTCATTTTCTCATTAAAAGTTTTTACACTTATTTGTATGAAAAATAAAAGCTGCATCTTTGGATCCATTTTACACTAAAATAATTGCTACACTTTTATTGAATTACTGTCACAAAGTTAAACACTTAAGTAAACGATATGTATTTTTTCTATTATTAACTCCCAAAGTATTGTCAGGGATCTATGAGTAAAAATATTGAAAAAGATTATGAAAAATTGTTAATAAATTAAAATTATAAATCTATTATTTTCTTTATTTATCCTCAATAGCATAAGACACGACATTATTTTGTACTAGAGCAAAAATCTGTATTAATTATTTTTATAATTTTTAAAAATAATTCTGAAATATGATTCTAAGAGATTAGAAAGCGTCATTCTAAGGTTTTTTGGAAGAATTATTTGTTTGTTTTTTTTTTTAGTTGCGGAAGCTTTTTTATTTTTTTTCCCAAATTATTCAGTTATAATGTAACGCCACGTGACTTTCCTTATAAATCCTAAATCTTAGTCACCCTTAACAATAATTGACCAACAAACCAAATAGATAGAAGCATAATTAGGTACAGCGTTAATGAACCGAATACTATCTATTATTTTCCAACATTGACAGTCATCTCTTACTATTTTTATTTTATACAACATTTTTATTATATTTTTACACGCCACGCCACTTTACATCCAAAATAAATTGAAATGCGAAATGATTAATGGAATCGAAACAAAATTATACTTGGACGGACAGACACAGATGCTAAATAATAAACAGTCATCATAAATAGTTTAAAGGAAAGTTTTAAAATGTATTAGAATCTGGCCACTAATTAAGAATTGTGCCTTATTTAATAATACCGACCACATGCTTTGGAGCCAAGTTCTTATTCACATCCTGATGGAACCACTAAAATCATTTTTAGGAGATTTTTGTTAGAATTGTAACACCGTATTTCGGTCTTCTACAAGACACTACATTTTTTCCACCACAAATAGGTGGGCTACCGTTAAAATCTAACTCCAAACCACGGAATCAATAAAATAAAAACCAAAATCGAACAATTCAAATTACGAATTATTTTACGTGAGATTATCTCGCCAGTCTTCGCGCGGTTGGGGCGTCGTGCAGTTGGTTGCGCACCACCGCGAAAGTGCGACGGGCGGGCACGGCGCGCCTCCGGGCCTCTGACGTCGAATTATTCGGCGTGTACGGATTGCTGAGCCTACACAGCCACCATCACTGCGGCAAGGACTCCATTCACTCCATTCTGACACCCGGCAATCTAGTAGTCCTGTGAAAAATATGTATATTAAATTATATTTCCAGGATGAGGTGACGAGATGACCTAGACACTCAACGAAAGAGATGGTGCAAGAAAAGAATACTTGGAAGGCCTTTGCCCAGTAGCGGGACTTTATAGAGTAGCTAAAAAAATACTCATGTCAAAAAGGTAGAAGAATAAATTTAATGACGATTTTGCCTAAACATCTAAGCATCAAACATAATTCTCAGAATCATAAATGATTATGTATGTTAAAGTCCTTGCAATATTAACATCAAAGTCTCGGATAAGCAAGTAAAAATAAATAAAAGCATACACGTATATCTTAATATCTATTAACGCAGTAAGAATATTTTATGAAGAAGAAAAGTAATTCATGTCTCTTTGCGGATTACAAATGGCTATAAGTACGAGAGAGCGACCTTTGCCATCTTTCAGATGTTAAATGATCTGAAAGTACACCGAAACACTCTGGGTAGTATGAAAAAATATATGATATTAAGTCAACGAGACCCAGGATTAGGAAAGGCAATGACCTGAGTTTAACTAAGGTCGAGTTAAGATGCGTATGTTTAATACCGACCTTCCTACTTTCATTCCCTTTTATGTTTCTCTCAGAAGCTTTTACGTAGACAAAGAGAATGTTCAAGCCAATATTACTTTGGCTAATTGTGTCCCGAAGCAAATTAATCAAGAATTTTATGTACTGAGAGAAGGAATTAGTTTTCGTATACATTTTGGAATTTCTAGACAAAGGCACTGCTTATTCCAATGTTTTCCATTTCATCACACAGTGAACGGTCTCTCCTGATCCTACTATAACGTATTTGGTTTCTTACGCCGACTTCCTAAAGGAGTCCAGTGTGACACTTTCTGTTCTACAAATTATCTTAAGTACTACCTCCATACTTTCTGCCGCACCGTTGTTGTGATCCGATTTAAAGGGATCATAACATTTGACGTTAGGCTATAGGATGGTAACATATCTCAACGTTGCCTCCAATGGATAATTCACGGATTAAATCGTTCAAAATCTAGTCGGAATCTCATCTCAACGACAATCGATTTAAATATTGTTGCCAAATTAGAGGCATCTTTGATATGGGATTCGTCCCTTTCACATTCACTAATCATTAGGTGGGTCGTTAGCTTGTTTGCCCTGTAAAAACATAAAATAAATTCTTACTTTCTTTCTTCAGAACGACATTAACCCTAAAATGTAACGTAGTAAAGACTCACTAGCTCTTTTCCGCTTTCTCCGCTCAGCCGGATCGGTGTTGTCTGCGCGGAACTTGCGTCGTCGCCGCGCTCGGTACCTACGGGCCAGGCTTCTGAGGGCTGACCTCTCACTGGCTACAGGTGCTGAAGTCGGTAGCTCGTTAGCCGAACGAGGCTCTTCGGTCGTACTCGATGTCGTGTTCGTTCTACAGGAAAAGTGCAATTAGATTTTTCTAAAGAGAGCTTTTCAAGAGGTTTGAGGAAGCGTGACGACTTCAAAGGTGTTCAAAGAAAATCTTTCAAGAATAGAATTTAGAAAATACAATATCTACTGCCTCGTTCGTCTAGTGGTCGTAAAGCGCGACTACTGAACTTCGTCTTTAGTTTGATTCCCAGATCGGGCAAAGCGTTATTGGATTTTCCATCAGGAATTTTTCAGTAGCAGCCCCCAAGTGTGGATTTGTGCTCGGTTGTTAGCAATAGGCTCGTCCCCTATTACATGGGACTTAACCATATCTGGCGATGGGTACACCTCTGCCTAACCCTTCGGGGAATACAGGCGTGATATTATATACAATATCTACTGATTGTACTCGTATGTAAAGCTAACAAAATGCATTTTTAAATCAATATTCAAATTCTTTACATAGAAATCCATTATGAATGCAAACAGAACAAAATGGAGCTCTAGGGCTGTCGCTGTGCTCAAATTGCTTGGCAATTCTGGTTACATTTAGCAAAAATCTATCACGAACTTTCAGTATTTCTAAGCAAAAACTTAATTGGGGAAGCTATGCTGGACCTGATTGCAATTTGTTAAGGGTAGGTAGATAAATAGGTACCAGGTAAATACGGATACCTTTAGCTCTGAGAGGAAACTATGACCAAAATGGAAAAAATGATTGACAAGAACTTTCTAACTTTTGAATGACAATAAACGCTTTTCTTTTGGACATTTTTTTAGATCGAATTATAACTTTTACCACGATTTTGTCAAGAGATAGAAAGTTAAAATGTTCAGCGCTTAGGAAACCCGCATTGTCGGTACCTATCAGAATCATGCGACTAATGGTAAACAACACCGCTCCAACCCGACAATGCTCCAAAAATTCACTTGTCAGCTGCCTATTTTTTTAATATTGTCATTACAAAAAATATTTTAACAAACATGATTTAAAACTCTAATTTGAACGGCACATTATTTGCCCTGCCGTAGCGATGATTTTAACCCTATTCTGCAAATAACTAAGATGTCCATACTCATAAGTTTTAAAAATTGCATAAAGTTTCTACTTACATAGAATAATATGAGTAAGTCTCATCCGGTGTCGTCATAGATCCTTCAGAGTATATCCTTGGCGCTTGCTCCGCTCTCTCAGCTTCCTCGGCAATGGACAGTGCTCTGTTGCCATCCAGTACATCTATGTTGTTATGGTTCATCTTGTCCAATTGCAGAACGTCGTATCTTCTATCATCAGTGTTGCGGTGGAATACTTCTGACAGTTCGTATTCGCGTAGCTGTTGGAGGGTTATTGATAGGAAATAGTTAAAAGATTGGTTTGTGATAAAAATAGAAATTTAAAAATAGAAAAGGGTTCTGAACGAGAGCCCTGTAATGGGACTTTTATAGGCTGGTAATATTTTTAATTTTATTTTATCTAACAGGTACATAAATTAACAAATTCAATAGTTTGTAATAATAATTGTAAATTTAAATTATTCGTTATCTATAATTTTCTGTTAAGATTCAAAAATTCAAGATTGATTGTGTCAAAGTTACAGTTGAAAAATAAGTGAATAGATACAGACTTCAAGAGACTAAGGTAAGTTTTGTGTACTTGGTTTGTTATAGTAAAAATAGAAAGAACTTTGCTGAAACAATAATTTTGAAATTCGTTAACCATTTACATAAAGTTACGTTAAAAAAGAAAATACAAAAATAAATCTTATAGGAGTGGGAAACTGGCTTGAACTTTCTGACACCTACCTTAAATTCAAAATTGTCTAAAATTGTTTGACAAAACTTATCATCATCTTCCGGCCCTTGTCCATTTGTTACTTGGGATCGGCGCAAAACGTTTTCTTCTTCCACTCCGTCCTGTCAGCCGTCATGCTATTACTGACTCCCTAACTAACTAACATGCTACACATAATCCATCCATCTTTTCTTTGACCTCCCTCATCCTATTCATCCATCTACATTCATATTCGTAACTCTCTTGGCCACATGCGTTTCATCCCTCCTCTTCACATGCCCATACCAAGACAAACAATTCCCTTTCAACTTTTCTGTCACTGGCGCCACTTAAAAACTAAACTTATGGTTTAACAAAACTATACCTTTATAAACTGGAACGTAGCAATAGGTGGTAGTCTCCTCAAGTGCGGGTAGAAGAAGGATCCAGCTGGGTGTGACGGGTATTTAGAGGTGATACGATATGCCACTCCTTGCGGGGCAGTCGGCCAGTTGGGAGCGGTGAACGTAAAACCATTGTCTGTCCCTGCATCCAGTGGGTCCACCTGCGAATGACAAAACATAATGAACAATCTTGAACTTGAGTGTTGGTGTATATGAATTTTATATTCGAGTTTCAGATTAACTTCAGTTTTTTTATCCATGATCATCTATGTCTTGGGAAGTAAGTACCTTATCCACGGTAAAGAAAAACATCGTGAGAAAACTTGGACGTCCTACAATTAACATAAATCTGGAATCGCCGTTCGAGAAGAGAGCCTTTGTTCTGTAGTGACACAATAAACTTCTATGTCTTAGAATTGATGTATAAAAAAAGTTTGATTCTGATTTGATTCTGATTCTACCATGTTTTTAATAGGTTTTTTTTTTTTAGGAGACGTCATGGTTCTACATTTTTACTATTTTAAAAGCTAACACGAAGCTTATGAGCGACTTCTGAGATCTAAACAAGTCTTTAAAACTTGTTAATTATATTAATAGTTCTTAAGTTTCTCCTCAAGAGTTTAAGTAAGAGTAATTCTAAAGAGAATTTAATTGATTAGTACTTCAAGTTTTAAACCCTTGATTAGTGGTTTATGACTTTTAAAGTACAGTTGAAACTACAAGTGTGAAACGAAGCGAACGTAATTTTGTAAGTTGTGACTTATGTTTTTTGAGTCGCGTATTTTACGCTACGTTACTTTTCATTGACAAGCCCTGTTTGAACTACACGGAGACACAAAATGAATTGTCAGTTTCAGTTTAATGTCATTGACAATCCATGTTCATTATTATCGTCTTTAGGTTATCCAATTGGGTAGTAGGTATAATAGACATAACCAATCAATTAACATACTTTTAATGATCTGTCAAAACACCATTGCTCCTTATATTTCGAATGGCAATAGTAAAGTGTGACGTCACTTGTTTGTGAACTTAATTGACTCACAATTTCATAGATTTTAAAGCCACTAAAATCGAATTATACAATAAATAAAAAAAAACGGATTTTCAGGGCTAAAATAAAATATTTTTTAGAGAAGTTGTGATTGATTAATGGTTTGAAATACCTAAAATGTTGCCAATGATATTCCTCATTTAAAAACTCACTATCATACTTACCTCAATAGTAATGCTGTCAAGCCAGTTTCCATCCACACAAAGGTCGAAGCTGTCCACTCCGATGAACCAATCAGGAGACGGGATCATGCGAGCTATTACCGACACCTGCGACAAAATATTGCTGTTGAAATTACAATGACAACAAAAAATAATAATTGCATACAATGTAGGTCATACTGTGTCTCGCTCTGACGGTTGAAGATAAAGAGAGAGGGGAGAAACTCATGTGCTGTGTGCTTTTGTTTACGTGTGTCATAAAATTCTATGATTGATGCTTCTTTCTTTTCATGTTGTTTAAATTTTCTGGTTTTACGAAAATCTTTGGATATCTATCTCTATAATATAAAAATGAGTCGTTGAATGTGTTGCTAAGCGCAAAACTCGAGAACGGTTGGACCGATTTCCGCTAATTCTTTTTTTTAAATATTCCTTGAAGTACGAGGATGGTTCTTACGGAGAGAAAAATTCTAAAAAAAAAAAAAACAAAATCTGTGCGATACGAAGTTCGCCGGGTCAGCTAAGTATTATTTAAAAACCTGCCACTCTACTCGCAATCATAACTGTTAAACCTGAGGTTCTGGGTTCATTTCCCAAATATTAGACTAAGTGTTATTGCGTTTCTCCATCAGGAAACTTCTCTGTAGCTTCTCGGAAAGCACTTAGTTCCTGGTATCATACGATATTTTCATCAGATCTTTGGCAGTCGATACGCATATTTAGAAGCCTGAAAGTCTGACAATCAGTCTTACTAAAGGATATCGTGTTACCCAGTAATAGGGTTGTGGTGGTCAGATAGGCCAGTCGCTTCATATGGTATTCAGCTGCATTTGGTTAAACTGAAAGCTGACCCCGACATAGCAAGGAAAAGGCAAGCCCTTTTTTCAATTTGTCAGATTTCTAAATAATGTTGTCGATTTTAAACAATTTCCATACCTAGAGTATTTTGTTAACCCTTAAACCACTGGTGACCCCAGTGTTATTCACATCGCTAGTGAAATATGCGTGTAAAGTAGGTGAATACTGTAAGGTCATGCGTCTGGGGTAAGATTTATTGGCCTTTGCGGTCTATGGGTTATAAGATACCGAATTTTGGCTTAATTATTCCAAAATGCAGATAGTTGGTACACTTTAATGTAAAATAACTACAAAATAAAATACATGCGTTTGATCTTCCGAATAGTAAATTCTTCTTTTCGTGTCCGACCAATATTGAACAACCTGTACAGCTCTGTCATTGGCCTCAGTAAGGTCTAAAGTAAATAAGAAGAATGTTTTATAAAGAGGTAAAGTATATTTGTCTATTTTATTGGTCCGATTACGTAAAAAAACTTTTACTGATAGAAAGCTGCATACCTTCCTAATTGCATCATAGGATATGTTTTATAATAGATATACTTGTCTTTCTCGTAGGTTAATTCCCGAGCACAAATGAGTAGCAAGTAAATAATAATAAAAAATAGGTCGTCATGGGCACTGCCGTCGGAAGTGAAAGCTTAAAACTCAAATTTGCATGTTAGTGACGCGACCATATTGGTGTGTCGGTGACGCAAAACCCATAACTTTTGCCCCTACTAAATTGCTCCACGCGACTACAGAAGTTTTCAATAATTCAATAATTAAAATATCTATTTAAAGAAAGTTATGTAATGGCCACAAAAATACTTTCTTCATATTGTTTCTCACAAAAAATGAAAAAGCCACGAAACTCAACAGCGACAAATGAAATAATGAGAAATAAATTGTAGAATGCGACCATTACAGTCAAGTTGTTAGCGAAAGGGTAACAGACCAATTAGTTCAATGCTCACTGAGACGGTTTCTGTCAACAGCTAACAGGCTACCTACCTACTGTTGCTTAGAGTTCATACAGAATAATACAGAAGTTCAAAAAGCATGAGAATTTTTGCCCAACTTTTTTCAATATAATATAATAATTATAATTTAATTTATAATAATTTATTTATATTATTTACATTTTTAATTTATATAAAATATAATTTGTAATAAGACATTCAAAAGTACCTTTTTATGATTTAATTAAAATAAATTATTTGATTTTATAGGGCGTACGGAGTACGTAGACGTAACGTAAATTCAAAATTTGAAATAACCGTTTGACTCGGTAATGGAGATTTATTTTTGAATTAGGCTTTGTAGTTTTATGCACGGAAAAATTTATACTTTAAAAGACCTAGTGTTGGGAAAAGCTTTTTTATAAAAAAAATACTTAGTAAACAATTAGACATGTTGTTTTCGATATTCAAATCAAAGGAGATGGAAAATCGTGGGCCAAAAATGTAAAAGGATGAGATATGTTCTAAAAAATTAGTCATATTTTTCTATCTTAGAATACGAAAAATCAGCTCAATTGTCAATCAGGAAGCGGAGAAATAAGATAAAGATTGTTTTAGTGAGTTTATCGATTGAGTAATCGATTATACAAAAATAAAACTCTTTCACTTGGTAATTAACTCGAATGCACTTTAATATACTTATACGCAATAAAGTGCATTTGAATACAGTCATATTAATCAATAAAATATTAATTACTGAAAAACCAATACAAAGATTATCGATTTTTAATCGATTAAAATCACTTTTATATTTTTAGTCTATGTCACTGGCATGACAGCTGACTGTTATGGTGGTCGGCTGCTGTTGCTTGTTTACTTGTTATTGTTTGTTTCGTGTTTTCCGATAAGTTTAGACTTCTGCTTTGTTTTTTACGGATTCTGACCATGGCTGGCTACCTAGTACGACCCTTGATTTGGACACCACACTGGACATCGCTCATGTGTTTGACTTGGAATTTATTGTTATTTTGGATTTTACCGTAGGCTTGTTGTGGATTGGATATTGTTGAAACTATGGATCGCTGTGTGAACTGTGGGATATTTAGTAGACTTTTCGAAGATTAGTGTTTTAAGAATATCTTTTGCACTTCAGGAATCACCCGTTAGTTAAAAATAGTAACATAACCTTACTTTTACTAAACCGCTATTATCTCAGCTTTCTGATTGTCAAAAGTTACAGAATTTTCAGTGAGGGACTATTAAGTATGAATCTACTAATTAACACCAAGTTCAACTTTTTACAATTAGGGCCCAAGATTGTATGGAACCGTTTCATTCTCCTTTAATACTTTTACATTATGTACACGTAACGAACGTAAATCACACGTACATTATGCATTCACGTACGAACACTGATCTCAAATGAATGCTAGCATCAACAGTGCTTGCACTCACTGGAAAAGCGCGTCTACGCGTTTTTTTACTCGTTGCAAAAGTCAACCTTCTGTACGATTTTCTATGTAGCTCGCTTTGTTAAGAAATTCTTAGTTAAGTTGAGAATTGTAGTAATAAAATGAGGGCTTTAACTCGATGTTGGAGAAGAGAATTTTGATACTGTCGCTGTCAAGATGCTTAAGGGATTGTAGGTCGTTGTATTGGTAAATTAAACAGTACATTTTGACATTGGCTAGTTTCTTACGTAGACATTTACTTTGGAATTGCTAACTAGAAAACGTGACTTTGTCTGCATCAAAGGTAATATACTTTCCTATGGCAATTGGATTCAAACATAGCCTTTATGTCTTTCCAGACTATAATCTATCCTTGAGCTAAATATCATCCAGATCCATTTAGCCGTTCTGGCGTAATTGAGTAACAAACACACAACACAATGCATACATCTAAACTTTTGGAAATTAAATTATTAATTAGAAAATACTATGGTATAAAGTTAGTTATATATTCTTTTTCAATTAATCCGCCAATCCGCCTTGAACAAGCGTGGTGATTACTCATCGTGCTTTCTCTATATGAGAAGAGGTCTTTGTCCTGCAGTTGGACACTAATAGGCTAGTATTGTTATTATAATATTCTTTTATTTTTCAAAATCGAAGTCTTATAATTTTTTATTTTAGAAATTATACATAAAACTTGACGAATATAAACAGAAGACTGTCTTCGGTAGCTGCTTTTCATTCGAAAATTCCGTAATTTTTCATCCGAAAATTCTCATCAATATTACTAACGAAGTAAAGCAAAGTTCGATGAAAATTAGGTCAAACTGCTTCAGGAGTTCGTTAGGCCACGAATAACTAAAAATAAACTTTTAAAAATAGAACGCCGATAACGAAGATGTAACAGTAAAATATTTGAAAAAAGAGTGTTTTTAATTAGTGAGTCGTCTAAGGTGTGTAGCTCGCGAATCTCGACGGGCCTATGCCTCGTTTAGATCATAGTGTATTGTTTACAAGACAGTGAAACTTTGGTTCTACCTTATTAATTTCAAGTTTCTCCAAAAAATCTTTTTTTTTTTTAATTTTTTGCCCCACACCAGGAATTTTTCTGTATTGTGGTTCCGTTTACAAACATAAATTCACATACGCAAACAGCCAGACCCTGAACAAATATCTGTAGGCCATACAAATATTTGTTTCATGCGGGAATCAAACCCTACACGCAGTGGAGCAGCCAATCGAATTCAGATTGATTTACGTGAATAATCAAGCTAGGTGGTGTTACTCAAAAAGGTAAATTCTAGTGTTGCAAGCTAAGAAGACGAATGAAGTTTATCATTAAAATCTGAACTGCAATTTACTAATAAAAAGCTTGACTAAATTTATAATTTGAAACTACATCGAATACATTTTAAAAAAATATAAGAAGGTAAAAAATGAGAACTCTCTAGCTCTTTTCAGTACAAACTTAACCACTTTGGCAGAACAAAAGAGCAATACACGAACGAAACTTTAATAACTATAACCTCTACTGCTGCTTATAACTTCATACAGTATTAACCGTTCCACTATTAAACTTTGCAGCAGAACGTACTAGTACTTGCTACTTGCGCTAGTACTGGCGCAGTCTGAACTAAGCACGAGTGACGTAATTATCTTATGTTCTGCGTCGACATTCATTTCCTTAATGATTTAATTTCATTAGTGTTACTTAAGGTATGTTGAGCTTTTCCTACGTCACTGCATTATTTTAGCGTCGCTTTAGTGACTAGAACTTAATTAAACGTTTTATTATTTATTCAAACTTTATGCAACTGTACAAAGGCGGACTTGATGCTTAATGGTTTCACTACCAGTCTACCATAGGTGGTGAAGAGATAACAACCAGGTGCAAATTATCCGTACAAGAAAAATAATGACGTTAGTAAACCAGCCAGTATCTTTGCAAAACCTGTCATCTACACTGATATTATAAAGAGGAAAGCTTTGTATTTTTTTGTGTGTGTGTGTGTGTATGTTTGTAATGAATAAACTAAAAAAATATTTTACTCTTTTATTTCTCCATTCACTCTGAGTAACATAGGCTATGTAATATTTTCAAAAAAGTAAGAGATCCGAAAGGAAAATCATGCGAACGAAGTCGCAGGGAGAGTGCTAGTTGATTATAAAGCCACTGTCTTGTCTCTGGACTTGAATTAATTTCAGTCTATGGTACGTTACGTCAGCGTCGGCCATCTTAACTTAACCAAACATTTACTTTCTTGTATTGTTCAATGTTGATTATTATTCAAACCGACTTATTCCGTATTTTATGTTTTCTGTACTTCATATATTTAAATACTACCTACTGCCCACGACTTCGCCCGCGTGGTTTTCTTTACTGATCCCTAACTTTTTGAAAATATAATATAGGGTGATATTATAAAGTCTGATTCCTACTATTCGTCATGAATCTGACTATCACATACAGAAACAATTTTTGCAGTTTGACTGGTAGTTTCAAAGGTTTTAGTTTCGACTGGTAGTTTCAAAGGCGTTTAATCAAACAAAAGAACTTTTCAGTTTTAATATATTAAATATTGATTTAATTAATTGTTCATTCAGTAAACTCCAGTTTTAATGCCATATTAAAGCTTAAACAGCCGACCAATCACATAAACCCTTCATTAATTAACACACAACAGTTACCTCAAACAAATACATTCGATAATCGATTCCCACTCATACCGATTAACGAGTAAAGAATCGAAATTAGGCTTAACTGGGAGAACAACAAACACGATTCTCGATTCGATAAAACTCCCCTTTATTACTGGCATCGAGTCCGTTCTTTTATTTGCTCGTATCGTAATTGGTGTTTGCTCTCGAAGCATTAATTAGTGATGAAATACGATATTTTTGGGCAATGTTTGTTAGGGTGGGTAACGAGTGCAATTTTACTAGTGCAAATAGCTTTGCCTGTGTGTATTGTGGGGTGTGTAGTTCTTGTAGGGTGTGAGACACACTTCGTGTCACGCTCTTGACATGTTATGTTTGTTGATGACATGACATTTACGTTCTATCGTATTTTTATTATTTTCGATTTGTAGTATGCAATTTTCGTGGGGTGAGTTGTAGTGCGCAGGCTCGTTTTCGAATTTTAAAATAAATAATAAAAAATATGCGTGATAATTACAACGTTGAATATTTTGCTGTTTTCATTTTTGCCTATTGATGAATAACTACATGCCTAACATGCCTAGCCTTTTTTCCAACTATGATGGGGTCAGCTTCCAGTGTAACCGGATGCAGCTGAGTACCCGCATTTTACATGGAACGCCTGCCTATATGACCTCTGCCTATCTGAACCAATTACTAGGTTCTAACGATACTCCTTAGTAAGATTGGTTGTCAGACTTTCGGGCTACTAACTACCCGTAAGTACTGTCAAATATCTACGCATGGTACTCGGGACAAAAGGTTTTACAATCAGTATATTAGGCAGAGTAGGTACATACAGGAAAATGTATACGTATATTAATGATAAATAAAATGTTTATATTCTTCTTCTGCTTTTCGTATCAATAATACATCTATAATTATTAAACTATTTGGGCCATTAAAGTTTCATGCAGACTGAAAACCATTCATTATTCGAAACACAACATTATGACACTAATTGCTTAAGCTTTTCGAAGTCTGCACATTAAAATAAACACCAATTTTATTCGAATCCGATGTACTGCCGTATAAAACGCAAATGTAAATGCGCCCTTATCACGAAATTGCGCTGTCCATTGCCGATTTTAATTGCAAAATTATTAAAGCCTCATCTTTATTGCATTCGATTACGACTGCAGTCGAACCACGAAAATAATGGCGCTAATAAAATCAGACAATTCCCTGTGATTCGTTTATATTTGTATGTCAAATTGTTTCGATAAACCCAATGTATAATTGGTTTGCGGCATAAATATAAAATTTAAAACGTAAACCGTTGTTGTTATCGCTGTGTGTTCGTGAAATATTCATTTTAATAGCAATATTGTAGATTCGGAACAGGCAGAATGTGGTTTGAGATTTTATCGACAGTTTCCAGAATAAAGTTCCATTATTCCAATAACGGTATTCGAATGTTCAGGTACGAGAATATTTAAACACACGAGCAATCAAAATGACATTTAAAGACCTAGCTCTCGAGACCATAATGTAAAAGTATTCTTTTGAAATCGAATTTCGAATTAGGAATAAGAATATTTTATAGCAAACCAAAATGGTT